>CM069240.1:4881791-6308960 GCA_035582765.1 Acer negundo | reverse complement strand
GTTTTGGATCGGCACATGGGTATCTGTAATGGTATGAGAGCACTATTCCCCAATGTAGCACACGGGGTTTGTGCATACCACTTGGCCAAAAATATGAAACAACATTGTAGGAAGTGAGGTGACATGATTAATCTTTACTATCGTGCTGCATATGTGTACCTTGTTGAGGAATTCAAAAATTTAATGGCTGAGTTGAAATCCATCCATCTTAAGGTTTATGATAAGCTCGTAGAGGTTGAGATACATAAGTTTTCATGTGTCCATAGCCCTAGGAAGAGGTACCATATGATAACCACCAACATTGCAGAGTCAATAAATTCTTATCTACTTGCAATCCGGAAGTTAACTATCACATATATTGTTGAATTTATCAGAGATTTGTTGCAACATTGGTTCCACGACTGTCGAAGTAATGCAAGAGAAACACCCACATTCTTAACTAATGATGTGGATCAACACATCAAAGACAAGGTATTAGCATCGCAACAATGTGAGATTCACCCCATTGACTTCAATAGATTCAAGGTGGAAGACCAATGGAAGGAAGCAATTGTCGACTTGGAACAACGTTCATGCTCATGTCGTGAATGAGACTTAGATGAGCTACCGTGTATTTATGCCATGGCTGTTGCAACGTATGCTTACATAATGTTTATTTACATTTTTAATAACAACCATAATCTTCAATTTCTAATTGTAATTAATTTATTTGTGTCTTTTGTATCAAGCTTAAAAGTATGCCCATCAACGCATTATGTTCCGACTTTTGCACAACTAGATGGCTAAAGCAGGCATACGATATAGCTGTGAACCTTGTTCCAAAACCTGAAGTGTGGGACATTGTTGATGATGTTCGTAATCGTATTGTATTGTCATGGAAAAAAAGTGATTGACAGGAAGACTAAAGAAAAATTGGATGCCTTCTGTTAGGGAGAAACGAAAGCAACAAACGTGCGGGAATTGTGGGCAAAAGGGACACAATAAAAAAAGTTGCATGAACCCATCATGTAGCACAGGGAAACCAGCAAAAAAACCATGTGCTTGTAGCATGTGCAAGAAAGAAGGACATAATAAACTTACGTGCCTGAGATAACGCACCCGACCCCAGTTTGGCACTCCACCTCAGCTCGGATGACACTGTTACAGACAATGAATAAGTTGATTGTTAGGTATAGGTGAGACTCATCCTTTCCTTCAATTTTTTTCTTAAAAAAAAATTATTTGAGAGCCAGTAGTTGCTTACGCTTTTGCTATTACATGCATATACACCTTCACTGTAGGTTAAGGGGTAGGAGTACAAGAAAGTTGTTGTTGTGATGATGGTGTAGTATGTGTTGTAAGTTGTAGGGAATGTTGTTTCTATGGTGGTACAATCATACAATATTTACAACTTCTTTTTAGGTGGTGTGGTTTAGTCGTTGTAAGTTACAGGGGATGTTGTTTATGGTTTTAAGTTGTTACTATTGCTTTTAAGTTGAAAAGCAAGAGCAGCTCAACATGTGTTGTAAACAATATTTACAACTGTTTTTAACTTGTTGTGGTGATGGTCTTGTGTGAAATAATTGTGTATTATGGAATATTTGTTGTGGCTTTTTTATGGAATATTTGTTGTGGCCTTGTGATACTGGTATATATGTTTCTATTTAAGTATATATTCGTGTATGTTGTTATCAACATTTGAAGTCTCTCCTCTTACTCTCTCATAGGGAAAGTGTGAAAGTAGTGGATTATTTAGGTATTGTATCTTCTCCGACTAGAGGTAGGTTTCTTCAACCCCTGTTTCGAGCTCTTCTCCTCTGTGGTTAAGTTTAGTCATGAATGCAACTGAAATAGCAAAGCTTTATGAGACCTTGTCACTTGCTGATGAAGACGGAGCTATCCTAGAAATTTCAAAGGAAGCTAAACTAGATGGGGTGGAAGACATTGATCGATGTTTAGTGTGTAAGGTGCTAACGGGTAAGAAAGTAAACAGAGAGGCTTTTAAGGGCCTTATAAAACAGATTTGGTCCCCGTTTGGTTAGGTTGAGGTCAAATTGGTAGCAGACAACACTTTTATGTTCTATTTCATCTACCAAGAGGATAGGAATCGTGTTTGGTAACGAGGGCCATGGCATTTTGGGAAGAATCTGATAGCTTTGGAAAAACCAAAGGGATTTGGAAACATCTCCCAACTGGGTTTCAACAAGGCCGATTCCTGGATCCAGATTCACGATATCCTTATTTTGTGCATGAATCGGAGAGCTACCAAATGGATGGCAGAACAAATAGGTGAGGTGTTGGAGATACCATCAGATTCAAGGGAATGCTGGGGGAAGTTTATGAGAGTCAAAGTTCGAATCGAAATCTCCAAACCGCTGAAACGGTGGCTTTGATTGACGTTAGGCAAAAATGAAGAAATCACAGTGGTAACCCTAAAATATGAGAGACTACCTGAGTTTTGCTATGCGTGCGGACGAGTTGGTCACATAATTATGGAATGCCTGGATGTATAGGCTAGGAAATCAGCATTAGAAGGCACCCCTACCAAGTTTGGTTCCTGGTTGAAAGCATCCAATGTTGAAAAAATGTAGTCTAGAAATAATTCTTAGGGATATGGTAGCTCATCAGATAGAATGAAGTCAGGTGAGAGGTCATGAGAAGGTGAAGGTGAAGGTGATGGATCGGTTAGCTTGAGACCTGGATCTCTAGCGCCTCACAAAGTTACATTGGCTAGTGTAGCGGCGGCGTCAAACGAGAAAACTGTTGGAACCCTAGCTCATACAGATGGACCAGGTCAAAATCACACTAATGAGATGTGTGTAGATGGGCTGGTTAATGGGCCACCTATCTCTCATAAAGAAGTGGGCCTCCTAAGCAAGGGTGAGTTGCACAAAACCTACAACGCTGAAAATGGGAAACAGATCATCCCAGCCTAAAGCCAATAAATTCTGTCCTTATACCTAATACTACATCCACCATTTCATCAGACCCTCCACTCGTTAAAGCCAAACACAATGATACCTTCTCCCCTCTATTACCTGTTTCTTAAAAATAATCCAGAAAGTGGAAGAGATATGCAAAAGAGAGCAAGCATCAGTTAAAGCTAGGTATAGTCTTCAGCCCCTTCCAAAGACGCATTGAGATTAGCAAGTCTCCAATCAAGCACCCAAAAGCAAAAATCTCGTCACCTCTGGCTATTAAGAAAGGGTCTTTTTCCAAGAAAGGAAAGTCCATACAGAAGAACCTTTCCCCTGCTACCGGCTCTCCCAGCAAGCAAAGAGATGTATTGTCCTCTCAGTCCGGGGTAGAAGCCCAAGTTTGTAAAAGAAAGATGATTTTGATCCGCCAAAAGAGGATAGTAGAGTTTTAAAGAAAGGAAGAAATGAGAACTTGTGTCTGAAAATTGATATATCGGTAGAGCCTGAGGTCCAGGCCTGCCGAGAACAATAATAGGCCTTAGTTGAAACGTACAGGGTCTGGTGAATTCCCGTGCGTTCACGACCTTGAAGAGGCTATTGAAAATTCATTCTTCTAATTTAGTCTTCCTCTCGGAGATGAAAATCAATGGTTTTAATGCAGGCAATCTCAAAGTCTCTCTCGGGTTCAATAGTTGTTTTTGTGTTGATAACTTAGGTAATAGTGGTGGTCTCCTTCTCCTTTGGAAAGACAGTTTTGATGTTACAATTCTTTCCTTCTCTACAGGGCACATAGATGCTTGAATTGGAATGTCTGATGGTTTTAAGTGGCATTTCATGGGTTTTTACGGTGACCCAAACATCAATAACAGAAAGGTTTCTTGGTCCATGCTCCGTCATCTTAGAGATATAGATAATCTTTCGTGGATTTGCGGTGGGGATTTTAATGAGTTACTAAGCATGAATGATAAGATTTTTATTTTTTTTATTTTGGGGGGAGGGGGGGCGGGTTCTGACAAATGTTTCTTTGGCATGATTCAATTTTGGCAGGCTGTGGATGAATGCAATCTCTATGATTCAGGATTTTCAAGTCCTAGGCTCACCCGGAATAACAGAAGAGATGGTAAGCACAACATACAGGAAAGATTAGACAAATTCCTTGCTAGTAGCAGCTGGTGAGATCACTTTTGGAAAGCTCAAGTTTCCCATTAGGGCTTCTACACCTCCGACCATAGCCCAATCCTTCTGAACCGTTTCCCTAATGTTCTGTATCTTAAAGGTAGAGATAGAAAGTTTCGGTTCAAACCTTATTGGCTGAAAGAGGAGGATTACATTAATGTGGTAAAATATGCCTAGCAGGAGAGAGGTACAAAGGACCCGTCGACGAACTTTCTCCTGAAACTAACCTGGTGTGCTTATAGACTGAGTGAATGGAGTTAGGACCGTTTTGGGAATGTCAAGAAAAAGATTGGGGAAAAAAACAAGGAAATTGAATGGTTGTATTCTAAGTGTGGCAAGTCGGGTTTAATGCTTTCCATCAAGGAATTAGAAAAGGAAGTAGAAGGACTAATTGATTGTGAAGAGTTATATTGCAGACAACACTCGAGAGTTGACTAGCTCAAAGCTAGGGACCGCAATTCTAAATATTTCCATGCTCGAGCCACTGCTAGAAAGAAAAAGAACTTTATCACTAGCCTTACTGATGATACTGGTCATTCCTAGGAAATGGAGGAAGGTCTCGTCCGTGTGGTATGGGACTTCTTTTCCTCTCTTTTCAATTCTTCCAACCCATCTGCTAGTGATATCCAAAATGCATCAAATGACATAAAGGCTAGGTGGTCTGATGATATGAAAAAAGAGCTCAGCTCTCATTTCATTGCGGAGGAAATAAAAGTTGCCGTTTTTTATCTGAACCCTACCAAAGCACCGGGTCTGGATGGGTTTCATGCTCTTTTCTTTCAAAAGGCTTGGAAGGTGATTGGTGGTGATGTAACTGCAGTGTGCCTTTGTGTTCTGAATAGAGAAATGTCTATGAAGGAGTTTAACAATACTAATGTTGTTCTTATTCCTAAAACGAAGTGCCTTGCTAATCTTAAGGATTTTTGCCCCAATTTTGTTGTGTAGTGTGGTGTGCAAAATTATTATGAAGGTGATGACAGCTACACTAAGAGGAATTCTGCCCCATATTATCTCTCCAGCTCAGTCAGCTTTTCTCATAGATAGGTAGATTTTCGAAAATGTCCTCGTTTCCTTCAAAAGCCTTCATTCTTTAGGTCATATGAAATCGGTAAAAAAAAGGGCCAAATGGCGATCAAACTTGATATGAATAAAACATACGACATGATTGAGTGGAAATTCCTGGAAATGGTTATGATGAAGATGGACTTTTCAGCTGATTGGATCTCCTTGGTTTTAGGCTGCATATCTTCATCATTGCTGTCTTTTCTCCTCAATGGTCAAGGTTTTTGTACCATTTTTCCCTCAAAAGGCCTAGGACAGGGATGTCCCTTATCCCTGTACCTCTTCCTCTTGTGTGCGAATGCATTCTCCAGTCTAATTATGAAGTCTAAAAGAAAAGGTCATGGGTTAGGGCTCAGATGTTGTAAAGGGGGACCTTTAATCAGTAATCTTTTTTTCGCGGATCATAGCATCTTGTTCTGTAAGGCTTCGGCAGTTAACAGTGACCTAATTAGGGAAATCCTCAAGGTGTATGAAAGGAGTTCAGGCTAACAAATCAATCTCAAGAAATCCAAGATCACTTTCAGTCCCAAGGTTCCGTTAGCTACCAGAATTGAGATTCAGAGAGTGCTATTCAGGATTGCAACTCCCAAGAGAAGTATCTTGGTCTCCCTTCAATGGTTGGGAGGAACAAGATTAGGACTTTTAATGATATAAAAGATAGAGTCTGGAAGAAGCTTCATAGCTGGAAAGGCAGTCACTTCTCTTTCGGGGGCAAAGAAATTCTCGTCAAGGTGGTGGCTTAATTGATTCCCTCATACTCTATGAGTATTTTTAAGATCCGTTTGTCTCTGTGTAAAGATCTTTGCTTTATGTCTTCCAAATTCTGGTGGGGATCGAAAGATGGTATTAGAAAGATCAGTTGGATCAATTGGAAGAATTTGTCTCCCAAAAATTCTTAGTGGTCTGGGTTTTAAAGACATATCCTTTTTCAACCAAGCTATGCTCACGAAACTAGCTTGGCGGATTCTCCCCAACCCCTTTTTGCTGGCAGCCCAAGTCCTCCGTGCGAAATACTTTAGTCAAACTGATTTCCTCTCCGCTCCCGCCAAAGCGGGTTGTTCCTACATCTGGAGAAGTTTAGTTTGGGGGAGGGAATTACTTTCGAAAGGCCTTAGGTGGTCAGTGGGTGATGGCTGCAGTATTAATGCTTTTCAGGATAAATGGATTCCTCACCCGAGTTCTTTCAAGCTAGTCACTTTCGATCCATGTCTAAATGTTCACGCGTTTGATCTTATGGATAGGTCCCAGAAAGGTTGGAACCATGACTGGTTAAACCATTTGCTGCTCCCAGTTGATAGGAATGCAATTCTATCGATTCTGGTCAGTTGGAATGGCGGAAAAGACACCATTAGGTGGCATTTTGATAATTAAAAAAAAAAGGCAAGTATAAGGTAAGAAATGGGTACAACCTTGCCCTTCAAGAAAAGCTTCAGGTATCAACATCAAATCCCCTCCCTTTAAGCGTGGTGGAACAATTTATGGAAGCTCAACATCCCCCCAAAGGTTAGAATTTTTGTCTAGCGAGCCTGCTTAAATGCCCTTTCTTCTACGGAATATCTCTGGAAAAAAAAGAGTGGTAAATTCTCCTTGTTGCAACAACTGTGCGTCTCACGTGAAATCCACAAGCCATGCCATTTTCGGTTGCAAGGTGGCTAGAAAGGTTTGGGAGTTATCTGCCTTTAATTCCAGCTTGGCAAAGTTCAAATTGTTCCTTGCTCTTTAAATTTTTTCAAGGATGGATGATTTGGTTCCAGGTGATGCTTTCTGCTCTTTTTGCATGGTTACCTGGGATGTTTGGGAGAACCGTAACTTCGTACTAGTTGGGGGTGTTGTCAGGCTACCAGAGATGGTTTTTTCGAGGGTAGCTGATTTTCTGTCAGAGTTCCAAAACTCCAAATGGTTGTCTCTCCCTCCTCTCCTCCTCCCCCAATGTCAATAGTGGATTGGATTGCCCCACCTCCTAGGCTATTGAAGTTGAACTCCGCTTTAACCACTTATAAGTTTGCCAAAAACATTGGTGTTGGCACTACTATCCATGATTTCAAAAGGAAAGTTCTCGCAGCTCGGTCTCTTCTCCTACTTGGTTCTTTCTCTCTTGAGATTGGCCAGTTCATGGCCTTGCACGAGGGTCTACAGCTTGCAAAATCTCTAGGCCTCTTTATCTCCATTGCTGAAACTTCTTCCCCTAGTGTTGCCTCTACTGTTAGCAGCTCTAATTCGTTTCCAGAGATGTAAACTTATTGTCTTGGACATTAAGGCTCTGTTTGCCGAAATAGGTATTTGTAAGTGTCAAGCCATCTCGTGTTTGGGAAATTCCTTGGCACAAAATCTAGTTTCGTTAGCCCTCTAAAAAAAATAATAATAATAAAAATAAAAAAAAAATAAAAAATCTTATTTATATGATTAAAATATTTGTTGAATCGTTGGATGTGGAAATTAATTTTATTCTTCAGATATAATTTTTCAATTTACTATTTGTCTGCGCTAGCTCAGATAGTTTTTTGTATTTGATCTCTTAATTTTCAAGAGTGGAATTTCAATACTGTTAGAGCATCTTCAAGGGGCTCCCTAAATCTCCTCCTTAGCTAAAATAGGGAGTGAATTTGATTTTAAAGCACTCCAAGGGGCTCCCTAAATGACTCCCTAAATGACTTCTTATTTTAGAGAGCCACTAAGAGACTCTCCAAATGTAGGGAGCTATTTCAAGCTCCCTATATTCTCTCTCTTATTTTTATCATTATTATTTTTAAATTGATTGATCTTCTTTCTCTTATTTTTACAAGTTAAAACAAAATAAATTTAGTTATATTTTAAATTTAAATCATATTAAAATATTAATGACTATCTATAATAGGGAGGATGGTTGAAGTGATCTCATGAAAAATTCCTAGCAAAAATAGTTTTTTTTACCTAAAATTTAGAAAGAATAGTTGAAGATGCTCTTAGCCTTTTACAAAAATCAACTTTTTTTTTTTTTTTCAACTTCATTAAAAAAAAAAATATATATATATATATATATATATTGAAGAAGACCATTGACATTCCGCAAATGGTGCAACTTTTAAGGGGATGAGTGGTCAACACTCAACAGGTAGCAGGTGAAGTAATTTTTTTTTTTAAGGATTACATAATTTGGGGGTAGAACTCCAATCATCTATCGATTGTAATTTTGACATGCATTTTTTTATTTTTAATTTGAAGTTTATTATTATTATTTTACTTAGAAATCCTTATTTTGTTCAAACTTGGTGTATTTATTTATTTATTTTGAAAAAGACCTTGGTGTATTTGTTATCATTTATGTTATATATATATATATGGGGAAATTTTCCTATGAGGATGCCCCGATAGAATTATATAAGGACATTGAATGTGAACCACTCGTTTTACATACTTTGACTTGGTATATATGCACTTATCAAATCACTTTTATAAATAAGTGACTCACATTATATATATCGGTCTCGTTCCTATCAGGACATCCTTATATAACTTTATCAGGATATTGAATGTGAGCCACTAATTTATAAAAGTGATTTGACAAGTGCATACATACCAAGTCAAAGTACGTAAAACGAGTGACTTACATTCAATGTTCTTATATAATTCTATCAGGGTATCCTCATAGGAAAATTTCTGTATATATATATATATATATATATATATTATACATTACACAGTGGCATAGGCTGAAATACAACAAAAAAATAAAAATAAAAATAAAAATAATAAAAAATTAAAAAAATTCAAAGGGACCAATATGAAAAACTTTTAAAATATAAAGACAATTTCATAAATTTTAAAACGTTTTATTTATTTATTTATTTATTTATTTTTATAGAAATTTTAAAAATTGTTTGAGGCAAGGGGCCCATGGCCCCTATGTCCTTGGATTCTTGGAAGCATATTTATCGTCAAAATAATTCTTGTTCATTAGAGTTAATCTCCATTCTCCTGTATCTTGCTATTCGTGTTGTGCTGTGGTTTGTATGTTCTTGGTTTGATTGTGTTTAGAGACATTAGGATGCGCCTGTGTTAGTTTAAAGAACTGCCCACAAAGTGTTTGATAAAATTCCTAAATAGGTACTAGAAATGGTGTTGTAGCACCTTACACTCATCACCTGGTTATCGCTGGGTTACATCAAAGGAAGTTGTAATTTCATAAAATTTGCTCAAAACTCTTTAATTTAATTTGGATACTATTCATTCAAATAACTTTAATTTTGTTTATACTTTTATATCCATTATTTCATGAACAATTTGCTTCATCAAATTAAGAACTGGTAATACCTTGTTCAAGTCCTTTGCTCTTCTTTGTCCACTGCTGCCTCAACTCCACCTCTACAAAGAAAACACAAAAATCAAAAATCAAAAAATAAAATTTTAATTAAGAACTGCATCCTTTTCTTCTTATTCTTTTAACAATTTTAATCATTTCTTCTTTAATGTGTGGGAATCCCGCACATTTTTTTCTATCAGAATCCTAATTTAAGTGAAAAATCGCATGGGATCTCGCAACTAAAACCTCCTATGCAACCATATTCCTAGAATCCTAGGGATGAGTAGTGAGAAGAGAAAAGAGAGCAGCGAGACTTACTTGGAAGAGAAAAGAGAAACAATTACCAAATGAGCAATTCCAATGCTCATCATCAATCTCTGGTTCCAAGTTGGGATCCTCTTCTTCCTCATTCGAGATACCATCTCTTCCACTTTCTGCCGTCTGATCATCACCAGAATTGTCATGATCATAAAGCTGTATGCTTTCAATGTCTTCTGCATATAGTAGACCAACCCCACACTTTTTTACCTTGCAATTTGGTAATGTGTAGAGCTCATTGTCTACAACAGAGAATCGAAATAAAGCCTTTTTACATGATGAGAATTTTTCTAAACTGGAAGTATTGCTGTCTCCATAAATATCATCACCTCCTTCATATATATCAAACAAGTCACAATGGGGGGTCGCTAACAACACATGATCGGAGTTTGGTTGTCCAACTGTTTCGTAGTCCACGTGGCAAAGAATTCCATGCGACTCATCGTCATGATCGATGAATTTACATATCCATTGAACGAAGAAAAGGCTGTCATAGCTATTTCCCTCGAATGTAGCTACAATGCAGGTAATGAAACCGAAGAACTTATTACTGTACCAATTTGGAGGCAAGTCGATTATCAATGAAGATCCCTCATTTTGATCACTGATCCATTCTGGAATTTCATTTCCCGGGAAACAAACGCTATGTGAAGACAGTCGTGTACCCTTCAATTAATACCACAGAAATCATTGTTATTGGTATTGATTTTAACAACACTAATCAGATTACCTTTTTTTTTTAGAGATTCTAAATAGACATAGATGTTAATTAAAAAAGTTCTAATTAACATTGGTATCTATTGGAATCATGAAAGAAAAAACTTACAGATTTCCTGCCTCCTATAAATTTTAATGATTTGAATAACATGAAGAATGCTAAAATAAAAGGAGAACTGAAAGAGAGAGCATACCGGATAATTTTCTGTTAATGCAGTCCCCTGTGTATTATTGGCCATTAATTGACTCCTTAGCCGAGCATCTTCCATGATATTTATACGTGCATTATCATCCAAATTGAAACAATTAAAAAATTTGAATTTCTGCTGTGAATTCCAATTTCCTGTGAAGACTACATTTGCAATCGGTAAAGTTTCCAGAGAAATGCAGTTATGCGCCTGGAAATTTTCTAGTCGCGATGGCATCGGAAAATCTTGTAAAGATTGAAGTCTCTCGCAATAATTTATCATTAGGCTTGTGAGACTAGAAAACGGTTTAAGGCTCAGGATTTCGAAATTGTTTCGACTTAAATCTAAACTTGTTAGGGAGGATAAGTAGCTAAGAGCACTCGGCAATAGTAACAAGTTGCATTCACTTACATTCAGGGATTCCAAAGAACATAAACTTGATAGTGAAGATATTGGCAAGCTCTCCAGCATTTTGTCGACTCCAGAGTAGCCTGCGAGATCAAGTCTATAAAGGGATCTTAAATTGCAAAACATGATTGGAAAACTCTCTATGTTATTGCAGTATCTCATATCCAATCGAGAGAGTCGAGGTAGGAGTTCATTAATGGAGGTTGATGGTACCACCTGATCATCTTCAATGGCCAAATTATCCAGTTTTGAGCAGCCCTCAAGAGAAAGTTCACTCATAAATTGTAATCTAAAGATGCCCCTTGAAACACTTTTAAGTCTGGTGCAATTCCTGAGACTCAGCTGAGAAAGTTTAGTGAGATGCTCGACCGAAGATGGCACTTGTTCTATTGCAGTCTCTCCCAAAAGCAAAGATTCAACATTCCCAGAAACCTCTGGGAATTCGGTGACACTTGAGCACCCACGAAGATCAAGTTTCATAAGAGATGTCAAATGACGAATGTTACTTGGAAGATTCTTAAGCCTTGTACAGTTATCAAGTTTCAATGTGATAAGTTTCTTGAGAGACTCAATAGCTGAGGGAATTTCTTCTATTGCAGTGAAGCTTAAATATAAATCCTTTATATTGAATGGAATATTAATTCTTGGAAACTTGGTAAGACTAGAACACCCATGAAGTACCATAATCTGAAGATTTGGGACTTGTGAGGTGTTTGGTGCTTCGGTTAAGTGTTTGGAATAACTGAGGTCGATTCGTCTCAAGTTCTCAAGAGGCTGTGTAAGAAAATGAATTGGCTTAATTGCACAAATTAACTATAAAAAAGATAATTAAAAATTAAATTTCTCTCTGTTGAACATACCTTATTTTCCTTCGATATTAGTTGTTCAATGTTGCTGTAAGGCATTTCGAGTTCAACAAGGCGGTCCGGGTTGAAGTTAGATGGTAAGGATTTCAGAGGATATCTATGCCAATGAAGATATCTCAGCTCATCAGGAAGTAATTCAAGGCCTTGATCTAGCTGCACTGTATCCTTTTCATTGTAGCCTTCGTAGTATTGATGGTTATAAAATTTCAGAAATTTCAGTCCAGGCAACCTCATGAAGACATCATGACTTAGATGTAGTTGATCACTTATTTGTGACAAGTCAAGGGTAATGCTTTCAACTACATTTCCCCCCTATCAACAAACAAAACATATATTATACATTAGAATTGGATAGATATATAGAATGCAAATATGTCTCAGTTACAATGAAAAGCTTTTGACTCTTACTATATTTTTCTCGAATAAATTTAAGATATCTTGAGGATCCCACAGTCTACTGCGTTTGCCTGGCTCGTTGAAGGATTCTTGAACAACAATACCACGACCCATTTCTTGTATCAAATCATGCATTAGTAACAGGTTATGTGTAACCGTTAAAAGACATTTGTCAACAAGAACAGCTATTCCGATTTCAGTGAAGAGTCCGCAATTATCTAGTATAGCTATTACACGATCTTTATACTCCCCTTTGAAGAAACATGCAATAGAAAGAAATATTTCTTTCTCTTGATAATCCAATCCATCGTAGCTTATTCTCAACACATTTTGAATTTTCAAGTTCGGACATCTTTTGAGCTTGCTCAATGAACTTTTCCATTCTAAATTGCTCCTGTCAAATAAAAAGCGACCTAAAACTTTAAGAGCTAATGGATTGCCTTTAGCATAACATATTACCCGATCTGAAAAATCAATATAATTTTCTGGAGGATGGCTTTGCTTAAAGGCATTTGCACTAAAAAGTTGAAGAGATTCATGGTAATTTAACTCCTTAAGCTCATATAATTCATCAACACCATTTTTAAGCACTTGTTTATCTCTAGATGTTATGATGATTCTACTTCCAGCACCAAAGGAACTATGGCCTCTCACTAAAAAGTCCAAATGGTCTAAATCATCTACATCGTCTAAAACAATAAGGACCTTCTTACGACGAAGTCTGTTTAGCGTAAAAGCATTTATGTGTACATTTCGATCCTCAAAGATTTCGACAAGAAGTTTCTCTTGCAAATGGTTCGGACCATATTTAGCAAGATCCTTGACATTTGCAAGAAAGCAATGACCTTCAAATTGATTGGCGATCCGGATTAATAAAGCTTTTGCAATGGTTGTCTTACCTATACCGCCCATGCCCCAAATTCCAATTATGCGAACAATGTTTTTGATTCCAATGCATAACAATGATTCAATTGATTCTATACGTGATGCGATTCCAACCAAGTCATCGAAATAATCACTTGATGACATGTGATTCAATCTCTTCAAAACATCATTTGCAATTTTCTCAACAAATTCAGACTCGGTCCTGACAAATTATAAGGAAAGTTTAAACAAATTATGATCAAGAGATAAAGAAACATTTGCAGGTTGCTGAGCCTTATTGTAAAAGATCTATACAAAAACTGAAAAAATTATCAAATAATTCACTATTCAAATTGTATCTGACAAATAAATAACCGAAAAAATTTCAATATTAATTATAACCATGAAGTTTACTGAGTGCATATATTATCAAAATGTTCGTGAACAAAATACTATTGTTTTCTTTCTATCAAATAATTACTAATTAAAGATATATAGCTACGATTCTTAAAAACAAAATCAAATGTAGCAAGTCATCATAAAATATATATATATATATATATATATATATATATTTAACAAGAGAAAAAGGAAGAAATAAGTTACCCATCATGCTGGTTGAAGTCCCAGCCAGATAGATTAGCTACTTGTGTCAAAGCAGCCCTCCAATTTCGGACCTTGTCTTTCGACTTCTTGAAGCGCTTTTCATGTTCAACAAATGCCTTTTTATATGTCCCGGTCTGTTTCCTAATATCAGAGGGTGTTACATGGTAGAAAACCGGTAAAACGATCTGTCCTCTTGTTTTCATGCCCTCAAGGATCTCCAAAAGTTCGTTCAAACACCACGTAGAAGACGCGTAGTTTTGAGAAAAGACGATGATTGAAAGACTAGAGTCTTGTATTGCTTTTGAAAGCGATGGAGAAATCTCATCTCCTCTTCTAAGTTCATTATTATCAATGAAGGTTTCGATCTGTTTCCGGCACAAGGCATCATAGAGAAAGCTCGTAAAATTCTTGCGAGTGTCTTCACCCCTGAAGCTAAGGAATACATCATACTTAGGAAGGTTGGAGGAAGGAGAAGAAGAAGATGATGAACAAGACATATTTTTGTCAGGGGATGGTTTTGAGATCTACTGGAGTTGAATGGTTTTGAGATCTACTAGAGTTGAATATCGTGTATATATATATATATATATATTTATATTTATTGGAAGTTTCCTAGGCCAGCCTAGTAAGATAGGAAAATATAAAATTCTTGATCAAAACTATTTTTATTGTGGATTACTTCTTTGGATTCTTCACCCCTAAACAACCTTGAAACTTTTTGCTAACAAAATAACTTGTAATTATCATATTAATATAATAGTTAATGCTCAATAATTGAAAGATTATGCTAATTTTATTCTTTTGACAGAATTTTTCAAGAGGTAGTGTTGTTTGTCTGAGGTATCATTATGCTTTGTGATACTTTTAGTCTTAGAGAAGGAAGATCTTATGTGGGCTCTCAAGATATTATTCCTTTTAGTGTTTATTGTCATTTCTCATGTGCTCATAATGCATTTGTTATATTTTATTTTGAATTATATTTTCCTTCAATTTTTAAACTTTCTCAGTTTTCATCATTCCTATCAAAATATCGAGGGATATAATCATAATCATTTTCTCCCTGTAGTTTGCCATATTAGACACTTTGCCCCATCTAGTTTCAGTAATAGTTATTTTCCTCCCCTGAAAACCAAAATATTAGATATTTTACCCCCTCTAGTTTCAATAATGGCCATTTTCCCCTTTAAAAACCAAAATATTAGATATTTTACCTCCTAACCGTTAGAAAGTCCGTTAGTCAATAACTTTGACAGTCAAAAAATCAATTAAAAGACATTATTACCCTTAAATGACACCACTAAAAATTATTAAAAAAAATAGAAATAAAAAAAATTAAAACTAATAAAAGTATTTAAAAAACTATAATTGAAAATAAAAAATTATAAAATTTAATTAAACTTTAATAAAAAAAATTATTTAAACAAAAATAAATATAAAGAATTAAACTTACAAATAAAAAATTTATTTAATAAAAATTAATATAAATAATGAAATGTAAAAATAAAAATTTCATTTAAAAAACATTAATATAAAGAATGAAATGTAAAAATAATTAAAAATTTTAATTAATGTAAAAATAATGTAAAAAACATTAATAATTTTTTTTTTTGGAATGCTGAATTTTTTTTATTAAAGTTTAATTAAATTTTATAATTTTTTTTATTTTCAAAAATATTTTTAAAATACTTTTATTAGTTTTAAAATTTTTATTTTTGATTTTTTTCTATAAAAACAATTAGTGGTGACATTATGGCACATAGCTAATGTGTTCAAGGGTAATAATATCATTTAATTGATTTGTTGATGGTTAAAGTTGTTGACGGTTAAAGTTGTTGACTAACGGACTACCTAACGGCTAAAGGGCAATATGTCTAATATTTTAGTTTTCAGAGGGAAAAATGGTCATTACTGAAACTAGAGAGAGAAAAATATCTAATATTTTGGTTTTAAGAAAGGAAAATTGTTATTATTGAAACTAAAAGGGGTAAAATGTCTAATATAACAAAATACATAAAAAAAAAAATGATTATTTCCCAAATATCAAAGAGTGGAATTTCAACGCGTTTACAAAATATCAAAGAGGACCACCGACTGCCCCGTGAATGGTGCAAAATTTTAAGAGGGGTGAGAGTAGTAGGTGAAGTGATTTGAAAGTTTGACTTGCATTTTTTATTCTTTCGTATTTGAAAGTTGGAGGACAGAGATATAATTCAAATTCATAATCACATAAGATAAGGTTAGTCCTGCTGTGAAAATGTGGATTTCCACCGCCTAAATTCATCATTTCCCACTCGATAATATCTTCATAAATATCTCCTCATAATATTTCTTATACTATCTCCTCACTTGCTTTGTGATTAAATTAAACAATTTGCATATATAAGGCTTGGGCTTTCAATTGTAAAGATTGGTTAGTCTCTCACAATAATACAGGTATATTCTCTCTTCTCTGATAGCAATACACAAAGCAATACATTATTGCTCTCGTCTTTTTCATCTCTCATCTCTTTTGTTTCATTTGTTTCATTTGTTCTTCAATTAATTCTTATTCATCTGTTCTTCATTTCTCTTACAACACCATTTGTTCTTTAATCAATTTACAACACGTTATTAGCACGATCATATATAAGTAAAAAGTATCTCTAAGTGAATGATTTATATACGGCTCGATATTCATGTATGTAAGTAAAAAGGGTCACCTGATTAGTGATTTACTTACATCTCAATATTCTTGATATATATATATATATATTTTTCATATACAAGATAGTTTATGTCGTCAACGGAACATATATATATAGTTCTGGATTTATTTTTATGCACATAGCATGTGAGCTCAGCCTCCTGGAATTGTTTTTTACAGAACATATATACCGTTCTAAAACTGTTTATTTATGGAACATATATACCGTTATGAAATTGTTTATTTTTTGCAATATATGAGACTGGCTTATGCTATGTCTCAGGATTGGCTTATGCTGTGTCTTAGGACTGGCTTATGTTGTGTCTCCAGATAAATTGTTAAAAAAATAAAAAAATAAAAAAATTATTATTTATTTATATGCAATATATGAGATTGGCTAGACCGACGAATCAGAACTCAAGGTTTCTGGAATTATGATATTTAAGTTGGCACGGTTTTGAAAACCGATTATAATCTAGAGTTCTGGATCCAATGTTATATTTATGAATGTCATACAGCACGGTATTGAAAAACGATAAGAACCTGGAATTCTGGATCCAGTGTTATATTCATGAATGACATACTTCATTATTTGGAACCTAGGGTTTCAAATCCAATAAGAATCTGAAGTTTTCTGGATTTTATATATGAACTTATAGTTCATGGCCAAACCAGAAGTTCAAAAAATTATTATGATCCATGATTTTATTTTATCTCATATATATAAAGTGATATGTTTGCATACCATTCATTTGAGAAAAATGATTTACACATCCAACAAGATATTGTGAGTATCGTAAAAGAGATTTAAGATCCTAATGTATAAAGAAATTGAAAATAATATTTTATCCATTTCATTCGCATCCAACAGAATGTTGTGAGTATTATAAAAGAGATTTAAGATCCTAACGTATAATAAAATTGGAAATAATATTTTATCCATTTCATACACATCCAACAGGGTGATGTGAATTTCATATAAAAAGGATTTAAGATCCTAACGTATAATGAAACTTGATTTAATATTTTTTTTCCATTTCGTTTGTGTTTGATGCTCCTAGAGAGTAAAATTTAGAGTTACTGAAAAAAGAGAATTCTGAGTTCAGTAGTCTACTTGATAGTAGATGAACTTGATAAACATGTGAATGTGATGGGTGTTGGATCATCAGATCATCTGTTTTAGTATCACCCAGACCCATCGCCTCATGGGTCAACGCCACCTGGTCGGTGAGCTTTACCGGTTTTTCACACCAACCTAGTGCGTTTTATGGCGACGATAAGAGATTGTCGGTCATGGCCCACAATCTGGTCCAGATCGGTAATATAGCTCGTTTTTGCTCTAGGTCACTTTTGGAGAATTCTATATTCTTGATGGACTGTTTTGTAATTATTTTGGGCCATTTTATAATTTGAAAAAATTTTGGATCTATTTATAATTACCAAAACTTATTGGTCCAGTTTGCAATTTTCAATGAGTTTTGGGGCTGATTTATAATTAATAAAAATTTTGAGGTCCTTTTTCGTAATTTTACAAAATCAAGGATAGTTTTGTAATTTCTCTTTAAAAATAATATATTTATAAGAAATTAAAGGAGGGGGAATTATTATCATTTCCGATGAGATATAAAATGGCATTACAAATAATGTCCATAAAATTCGTAAAAGAAAAATTTATGTCTTGCTGAGAGTGTAACAACTTGAATAATTCTATGGAGTCAGAAATATTTTATGTATTCGACTTTGCTGAAAGCAAATGTTATTAATGTATTAGGTTCAACGGATCTGATAGAAAGCTCTGGAAGAGACATGATATTGTTATCAAACAATACTAAATTATGTATCAATGATACTTGATATTATTTAAGAACAACATAAAGAAATATGCTTAGTTCAAGAGCATTTAAAGTTAATACCGGATCAAATCTAGTAGATTTGATCGATCTGAGTAAAGGCTCTAGAAGAGCTACAATCTTATTACGAGATGGTATTCAATTTTGTATCAATGATACTTTATATCATTCAAGTAGAACATAAATAAATCTGTTTAGATCAAAGACATATAACTTTATTAATGTCATATTGAGACCATGAATAATAAGAGTGTTGAATATCTGTGCGTGATTCAGGCCAGAAGCTGATTATAGAAAATTGTGTTCTTTATCATCCGGATTATATTGTTGATCAGAAAAGGGATGTATGCGGATATATTCATCCACCAAATAAACCATCTCATTTTAAAGTTGGTTTTGAATCCCTATCATTCAAGGGGATATATGTGGACATATTCATCCACCAAAAGAACCCTTTCATTATTTTATGGTTCTAGTTAATCCATCTACGAGATGATTACATGTTTATGTATTATCAAACGTCTCCAGTTGAGATTGATGTTCAACATCCAGTTTTTGCATGTACTCATAATCAGAATGGATCAGCGGAATCACTAATCAAACGTCTCCAAGTAATTACGAGAACTTTATTATTTCGATTCAGTTACCAATTTCTATATGGGACATTCTATATTACATGTTGATACATTCATCTATGATCACTACTTATCATCATTATTTACCATTACAACTTGTAAATGGTCATTGACTTGCTCACGTTTTAAAGATATTTAATTGTGTAATATATCTCCTTATTTCATCTCTAGAATGATCTAAGATAAGAATTCTATATCATTATGAGATTAATGTTAATTTTGATTAATTTTTTATTAGATCATTTAAACTTCTGAGAGTTTATGTTTTTACGCACAATCAAAAGACAGTTTTTAAATTAATAAAAACAAATTAAGAATGACGGGTTTCAAAAAATTTCTATCGTCTTCTTGAGAACTTTTGTATATACACGAATATGAGGAAGAGATTTGTTTTCATACCTTTGAAGAACACTGATTCATTTTTTTTTTTCGATCCAATACCACTAAGCCCTCTTAACTATATCTCGCGATCTAGCAACTCTGTGTGTGGGCACGTCACGGATTCCGGGAGCAGTTGAATGGAGGCTTGAGAGAACCGGAAGACAACACCTTCTTCCTCTTGATAAACTCGGCCAAACCTAAATTGAGAGAAAAAAAATGTCTTCTTTTTCTTTTCCCTCTATAGTTACCGCCCACCTTTGTTCTCTGTAGGGTTTCAAATAGTTTCTTTTTCCTGATAAGTATAACTTATATACTAGGAACCTAAGGTTTAGTAAATCCAAATTAAAACAAGATTCCAAATCTTTTATTTTTTTAATTATTACTTTTACTAGGGTTTGAACCTTTGACCTATTTAGAATAAATAAAAATAATAACTTATTATTTTATTGCTATTGTCAATGTTAGAAACTGAAACCTTCATATGACAATTAATAATTCTTAATTATTAATATGTCAATTAAATAATCATATTATTTAATAATATTTAATTCAACAATTAAATAATATATTAATTGAATAATCACATCATTTAATTTATTTCCAAAATATATTTAAGTTACTTTCGTAACACAATTAATTGGATCATCCAATTCTCCGTGAGTCTTTGTTACTATCAATTGTATGGGCTAGTAAGGGGACCTAATGGACCCACAGTTATGAACTTCAATAATTCTTTGAAAAAATTAATTAAATTCTTTAATTAATATTTTACAATTATTAACCGTGGAGTTATTCCACTAAAAACCCAAGATTGTACTCTCGAAGCTGTAGATGTTTTACACAACCAATTTTATCAGTGTCCATTGATATAGCTATTACATATGGCATTATCCCCCACAAGTAGTTCATAATTAGAGCTAGGTCATAAAGTCCGTTATACCTCTATAATTATATCTTTTCCTTTAAGTATCATTAATTCTCTTGAATAATTATATCATTTATTCCTTTACGGAAGAAAGAGAACGCTCTTAATCGTTTAAGCCCCGAATCAACCTTTAAGAGAACTACTTATCTACTTCTCGCAAGAAGGAGTGGATTCCACTATTGTGTGCATACATTTCTAGCCACAAGCTAAACCGTGATTCCTAGATACGGAGATATTGACCGAGAATGATATTCCGATCTCACCTATGGTAAATCAAAAACCACAATCTAACCTGTAGGAGTCAGTAAGATACTTAGGATTTAGATCACCTATATATAGTCATCATTAGTCGATATATATAAATCTTTTCAACTTACGGATCTTAGGGTGCGTTTGGTACGCGAGACGGGACAGGACAATGTGGGACAGTTTCTTCTTGTCCCACGTTTGGCACGACTTTAGCATGGGACAGAACGGGACAAGGTGGGACAAAAATCATCAATTTCTGTCCCACCCAAGACCCTAGGCCAGACTTGTCCCATGCATGGGACAAGTCTCAAAAAGACCTTTTTACCCTTAAATCTTCAAAAAATCACAAACTTATGCAATAGTTTATATGTATATATATTTTATAATATTATATATATATATAATATAATATAAATATTATTATATATATTTTAATATATATTATTTATTAGTAATATTAATATTATTATATATTATATAATACGAATACTATATATTATTATATATAATATATATTATATTATATAATAATATATAATATATATTTTGGATAAGAATAATAAAATATAAAAGTATATATTATTTAATATAATAATATATATAATATAATATAATATTATATTATATTATATTATATTATATATATTATTATATTAAATAATATATAATTATATATATAATATAATATAATATATATAATTTTATATTTTATTATTATTATCCAAAATATATATTATATATTATATATTATTATATAATATAATATATATTTTATTATAATAATAATATATATAATAATAACATAATATATATTAGATCATTTATGTATATATATAACATATTATATATATATTATATATAATAATATTATATATTAATATTAATATTTTATTTTATTATTATATATGATAATAATATAATATATTAAGTATTATTACATATATTATTATATATATAATAATATTTAATATATTATATATATCTTATATAAATATTATATATAATAATATTTAATATATCATATATATATTATAATACAATATATATTATATATTATTATAAATATTAATAATATATAAATATATTTAATATTATAATATATTATATATATTATATTTTATTGTATATAATAATATATAATTTATTAAAAATTATTACATATACAATAATATATAAGATAATATATATATATATTAAATTTTATTATTATATATAATATTTTAAAAATTATTTCATATACAATTATATATATATATATAATTATATTTTATTTTATATATATATATTATATACATATGAGGGGCACTCTGGTCATTTGAACCTCTTGTCCCATCCTGTCCCATCCATACCAAACGCATAACAGTACAGTTAATAGTTCTGTCCCAGACATTCCAAACACAATATGGAACAACTGTCCCGTCCCGTCCTGTCCTGTCCCGTCCCGTCCCACCTTGTCCTGTCCCATCTCTGTGCCAAACGCACCCTTAGTGACATATTCATATAGATAGTGGCCTAGTCTTATACGATCACATTGTATAAGGTGTCTCCATTCTCATAACACTATATGAGTAGTCTAGAATAAGATCACCGTACAATATGGAATGGACCGCAGCCGTAGATTAATCATAAATAAAGTACCTAGCATTATTTGCTTTCTACGGACTATTTAGATTGCATGTCTTAAACTGAATTCCTTTATATATGACATTCATATACTCATTTTGAGATTACATCTAGTAATCTTGGATGTTTGCATATATAATATAAGTGTATGAATTAATATATTTGAATGAAATAACTATTTTATTTATTATTGTATTTATAACATTTACAAATTGTAAGCTTTAGGGCATAAATCCCAACGATCTCCCACTTCCACTATAGCATGTGAGACATGTCTCGTAATCCAGGCACTCTAGGTGACCTTCAAAAAACTTTAGTCGTTAAGGTCTTTGTAAATGGATCAGCATGATTATCTCTTTACACTATCTCCCTAATGAGATGATACTTCTTTTCTATATGCTTTCCTCTTTTGTGGCTTCTTGGTTCATTGGAATTAGCCACTGCACCACTATTATCACAATAAAATGTCAAGGGTTTATCCAAGTCTGGAACAACTTCCAGATCGCTCAAGAACTTACGGAGCCAAACCGAATCTTTAATTGCTTCGCAAGCTGTTTCATATTTGGCTTCCATGTGGAATCAACTATACAATATTGCTTGATACTTCTCCACACTATGGCTCCACCACCAAGGGTGATTATTGACCCAGACATGGATTTCCTATAATCCATATATGCCTGAAAGTCAAAATCCGTATATCCTAACGGGATCAGATCTTGTTCTGAATATACTAACATATAGTTTAACGTTCTCCGAAGATACTAAAGAATAAGTTTTACAGCCACCCATTGATCCAATCCTGGATTAGACTGGAATCTACTGGCTACTCCCACTCTGAAGCAGATGTCAGGTCTCGTGCATAACATAGCATACATGAGACTACCTACTGCTGACACATATGGAACTCGTCTCATATCCTAAATTTCTTGAAGTGTTTTAAAACGTTGTTCCTTAGACAAGTGAACTTCATGCCTAGAAGGTAGATTACCTTTCTTGGAGTTCTCCATTGAGAATCACACAAGAATCTTGTCGATATACAATGCTTGAGACAATGCTAACAGTTTATTCTTACGATCCCTAGAACATAACTCCCCTCTCCCAAATCAATGAAAGTTTTTTTTAAGACAGTTTTAAAAAACTGACATAATTATTTTTTTCTTGACAGTTGTTACTCTTGACAGTTAAAAACTATCAAGAAATGTTTATAATTTTTTTTAATTTTTAATTATTTAATATTTAATTATAATATTTAATTAAATAACGTTGTTTATATTTATAATAACCACCTCCCTCACCGCCGGACCACCGCCAGCTGCCGTCGCCGATCGCCGCCAGCCAGCCACTGCCGTTATAAGTTTTTTTTTTTCTTGACAGTTAAAAACTGTCAAGAAATTATTATATATTTTTTTTAATTTTCATTATTTAATATTTAATTAAATAAAATTTTTTATATTTATAATAACCACCTCCCTCACCACCCGCTGCTGCCGTCGACCGCCGCCGGCCACCCACCCACCGTCGTTATAAATTTTTTTTTCTTGACATTTAAAAACTGTTAAGAAATGTTTATAATTTTTTTTTAATTTTCATTATTTAATATTTAATTAAATAACATTTTTTATATTTATAATAACCACCTACCTTACCGCCAGACCACCACCCACTGCCGCCGTCGACCGTAGTCGGCCGTCCGGCCACCCACTTCTGTTAATAATGACAATTAATTGTCATTAGTGGGAATTGAATTTGAGACATCAAGTTAATAGTTGAAAGTCCTTACCACTCAATTACAAGACTTGATGTGCTTCTGTTGGAATGGGCATTCCATCAAAAAACCAATGGAATGGAATGCATATTCCATTCCAAACTAAAATTTATACTCTATAAATACCCTCATATGCCCCAACTCCATTCCAAAAATACCCTCCTTTCCAAAAATAATATATTATTATTATATATTATATTAATTATATATAAATATATATTATATTATTATATATATTATTATATATTATATTATTATATTATTATATATATTATATATATTATATGCTATTACATATATTATATAAATATATTTATATATTATATATATTTATATTATATAAATATATTATTATATATATAATATAATATATATTATTATTATATATATTTATATATTTATATATATTATTATATGTATTATATAACAAATATTATATATTTATATTATATAAATATATTATTATATATATTAAATATATTATTATATATATTGTATAATATAATATATATTATAAATTATATATATTATATATATTTATATATATTTATATTATGTATATATTTATGTATTATATATAATATATATGTATTATATATTATTAAATTAAATAATAAATAATTATATATATAATATACTTTTATATTTTATTATTATTATCCATAATATATCATGTTATTATGAATGTTTTATAATTAGATGTATTTTAGTCAAAATACAGTAACTTCATTCATTTTCGTTGTTAACCAAACAAAATAATACTGATTCAGAGACTGATTCTAAAGTTCCAACCAAACAAAAAAATTTAGTTTTCCTTTCATTCTCATTCTCATTCTCATTCTCATTCTTATTTCCATTCCGATTACCATGATATAATGTAACCAAACGTGACCATATAGTATTGACAAATAACTCAACTATATATGTTTTAAAAAGTATAATTTTATTAAAAGTTTCAATAAATATTTTTAAATATATGTCATCTGTTGTAGAAATTAGAATTTTGATTAGTTGAATGAATTTAAATTTATTTAACAATGTTTTTTTTTTTTAATTTCTAACAACTCATAATTTATATATAAATATTGTTCATCAAAGGTTGTAGTCAATTGGTAAAGACTTACAACCTTTGAACTTGAGGTCTCAAGTTCAATTCCCACTAATGACAATAAATTGCCATTATTATCAAAAGTGGGCGGTGGCGGCGAGTGGTGGTCCGGTCGTCGGTGGTGGTCTAGCGGCAGCAGCCAGCTGTGGTCCGATCGCCAGAGGCAGGGAGTTAGCCGGACAATGGTCCGGTCGCTAGCGATCGGCAGTGGGTTGCTTCGGTGAGGTGTGTTGCCAACGGCCACTAGTGGTGGCCAGACGGCTGCGGCAGGGGGTTGGCCAAACGGTAGTCCGAGGAGGTGGTTTATAAAAATAAAAAATATTATTTAATTAAATATAAAACAATGACAGTTTTTATTTAAATAATAAAAAACCAGAGAGTTGGTCGGACGGTGGTCCGATGGTCGGCGACAGGGGGTTGGCCGGATAGTGGTTTGGTCGCTGGCGATCGACAGTGGGTTGCTTCGGCGAGGTGTGTTGCCGGCGGCCACCAGTGGTGGCTGGACGGCGGCGGCATGGGGTTTGCCGGACGGTAGTCGGAGGAGGTGGTTTATAAAAATAAAAAATATTATTTAATTAAATATAAAACAATGACATTTTTTATTTAAATAATAAAAAACCTTTCATGACAGTTATAAACTGTCATAAAAAAAAATAAAAAAAATAAAAAAAACAAAAAAAAAACTGTCATTACATTTCTTGACACAAGCATCATTGACAGTTATAAAAACTGTCATCAAACTCCTCCACACTATGGTTCCACCACTAAGGGTGAATACTAACTCAGACATGGATTTACTGTTTGGATTATGCTCAATAGCAAGAGTGTAATGTTGTAATTGACAATTTTTTTCATATTAATAAAGTGATTTCTGGTTTAACAAATAGTATAGCATTTATAGTTTAATATTATAATTGTCAAAGTAAATAATCATAAGGTCTAAAGACTATGGGAAAAGAAGAATTGTTCGTACATCTAGATATGTATGTGGTAGACACAATTCTTTAGTTAGTCTTGAATAATGTTCACAACTTAAGTTAAAGGTTGGACACCTTTATCTTGTTAAAGTTGTAGAATTCTTTTGCTAGCATTTGAGTGGGATCAAATGAGATATGATGAGTCTAAAATCATCGGAGTGTCTTCGAGCAAAAGGATCTAGTGCACTGGGTGCATTGAACTGGATCACAATGAAAAGCTTTATCTAGAACCGTCAATAGATAATAGTCTTTTCATTATCAGGACAATCGGAGAGTCTATCTTAATCCTGAGATAAATGATGGACTTATGGTTGCAAGTGATATCATTTGAGTTATCAATGAGTACGATTATATCGCATAGTCTATCCTCGATAGTTTGGTGATATTCATTTGTTAATCGATAGAGGACTTCATTTATAGATATGGACATCGTGGCTCCATTTAATTAAATGAGAGTATAATATCATCATATGGATGTTTTGAGGTAATTGGATATTAAATCTCAACGTTGAGTTTTCGATAGTGTCTATTGAAAACATGGCTTCTGGACAAGTCAAAATATCCAAGTTCAAAACGTGGTCATATGAGTAAATATGGTAACTTGGAGAGTTATAGGCGGTCTATGAACTCTTGGCGATTACTGATATTAATCACGAGGATACACTATCTCCAATATGATTGTCTAGGGTATGAATGAGGAGCATCTTCCTTTTCTATCTTTATTTAAGAGTTCAGTTTTAGCTCTTTAGTGGAATGAGTTAAAATTAATGGATCGGACCTAAGTGAATCATTTGTTGATTGTGATTAGGTTATGTCTATTGAAGCTTAAATTTAGATGGCCCGCCAAGATCCCCAATCCACACGGACTTGCATGGATCACTTGATATATTCTACCGGACCAATTTAAGGGTCCATCTAGAATTGCATTTAATATATTAAGAATATAATTTGCACATTATTTTAGTAATGGGCTGCTCAATTATATTAATATATTAATGAAAGACATGTGGACTTGTTTCTTTTAATAAGAATGGGTCTGGTTCACATGTGGGCTTTTTATTTAAAGTCCAATGGATTAAATGAAATAAGAAAATAATATTTTGGCCCATTTACTCTAAGTGGGGCGGCAAGGGTTAGTCTAACCTAATATATTATTTTGTTTCATTGTTTTAATTAAATAAGAATTAATTAATTTATTAATTAATTGTTTAATTAAAGAAACAAATCTTTTCTAATCAGGAAATATATTTCCTAAAAGTAAAATTAAAAGACTTGTTTGATAAGGAAATAAATAATTAGTTTTATTTATTTAATCAAATAAGAAGTCTTTTTTATTTAGTCAAAATAAAAGAATAAAAGATCTATGAGTTGGATTAGGGTTTGATGTCTTAAAAACTAGATGGAAATTAGGGTGCAACATAAGCCTATGGTGGGCATGTGATTTCGGCAACCCTAGTTATTTCTAGGTTAGGATTTCGGCAACCCTAATAATAATAGAAAAGAAGAAGCAAACTTAGGCCACTTATATATTGACAAGTATAGAATTCGGCCACAAAAGATGATATGGGTTCATGATACAAATTTCTTCTTCTTCTCAATTCATAGAAAGCTTTTTATTCTACTAAAACAAAAAGGAGTGTTAGATTATTCTTTGATAGTATATACTATTTGCTTATTCATCAATAAGCTTGTGTATACAATATCGATCTAGGTTCACGCGAGTTTTGATCATTAGATTGAGAACTCAAAAGTGACTGGAATAATCTTAGTCATTCTTTTGATTGTTTTTGTGACTAACAAAGAAAAGAAAAGTTTGTTTTATCCATTCACAGGTTTGCAATTCAAAGAAAAGGGAGACCACGCTCCTAGGTTATCCACGTTCGTGCTAGGATTGAAGATCTTGCGGATTACCATCGACGTAAGTCAATCGGATCACGCGACAAAAGGTATTCTACTTTTTGTTATTGTATATGTATGTTTAATTAATTAAAGGGTTTAAGGTTCATAAATGAAATTTTTTTTAAAAGTCACTAAATCTAATTTTTAGTATCGCTTCCGATGCGTGTACTTCTTTGGTATTTTTCCCAACATTTACTAGAATCCATATCTGCCTGAAAGTCAAAATATGTATATCCTAATGGGATCAGATCCTGTTCAGAATATACTAACATATAGTTTCTCGTTCTCTAAAGATACTAAAGAATAAGTTTTACAGCCATCCATTGATCCAATCCTAGATTAGACTGGAATCTACTGGCTACTCCCACTACGAAGCAAATGTCAGGTCTTTTGCATAACATTGCATACATGAGACTGCCTACTGCTGACGCATATGGAACTCGTCTCATATCCTAAATTTCTTGAGGTGTATTAGGACATTGTTCCTTAGACAAGTGAACTCCATGCCTAGAAGGTAGATTACCTTTCTTAGAGTTCTCCATTGAGAATCACATAAAAATCTTGTTGATATACGATGCTTGAGACAATGCTAATAGTTTATTCTTACGATCCCTTATTAATTGGATCCCTAGAACATAACTCCCCTCTCCAAAATCTTTCATTTGGAATTGGTTAGCAAGTCAGCCCTTTACTTTCGATAATACTCCCACATCATTCTCAATGAATAGGATATCATCAACATAAAGGACCAGAAAAACTACTTTCTTGTCAACAATGCGCTTGTAGACACAAGGCTCGTCAACGTTTTGCTCGAAGCCATAGGTTTTGATAGCAGTATTGAACCTGATGTTCCAAGATCTAGATGCTTGCTTAAGTCCATAAATAGACCTTTGCAACTTGCAAACCTTTGCTCTTGATTTTGGGACACGAATCCCTCTAGTTGCATCATGTAGATGCTCTCGTCAAGATTGTCATTCAAGAATGTAGTTTTTACATCCATTTGCCAAATTTCATAATCGAAATGGGCAGCAATGGATAAAAGTATCTTAATAGACTTAAACATAGCCACTGGCGAGAAGGTCTCGTCAAAATCGACCCCCTCTTTTTGGGTATAACCCTTTGCCACTAGCCTTGCTTTGAAGGTCTCTACCTTTCCATCTACTCTTCTCTTTCTCTTGTAGATCCACTTACTCCCTATGAGTTTTATCCTATCGGGTAAGTCTACAAGTTCCCAGACTGAGTTAGAGTACATGGACTCCATCTAAAGATTCATGGCTTTAAGCCATTCCTCTTTGTCAGAGTCTTCCATTGCATGTTTAAATGATAATGGATCATCCGCACTATCATCAGAGACGACACCCTATGCATCTCCAATACCTAAATAACAATCATGCTATCGTACAACCCTCCCACTACGTTTAGATGGTAGTATGATCTGACTAGGAACCGTTTGACTATCAGACGTTAATGGAACAACAACATCATCAACAACTCTTGTTGATTGTTTACTAGTCGAACTGACTTTTAATTCATTTAATACAATCTTACTTCGAGGCTTATGATCATTCATATAGTCTTCCTCAAGAAATGTTACATTTGTCAACACAAACACTTTGTTTTCTAATGGACTATAGAAGTATCATTCTCTAGTCTCTTTGGAGTACCCTATAAATAGGCATACTTGTGAACGAGGTTCCAACTTTCCAGATTTATTCTTCAGTACATGTACTAGACATCCCCATATGCAAAAATGTCGAAAACTAGCTTTACGACCATTCCACAACTCTAGAGGAGTCTTAGGAACATATTTGGATAGAACTATATTCAATATGTAAGCCGTAGTTTGTAGTGCATATCCCCAAAAAGAGTTTGGATATAATAAGAAACTAATCATAGATCTCACCATTTCCATCAGGGTTCTATTTCTCCTCTCCGCTACACCATTATGTTGTGGTGTTCCTAGAGCTGTGAGTTAGGACACAATCCCATGCGCAACCAAATAGTCCTTGAACTATTGGTCGAGATACTCACCTCCATGATCTGATCGTAAAACTTTGATTTTTTTTGCCTAATTGGTTCTCAACTTCAGCTCAAAATTCTTTAAAATTTTCAAATGTTTTCGACTTACGTTGCATTAGGTAAACATATTCGTATCTTGAGTAATCATCACTAAAAGTGACATAATACTCATAACTACCCCTAGCTTTAACATTCATAGGTTCGCAGACGTCTGAATGTACAAGCTCTAGTGGTTGTGTAGCTCTAAACCCTTTTACAATAAAAAGTCTCTTAGTCATTTTACCTTCTAAACAAGACTCATAAATAGGTAAAGTGCCGATCTCTAACTTACTCAAAGATTGGTTTTTTACTAGTCTATCTATCCTGTCAAGGTTGATGTGTCCAAGTCTTAAATGCCACAAATACGTTTCATTATTTGAAGAAATCTTTTATCGTTTCGTTTTAGGTTTTTCAACTTTAAACAATTCAGTGTTAAGCAGTGATGTATGAATTAACGGTAATAAAAGTTAAAACATACAAATTGTTTCCAATTAAACTAGAACAAATATTCAATCAATTTCTAGAAATAATAACTGATTTATTACTGAAAGAAACTGAATACAATTGTTCTAATAATCTGGATACCCAAATCAAATTTCTGGTAAATCTAGGAATGTAATAAACATTGTCTAATGAAAGAAAACAATTATTAAAAGCTATTCAAACTGCTCCCACTGCTCTTGCTGAAACGACATTACATGTTCCAACACGCATTGAGAAGGCCCCCTCCTCAAGCTTTGTCTTACTAGCAGACCTCTTCCTTTTCTTAAATCCAAAGGAAGATAGTTCAGCAACATTTGTCTTACCGGTTTTACTTTGTTGTCCTCAAACATGGACTCAAAAGTTATGAGCTCATTAAGCAACTGAGTCAGACTAAACTTTAATTTGTTCATCCCATAGTTGCTTTTGAACTGATCAAAGCTTTTTGGAAGAGTTGTTAGTATGATGCTCACCTGGAAAGCCTCATATATGGTCCCACCATTGACTTCATTAGTATTGAAATGGGACATCATACCTAAGATATGTTCCCGGACTGATGATCTTTCCTTCATAAGAGCAGTCATTGTGGAACGAACAACTTCGTGCTGCTTTTGCTTAGAAGGTTGCCCAAACATGGCCTGTAATGACTCCATCATCTCATATGCTGTGGTCATTGCTTTATATTTTGTATAAAACACTTCTGTCATGCTAGCCAGCAAATAAATGTGGGTCTTTTTATTTTCTAAAATCCATTTTTCATAGGCCTCATGAGCAGTTCCTGCTACGTTGGCTGCAGGCTGTGGAGGACATTCCTCTATAAGCCCAAATTTTAGGTCATTGGTGACCAGGATTGCATTAATGTTGTTTTTCCATTTTGTATAGTTATCCCCGGTTAATTTTTCGTTGGCAAGTATTGAAAGTAAAGCAGAAGACATTGCTGAAATAAACATAAATAAAAACTCATTCATTCATTCATTCATTCATACATTTAAATCATATATAAAATCTCTCGGCATATAATTAAACATGATGCATGAAACTTGTTTAATGAACAATAAAATCCCTAAAAAAGTTACTACGCCACAATAATCCAACATGCCACAAGTACGTCCTGCCTTAGGGTAGGTCAAGTGCTTGTATGTCAGATCGAGACATTCTCAATTAAATGATACTCAAGAATAACTCTTTATTCTTATATGATTTAATCATCGTTTATTTTAGTCAGGATTATAATTAACTATTTAATTAAATCCTTGTGAGTGTAACCCATCATTTCAGATCTCTAAAACTTAACTTGAGAGTTGCTACCTTAGGGTCAGTCAATCCCAAAATACATCCAGAAATCCTATCCGTTAGGAAGGTAACCTTGGTACTGACTCTTATGGAGACCTTCTTTAGGGAGGACAAAAACAAAGCTGTCTCTAGGTCCCACTTGAATCTTACGGTGTTTCTTCTAATGATGGAGACTGCGGGATATAATGTATTATATCCCTCTCCCAGTCACTATTTGTTTTTAGGGTTTTCTAGTGTTTCTAGATGAACTTAAATTAAACAGTTAAGAAAAATCTAGTTCTTTTAGGTTATGTTACTAGAATCTCATCCTATTAACAGTAAATAATAAACCGGATTTTTAACTATTAAAAAAATGAATTCATTATTCGAATTCTAATCTATGTAAACTACTTTAAATAGACTAGATTTACATAGACTAGAATTAAATGTGAGAATTACCAAGTTTTAACTATTAAAACTAAAACACATTATTCGGTCCAATTATTATTAAAGCCTTAATCATATTAATCTTAATAATGTATTGGGTTTTACTAATCTATTTAATTAAACCTTTTAATGATAGATTAGTAATTAATGAGTATTATCAAGTTTTTACTCGTAAAAAATAATCTCATTATTAATAGCCATTTATGTGTTTAATCAATTTAAATCATATTAAAAAAAATAAACATCATATAAAATAAATGAGCTATTAATTATGTATGATATATTATAATGCAAGTGTAGGCACATCTAATCTATATGGCATAAGTATGTATGACAATGCTTTAATCATCTCATAAATAAAACATACATGAGTTGACCGAGTACGATGAATTATCTAACTTAAAAAAAATAATAATAATCTAATTACAAAATTTAATCCAAGGCATTCCTTGGTCTTCTTGTAATCTCTTTTTCTTCAAGTCCATCTTTTGCATCTAATGGGCTTTTAACCAAGTCCAACTTGATTAACCCTAATATTTTTAATGATGATCCATCTCATGAATTATAAACTAAGGTTCATATGTTACACTTAACATTTATAGGAGGCCCAAATTTTAAAAAAATATTCCAGCCCATTCATGCTTCCGAATACGCAAACCTTAGAGTCATGAACACTCGACCTTGTGCTTTCGCCTTGCGCGACACTCGCACGCTGCTGCCACCCTTTGCGCAAAACAGCCCAGCTGTTGCGCCAAGTTTGTGCGCATGCCTTGCGCATGCTTTGCTTTGCGCTGCACAACATGCATGTGCCTTGTGCATGAAACTCATGGGTGACAACATGCGTGACAACACCTGCACACACACATTTGTGCAACACTTGCGCACTTATTCTTACACACGCACCCATGACAGCTGCTGTTTGTGATGCTTTTAAATTTATTTTTTTTTTCCTTAAAACGTGCAACACTTGCACTCTGCAACAGCATGTTGCATAAAAACAAAAAAATGCAAGTGACCCGTGCGGCAGCCTGCTGGTGTGCAACACTTGTGCGCGGCAGCCTGCTGGTGTGCAACACCTGTGCGCAGCAGCTTGCGTGGCACGGCTGTGATTCGTGTGCATAGCAGCTGTGTCTCCGTTCTTCATTCGTTCTCAAATCTTCTTCTTCGTACAAGGTTACATAATGATATTACAAGATATCGATTTACATAGAATGATTACATTGAAAAAGAAAATTAATAACTAATTATTACAACCCAAAACGAATTTAACTAAACTCGTCGTACCATACAATTAACGATCAACCATGTTTATAAAAAATATATATATAAACATCATACAACCCTAGATTGTGCCTACACATATCATATATATATCGAAAAGACTTTAAAAACAAATATAACATATTTGTGTATTACAAAATTGGATCTGATACCAATTGTAAGTCGCGTAGCGAAAAAAACAGTTTTTAAATTAATAAAAATAAATTAAGAACGATAGGTTTTAAAAATTTTCTATCATCATCTTGGGACCTTTTGTATATACACGAATATGAGGAAGAGATTTGTTTCCATATCTTTGAAGAACCGCTACAACAAAAACTGTCTTTGTATACAGTTATTTCTTGATAGTCAACAAAAACTGTCAAGAAAAACAGTTTTCTTGACAGTTTTCAAAAACTGTAAAAACTTAAACTGTCAAGAATTTGCAATTTTTGACAGTTTTTGAAAACGGACTAATTGCACAAATGTCCCCTAAGTTTAGGCATAATTACATACATATGGAACTTTTACCCATAATTGCAAAAACGTCCACTGCCGTTAGTTGACTTCCGTTAACTCTAATCGTTGACCATAATTTTAGTCCACAATGACTAAAGTGCTCCTATTTTCCTATTTTATTATTTAAATTAATAATTAAAAAACGAAACAGAAAAGATAAAGATATTGGATAAGTAAAATCATTATATCTATCGTATATATTGTATAATATATATTATTTAATATATTAATATATAAGATATATATTGGATAAGTAAAACTATTATATAAGATATCGAATAAGTAAAATTATTATATATATATATATATTGTGTATATATTATATATATTGGATAAATATATTGTATAATAATATATATATATATTATAAATTGTATATATTATTTATATTTATATATATTATATTATATAATATAGATATATATATATATATATATTATTATATGTATTATATATAATATATATAATATATATGTATCCGTTATATTATATATAATATATATGTATCCGTTACAATTGATGTCACGAGTCTCGTATATGCCATGTTTGGTTGGATGGAATGGAAAGAAAGTCATTTCATTCGTTTGGTTTGTTAAAATGCAATGGAATGGTGATTCCATTGGATGGAGATTCCACCATTTTTGAGGAATGGGCATTCCATCTAAAAACAAATGGAAAGCCATTTCATTCCAAAATAAAATTTATATTCCATAAATACCCCCATATGCCCCAACTCCATTACAAAAATACCCTTAGCTCCTTTCCACAAACAATATATTATTTTTATATATTATATTAAATAATATAATATATAATATATATAAATATATTATAATATATGTGTTTATATATCGTTATATATATTATACTATTATATATATCATATTATTATATATATATATATATTATATATTATTACATATATTATATATATTATATTATATTATATTATATAAATATATTATTATATATATTATTTAATATAATATATCTCTTAGCTTTCTAAACTTCTTCCTTCTTCAATGGGTCTCTATTAAATAAAATATAGTCTGTAATCATCTCAGATTACCTCTAGTTGAGATATATGAAATCTTAGTATGCTTTATGCTTACCTCTAGTTGAGGATCCTGCATATCAGAAAAGAGATGTTGATTCTTGGTTTAAGGTCCTTGTCTGTCTAATGAATGGTAAATCTGTAAGTATCCTGTTTAGACAAAGGTGCCGCTTGTTGGGGAAAATTAGAAAAACCTACTGGTAGACGGTTCAAGGCTCCCTGCCACCTGCCTTGGTATTACTATATATTAATAATATATATTATATAAATATATTATTATATATATATTATTATATGTATTATATGTATTATATAATATATATATGTATTATATATTACATATTATATTATATAATATATGTATTATATGTATTATATATAATATATATGTGTTATATATTATATATTAAATAATATATAATTATATATATAAAATAGTTTTATATTTTATTATTATTATCTATAATATATCATGTTATTATTAATGTTTTATGATTAGGGGTATTTTGGTTAAAATACAGTTAACTCCATTTCATTCCATTGTTAACTATACAAAATAATACTGATTCAAAGACAAGCGCTAAAGTTCCAACCAAATAAAAAAACAATTATATATATAATACGTTTATATTTTTTTTATTATTATCCATAATATATCATGTTATTATGTATGTTTTATGATTAGGGGTATTTTGGTTAAAATACAGTTAACTTCATTCCATTATGTTGTTAACCATATAAAATAATACTGATTCAGAGACAAGTTCTAAAGTTCCAACCAAACAAAAAACTTAGTTTTCCTTTCCTTCCATTCTCATTCTCATTCTTATTACCATTCCACCATGTAACCAAATGTGACCGTAGAGTATAGAACAATAACTCGACTATATATGTTTTAAAAAATATAATTTTATTAAAAGTTTCAATAAATATTTTTTAATATATATCTATTGTAGAAATTATAATTTTGATTAGTTGAATAAATTTAAATTGATCTAATAAGTTTTTATTTATTTATTTATTTATAACAACTCATATAGGTTATATATAAATATTGTTCAATTATTACCACATCAAATGTTGTAGTCAAGTGGTAAAGGCTTGCAACTCTTGAACTTGAGGTCTTAGGTTCAATTTAATTGTCATTTTAATTGTCATTATTATGAGGCGACGGTGGCCGGTCGCAGGGTAGTGGCACGGTCGGACGGCGGTGATGGCCGGTCGGAGGCTGGTGACCGGATGACGTCGGTGACCGAACGGCAGTGGTGGCAGTGTTGGCAGGTCAGTCGGCGGGTGGGGGACTGCGGCAGTGGCCGGAAAGAAAATGAAAAAAAAATTCAATAATAAATCCTTTCTTGACAATTTTTAACTGCCAAGAACATTTTTGACAGTAGCTTCCTTGATGGTTAAAAAACTGTCAAGGAATTTCTTGTAGTGAACACTCCTTCATTTTCTTTTCGATCCAATACCACTAAGCCTTCCTAGTTATGTCTCGCGATCTAGCAACTGTGTATGTGGGTACGTCATGAATTACAGGAACGGTTGAATGAAGGCTTAAGAGAATCAGAAGACAACACCTTCTTCCTTTTGATGAATTCAACCAACCCTAAATTGAAAGAATTTTTTTTTCCCTCTGTAGTTGCCGTCCACCTCTGTTCTTTGTAGGGTTCCGAATAGTTTCTTTTTCCTGATAAGTATATCTCATATGCTAGAAACCTAGGGTTTAGTAAATCCAAATTAAAACAGGAATCAAAATATATTTTTTTAATTATTACTTTTACTAGGGTTTGAACCTTTGACCTATTTAGAGTAAATAAAAATAATCACTTATTATTTTATTGCTCTTATCAAGGTTAGAAATTGAAACCTCCATATGACAATTAATAATTCTTAATTATTAATATGTTAATTAAATAATCATATTATTTAATAATATTTAATTCAACAATTAAATAATATAATAATTGAATAATCACATCCTTGAATTAATTCCCAAAATATATTTAAGTTACTTTTGTAACACAATTAATTGGACCATCCAATTCTTTGTGAGTCTTTGTTACTATCAATCGTATAAGGCTAGTAAGGGAACCTAATAGACCCACAGTATTGAGCACCAATAATTCTTTGAAACAATTAATTAAATTCTTTAATTAATTAATATTTCACAATTATTAACCTTGGAGTTATTCCATTAAAAACCTAAGGTTGTACTTTCGTAACTGTAGATGTTTTACACAACCAATTTTATCAGTGTCCATTGATATAGCTATTACATATGACATGATCCTTCACAAGTAATTTATAATTAGAGTTAGGTCATAAACTTTGTTATACCTCTCTAATTATATCTTTTCTTTTAAGTACGATTGATTCTCTTGAAATGATTATATCCTTCATTCCTTTACGAAAGAAGGAGAGCACTCTTAATTCTTAAAGTCCCGAATCAACCATTAAGGGAACTACTTATCTACTTCTCGCAAGAAGTAGTGGATTCCATTATTGTGTACATACCTTTCCAGCCACAATTCAAACCTTGATTCCAAGATACAGAGATATTGACCGAGAATGATATTCCAATCTTACCTATGGTAAATCAAAAACCACGATCTAACCTGAAGGAGTCAGTAAGACACTCAGGATTTAGATCACCCATATATAGCCATCATTAGTCGATATATATGAATCTTTTCAACTAACAGATCTTAGTGACAGATTCATATAGATCATGACCCAGTCCTATATGATCACATCATATAAGGTGTCTCCATTCTCATAACACTATACAAGTGGTCTAGAATAAGACCACCATACAATACGGAATGGACCGCAACTGTAGATTAATCCCAAATAAAACAAATAAAGTACCCAGTTTTATTTGCTTTCTATGTACTATTTAGATTGCATGTCTAAAACTGAATTCATCTGTATATGACATTCATATACTCATTTTTAGATTACATCTAGCAATCTTGGATGTTTGCATGTATAATATAAGCATATGAATTAATATATTTGAATGAAATAATTACTTCTTTTATTATTGTATTTATAACATTTACAAATTACAAGATTTAGGGTATAAATCTCAACAGAAATCTCAACAAAGATACAAGTATATTGAAATTAAGAAAATTTCTATACAAGTCTATGAAATGACTATTGAATATATATATAAAACGTTTCTACTAATATCTAAAAGGGGGGGGGGGGGGGTGAACATATTTTAATCAAGTTAATTATCAAAATTTCTTGATTAGTCAATATTCAATAAAAACCTCTGACTAGTCAAAAACTAAAAACAAGTGTAAAATGTGGAAATTAAATAACACATGATTTTTACGTGGAAACCTTCAATAAGGAAAAACCACGAGCTTTTATAAGCATCACACACGGTCCTCAAATCCACCACTTGTAATAGTGTTTACAACATAGGTTGACCACGTCAAACCCTACATATTTATTAACCCACCACTACTACCCAACGGGCCTCTAATAGTGATTCTAGACCTAAGATGCTTGAGCACTACACACCAGTAGTCACAAGACTTAACTCTCAAGAGAAGGGATAAACAGCCTAAGGTGAATATGAACAATATTCAAGTGCATAAATGTAAAGTCAAACACTTATGCTTATCTTGGAATGGATGAAAATGTCAAAGACATTCCTATCATGTAGCTATATGACATACATACAACTTAGCTATGTGTACAAATCAAGTACTATATGCAATAGCTATCACAAACAACTCACAAAACACAATAAAAAATCATTCTTGAAACTAGTCAAGTAATAAAGATACAATCTTGTAAAGCAAGAACATGTCAAAGATGAAGATAATGTTCTATTACAAGTCATGTGAGAAACAATGAAAACCCCTAAGAAATCATACCTAGAACATGTTAGATGATGTATAAATCATGAAAGGATAATGGGTTTTGTGTTTTGAATCATAAAGATCAAGTCTTGATACCTTTGCTTTGAAGTCACTTATTTTGCTATCAAAATATGTAATTTTTGCTCTAAAAAATGACTAAAGGCTATCAGGACATATATATATATATTAGATCTAAGTGAAGTGATGTCATTTTGGAAAAAAGGGTTCAGATTCTCACCTATTGCGCTGGTTTGTGCATTGGTCGTCATGCGCACGACCAGTGCATAACCTCTAGGAAGATTGCGCTGGTGTGCTGCGCATGACGTCCAGTACACATCCTCTGCCAAGGTTGTGCTAGTGTGTGCGCTGGTCCGGCGCATGACGACTGGCGCACAACACGAGTAAGGGACGAGCACATTGCACAGATACTCACTTCAAACATAGACAATTGTGCAAGTGTGAATTGTGACATACATACACTCAAAAAGCAATAATCACACATGTATGCTAGAGTAGTGTGTGTGTGTGCAACTAAATCTCTTCAACTAAGAGTTAAGACAAGTAAACTACCTTCCTTGAAGCTCTTGATGTCCACAATGAGGTCCGTTAGCATTTGAGAAAAATATCTTCAATCCTAAGCTACCTTTACATAATTGAACCTCATTGTGATTTTGTCAACAAAACAAGCCAATTAAAAACTGAGGCACTTACACTATATCCATTGAAATGGAAGAAATCTCAGTAGAGATACAAGTATATTGAAACTAAGAAAATTTCTATACAAGTCTATGAAATGACTAAATTCATTGAAACGAAAAAAATCTCAACAGAGATACAACTATATTGAAATTAAGAAAATTTCTATAAAGTCCATATAGTGACTAAATCCATTGAAATGGAAGAAATCTTAACAGAGATTCAAGTAGATTGAAATTAAGAAATTTTCTATAAATCATATAAGAGAAATGTGGAATCATAAAGAAACAATCATTGATATTGTATTTTTATACACAATAGCACTACTTAAATTATAAATGATAATTATGATATTCATAATATCGATGATTGTATACAAAATGCATGATTGGCCTAAGTGAAAAGAAGCAATTCAAGAAGAATTGACTTCATATGCCAAACATAAAGTATTTAGACTAATAGTACTCTACACACCTGGAGATATCAAACTAGTTGGATACTAATGGGTTTTTATACAGAAATCGAAATGAGAAAAACGAGATCGTGAGATATGAGGCATGATTCATAGTACATGGTTTCTCACAGAAACTTGGTATTCAATAGTGACGAATACAATTACGTTTCGAATTTTTGATAAATTTGGCTACCTTTACAACGCTTGAAATATGTCCTTTAGATGTATTAATCATTTATCTATATGATTCACTAAATGTAGATATTTATAATCCTGGAAGGATTTAAAATGCTAGAAGCATGTAAATCGAGATCTCGTAATCTGTATTTGATGAACATACAAAAAATCTTATATGGATTAAAAATAATCTGGATGGATGTGGTATAACTGTCTTAGTAAATATCTGATAAAATAAGGGTATAATAATTATATTATATACCCAAGTGTCTTTGCAAAGAAACCAAAATCCGAATTTAATATATTCACAACATATATTGATGATATGTATTTAATTGGAGCTCCTGTAGAGCTCTTGAAAACTCTTGAATTTTTGGTAAATGAGTTTAAAAATGAAAGACATGGGGAAAGAAAATATTGTCTCAACCTGAATGTCGAGCATAGAATAAATTGAATGTTTGTCCATCAATCAGAATATGTTGAAAAGATTATGAAAAGATTCCATAAGCAAGTCTTTGCTTATACACACTCCAATCATTTGTGATGGTATTTCATTTCATGAAATAAACATCTGTATATCCCAGTTTAGCAATCTAGAAGATTTCTTTAAAAGAATTTTTATTAGGGGGAGCGTCCCATCAGGGGGAACATATCAAATGAAGTATATTAATTATATAGGGGCATATGTGTATTGTACTCTTTTTCCTTCCGATCAGATTTTTGTCCCATTGGGTTTTCCTGATAAGATTTTAATGAGGCAATTCTTTAAGCATGCCTAAAAATCTTTTGATTCATGAAGATCATTATAAATATTACATTAATCCAGTTGATCATCGTATATATGTTGTCTTGATCAAAAAGATTCTTGTAAATATTACTTTGATCTTGCTAATCATTGTATATATGTTACCTTGGCCCAGAAGTTCATCATAAATATTATTTTGATTCGACAGATCAATGGATATCTTTGTTTAAGTTTTTATCCTGCTGGGTTTTTCATAGTAAAGTATAAATGTGAGAAATGTTTTGAAGAAAACATTAATTATGATCATATCTGCATTGTAATCTTTTTCCTTTTGATCATGTTTTTTTCTAATTAGGTTTTCTAACAAGGTTTTTAATGAGACAATCAAGGAGAGCAAAGTTCTGAACGGACATATGTACACTATACTCTTTTTCCCTTCGATCAGATTTTGTCCCACTGGGTTTTCCTGATAAGATTTTTAATGAGATAGTTTTAAAAACGTCCAACATCACAAAATCCAGAAGATAATTGTATATATTGCTACCGAGGTTTTTGTCCCATTGGGTTTTTCCTAGCAAATTAAAATACAAGTGGTGAAAATCCAAGGGGGAGTGTTGTGAAAATATGGATTTTCACCACCTAAATTCATCCTCAAACTTGATAATATCTCCTTATAATATCTCCTATAATATCTCCCTAAATATCTCATCACTTGCTTCATGATTAAGTTAAACAATTTGCCTATATATATGGCTTGGGCTTTCAATTGTAAAGGTTGATTGGTCTCTCAGTAATACATATATATTCTCTCTTCTTTGATATCAATACACAAAGCTCTCTTTCGTCTCTCATCTCTTTTGTTTCATTTGTTCTTGAATTAATTCTTTTTCATTTGTTCTTCATTTCTTTTACAACACCATTTATTCTTCAATCAATTTACAATAGTTCCAATGATATGTCTCTCACACCTATACCAGGAATTATTGTCGGTTTGAGTCCCCCTTCCCTAAAACCCTAAATTATTGTAATATTTTAAAAGACAAAAAAAAAAAAAAAAAAAAATTCCAATTCATAATCTGATTTATAGGTGCTGAGTATGAAGAATTTTCAATATTTTTCTTTTTTGTACATACCTATACTCTATTCTAACTATGTATAAAATATTATGTAATTCTAAGAGATTAGCAAAATAAAAACTTTTAGAAGTGCGTTAGTAAGGGAGATTTTGTCAAAAAAATTTGAAGCGCGTATTTCATTACAGAATGCGTTTCTATCTATTTTTGTCTTTGTGTGCATAGAACTATTTATAATACCCTATTCTACATTTGTATCAAATTTAATGTAATTTTAAGACATTTGTAAAATAAAAACTTTTTTAGGGGGTTAATAAGGAAAATTTGGGTAAAAAATTATGTGTCGCATATTTCATTCTGTAATGTGATTCTATCCAAAAAAAAAAATTATTTATTTTTATTTTTTTATAGAACTACTTAAAATACTCTATTCTTCATCTGTACAATATTTTAGATAATTCTACGACATTCATAAAATATAAACTATATAGGGTTAGTAAGAGAAATATGGGTAAAAATTACGAATCACATATTTCGTTATTGAATGTGTTTTTATCAAAATATTTTTCATAAAACTACTTAAACTACTCTATTCTACCAAACACCAACGTATAGAATTTGAAGTAATTCTACGACAGTCTTATCATTCGATGTAGACACTCCACCTTATTTCAATTTTTTTTTTTTTTCGTTTTTCAAGGTTAATTTGTCATAAAGTTCTAAATTTTTTTTTTCTTATTTTTGAAAATAAATTTGTTTTCAGAGTTTTAATTTTTTTTTTTTTTATAAAAATAAACTTCACTATTTAAAAAAAAAAAAGTTCTTTTTAATCTCCATTCTTTTTTCCTTTTTTTGCAATATTTTTTTTACAATATTTTTTTTTCTGGTTTTTTATATTTTATTTGGTCAACTAAAGTCTAAGGGAAAAAATAGGTTTTGAACTAATTTTGTGACTGTTAACCATCAGAAATTTGGTCATAGGACATAAATATGAGCATTTTTATAAATATAAGGACTGGTTTGATGAGAAATATAAAGGTATGTAAACAACTTAAATTTCCTAATTATCTAGGGAATGTTTAAAAACACTTAAATTATTGACACACCTATTAAAAAATATATATTATTTTTTGATCCATATAATTATTAAATGAAGGATGAAGTCATATATATATTTGAAAATCACACTCTATTTTTTGAAAGAAATCTAGGGCCCGTCCAGTAGAGCTAGTTTTGGTTGTTTTTGTTTTTATTTTTAAAAAAAAAATTCGAAAACGCGTTCATTAACCATTTTAATTTCATTTCCAAAATATAAAAACAAATGAAAAGTAAAACCAGTGTTAAAAGTGAAAAATTTGAAAAACAACAAATAAATGATTTCTTTGTTTTTGTTTTTGTTTTTTTTTTTTTCTTTTTTCTATTCAACAAGTTTTAGTCTTCTCTTCGTTTCTTCTTTCTTCATCCTCATCTTCTTCTTCGTCTTCTTTCTTCATCTTATTTTTTCTTTTTTTCTTCTTCTTCTGGTCACCGTTCACCTTCGTCATCGTCTTCTTTTTCTTCACTCCGGAGGAGGTGCAACGATGACGCCGATCTGGTTTGAGCAGATCTTCTTCTTTTGATTTGAGTTGTGGATCTATTCTTGGACCACCAGAGACGCCTATCTGGACCGCCTTGGTTTGATTCATGCTTTTGAGAAGATTTGCTCTTGATGATGTTATTCATTGCTACTCTTGGACCACTTGCAGATTTTATTCATGCATTTGATAAATGCGATAAATGCCCAGAATTGTTTTTTGCTTTTTTTTTTTTTTTTTTGAGAGATATAAAATATAATTGGTAATGATTGGATGGATGGAGATAAAACAATGATAGAGGTCGAAGATGATTGAATTTTTATTTATTTTTTAAATAGATGGATCTAATCTTGTAAATTGGAAAAAAAAAAAAAAATAGTGATGATGATGATGATTGAGAAATCAAAGATTGATCTACTGTAAAACATAATAATTAATATTTAAAAAAATTAATGTTTAATATTTTAAATTTTATAATAATTGAATACCTTCTTCGAAATTTGAATGTAATTTTTATTTAATAAATATTTTTTGACTTAGTTGATAATTATTTGGGATGAATTATTATCGAACTTTTAAATTTTTTGATTAACATACCAGACGCATTTTTAATGTTTTTAATTTTAGAATACTGTTTTCCGTATATGTTATCAGACGCGTTTTGGATTTTAAAACTGAAACCAAACCCAAAAATACTGTTTTTATTTTCACTTTTCTTTTCGAAAAATAGTCAACAAAAAACAGTTACAGGACGACCCTCGTAGGGTTTTCATTTTTTTTTTCTCTCAACAGCTACCCTTTTCTAGAACAGTAAATCGGCAAGGTCTGGTTATATTATTATTATTATTATTTTTAGATTTTACGGTTTATGTTAGTTGAATATTTGAAAAAAAAAATAGATTTATCTTGCTTAAAAAATAAATAAATTTATCGTGCTTAAAAAAAAAAATTCAAATTTATCTTTGTGTGAAGCATTATGTCACCAACATTGACACTGCATTGTAGAGGTGGCAATGGTTTTGGTTAAACCAGCAATTTCGGTCGGTTTCGAACCGAAGTCGTATGGTCAAAACCGTAACCATAATCGAAACCGTGACCAAAACCGATGGTTAGAAAACCGGTTGGGAACCAGTTAACTAACGGTTCGATTACTGTTAGGGTTCGAAAAAAAACCGACGAAAACTGGCGATAAAAAAAAATAATAATAATAAGTGGACAAATCACAAGCTGCCACGTGGCACAATTTCTGAAAAAAAAAAATTTGAGTAGCCATTGGGCAGATGACCGTTGAATGATCATCTTCTGCCTAACGGCTACTCATCAACGGCTATGGTCCTTTTTTGTTTTTTTCCCCTTAATTTTTTCTAATTGCAAATCTACCCCTCTCCACTATAATCCTATAAATACCTCCACACACTTCATTATTCTTCACACCACTCTCATTTTCTCAACTTCTCTCAATCTCTCACAATCTCTCTCAACCTCAAACTCTCAATTCTCTCTACATTCTACAATTTTATTTAATTCTCATTTCTCATATAAATTAATAAATATTTATTTCTTCTATTTTTAACAGTCATCTATTTTTTGTTTATAATCATTAATTTTTTTTTAGAGTTACCACTATTATTCCAGCAATAATTTTTTTTTTTCAATCATCTATTTTTTTTTAAGTGTTATCAACTTACCAATATTATTCCAACAATATTTTATTTCAATCATCTATTTTTTTTTTTAAGTGTTACCACTATTATTCCAACAATATTTTCTTTACACATATCTATATATTTTTTATTATTAATTTTTCAATAGCAAGTGGGGGAGATGGTTCAAGAAATTTGGACAAAGGAAAGGGTCAAATGCAAAATTTGTTGGAACACGTTGGTGTTGATGTCGATTACGACGACCGACTTTACCACAAGTTCCTTAAAGCTCGATTTGGATCCGATCTCCCTTCTAGTCCTAATCCCCATCTAATAATTCTCGACGGACTCGACCCCAGTCCTAATAACCCCAATACTAATGAAAATCTATCTGACTCCTGACCCCTGACCCCTTTCAGATGAATTTTTTGTAGGTGAAGAAGAAAAACCGATGAAGTCCGAACTCTTCAAAGTGCATATGAAGAGAACTAAGTTAGATGATGGAATGATCAAAATCCTGTGCAATTACTCCCACAAATCATACAAGACTGCCAAATCCTTCGGATATGGCACATACTAGACCCATATCAAAAACATTCACCTGTCCGAATTCACGAAGGCTAGTAACCAAGCCCAAATCTCCAGGTACGGAACCCCTTCTAATAAATTATTTCATTATACGTTTGAAAAAAAAAATTAGGGAAGAATTAACAGTAATGGTTGTAGGTGAACACTTACATTTTGGTTTTGGTGAGAAAGTAGGTTTCGTTAATTATTATCAGAATGCATTAAATTCTGTAATGCAACGTGTTCCTAGATCTACTCTCACACGTACACTAAATATCATTTACAAAAGAGAAAAAAACAAATTGAAATCATTTTTTTTTTATCAATTTCAAGGTCGTGTTTCCTTATGTACCGACATATGGAGCGGCAATTTTGGTAGTAATTTATATATGGGTGTGACATGTCATTATATGGATAATGACTGGGACATGCCAAAAACAATTCTTCCATTTCGTGTTTTCGATGACTCACATTCAGCTCAAAATATTTTTCAACTCCATAAAATAATTTTTCAAGAGTATTATATCCAAAATAAAATTTTTGCTATTGGTTTTGATAATGTTGGAAGCAATACCGCATCTATTCATATATTACAAGATTTATGCAATCCCTATTTTGGGGGTAAATGATTTCATCAAAGATGTGCATGCCATGTTTTAAATTTGTGTGTTCAAGTTGGATTACAAATTCTTTATGCTTATATTAGACCAATTCGAGATAGTATTAACTATATCCGGAGGCATAACAAAACCCAGAAACTATGGTTAAAATATTGCTCTCAAAATAATATACGTCCCATTAAATTTTCTCGAGATATTACTACTCGTTAGAATTCTACTTATAAGTTGCTTAGTGAAAGTGTTGAATATAAAGAATTATTAGTTTCTTTTTTTTACTAATAATGTTCTTTCAATTTCTCGCCAATTGAACCATTTTGATGCATGTATAAAAATTCTTGCATTGTTACGTGTTTTTAATGATTCTACCAATGTTTTATCTGGTGTTTACTATCCCACTACTCATTTATTTCTTATTCAAAGTGTTAATATTGCTGGTGCATTTAGTGAGTGTGAATTTGATATTCAATTAAGTGAATGTGTTGCTGTCGTGAAAACAAAATGGTTACAGTATTATAGGGAGATTCCAAATATTTACTTACTCGCATCGTTTTTTAATCCACACTTTAAATTAGAATATTTGCAGGATTATTTAACTCATTATTACCAAAGTTTAGGATTAGAAATTGATGTTCTTAGTTATTGTAATTACGTTAAGACTTTACTTTATGAATTATATGATGAATATCTTAGAATATATGGTCTGTCTTTGAACATGTCGGTTTCACAACCCTAACCTACATCTGGTGGTACTGCTACTTCCTCAAATTTAAATTAAAGGGTTTAGGGGATCGAATGTTTTCCTAAAGAGCCAAAAAAATATGAACATCTTCTTCATCCTCATCTGACTTGAATTTTGAGCTTGACCGGTATTTAGAAGCCAATCATGAATTTTAGAAGATAAATTCAGTATCCAGGTTTGGTGGAAGGGTCATGAATAAGATTATCCAATTTTGGCTATTATTTCCAAACAAATTCTTGGAACGCCAGTTTCTACCGTTGTTTTGGAACAAGAATTTAGTGCAGGTGGAAATATTTTGAAACCAAAACGGTTGGTTATGTCTCCACAATTACTTGAAGTCCAGACGTGTATTGATGATTGGACAAAGGAAAAATACAGACAACAAGAACTCCAGTCGGAGATAATGAATGACTTCTTCGAAGATGACCAAACCATGGGAACGGAACGGAAGGCAGCGAATAGATTCTGTTCAAACTTCCAAACTCCAACATAGAGCATCTAATTAAAGGTAAACGAACTACGCGGCATTTGATTCCTTTACATTGGTGGAGGATATGTAAGCAACTTAATTGAGGTCAAAATTAAGTGCAAGGTCGGTTTTTTTTATTTATTTATTTTTATTTTTTATTTTTTATTTTTTAATCACTACAAGAAATTTGGTCTATGGCAACTTGTAAAATATGTTATTAAAACCTTCACAATGCGCGACTGTATGTTGCTGATGTGCTTGTTGCCAAAAGTCCAAAAGCTTTTCGCAATGTGCAGTGTGAGTTGTGGTAAATAAAAGACAACATGTGTTGGTTCTGTTCGTAGATGTTGTCTTAAACATTTACAGCAACACGCAGTATGCGTTGTCGTAGCCCATGAAAAAAAAAAATTGGCTTGCTTCATACACCCCACCAACTAATGGACTCAACTACTTGGCTCACCTCATGCACCCACCAACTACTATTGGATTTATGGCCCAATTAATAATGACACATTTAACTTTGCATGGGAGAAGTATTGATCCGTGGTCTTGATAAATAAGAGTGGATGCCTTACCATTTTGTTACAAGCTTGACTTTGTTATTATTATAAACATATTTATATATAAGCTATATATGTTATTAAATTTTTATTAATTTTTTTAGTTAATATTTTATTTAACAACTTAATATTTTTATTACTTGATAATTTAATCTCATTTCGGTAATGAGTGATGCTAGACTATCAAAAATATTTGTTCAAAATCATGTCCAAAAGGTATGACATATGAGTTGTCGAGATCATATCATACACTTGATGAGATGAAGATGGTCCAATGATATGTCTCTCACACCTGTATCACGAGATTACGAGTTCGAGTTCTTCCACTTCTTAAAAAAAAAACTCCGAATGTTTGTAATACTTCAAAAAATAAAAAGACCATATCATTCACACTATAATTTCATGATTTTCATAATCTTGGCATCTCACATGCCTCATAATTTGCACAAATATTTTTTTGCATTCTAGCATTATTTTTCCGGTAATATTTTTGGATAAATATTGTTCTAATTTTAAAAAGTGGTCAGCTTAAATTTGTGTAGAAAATAATTTTACGAGGGATAGCAACACCGTTATTTTTAAAAATTAATATTTAAATAAATTTAATGAGTAGTGCCATTAGCACACCCTTAGTGATCTATTTATGCCCTATTTAATAAATTATTTAGTATTATTTTTTTTCTTTATCAAAATTACTAAAAATGACATACAATTTAAGAATAAAAAATATTCTACAAAGTAAATCTAATAAAACCTCATAATCCTTTTCTAAAAAAATCAATATAAGAGATGTAAACAATTAGCACAACGTGAATGTCTTCAACAATTAGAACATCCAGCGGATCAGTTGGTTAAATATTTTCCAAAAGCTGACTTATTCCGCATTCAAGCATGCAACGATCTATGCAGAGTTCTAGTCCTTCAACTACTGGTGGCAACAACAGAAGCATTGAGGCTTGTACTTCAAGTTAAGGAAGAAGAAAACAGATCTTATTGATACCTCTTTTTGATCAAACTCACAAACCAAAACTTATTTTTTGTGCAAGCTGGCAAATAGGAGGCTTCATTTCTCTGTTAGAGTTCCACCATTCAGGTCTAGCCCTCTCATCAGCTCTGATCATTTCTGTGTTCATATGATCTTCTATGTGGCCATCCTTTTTATCTTGAATAAGCCATGGCCAACCTTCAGGACTTTTTTATAAAAAAAAAAAATATATGTATAGCTTTTACACCTTTGTTTACACAATTACACTATTGTTTCGAATAACCAAGAAAGACTACATTTCTATTAGAAACGGAGTTGCGTTTATTAGATTAAATCTCTTAAATTGAATTTTTTAGAAAATGAATGTGGGGTTTTATAGAATATTTTTTGTTATTAAATTATATGTAATTTTTAGTAATTTTGATAAAGGAAAAAAAAATACTAAATAATTTATTAAGTGGGGCATAAATAGATCACTAGGGGGTGTAACAATAGCACCACTCAATTTAATAATTCAGAAAACATTTGTCAATAAGAAAATAATGTTAATAATAAATAAATAAATAATAAGACTTTTGACAACTTAATAAAAATGTATGTTGTCAAAAGTCACCTACCGCAACGTACAAAAAATGTGTTTTATGAAAGTGACTTATATCAATGCATAAACGTTTGTTAGCAATAATAAGACACATACAACAACATCAAAATAGAATGTTCAGCTTCTAATTTCATGACTTCCTAAATGTTTATGTATATTCTGCAATGAATAAGAATACATGAGATTAAATAAGTTTAAAGATCTAAAAAATCTAAATAATAAATCAGAATATAATAATTTAGTTATTGGTATATATCTTTCTATATATTGTTAATATACACATAGTTTTTTATTTATAAATGAATTTCTAATTTTCAAATTAAAATGATCAGATTAAATTACTGTAGAAAATAATTTTATAGATGATAACAACGCAATTATTGTTTTCTAAAATTAATGTTTAAATAAATTTAATAATTTAGTAGACCTTTGTTAATGTGGAAAAAACGTTGTTAAAAAAACAGCAGACTAGGTTTAAAAAAAAATTTAGACTTTTGACAACATACAGTTGTATGTTGCTAATGTTATCTCTACCACAACATACAAAAAAGTATGTTGTTAATTGTCACTCTACAACAACATACAAAAAAAATGTATGTTACTAAAGATATATCTACAACAACATACAAAAACTCATGATGTTGATGTTAAAGATATCTCTAAGCCAACATACAAAAATGTATGCTGCTAAAGATATCTCTACGACAACATACAATAATAGCATATTGCGAAATACATGACTTTTTACAACATGCGAAGAAGTGCGTTGTTAAATTCTAAAGTTTTAACAACTTTCAAAGTTATACGTTGCTAAATACTAACTTTTTAACAACACGTGAATATGCGTGTTGCTAAATACTAGCTTTTTAACAACCCGTAAAAATGTGTGTTGCCGAATCCTAGTAATTTAACAACTCACGAAGTTGTGTGTTGCTAAATGCTTACTTTTTAACAACACGTGAACTTTGTGCGTTGTTATATATTATGTTTTTTTTTTAAAAGTGCAATGTATGTTGCAATAAGTGACTTTTCACAACATTCATCGATTATGTGTTGTCGTATGTGTCTTATTATTGACAACATACGTTTGCATATTGTTGTAAGTCACTTCCACAACACACATTTTCTGTGCATTGCGGTAGGTGGCTTTTCGCAACATATAACTCATGTATGTTGTTAATTGAATGTTGTTGTAGACTAAATTTCTTGTAGTGAATTTTAACTTTATTACATTGTATATTTGAATTCAAAACCAATTTCTAATTTTATTTTTTTTAATTTTTGTGCAATTGTAAAGTTGTATTTAATAATAAATGTCAATTCTTTTCTTTTAAACATTAATGTTAAATACTTCAACTGAATATTAGAACTTCTAAGAATCTAAGTAAAATATATTACGAATGAAAATGTTTGCTCAATTTTTTTATTTTAAACTTTGTTCAATTTTAATTATTATTATGCATTTTTTTTTCTTCATACAATCTCACTGGTATTATTTTTTATCCTAATAATAATATTAAAACAAAACAAAACAAAACAAAAAAATAACCGCATGAAACCGAAACCGCACGAAACTGAAACCGAAACCAAAACCATAACCGCCTAACCAGCGGTTACAAACCGTGCAACAAGCCGGTTTGGCTGGTTTCGATTACGGTTTTGGTAGCCATAGAACTGAAACCAAAACCGAACCGTAACTGTGGTCACCACTACTGCATGGGTTAAAGTTCCCAGTGTGTTGAGTGCCAGACATGTTGACTGATATACTAAAAATCTACAACAATTATTTTCATCCCCAAATTGAAATGGGGATAGGGATGGGGGAGGTCCTCGAATCCCCATTTTCACCAAACCTTACATATATATATATATATATTCTTAATATTTTTTTATTCTTTCTATTTTTAAACTGTAACTTACTTATTATAAATATTTATTTTAATTTTAAAACCCAAAACTAAAGCCCTAACTCCTAAACCAAACTCTCTCACTCTCTCATTTTTCTTCTGCTGAATGTCGTTCATCACTTTGAATCTTCGAAACTTCATCTTTTGTTGCTGCCAATGCTGTTACTTCGTCGACCGTTGTTCATCTCCTCTTGTTGCCGATGCTGCCACATCACCGTTCGTCTCCTTTTGTTGTCGATATTGTTGCTCCGTCGTTCGTCTTCTCTTGCTGCTACCGTTGCTGCTCCATCGTTCATCTCCTCTTGAATTTGTAATGGATTGTTTGTTTTTTTAGTATGCAATTTTTACTAAAACATGGGAAATGAGGGAGCTGGGAAAGCGGGAAAACATGAAAAAATGGGAAAAAAAAACCGGGGAAATGAGGATGAGGATGGGAATACCTTCCCTCAAAACTCTCTCATCCCCATTTCCCCATTTCCCCAAATGGGAAAATGGGGGGGGGGGACATGAAAAAATGGGAAAAAAAAAAAAACCGGGGAAATGAGGATGAGGATGGGAATACCTTCCCTCAAAACTCTCTCATCCCCATTTCCCCATTTCCCCAAATGGGAAAAGGGGGGGGGGGGGGGCGCGACCAATATCCATCCCCATTTCCTAATCATTTTTTTTTTTTTAATTTCTAAATTACTTCTCACTTTTTATTTGTCTTCATAACTAGGCATAAAAGAAAAAAGAGAAAATAGAAGAAGAAGAAGAAAAAAAAAAAAAAATTGGTAAAAAAATAATTATCTTTTTATGATCAGTATCCTCTTAAAATTCTTTTTCTATTACTTTGTTAATTGATAATCATGTAATTATGAAAAATTTTGTTATTTAAAATAGAATTAGGGGTATCATAAGTTTTTTTATTTATTATTATTCTATTATTTTATTATTTTTTAAATAGAGAGATATAATTAAAGATATTATGAGTGTACATAATATTTGATTTATTTTATTTTTCGATGAAAAACCAGGGCTATATTTTGTTTATGTCTTTTTCTTTTTTCCTGTTTTGTTTGGTGCTGACCTCCTCTGAGAAGATGAAGATAGAGATATTTGATTTATTTTTAATTAAAGTAATTTGTCCTTATTGGTAAATTTGCATTAAGATATTTTTGTAATTAAACTTTTTAATAAAGAGAGCTTCTCCTTATAATCCACAAATTATCTATTTACACTTCAATTTTTATTTTTTATTTTTTTTAATAATGACAATTTTAACCTGAATTAAAATTACTAAAAAAGACAAAAAAATTCTAAAGACTTTCCAAACTAATTAAATTATTAAAACAATTAATTCTCTCTCCTGAATCATTAGATTAAATATTACGTATTAAACTCTCTTTCTCTCTCCTAAATCTGTTATTACCATATTAAACACTCTCTCCTAATTACTCTCTCTCTCCATTATATATATATATATATATATATATATAAATCATATCTCCATACTTTCTTGATCAATCTCTGATTAATAGTTAAAGAAAAAAAAACTTATGAATATTTTGGTTTTTTGCTAACAGTAATATATATATATATATATATATACACATTTATATATAGTTTTTCTACTATCAGTTCATCCTGATATAAAATATATCAGGACGAAGAATGTGGACCATAGATTATGGAGAAGTTTTGACAAGTGCATACATTTTGAATCAAAGTATGTAAATCTGATGGTTCTCATTATTTGTTTTGATATATTTTACATCAGGATGAACTGACAGTAGAAAAATGATATATATATATATATATATCGGGAAGGATTAGGGGACACAATTTTTTACACAAGATTTGACATGATTTTTTAGCCATTGGATCTACGAGATATGGATGGCTTAGATTTAATAAATTGATTTCTTTTTTATTTCATTCTCCTTTGTCTATCATTGATTTCTTTTATTTTCTCTATTCTCTTTTGTAGATTTACTTTCCTAATTAAAATCTAATTAATTTTTCATCTTCCTCTCTCTTACTTTTTTTTTTTTTTCTCTTCCCTTTTCATTTTCTCATCTCTCTCATAAATCATGATATATAAATAGTTGCATATGTAAACCAGTAAAAAAACAAAAAAGAAAATGTTTGAAAAAGAAAAAGAAAAAGAATCCCAGACTCGGTTAAGTTCAAAGACTGTGACAATGTCCAAGCAACCTTTTTAATTTTATTTACAATGCTATGCTAATGGTTTTCCAGACGGACAGGGTTAACAAATCAGATACTTATCAGAAATTACATTATAGTGTAAGACTTTATGGGTATTGCAAAATTATTGAGGAACTAATATGGGTTCCTTGGAAGCATATAAAGAATTAATTGATAGTACATCATTCAAGAATTGCATTGTATTGCATTACTCTAAGAATTGAAAATTTAAAAAAAAAATTGACAACACAAAAACATACCGATGAATGAAGATGTGCCATGTTTTAAAGAGAATAGGAAAACGTGAAGACTAAAACAGAGGAAGATTAAATATTAATTAGGAAAGTGAATATACGAGAGAGAATAGAGAAAAGAAAAAAAATTAATGTTAGATAAAAGAGTAAATATAAAAAATAAAATCAATTTATTAAATCTAAGCCATCCATATCTCATAGATCCAATGGCTGAAAAATCATGTCAAATTTTGTGTCCCCCGATCCCTCTCATGTGTGTGTATATATGTACATATATTTTTATATAGTGAGTCTTTTATAAGGGTTCCCTTATTTTAATTTTAGTAAGGACCACCATGAAATCTCATCGATTTAAATGATTTTTTATTTGAATTTTTGTGTGGATTATAAGTTCATTGAAATCTACCTATGAATAAAATTTGAGAATTTTTCAAGTACTAAAACTATTTCTCTTGAATTTCCTATATTTCGCCTATTTTTTTGATGCCTTCATATTTAAAAATATCGGTAAAAATATTTATATATATATATATACAGCAATGTTCAAGTCAGTGCATACTAATATAACTTTATCAGTGCGTTGGATGTGGATCATTAGATTTACATATTTTGACTCAAAGTGTATACACTTGTTAAAGCTTCTCTATAATCAGTGGTTCACATGTATTGGTAATGATGTAGTTACATTAGTGCACACTGATGTGAACGAGACCGTATATATATATAGTTTTTCTATTATCAGTTCGAACTAATATAAAGTATATCAGTTCTTTACATATAGGCCACTAGATTTAAATGTTTTGACTTGACTACATGCACTTGTTAAAACGTCTTTTAAATTCAATGACCCACATGCAATGAACAGATTTATTTTATATCAAGTTTTAACTGACAATAGAAAGACTATATATATATATATGTATATTAAGTCACTACAAATACCTTGTTTTTCAAAAAAAAAAAAAAAAAAAAATAGATATATGAAAACTTGATTTGTTGCAACTAGATTCGATTAAACTAAGAATTTCTAAGACTAATGACATAATTAATATTCTTTAGCCAATCACATAACAACAAAAGTAACAAAAAACATTTTCATATTTCGATTTTTTTTTTTTAAAAAAACAAGGTACTTATTTTTTGAGTTTTTTTATTTTTTTATTATTTTTTATTTTTTATAATTATATATATATATATATCAAACTTATTCGTAAGTTTTTTTTTTTTTTTTTTTCTTAACTGTTAGTTTTGCTTGAGAAAGAATGAAGATAAAAAGTTAGAGATATTTATTGGAGGAGAGAGAGTTTAATATGGTAATTAAAAATTTAGGAGAGTGTTTAATATTTAATATTTAATCTAATGATTTAGGAGAGATAATTTTTTTTTTTGTTTTTAATAATTTAATTAAAAAAAGATTACTCCGCGGATGAATTTAAAGGCTACGATGGTTTGTCCTAACTTCTATTAAAATAAAATGAAGTGTTTTTAGAAATTTGTTTTTTAAAATAGAGTGTCTTTATAATAAGAGTGTCAAAAGATAAAAAAGATAATCTTAAAACAAAAAGAAGTGTCTTTAGAATTTTTTTAAAATTTAAATTTTAAGATTAAAGTATCTTTAAAAAAGAAGTGTAAAAAGAAAAATTGGATCGTGAATTTGTGCTAATGGGGGCAATAATGAAACCGTTAGAATTCATAAGTTGCATAAAAAATGTAGTTTTCAAAAAACCAAGAAATACAATGTGGTTTGAATTCTAATGTAATCACTTGGTAGAATTATTCGTTGCGTATGATTCTTGGAGATTTCTTCCTCGAAGGAGCTCTCCCAGTAGGAGACTTTGAATTGTTACCTTCTCGCTTCCTCTTCTCTCCACCAGTTGTACTCACCACCTCCACCTCCATTTCTGCCGCTTCCGTTACCTCTCCCCCGTCATCTGTCTCCATTTCCATCTCTTCTTCTTGCAACTCCATTCTCGCTTCCACTGTCTTTGCCAAGTCAGCAATCGCCTTATCTTCCTTCTCCTCAACTGCATCACCCTTTTCAAGCATATGATCCATGAAAATACGTAATTGTCATTTTTTTTTTTAATTGAAATCGTAGGATGTAATAGACGTAGCATTGTGTCAAAGAAATCGGATACATGTATAGTTTATAATGGGCTGACTCAAATTTTACTCGACCAAACCCACTTTCTAGCTTATTGGGTTTGAAAATGGAAAGCCAAACTCATATGTTATTTCAATGGCCAAAACTGATCCATTTAGCTTTTTATTGTTTTTTTTTAGGCTAACTTGTCATGTTTTATTGTTATTGTTTTTAGTAATTAATAATTTGATTTCATTAAAGAAGAAAAAACTGTAAAAATAACAAAACTAAGGGAAAAAAAGAAGAAGAATAATTAGATATAAAAAAGAGTTCAAATATTTTCTATCACTCCTTACTCCCTTACTTTTATGACTAGCACTAACTTAATAACTTAAATTTTAGTAGCACATTAATTGTTGTTCCGACAAAAATACCCTTAAAACACACTCACAAAACTAAGTCTCGGGTTTTTTTTATTTTATTTTATTTTATTTTTTATTTTTTTATTTTTTTATCTAAAACTTATTTTGGTGTTTCCGAGACTTATTTTATATTTTTGAGACTTATTTTGTATTTCCGAGACTCATTTTGTAATTTTTGAGACGTATTTTGTATTTCCCAAACTTATTTTGTAGTTTTCAAAACTTATTGGGCATTTTTACAATTTCCGATACTTATTGGGAAAAATGAAAATTTTCAATTTTTTTTTGTTCATCTTCTTCATAAACCTCCAAACCTCCAACAGAGCTCGAATCAACCTCCATTAGAGGTCGAGGTCGAACGAACCGCTCTCCAATAGAAGTCAATGGAGGTCTTTGACATCCATTGGAGGTTTGTTCCATCTCCATCAATGGAGGTTTTTGTGAAGATGAAAATCAAACCTAAAAATGGTAAAAAAGAAAAAAAAAAAAGTAATAAAAGAAGAAGGTTAGGGTGTTTTTATCAATTGATGCTATTTAAACTCAAATTATTAATCTAGTGTTAATCTTAAAGGTCACTATGGATTTAGTTCTATTTAGACCTATTTCCACATTTTAAACAAGCATATATAAATTTATGATGTATTATAACTAATGTCTAAAATAAATTAAGTTGAAATAAATTTATATTAAAACTGTCTTATGAAAAACTATAGCACCAAAAATGTTCAAAATTAAAATATTTTTTAAATTAATGGGTCATAGCTGGTTTTAAGAGATGAACTCAAACTCGTAATAATAATTTTTGGTTTTAATAACCAAATTCAATAATAACCGGACTCAATAGAGCTAGACCCATATATAAACCGTTTTCTGCTAATGAATTTGGTTCATATTAATGGATTGATTATAATATACTGTAAAATCCAGTAAAATGTAATGCATTGCATATGATCCATATCTCAAACTGATTATGAAGATGCATGAATATCGAAGAATTGACATATACATTTAAATTTTAGCATGCAGCAATTGACCCTATAAATGTGTAGTGGTCAGAAGAGAAAAAAGTGAGACTTACTTGGAAGAGAAAAGAGAAACAATTAAACAATGAGCAGTTTAAATGCTCAACTTTTGGTTCAAAGTTGGGATCCTCAGCATCTTCGCCGCCATCTCTTCCACTCCCAACAAAAGCTCTACTTGATCATCGGAGCTGTCAATGCCATCATGAGTACTCTTTGTGCTTTCGACGTCTTCCGAGTACAGTAGATGAACCCCACACTTGGTCACCTCGCAATTTGGTAATGGGCACAGGTCAGTATCTAGAAGAGAAAATCGAAAGTAAGCCTCTTTACATGATGAGAATGAGAATTTTTCTATACTGGAACTGCCTTCTCCATTATCATCATCATCACCACCTCCTCCCTGTACATCAAACAAGTCACGATTGGAGGTCACCAAGAACACATGATCTGAGTTCGGATGTCCAACCGTTACATTGTCAACGTGGAAAAGAACTTCATGCGACTCTTCATCCTCGTGGATGAATTCACATATCCATTCAACGAAGAATTCGCTATCATGATCAATAGTAATATTACTGTCCTCGAATCTAGCTACAATGCACATAACAAAACCAAAGAACCTATTACTCTACCAATTTGGAGGCAAGTCAATCATGATCTCTGAGGATCCCTCATCTTGTTCCTCTATCCACTCCGGAATTTCACTCAGGTAAACAAATGCTGAGTGAAGACAGTAGCCTACGCTTCTGTACCACAAAAACCATTGTATTTATCATTTCTCTAATTAGTTAAGTGAGAGAGAGAGAGAGAGAGAGAGAGAGAGAGAGAGAGCATACCACTGGATAATCATCCGTTGATGCAGTCCTCCATGCATTATTGGCCATGAATTGACTTCTTAGCTGTGCGTCTGCCAGAATATTTATGCGTGCATTCTCATCCAAATTAAAGCAATTAGAATATTTAAATTCCTGTTTGGAATTCCAATTCCCTGTGAAGACTACATTTGAAGTTGGAAATGTTTCTAGTGAGATGCAGTGATGTGCTTCTAAATGTAACAGACTTGATGGCATTGGAAAATCTTGCAAAGATCGAAGTCTCTCGCAATAATTTATAGTAAGTTCTAAAAGACTAGAAAATGGTTTAAGGCTTAAGATTTCGAAATTGTTTCCACTTAGATCCAAACTCGTCAAGGAGGATAAGCAGCTAAGAGCACTCGGCAATGCTAACGGGTTGCATTCACTTAATTTCAGGTACTGCAAAGAATATAAACTTGATGATGGCAAGTTCTCCAGCACTTTGTCCACTCCAGAGTAACCAGAGAGATCAAGACCAAAAAGAGATCTTAAATTACAATAGACAATCGGAAAACTTTCTATGTTTTTGCAATATCCCAAATGCAATCGATAAATTTTAATAAAAGATGGTACCTGACCTTCGATGGCTAAATTATCCAGTTTTGAGCAGCCCTCAAGAGAAAGATAACTCATCAATTCTAACTTTAAAATGCCTCTTGAAACTCTTTTAAGTCTTGTGCAATTCTTGAGACTCAGCACAGAAAGTTTAGTGAGATGCTCGATTGACGATGGCACGTCTTCTATTGCAGTCTCTTCCAAAATCAAAGATTCAACATTCCCAGAAATCTCTGGGAATTCGGTGATACTTGAGCAGCCACAAAGATCAAGTTTAGTAAGAGATGTCAAATGACGCATGTTGCTTGGAATATTCTTAAAGCCTTGTACAGTAATCAAGTCCCAAGGTGACAAGTTTATTGAGAGACTCTATTGCTGGGGGAATCTCTTCTATTGCAGTGTGGCTTAAATATAAATCCTTTATATTGCATGGAAAACTAGGACACTTTGTAAGACTAGAGCACCCATGAAGTAGCATAGTCTGAAGATTTGAGACTTGTGACAAGTTTGGTGCTTCGGTTAACTGTCGGGAATAACTCAGGTCGATTCGTCTCAAGTTCTCAAGAGACTGAAAAAAACAAAAATGAAATTGGCTTAAACAAATAAAAAAATCCATACAAGTATCACGTACATATATAGAGTCTTGCTCTGGTCAAGTCGGTCCTAAAATCGGAACAAATTTTTATAATGTTATGTAACCAACTAGACGTTTAGTTATATAATGCTGTTGAACTGGTTCTATAGCTGATGTAGCGGAAGCTCTGTCGAGAAAAACCTGCAAGAAACAAATTAGAAACAACCTACTAAAGTTCCGTTGATTCGCTCACGAATACCGGAATATTAGGCTTCAAGTTCATTGATTCACTATGAATACCGAAATTGGGAGATAATAGAGAAAACTCTAAATTTTATAAATCAAAAACTGAGTTGCCTTTCGGCTTACAACACTATTTAAAGCAAACAACTCCTAACCCTAATCTTAATCCTTACATAACAGGAAAACGAGTCTAAATACGAAAAAACCTAAAAATTACCCAAAATGGCAAAATTGAGATTATTGCAAAAACTAATTCTATGGAGAATCCTAAGAAGACCGGAATTGACGGAAGTCGATTCGGACTCAGAAATCTCAATTTATTGCAAAAACGAAACTTTCCTAAAACGGAAAAAACGGCCTTTTCGGGTCCTAAACGATGGAATTCGGCTAAAACAGGGTATGTCCCACAAGCAAAATGCTTGTGACTATTGAAGATCTCGCCGAAATACATCAACTGACCAAGTTTCACATCATTCTGACTCCGTCGCCCGGACTAGTAGAATTGGATTGGCCTTTTTTCTTGGTCTTTTTCCTATCCCACCCCTCCATATACTCCAATGCCATATGTTCCATTGCTGCTGCATCATTCTCCCCAGGTTGGAGAAAATTCGTCCTCGAATTTCCGACAGCATCATCATCAGAAGAATCGCCAAGAAAAGGAATCAAATGCTTGACATTAAACACATCATGGGTACGAATGTGGCTTGGAAGCTTCAAGCGATATGCATTTGGATTAATTTTCTCCAGAATTTTGAGTGGCCCTATCTTCTTAGCAGCCAGTTTGTTATATTCCCCCACAACAAATCTGTCCTTTGTGAGGATTGCCCACACGAAATCGCCCACGTTAAACTCCAAATGACGCCACTTTTTGTTTGCAGCCAACTTGTATTTCTCGCTTGACTGTAACAGATTTTTTTGCACCTGTTGATGAATCTCCTGTAACCCGTGAACAAAATCTTCAGCCTTTCCATGCACCCTAGTCTTGCTAGGCAGAGGCAACAAATCCAGTGGGCTGCGAGGAACCAATGTGTAAACCACCTGGAAAGGACTGAACCCAGAACTTCTGTTGATAGCATGATTGTGTGCAAATTCCGCTTGGCTAAGTTTCAGATCCCATGACCGAACATTGTCCCCTACTAGACATCTCAACAAATCTCCCAGAGCGCGGTTCCCACCTCATTCTGCCCATCCGTTTGTGGGTGGTATGCACTACTGAAATCCAACCTCGTATTGACCATTTTCCAAAGGCTCCGCCAGAAGTGACTGAGGAAACGAGTGTCCCTGTCAGACACGATTGACGTAGGTAACCCATGAAGACGATATACCTCCCGAAAGAATAATTGGGCAACTTGAACAGCATCAGTAGTCTTTTTGCACGAAATAAAGTGAACCATCTTCGAAAACCGATCAACAACTACATAGATGGAATCAGAACCCCGCTGAGTTCTTGGTAACCCCGCTGAGTTCTTGGTAACCCCAAGACAAAATCCATACTCAAATCTGTCCATGGTTGAGTAGGAACGGGTAATGGCATGTATAGACCCGCGTTCATTGCTTTCCCTTTAGACACTTGACAGATCCTACAGCGCTCGACATATCTCTCTACTTCCTTCCGGATTGTTGGCCAAAAATAGGACGCCTTAACTAACTGAAGAGTACGGTCCCTGCTCACATGGCCCTCTCCATGTAACTCCTTAATAATTTGCAGGCGCAGACTTTAATCTGGAACACAGAGTTAATTTCCCCGAAATAGAAAGCCACCCACCATCAAAAATTCAGATTTTTCCCCTGCTCGTACAACAGCCATCACTTCAGAAAAGTATGTATCAGAGTCAAATAAATCACGAAAGGAATCAAAACCTGGTACCTGGACAGTCATTGTTGACAACAAATTGACTCTCCGATTTAGAGCATCAGCCACCCGGTTTGAAACTCCCGCCTTATGGTTTAGAACAAATGTAAACTGCTGTAGGTAGGCGGACCATGCCGCATGTCGGGCAGAAATCTTATCTTGGCTATGGAGGTGTCGTAATGAGTCATGATCAGTGTACAAAATGAATTCACGGTGGAATAAATAACGTCGCCAGTGTTTCACCGCTTGTACCACAGCATAGAATTCTATGTCATACGTACTGTAACGAACTCGAGACCCTGTCAGTTTCTCACTAAAATACGCCACTGGCTTCCCGGCTTGACTCAAAACAGCTCCGATGCCTACCTTGGAGGCGTCACTATGCAACTCGAATGGTTGAGAAAAATCAGGTAAGACTAGTATAGGGGCTGTTGTTAATTGCTCCTTTATTTTATGAAACCCTTTTTCTGCTTCGGGTGTCCACTGAAACTTGACTCCCTTCATACATTATGTGACAGGGGCCATGATGCTACTGAAGTGTGGAATGAACCGGCGATAGAATGAAGCCAATCCATGAAAACTGCGAACCTCGGTAATTGTTTTCGGTTAGGGCCATTGCCTCACTGCCTCGATCTTGGACTCATCCACTTGTAGGCTTTTTCCAGAAATAGTATAGCCCAAAAACAGCACCTTTGGCGTCATAAAAACACATTTTTTTGCTGCCGCAACAAATTTTTCCTTGCGTAGAATACATAATACTTCCCGAATGTGCTGAATGTGCAGCTCGGAGTTTGCACTGTAAATCAATATGTCATCAAAATAAACAACGACGAACTTACCAATGAAGGGTTGAAGGGCTTGATTCATTACTCTCATGAAGGTGCTAGGTGCGTTTGATAACCCAAAAGGCATGACTAGCCATTCATATAAACCTTCTCGCGTTTTAAACGCTGTTTTCCATTCGTTCCCAGACTGAATACGAATTTGATGGTATCCACTCTTCAGGTCCAGTTTGGTAAACACAATTGCCCCACTAAGCTGGTCCAATAAATCATCCAGTCTCGGAATTGGAAAACGATACCTCACAGTGATCTTGTTAATAGCACGACTATCGACACACATCCTCCACGTTCCATCATTTTTTGGAATCAAAAGGGCGGGTAAAGCACACGGGCTAAGACTTTCACGAATATGCCCTTTTGAATGTAACTCTTCAACTTGCCTCCGTAATTCCTCATGTTCTGTAGGACTCATACGATAATGTGGCTTGTTGGTAACATCGCCCCTAGTTCTAGATCGATATGATGTTGAATATCTCGTAGGGGTAGAAGTCCTTCTGGTAACTCTTCCGGAAACACATTACCAAATTCTGAAATCAGAGGAGCTGCAGCTTCAGGAACCTCCAATTTAGCACTTGTTTCTTTTCCAACCAACATATACACCATCTTAGATTCCTCCAGTTCCAACTCAAACTTCGCATAGGTCAGTAGGTTCGCATTATCTCGAAGCAACTTTGATTTTTCAGTTGGTTTGCTTGGCAATAGCACAATCTTGGTTCCATTAAAATCGAATGAATAGGTGTTTTTAAACCCATCATGATGTACCTTTCTATCATGTTGCCACGGCCTCCCTAACAATAGGTGGCAAGCATCCATGTTCACCACATCACACCATATCTCATCTTTGTAGTTAGAACCCATAGAAAACAAGATTAATGCCCGCTGCGACATCGTTACCTCTCCGCCTTTTTGCAGCCACGCTAACCGATACGGTTTTGGATGTTTTTTTGTCTTCACCCCTAATTTTCGCACCGCTTCAGCTGACACGATATTCTCACAGCTTCCCCCATCTATGACGAATCTGCACACCTTACCCAGAATGGTACAAGTCGATTGGAATATGTTATTCCGAAGCCAATTTTCTTCATCAGTTCTTGGTGCTAAACATGAACGACGAACCATTAACAAGGTTCCTGTGTCGCCGTCGACCAGTTCTTCGTTCACCACGTCCCCCTCTTCTATTTACGGATCAACACCTATTTCCGCATCATCTTCATTGAATTCTGCTGGATCAATAAATAAAATCTTCTTAGCTGGTCTCTTGCATTCAGATAATCGATGACCCGTCTCGCCACAACTAAAACATCGAAAACCACCCGTTGTCCTGAGAGGCTGAGTTGGATTTATAGGGTTTCGTTGTGTGGGATTAGAACTGCCACTGGCTCCCCATCGGTTCCCTGCGTTAGTACCACCACTGCTATTCCCATTTGTTGTCCCGCTTCAACTGTTAGCTCCTTCTCCGAAATTCGAAAACGTCCCAGTACTAGGTTTTCGAGATAAACTTTTCTCCAACTGTAAAGCTCTCTGATGTGCCTCTGTCACTGTCACCGGATCAAAAAGATTAATCATGTCAAGGATTTGTGTTTGCAATCCGCCACAGTAGCGCGACACCAACTGATCTTGAGTCTCTTGAATGTCGTTCCGCACCAGTAGTTGATAGAACTCTGTGGTATACTCATCAATGGATTTCATCCCCTGTCGTAAATTCTGTAGCCTTTGGTACATCAACCTCTGAAAATTATGGGGTAAAAACTCAGCACGCAACTTCCCTTTCATCTTCTCCCAATCGAAAATCTTAGGTTTCCCCGAACGATTTCGAGTAAGTTTGAGTTGTTGCCACCATGCCGCGGCTCTTCCCCGAAGTCTGGTAGACACCAATGCTACCTTCTCTCTCTCAGGAACTTTCTTGAATTCTAGGATCTCTTCAACAATTCCGACCCATTTAAGGAACTCCTCTGGCTGTAGACTGCCTTGAAATTCTGGCACCTCTGTCCGCATCCCTGATTCCCAACGCCTGTTGTTGTCAGCCTCTAGCACCCTTCGCCTGCGTTGCGGAATCTCGTCCTCTTCGTCGCTCTCTTTCTCTTCATCACTGTCACCACCCATTTCAGGATTTAGGTTCTAAAAAGGGTTTTGGTTTTGGTTGGCCCTCATCGTCGCAAGCTACTCCGTTAATTGCACAGCCTGTTGTTCCAACTGTAACACGCGGTCACGTTCGATGGCTTCTTCTACGGTAACATGTGGACATCTTCTCGGCGGCATGTTGATGTCGTCCCGAACGAACACGGCTCTGATACCAAACTGATGTAGCGGAAGCTTTGTCAAGAAAAACCTGTAAGAAACAAATTAGAAACAACCTACTAAAGTTCCGTTGATTCGCTCACGAATACCGGAATATTAGGCTTCAAGTTCGTTGATTCACTATTAATACCGAAATTGGGAGATAATAGAGAAAAATCTAAATTTTATAAATCAAAAACTGAGTTGCCTTTTGGCTTACAACACTATTTAAAGCAAACAACTCCTAACCTTAATCGTAATTCTTGCAGAACAGGAAAACGAGTCTAAATACGAAAAAACCCAAAAATTACCCAAAATGGCAAAATTGAGATTATTGCAAAAACTAATTCTATGGAGAATCCTAAGAAGACCGGAATTGACGGAAGTCGATTCGGACTCAGAAATCTCAATTTATTGCAAAAACGAAACTTTCCTAAAACGACAAAAACGGCCTTTTCGGGCCCTAAACGATGGAATTCGGCTAAAAAAGGGTATGCCTCACAAGCAAAATTCTTGTGACTATTGAAGATCTCGCCGAAATACATCAACTGACCAAGTTTCACATCATCCTGACTCCATCGCCTGGACTAGTAGGATTGGATTGGCCTTTTTTCTTGGTCTTTTTCCTATCCCACCCCTCCATATACTCCAATGCCATATGTTCCATTGCTGCTGCATCAATAGCTTTACATAACTAGACATTTAGTTACATAACGTTGTGAAACCGGTTCCACAATATTTTATAATCTCGGTCATGAAATTATCTTTCACAACCGACTTGACTAGAAAATTATTACACATGTATATTAAGCATACCTGATTTTCTTTCCATAGTTGTTCAATGTTACTGTGAGGCATTTCAAATTCAACAAGGCGCTTAGGGTTGAAGTTAGACGGTAGAGATTTCAAAGGATATCTATGCCAATGAATATAACGCAACTCTCAGGAAGTAACTCAAGGCCTTGAAATAGGCGCACCTTATCCTCTTCACTGAAGCCTTGTTGGTATTGAGAGCTATAGAATTTCAAAAATTTAAGTCTACGCATCTTTGTGAAGGCATCGGGACATAGTTGCATCTCATTTATATGTGACAAGTCAAGGGATATGCTTTTAACTTCGTCAGTCCCCTGCCAAAATTGTACATTAGATTTGGATACAAGAGAATCAATGATTAAAAAAAGTTATACATTCAGATCAAAATATTCACGTATTGTAAGAAGAAATGCATTTTACTCTTACTATATTTTTCGTGAGTAGAACATAAATATCTCAATGGTCCCATAATCTGCTGCGTTTTTCAAGCTCGTTACCCCATTCTTGAAGAACAATACCACAACCCATTTCTTGTATCAAATTATGCATTAGTAATAAATCATGTGTAATTGTTAAGAGACACTTATCAACGAGAACAGCCATTCCGATTTCAGCAAAGAGTCCACAATTATTTAATATAGCTATTACACGATATTTAGACTCCCCTTTGAAGAAACAAGCAATTGTAAGAAATAATTCTTTCTCTTGATAATCCAATCCTTCATAGCTTATTCTCAACACATTTTGGATTTTCAAGTTTGGATATTTTTTGAGCTTACTCAATGAACTTTTCCCTTCTAACTTGCTCCTATCAAACAAAAAGCGACCCAAAACTTTAAGTGTTAATGGATTGCCTTTAGCATAACATATTACCCAATTTGACAGCTCCGCATAATTTTCTGGAGGATGGTTTTGCTTAAAGGCATTTGTACTGAAGAGTTGAAGAGCTTCATGGTAATTTAACTCCTTAAGCTCATATAATTCATCAACGCCATTTTTAAGCATTTGTTTATCTCTAGATGTTATGATGATTCTACTTCCGGCACCAAAAGAACTATGACCTCTCACCAAAAAGTCTAGGTGGTCTAAATCGTCTACATCATCTAAAACAATAAGGACCTTCTTACGACGAAGTCTATTTAAGGTAAAAGCGTTTATATGTAGATTTCAATCCTCAAAGATTTCGAAAAGAAGTTTCTCTTGCAAATGGTTCGGACCATATTTAGCAACATCCTTAACATTTGCTAGAAAGCAATGACCTTCAAATTGATTAGCGATCCGGATTAGTATAGCTCTTGCGATTGTTGTCTTACCTATACCACCCATGCCCCAAATTCCAATAATGCGGACAATATTTTTGATTCCAATGCATAACAATGATTCAATTGATTCTATGCGTGTTGTTATTCCAACTATGCCCTCGAAATAATCACTTGATGACATGTGATTTAATCTCTGCAATTTTCTCAACAAATTCAGACTCGGTCCTGTCCAATGTTATGGAAATTTTAAATAAATTATGATTAGATAAAGAAACATTTGTAGGTTGCCGAGCAACCACAGAGATTTTATAAATTTTAAAGAAAACTGAAACACTTAATTAATACTGCACAAAAAATGAAAATTTATCAATTTACTCACTTAGTGTCTCCAACAAATTCAATAATAACCGTGAAGTTTACAAAGTGTATAATCTAAATGTTCGTGAATACGATTGTAATATTTTTCTTTCTATCAAAAAATTAAGAACTAAAGATGAAATATATACTAGAAGAAGAAATAAGTTACCCATCATGCTGGTTGAAGTCCCAGCCAGATAGATTAGCGACTTTTGTCAAAGCAGCCCTCCAATTTTGGACCTTGTCTTTAGTCTTATTGAAGCGCTTTTCATGTTCAGAAAATGCCTTTTTGTACGTCCCAGTCTGTTTCCTTATATCAGAGGGTGTTACATGGTAGAAAACAGGTAAAACTATCCGTCCCCTTGTTTTCATGCACTCAAGGATCTTCAGAAGTTCGTTCAAACACCACGAAGAAGATGCATAGTTTTCTGAAAAGAGTCTTGTATTACTTTTGAAAGTGATGGGAAAATCTCATCTCCTCTTCTAAGTTCATGGCTATCAATGAAGGTTTCAATCTGTTTCCGGCACAAGGCATCATAGAGAAAGCTCGTAAAGTTCTTGTGAGTGTCTTCACCTCTGAAGCTAAGGAAAACATCGTACTTAGGAAGGTTGGAGGAAGAAGAAGAAGAAGCCATATTATTATTAGGACACTGTTTTGAGATCTATTGAGTTGAAGAAGCTTATATTTTGTAATATTTATTTATTGTAAAAAAACTTTGGTTTTTCCACCCCTCAACGTCCCCGGAACGCCATTGATATACACGGCCAAAATATTTATAAGAATAAATTATTTGATGCAAACAATGATGAAACAGTATATATTCATAGTCAATAATTTTACTCGTGCAATTTTTATTTTTATTATTTTTTTTAATTTTTTTTAATAGTATTTATCAATTTATCTAGATTAGATATTTTTTTAAAATTTTTGCTATTGGTAAGTTCGAACCGCTGACTTGGAAGTAATTTACTTAAGTCATAAACTCGTCCATCTACTAGCTGAGTTACACTCCCGAGGTCTGATGCATGTTAATACAAAAGGTAATGCTCAATAATTGAAGGATTAAGCTAATTTTATTCTTCCGGCATAATTTTTAATTTTACTGTTTAGTGATAGCGTTATTTGTTTGAGCCATTATTGATGAATATATGCCCTGGACTATATTCGGAGAATTTTGTTGGTCTGCCTACAAATATGTCTACGTTTGGAGAAAAATTTGTGCGGTCCAATTACATGGTGGCATATAATATAATTCATCTTGGCAAAGATAAAAAAAGTTTAAGAGTTGTATGATTTGGCAAATTGTAATCGCATGGTCTTACCATTTAACTGGTGAGACCGTCCCACGTAATTTTTTCTCCTATGTTTGTGATGATTTTAGTACTAGAAAAGAAATATCTTGTAGGCTATGAAGATTTTATTCTTTTTTTTTTTTTTCTTTTCTCTTGTCATTTCTCATGTGTATTGTAATGCATTTGCATCATTTTATAGTACTTTCTTAGTTCTCATAATTAAAATTTTTTGAAATTTGCAAATTATATACTTTAGTTTTAAATTATTTGTCTTTGGTTGGTTACTATACATATGTAAAAATATTAAGAAAAATTAAAAAATAATATCAAACTTTGTCTCTTCAATTAAAAAAAAAACACATTTTATTAATATAGTAATTTTTCGGTGCATGATTTTTCATATGGAATAGTCAATTGATACTTATTGGATTACCACTTATAGCAATCCAATAAGTATTAATAGCAATAAGATTTCATACGGGAAATCTGTACTTAAAATTTTTTCATATATATATATAGTTATAATAGAGATATAACAAATTTTATTATAGTCAGAACACCAGAGCAAAAAGTGGTGCCCTTTGATCTTTTCCATTGACATTGATGTGAAAAACAAATTCTTGGGCCCAACTAGAAAAGACTAGTTGGTAGCTTTTGAAAGGAATAGAAATGGGTACTCACTAAAACGCAATAAAGAAGAGGATATTTTTTAGGAGGAATAAGATTGATGTTTTTTTTATAAAAAAATTGTTGAGACAGCCTGTTTATGATACTCCATTATTGAAAACAAAAAAAATAGTGGTGTGGCTACTCACAAACCACCTTAAGCTTGAGAATTCAAGCTTGTGGGGGTTTAGTTAGTTCTTAGGGTTCAGCTATAATGCGGATCAGCTTAAGATAAAAGGATAATTAGATTGATTAGAAAGTTAACTCCAAATTCTACCTTAATTTTTGAGCAAAAACAAGCTTGCCGCTGCCTATGTGCTGCTGCCAAGGTCAACCTCACTTGGACCATGGAAATTAATGATATTCTTGTTGCTGTCCAGGCCAACGCCACTTGGACAACTGCGAAACGCCACAACAAAACAACTTAATTTTCAAGCGACTGAAAATATGACCAAACGACATTGAAACCTATCGTATGATATACCGTTTGGAAAGGTATAGATGTCTACTTTCTACTCAGTTTACAAAACAAGATTTTGATAAATGTTCAAAGAGTTATGGTCATTTGAGTGACCAAAGGTCAGATTCGGATAAAAACAGAGTTGCCCTGTTTTAGTTGTCTCTTTGGAGATTTTAAAACCAATCCAAACGGTCATGAAATATTACTAATAATATACCATTGGAAATGTATAGATATCTACTTTCTACTCCTTTTTACAAAATGAGGTTTAAATATCTGTAGAAAGAGATATGGTCATTTGAGCGACCAAAGGTCAGATTTGGATAACAACAAGATTGCCCAAACTCATGGTATAAGATAATGTGACCCAAGACCAATCCAAGAGAGGAAAAGGTGACCTCTCTAGTTGTCACACATCGTGCTAAGACAAGTACACCATCGTGCAAGTACGGACGTTTCTGATGACATAACCAGAAACGAATTACACCACACAAAACCACACTTAAATCTAACAATAAAGTGTAAGTGTGACTATGAAAAGAATGCACACATAAGCAATAAAGTAAAAATGCATGTCAATACAAATGCATGTAAGTGTGTGTGTACACTTAATCTCTTCAAGAGTTAAAGTCATATAAACTACCTCTTGAATCTCATGAGATGTTTGGAAGGTCGTCTTCGAGATACTAAGCTACCCATTACAAAAACACCCCCAATGTGGTTTGTCATGAAATAAGCCAATCATAAAACCGAGGTCCTTATAATCTCCTCCTTTAGCCATTTCATGACAAAATCACCACTCACAAAAATTCCCCACAAAACAAAAATTAAGCTATTGAACAAAAGTTCATTCTACGTTACAATAAGAGATGCCTAAGATTTTAAGTCGTCAAGATGTTCAATCTCTTCGTAGATCATCATACCTACACACAATAGAAAGAAAGGCGAAGTCATGGCTAATGACTTTATGAAACACGCTTTTTTTTTGTCGTTGTAAAAATGTGGTTAAAAAGAAATTTATAATAAGTCCTAGCAATGTGCTCAAAAGTTTCGAAAACAAGTAAGCGAGGGTCGTCCATAGGGATCTTAGGGTAGTAATGATCAAATTAAATGGTAAAATACTAGAAATGCGAAAAGTAAATGTTCATGGCTTGTTTGGAAAGTTAACAACTAATATGGCAAGCACAATTATAAATTAATTAATCTAACTAAATTAGCAAATAGCAACAATGAGATGTGAGAAAATGTGATGTGGATAGGGAGTCGATGCAATTCATACACAAATAGTGGGTGAACCAATTAACTCTTATTAAATCTTTTAGGGCTAATCCTTTATGTGTGATTCAAAGAATCACTTAATCCTCAACTACAACCCAACTATTGGTGTGTAGCTTGAGTGTAGAGAGAATTGTCCTTAAGCATAGGTAGACTTAGATAACCGGGATGTATTGGATTGGTGTGCTCTCAATACATCCATTCCATTCAAGAGAGCTTGTTTCAATTAACATTGGTGTGTGTATAATTAAAAACTCAATTCAATTTAATATCTAAACTTGAACTAAATAGTTGATGTGCCTAATCAATTCAAGAAGATATCAAAAACCTTAATCACAATTAATGAAACTAATAGATTCAATACTAAAGATAGCGGTGGAACACCTAAAATTTATGAATTATTACATCAACTCCCAATTGGGGTTTAGCTACTCATAACGAAGTTACAAAGAAGAATTAAAGAAGAAAAAGTCAAGAGAAATCTCAAAGGTTTGTGGTGAGTCCTCTTTTCTTCAAGCTTCTCTTCTTCTCTAAGTGCTCCAATTTGTAGCTCTTGAGTGGATTGAAGAGGCCGTTTGTAACCCTCCGAAACAATGTATTTATATGTTCACTTTGAATACTAATTTTCACCACTTGAAAATCCACTTAGGATGTAAATATTAGTAAAACCATAAGCAAGATATTCGTTCTGCAGGGAACTAGAGTAATTAGTTGGATTAATTAAGTAGTCTAAAAGGCAATAAAGTAAAACATAGTAGTTTGGATAGTGTATGGTTTGAGAAACCATCAAACATGACATGTAAATTAAATGTAACAAAAATGATAGGGAAAATAGAATACTCAACAAACTAGATAAGATAATGCAGTTTTAATCAATTAATGAGGAACTAAGGAATTGATGGAATTGCAAATGGATGTTGAGCAATGCTTATTGTTAGGAATTTGAGTTTAGTTGGCATAATTCTATATCAAAAAATTATTTGCTTTGCGTTGTTTAGTTGTCCTAGTTATCTGGTTGATCAAGCTTTAAGTGAAGATGGGTAATAGTTCAAGCAAAGTGGTGCATTCGTTCGAAGAAAAGCGTTCTTGTCTACAAAGGTATTAAGACCTCTTTCTTCTTACAAGGCTTAGGCGTACACACACATAATTCATTCATAAGTGTCTCTGCATCGTAGCGTCAAATTATTATAACACATTCACATATTTTAGTATGCTCATGCATTGATCTCACATTACCATACGTTATAGAAATGCATGTACTAGGAAATTGCATACTTATGTGATCTTGTGATTATTTGTTTGTGTGAAATTGATTTGAACTTGAATATGTTCTTAAATGATTCCTTGTTGAGTTCCGATAGTTTTGGATTCTCACTCATTAGATTTCGAGTTCAAACTAGAAAGTTCTGAAACTTTACATTCCTCTACAATCCGTTGTTTTTGTCTTCGTATATTGAGTCGAGTTCACATTCAATTGTCAAAGTTTTGTAGTCGTCCTCGTGTGTTAGTGAGTTATGGTTCAGAATCAGGAAACAGATTCAAATTTTGAGTTTGGAGGCTAAAGGACAGTCAAAAAATGTAAAAAGAGTGGAATGAGATAGGCCAAGAGGGAGGCCTTCCTGTAGAGGCGTGTGGCCACCATAGAAAGGGAGGATCTCGGCCTCCCTATGGTTTCCATGCGCCTCCTTGGGGATGGCTGAGTGCCACCTCCCAAAGTGGGCCATATCTCTCATTTGCTTTCTGTTAGGTTTTTGGTTTGTCTTGGCATATATTTCATATCAAAGCAATGTTTTTCTTGTATTGATTAGTGGTCTTAGGATTGATGATTTGAAGCTTCAAAGAAAGACTCGGCCACATTTCATGCAAGTTGGTGTGGTTCAAGGAGGAATGTGCTTCATTACATAATAAAGGTAAAATTGACCTCATTTCTATTACACGGCAAGGCACACACACACACATGGCATTCATTTGTGTCCTTGTATAATTGAACAACATTTACTTAACACTTTCACACACTTTGCAATATATGCTCATGCATTAGATTTAAATAGATACTCATTGGAAAATGCATGTTCTAGGACTATGTACATGAAATGGCATATGTGTGTGACTTGGTGTCTTTTTGTTTTTGTTTTATTGTTTTTAGACTTGAACATGATCTCTTATGATTCTTTATTGAGTCCTGATCATTTTCGTTACTCATTCATTATTTTTTTTATTCCAAACGATGTAGCTATGCTACTTTGCATTCTCATTCATTGAGTTGTCTTCATCGTCATTTTTTGAGATGAATTCTCAACCGTTTTGTAAAGTTTTATAGTATTTGTTGTGCATAAGGGAGTCAGAATTCTTAATCCAAAGACGGATTCAAAATCGGAGTTCGGAGGCCCGAATACGGCCGAAGAATGCCAGAGGAGCGTGAGAGAACCAAGCAAGGCCAATAGCCAAGCTTGGTGGGCACGTGTGTCACATGGCCAGCATGGCCCTCTGCCCAATGTGATACATGCTGGTTTGCTGCCTCTTTCCCTCTCTCTCTTCATTTTAAATTCCTCCCATTCCTTCCCATTCCATTCAAGAAGAAAAATTAGAATTTCTCAAGTGTAGAATTTTCTCTTAACTTTTTCTCACCTTCCAAATACCATAACTTTCTTGAACGAAGTCAGAATTGAGTGATTTAAGTTGGAGATTGTTTGTAATCGAGTCCTCTACTATTTCCAAGTGGTCTTGCAGCTGTTTGATAGATTTTCTTAGTGATTCTACACAGAAAACCGAACCAGCTCGTGATTGTGAGGTAGTTATCTTATCTTTGAGATTTTTTCTTTTATAAACTTTAATGTGCTTGGGGTTTCTTTTTCTATATGTATGTATATGTATGATGAATTTTATTGAGAAAGAGAGCTTCATAATCAAACCTAATCAAAAGTCTAATTAGAGACGTATGTGAACTAGTTTCTTTGATTCTATGATTTTCACATGTTTGAGAGTTGTATTGTGATTAGTTTGATATCTAAGGTTGTTTGAGACTTGATTGAATCATTTTGATGATAAATGACCTTGAATGTTGTTTTGATCCTATGATTGATGTAATCTAGGATTATTGTATGTGTATATGTTTTTAGAGAAATCTAGGATTTAATTGAGTAATCATTTTATCCTTTCTCTAATTCTTTGCCTAGAATATTCATTGAAATCATTTTATGATTCTAGCATTTTAATGTATGTGTATGAAATCTTAAATATGAGTTTCATGAATATGATTCATTCAAGTGTTGTTTGTTTGAATGAAACTAGGAGTTTTTATGTTAGGTGTTTTCACTTGCTTTAGGTTTAATTCATTTTTTTTTGCATCTAGACTATTAGACTTGTGTTTCACATGTTTAGGTCTATTTGTGCATGGAATGTATTGATCACATGTTCTATGTTGAATTGCTTGATTGTATCATTTTGCATTCACATGATCACACTAGGAAGTCCTTGTGAAAGGCATGAAGTTTTGGTTAGGACATGATGTCCGGATAGCCAGGCAAGAAGTCTTGTTTAGAGTTGGGGTGACTCGAATAGGCAAACAAGAAGTCATGGCTAAGATCGAGAAGGTCCGGATAGCTTTGCAAGGGAGGCTCTCTAAAGGCATGAGTGCATTGGATAGAGAGTTGGCTATATTATTGGCAGGCCTAGGGTGTATTGATAGACATAGACTCCAATAGAGTGGGGTACACGGGATGTGTATGCACTCTTGAGGAATTTCTAATCTTCCATCGATATTGGTTTGGTATGTTGTCCAATATATGGTGACTCCGCATCATTGAGGGATTTCATACTTTCCAATAGAGATGGGTAGACATAGACTTTACATGGGTTGGTGATCTAGGATTGGTCACTTTCTAGAATTTCTAATTTACCATCCAATAAATATAGTACCCAATGGTTGTAGTTTAACCCGTGGATGTTTCTTCCTTGGAGGTTTTACCACGTTAAAAAATCCTGTTTTGACGGACGATTTTCTAACTGTGAAAATCTTCCCATCAAATGGCGCTGCTACTGGGGATCGGTTTGTGTATTAGTGGTTAGATTAGTTTTAATATTATTAGTTTCTTAGTTGTTTTTAGTTTTGTTAGTTCCGTTTTATTCTTTGGTAGTTTTGTTTTCTTTTGTTTCAAAAACGATGGACTTTTATGGGTGACACACTTATGCTTATGATAGAGATGCAAATCATGCACAGACTTTAGGAAAAGAATAAGAGGAGGCTGTGGTATGCGAGTTGTGTCATGTGGATGGACATGAAATAGAGAGTTGTCCGTTAAGAGATAAATTTTCGGCGTTTTGTAGACAATATGCTCGGAAATTAAAATCCTACAACCCAGAACCACACTACAAAGCATACAACAATTCATTACCAATGACTCGTACTACTTTTCAAAATGCTCTTTTGGATATGAGAGGTGTTGTCTTTAGAGTTAATGCTTGGAAATTGAATGAGTTTCTAGGATTATCAAATGATATTGAGTCGGATTTCCTTGATGTTGGTGTCTTAGAGAACCTTAATTTGATGGGAAAACCTCTATGTGACAATATTGATTTTGAGTGGGGAAAGTGTGCTTTAATTAAGCAAAGTGAGTTGACTAAGATAAGTGTTTTTTGGCATTTATTTGTTTGTACCAATCTTGTTGTATCTATTAATGCTATCGAACTTAATAGAGAGAAGATCAAGATTGTGTATGCCTTAGTGACTAACAAACCCATAAATCTTAGTGAAGTGCTTATAGAACATATTGAGATTGCGGCTTGTTCAACTCGTTTGTAAAAGAAGTTGGCATTTCCGGGATTTATCTCTCATTTGTGTTTACCTAAAGGGTTAAAGAAACAAGATGATGATGTGCTACTACCTCATTTAGAAAATTTTAGTGATAGACGTGTTGCTACCAAGTCATATAAGGAAAAGGGAAAGTCTAGTGATACATTTAGGCTCTTTAGTGAATCTTATGATTCAAGCCATGTATCTAGCACACATATTCTTCCAAGTTGGGCTACACAATTGAAGAATAAGGTTGAAGAGTCACGTAGGATGATTTAGAGTCACAAAGGAAGATTGAAGAGCTCAATGCTAAGGTAGTGCTACAAGATGTGAAGATCAAAGAGTTGGAAAGCAAAGCATCTACTTCAAAGCATTATGTGAGATCAACCAATCACACAACTTTCCTTGGTGACAAAAATGGCTAGAAATTGTCGTGATGTATATTTTTTTACTCTTCTTTTTGGCTTCATATCATGTCAAAAAGGGGGATAAATATTGGGAGATATGGTATATGATAGTTTCTAGCTTGCTTAGTCTCATTTGTAGTTTCTTTGTATTTGGTGTATTTTGGTATCAAGTTTGAAATTTATGGCATGTAATATTTATTTTGTGATCTTGGCTTGAATATTTTGTTGGATAGCATGTATTAAGGGGGAGCATACATGATCCATTTGAACTTAAATGTTTTATATTTCTTGCCTAAGAATGAATATTGTTATATGTGTTGTCTCTTGGATATTCTTGTGCTTTCAAGTTATTTTTAGGTGATATCAAGAAAAGACTAAGATTTAATTCAAGACTTGTTGTTGGAAATTTTGTCTAGAAATGTGTAACTCATTGTACTCATTGTGACCAAATTTTCTTTGTAATTGTTTTAGTATATGTATAGGTGTTTTGACATGGAATTTGCCAAAGGGGGAGATTGTTAGGTTTTTGGTTTGTCTTGACATATATTCCATATCAAAGCGATGTTTTTCTTGTATTGATTAGTGGTCTTAGAAATTATGGTTTGAAGCTTCAAAGAAAAACTCGGCCACATTTTATGCAAATTGGTGTTGTTCAAGGAGGAATGTGCTTCATTGCACAATAAAGGTAAAATAGACCTCATTCCTCTTACAAGGCTAGGCACACACACACATGTCATTCATTTGTGTCCCTGTATTGTTGAACAACATTTATTTAACACTTGGCAATATATGTTCATGCATTAGATTTAAATTGATAGTCATTGGAAAATGCATGTTCTAGGACTATGTCTAGGAAACGGTATATGTGTGTGACTTGGTGTCTATTTGTTTTCCTTATATTGTTTTTGGACTTGAACATGATCTCGTATGATTCCTTATTGAGTCCCGATCATTTCGGTTACTCATTCATTAGGTTTCGAGTCCAAACGATATAGCTACGCTACATTGCGTTCTCATTCGTTGAGTTGTCTTTGTCATCGTTTTCTGAGATGAATTCTTAACTTTTTTGCAAAGTTTTGTAGTTTTTGTTGTGCATGAGGGAGTCATAATTTGTAATCCGAAGACAGATTCAAAATCGGAGTTCGGAGGCCCGAATAAGGCCAAAGAACGCGAGCGAAGCACGAGAGGACCAAGCAATGCCAACGACCAAGCTTGGTGGCCACTTGTGGGCCACGTGTGCCACACGAATGGCATAAATTTCTCATACAAAGTCAAAATTGAGTGATTCAAGTTGGAGATTGTTTGTAATCAAGTCCTCTACCTTTTCCAAGTGGTCTTGCAGCTGTTTGATCGATTTTTGTAGTGGTTCTACACAGAAAATCGAACCAGCTCATGATCTTGAGGTTGTTGTCTTATCTTTGAGATTTTTTCTTTTACAACCTTCAATTTGCTTGGGGTTTCTTCTACTATATGTATGTATATGTATGGTGAATGCTATTGAGAAATATAGCTTCGTAATCAAACCTAATCAAAAGTCTAATTAGAGACATATGTGAACTAGTTTCTTTAATTCTAATATTTTCACATGTTTGAGAGTTGTATTGTGATTAGTTGATATCTAAGGTTGTTTGAGACTTGATTGAATCATTTTTATGATAAATGACCTTGTATTTTGTTTTGATCCTATGATTGATGTAATCTAGGATTATTGTATGTATATGTGTTTTCAGAGAAATCTAGGATTTAATTGAGTAATCATTTTATCCTTTCTCTAATTCTTTGACTGGAATATTAATTGAAATCATTTCATGATTCTAGCATTTTATTGTGTATATGTATGACATCTTGAATATGTGTTTAATGAATATGATCTATTTAAGTGTTATTTGTTTGAATGAAACTAGGAGTTTTTTGTGTTAGGTGTTTTCACTTACTCTAAGTTTAATTCATGTTTTTGCATCTAGACTATTAGACTTGTGTTTCACATGCTTAGGTCTATTTGTGCCATGGAATGTATTGATCACATGTTCTATGTTGAATTACTTGATTGCATCATTTTGCATTCACATGATCACACAAGAAAGTCCTTGTGAAAGGCATGAAGTGGTTTGGACGGGAGTTCGAATAGCCAAGCAAGAAGTCTTGTTTAGAGTTAGGATGACTCGGATAGGCAAGCAGGAAGTCATGGCTAGGATCGGGAAGGTCCGGATAGCTATCCAAGGGAGGCTCTCTAGAGGCATAAGTGCCTTGGATAGAAAGTTGGCTATATCATTGGTAGGCCTAGGTGTATGGACAGACATAAACTTCAATAGAGCGGGGTACACATGATGTGTATGCACTCTTGAAGAATTTCTAATCTTCCATCGACGTTGGTTTGATATATTGTCCAATATATGGTGGCTCTGCATCACTAAGGGATTTCATACTTTCCAATAAGGTTGGGCAGACATAGACTTTACATGGGTTGGTGATCTAGGATTGGTCACTTTGTGAAATTTCTAATTTACCATCCAATATATATAGTACCCAATGGTTGTAGTTCAACCCATGAATGTTTCCTCCTTAGAGGTTTTACCACGTTAAAAAATCTCATGTGTTGATTCTTCCTATCTCTCTTTATTACTTGTTGTTAACCGCCAAAAATCGTAGGGGTCCGAATAATTTTCCCTCCAGATTTGAAATAGAGAGACTTCAAAGGGAAGCGTCCTAGTACCCCGCTACTGCATAGTCCGGGTATCCTGCTACTGCATTAAACCCGGTATCCTACCACCTCAACATACCGATACCATGGTCCAGCAAGAGGCGGGATATCTTGGTACCCCGACCTCTCCTAGAACTAGCCTGCGAAGCAACAAAGTGCCAGAAGAGCATGTTTATCAAGATAAGACAGGTACACCAAATACACCAAGATCAAGCTACAATGACAAACTGAATACGACAATGTTTAAGTAAACAAGGAAATTGTCTTGTTCCCGCCATTCAAGAGTCCCATTCAAAAGTGGAGTCAACTATTTCAGTTCTAAAAGGAATCAATTGATTCTAGGGAATCATTCCCACGATCTTCTCGCCTATCACTATGGAACGCCCCGTAAATTACTAGGTCACTAGATCGAATTTATGGGAGTGAATAGCAAGAAATAATACATATATATATATATGACATGATATTCTTTAGAAAAAGGGACTGGATCTTCTTTTACCACAAAGAGACTTTTTCTAGCCTCCAAGACCTGATATTCTTCTTCTCTAACAAGACACATATTATTCTTCTTCTTTTTACGGATGAGAGAAAAGGGCATATGCTCGCCTATTATTGTAATCTCTCTGGAGCACTTATGATGTATTATTTTCCTACTTGTGTAAGCTCCCCGGAGCACACTTTATTGAGTAAATACATAAAGAGTGATCACTCCCTCCACCAGATACTACCTAGGGGTTTTTCAGCATGTGATCATACATGATGCTTTTTCCCCCTAGGCCAGTGCACTTTCTATCAAAATACTTGTCATTCTTTCCCTATCTATCTATTTTATTATGCATGTATGTGTGTATGTGAGTTAGACTCTGACCCAACTGGTCTTAGTTCTCTTTTCCACCTGTCTGCATGTCAAGTCATACACAAAGAAGGGGAAAGAACATTCGAACTAGCTAGAAGAACTGAGGTGGTCTGATCCTTCATGACCACACCTATATCATTGAAAAGCACCTATCCACCCTCATTCATGCTTGGTATCTAGGTCGGGGAATTACAAAGGAGATCTAGAAAAGAATACCAGATACGAGGTACGGGGTACTGGATACGAGATACGGGGTACGAGGTACAACATATAGGGTATAAGGTACGTGGTACGAGGTACGAGGTACGTGGTACGAGGTACATGGTACAAGGTACGTGGTACAAGGTACGAGGTTCGGGGTATGGGGTATGAGGTACAGGGTATGAGGTACGAGGTACGGGGTATGGGGTACGAGCTACCGGATATGGGGTACCGAATATGGGGTACCAGGCACATAAAGAAGGATCAAAGCTCTTACACTAGCATAGAAACTCCAAGCGCCATATCTTCTCCACATGCTTTAAGCCCCGATGGGCGGGATGATGTTTCTCCTACCTACTACACCTTACTCCATATTTTTTACTCATACAAAACCATGGTACCTAGATGTACCTACCCCACTGTAGCCAACCGGGTAAATGTTTAAGGGTGTTAATTGAAATTCCTCATCCAGAGCGAATATTTGGTTAACACTTGTATATATATGTTTACTCTTAATCTTATAGTACATTCATCACTTGTAAAGTTTTGGAATCAAGACTTGTTAAGTGTGATTTGTAAAGCAATACATATTTGATTATTCTTATACTCTTTATTCTTTTGTATATTGTTACTTTGATGTATTGGTATATTTGTTAACACTTGTAATTCATTGAACAATATTATAATACAAGTATTCTTTGTTGTTGAGATTTTTGTGTTTTATACCTCTTACAACTCCTTATATATGTAAATATTGCCTAAATGATCACATGATTATATTGTCTATGTATGGATTTTTTTGGATTATGTGTTGTATGTAAAGCTACTTTGAGGGACAAACGAATGTTTGTTTCAAGGGATTGAAAAATGTGTAAAAACCTATTCACCCCCCCCCCCCCCCCCCCTCTCTAGGTATGCTTTAAGCAATTTAACTACGTTTGTATTATTTCAAGTTCCTTACACATACTTGAAAGTAAGTTGAACGAGTAAAAAAAACCAACACAAGACATGGATTCAATCCATCACAATCAATATTATGAGATTCAACAAAGAACACAATAGAAATGCATATTTCTAGGCAGAATCCTAATAGGGATAATCTCTCTAGTTCCCTATGCAAAGCTATAAATCTCATGTAAACGAACGACAAACGAAAATGAGAAGAACTTTACGTACCTTCGAGGGAAACCTGAATAAAAATCGACGGGAAAACAATTAACTTTGACGAAGATAAGCAGAAATTTCAGTGGGAAGGGGGGGGGGGGGGGAGTTTTTGGAAAAACAAAAGTAATTTTTCTTTACACGATTACAAAAGTAAGAAACTTAATAGAGAAGTTTGGTTAATAAACCAACACTTAACCGTGAATGCTACCTATCGAAACCGCTACGGTTGCCTACCAACTAAGCTAACCTTCTTGGTTAGTTTTTAAATTTAAATTGTAACCAAGCGTTAAAAATAAGGCATGACATCGGCCTTAGGTAACTTAACCGTTCCAGTCCCATCGATTGGACTTCGCACTCAGAGCATGCGAAAACGTTCGAATGGGGAGCCATCGCAAGCATCATGTAGTTGTTGACTACTCAGTTACTTCTTGAATCTAAAAACGACGCGATAGAAAGTATATACACAAGGTGTTGCAGAGAGTGTAGAATGATACCTTATCAAATCTACATTCAACTCGACAGATAAAAGTGATTTTCTTGAACGCCCCTTAAACTGGTAATCGAATCGACATCTTGTCGAATCCGTATTAGAGTCGAAAAATATAACTCTCTAATTTAGCGAATACTTCTTTAGAGAGCGGGAACAAATTATGGCAGCCAAAAATGGCTTCTAGGCCCAACAGCTTAAAAGCCCAAACTAATTAGGTATGGATCCAGAAATGGCCCATATAACATGTGTTGACCCGCATGTTAGCATCAAGTCGCTTTGACTTGGTCGCTAGTTTTGAACTGGTGGGCAATTGGAGAAGAGAATATAGCCGAATTTAAATAGATCCATGATTCTGTATCCCAAGAAGTCCCGCCAAGATTCCTGGGATCAGATACTCCACGAAGTCTTGAACCAATAGTCCCAGCATTTATAAAGATAAACATCTTTTGACGAGAAAACCTGTCTGCTCTCAGAAATCTATAACAAAGCTTTGGCGCCTTGAAACTCTGACAAGATAAGAACTCTGATCACCAAAAACTGTTTGTTCTTCTAATCACGATCAATCGTCATTTAAACGCTTAGCCCAAGCTCATCTAAGGTTAAGAATGTATATCCCCCATTAAATTCTCTCGTTTTCTATCGTTTTGTATTGTTTCTATCTTTTTACAGGTTTCGTAGCATTCGACATGACAGATTCGTCGGGTCAAAACCAAATTGCTTAGGAATAATTCAAACCCCGATCCATCTCAATTGTAGATCGACCATCTACACACATAACTGACCTCTATTAAAATTGTTTGGTTAGGCTTTCTATTGCCTCAAAAGCTCAATTAACCTATATTTGAGTTTTTTTAGAGGCTTTTGAGATTGTCTATTTTAAATTCAATAGAAGCGAGTAGAGTTTAAACCTCTGCTAGGCAAAAACTCACGGGGAGGAGCTTCTCTGAATATACATTTTTCAAAACAAAAAAAATCTACCAACCAAACAACTATAATTTGTAAGTTCCTCAAGTTTGAATGACTTATTTTGGTGACAAACCACATTTGGGGTTTGTGATGTAAGGGTATTTTAGGTTTTTAAATTATTGGTGATCAAGCTTAACAAATGCCCTCTTAAGACCTTAAGATGATAACCATTTCAAAGGTAAATCATTTATGCTTAATTTCTATTGAAGAGACTTAGTTGCACACACACACTTCTCATGCTTGCATATGTATTCATTGCCCTTGGTGTGAATTCTCTTCACTTTTCACACTTACACATATTGCACTTTTTAAACTAAGTGTGAATTGTCTTTGAAAAGAGAAAACTTCTTTTTACCGATTTCTTTACCACCCTTGGTACACGTGCATGAGCAGCGGTACAAGCCAGGTTCAAAACATGATGCTTTTGTGCCGTGCATACAGTGGCTGAGACACTTGCCTCTGTGGCGATCTCCATAGCGACAGACTCTAGAGCTTACACGCTATGCGTACCGCAGCTCGGACACTTGCCTGAGCAACGGTATGCATATCGGTTGTAATAGGGTTTAGTTTTTAAAAATAACCAAAATGGTATGGCTTTAAGGGGATCACTTATATAAGTGCCTTTTTGTCTTTAGGTCAGCCCACATGAGTTCAAAATCATATTTTTAACTTAGAACATTTTCAAGAGAGAAATCTTTCAAAGAACTCACCTTTGATCACTAAAAACCATTTCCATGTGCATCAAACTTCATCTAGAATCATCTAGCTTCATCTAGGATGCTCTATAGCATAGGTTTTCTTCAACACATATGACTTGGTAAGTTTAACACCATTTTAATCCTTTTTGTGTTACTCCTTAGCAAGAAATCTCATTTATTAGTTGTATGCATCTAGATTAGATTTTAAATACAAGATTGAGATATTTGTGTTGATTGATTGAGTGTTGTATTGTGATAGCTATTGCCTAGGATTGTTTTATCTATGATAGCTATGTTATATACCATGTCATTTAGCAATATTGATATCTAGGATTGATTATTGACATATTTAATCTCTAGATAAGTATTTAGTGTAACCTAACATTAACTGCATATTGAATACCATGATATTCACTTAAGTTGTTGATCTCTTCATTGAGAATTAAGTCTTGTGGCTAATGTTGCTTAGTGCTCAAGCAAGTAGGTCTAAAATCGCTATTAAAGGCCCGTTGGGTAGTAATGGTGGGTTAGTGACTGTGTACAGTTTGACGATGGTCAACCTAGGTTGTAAACATTATTACAAGTAGTGGATTTGATGATCGTGTGTGGCTCGCATAGTAGCCTGTGTGTTTTTCCCTGTTGAGGGTTTCTCATGTAAATCAATCAACTTGTAGTTTATTGTTTTCCGCACCTCGATTAAGTTGATTGTATTTTTGACTAGATAGGAGTTTTTATTGAATATTGACTAATCAAGAAACATCAGTAATTAACTTGATTAAAATCTATTCACCCCCTAGATATATTTAGACACACCGTCATATTTGTTTCATAATTTTTTTTTTCAAAAACTCTATTTCTAATAGATCTGTTATAAGTAGACCTTTTACATATTAAGATTTTTTAAAATCTCAACCAAACAAACTCTTAACTATCCAACAACTACATAGGTTCTATATAGAAGCTAAGTCCATTGATATGTATGTATAAAATTTAACCGCAGTGTTTAGTTGAATTCGAAAGACAGCTCACTAAGTCGGGATACATTTGGGATGTCTTGTATCATCGTACTGGCTCAACCACTAGGCGAGTTAGGCGGTAGCCTAATTCCTCCAAAAATTAAGGCCTCACTTATTATTTTTTTTACCTATAGATAAATCTTGAAAATCTCCTAAAATCTAGCCATGAGAGATAATAAGGCCTCCTAAAGTTAAGTAAACTGTTATTTTTTTAATGTGTTTTAGGGTTATTATTATTCCCTCCCCCCATTTGAGGTATTTGTCAAAATCTACCCTCTAGTTTTCACAATGGCCAAAATTCACCCTATAATTTCATTTAATAGTCAAAATACACACTCTCATCAGTGATCCATTAGTCAACCTTTAAATTTTCAAAACATAAAAGCGTAAAGAGGTAACTTTACCTTAAAACATGAATTAAAATAATATATATAAACTAATTAAATTGATAATAAAATAAACATTAAAATAAAATTAAAAAACTATCAAACATTCTCTTTCCTAATTCAATCTCATCATCACCTTTTCTCTGTTTTACTTTTCACCATTACTCTATTTTCTCCAACTCCCATCTCTCTTTCTCTACCTCCCATCTATTTCGTCGCCGACGAGGAGAATCGATCTCTTCCACCGAGAGAAGATCGACTCTGTCTTCTCCCATTTCTCTCTCTCTCTTTTTTTTCTCTCCCATCTCTAATGGCGGTTGTGTGTAAATTTGTGTTTATTTGGCCGCTAGAATGGTGGTTTAGATTTGAGTGATATTTGTTGATTTTAAGGGTGGTTGTGGTTGTGTTTTAATTTGGATTTTGTTTGGCCATCGGTGGCTGTTGTTGGATTTTAGGGTGTTTGTTGATTTTAGGAATGGTGGGAAATGTGTTTGGGTTTGGGTTTTGTTAAAAATAATTTCCAGATTTTATTTTGTTAAAATTTTTTCCAGATTTTGTTTTGTTCAAACAAAAATTACATATTTTATTTTGTTAAACAAAAATTCCTGATTTTGTTTTGTTCAAAGAAAAATTCCAAACTTTATTTTGTTTAAAAAAAAATCCAAATTTTGTTCCATTGAAACAAAAATTCCTTCCTAAAAAAAATTATAGATTTCTTTTTTGCATTTACTAGAGATCCACTGTTTATTTTTGTTAGTTTTTAAAATTTTGATTAAAAAAAAAAAAAAAAAAAAACAATCTAATCTCTTCCTCACCAACATCTCCACCCATTCAATCTCTCTCTCTCTCTCTCTCTCTCTCTCACAAACATTCATTCAACTTCCCCACCATCATCTGGGTTGGGTTCGATTCCAGATTTAGGTTGGATTCGGAATATGACGATATTGAATTTTTTTTTTTCGATTCCAAACGCAAGTGGTTTGATTTTTTTTAGGTTTCCAGAATGGTATGTTTCTAGGTTTGGGTTTTTTTTTTTTTTTTTTTTTTTTTTCCTTCTATGTTTGATTTGTATTTTCGATATATATATATTTTTTTGGTTTTCAGATTTCCAAATCGATGTTGCTTTTTAGTGTGTTGGTGATGATGTTCTGGGTTTAGTGGTGTGTTGAATTTTGATGGTTTTTTTTTTCTTTTCTGGGTTTGGAATATGAGGATATTGAAATTGTTTTTTTGTTTGTTTGTTTTTTATTATTATCTATGTCGTTCATCTATAAGATTGACAACAGACATTGAATCTGGAGATAATGTTGATGACCTGATGTTGAATTATTATTTATTTATTTATTTTTTGATATTTAAATGAAAATCTGAAAAAATAAAAATAAAAATAAAAGGTATAATAGTATTTTGTATTTTCATTAAAAAGTTAACAGAAATTAACAGAAGGTGTAAAATGATCATCACTAAAACTAGAGGGTGCAAAATGATCAATACCTCATAAGTCAGGGGGGAAATAATAATATCCCTATATTTTAATATCTTATATAAATAAACTTCTTATTAAGCATATCTTCTTTTTTGTAAAAAAAAAAAAAAAATTTATTCACAATTTAATTGTTTTCTAGTTCTAAAGAAAAAAAAATCTAAATACTTTCCAATTTCACAAAAAAAAAAAAAAAAAAAATAGGCATTTAATGAAACTTTCCTAATTCCAAAACACTTCTTCAAAACATGTAACATGGTTTGAAGAATCACTTATTTTCAGGTTCTATTGTTCTAAGGTAAATTAGTTGGGGGTCGTTTGTTTTTTCCACTTAAAACTTAATGAGTCTGAATCAAAATTATTAAGTTTTTTTTTTTTGTTTTTTTTTTTTAAGTGGTCAAACAACTTAAAAATACCAAAAAACAATTTAAAATAAAAAGTAAGAAATTCAGAATTTTCACTTAATTGCAGATCACTGAATTGCATTACATGCAATCTAAAATCGTTTCTTCCGATATTATCCCTCATATATGGTATATAAATCTTTATTTTAATATATTAATTATTTTAAATAACTTTAAAAATAAAAAAGCACCCTAATCACTTCTCATATTGGTGTTTAATATCAATACTTTATTATGATATTAAGGTGATGTATTTATACGTTATTATTTTTTGAGTGTTTTGTGTCCTACTGCCCCTTTTATTTTTTGAAAAAAAAAAAAAACACATTTTCTTTTTTTAGTAAAAATGAAGTTTGTTTGTAATCAAAGACGAAGATCATAATCATATGTGTTCTATATAATCATTATTTTTGGATTTTTTTTATTCCATATTATATATATATATATATATATATATATAATTGTTTAATATGGGTATAAATATAAAATTACTTATTTTTAGACAACTTGACTTTTAAAAAACAACCATATTGATAATACATTCAGATGTAAGGAAAAAAAAAAAAAAAAAAAAAAAAAACATGTCAGTCAAGTTCAGATTTCAATCCATATTAGTATTTAAAAAAATTCAGGACAATTCAGTCTTCAAACAAAAAAAAAAAAAAAACAAACAACCCCTTGCTCATGTCGGGTAAAAAATTTGAGTCTGTATATAAAAATCTTAGAAAGAAAAATATTTAAAAAAAAAAAAAAATTAGTTAAATCTAAAAAATAGACTGTTGATAAATTTGTTACTAACAATAGAAATGATACAAATTTTATTAAGAATTACTTAGTTATTGAAAAACAAATTCAAACATAATTATTGTATTTTTTAAAAATATTCAAGCATAATTATTAGATAATTAAATAAGTTCTCATTTAAAGTTTTCGTCTAAAGTCTCTAATGATGTTGAGCCGCCTCTGTATTGTACATATTAAACTTGAGGGTCGGGTTGTTAAAATTGGTGTTACATGTGGGGCTTTGTAAATTGAAAGTAAATTATTTCGATTACTTCTATTGGTTTTGTCATCTTTCATGATTTCTTGGTGAATAAGTTTTGCGTTTAGGTTGACCAACTGCTGTTGCCTGTCTTATAGTTTGTATCATTTGGGATTAAATTAGATCATCTCTTGAAACTTTTTATTATTTTTAATTTTTCTATAATTAAACACTTCGAAATTCTAACGGATTTATCTGTTTAATAAATAGTACATTTTTTCTCACCCTCCTTCAAGGGGACAAGCATTATCTCCCTCCCCAACACGTGACATGTGTCTAGAGAGGGGATATTTTTATATAAACAGATGACAGGTTTTAGATAAAAATACCCTTTCCTTGACACATGTGTATAGCCGTGTAGGCGTGGCAATAATAATAGGAATATTGTCATTCCCCACCACCCAAGAGGTTACATAATTCATCATTGTACCCCTCACATTTTAGTATACCCTAAAATTCCCCTTACATTTATGTATTTGTCAAAATCCATCCTAGCAAGAACATAATTTTGAGAATTTCATTAAGAAATAGTTATAATTAATGTTATCACACTTTTTTCTTCTTTCTAGATTTTCTACTCTTATATAAATTTATAAATAAATTATTTTTTTCGTATCAGGGGCGTAGCTCTATTGGTAGATGAACGGGCTTAAGGCTTGGGCAGTTGACTTCCAAGTTAATGGCTCGAATCCTATCAATGGAAAAAAGTTTTTAAAAAATACACGGTTTAGATAGATGGATAAATAGATATTGTTAAAAAAATATAAAAAATTATTTATAAAAAAAAAAAAAAAAAAACTTCAATGGACATATATTCCACGTTATGATATGAATAACGAATAGAGATTTTAAATACAATGAATTCATTGAGTACAAGTGACAATAACATAATACATCCATACTATCAAATCTTTTCTGTTACAAATCAATACCAACTGATTTTTGTTGATGAGCTCTTCTACCACCAATATTGTCTTAACAAACTTTAATCGTGTAAACTAATAAATGTTTTGACAAATTTCAGAACCATCAAAGTAGTCATGCAATTAAAGTAAAAACCTGTATAGCAAGGAACTACATCGTCTAATCATAAACTAGGAGATAATGTTTATTAAAACTGGTTAATTAGAATTAAGTTACGCGGACCTCACATATAAATCGTGAATTAAACCGGAATTTTAATGAGGGAACTTGATTAATGAGAGAATTAAACATAATCAAGTTCAAATATTGGGAAGGAAACTTGATTCCTCTCCTTAATCAGGAATTCTAATGAGGAAAAATAAAACTAAAATTCTAATTATTTGTGATTATACTATTTATTAAAATGAGTTGGGAATCAATTTATATGTATCCCACTCATATAAGGAATCAAGTTTCTTTTCTAGGTTCTCTCAGACTTAATCCACTTTCATTTCATTCTCGGTTAATAGATGGGCCCATGAGAAAAACCTTAAATGAGTGTCTTATGTGATTGGTCAATCAGTCACTCTACTTGACCTGATATTAGTAGACCGGATATACACACTTCGAGCACCAAATATCTATCTTTTGAATTATTACAATTTGAAATTTGAAGAATTCACTACAAAATAAAAAGTCTATTGGGACGAATTTTATTCGTCACAAATTCCGTCGCCTCAAGTGGGTCGTAATAGGTTCTTTGGGATGAAAATTGAAATTCGTTCCAATTAATAATGTATAGGGACGAAATTATTCGTCCCAATAGACAACTTGTAGGGACTGATCAATAGATAGGCCCAGGAGAAAAACCTTATATGAGTGTCTTATGTGATTGGTCAATCAGTTACTCTACTTGACTTGATATTAGTAGACCGTATATACACACTTCGAGCACCAAATATCTATCTTTTGAATTATTACAATTTGAAATTTGAAGAATTCATTACAAAATAAAAAGCCTATTGGGACGTTTTTTATTCATCCCAAATTCCGTCTCCTCAAGTGGGTCGCAATAGGTTCTTTGGGACAAAAATTGAAATTCGTCCCAATTAATAATGTATAGGGACGAAATTATTCGTTCCAATAGACAACTTGTAGGGACGAATTGTATTTTCATCCCCTTTAACAACCTATAGGGACGAAAAAAAAAATTGCTTTGAAATGAGCAAGCCAACAAAAACACACTTGTGCGCACACCATTGCCCAAATAAATTTAATTGCTGTCCTCATGGAGCATCGAACAGGTGCACACCCATAAGCTTATCCACCACACTGATGCTTCAAATGTTATAATAAAGGCATAATTATTATATATAACCTCTACTTGTTATTAAATTTTTATTTATTTTTTTTCTATAAAATTTATTTTTTTTTAGATCAATTCCACTAATTTAAATTTTATTTTAATATAATAAACAAATTGATATTAAAAAACATTAATTATAACATTTAATTAAACTATTTTGTTAAAATAATATATTGTCAGATCAAAGAGTCAATTGTTAGTCATACTCGGAATTAGACATAACCCCGGTTCTGGTTCTCGATTTGGAACCAACGGTTTGGATTTTCGATTTGGAACCAGCTGTTTCAGTTTTCAATTTGAAACTGGTGGTTTCGGTTTTCGATTCAGAACCAGCGATTTTGGTTTTTGATTCAGAACCAGCGGTTTCGATTCCAGTTCTGGCGGTTCGGTTAATTTTTTTAAAATAATAGAAAACCTCTCATGACTAATATTTATTGATCCTTATGAAGAACTTATTGGGAAGAAACAAAATTCATCTCGATAGAGAACCACTTTGGACGAACAAAATGATCCATATTACATCATTTTCTAATATATATATGGTAATTTAATTATTAATATATCTTTAACAAAAAAAACTTCAAAAAAAATCAAGAATTTTCAAAAAAATTAATTAATTATTATAATTTTAAGTAAAAATAAAATCTATTAGAACGAATTAAATTCGTCCCAATAGACAGTCTATTGAGACAAATTATGTATTTCGTCCCAATAGACGTCCTATTGTGTCTATTGGGACGAAAACAATTCGTCCATAAAGGTCAACAAAATTAATTAATTATTATAATTTTAAATAATAAAAAAAACCTATCGGGACGAGACAATTCGTCCTAATAGTCGTCCCAATAGGCAATCTATTGGGACGAAATATATATTTTGTCCCAATAGACGTCCTATTGGGACGAAAACAATTCGTCCCTAAAGGTCAACAAAATTAATTAATTCTTGTAATTTTAAATAAATAGACTTCCTATTGGGACGAAATAAATTCGTCCCAATAAGAAGTCTATTAGGACGAATTATGTATTTCATCTCAATAGACCTCCTATTGGGACGAAAAAAAAGACGTCCCAATGGAGTTTTATCTCGATAGGCTATTTTTCTTGTAGTGATTGATAGATATATAACTCAATCCTATAATATTGATGTGGGGATATCATTTGTTTCCTTTTTTAGGCGGTAACGTGCCCTACTAAATCTTAATTTGGATGAAAGATCTTACTTACAATGTATGTAGATGATTACATGCATATTGATATTAGCGTTAGGTAGGCCGGCTGAGGGAACAAGATACATTTGTACATACACTCATCTGTGAACACAACAAGAAGCCATTAATAATTAAATTTCAACTTCGAAATTGTGGTCTACTGTACATAATTAATATATAATTTTTTAAAAAAATATTACATAAATTCAGAGTTTTTTTTAATGGAAGATTCCAACCCACTGCCTATAATTAATATATAATTACTAAACCAATTTTCACTCTTTTAGCTAACCGTGGTCGTCGGTAGACTAGTTCAAACTCTGTACTTTGTAACTATGTTCAATCAACTTTTCTTTATATTATTAAGGGATATTGTTATTTTCCACCCTCAATGAGGTATTGGTCATTTTCCACCCTCTAGTTTGAGTAATGGCTATTTTCCACCTTCCGTTAACTTCTGTTAACTTTTTATCAAAAATATTATTATACCCTTCGGCCTCTCTTTTTTAGTTTTTAATTTAGTTTTTTTTTTTTAAAAAAAAAAAAAAATCTAACATTATCACTAGATTCGATCTCTACCGTCAATATCAGGGATATAAGGTGGAGATAACCAGCCAACAAAAAAAAAAAAAAAAAAAAAAAAAAAAAACCAAAGCAAAAAATCAACATCTTCATCTTCATCTTCATCATGAAACCTAGAAAAACCCAGTTTCTGAAACCCAAAAACCTCATACACATGATCACCATCTGATAAATACACCTCACTGCATCTTCTCTCCTTTTTAATTGGATTAAAAAAAAAAAAAATGATGGATTGGAGGATCTTCACCGCCATCTTATCTCCATTAACACAATCATACACACCATCACCAAACCCAAAATCATCATCCCCAAACCAAAACTGGAATCCAAAAAAAAACAAAAAAAAAAAAAACCTCAGAATCATCAACACCTCAATCATCCACCCTCATCACCAAACACAAATAATCTCCCTAAATCTCATTTCTCTCCATCCACCATCCCCATCACCATCAAATTAAATTCCACAAACAAGTAAAACAAATCAAACAAATAAATAAAAAAAAAACCACAAATCTCAAAAAAAAAAAAAATTCCATATTATTCGATCAAAACCAAAAACATAAAAAAACAAAAAAGACTTGAAAAAAAGGCCCATGAGTCAGCTAGTCATGAGCCCGATGTCTTGATCAACATCATCAGGAACCCACTTGTTAGGGTGATTACTGAGTGGAGGAGGTAGATAATGAACAAAGTTCGATGACGACGACAATGAAGACGAAGATGAAGACGAAGACAGCGGCGTCATTAGGAGAATCCGATCGGACGGTTATGACAGATTTTTGAGGGCATGGTTTTGTTGTGTCGGAGCAAAAAAAAAAAAAAAAAAAGGTGGCTAGAGCTGGGTTGAAGAAGAAGATGATGACCCAACTTTGTTTTTGTTTTTTTTTATTTTTTTATTTTTTTTGTTTTTTGTTTTTTTTGCTTTGATCGAATAATATTGATTGTTTTTTGTGGATGTGATTTCAGTTTTATTTTCCTATTGGGGTGTGATAGAGAGATTGAGATCAGTGGTAGGTGGTTGGGTGTGAGGGAGAGATTGAGTGGAGATTTTTTTTTTTATTAAATTAATTTTTTTTATTTAATTTAATAATTATTATTAATTTTACCACTTCATTTACCATTATACCCTTATTAACTTAACATAAAAATAAAAATTTTAACGGAATAATAACGGTAGGGTGTATTTTAGTTATTAATTGAAATTAGATGGTGGATTTTGGCCATTACTCAAACTAGAGGGTGCAAAATGACCAATATTTCATAAGTCAGGGTGGAAAATAATAATATCCCTATTATTAATATCATGCCAAAATTTAGAGAAGTTTTTTTTTTTTTTGGTTAAAGTATTTCAAAATTCATAACAAAGATTTAATCTCTATAATGGAAGTCATTGATGGGGCATGCTTAATTTCCTATAGACATTTATTAGTTTCATTATTTACATTTTGATTAAATTGTACTTAATTAGAATCCTAAGGGTTCTGTTTGGAAAATAAATAAAACACTCTTGTCCCCAAAAAAATTGTTTTCAAAATATTTGTTTTTCAAAAATGTTATGGTTCGTTTTTTCTCATTTCACAAAATATAGTGTCAAAAACAAATTTCATAAATTATATACATATTTTCTTTTTCCTTTATATTCTTTCTATACATAACCTACCGGCAACTCGAAATGAAACATTACCGAACTAAATAAGATTGTTACTGTTTTACCACAACAAAAAAATTTGAGATAAATGATATATATATATATGGCTGTCCTTAAGTGTAACGTTATATGATGAAATATAGAAAATTTGACTGTGATCATGTCTTCTTTGGTACAACCACATCAACTAATATGTGATTGCATGTTCTAACTTACGAGTACAATAATTTAATTGTGTGATCACGTGCAATTCCTATGCGATAATATTATATTTATTTGTAATCATATTTAATCATATGTGATTACATAATATTGTATCGTGTAATGTTGCACCGAAGAATATATATTATAGTCTCGAAAAACATTATTAACATCTTTTTATATATAGTATACCCCTCCTCCTCCTCTATATATATTATACCCCTCCTCCTCCTTATAGTCCAAGGGGGGGTGAGCAAAAGTAAACTCTCCTATATATGAGATATTGCATTTGCATTTGGTGGCGGTTAATCTTTATTAACATTAATTTTTCAAAAATGCAATGGTTTATTTTTCATTTCACAAATATAGTGTCAAAAACAAATTTCATAGGTTAGACTAAATCAACTTAAATTTCTTACTTAATTTTGATTTTTTGACTTCAACATTTCAGCCACTAGATTAAGAGTACATGAGTGGTTAGAGATGTTGAAGTCAAAAATTTAAGTTGATTTAACTTGACCTTTCCATATTTTCTTTTTCCTTTATTTGCGGTGACTCGAAATGGAATATTGTCAAATTAAACGATATCGTTAATGTATTTTGAGAACAACAAAAAATTATATATATATAGAGAGAGAGAGAGGACATGACTCTTGAGATAAACATATAGTTACAAAAATCATTGTTAACATTTATTAAAAAGACTCATGACTGCTGAGATATTGCAAGGTTGAATGAACATCCGTATTAAATTATTATTAACATTAGTAATTAAAAAGACTCGTGACTCATGAGATACATATCGATCGGGTCATCACAACATCCAAACTAGACCTGGCAATAGGTCATGTTATTACAAATTCGTGTCATTTCGTGTTTTGGTCTTGTTAAAATTGTCCCACCCGAACACAACGCGTTAGTTTAATGAGTTTAATTATAAAACCTGAAACCATTTGTTAAATTAATGGGTAACCCGACCAGACCCATTGCAGAATGTTATATTTGAAATTTATTAAAAAGTTGTAAAAAAATAGTACTGAAGCATGATCAAACTTATGCAATCAAGTCCACCTTATGGGCTCCAACATTCTATCGAAAACATATTATTTTAAGAAAAACAAAAATAAACAACTTGAATATGAAATCTAACATGACTTCCATAAATCTTTTTTATGTTGTGATTGAGAATCTCAATCCTCACTTACGCTTTCAAATGTTAAAATTCTTGTGTTAGAAGACGACTACTTTTATGGTTATAGTTATAATATAGTGATACAATCAATTTATAGTTTTAGATTTTTTAATTTAATTTTTTTAATTAATTATTAAAATATATTCTAAATTTAATTATAGAGAGATTTTTTTTTTATAAATTCAACAACTTTCATAAATTTGTTTAATATTGAGTCGGTAAATACAAAGATTTTTTTTTAAAATAAATTTCATAAACATATATATTGCTTCTTTTTTTTTTTTTTTTTAAATCCTTATATTAATGGGTTATAATGAATTAATTATTTTTCAAAGGTGAATCCAAAACCAACCCATTATATTATGGGTTGTAATAGGTTGATCCATTAACAACCCGATCTGATAAACTAAACCCATCAACCGCTATTTTCGAATGGGTTTGGGTTGTGTTAAAAGGTCGTGTGAAATTTTGCTAGGTCTAATCCAAACATTAAACATTAATTAAATACAAAGAAGAATTAAAAGACCTAATATTTAAAAGGGAGAATTGAAAATACCCCCTTAACTTTTAACCTAATGCAAATTCAAACCCTCTGGTTTGAACAATAGCCAAATCAAACCCTACAATTAAATAGATTCTAGGCTTAATTGCATAAACATCCCCTAATTTCAGATAAAACTATGTTTTATATGCAACTTTTTCGTTTATTGCACAAACACCACTATAAAACGTTGACCAAACATTGATCAAAAGGGAATGACAAAAATACCCTTACTGGAATTAACAATTAATAGATTCTAGGCTTAATTGTAGAAACATCCCCTAATTTTAGATGAAACTGTGTTTTTAATGCAACCTTTCCGTTGATTGAACAAACACCCCTGTAAAACGTTGACCAAACATTGACCAAAAGGGAATGATGAAAATACCCTTATACGGAATTATTAATCCCTTCTCCCCCCTCCCCCCCCCCCCCCCCCCCCAACCCCAATGACAAAAATACCCTTACATGGAATTATCAATTAATATATTCTAGGCCTAATTGTAGAAACATCCCCTAATTTTAGACGAAACTGTGTTTTTTATGCAACCTTCCCCGTTGATTGAACAAACACTCCTGTAAAACGTTGACCAAATATTGACCAAAAGGGAATGACGAAAATACCCTTATACGGAATTATTAATCCCCCCCTATGACCTTTAATTAAAAAATTTAATTGCCCTCATCAGGGATTGAACCAACAACCTTATGGCTAGAAGCCATAAGTCCTAACTAACTAAGCTACTGAAGCCTATTGTTAGAGGTTTGTTGATTTAAATGTATATATGTATTTGTATATATATATATATATATATATATATAGAGAGAGAGAGAGAGAGAGAGAGAGAGAGAGAGTTATATAGTTATATATTTTAAGGTTTAATTGACAAAATAATTTAAATCTGTATCTTTCCATAATTTTAATAGATTTAAAATAATTATTTTCCTTTTGTTTTCTTATTTTCTTTTTCTTTTTCATAAATATGTTTATATATATTATTATTAAATGTGAGTTTATTTTAAATATATATGAGTTCATTTTAAATTTATTTATTTATTGTTGAAATTGGACTAAGCTAAGAGGAAAAAGCATCACAAACGATCATATGCTGAAAAACCCCTAAGTAGTATCCAAAAATATATAAATAAAGAAAATAGTAACAAAAGTAATCATAAGACATCCCAAAACAGAGGATGTAGCCCCAAAAAACCCAGAGGCACACATGCCAAACACGAAAAATAAAGTTAAGAAAACCTGAAAGATTCTCTACCCATACAGTCATTACCAACTAACAAAGAACAGAACGAAGGAGTGGCAGACCACCAGGCACCAAAAGAAATACACAAAGCATGCTTAGAGAAAGCATTCGCCACCTGATTACTTTCCCTGAAAATATGAGAAACCTAGAACTCCATATGCGAGATCTGATAAATGTAGCGCTGCCAAGCTTAATGAACATGCTAGGTAACCTTATCAGACCTATCAAAAAGAAGTTGAATGACATAAAAAGAGTCACTCTCGAGCCAGATCATCTGTCAACCTAACTTCCATGCATAATTGATGGCTAAAGAAGCCACATGAATCTTAGCCTCAAAAGCAAAAACCTGACCGAGGGGGACCGCAAAATAGGCCTTAACAAAAGATATGCAAGTCTAAAAAACGCACCCACAACCCCCTACACCCGGCGAACCTAAAGCAGCACCATCCGTGGTCTTGTCTAAACCCTAAACCTTAGTCTTGTCCTCAGTAGACTTCAAAATGATCTAGAAGTATCCTCTCCCTAAAGATACGAATCTCCAATCTGCTGAAATCATCCAAATCTTACCAAGCTTAGACTTAATGTCGGTAAGCTTCCAAGGACATTCACCACTAGAAAGAACCACACGCCCTATAAGAGCATTTTTGCATAACTCAAGTCTGAATTGATAAGCCACCGGATTAACCTGGAAAGACACATAACCTACCTTTCTCAAAGGTGCAGTAGTCTTAGGGAAGGGCTGAATAAAATCATGAGAAGGCTTCAAAAGGTTCGCATAAGATTTGACACCCATAGACAAGAGACTAGAAATCATAACGGGGCCCTGAATCGAACCTCCAACATTAACCGTATTCTCACCCAAGGCAGGAATAAAAGGCAACAGTACATTATCCATACCGTGCCCTCCACTACAAGAAGAAACTGTCCCCTTACCACAAATAGAAGTTGTGTGTGGAGAGGAAACAAAAGTAGCCTTTAATGACATGATAAGCTCCACAAGACCAAGCATGGGAGGAGAAGCCATGATCCAAAACACAAGAGAAGCAACCAAAACAATAGCAAAGATATCCTAAAAAAATAAAAATAAAAAGTGAACAGTACCGCCAGGTGAATAGTGTCGAAGGTGAACAATGTCGAAAATGAATAGTGCCAAAATAGTTTTAGGATGAACAGTGCTGCTGAATGAACAGTATCGTGTGAACACTGCTGCCGTGTTAACAGTGCCGTCGGGTGAATAGTGCCGTCTAGGGTTTTTTTCCCCCTAACCTAAAATCTCTCATTTTAAATTATATAAACAGATTAATTTAAATTATTTTAAATAAATTATTTAACTATATATATACGTATATAAATGTAAAAAATAAATAAAAATAAAAAGAAAATTAGAAACCAAAAGAAAAATGATTATTTTAAATCTGTTAAAATTATGGAAAGAAATAGATTTAAATTATTTTGTCAATTACGCCTTAAAATATATAACTATATAACTATATATATATATATTTTTTTTTTCTATTGTTTGTTCGTCTTGATATAAAATATATTAGGATGAAGAATGTGGACCATTAAATTTACATACTTTGACTCAAAGTGTAGGCACTTGTCAAAACTTCTCCATAATCTTTGGTCTATATTCTTCGTCCTGATATATTTTATATTAAGACGAACTAACAGTAGAAAGATTGTATATATATATATACACAAATACATATATACATTATATAACTAAATATATGCATTTAAATCAATAAACCTCTGACTGTAAGCTTAATTAGCTCTGTTGGTTAGGATTTGTGATTTTTAACCATAAGGTTGATGGTTCAATCCTTGATGAGAGCAATTCATTTTTTTTAATTAGAGGTCAAAGGTTTTCAGGGGATGACCTACCATTATAGAAAATAAAGGGACTAGTTTATCTAATATGACAAAGCTCAAAGGGGAATTGATAATTTCGTGTAATGGTATTTTCATCATTCCATTTTGGTCAATGTTTGATCAACATTTTACAGGGCTGTTTGTGCAATAAACGAAAATGTTGCATAAAAAACACAGTTTCATCTAAACTTAGGGTATGTTTCTACAATTAAACCTAGAATCTATTTAATTGTAGGTAGGGGTGGGCACAAAAACCAAAACCGAATTGAACCGAACCTAACCAAAAAATTGTGTTTGGTTCGGCTCATAGCTTCTATTCAGTTCAAACCGATTTGAAATTTTAGAACCAAATTGAATTCGGTTCGGTTTCAGTTTTGAATATACAAAACCAAATCGAACCGAATAAACTAAATTGTCTTAATGAATTATTTTGTAAGGTTCAATTTTATTATGGATTGTTTGTTGATGATGTTTTATTTTGGACTACATTATGTACTAAATTTTTTTGACTTCTATTTAATAGAAGTTATGAAGATTTTATATTTTGATTGAGTTTGTAGACTGAATAAGATTGAAATTTTAGATTTGGATTAACAATTGAGTTGTATTTTGTTTAGATTATTTGTTACATATTATGTTTTCTTAAAAAAGTTTAAGCCTAAATGCCAAAAAAAGAAACTTAAAGGCCCAAAAAAAAAAATAAAAAATAAAACATATAAAACAAAACCTTCAAAGCTCAATAGGCCCAAAACCGAATTGAACCGAGATATGGTTGTCAGGTTCAAAATGGTTCAATTCGGTTTTCAGGTTCAAAACGGTTCAATTTGGTTTTCAGGTATAAAAACCGAATATATGTCTGTTCAGTATGGTTTTAGCCAAAACCGTACTGAACTGATCCATGCCCACCCCTAATTGTAGGGTTTGATTTGGCTATTGTTCAAATTAGAGGGTTTGATTTGGCATTTGGTAAAAAATGCGATTCTCCCTATCTAAAAAGACAAGGACGACGCTGACTTCATATAAAACAACATGACAAAACTACATTCAACCTCTTTTTACTTACCTAATTTGACTCTTTAGACGACAACAACTAAGACAACAGCACCAATATATTAAAATAAAAACAAAAAAACCTAACCACAAAAAAACCTAACCGCGTTTTAGGCAAATTCTAAGCTACGACACACATTATATATACCTAAAAATTCTCATTGTTTTCCATCTTAAACTTCTCTCTCTCTCTCTCTGATTATTCACAAGGAGATCATCATGTCCTTGCAAATCAATCCCATGACATCAAAAGTGCTTTCATTTCCATGCCGAACAAGTCCTAGCCAAAGGTTCATCAAAACCAATATATCATGTAAGCTATCCATGCACAAAGGTGGTCAAAAAAGCAACTTCTACGAAGTGCTTTCTCTTGGCAATTCAGATAGTGTAGGTTTTGAAGATATAAAGAAGGCTTATAGAAGAATGGCTCTCCAATTCCACCCTGATGTTTGCCCTTCCTCCATGAAAGACGAGTCCACGAAACGTTTTGTGGAGCTCCATAAGGCGTATGAGACGTTATCCAATCCCGTTTTGCGTAGAATTTATGATTATGAGTTGGGTTTGATTGATAATTACTCATTAGAGTTTGTGTCAATGGAGGAAAGAACAGCCAATTTCCCAACAGAGGTTTGGGAAAGGCAACTCTATGGACTGAAGCAACGGTCTGCTATTCGTATGAAGAGGAAGAAAATTTAATTTATTATAATTATGTGAATAAATTTAGAGATGTGTTGATTATTTTTCTTTTTATTCATTTATTTATTAATTTATTGTTCTTAATTTATAATTGTTTGTTAAAAAAAGAAAAATAAATTTCCTGAAATTTGTTTCCTTGATCAAGAGAGATTCACATGGTACCTTTGCACACTTTGAATTTCAATGATATATAATTTAATTTTTATATATTTTCAGTTTTCATTTTTTATATCATAAAGCAAATTTAATTTTAACCAATCATAACATGATTTAAGTCCCTCACGGGCAAGGGATCAAGAGAATAGTTAGAGGAAATAAAAAATAAATAAATAAATTGGTCTGTGCCATGGCCTGCACGGTAGAAATATATTGTCTCTTTTTAAATTCTGCCGGAGAAAAAAAAAATTGGCATCCACTTGGATTGGACAAAAATCAGAATAAAGTAGTAGTCCGAACCAAAATCTGCATTAAATTAATTATTTGTAGAGTGCATTTATATTTTGATATTTTTGTCAATATATAGCTAGCCATTTGTTTTTTGTTTTTTGTTTTTTTTGTTTTTTTAACAATTACAGTACTATTCTGTGGCAACTTCAGATCCACGTGGAGTCTTGACTATTATCAAATTCTCTATATGGTGTTGTTGATTGGTTGACTTTTCTGGTAATTCATATTAAGATTATTCTATATAAATAAATAAACATAAATGAATTCGGATCATTACCGTTCACCATACGGAATCCGAATCTTTACGGCGGAAGCGGATCGAACACCTAAGATTGTACCACCGGTCAGAGGACGATCACGCATTTAAAAAGTCCCCTCTGATCACAACATAAATACCCACACTCTGATTGAAAATGGGAGAAAATTCACTTTGTATTTTCTCCACATCTCTCTGTGTTTATCACTCTATATTGTGTCTCTCTCAACACTTGCACATATGCAATTCACATACTCTCTGTAATGTGCACGTTATTGCATAGATATTGCATCTCATGCATCTCTTACATATGATGCCTCTCTGTTGTACTTTTCCCCGAAAAAACACGTCTCTTGCCTTTTCATGGCATATATACACATACACGTCATATGCATTATACTTTGCATGAGCAGTTTTGCTCTTCATGCAACTGCTTAGGCTGTTTCCATCAGATAAGTGCATGGACTTGGGCTTGGTGGCTTAGGCTTGATGTACATGGACTTTGGGCTCTCCATATATTGGTTATCTTGGCCCACTTGGATGTACAGTGGATCTCAAACCCATACCCAAATATACTAAAACATCTGTAATTCAAAAATCACCATCCACAACATCCTTACAAATCAATCACATGATATCAAAAGTGCTTCCAATTTCATTCCAAACAAGGCCTAGCCAAAGGTTCATTATCAAAACCAATATATCATGTACAAAATCCATGCACAGAGGTTCTGAAATGGCTCTCCAATATCACCCTCCATGAAAGACGAGTCCACTAAACGTTTCGTGGAGCTTCAGAAGGCGGACGAGACAACAGCTAATTTCCCATAGGAGGTATAGGAACGGCAACTCTATGGTTTATGGATTGAAGCAACGGTCTCCTATTCGTATGAAGAGGAAGAAAATTTAATTTATTATAATTATGTGAATAAATTTAGAGATGTGTTGATTATTTTTCTTTTTATTCATTCATTTATTAAATCATTTATAAGGATTTAAAAAAAAATTATTTTCTATATAAATTTATTTTTATAATTTATAATTTATAATTTATAATTTATAATTTATTTTTCTTTTATTCATTAATTTATTGTAATTTATAAGAAAAAGAAATTTCTTGAAATGAACATATATGTTTCCTCGATGATCAAGAGAGATTCACATGTTACCTTTAAATTGTATTCTATTATTTTTAATTGTTGTATACTTGTATTTGCACTTTTTAAATTTCAATTATTTATAATTGATTTTTTATATTTTCAGTTTTCATTTTGTATTTCATAAAGCAAATTTAATTTCATTAGTCAATCACAAAATGATTTAATTAAGTCCCTCAATAGCAAGGGATCAAGAGACCAGTAAGATATAAATTCATCAATGGAACTGCATTTCCAACAAATTTAGAGGAAATAAAAATAATTTTTTTTTAAGAAAAAAGTCTTTCCAAAGGCCTGCACAGTAGAAATTGTCTCTTTTTATATTCTGCCGGAGGAAAAACAAAAAAAGTCGCTGCCACTGCTAAATGGGCTTGGACCAAAATCAGAATAAAGTAGTACCCCAAATCCAAATCTGCATTACATTAATTATTGAGTAACGATAATGTCACCTCTTAAAAACTGTATCTATACCCTTTTGGAAATAACACCCATAAGAATTTTTAAATAATCTCTAATTTGTAAATAAACCGCACTTAATACCAAAAATCCCCTTTCTCAATTATACTGTATTGTATTTTTGTAAATACACACTACATAAGTCTATTATTATGATATTTAATCAACTTTATTATTATTTCAAATTTTGTTGTTACCTTTAATTCTCTTACTATTTTTTCTCTTCTCTTCTCCACTTCTTTTCTCTTCTTGGTTTTTTCAAAATCAAACTACATTATAGTTAAAAATCCATTTAAGATTTTATTTATTTATTGGAGAATCACTTTCTGTTTGAGAGAGTTGTAGGGATACAAGATTTGTGTCATGTCTCAGTTGATGTGGAAGTAAATAGGTATTAAATGAAATTTAAAAAAAAAAAAAAAGATAGATGTTTGATGAAATTGAAGAACATCTAATATATTTTTTTGACAAGAAAGAACATATAATATTGATAAATATTTGGTCTTTACGCTAGAGTTCTAGTTGATGTGGATGTGTCATCAATGCTGCCTACTTCAGTATTGCTGGAGAGGGATGAATTTCATAGTTCTTTTATAGCTGTTGAGTATCGACCCAGGATATAATGGGGGATTCTAGAGTTTTTAGGGATGATGGTTATCAACCTGTTCGGACCTGTTCCTCTAAATCAGTTTATCGCCCTGTTATTGCACCTCAGGAGGAGGTCCTGTTATCCAATGTTTTTTCAGCTATTCACTAGGATGTAGGTGGTCATGATTCAATGGCTGTCCATACTTCAGTAGGGTCTAATTTGATCTCGGGTTCCACTTCGTCCGCTGGTTTGGTTCTTTCTTCAGACCCGTCTTCGTCTACTGTCTCAACTATTTCGGAAGTGGCTTCAAGTTCGGTTCCTCCAATGATTTCCCAAGCATTGCAAATTAGCAAGGGTTCAGGATTTGATGATAGGATCATTGATTCAGTTTTTGTTTCTAGTTCCTTGGTTGTTGATCCTTATATTAGTTTTGTCAATTCGGCTGTAGGGGTGGTGCATTATTCGAGGACTGTTGTTCAGGGTTCTTTAGTGGTTAATCATGTTCGCTCTATGGTCTTTACCATTTTATCTAGGTCATCTTCTCGTCCGGGTCATATGGCTCGTCGGTAAGTTAGGGTTCATGAGATTTTAGGCAATCAATCATCTAAGAAGGTATTTGTGTCTTTAGCTTCAAATGTCAATATTGATTAGAGTAGTTTATGAGATGGATCTGATTTTTCTTGTTCTTCGGTTGTGGATCCTTGGGTGCAGATTTAGAGCTCGGGTCTGTGGTCAGCTTCTCAGGTTGAGTTTCATCTCATTGTAGATTCTTCATGGGCTTCCCAGGTGGAGGAGGGTGTGTTAGTTGGTGATGAGGTTGCTCAGAGAGCTTTGATGGTTGAGTGTAGGCTGGCTTCTTTAAAGTCCGGATGCCGGGCTCCTTCGAAGGTTTTCGATGATTAATGTTCTCTTTTGGAACTGTCGTGGGATCCAGGGTGAGCCTACGAGGCGGGTACTTATAGAGTTATGTCGTTTATATAGACCTACTTTGGTTTGTATTGCAGAGCCTATGGTTGATTTTTCCTCTATCTCTTCAGGTTTCTGGTTTTCTCTCGGTTTTCGTCTGGTGGGTATGAATGATAGGAGTGGGTTGATTCCGACTATTTAGGTTTTCACTTGCGATTCATTTCTTGAGGCTTAGATAGTTCACTGTCATGATCAACATCTTATTGTTTTGCTTTCGATCATTTCTCAGGTACACTAGTACACTTTTGTTTATGCGAGCACTTCTACAGTAGTTCGTAGGTCTCTTTGGCAGTCTCTTCGAGATATGGTTAGTTTGCTTTCTTCTTCTTGGTTGGTTGTTAGGGGTTTTAATGCGATTCTGGGTGCTCATGAGGCTTTGGGTTCTCGTTCTCTTGCCCGTGGTTCTTGTGAGGATTTCAAGTTGATGATTGAGGATTGTGATTTGGTTGGCATTTGTTCTCAGGGCGCCCGATTCACTTGGGTTAGAGGTCGCAGTAACCGTACTAGAGTTGAGAGACGATTAGATAGAGTTTTGGTTTCAAATGGTTGCATTTCCTGTTGGCGGGAAATTTCATGTGTGGCTCTTCCCCGTATTTGTTCTTATCAATGTCCCTTGTTGGTTTGGTTATCAAATTTTGAGGTTTCTAGTCATTAGCCGTTTCGGTTTCAGAGCATATGGTTAGAGCATTCTGATTTTATAGCTATTATTCATAGGATTTAGAGCTATCTTGTTGTAGGTAGGCCTCATCAGGTTGTTATCTATAAGTTGAGAAGCTTAAAGAAGGCTCTCAAGTCTTGGAATTGGGAGGTTTTTGGAGATCTTAACTTTGCAATTACTGGGAAGTCTGCGGAGCTTCATTATATTCAGCTGGATTTGTCTGACTAGGGTTTCTCAGATGATCTTTTTATGGCTGAGGTGAGTGTTCATTTTGAGCTTGATGTGTTGTTACACAGACATGAGTGCTTTTATCGTGATTTGTCTAAAGTTAGGTGGCCTTGTGATGGGGATCATGATACATCTTTCTTTCATGCCTCTATCAAATGTAGGCAGTATCGTAACACTATATCAACCCTTTCGATTAATGGGGTTCTCTCGAAGGATCGGCCTACCATCAAGAATCATATCATTAGTTATTATTCTGGCCTCTTTTCCTTCGATGTTTCTCGAGTTAGGAGAGATTTATCTATTGTAGATGATGTGATTCCTTCCTTAGTAACTGCCGCAGAGAACGCTTTCTTGACTAGCGTTCCATCTGTAGATCATATTTATGATGTAGTCTTTGCTATGGATGATGCTTCTGCTCTTGGGCCAGATGGGTTTTTTGGTAGATTTTATCAAAGATGTTGGGATGTTGTAGGTAGTGACATGGTCCTTGCTGTTCAGAATTTTTTCATCACCGGAGTTATTTTCCCAGGTCTCAATTCCAGCTTCATTGTTCTTCTTTCGAGGTTGAGGGACTCGATTTTGGTTGATCAGTTTCGATTGATTGTTCTTAGTAACTTTCTGTTTAAATTTTCTTTGAAGATTTTGGCTGATCGTTTAGTTTGGGTTACCGCTAGGATTATTTCTCTTCAGCAGTTCGGTTTCATTCGAGACCGGCATATTGAGGATTGTATTGCTTTGGCTTTGGGTTTTGATTGTGTGAATGTGTGAATGTGTTGCAGAAGAAGTGCTATGGGGGTAACTTGGCCATGAAGATTGATATCCGCAAGGCTTTTGACACCTTGGATTAGTCTTTCCTTTACAGAATGCTTCAGGCTTTTGGGTTTTCTTCCATTTTTGTGGATTAGATAGACGGCATTCTTCGTTCTTCTAGGCTTTCAGTTCTATTGAATGGGGTCCCAGAAGGGTATTTCTATTGCTCTAAAGGGGTTTGTCAGGGAGATCTGCTCTCTCCGCTTTTGTTTGGTATTGCAAAAGACTTCCTTAATAGATTATTGACAAGGTTAATTTGCTGATTTCTTCCCAACGGGTTTTTTTTTTTGGCTCCAACTCATTTGCTTTATATAGATGATGTTCTAATCTTTTGTAGAGGCACTCAAAAGAATCTGAAGCATATCATGCGGGCTTTTAGGGATTATGGTGATATTTCAGGCCAGTTGGTTAACTGGGGTAAGTCTTCGATTTATTTTGGATCTTCTGTCTCCCCTTCTCGGATTGATAGTTTGCAGTCTTTGGTTGGTATGCAAATTGGGCAACTCCAGTTTTTTTATTTGGGAGTTCCTTTGTTTCGGAGTAAGCCTCGAAAGGCGGTGTTACTACCTATTGCGAATAAGATCTTGTCTACATTCGCTAAATGGAAGGGCAAGTCTCTCTCTCTGGCTGGTCGTGCTACTCTAATCAGGTCGGTCATCACTAGTTCGTTTGTGCACTCTTTCATGATTTACAAGTGGCCTTCTTCTTTACTGTCACTAATTAACCATAAGTTGAGGAACATTTTGTGGACTAGTTCCTGTGAGGAGACTAAGTTGGTTCGGGTCACTTGGGATCGTTGTTGTAGGCCTTACTCATAAGGTGGTCTTAGTCTAAAAGATCTTGGGTTGCTGAATGACTCGTTGTTGCAGAAATTCATTTGGAAGTTTACAACCTCTGATGGTTTTACTTTCTCTTTTCTTCGGGAGAGGTATCTCAGGAATTTGCAGTAGCCTCATGGAGGGTATGTCACCTCCTCGATTTGGTCTTCTCTTTGGATAAATTATAGTTCCCTTCTTTAGGAAGATATCTGGCTGTTTGGTGAGAACTCTCAACAGGACTTTTGGCAGGATAATTGGTTAGGGGACCCCATTTTGGAGCTTTTAGGGATTCCTGATTATTTAGCTAATCCACTCCGGGTGAGGATCTCGGATTTTATTCATGAAGGTAGATGGTGCTGGACGATTGTTTCCGAGTGTGCTTCCTGGATCTATGTTTTCGGATTGATCAGATTGCGATTTCTCCTGTTGTGGATTCTCTGGTTTGGGCTAATTCTCAGGATGGTCATGTTTCTCGCAAGGCTTTTTATTCCCAGTTTCTCCGTGATATTCCTCAGGTTGTTTGGTGGAGAGATGTTTGGTTCCGTTTTATCCTCCTCCCTCGCTCAGCTTTGACCTGACATCTTATATTTAATAGGCTTCCTACTAAGGATCACATTTTTAGGTCTGGGTTTTAGTTGGCTTTTCGTTGTAGTATTTGTGGGGTTAGTAGTGAATCTATAGATCATTTTTTTCTTCACTGTCCCCTGGCGGTTGCTCTTTGGGAGGTGGTTTTCTCAGCTTTCCAATGACGTGTTTCTACCGAAACTTGGAAATCCTTCTTCTTGCAGGCCATGTCAGTTTCCTTTAGTGAGTAGGTCAGGATTTTATGGAAAGCGGCTATCCAGGCAGTGATATGGAGGGTGTGGACTACCCGTAATCAGTAGATCTTTGAAGGGAAGTCAGTGGACTTTAGATCCATCCTTTGTTTGGTTTGGCGTGCAGTTTTAGAGGCTAATCGTTTGGATATTGATTGTATGCTTAATTGTATGAACGACCTTTTGATTCTTCGTCGATTCAGTCTTCGGGGTCGCCCTTCTAAAGCCCTAGTGATCACAAGAGTGATTTGGTCTCCTTCGGCTCCTGGTTGGATCAAAGTGAATACAGATGGCGTTGCTGTGGGCTCTTCGGGGGTTGTGGTTGTGGTGGTATCTTTCGAAACTGCAAAACCTTTGTGAAGGGTTGCTTTGCCATTCCTCTTGGTCAGGTTTTCACGTTTGAGGCCGAGCTTCTAGCTGCCTCTTTGGCCATTAATTTTGCATGGAAGTATGGGTGGCATCGAATCTGGCTTGAGAGCGATTCTTCTTATGTGGTTTAACTTCTTTCTTCTCGTTCTGAGATGGTTCCTTGGAGGGTTCGTCTAGCATGGCAGCGCTGCATCTTTCATATCTCGCAGATGGATTTTCAGGTTTCCTATATTTTCAAGAAGGGGAATCAAGTTGCAAATACGCTTTCTAAGCATGTTTTGGAGCTTCAGGCTGATTCTTGGTGGTTCTCTGCCTCGCCGTTCTATTCTTCTTTAGTTGGCAACAACTGTATGGGTCGGGAGTCTTTTCATTTTTCTTGATGTTTTCTTTTTCTTTTTGGTGTGGCTTGTGTGCCTCTTTTTGTTTGGGGTTGTTTTCCCCCTAGTTCTTTGTGCTTTGTTGCATTTTGTCACTATTTACTTTTCTTTTATCTTTTATATATATGGATATTATCTAAGGGTTTTTCGGCATATGATCGCTTGTGATGTTTTTTCCCCTTAGATCAGTCCAATTTTATTAAATAATAAAAAAAACTTTATTTGGCATGAAAAAAAAAATTGATAAATTAAAAAAAAAAAAGTTTAAAGTGTGTTTGAAAGAAATAAAAATATATAGATAATATAGTTAATTTAAATGTCTGTTTATAAACATAATGATTTTGTTCTTCTAATAAAAATTAATTTAAAACTTTACTTTTTCATAACAAAGTTTGTCTCATGATTTTGATTTATTTTCCATACTTAGTAATCAATTTGTATTTCCTTAAAAGAGATTGAAAATATATTTAAAAGAGAATCTAGGGTTTATTAAAATGGAAAGAGTTTTTTGTATTTCCTTAAAAGAGATTGAAAATATATTTAAAAGAGAATCTATGGTTTATTAAAATGGAAAGAGTTTTTATGATATATGTTAATATCAAGAAATATTTTTACAAAAGATTAAAATAGGAAACTACTTAATAATTATTGGTGGGGTGTACTAACAAACAATTATTCATCTTAATAATTTTACTCAAAAGTATTATTGAATTTTTAAAAATATACTAATTTAGGGTTTATATACGGTTTTTAAGGAGTGCAAATATCGTCACTCTAATTATTTTGAGTTTAACGGCCATTTGTTGTGCATACATGGAATCAATAGATAAGATATATATGTTTTGCTTTTCTCTGTGTCTTAAATTGCAGTAAACGAATTAGTAGTTATTATATATAAAATGAATTAAATAATTAATCTTTCATTTTAAATAGAAATTGATTTCAAATCGTAGCTAAAACAAAATGAACATTATATCAATTAGCTTGGTACATATAAATAATTCAGATTTTTTTTCTTCGAAATATTATATAAATTCAAGGTGTTTTTTAAAGAACATATCAATCAATGTCAACACATGTTTTACTTTTAGACAAGATGAGATTGATCTAGTTGTTTGACTCTTTTAAGTTACACCTACACTATGAGATTGTGAGTTCGACTTTATCCCCCAACTCAATCCCAAATTATTTTAATGTTTTCAACAAAAAAATAAAAATAAATAAAAGACTTTTACGGTCATTAAATCAAATATATTAATATCCAACTGTCAACTGATCTTGGATTATATATATATAAATTTTCAAGTCAGTGCGCACTGATATAACTTATATCAGTGCGTTGCATGTGGACCACTAGATTTACATGATTTGACTCAAGCTTCTCCATAATCAGTGACTAACATGCAACGCACTGATGAAGTTATATCAGTGCACATTGACCAGAACGAGACTGATCTATATAAATTTTCAAGTTAGTGTGCACGAATATAACTTATATCAGTGCGCATTGATATAACTTATATTAGTAAATTTCATGTGAACCACTAGATTTACATGATTTGACTCAAGCTTCTCCATAATCAATGGCCTACATTCAATGCACTAATGAAGTTATATCAGTGTGCATTGACCAGAACGAGACTGTATATATATATATATTGAAGATTGTATTGCCCTCGCTTCCAATTGTGTTAATGTGCTTCATAAGAGATGCTATGGGGGTAGTGTGGCTACGAAAATTGACATTTGTAAGACGTTTGATACACCTGATTGGAAGTTCCTTTGTCTTGTTCTGAGGGCTTTTAGTTTCTCTTAAACCTTCATGGATTGGATTGATAGCATTCTTGGCTCTTCTTGATTGTCTGTTTTGATTAATAGTTCTCCAACTGGCTATTTTAGATCCCCGAGAGGGGTTAAACATGTGGATCCTCTTTCTCTTCCATCTTTTTGGTATTGCTGAGGATTTTTTCAGTAAGTTACTTTTGAAGATGGTGGTGTAAGACCAACTTTTTCCTATCTCTTCTCTAAGAGGTTTTTTTGCTCCCACTTATTTGTTGTATGCCTGTCAACTGACCTTGGATTAGGATATATATATATATATACATACATGGTCCTGCTCTGGTCAGTGCGCACTGATGTAACTACATCAGTACCAATACATGTTGACCATTGATTATATAGAAGCTTTGACAAATGCATACACTTTAAGTCAAATTATGTAAATTTAATGGTCCACATCCAATGCACTGATGAAATATGTCAGTGCGCACTGACTTGAACTTTTATATTTATATATAGAGTAATTTTTCAATGAGGACTTTTACAATGTACACTTTAAACACCTTTGATGAAATTGCATGGAATATATTGAATCTTGATTTGATTTTTTGTTTGCATCCTAAGAAAATTAAAATACAAATTTGGTAAAACTTTGGAAATTTTTTGGATTTGAGAACTATTTTATATTTCCCTATTTTTAAATGTTTTATCTTCAAACAAATCGGAAAATATTAGTTCTTGAACCATTTAATTTTTTTTTTCCATAAATGTATTTCAATATTTTCACCATCCATACAAAAAATCAATTCAAGATTCAATATATTCCATACAATTTCATCAAAAGTGTTTAAAGTGTGCATTGTAAAAAGTCATAATTGGAAAATTACTACATATATATATAAATTTTCAAGTCAGTGTGTACTGATACAACTTATGTCAGTGCACACTGATATAACTTATATTAGTGCGTTGGATGTGGACCACTATATTTACATGATTTAACTCAAGCTTCTCCATAATTAGTGGCCAACATGCAACACACTGATGATGTTATATTAGTGCGCATTGACCAGAACGAGACTGATCTATATAAATTTTCAAGTCAGTGTGCATTGATATAACTTATATTAGTGCGTTGTATGTGGACCACTAGATTTACGTGATTTGACTCAAGCTTCTCCATAATCAGTGGTTTACATGCAACACATTATCAGTAGGCATTGACTAGAATGAGACTATATATATAGTCCCTTTCTCCTTAGTGCGCATTAATATGAAATACATAAATGCATCTAGTGTTAGGATTATGCTCAATAGCAAGAGTGTAATGTTGTAATTAACAATCTTTTTCATATTAATAAAGTGATTTCTGGTTTAACAAATCGTATAGCATTTATAGTTTGTATTATAATTGTCAAAGTAAATAATCATAAGGTCTAAAGACTATGGGAAAAGAAGAATTGTTCGTACATCTGGATATGTATGTGGTAGACACAATTCTTTAGTTAGTCTTGAATATTGTTCACAACTTAAGTTAAAGGTTGGGCACCTTTATCTTGTTAAAGTTGTAGAATTCTTTTGCTAGCATTTGAGTGGGATCAAATGAGATATGATGAGTCTAAAATCATCGGAGTGTCTTCGAGCAAAAGGATCTAGTGCACTGGGTGCATTGAACTGGATCACAATGAAAAGCTTTATCTAGAACCGTCAATAGATAATAGTCTTTTCATTATCAGGACAATCGGAGAGTCTATCTTAATCCTGAGATAAATGATGGACTTATGGTTGCAAGTGATATCATTTGAGTTATCAATGAGTACGATTATATCGCATAGTCTATCCTCGATAGTTTGGTGATATTCATTTGTTAATCGATAGAGGACTTCATTTATAGATATGGACATCGTGGCTCCATTTAATTAAATGAGAGTATAATATCATCATATGGATGTTTTGAGGTAATTGGATATTAAATCTCAACGTTGAGTTTTCAATAGTGTCTATTGAAAACATGGCTTCTGGACAAGTCAAAATATCCAAGTTCAAAACGTGGTCATATGAGTAAATATGGTAACTTGGAGAGTTATAGGCGGTCTATGAACTCTTGGCGATTACTGATATTAATCACGAGGATACACTATCTCCAATATGATTGTCTAGGGTATGAATGAGGAGCATCTTCCTTTTCTATCTTTATTTAAGAGTTCAGTTTTAGCTCTTTAGTGGAATGAGTTAAAATTAATGGATCGGACCTAAGTGAATCATTTGTTGATTGTGATTAGGTTATGTCTATTGAAGCTTAAATTTAGATGGCCCGCCAAGATCCCCAATCCACACGGACTTGCATGGATCACTTGATATATTCTACCGGACCAATTTAAGGGTCCATCTAGAATTGCATTTAATATATTAAGAATATAATTTGCACATTATTTAAGTAATGGGCTGCTCAATTATATTAATATATTAATGAAAGACATGTGGGCTTGTTTCTTTTAGTAAGAATGGGTCTGGTTCACATGTGGGCTTTTTTATTTCAAGTCCAATGGATTAAATGAAATAGGAAAATAATATTAGGCCCATCTTATATATAAGTGGGGCGGCTAGGTTAAGGTTTTGACCTAAAAGTATTATTTTGTTTCATTTGTTTTAATTAAATAAGAATTAATTGATTTATTGATTAATTGTTTAATTAAAGAAACAAATCTTTCCTAAAAGTAAAAGACTTGTTTGATAAGTAAATAAATAAATTAGTATTATTTATTTAATCAAATAAGGAGTCTTTTAAAAATAAAAAAAAAATAAACAAATAAAAGTGTTACACGCAGCGGAAGCGATACTAAAGACGATTTAGTGACTTTTAAAATTTTTCCTTTATGAACCTTAAACCCTTTTAATCAATAAACATGCATATATATCAACAAAAGTAAATTACCTCTTGTCGCGTGATCCGATTGACTTACGTCGATGGTAATCCGCAAGACCTTCAATCCGAGCACGAACGTGGATCACCTAGGAACTTGGATCACCTAGGAGCGTGGTGTCCCTTTCCTTTGAATTGCAAACCTGTGAATGGACCAAACAAATACTTTCTTTTCTTTGTTAGTCACAAAACAATCAAAAGAATGTCAAAATTATTCCGGTCACTTTTGAGTTCACAATCTTATGATCGAAACTCGCATGAACCTAGATCGATATCGTATACACAAGCTTATTGATGTTTAAGCAATTGTATACTATCAAAGAATAATTTTTCACTCCTTTTTGTCTCTCTAGAATAAAAACTCTCTTAGAATTAAGAAGAAGAAGAAAGAAAATAAAAACTCAAGCACCAATTAATTGATGTGGCCGAACCCTATAAGAACATATATATAGGTTGGCCGAATTTTTCTTCTTTTTCCTTTAGGGTTGCCGAATTCTATGTAGTATCTAATTAGAGTTGGCCGAATTTCATCATGTCATTTATATAGGGTGACTGAAATTCAACCCTAATTCTTTTTAACTTTATAGACTTCAAACCCTAATCCAACTCTTTTATTTTTATTCTTTTATTTGACTAAATAAAAAAAAAAGACTCCTTATTTGATTAAATAAATAATACTAATTTATTAATTTACTTATCAAACAAGTCTTTTACTTTTAGGAAAGATTTGTTTCTTTAATTAAACAATTAATCAATAAATCAATTAATTCTTATTTAATTAAAACAAATGAAACAAAATAATATTTTTAGGTCAAAACCTTAACCTAGCCGCCCCACTTATATATAAGATGGGCCTAATATTATTTTCCTATTTCATTTAATCCATTGGACTTTAAATAAAAAAAGCCCACATGTGAACCAGACCCATTCTTACTAAAAGAAACAAGCCCACATGTCTTTCATTAATATATTAATATAATTGAGCAGCCCATTACTTAAATAATGTGCAAATTATATTCTTAATATATTAAATGCAATTCTAGATGGACCCTTAAATTGGTCCGTAGAATATATCAAGTGATCCATGCAAGTCCGTGTGGATTGGGGATCTTGGCGGGCCATCTAAATTTAAGCTTCAATAGACATAACCTAATCACAATCAACAAATGATTCACTTAGGTCCGATCCATTAATTTTAACTCATTCCACTAAAGAGCTAAAACTGAACTCTTAAATAAAGATAGAAAAGGAAGATGCTCCTCATTCATACCCTAGACAATCATATTGGAGATAGTGTATCCTCGTGATTAATATCAGTAATCGCCAAGAGTTCATAGACCGCCTATAACTCTCCAAGTTACCATATTTACTCATATGACCACGTTTTGAACTTGGATATTTTGACTTGTCCAGAAGCCATGTTTTCAATAGACACTATCGAAAACTCAACGTTGAGATTTAATATCCAATTACCTCAAAACATCCATATGATGATATTATACTCTCATTTAATTAAATGGAGCTACGATGTCCATATCTATAAATGAAGTCCTCTATCGATTAACAAATGAATATCACCAAACTATTGAGGATAGACTATGCGATATAATCGTACTCATTGATAACTCAAATGATATCACTTGCAACCATAAGTCCATCATTTATCTCAGGATTAAGATAGACTCTCCGATTGTCCTGATAATGAAAAGACTATTATCTATTGACGGTTCTAGATAAAGCTTTTCATTGTGATCCAGTTCAATGCACCCAGTGCACTAGATCCTTTTGTTCGAAGACACTCCGATGATTTTAGACTCATCATATCTCATTTGATCCCACTCAAATGCTAGCAAAAGAATTCTACAACTTTAACAAGATAAAGGTGCCCAACCTTTAACTTAAGTTGTGAACAATATTCAAGACTAACTAAAGAATTGTGTCTACCACATACATATCCAGATGTACGAACAATTCTTCTTTTCCCATAGTCTTTAGACCTTATGATTATTTACTTTGACAATTATAATACAAACTATAAATGCTATACGATTTGTTAAACCAGAAATCACTTTATTAATATGAAAAAGATTGTTAATTACAACATTACACTCTTACTATTGAGCATAATCCTAACAGAGCTTTCATTAATAAAAGTCCTATAGGTAGGGTATTTAGGGGCATTCCAATAGAATAGATCATATGAGTTTGGTCACTTGAGGATGTACTAATATCCATATTTCTTAGAACTGGTGTTGCATGAATGGTTGTAGAGCAACCTGTCGATGTTTCCTCTTAGGAGGTTTACAACGTTAAGAAAAATCTTTATATTGATTTTTCTTTTATTGAATTCATTTACTTTACATTGTAGTAGTTACTCTTAATTGCCATATTTCTTATACTTGTTACTGCTAATCATCTTGTAAAGCTTTTTGGTGTTTGTTTTTAAAAGTGATTTGACTATTTCTTTGTACAACAATCAAAGTCCGAAAAGTTGTTCAAATTGGATCCAACCTATTCACCCCCCTCTAGGTTGCTAGATATGCTTCTTAAGATGTTTCAATTGGTATTAGAGCGGGTCACTTAAGGTATTTACTGTGATCACATGGTTCTAAGATTGGATTTTTGAGCTATGAGTGATTTGAAGCCAGAAGGTGTTTCTAGTGCTAGGCCTCCACTCTTGAAGAGTGGTAATTAACTACTCATTTTGGAAAATTAGAATGAAAGCCTACATTAGATCCATTGATCAAAAAACATGGATGAGTGTTAAGGAAGTTTATGAGATACCTACCAAAAAGCTTGAAGATGGCACTATGATTTTGAAGCCTAGAGCCGAATGGATGGTTATTGAATTTGATAATGCTAACTGGCATCATTGGGTGGTGAATTCTATATCTAGAGGTGTAGATAGTACTTAATTTATCTACATCAAAAACCTCGAATCGGTAAAGGATGCATGAGATACTTTACAAACTACCAATGAGGGTACGTTGGCAGTTCGAAGGTCTAGAGTAAAAATGCTTACTTCTCAATTTGAAAGTCTTGTTATGGATGAGGATGAGAAATTAGTGGACTTCCAAACTAGATTCTTGAATATCACCAACCAAAGTCAAACTTTGGGATAGCCATATCCACAAGAGAGAATTAAATAGAAAATCTTGAGATCCTTGCCTAAGATATTTAAAGCAAAGGTGACCTCAATTGAAGAAAGTAAGAACCTCTACCTTATGAGGTTTGATGAGTTTCTTGGATCGCGATAAACATATGAGCTTGGGTTCAAGCCGAAGATTGAGGGTATGGGAATAGCCCTCAAGGTGACCATTGAGAAGAGTAAAGATGAAGATGATGTGGTTGTAGGCCCCGAAGAAAAAAAAAATTAATAGTTGTGATTTTCATAAAATTGAGGCAGTGGAAAAAGTAGGTTTTAAAATTTCATTTTTGGACCTTTATACACAATTACACCTACACGAATATAAATAAGGATTCAAGAATACCTTATTGATTTTCTACTTCGTTTCTTTTCGATCCGTCACCACTAAATCTTCCGAGCTATGACTTGCGATCTAGCAACTGTGTGTGGGCATATCACGGATTCTGGGAGTACTTGAATGGAGGCTACAGAGAAAGGAGAAGGTAGAATTTGACCAAGGTGGGATCGACCAAGGTATGTTCTGGCGAAAGAAGAAATATATATATTTTTTTAATTTTTTTTTCTTGCCGCACACCTCTTCTGTATTATGCTAGGTTAGGTTATTTTATTTCTTGATATTATATCTCTATATGTTATCAAGAGACTAGAGTTTTAGTGACTAAGTTAAGATAGTATTCTAAATCCTATATTAATATTTGTTGTCACTAAAACTTGAACCCTTGACCTCTTTAAAGTAAATAAAAATAATCTTTATTATTTTATTCCTTTGCACTTGTCAAGGTTCAAATCTGCAACCTCCAATTAACAATTCATAATTCATAATTATTAATTTGTTAATTAAATAATTGTAAGATTCTTGATTTGTATTGGCTTGATTCTATTGCAAAACTCGCTATATTTGTAATAGGTATTGTTTAGGTGGTTCTTGGTGAAAAGAAGCTTCAAAGGTTAAAAGCGATGTCTTATGCAAATATCGTATTCAAGAGGAAAATTGCATACTTGGATGCTAATGTATCAAGTTTCTTCTTCCTCTAGCAAGGCGTAAGCACACACACATACAATTCATTCATGTGTGTCCCTGCATCATTGTGAAAACATTTGGTATAACATATTCACACACATTTAAGTATGCACATGCATTGGTCTCATATTGACAAACATTGTAGATTTGCATGTTTTATGACTATCGCTTAGATATGGCATACTTGTGTGACATTGTATTTATTTGTTTGTGTTTATTGCATTTTGGACTTGAAAATGATCTTATTTGATTTCTTATTGAGTCTTGGTCATTTCGGTTACTTATTCATTAGGTTTCGAGTCCAAATGATGTAGTTACGCTACTTTGCATTCTCATTCTTTGAGTTGTCTTCGTCGTCATTTTCCGAGATGAATTCTTAACCTTTTGTCAAATTTTTGTAGTCTTCATTATGCATGAGGGAGTCACGATTTGAAATTAGAGTTCGGAGGCCCGAATACGGCCGAAGAACACGAGAGGAGCGCGAGAGGACGTTGCTCGGCCAAAGGCCAAGCAAGGAGGCCACGTGCGCCACACGGCTAGAGACCTCCTCTGCCCACGTGTGCCACACACGCCCCACATGTGGAGATGACGTGTCACCTTCTGGTTTGGCCGTATTTATCCTCTCTTGAATTCTCTAAAAAGTTCTTCATTCCCTCCCATTTCATTTAAGAAGAAAATTTGAAAAAGATAGAGTGCAGAATTTTCTCTTCAATTTTCCCAACTTCCAAACACCATAACTTTCTCATTTGAACATCGAATTGAGTGATTCAAGTTAGAGAATCTTCATATTCAAGTCCCCTACCTTCTCCAAAAAGGTTTGTATCGGTTTGATCGAGTTTTGTGATGGTTCTAGCCTCAAAACCGAAACTGCACGGGATTCCTAAGTATTGAACTAAACTTTGTGATTTCTTCTTTTATGATCTTCAATTACCTTGAGTTTTCTTCTTCTATATGTATGTGTATGTATGGTGAATGCTATTTAGAAAGATATCTTTTTAATCAAACTTAATCAAGTCTAATTAGAGACAAATGTGAACTAGTTTTTTATAATTTTAGTTTTTCATATGTTTGAGAGTTGTATTGTGATAGTTTGATATCAAGGGTTATTTGTGATTTGAGTGACTCATTTTATGATTAATAACCTTAGCATGTGCTTGGATCCTTTATTTGAACAAATTTAGGATTAGCACATTTGATTTTATGTTAGAGCTATCTAGGACTTAATTGATTATTCATTATATCCTTGCTCTAAATACTTGCTAGAATATTCATTAATCATATTTTGTGATTCTAGCATTTTTGGTATATGTTTCTAATCACTTGAATAAGTGCTTAATGTATATGATTTGTTCAAGTGTTGGCTTTGTGATTGAAACTAGGAATCACATGTGTTAGGTGTTTCACATGCTCTAGGTTTCAATTCATGTTTTATGACTAGACAATACTTGACTTGTGTGCTCACATGATTAAGTCTATGTCTACATGATTTGTACTTGATCTATACATTTCATATATTCATGCATCATCTTGTATGATTGCATCACTTGGATTGTTAAACTAGAATATCATACATTGTGTGCTCATTGTCCAATTCTAGTTTCCATAGTTCATATTGATCATATTGTCTTATGTTGAATGTGCTTGCATCATTTGCATCACTTAGATCATTTTCCTTGCAAAAGGTGGAAGTCTCTTGTTAAGGTGAGTAAAGCCTTAATTTGAGCAAGAAGATTTGGCTAGGAAAGTGTTCCGGACAGCCAAGCAAGGAGTCTTAGTTAGGGTTAAGAGGATCCGGATAACTAAGCAAAAGTCTTAACTAGGAGTTTGGTACTCCTAATGGTTGAGCTAGGGAAGCTTGACTATGATCATTTGTGATCTAGATAGCTAAGCAAGGAAATCTTCTTAGAGTCGTGAGCATCTTGGATAGGAAGTTACTTCCTAGAGGTGTAGGACACATCTCGGATAGGAAGTAGACTAGGTGGTTCACCAGGCCCGAGGGTAGACTAGGATTTGATAGCTTAGGGTGGATATCATGAGTTGATAGCCTTGAGTGTGTAAGTCCTTTTCATCATAGTGAATTGCTTTGCCGGTGGTTTTGGATTCAACCCATGGACGTTTCCTCTTCGGAGGTTTACCATGTAAAAATCAATGTGTCAAATATCTTTATCTCTATCTCTTTATATTTGTATGTATGATTAATATAATTTGTTTAAGATCTTCATTTCCTCACATCCTTGTAAACAAGTTATTGGTAAAGAAAGAGATGCACACATTGTTGGTTGAATCAATACTTGTCTCTTGTATGTTGTAAGTGTTTGAACATTATATCTTGTAATATTCTATATCAAGTTGTATAGTTCTACTTAATGTAATTACATTGTAATATTCAAAGAACAACTCGTGGAATTTTCTCTTCATTGAATATACTTGTACATGAGATACATTGTTTCTTGGTATATGTTTTATAGACTAAGGGTGGTGAATTGAGCATACATGTGTTAATTGTTTTCTCATAACAATCATGTTAAAGATTAATTTGTATGCTTACCAAGGTTTTGACATAAGTCACGAAATAGTTTTTAAAACTAGTGTGTCAACCTATTCACCCTCTCTCTAGGTTGTTTAGTATAACCTTGCATGTATTTTCAATAATCATATTATTTAATTATATTTAATTATCAATTAAATAATTTATTAATTAAATAATCATATTATTTAATTAATTCCCAGAATAAATCCAAGTCACTTTCGTAATATAATTAATTGGACCATCCAATTAACCGTGAACCTTATTACCAATAATCGTAAAGGGCTAGCAGGGGACCTAATGGACCCATAGTTTTGAGCTTCAATAATACTTAGAAAAATTAATTAAACTATTTAATTAACATTTCATGATTATTAACCGCGGAGTTATTCCACTAAAAACCCAGGGTTGCACTCTCGTAACTGTAGATATTTAATACAAATCAAAATATCAGTGTCCATCGATATAACTATTACATATGGTATGATCTTCAACAAGTAGTTCATAATTAGAGCTAGGTCATAAAGTCCGTTATACCCCTCTAATTATATCTTTTCCTTTAAGTACTATTGATTCTCTAATGAACAATTATATCCTTCCTTCCTTTATTAAAGAAGGAGAGCGCTCTTAATCGTTCAAGTCCTGAATCAACCCTTAAGGGAACTATTCCTCTACTTCTCGCAAGAAGGAGTGGATTCCTCTATTGTGTGCAGACCTTCACAGCTACAAGCCAAACCGTGATTCTGAGATACAGAGTTATTGATCGGGAATGCTACTCCAATCTCACCCATGGTATGTCAAGAAACATAATCTAACTTGAAGGAGTTAATAAAACACTCAGGATTTAGATCACTCATATACAACCATAATTTGTCGATATATATGAATCTCTACATGAAACGGATCTTGGTGATAGATTCTTAGAGATTGTGGCCCAATCCTGTATGATCACATCATATAAGGTGTCTCAAATCTCATATCACCATATGAGTAGTCTAGGATAAGACCACCATACATTATAGAATGGACCGCAACTGTAGATTATCCACAAATAAAGTACCCATCTTTATTTGCTTTCAACGGACTCTTTAGATTGCATGTCTCAAACCGAATTCCTTTGTATATGACATTTATATACTCAGTTTGAGATTAAATCTAGCAATCTTAGATGTTTAGCACATATGATATAAGGTTATGAGTCATATTTATTGAATTAAAATACTACTTTTTTTATTAATGGATTTATAAAATTTACAAATTACAAGCTTTAGAGCATAAATCACAACAATCTCCCATTTGCACTAAAGTAGGTGAGACATATCTCGTAATCCTATACCCTCTAGGTGACCTTTAAACACTTTAGCCATTAAGGTCTTCGTAGATGGATTAGCAAGATTATCCTACGACGCGATCATGGTCATGGCCACATCTCCTCTCTGCATTATCTCCTTGATGAAATGATACTTCTTCTCTATATGGTTCCTTATTTTGTGCTTCTTGGTTCTTTAGAATTAACCACAGCTCCACTATTACCACAATAAAGTGTGATGGGCTTATCCAAATCTAGAACAACTTCCAGATCACTCAAAAACTTATAGAGCCATATAGCCTTCTTAGTTACTTCACAAACGTCTACATATTCAGCCTCCATGGTGGAATCAATAATACATGATTGCTTGATACTCTTTCATACTATGGCTCCACCACCAAGGGTGAATACTAACTTAGACGTGGATTTCCTAGAATTCCTATCTGCCTGAAAGTTAGAATATATATATCTTAACAGGATCAAATCCTGTATTGAATATACTAACATATAGTTTCTTGTTCTTCAAAGATAGTTAAGAATAATCTTCACTACCAGCCAATGATCCAATCTTACGATGGACTAGAATCTACTGGCTACTCCCACTACGAATCAGATGTCAGGTATTGTGCATAACATAGCATACAAGAGACTGCCTACTATTGACGTATAGGGAACTTGTCTCATTTCCTCAGTTTCTTGAGGTGTCTTAGGACATTGTTCCTTAGACAAGTGAACTCCGTGCATGGAAGGTAAATTACCTTTCTTGGAGTTCTGCATCGAAAATCGCACAAGTATCTTGTCGATATACGTTGCTTAAGATAGTGCTAACAGTTTGCTCTTATGATCCCTTATTAATTGGATCCCTAAAACGTAACTTGCCTCTCCCAAATCTTTAATTTGGAATTGGTTAGCAAGCTAGACCTTTACTTCCAATAATACTTATACTTTATCCTAATGAGTAGGATATCATCTACGTAAAGTACAAGGAGAACTATTTTCTTGTCAATGATCCGTTTGTAAACATAAGGTTCATCAATGTTTTGCTCGAAACCATAGGTTTTGATAGCAGTATCAAATTTAATGTTCCAAGATCTATATGCTTGCTTTAGTCAATAAATAGACCTTTGCAGTTTTCAAACTTTTTGCTCTTGATTTTAGGACACGAATACCTCCGGTTGCATCATGTAGATGCTCTCATCAAGATTGCTATTTAAAAATACAGTCTTGATGTCAATTTGCTAAATTTCAAAGTCAAAATAGGCTACAATGGATAAGAGTATCCTAACAGACTTAAACATAGCCGCTTGCGAAAAGTGATCAAACCAAAATTGGTGTGATTTTGGTCCTAATTTCCGTCTCTTTTTGCTTGATTCTCAAGCATTTCCCCATGTTTTAATGTCATTAATCAAGTGTTTAGGTTTATTTGTGCCATAAGGGCATTTGTGAAGAAAAAGAGGAATTTGATGCAAAAATGTGCACAAAGTGGAGAAACAGGGCATTGTCGCCCTTTAAAGGTGTCACTTTTGGCACACGGCGACAAAAGAAAAATTGCAATAAAGAATCCAACCAAATGTTGACGTAGTACTGTCGCTGTGGCGACCAAGAAGCGATAGAGAAGATTAAATCCTAAAAAACAATCAGGTGTGGCACTGCAGTGAGATGTCGCTATGTTGACATACCGATATAAAGAGGATGAAAACCAAGAAAACCATCAGGTCTGGCGTCATTATGTTGTGTCGTCATGAGAACAAACAGGTGACCATTCTCAAGATCCTAGATCTCCTTGTCGCCTTTCCAGTGTAGCAGTTGTCACAACCACGAAAAAGATCAAAATGGCTGTGACAATCAAATCGAACAATCTGTAACCGTCTGCCGCGGCGGCATCTCTAAAGTGACAACAAACCGTGACACCCTGCCACCTCGGCATTTCTGGCAGTTAACAATACAAATCAAAGTGCTCCTATAAATATTCTTCTCTTCCAACAAGCAAAGAGACACCATACATTTCAAAGCACGAATTTCAGACTTTAGCTTAGTGTTCTCTCCTCTATAATTTCCCTCTCACATTCCTCCATTTCTCTACTAGAACTAATCTTTTCCATCCCTAAACTCAACTTCAAATTTTGATTATTTCACCAAACCATTCCTCTCTTCCCATTCTCTACATCCCAATACTTTTGTCACTTACCATAAACATCCACCCATCTAGACACATCCTCATCTTCCACTCTTTGCACTAGGAGCAACAAAGGAAATAAAGGATCAACCATTAAAAAAGGAGGCCCAAGGGTGATTTCCTTATCTATTACTTTCTTGCCTTTTGATAGTAACTATGTGTAACTAAATCCCCTTGCTAGGGAACGGATGTGAGGAACATTTGGATTTGGGTTTTGCTTAAGCTTTAATATATTTGAATCTCTATTTGTGTTCTATTCATTTTATAACTAGATCTTATTCATTATATGATTGGCATTGTATACCCATTAGCTGATCATACTCTTATTTAGGATAATTTGTTATGCAATCAAACTTGGATTGACAACCCTTGTGAGATTAAGAACATAGTGAATAGGATATATTACAACTAACACTTTGTGTTTCATTATTTTGATTCAAGTAGCCAAATAACCTTGACCGCCCACGGAGACAAACTTTCTCCAATCGTAACTAAATTTTTTTTCTAGAGTTTTGATTGAAAACTTCCTACCAAGTCATACAAGGAGGTGAAATCCAGTTTGAAAAACATTAGAAGTTTGATATCGACTGAGATAGAATATGCAAAATTCCAGGTAACAGTTTCATTCAAGGCAAATTGTATCCAGATCATCAACTAGCGTTCAAGCATCTACTAAGGTCTAGTAAGAAATGGCACACTAATAAAAAAGAAAAGAAATTGTTCATTAATCAAACAGGGAGCCCAATCCCTAATCACGGGCTACACAAAAAGAAAAATAAGATATTGATGGTGATAAAGTTATACGTCTCCCGCATCCTGATCATTCCCCGCTTCCAAACCCTGGTCTATCATGACAGCATCCTCAGTTGCCTTGGTACTTGCCTCATCTTGAACCTCCCCAGTTCCTAGCACCCCAGGTGTTGTAGGAGCTTCCGGGTGCTAGGAACTTCCCCTCCCTCTGCTAACTCAATCATGGCCTCTACGAGATCCTTTGTCTACTTTGTCTTGCCTTCCTGCTGGGTTAGAAGCTCAGACACTGATGTTATGACATCTCTTACCTGATCAATAGCAGGCAGGGTAGATCCTTGAAGAGTAGAAGGATCAGAAATTACTGCAGAGGTAGAATGACCCATTTAGATCGGAACAGATCCTAAAAGCTGAGCGATTCTTGCTTCAATCTACTCCCGATCCCACCTTAGGGAGGTTTTCAAATTAAACGGGGAAGGAAAAGGTTTGGCAACTTCATAGGAGGCGTAGAAATAGCCATCCCTAAAGGCGTCATCTATATTTGCCTCAAAGTTCCTTATTGAACCCCTTAAGAGTTAGTTCTTATCATGGAGCATGTTCTTTTCACTTTTCAAGCTTTCTCTTTCTTCGCAGTGGCATAGCGATCTAAGGGATTCAGTATCAAGAGCTCGTTCCAACTGCCCTGAGTTCGCCAGGGCTTGGTCCCTTATTTGCTTAGCCTCAGTCAATGACCTGTTTAGAAAATAAATACCCGTCTCGGACCGGGCCAGTTCCTGTTTGGCATCCTTCAATTCAGCCCTGACAGAGATAGCCGCCTCCCTGAAAGCATTCACCTATTTTTCCATGGCCACGGTGAATCTAAATGCTTACAAGAAGAGAAAGAAGATGAGCACCATTCCTCGAATATACAAAGTAGAAAGAAAGATAGAAGGTTATACCTCGGCAAGAAAGGAAGCTCCCTCAGAGACCATGATGTCCTAAGGCATTGAAGTCTCAGCCTGTATATTACCACTAGGCCATACCTTCAGGAAGCAGGCTACTACCTTCTCCAGGTTTTTATCCCATGTTTGAGAACTTGAAAGCTGATCAATGGGGGGAGTCGTCAAGGTACCGGCATCCTTTGCCCTTTCTACCTGGAGTTGGCTCTTAGTAGGTATAGTAGGAGGAAGAAGAAGAGGATTTATTAGAGAAGAGTCAACAGGTCTCACTGAAAAAGTAGCTGGAGCTTGCCTCTGAACCTGCCTAAGGAAGCTTCGGACCCTAGAAGCTCTAGCGGCCATCTCACTCAAGGGAGAACATGTTGCAGGCAGGGTAGAGAGTGTAGCAAGATGACTCGGTTGGGACTTAGCCGGGGTTAGAGGAAAAGTATTTATAGGCCGACTAGACCCGGATTGAATGCATGTGTTGGAAGCAGGAGAGTCGGAAGCAGGAGGAGAGGAATCTGGAAGTGCTGCTGGAAGTGTGAGAGAAGGGCTGCAAAAACTGCCAACTCGGTCAGTATACAAGACTAAGTCGATCAAGTAAAGAGAAGCAAGATGTAGGAAGCTACTTATGCGGGACAGCTAGGGAGATCTCGAGGTATCGATCTTCCCTGCCACCATCAAAGGGATCGGAGGTGAGGTACTTCATATTCGTATAAAATCAGCCTAGGATATTCTCCAGGATACCTCGTGACTCTTTCGAGATTTTTATTTTCCCCATTTCTCTTGCCCACTAAATTGAACGGGGACTGGATGCTCAACTTCGCCAATAAGGACTGAGTTGCCCTAATCTCCTTCTACCATGACCCACTCCTCGCGCGAAGGACGAGGATATTTCACGGTAGCCCTTGGGATAATGAATTTCAGAGGATTCTTGGCTCTGAAATAAAATTGGTCATTAGGGCCCGACTTCAGAGCTGCTGCGTGGAAGATGTACCGGACCTCGTCGTACCCCGGTTCTCTCACAGTGCTATCTATCTTACATTGTTCCTTCCATAGCACTAGAAATCCGATAAGATGTTTCCAGAACCCGGGCGAGATCTGCAGCTGGGCAAGCCCAAGGGCGACCAGTATTCTACGGACGGTAGGATGAAAAGGCAACTTGACCCCACACTCAAAAGTAGCCACATGGATGAAGACATCGCCTCTAACCACGGTATAAACATCATAACCCCAATGCGGAAGAGTGAGAGTAACTGTGTGAGGAATTTTGTACTCCTTCCTCAAGCAGGCTAGGGTGTCAATCGTGCATATGAAGTTGATGATAACTCGATCTTTAGGAGGAAGAGTGAGAGCACGCATGATTGGTATTTCAGTCAGGACTTCTTTCTCACCATCGTCGTCATCTTCATCCTCATTTGCTTCTTCATCAACGATCTTGATCGGGTTTTCAGATTTGTTGTTGAATCCCGACCCAATCCTAGGATTCCTTATAGATCGGCGACGCTGAGATAGGATAGAGCTCCCTATAGTTTCGCCTTCCTCCCGACGTTTCTTCCTCTGGTGATCTAGAGGGTTACTCTCGACCGACAGCTCCTTCTCCGTGTCAAACAGCTCATCAAGGCGGTCAGTAGGTTTTGATGGAGTTGCCATGAAAGAAGGTAGAAGTTGAAGAAGAAGAAGGCACAAGAATCTTAAATGAAGGAAAGTTGAGAGAATGAAGCAAGCTTAAAATTTGAAAGTAGAATGAGAAGGAAGATGGAAGGTTGGAATATATACATATATAACACGAAGAATAAAAGGTTACCAGAGTAAAATGGGAAACTGTAATTAATGACCGGAGACGTGCTTAAGGCAATTTCGAGAAAATCGTGCTTAAAACGGTTCATTCAAATTAGTTTCCACTCTGGCTTCGACACGTGTGCAATTCATTAAATTTAGGCGTGCAGTAAGAAGATTTCTACCTAGGTAATGGAATCCAGTCAGATAGGAGGAAAGAAAATCCTTCGAAAGTTTAGAGTATCCTGACTCCAACCCCAACAAGGTACAGGTGTTCAAGTCAGAGGGGACTTCTGTTAACCGTTAAAAATGGTAGGGTTCTAAAGAAGAATTTTCCACCAAGACAAGAAGTAGAGGGAGAAAGCAAGAAGTATCCCACTATCTTAAAGGAGAAGGCTAGAATGATATACCATGCTACTACAAGATCTAGGGTACCCTGTGAAACAAATAATGGTGTGTAATATTAATCTAGAGGGGGGGGGGGGTGAATAGATAATTTCCGATTTTACCCAAATTTTCGTTAATAGTTAATGTTCTGAAAATGGCCCTAACTAGTCACAATAATATCACAAGTGTAATTTGTGTGGAATTTAAATAACAAGTGATATTTACGTGGAAAAACTTTCGGGAAAAAACCACGGGCTGTTATGTGAGCCACACACGAACCTCGAATCCACTAAATGTGATAAAGATTACAACCTAATCCCGGAAGTAATCACACACCTACTTAATCCCGGTATAAGTAGATCTAGTCCAATTGTTTATGATCTAAGCAACCTACTCTAGGAAGCTACACACAAGACTTACTTTTCAATAAAGAGATAAAATATCCTAAGTGAATATATGATGATATTCAATGAACAAACAAGGCTAGGGAACCTTAGATGCTTATCTAGGAGGATGAATATACAATAAAAAGCAATCCTAAATATCAATAACTAAATGACATGTCAAATAGCTTGGCAATCAAGATTAAACACAACCTAGAAAGCTATCACAATACAACACTCAATCATTTCATCACAAACAATCTCTATCTTGTATCTAGCAGGTGTTCTAAAAACATACAAGTGAATAAAGAAAAGACTTGTTAAGAAAGACACTAAAATTAGATGAAGTTAGTGAGATTCTTACCAAGCAAGATGTGATGATGCAAAACCATGCATGGATGCACTCAATATAAGCATAGATGATGCAATATGAAGTTTGATGCAAAAAGGAAAAGCTTTGAGTGATTAAAGGTGAGTTCTTGTGGAATTTTGACTCTTAAAAAGTGTTATAAGAGAAAAATATGCTTTTGGAACTCTTGGGGACGACCTAAAATGAAAGTGGGATATTTATAGGCTCCCAACAAAACAGCAGCATTTTGGACTTTCACGCAAGGCGGACTGCTGAGTTCTTGAGGAATTTTGGCTCTTAAAAAGTGTTATAAGAGAAAAATATGCTTTTGGAACTTTTGGGGATGACCTAAAATGAAAGTGGGATATTTATAGGCTCCTAAGAAAACTGCAACATTTTGGACTTTCACGCAAGGCGGACTGCTGCGGTCGTGACTGCCGTGGTTAGGTCAACCGCGGCACAAAGAATGTATCTCTGTCGCTAGTGTGCAGCGGTTGATCCAACCATTGCACTTCAACCGTGGCAGAGAAGGGACATCTTTATCGCTGGCATGCCGCGGTTATCCAATCGCAGCACTATAACCGCGGTAAAAAAGGTCAATGCCTTCTCATGTAGCTTCTTACACAAAGATCATGCAATGGGTGCAAGTGTGTGAGTGAAGTGAATTCATCCTAATGCCTAACATGTTATGGCATTTAACTAGCAGGACGCAAACAATTAAACATGCAAGACGAGAGATTAATGAACATTAATGCACATAATATAAACACACACAACATACAACAAAAGACATATGCATGGGTTGTGGGTGTGTGAAACTATCTCGTCAAAGCAAGTAAGCACGTAGAAATTTACCTTTGAAGTGCTTGATCTCTTGAGGTCTTGAAAGAGACTTTGAGCTTGAATCTCAATCACTTAAACTACCCTTATATTCAAACCCCAATATATGGTTTGTCTACGAAATAAGCCAATCAAAATATGGGAATCCTTACAATCTCCCCCTTTGGCTATTTCGTGACAAAAACACCACTCACATTGATTCCTCACAGCAGAATAGAAATTATGGGACAACAATATATTTTACATTACAAAGAGATAAGAAAGTAAAAAAAACTTCAAGTCTTCAATCTCTTGTAGAATTATCAACCCTTCAAAGGAAGGTTTCTACAAATTCTAAATCAATTAAATTTGAGATTAATCAAGTGAGAATATAAACACGCATTTGCATTCTAAGGAATTATAGCTCAACATCATGCAATGTATGTGAATGCAATGCTCCCCCTCAAAGGGTTACTCCCCCTTAATGTGTATTCTCCTTGACATGTTACCTTTTACTATGTCCTACTCCCCTTTTTTTGTCATGAGATGGGCAAATGAGTATTCCCCAAACGGGTCACTTGTAGCAAAAAGAGACAAAAGTATACATGTCATTTTCATAATCATATAAACCACTTTATGCAACTCAATCAATTGGAGAGATACAAGGAGATTTATTTTCATTGAAAATGTGTGATTAAAATGCTTTGCATGCAAGACATATTGCATTCAAGTCCAAAAATCAATGGAATTTGGCAAAGCAAAACGACAAAGGTTTCCTATAAGAATTCAAACTAATTTCACCATTTATCATGAATAAAAGCAAGGATATAGAGAATTTATTGATTTCAATTTTAGAGAACTATATCTAACTTTATAAGTGAAACATGTCATGAGCAACTTTGCACCCTATTTGATTTTTCCGGATAAGATATTCGTATGATAATAGATATGTTCAACAAATAAAGAAAGAGAGACATTTTGATTTTCATTTGAGTCTCATTTGTGTTTTCACACATTGTTTAGCATTTAAGAATTGCAATCATCAATTCATGCTTTTTCATATTGAGCATGTTAATTAAAAAGAATCATCATGTCATGGAGATCATTGTAGGTCATTCAAAAGTATTTCCTAAGTATATCTCCTAATCCAAAAGTGCATGTTTGAACATCATTATGACATGGATTACAATCAAAGCAAAGTTCACACTTATAGATAAAAACATATCAACATATGTGCAACCAAGATACTCAAGAAATTAAAAAAAAAAGAGCATAACATTTTTCAAATAATGCATGGAACAAGTATGCAATTGCTCTCTTTGCTTGAGTTCCTAATATGGGGTCAATCACCAAAACACATCACTCCACAAGACATATCCCAATAGATCTACTCACCATTTTAAATCGAGTAGCATTTAAGGGTTTAGTAAATAAGTCCGCTAGTTGATCATTAGTGCCTATATGTTCAAGCACTATGCATTTATTTTCAACAAGCTCTCTAATGAAGTGATGATAGATGTCAATATGCTTAGTCCTACAGTGTTGTACCAGATTCTTGGAAATATTAATAGCACTCATATTATCACAAAAGAGAGTGAGTGTACATTGGTTGAATACGTAGTTGACTAGCATTTGCTTCATCCATAGGAGTTGTGTGCATCCACTCCCCGCGGCTATATACTCAGCCTCAGCCGTGGACAAGGAAATCGAGTTTTGCTTCTTACAAAACCAAGACACCAAGTTGTTGCCTAGAAATAAGCAACCGGCTGATGTGCTCTTACTATCATCACAATTTCCTGCCCAATCCACATCACTAAAGCCAACTAAACTAGCATTAGTGTCAACGGAGTACCAAATCCCATAGTTGGATGTTCCATTAACATATCGAATGATTGTTTTTACGGAAGAGAGATGGGACTCTTTAGGATCCCCTTGATACCTAGCACATATACCCATACCCACACTAAAAAATATATCGGGCCTACTTGCGGTCAAGTAAAGCAAGCTTCCAATCATGCTACGATATTGAATTTGTTTTACACTTTTTCCACTAGCATCTTTGCTTAGCTTCAAAGTGGTACTCATGGGTGTATCACAAAGTTTGGCATTTACTAGACCAAACTTCTTCACTAGGGTTTTGGCATATTTGGCTTGGTTTATGAAAATCCCATCATTTATTTGCCTAATTTGCAAACCTAGGAAGTAACTTAGCTCACCAACAAGACTCATCTTAAATTCATGAGACATAACTTCAACAAATTGTTGGACCTTAGTGTTGTTGGTGGAGCCAAAAACAATGTCATCAACATAGATTTGAGCTATAAATAACTCATCTTTGTTTCTCTTGATGAACAAGGTCTTGTCAACACCACCCCTTGTGTAGATATTGTCAACAATAAATTGAGTGAGGCACTCATACCAAACCCTCGGTGCTTGTTTCAACCTATAGAGAGCCTTTTTGAGGCGATAGACATGGTTGGGGTGGTGAGCATGCACAAACCCCTTCAGTTGTTTAACAAACACCTCCTCTTGTAAAAAGCCATTGATGAAGGCACTCTTGACGTCCATTTGGTGCAACTTGAACTTGTGCAAACAAGAAATGGACAAGAGAAGCCTAATAGACTTTAAACTTGGCAACGGGAGCAAATGTCTCCTCAAAGTCAATACCCTCAATTTGAGAGTACCCTTGTGCAACAAGTCTAGCCTTGTTACGCACTATGTTGCCATCCTCATCGGATTTGTTCCTATAGATCCACTTGGTGCCTATCACATTTGTGTTTTTAGGCCTAGGAACTAAAGTCCAAACCTCATTCCTTTCGAATTGGTTTAGCTCTTCTTGCATGGCAAGAACCCAAAACTCATCATTCAAGGCCTCATCAACCTTTTTGAGTTCAATTTGAGAGGTGTAACAAGTGTAGCTAATAAGATTAGCCAATTGACGTCTAGTCCTAACACCCTCATTCACATCTCCAATGATGTCATCTTTATCATAGAGCTTTCTAACCCATGGAGCGGGTTCATTAGAGTCCAAAAGAGGGACTCTATCTAGAGGTTGAGTTACCTCTTCATGTAGGTTAGACGTCCTAACATTAGAAGTCTCCATAACTTTCTCCAAAGGAGAATCATCTACAATAACAACCTTCTCCTCATGGTTACTAGACTTAAGCCTTTCATCATCAATGACAACATTGGATGATTCCATGATGCTTCGAGTTTTCAAATTGAAAACTCTATAGGCTCTACTATTCAAGGCATAGCCAATGAATATACCCTCATCACTTTTTGCATCGAACTTGCCAAGTTGATCACGGTCATTCAAAATGTAGCATTTGCTTCCAAAAGTGTGGAAGTAGCTAACATTTGGTCTCTTACCTTTCCATAATTCATAGGAGGTGTTTTTTGTTCCAGGCCTTAGGAAAACTCTATTCCTTATATAGCAAGCCGTATTGACGGCTTCGGCCCATAGGTTCCTAGGAACATTATTGCTTAGCAACATAACATGGGCCATCTCTTGAAGGACCCTATTCTTCCTCTCAACAACTCCATTTTGTTGAGGTGTCCTAGGACCCTATTCTTCCTCTCAACAACTCCATTTTGTTGAGGTGTCCTAGTAGCAGAAAACTCATGGGAGATGTCTACACTATCACTATTTGTTTCGAAGGAAACATTCTAAAATTCCCTCCCATGGTCACTTCTAATCCGTTTTATGATTTTAATGTTTGAATTCATTTCATTTTGAATTTTAGTGCAAAGCATTTTAAACTTATCAAAAGTTTCGGATTTTTCTCAAAGAAAATATGTCCATGTGAACCTAGAGAAATCATCAACACAAACAAAAATGTATCTCTTTCTACCTAAACTCTCAGTTTGCATAGGACCCATGAGATCCATGTGAAGAAGCTCTAAGGGCTCTTTGGTGGAGAGATACTTGCCCTATTTGAGCATGCTTTTGGTTTATTTTCCTTGTTGGCAAGGTCCACACACTCCATTGGCTTTCTTCCCAAGCATAGGGAGGCCACGCACACAATTGAACTTTCCAAGGGTTCATAAATCCTGAAAGTTCATGTGGCCAAGTCTTTCATACCACAACTCAATTTGCTCATCCATGGACACATTGTTAGAGACTATTCTAGCTTCAAGACAATAGCAATTGTCGCTAGATCTCACACCTTTTAACAAGGTTTGTCCATTGGGCAATAGGATAGAGGAATCATCTTTACTAAATAAGAAGGAAAGTCCTTAATCACTTAGATGTGAAATGCTTATCAAATTTGCTTTTAAGCCATCAACAAACAAAGCATTGGACAAGGAGGGTAGACTGGGAATGGAAATGGTTCCTTTCCCTACAACTCTCGTTTTGGATTCATCACCAAAGATGACACATCTTCCTTCCTCCATGACAAGAGTCTCGAAGAAACTCTTGTTTCTCGTCATGTGCCTAGAGCACCCACTATCAAGATACCAAAAATTAGAAGAATTTGCTCTTAAAGCAATTTGAGCAACATGGCAAACATTTTCATTCTTTCTAATTCACTTAGATACAATCTTTTCTTTTTTAGTGGTTTTTGGTACATGGGCTCTAAATGTTCTAGGATCATGCAAATCAATTTTCTCATTCCTAGGAACATGCATCATTGCTCTATTCTTTCTCTTTTCAATCATGCTTCTAGTTCTACACATTTTAATGTATCGAAAGCAATTTGGTCTTATATGATCATCAAATCCACAAAAATGACATGAAAGAATGAAATTACGAATCATACCTAGTCATTGTGCACGCATAGGAGCTTGTCCATGTCTTTCTGGTTGAGTGGGTTCAATCCATCTTCGTTACTGAACCGGTCTAGCTTGCTTCCTAGCTTGAGGTTGCATGACTGGTCTTTTTCCCTTGTGAGCCATTTGTAGAGGAATGTTGACTTGAGGAACCCTTGTGAGTTGAGCTTGAGGTTGCCTTCTTGGCACTACTTTCACTTGTGCACTATAAGAACATTTTCCTAGTTCTAACTTCTTCGTAGGAGTTTGCACATATGAAGCTTCTTGGTTTCCCAAACTTTTGACAAATATGGTCTTCTTACCATCTTTAAAACCAAGACCTCTCTTGTCATATGGACTCTTTCCAACACCAAATATATGGTCAAGCTTCTTGGTGCTAGAATCCATATTAGCCAAAGTCACTTTAACTTTTTCAAGTTCCCTTTTCAAGTCTTCTTCATTCCTCTTAGACAAGACTAACTCCTTTCTTAGCTTATCTTAAATTTTCTCGGAACTTTCCACTTGTTTACTTAAGTGGTCATTAAGAGATGTAAGCTCAAGAATTTCCACTCTTAACATTTTAATCTTTTTAGAGGTCCTCTTTTTTAAGCTTTTGAATTCGGCGTAGTGTTCAATAAGAACCTCTCTCTCCACATATCCACTTGCGGATTGAGTTGAGGTGCCATTTTCACTTGAGTCATTTTCCTCTTGACTTTCTTCCTCTTCTTCACCTTTACTTTTACTCTCATGAGAGGAGACAAAAGCAATGAAGTTAGCCACTTCATCATCCGAAGATTCTTCTCCTTCCATGGAGTCATCACTACTACCACTCCATGTGGCGGCCATCACTTTACCCTTCTTCTTGACCAAGTGATTTGCACATTCAGGGGCAAAATGACCTAGACCACAACACTCAAAACATCAGACCTATTTTCTTTCGGTCTTCTCTTGCTTAGGCTCAAACTTGTTGTAGGAACCCTTTTTCTTGTAGTTTTGACCTTTGGATCTAAAATCCTTTCTCCCGAACTTCACAACCTTCTTGAACATCTTCACAAATAAGGCAAGGTCTTCATCCGAGTCATTCTTTTCCTCCCTTTCCTCATTGGAGGCTTTCAAAGCAATTCCCTTTTGCTTTATAGGAGAAGTATGGCTAGGAGCCTTCCTAGACTCGTAGGCGAGAAGTTTTCCAATCACCTCGCTCAGCGTCATGTCCTTATATCCACTATTTTCTTCTAACGCAGTCACTTTTGATTCAAACCTATCAGGGAGAGACCTCATGATTTTCTGCTTGACTCTCCTATCCGAATACGGGTCTCCGAGTTAGTGACTTTGATTTACGATATCCATCAACTTGATTTTGAAATCATTAAAGCATTCATCCTCCCCCATCCTAAGGAACTCGAATTGAGTTTGAAGGTCTTGAAGCTTGGATTCCTTCACCACATTGGTTCCTTCATGTGCAATTTGCAAGATGTCCTAAGCCACTTTCGCCACTTGAGTATTTTGAACTAACTTGTAATGATTTTTGTCCATTGCACAAAGAATGGCGTGCATAGTCTTCCTATTCCACATAGAAGCCTCAAATTCTTATGGACTCCATTGAGCCTTTGGCTTCAACACTTCTTGTCCTCCACCCGCGGGATTCATCATAGGTAGATCATATCCATCTTCAACCGCCATCCATGCACGATCATGAATTTGACATACGTAGGATTCCATCTTCCCTTTCCATTGGTAATAGTTCAAACTGGTGAGGAGAGGAGGTCTCGTGCTAGAAGCTCCGTCGTTGTCGCCACCGTTTCCACTCATTGTGTATAATGAATGAAATGAAATGAATACAAAATGTATGAATGAGCAAAAACACACATTTGCAAAACACACCAAAATGAGCAAGGATCACCTAAGTATATCTAGGAACTTGTTTTGATACCAATTGAAAAAAATAACGGTGTGTAATATTAATCTAGATGGGGGGTGAATAAATTATTTTCAATTTTACCCAAATTTTTGTTAATAGTCAATGTTCCAAAAATACCCTTAACTAGTCACAATAATATCATAAGTGTAATTTGTGCGGAATTTAAATGACAAGTGATATTTACGAGGAAACCCTTTCGGGAAAAAACCACGGGTTGTTATATGAGCCATACACGAACCTCGAATCCACTAAATGTGTTAAAGATTACAACCTAATCCCGGAAGTAATCACACACTACCTAATCCCGGTATAAGTGGACCTAGTCCAATTGCTTGTGATCTAAGCAACCTACGCCCGGAAGCTACACACAAGACTTACTTCTCAATGAAGAGATAAAATGTCCTAAGTGAATATATGATGATATTCAATGAACAAACAAGGCTAGGGAACCTTATATGCTTATCTAGGATGATGAATATACAATAAAAAGCAATCCTAAATATCAATAACTAAATGACATGTTAAATAGCTTAGCATTCAAGATTAAACACAACCTAGAAAGCTATCACAATACAACACTCAATCATTTCATCACAAACAATCTCTATCTTGTATCTAGCAGGTGTTCTAAAAACATTCAAGTGAATAAAGAGACGACTTGTTAAGAAAGACACTAAAATTAGATGAAGTTAGTGAGATTCTTACCAAGCAAGATGTGATGATGCAAAACCAAGGATGGATGCACTCTATATGAGCATAGATGATGCAATATGAAGTTTGATGCAAAAAGGAAAATCTTTGAGTGATTAAAGGTGAGTTCTTGAGGAATTTTGGCTCTTAAAAAATGTTCTAAGAGAAAAATATGCTTTGGGAACTCTTGTGGATGACCTAAAATGAAAGTGGGATATTTATAGGCTCCCAACAAAACTGCAGCGTTTTGGACTTTCACACAAGGCGGACTGCCGCGGTCGTCAACTGAGGCGTTGGGTCAACCATGGCATTTCAACCGCGGCACAGAGAATGTATCTTTGTCGCCAGTGTGCCTTGGTTGATCCAACCGTGGCACTTTAATCGCGACAGAGAAGGGACATCTCTATCGCTGGCATGTCGCGGTTATCCAACCATGGCAGAGAAGGTCAATGCCTTCTCATGCAACTTCTCACACAAAAATCATGCAATAGGTGCATGTGTGTGAGTGAAGTGAATGCATCCTAATGCCTAATATGTTATGGCATTTAACTAACAGGATGCAAACAATTAAACATGCAAGAAGAGAGATTAATGAACATTAATGCACACAATATAAACACACACAACATAGAACAAAAGACATATGCATGGGTTGTGGGTGTGTGCAACTATCTCTTCAAAGCAAGTAAGCACTTAGAAATTTACCTTTGAAGTGCTTGATCTCTTGAGGTCTTGAAAGGGACTTTGAGCTTGAATCTCAATCACCTAAACTACCCTTACATTCAAACCCTAATATGTGGTTTGTCCACGAAATAAGCCAATCAAAATATGGGAATCCATACACCCCGCAACGACATTTGGGTACCTCGATGCCAAACGGTCTGGGTACCTCACTGGTATGATAAGGTACCCGGCTTCTAAATTTAAGTATCCCGCCAGGTACACTACTACCACACCTGGGCATTCTACCACTACCCCAACCGAATATGTTAATACCATATCAAGGTACCCTATTACCACGCTCAGATGTCCCACTTGGTCCTGGTGCATCGCTATAATGCCTAAATCTTCTGCTATCCTATTATCTAGACACCTCTCTACCATGCCATCTTGTTTCCTTATTATTTTTTCATCGTGGTACCTTGCTACTCCATCATCCGAGAACCTAACTGTAAGGAGGATCAAAGGATTCTATTATTAGGCCACCCTGGGTACCCCGCCATATCATGGCCCTGGTACCTCATTCCTTTTTGGAATTGGTACTTCAGTATCCCGATTTACTAATAACATTTATCAATAATAGGAGCGGGATAACTAGGTACCCCGATCCCTCCTAGAACCAATTTACCAAATGGCAAGAATATCAGAAGAATAAACTACAAGGTAAGATTGTTATATCCAGGTTCCAATAATAAACTAGAAGAAGGATACTACGCCAGTACAAGATTAGAATTCTCCTTCAAGCAACGTGGAAGGAAAAGGTTGACTACTTCACCAGTTAAAACGCCATAAATTAGACCTAATAAATCAATTGATTTGCATTTCAAATATAAAAGGAAACATGACGTCATTAAAGTGAGCCATTCCCACATAAATTGATCCACCATTAACGATTGTCAATCCCTCTAACGCGATCAATCAATTTGATCTAAATTAGGGGGATTTGATTGGTAGGAGGAAGGAAATAAAGGAGGACGTCCATGTTCAGAGCAATGGATCCGAAAGGTTGAGAGGGAAAGAGCTATAGAGAATTTTTCTATCGACTCGTATGATTTCGCCATCTCCAACGATGTTAGAATTCTCCTACAGAACAGATCGTAAATCGCCATTGCATTGGTGTCTAGTTTGGATCGATCAAAGAGTTGTATTTCACTTTTTATAAATATATGAGTATAGACATTGATTTATTCTTACTTATAATCACCATTGTGTCTAGTTTGTTTTACTGATATTACACAGATATCGAGCTATATGATATCCCTCCAGGCTGTGGTCTATTGTGATTGTGGTCCCTTTAAAAGTCGTTATTCAAAAACTCACACCAGTGATGATTTTTTAGTAACACAGGCATTTCCATTCAAGATTTTTTTTTTATTAAAGAAAACATGCAACATCATGCAATGTGCAATGCAATGCTCCCCCTCAACGGGTTACTCCCCCTAAATATGCAATCTCCCCAACGTGCAAAATTTTACTACTAAATTTAGCATTCTCCCTTACCACTACTACTCCCCCTTTTTGTCATGACATGTGCAAAGGAGTATTCCTCTTCACTTTTAGCAAAGAAAGATAGTATAATACAAGCACATTTGCATAACCATATAAGCCACTTTATGCAAGTCAATTAATTGGAGAGAAACAAGGAGATTTATTTTAAGAAAATGTGTGATTAAGATGCTTTGCAAGCAAGACATGTTGCATTTAAGTCCAAAGTTCAATGGTATTTGGCAAAACAAATGACAAAGGTTTCCTAAAGAATTCAAACAAATTTCACCATTTGACATGAATCAAAGCAAGGATATAGCGTTAACAATCATTCAATTTTAATGAGCAACTATATCCTACTTTAAAAGTAAAACATGGCATGAGTGACATTTTGCACCCTATTTGATTTTTCCGGGTAAGATACTCGTATGATAGTAGTCATGTTCGACAAATAAAGAAAGAGTGACATTGGATTTTAAAGTCCTTTGAACGGATACAAAATCCTTTATTCATTTAAATCACATAAGCTTTTCACACAAGTTTTGCATTTTAAGAATATGCAATCATCAATTCATGCTTTTTCATTTGAGCATGTCATTTGAATTTCATGCTTTTCATATTTATCATGTCAGTTAATCAATCATCATGTCATGGAGATAATCATAGGTCAATCAATGAGTACTTATTAAGTATATCTCCTAGTCCAAAAATGCATGTTTGAACATAAATATGACATGGATTGCAAACAAAGCAATGGTTCACACTTATTGAAGAAAATATCATATAAGCATATGTGCAACCAAGCTACTCAAGCAATTAATAAATAAGCATAATGTTAATCAAATTTTTGCATGTTATAAGTATGCAATTGCTCTCTTTGCATGAGTTCCCTATATGGGGTCAATCACTAAAACACATCACTCCACAAGACATATCCCAATAGATCTACTAAGTGTTTCAAAACCTAGTAGCATTTAAGGGTTTAGTAAATAAGTGTACTAGTTGATCATTTGTACCTACATGTTCAAGTGCAATGCATTTGTTCTCAACTAGTTCTCTTATGAAATGATGGCGGATGTCAATATGCTTAGTCCTAGAATGTTGTATCGGATTCTTGGAAATATTTATAGCACTCATGTTATCACAAAAGAGGGTTAGAGTACCTTGATTGAATTCGTAGTCGACTAGCATTTGTTTCATCCATAGGAGTTGTGTGCATCCACTCCCCGTGACTATGTACTCGGCCTCAGCCGTGGACAAGGAAATCGAGTTTTGCTTCTTGCAAAACTAAGACACCAAGTTGTTGCCTAGAAAGAAGCAATCGCCCGATATGCTCTTCCTATCATCACAATTTCCTACTCAATCTGTACCACTAAAGCCAACTAAACTAGCATTAGTGTTAAAAAAGTACCAAATCCCGTAGTTGGATGTCCCATTCACATAGCGAATGATTTTCTTAACGGACGAGAGATGGGACTCCTTAGGATCCTCTTGGTACCTAGTACACACACCCACACTAAAAAAGATAATGAGCATGCTTGCGATCAAATAAAGCAAGCTACCAATCATGCCCCGATATAGAGTTTGTTCAATACTTTTTCCATTAGCATCCTTGCTTAGCTTCAAGGTGGTACTCATGGGTGTATCACAATTTTTGGCATTTTCAAGACCAAACTTCTTCACTAGGTTCTTAGCATATTTAGCTTGGGTAATAAAAATCTCATTATTCAATTGCCTAATTTGTAAACCTAGGAAGTAACTTAGCTTACCAACAAGACTCATCTCAAATTCATGAGACATGCCATCAACAAATTGTTGAACTTTGGTGTTGTTGGTTGAACCAAACACTATATCAACATATATTTGAGCTACAAAGAGCTCATCATTGTCTTTCATGATGAAAAGAGTCTTGTCAACAAGAAATTGAGTGAGGTGCTCATACCAAGCCCTCAGTGCTTGTTTCAACCCATATAAAGCATTCTTAAAGCTATAGACATGGTTGGGGTGGTGTGCATCCACAAACTCCTTAGGTTGTTCTTCAAACACTTCCTCTTGCAAGAAACCATTGAGGAAGGCACTTTCCACATCTATTTGGTGCAATTTGAACTTGTGCACACAAGATATGGACAAAAGAAGCCTAATGGACTCTAAACGGGCAACGGGAGCAAATTTCTCGTCAAAGTCAATACCTTCAATTTGAGAGTACCCTTGTGCAACAAGTCTAGCCTTGTTACGCACTATGTTGCCATCCTTATCGGATTTTGAAAATACCTATAAGGTTATACTAAACAACATAGAATGGGGGGTGAATAAGTTGACACACTAGTTTTAAAAACTCTTTCGTGACTTATGTCAAACCTTGGTGAGCATACATTTTAACCTTTTAACATGATTGTAATGAGAATACAATTAATACATGTATGCTCAATTCACCTCCCTTAGTCTACACAACATATAACAAGAGACAATGTATCTTATATACAAGTATATGCAATGAAGAGTAAATTCCACAAGTTGTACTTTGAGTATTACAATGTAAGTACACTAAGTAAACTTTACAACTTGAATAGAATATTACAAGATACAATGTTCAAACACTTACAACATACAAGAGACAAGTGTTGATTCAACCAATAATGTGTGCATCTCTTTCTTTACCAATAACTTGTTTACAAGGATGTGAGGAAATGAAGATCTTAAACAAGTTATAATAATCATACTTACAAATATAAAGAGATAGAGATAAAGACATTTGACACATTGATTTTTATATGGTAAACATTCGAAGAGGAAACGTCCACGGGTTGAATCCATAACCACTGGCAAAACAATCCACTATGACGAAAAGGACTTACACACTCAAGGCTATAAACTTATGATATCCACCCAAAGCTATCAAATGAGCCTAGTGAACCACCTAGCCTACTTCCTATTCGAGATGTGTCCTACACTTCTAGGAGGCAACTTCCTATCCAAGACGCTCACGTCTCTAGGAAGATTCCCTTATTTAGCTATCTAGATCACAAAGATCCTAATCAAGCTTCCCTAGCTCAACCATCTGGAGTATCACACTCCAAGCTTAAACTTTTACCTAGTTATCTAGATCCTCTTGATCCTAACTAAGACTTCTTACTTGGCTATCCGGAACACTTTCCTAGCCAAGTTTTCTTGCTCAAGATAAGGCTTCACTCACCTTAATAAAAGACTTCCACATTTTGCAAGGTAAATGATCTAAGTGATGCAAATGATGCAAGCGTATTCAAAATAAGACATATGATCAATATGAACCATGGAAACTAGAATTAGACAATAAGCACATAATGTATGACATTCTAGGTTAACAATCTAAGTGATGCAATCATGCAAGATGATACATGAACATATGAAATGTATGGATCAAGTACAAATCATGTAGACATAGACTTAATCATGTGAGCACAAAAGTCAAATATTGTCTAGCCATAAAACATGAATTGAAACCTGGAGCATGTGAAACACCTAACACATGTGATTCCTAGTTTCATTCAGAAAGCTAACACTTGAATAAATCATATACATAAAGCACATATTCAAGATATTAGAAACACATACCAAAAATTCTAGAATCACAAAATATGATCAATGAATATTCTAGCAAGTATTTAGAGCAAAGATATAATGAATAATCAATTAAATCCTAGCTAGCTATAAACATAAAATCAAATGTGCTAATCCTAAATTTGTTTAATAAAAGGATCTAAGCACATGCTAAGGTTATTAATCATAAAATGGGTCAATCAAAACACAAATAACCCTAAATACAAATCAAGAACCTTACAGATTTGTTACTATATATCCATTTGGGCCTATGACATTAGTGGTATTAAGCCTAGGAACTAAAGTCCAAACCTCATTCCTTTCGAATTGGTTTAACTCTTCTTACATGGAAAGAACCCAAAATTCATCATTTAAGACCTTATCTACCTTTTTGGGTTCTATTTAAGAGGTGTAGCATGTGTAGCTAATGAGATTAGCTATTTGACGTCTAGTCCTAACACCCTCATTGACATTTCCAACAATATCATCTTTGTTATGGAGATGTTTAACCCATGGAGCGGGTTCTTTAGAGTTCAAGAAAGGAAATCTATCAATAGGTTGTGTGTCCTCTTCATCAAGGTTGGACGTCCCAACAATAAGAGTATCCACAACCTTCTCTAAAGGAGAATCATTAACTACAACAACCTCCTCCTCATGGTTACTAGACTTGAGCCTATTATCATCAAAGACAACATTTGATGATTCCATGACACTCAGAGTCTTCAAATTGAAAACTCTATGGGCTCTACTATTAAAGGCATAGCCAATAAAGATACATTTATCACTCTTAGCATCAAACTTGCCAAGTTGTTCACGGTCATTTAAAATGTAGCACATGCTTCCAAAAGTGTGGAAGTAACTAACATTTGGCTTCCTACCTCTCCATAACTAATAGGAGGTTTGCCTAGTACAAGGCCTTAGAAACACTCTATTTCCTATATAGCAAGCCGTGTTGACGGCTTCGGCCCAAAGGTTCCTAGGGACATTTTTACTAAGCAACATGACATGGGCCATCTCTTGAAGGACCCTATTATTTCTCTCAACAACTCCATTTTGTTGAGGTGTCCTAAAAGCAGAAAACTCATGGGAGATACCTATGCTATTGCAATAGCTATCAAAGATGACATTCTCAAACTCCCTCACATGGTCACTTCTAATCCGTTTAATGCTTTTAATGTTAGAGTCTTTTTCATTTTGAAGTTTAGTACAAAGCATTTTAAACTTATCAAAAGTTTCGGAATTTTCTCTAAGAAAATATGACCATGTGAACCTAGAGAAATCATTTACATAAACAAAAATGTATCTCTTTCCACCTAAACTATCAGTTTGCATGGGACCCATAAGCTTCATATGGAGAAGCTCTAGGGGCTCCTTGATGGAGAGATACTTGCCATTCTTCTGCATGCTTTTGGTCTGGTTTCCTTGTTGGCAAGGTCCACAAACACCATTAACTTTCTTCCCAAGCTTAGGAAAGCCACGCATAACATTGAACTTATCTAGGATTCATAAATCCCGATAGTTCATGTGGCTAAGTCTTTCATTTCACAACTCAATTTGCTCATTCTAAGACATATAACAAGAGACAACTCTAGCCTCAAGACAATAACAATTGTCACTAGATCTCATACCTTTCAACAAGGTTTGTCCATCAGTCTTTAGGATTGTTATCTTTACTAAACAAGACGAAAAATCCTTCATCACTAAGATAAGAAATGCTTATTAAATTGGCTTTCAAGCCATCAACATATAAAGCATTGGACATTGAGGGTAATCCGAGAATGGAAATGGTTCCTTTCTCTACAACTCTTTTTTTGGATCCATCACCAAAGGTAAAACATCCTCCTTCCTCCATAACAAGAGTCTCGAAGAAACTCTTGTTTCCCGTCATGTGCATAGAGCACCCACTATCTAAATACCAAAAATTAGAAGCCTTCAAGGCAATTTGTGCAACATGGCAAAAGTATTCATCTCTTCTAATCCACCTAGATGAAACACTTTTCTTCCTAGTGGTCAATGGTACTTGAGCTCTAGAAGTCCTAGTATCATGCATATTAGAATTATCCTTCCTAGAAACATGCAACTTGGCTTTAGCCTTTTTATTTTTAATCATGCAATTAACTATACACATATTAATATAATGAAAGCAATTTGGTCAAACATGACCATCAATACCATAAAAATGATAAGTATGAATGTAGTTAGGAATCATACCATGTCCTTGCATATGCATATGAGCCTTCCCTTGTCTTTGTGGTTGTTTTGGTTGTTGGATAGGATCTCTATTTCTTTGTTGTTGACCAAGACTAGATTGCTTCCTAGGTTGAGCTTACATGATTGGTCACTTTCCTTTGTGAGCCATTTGTTGAGGAAAGTTAGCTTGAGGAGCTCTTGAGAGTTGAGCTTGAGGTTGTCTTATTGGAGCCACATTCACTTGTGCACTATGTGAGCATTGTCCTAGATAAATCTTCTTCCTAAGAGTTTGCACCGGTGAGGCTTCTTTGTAGCTCAAGCTCTTGACAAACACGGTTTTCTTAGGAGTGGAGGTCTCTTTTCCATCTTCAAATCCAAGACCTCTCTTGTCACAAGGACTCTTGCTAACAATAAGCATGTGGTCAAGCTTCTTAGCGCTAAAGGCCATCCTAGTCATTGACCCTTTAGCTTCTTCAAGCTCCATCTTCAAACCTTCATCATTCCTCATAGACAAAGCTAGCTCATCTCCTAGCTTTTCTTCGTTCTTCTTAGATCTCATCACTTGTTCACTTAAGTGATCAACTTGTGTTGAAAGCTCTAGGTTTTCTTCCTTCAATCTCCTAATTTCTCTTTTGTTCTTTAACCTTGATCTTTCAAACTTGATTATTTATTCTTGAAGATCCATCCTATCCACATTTCTATTTATGGATTGAGATGAAGAGCCATCATCACTTGAGTAATTTTCCTCTTGACTCTCATCCTCTTCCTCACTAGTACCTTTGCTTTTATTGGAGGAAGCAAAGGTTGTGAAGTTAGCCATGAGTTCTTCATCATCTGAAAATCTCTCTCATCGGAGTAATCACTTCCATTCGAAGTGGTGGCTATCACTCTCCCTTTCTTGTTCTTCAAATTTCCACAATCGGGAGCGATATGTCCTATGTCACCACACTCAAAGCATTGGATCCCTTTCCTTTCACTTCTTTCTTGCATAGGCTCAAACCTCTTGAAAGGAGTATTTTTCTTCAAGTCTTGGCCTTTGGATCCAAAACCCTTCTTCTCGGTCTTGACAAATTTGTTGAACCTTCTCATCAACAAGGCCATGTCTTCGTCCGAGCCATCATTCACCTCTTTCTCAACTTTTTAGGCTTTCAAAGTAATTCCCTTTTGCTTTTTAAGAGGTGTGGAGGTAGGACCCTTCTTAGACTCATAAGCTAGAAGCCTCCCAATCACCTCACTCAGCCTCATATCCTTGTAGGTCTTATTCTCTTCTAAAGCCCTTACCTTGGACTCAAACCTTTCGGGGAGAGATCTCATAATCTTTTGCTTGATTCTCCTATCAGAATATAGGTCACGAAGTTGATGACTTTGGTTGTAAATGTCCATCAACTTGATCTAAAAATCATTGAAGCACTCATTCTCCTCCATCATAAGCATCTCGAATTGAGTTTGGAGGACTTGAAGCTTAGAGTCTTTTACCACTTCGGTTCCCTCATGTGCAACCTCTAGGATGTCCTACGCCTCTTTCGTGATCCTAGTGTTTTGAATGAATTTATATTGATTCTCATCCATTGCACATAGGATGGCATGAATTGCTTTCCTATTCCATTTTGATACCTCAAACTCTTGCGCGTTCCATTGCGCCTTAGGCTTGAGTACATCCTCTCCTCCACCCGTAGGAGTCATCATCAGTGATGTATAGCCATCTTCAACCGCCATCCAAGCCAGGTCATGGATTTGGCATACGTACGACTCCATCTTACCTTTCCAAGAGGCATAATTTAATCAGGTGAGAAGTGGAGGTCTCGTGCTAGAAGCACCTTCGTTGCTACCACCATTTCCACTCATAGTGATTATGAATGAATGAAATGAATGCAAATGTATGAATGATCAAAAATCACACAAAATGCAAAAACACCAAAATGTGCAAAGGATCACCTAATTATATCTAGGAACCCGCTTTGATACCAATTGAAACTAATAATGCACAGTTTGTATAAAACTATCTAAAGGAGGATGAATAGATTTTAAATGATTATTACCAATTTTCGCGATTAGTCAATGTTACGAAAATACCCAAACTAGTTAAAGCAATAAATCAAGTGTAAAGTGCGAAATTTAAATAACACTTGATTTTTATATGGAAACCTTCAACAAGGAAAAAACCACAGGTTGTTATGTGCACCAGACACAAACCTCGAATCCACTAATTATAATGACGTTTACAACTTAGGTTGACCTCAACCTCTCATAGTCTATAACCCACTACTACTATCCACAAGCCTATAACAGTGGTCCTAGCCCAATTTGCTTGCACCACTCACCGGTAGTCACAAGACTTACTTCTTAATGAAGAGAATAAACAACCTACTATGAATAATATGATATTTAAAGAGCAAGTAATGCTAGGTTACACTAGATGCTTATCTAGGATGAAAGATGACAATAATCACAATCCTAGATATCAATCTGTGCTATATGACATGTCATAAAGCATAGCTATCAAAGATTAAACAATCATAATAATAGCTATCAAAATACAACTCTTAAACAATCAACACAATTATCTCAATCTTGTCAATAGAATATGTTTTATAAGTGCTAGTTAAAAAATACACAAAATATGTAAGATATTAGTGACCAACTTACCAAGCTAAGTGTGTTGAATAAAAACCAAGCATAGATGGCACCTAGATGATCATAGATGATGCTAGATGTTGTTTGATGCACTTGAATATGTGTTTGACTAATCAAAAGAGAGTTCTTTAGTGATTTTTTCTCTTTGAAAAAATGTTAAGTCAAAAATATGATTTGGACTCTATTTAAAAACTAACCTAAAACAAAATAGGTATATATATAGTGTGTCAAAATGAAACTACACCGTTTTGATTATTTTTTTCAAAATTATGCCTTGACCGCTCCACACCCACTATGCGCAGGGCGGTTGTAGGGCGGTTCACCTGGAAAATGATGACCGCTCTACACAAAGAGGCAAAAATCAGGCAAACAAAGGGCAGTTTCTCCCGGGTTTTTGAGAGCCGCCCCCAACACCCACTTTACGTAGGGCGGTTGTAGGGAGGTTCATTTAAGAAAATGAAGAACAAGTTCTTCATAGCCGCTCAACACAAAGGGGTGGAAATCAGGCGAACAAGAGGCGGTTTCTCTTTGGTTTTTGAGAGCCACGCTACACCCGCTCTATGTACGGCGGTTGTAGGGTGAACTAAGGGTGACTTTTAAATGGACCAGTGGCACCACTCTACGTAAGGCGGTCGTAGAGCGATCAAGAGAAAATTTACTCAAAGCCCTTTATGGGCGCTATACGTAAGGCGGTCGTACAGCGCCCCCCTACAAAAATGATGCAACCTAAGCCTAATCATGACATGGCGTTTAACACACAAGATGCAATCAAATTAAACATGTAAGAAGAGAGATTAATGAACATTAATGCACACATAATAAAGACACACAACATACAAGAATAAGAATTATGTATGTGTTGTGCTTGTGTGCAACAACATCTCTTCAAAGCAAGTAAGCATTTAGAAATTTACCTTTGGTGCTTCTTCTCTTGAGATCTTAAGAGGGCCTTGGTTTTGCAAAGCATCAACCATCAAATGCCTAAGCAACCCTTACATCAAACCCCACTTATGGTTTGTCAACAAAATAAGTCAATCAAACTTGAGGAACTTACAATCAAATTGATAAACTATCAAAGTAAGATCAATTACGCCAAGATCAAGCTACAGAGAGAGACAAAATACGACGACGTTTAAAAGAACAAGGAAATTAATTCATTCCCGCCACTCAAGAGTCCTGTAAGGATTCCTATATTTTGATTAGCTTATTTCGTTGACAAACCACATGTTGGGGTTTAAATGTAAGGGTAGTTTAGGTGATTGAGATTCAAGCTCAAAGTCCCTTTTAAGACCTCAAGAGATCAAGCACTTCAAAGGTAAATTTCTAAGTGCTTACTTGCTTTGAAGAGATAGTTGCACAAACCCATAACCCATGCATAAGTCTTATTCTTGTATGTTGTGTGTGTTTATATTGTGTGCATTAATGTTCATTAATCGCTCTTCTTGTATGTTCAATTATTTATAACTTGCTAGTTAAATGCAATAACATGTTAGGCACTAGGATGCATTCACTTCACTCACACACTTGCACCTATTGCATGATTTATGTGTGAGAAGTTGCATGAGAAGGCATTGCCCTTCTCTGTTGCAGTTGGATAACCACGGCATGCTAGCGACAGAGATGTCTTTTCTCTACTGCAGTTGAAGTGCCGCGGTTAGATAACTGCGGCATGCAAGTGACAGAGATACATTCTCTCTATGGCGGTTGACCAACCGCGGCAGTCAGTCGGCACGATAACACCCAAAACGCTGCGGTTTGTGGATGCCTATAAATATCCTACTTTCATTTTAGGTTGCCCTCAAGAGTTCCAAAAGCATATTTTTCTCTTAGAACATATTTCAAGAGTAAAAAATCATCAAGAACTCACCTTTAAACACTCAAAGCTTTTCCTTTGTTAATCAAACTTCATATTGCATCATCTATGATCACATATAATGCATTCATACATGGTTTTACATCATCACAACTTGCTTGGTAAGATTCTCACTAACTTCATCTAATTTTAGTGTCTTTCTTAACAAGTCATCTCTTTATTCATTTGTATGTTTTTAGATCATATGCTAGATACAAGATAGGGATTGTTTGTGATGAATTGATTGAGTGTTGTATTTTGATAGCTTTATAGGATTTCATTATCTATGTTTAGCTAAGCTTTATGACATGTCATTTAGCTATTGATATCTAGGATTGCATTAATTGTTAATTCATCATCGTAGATAAGCATCTAAGGTTACCTAGCTTTATTTGCATTTTGGATATCATCATATATTCACTTAGGTTTATTATCTCTTCATTCAAAAGTAAGTCTTGTGTTGCTACTGGGATTAGGTAGCTTAAATCACAAGCAATTGGACTAGGTTCACTCATACCGGGAATAAGTAGGTGTGTGATTATTGACCAGGATTAGGTTGTAATTGTATCACATTTAGTGGATTCGAGGTTTGAGTGTGGTGCACTTACTAGCCCGTGGTTTTTTCCATGAGGGTTTCTACGTAAATATCTTATGTCATTTATAATTCCGCACTTTATACACTTGATATATTATTGTGACTAGTTAGGGGTATTTTTGTCAATTTGACCTAAAACGAAAATTGGGTAAAATCGAATAAAATCTATTCATCCCCCCTCTATATTAATATTGGGCACACCTTAATTTGTTTCAATTGGTATCAGAGTGGGTTCCTAGATGTACTTAGGTGATCCTAGCTCATTTGGTGTGTTTTGCATTTTGTGTGATTTTTGATCATTTATACATTTTCATTCATTTCATTCATTCATAAACACTATGAGTGGAAACGGTGGAAATGGTGGTGGCAACAAAGGTGTTTCTAGCACGAGACCTCCCCTACTCACCGGGTTGAATTATGCCTCTTGGAAAGGCAAGATGGAGTCGTATATTTAACAAATCCATGATAGGGCTTGGATAGTGGTTAAAGACGGCTACACATCACTGGTGATGACTCCTACGGGTGGAGGAGAGGTTTTTCTCATGCCTAAAGCACAATGGAACACGCAAGAGTTTGATGCATGAAAATGGAATAGGAAGGCGATGCATGCCATCCTATGTGCAATGGACGAAAATCAATATAAATTGATTCAAAACACTAGGATAGCTAAAGAGGCATGGGATATCCTAGAAGTTGCACATGAAGGTACCGAAGTCGTCAAGGACTCCAAGCTTCAAGCCCTCCAAACATAATTTGAGATGCTTAGGATGGAGGAGGATGAACACTTTAATGACTTCGAGATCAAGTTGATGGATATTGTCAATCAAAGCCATCAACTCGGTGACCCGTATTCGGATAGGAGAATCAAGCAGAAAATTATGAGAACTCTCCTCGATAGTTTTGAATCCGAGGTGATGGCTTTAAAGGGAAATAGCTCCTTTAAGGACATGAAGCCGAGTGAGGTGATAGGGAGACTTCTCTCTAATGAGTCTAGGAAGGCTTCTACTTCCACACCTCCTAAAAAGCAAAAGGGAATTGCTTTGAATGTCTCCAAGGTTGAGAAGGAGAAAAATAATTACTCGGACGAAGACCTTACCTTATTTGTGAAAAGATTCAATAAGGTTATAAAGTTCGGGAAGAAAGGCTTTAGATCAAAAGGCCAAAACTTGAAGAAAAAGGGTCTCTTCAAGAAGTTTGAGCCTAGGCAAGAGGACACCAAAAGGAAAAAGGTCTGATGCTATGAGTGTGGTAGGATAGGTCATTTTGCCCTCGAATGTGCTAATGACAATGACAAGAAGAAAGGAAAAGTGATGGACGCCACTTAGAGTGGAAATAGTGATGAATCCAATGAAGGAGATAAGTCTTCGGATGATGAAGAACTCATGGCTAACTTCCTAACCTTTGCCTCCTCCCATAAGAGCAAGAGTGCTAATGAAGAAGAGCAAGAGAGTCAAAAGGAAAATGACTCAAGTGAAGATGATTCCTCATGTCACTCCACAAATGGATATGTGGAGAAAAAGGTTATTGTTGAATATCTTACCGAGTTTAAAAGCCTAAAGATGAAAACCACAAGAAATATTCAAAGATTGAAAGAAGAGAATCTACAGCTTTCATCTCATATTCACCACTTAGATGAAAAAGTGGAAAGAGCAAAGAAAATTGAAGATAAGCTAATAGAGGAGTTAGACTTATCTAAAAGGAATGAAGAAGGCTTGAAGAGGGAGCTTGAAGAAGCTAAAGGGTCATTAACTAGGATGGCTTCTAGCACCAAGAAGCTTGACCATATACTTGGTGTTGGAAAGAGTCCATGTGACAAGAGAGGTCTTGGATTTGAAGATGGTAAGGAGACCACCACTTCCCATAAGACCGTGTTTGTTAAGAGTTTGAGCAACAAAGTAGCCTCACCCTTGCAAACTCCTAGGATAAAAATTGATCTAGGACAATGCTCACATAATGCACAAGTGATGGTGGCTCAAAAAAGACAACCATAAGCTCAACCCTCAAGAGCTCCTCAAGTTAACTTTCCTCAACAAATGGCTCTTAACAAAGGAAAGAGACCAATCATGCAACCTCAAGCAAGGAAGCAAGCTAGACCGGTTCAACAACAAAGATACATTGAACCAATTCAATCACAAGGACATAGGAAGGCTTCAATGCAAGCACAAGTTTGTGGTATGATCCCTAACTTTACCCCTATATGTCCTTTTTATCTTTTTGATGGTTATATTATACCAAGGTGCTTTCAATACATTAAAATGTGTAAAACTAGAAGCATGATTGAGAAGAAAATGAAATGATCCATAATGTATGTACCTAGGGATGATAGAATTAATATGCATGATCCTAGGACTTCTAGAACCCATGTACCAAAGACCATTAGAAAAGAAAATGTTTTACCTAGGTAGATTAGAAAGAATGAAAATGTTTGCCATGTTGCACAGATTGCCTTGAAGGAAAATTCTTCTAATTTTTGGTATCTTGATAGTAGATGTTCTAGATACATGACGGGAAACAAGAGTTTCTTTGAGACTCTGGTCATAAAGGAAGGAGGATGTGTCACCTTTGGTGATGGATCCAAAAAGAGAGTTGTAGGGAAAGGAACCATTTCCATTCCTAGATTACCCTCTTTGTCTAATGCTTTATTTGTTGATGGCTTGAAAGCCAATTTAATTAGCATTTCTCATCTAAGTGATGAAGGACTTTCCGTTTTATTTAGCAAAAATGATTGCTCTATCCTATTGCCTAATGGAAAAACCTTGTTAAAAGTTATGAGATCTAGTGACAATTGCTATTGTCTTTAAGCTAGAATAGTCTCAAACAATGTGTCCAAGGAAGAGAAAGTTGAGTTGTGGCATGAAAGATTTGCCCACATGAACTTTCAGGATTTATGAATCCTAGACAAGTTCAATATTGTGCGTGGCCTTCCCAAGCTTGGGAAGAAAGCCAATGGTGTTTGTGGACCTTGCCAACAAGGAAAACAAACCAAAAGCATGCACAAAAAGGGCAAGTATCTCTCTACCAAGGAGCCCTTAGAGCTTTTCCACATGGATCTAATGGGTCATATGCAAACCAAGAGTTTAGGTGGAAAGAGATACATTTTTGTTTGTGTAGATGATTTCTCTAGGTTCACATAGACATATTTCCTTAGAGAAAAATCTAAAAATTTTGACAAATTTAAAATGCTTTGTAATAAAATTCAAAATGAAATGAACTCAAACATTAAAAGCATAAAACGGATTAGAAGTGACCATGAGAGGGAATTTGAGAACGTTTCCTTTAGAACCTATTGTGATAGTGTAGACATCTCCCATGAGTTTTTGGCTCCTAGGACAACTCAACAAAATGGAGTTGTTAAGAGGAAGAATAAGGTCCTTCAAGAGATGGCCCGTGTCATGTTGCTTAACAATAATGTCCCTAGGAACCTATGGATGGAAGCCGTCAATACGGCTTGCTATATAGGGAATATAGTTTTCCTAAGGCCCGGCACTAGGCAAACCTCCTATTAGTTGTGGAGAGGTAGAAAGCCAAATGTGAGCTATTTCCATACCTTTGGAAGCACATGATACATATTAAATGACCGTGATCACCTTGGCAAGTTTGATGCTAAGAGTGATAAAGGTATCTTTATTGGCTATGCCTTAAATAGTAGAGCCTATAGAATTTTCAATTTGAAGACTCGAACCGTTCTGGAATCATCCAATGTTGTCATTGATGATGCAAGGCTTAAGTCTATTGATCATGAGGAGAAGGTTGCTATAGATGATGACTCTCTTTTGGAGAAGGTTATGGAGACTCCTAATGTTGGGACGTATAACCTAGATTTAGTGGTCACATAATCTATTGATAGAGTTCCTCTCTTGAACTCTAATGAACCCGCTCCATGGGTTAGAAAACTCCATGATAAATAGGACATCATTGGAGAAGTTAATGAAGGTGTTAGGACTAGGTGTCAATTAGCTAATCTTATTAGCTATACATGCTACACCTCTCAAATAGAACCCAAAAAGGTTGATGAGACCTTGAATGAGGGTTATTGCCATCCAAGAAAAGCTAAACCAATTCAAAAAGAATGTGGTTTAGACTCTAGTTCCTAGGCCTAAGAGCACAAATGTGATAGGCACCAAGTGGATCTATAAGAACAAATCTGATGAAGATGGTAACATAGTGCGTAACAAGGCTAGACTTGTTGCACAAGGGTACTCTCAAATTGAGGGTATTGACTTTGAGGAGACATTTGCTTTCGTTGCCTAGTTTAGAGTCTAATAGGCTTCTTTTGTCCATTTCTTATGTGCAAAAGTTCAAATTTCACCAAATGGACGTCAACAGTGCCTTCCTCAATGGCTTCTTGCAAGAGGAAGTGTTTGTTGAACAACCCAAGGGGTTTGTGGATGCTCACCACCCCAACCATGTCTATCGGCTTAAGAAGGCTCTATATGGGTTGAAACAAGCACCGAGTGCTTGGTATGAACGCCTCACTCAATTTCTTATCGATAATGACTACACAATAGGTAGTGTTGACAAGACCTTATTCATCAAAAGAAACAAAGATGAGTTATTCATAGCTCAAATCTATGTTAATGACATTGTATTTGGCTCCACCAATTACACCAAGGTCCAACAATTTGTTGAAGTTATATCTCATGAATTTGAGATGAGTCTTGTTGGTGAGCTAAGTTACTTCCTAGGTTTGCAAATTAGGCAATTAAATGATGGGATTTTTATAACTCAAGCCAAATATGCCAAAAACCTAGTGAAGAAGTTTGGTTTTGAAAATGCCAAACATTGTGATACACCCATAAGTACCACTTTAAAGCTAAGCAAGGATGCTAGTGGAAAAAGTGTGGAAAAAGTGTGTAACAAACTCTATATCCAGGCATGATTGGTGGCTTACTTTATTTGACTGTAAGTAGGCTCGATATCTCTTTTAGTGTGGGTGTGTGTGCTAGGTACCAAGCGGATCCTAAGGAGTCACATCTCTCTTCCGTTAAGAGAATCATTCGCTATATGAATGGGACATCCAACTATGGGATTTGGTACTCTTTAGACACTAATGCTAGTTTAGTTAGCTTTAGTGAAGCGGATTGGGCAGGAAATTGCAATGATAGGAATAGCACATCAGACGGTTGCTTCTTTCTAGGCAACAACTTGGTCTTGGTTTTGCAAAAAGTAAAACTTGATTTCCTTGTCCACGGCCGAGGCCAAGTACATAGCCGTGGTGAGTGGATGCACACAACTCCTATGGATGAAGCAAATGCTAGTCGACTGCGGATTCAACCAAGGTACACTCACTCTCTTTTATGATAACATGAGTGCTATTAATATTTCCAAAAATCTGGTACAACACTCTAGGACTAAGCATATTGACATCCGTCATCACTTCATTAGAGAGCTTATTGAAAATAAATGCATAGTGCTTGAACATGTAGGCACTAATGATCAACTAGCGGACTTATTTACTAAACCCTTAGATGCTATTCGATTTAAAACACTTAGTAGATCTATTGTGATATGTCTTACGGAGATGATGTATTTTGGTGATTGACCCCATTTGAGGAACTCAAGCAAATAGAGCAATTGCATAATTATTGACTGCAAAAATTTGAAAAATTTTATGCTTCTTTATTAATTGCTTGAGTATCTTAGTTGCACATAAGTATATATGTTTTTGTCTCAATAAGTGTGAACCATGCATTGAATGCAATCCATGTTATTTTTATGTTCAAACATGCATTTTTGGACTAGGAGATTCACTTAGGAAGTACTTATTGAATGACCTATAATGATCTCCATGACATGATGATTGTTAATGGCATGCTTAAAAAGTGTGAAAAGCATGAAATTCAAATGACATGATCTAATGAAAAAGCATGAATTGATGATTGCAATTCTTAAATGCAAAATAATGTGTGAAAAGCTTATGAGACTCAAAATGAACAAAGGATCTTGTATCCATTCTAAGGATTTTAAGAATCCAAATGTCTCCATTTCCTTATTTGTTGAACATGTCTACTATTATATGGATATCTTATCCAATAAAAATCAAATAGGGTGTAAAGTTGCTTATGACATGTTTCACTTATAAAATTGGATATAATTCTCTAAATTTGAAATCAATAACTTCTCTATATCCTTGCTTTAATTCATAACAAATGGTAAAATTGGTTTGAATTCTTATAGGAAACCTTTGTCATTTGCTTTGCCAAATACCATTGATTTTTGGACTTCAATGCAATATGTCTTGAATGCAAAGCATTTCAATCACATACTTTATTTGCAAATAAATCTCCTTGTATCTCTCTAGCTAATTGAGTTGCATAAAGTGCCTTATATTATTATGCTACTGAATTGTATGCTACCATCTCTCTTTGCTATAAGTGACCCGTAAGGGACTACTCCTTTGCATATATCATGACAAAAAGGGGGAGTAGAATGTGGTAAGGGGAGTTGCTATTTTTGTAGCAAATTTACATGTTGAGGAGAATACACATTGAGGGGAGGTAACCTATTGAGGGGGAGCATTGCATTACACATACATTGCAGGATATTGTGCTTAAATTCTTAATTGCAAATGCTTGTTTATTTTATTTTATTTATTATTCTCACTTGATTAAAATCACATTTTCTTGTATTGGATTGTTTAGAAACTTTGTTTTTGAAGGTTTGATGTTCTACAAGAAATTGAAGTTTTGAAGATTTTATTTTTACATATCTTTTTGTAATATATAATATCATTGTAGACCCGTAATTTCTTTTATGTTGTGAGGAATCAATGTGAGTGGTGGTTTTGTCACGAAATAGCCAAAGGGGGAGATTGTAAGGACTCCCATATTTTGATTGGCTTATTTCGTGGACAAACCACATGTTGGGGTTTGAATGTAAGGGTACTTTAGGTAATTGAGATTCAAGCTCAAAGTCCCTTTCAAGACCTCAAGAGATCAAACACTTCAAAGGCAAATTTCTAAGTGCTTACTTGCTTTGATGAGATAGTTGCACACACCCACAACTCATGCATAAGTCTTATTCTTGTATGTTGTGTGTGTTTATATTGTGTGCATTAATGTTCATCAATCTCTCTTCTTGCATGTTTAATTGTTTGCATCTTGATAGATAAATGCAATAACATGTCAGGCACTAGGATGCATTCACTTCACTCACACACTTGCACCTATTGCATGATCTATGTGTGAGAAGCTGCATGAGAAGGCATTGCCCTTCTCTGTCACAATTGGATAACCGCGGCATGCTAGTGATAGAGATGTCTTTTCTCTGCCGCAGTTGAAGTGCCACAGTTGGATAATCGCGACATGCAAGTGACAGAGATACATTCTTTCTGTCGTGGTTGAAGTGCCACAGTTGACCAATCGCGGCAGTCCGTCAGTGCGATAATGCCCAAAACGCTGCAGTTTTATGAATGCCTATAAATATCCCACTTTCATTTTAGATTGCCCTCAAGAGTTACAAAAGCATATTTTTCTCTTAGAACATATTTCAAGAGTCAAAAATCATCAAGAACTCACCTTTAAACACTCAAAGCTTTTCCTTTGTTAATCAAACTTCATATTGCATCATCTATGATCGCATATAATGCATTCATACATGGTTTTGCATCATCACAACTTGCTTGGTAAGATTCTCACTAACTTCATCTAATTTTAGTGTCTTTCTTACCAAGTCATCTATTTATTCACTTGTATGTTTATAGATCATATGATAGATACAAGATAGAGATTGTTTGTGATGAATTGATTGAGTGTTGTATTTTGATAGCTTCATAGGATTACATTATCTATGTTTAGCTAAGCTTTTTGACATATCATTTAGCTATTGATATCTAGGATTGCATTAATTGTTAATTCATCATCCTAGATAAGCATCTAAGATTACCTATCTTTATTTGCATTTTGGCTATCATCATATATTCACTTAGGTTTTATTATCTCTTCATTCAGAAGTAAGTCTTGTGTTGCTATCGGGATTAGGTAGCTTAAATCACAAGCAATTGGACTAGGTTCACTCATACCGGGATTAGGTAGGTGTGTGATTATTGACCGGGATTAGGTTGTAATCGTATCACATTTAGTGGATTCGAGGTTCGAGTGTGGCGCACTTACTAGCCCGTGGTTTTTCCCGTGAGGGTTTCCACGTAAATATCTTGTGTCATTTACAATTTCGCACTTTATACACTTGATATATTATTGTGACTAGTTAGGGGTATTTTCATCAATTTGACCTATAAAGAAAATTGGATAAAATCGGATAAAATCTATTCACCCCCCTTCTAGATTAATATTAGGCACACCTTAATTTGTTTCAAGTCCTATTTGAAAAAGAAGTCAACTCTGTCAAATTCCCCTAAAAAAAGGATAGCTTGATTCCTTGAATCAATTTTATGATCTTCTCGTCTATCACCATGGAATGTCTCATAAAACGCTAAGCAATAGGTCCGAATTTAAGGGAGTGCTCAGCAAGAAATGGGACCTATATATAGAACATGATACTGGACAGAAAAAGGGGACCGCAACTGGAATCAAAAACCTTACTCCTCCATTTTTTTCCACTTATCAACATACTCGAGAGCTCCATCACCCACTTTGTTTTAACCCTCTTATCATGATAACTGAAGTTCTCTCACTGGCAATGATGAGAACATGATTCAACAGTTCAAGGATGATATGATGAACACTTATGAGATGAGCGATTTGGGACTACTGCATTACTTTTTGGGAATTGAAGTATCTCAAATGAAAAATGAGATTTTCATTTCTTAGAGAAAATACACATAAAATATTCTCAAGAAGTTAAATTTGTTAGGATGTAATTTTGTGGACATTCCTTTAATTGCAAATGAGAAATTAAAGAAAGAAGATCGGGCCAAGAAGGCTGATGCTCTAGTATATAGAAGTCTTATTGGCAGTATCTTGAATCTCACTGCCACTAGACCTGATATAATGTTTGGTGCAGGATTGCTCTCAAGATACATGCAGGAACCTAGCCAAATTCACTTTGGAGCTGTAAAAAGAGCTTTGAGATATTTGCAGGGTACTCTTGATTATGGAATTTTGTACAAAACAACATAAAATTAAAGATTAATTGGGCATTCCGATAGTGATTGGACCGGTTGTCTTGACGATATGAGAAGCACTTCGGGTTATGTTTTTTCATTTGGCTATGGATTATGTTCATGGATTTCAAAAAAATAAAAAAGTTGTTGCTCAGTCCACTACTGAAGCCGAATATGTTGCTGCTGTTAGGATTATGCTCAATAACAAGAGTGTAATGTTGTAATTAACAATCTTTTTCATATTAATAAAGAGATTTCTGGTTTAACAAATCGTATAGCATTTATAGTTTATATTATAATTGTCAAAGTAAATAATCATAAGGTCTAAAGACTATGGGAAAAGAAGAATTGTTCGTACATCTGGATATGTATGTGGTAGACACAATTCTTTAGTTAGTCTTGAATAATGTTCACAACTTAAGTTAAAGTTTGGGCACCTTTATCTTGTTAAAGTTGTAGAATTCTTTTGCTAGCATTTGAGTGGGATCAAATGAGATATGATGAGTCTAAAATCATCGGAGTGTCTTCGAGCAAAAGGATCTAGTGCACTGGGTGCATTGAACTGGATCACAATGAAAAGCTTTATCTTGAACCGTCAATAGATAATAGTCTTTTCATTATCAGGACAATCGGAGGGTCTATCTTAATCCTGAGATAAATGATGGACTTATGGTTGCAAGTGATATCATTTGAGTTATCAATGAGTACGATTATATCGCATAGTCTATCCTCGATAGTTTTGTGATATTCATTTGTTAATCGATAGAGGACTTCATTTATAGATATGGACATCGTGGCTCCATTTAATTAAATGAGAGTATAATATCATCATATGGATGTTTTGAGGTAATTGGATATTAAATCTCAACGTTGAGTTTTCAATAGTGTCTATTGAAAACATGGCTTCTGGACAAGTCAAAATATCCAAGTTCAAAACGTGGTCATATGAGTAAATATTGTAACTTGGAGAGTTATAGGCGGTCTATGAACTCTTGGCGATTACTGATATTAATCACGAGGATACACTATCTCCAATATGATTGTCTAGGGTATGAATGAGGAGCATCTTCCTTTTCTATCTTTATTTAAGAGTTCAGTTTTAGCTCTTTAGTGGAATGAGTTAAAATTAATGGATCGGACCTAAGTGAATCATTTGTTGATTGTGATTAGGTTATGTCTATTGAAGCTTAAATTTAGATGGCCCGCCAAGATCCCCAATCCACACGGACTTGCATGGATCACTTGATATATTCTACCGGACCAATTTAAGGGTCCATCTAGAATTGCATTTAATATATTAAGAATATAATTTGCACATTATTTAAGTAATGGGCTGCTCAATTATATTAATATATTAATGAAAGACATGTGGGCTTGTTTCTTTTAGTAAGAATGGGTCTGGTTCACATGTGGGCTTTTTATTTAAAGTCCAATGGATTAAATGAAATAAGAAAATAATGTTAGGCCTAATCTTAATCAAGTGGGGCGGCAAGGTTAAAATTTTAACCTAAAATATTATTTTGTTTCATTTGTTTTAATTAAATAAGAATTAATTAATTTATTGATTAATTGTTTAATTAAAGAAACAAATCTTTCCTAAAAGTAAAAGACTTGTTTGACAAGGAAATAAATAAATTAGTTTTATTTATTTAATCAAATAAGGAGTCTTTTTATTTAGTGAAAAATAAAAGAATAAAAATCAAGGAGTTCGATTAGGGTTTGAATTCTATTAAGTTGAAAAGAATTAGGGTTGAATTTAAGTCACCCTATATAAGTGACATTATAGAATTCGGCCAACCCTAATCTTAGACTACATAGAATTCGGCAACCCTAAAGGAAAAAGAAGAAAAAATTCGGCCAACCTATATATGTGTTCTTATAGGGTTCGGCCACCACAATCCATTGTGCTTGAGTTTTTTTTTACTTCTTTCTTCTTCTTCTTAATTCCAAGAGAGAGTTTTTATTCTAAAACGACAAAAGAGAGTGTGAAATTATTCTTTGATAGTATACTATTGCTTAATCATCAATAAGCTTGTGTATACGATATCGATCTAGGTTCACGCGAGTTTCGATCATTAGATTGAGAACTCAAAAGTGACCGGAATAATTTTTGACATTCTTTTGATTGTTTTGTGACTAACAAAGAAAAGAAAGTTTTTTGTTTGGTCCATTCACAGGTTTGCAATTCAAAGAAAAGGGAGACCACGCTCCTAGGTGATCCACGTTCGTGCTCGGATTGAAGGTCTTGCGGATTACCATCGACGTAAGTCAATCGGATCACGCGACAAAAGGTAATTTACTTTTGTTAACATATATGCATGTTTATTGATTAAAAGGGTTTAAGGTTCATAAAGGAAAAATTTTAAAAGTCACTAAATCGTTTTTAGTATGGCTTCCGCTGCGTTTACCACTTTTATTTATTATTTTTCCCTACAGCTGCTGCCAAAACAACTTCTTAAGCTATATGGCTTTGTAGAATTCTTGAAGTTATGGGTGAAAAGCAAGACGGTGGAACCATTTTTTATTGCGATAACAAGTCAGCCATAGCTATTGGTAAAAATCTAGTCAGTCATGATTGTACAAAGCATATTGCGATCAAGTATCATTTTATCAGAGAATCAATTTAGAACGAAGAAATTATGTTGGAGCATTGCAGGACTTAAGACCAGCTTGCTGATATTCTGACCAAGGCACTTCCCAAGGAACGATTTTGTTTTCTGAGAGAACAAATTGGAGTTGTCAAGAAAGTGCATTAAAGGGGAGTGTTGGAATTAATGCACTTATTGAGAAGTTTGAGAGTTCATCAGTTCTTAAGAATAGTTGGTATTAACATTTACTTACTGCAGTCAAATTTGAGTTATTACGTATCTGATATTTCCTAGTGTATCTGATATTTCCTATGTATCTTATATTACCTAGGTAGCATTCCAGAGTATTCTACATATTCTTTATATTGAGTTGTAACTCAATTTTCATAACACAAAACGTTAGAACTTTTAAGTAGCAACTCAAAATATATTTCACCATTGTCTTGTTTACTTAAATATTACTCAAATCCAGTTCCAATCTGGGTATAAAAGTGCATTTCAATCGTCGAAAGCTTTTAGTCCGGTCTTCTTTTCTCTTTTGAGTCAGGTTCTTAAGACAGGACAGGAAATCGGGTTTTTCAATATCTCTCTTCTGGCCGTTAGTTCGAGATCGAAACTGGACCTGAGAGAGACTAGACTTCTAGTAACAGTAGGTGCGCCTTCAGTTGAGGAGAGCTGTTCACAAGTAGTGGTTATGAGCTCTTTCTTGTTTCGGTTCAGAAGAGGTAATTCCTTCAGTTGCACTAGTGGATTGAAGAACCTTTTTTTTTAGTGCCAACAAAGCATGTGTTGTTGGTTAATGTTTGTTAATAAAAACACGAATTTCGATAGGCTGGAGGACAGTAGGACAAACGCCTTAAAAGAGAAATGAAAGGCATTTTTCAACATCTAAAAAAAAATATTTCTTATCATAATCAACTAAAAAAAAAAAACCTATCATTGCCTTGTTTTCTTTTCTCCTTCAAATTAATATTTGTCCCAACAAGTCATCACCAAATCAAATTTAGTGATTAGGGTTTTATTAATTATAGCTAATCAAAGATGTTGGAAGGAAGGATCATATGCTGCTTGGGTGGAGTTGGGTTCTATTTAATCAAAGCGTCATGTGAGTCGGATTTGCAATTTCTTTCTAGAGCTATAAGGGTCGATACGCTCTAGGATTTGTCACAATTACTTGACAAGCAAGGTACTCTTCCTTGTTGCTTTATTTGGTAAAATTGGCTTTGATACACCAATTACTCTCAAGAATTCCAGGTGATTGAGAGGTGTGATAGTGAAAAGAATGAGTTCACTACATTTTCAGAAGAAATAAAAAGAAGAGAAAAGTGGGTCTGTTAGATATGGCTTGAATATTCCAATGGTTACCAAACACGGTTTACCAATGCAAAGACTTCCTAGAGACGTGAGAGAGTTTGGAAGTATGAGGTTATGTTTGAGAGAGGCTTGAGGACGAAAAGAACTGGAGAAATGAAGAACCGTGACGACCACTGTCACAATCGCTTTGGCTTTGACAACGGTCACGAGAGCAGTGAACAAGCTCTATGGATTTTCACAACGGCAATGAGAATGGTCCAATTCCAGCGGATACTGCTGTGGAAAGCGTTGTGGCTTCCACAACGGTACCGAGAGCGGTCAACAATGATGTGGTGCATGATCACGGTTTTCTATATGATCAAGTTCTATACGATTTAGGAAGCGGGTGGCCAACTGCAACTTGAATCGTAGTCAATCACAAGCATGCGTTGAATCAAGATATATTCATGGAAGAAGAAATATGTTGTTTCTAGAAATTTTTATGATTATAGGAATAGGACTCCTCCTTAAAAGAAAACTTGTCATAAATAGGAAATAGTATTTATGTGGAACAAATAATTCTTGTACATATAGGAGTAAGATTTCCTTTTAGCTTCTATAATAACTAGTTATTAGTGGTGGAGCAAAATAGCAAATACTAGAGAGATCTCAAAGTAAGCATTGGGTGTAATCGGGTTTAGGGTATTATTTTATAGAGAGAATCCTGAGTGTGTGGTTGTAACAATTTACTACATATTGGAACTTTCTCTTGTCGTCCTGACGGCTGTGGTTGTTTCCCCGATTTGGGCTTCCACGTAAATTCTTGTGTTGTGTGTGATTGGATTTAATTACTTCTCTCCATCTTATCTTTCTTTATCATTGTGTTTGTTTGTGTTCTATCCGGTAACGCTTCCGCGCGTATAGTGACGTTTGTTAGCTAATAGGGTCATTGGAAACGGGATCTAAATTATAGGAATCGACAACCGAAGAAGTTCCATGGTACATGGAAGACGGGACTGGGCGTTTAGTTGTTATGTGCAATGAATTTGCCTTGGATTTTCTATTTACTATTGGGTATCAAGTGTTTAAAAGGTTTAAACTGCCGAAGGAAACTAAGGAAGCAAACATTCAGATGCTTAGAGTCCAAGAAACCAAACTACTAGTTCTGATTGGTACTCCCTTGAATGTGGTTAAGGCCATGAAAGATGCAGTTAGTGGAACAATACTGATTCAGAGTCCACATGAGTGGCATTTAGATCTAAGTCAAAAAACTATTGATTATAAAATTTCAGAACTGCGACAATGTTCAGTTTCTTCAAGTATGCTTCTGTGGTTTTGATAGTCATTGCTGTTTGCTTGATTGCTTCAAGTGCCATCGAAGAAAATTAAAGAGAGGGTTGCTGTTTGTTTATTTTTTATTTTTTAATTTCTAGAAGGGTTGCCGCTGTTAATGGTAAGCACATGACTTCAAAAGTCGGAAAGCTGGATTGGATTATAAAGCGAAGCTCGAGTGAATTTCCAAATTTCCAATTGAGGAAGCATACGTGAGTTTAATATTTTGGCCCACCAAACCACTTTGTATTTGAGATATACTTTTGTGTCATATATATAGGGTTTCATTTAGATTTGGAGAAGACTACGGAGTTGAACCCACAATCTAATTACTATTACGGTGTAATAAATTTCTAATTAATAAATGACTTTGAATGTTTATATTTTGTGTTATTAACAAAGAAAAAAAACAGCTTAATACTAAGACATACATTACTTAGCTTAAATGGGCATTAGAATCATGTATATATATCTTAATATCTTTAATAAGTAAATATGGGCATCTACATCTTTGGTTCATTTATTATTATTATTATTATTTTTATTAATGGCATATTAAATTACTTTAAAAAAAAATAAATTGTAAGAATAGTTGGAACGACCACCATCCAATATGACCTATTGATAGATAGCGCTCATTCATATGAAATATCAAACAAAAAGAGAAAAAAAATATATAGAATAAATAAATAAATAAAACATTGTTGGAGCAGGATAGCCACCCGCACCTCCGCGCCAACATCAAGTTTTAGGATTTAATTCAGTCCTGTTTGAGGAAGGGTTTCCATGGGAATATGGGATTGAGTTATTTATTTATTTTTTCCACAACACTCTATAATCAGGATCCCTCGTGAAATTCTGCTCTAGAAAATTGCTATTAATTAAGTCAATGTGCATAATAGCATATATTCATATACCTATATTGGGCCTCATTACTGGCAATAGAAGCCCACTTGTTAAATTCTCTTATTTCTTGGAAGTGCACGAGTTTAACTCTCGTTTCTCATATTTGCAATTATTGTAAGCATTTTTTGAATTTATAATTTTTGTTGGTTGTAACTTGTAAGTAGATGAAACATGTGTTATTCCCACATATTTTTTGTAACCTAACCGTTGCCTTCCAGCTTTGGGCAAGTTTGGTAAAGTCAGTTGCCAATCGAAGCCGCCGAAACAATCAAATGCAGGTTTGTATCTGCAAGTAATTGTAACCATTTGTTGATTTAATCGTTTTTTGTTGCTCATATATACATCTAACATTCATACTTTTACTCAAATTTACACTCATTTTTTTCAGTTTAACTAATAGAAACCAAGTTTCATCAAGTCCATTTACTAAACCGAAAAGGTCGAAAATGGGTTATTTTAGTTGGGTTGATAAACTGAACCTATCTCAACCTCTCAAAACATCCAATTCTCAAGTTTACGTGAAAACAAAACGTTCTAGAATTTAATATTGGTTATTTTAGTAGTCAAATCTTAAATCAAATTGATGGGCTTTTACACCTAAAGGCCTATAAACATCCTACAACATTGAAAGGGCTACATTCTCCCGTTTTAAAAACGTAGCTTTTTTTCTGAAACGTTTTTGAAGAACAGGTTTTATCAGAAACACCTTTTTATTTTTAATATATAAATATCACTAATACTAAACAACCAAAAACATTAATCCAAAAACTAACCCATGATGTGTGTAGTGATGACAACTCACCTACTACATCATTTGAGTTGAATTTTGGTTTGTTTTTTTGGATTGTATAGTATTACTTTATAAATAAACCTTTAATATATATATATATATTTTAATGAATGAACTTTAATAAATGAGTAATAGTAAACATCCCAAACAAATTAACTCAAATCATGAGAGAGTGGTTTGTTATAATCGTTAGAATCAAAGGGTGATTTGGTGAATGACATAATAATAACAAATCACTTATCACATTATTTATATTAGTTTTTGAACTAATGAACTTTTTGAGTTATATAGCATTATTATTATTAATAAATTGATCCATGCTTCGGCCGTTTGGAAATCAGGCTCCGTTATCGCGCCGCGGATGAAATATAAGTTGTTACGTAGCAACCAAATGTGTGAAGTTGGTACCATAAAAAAGGTTGGAAAGTTGTCAAATGAGAATGACGTAGCCCTGATATTTGGGCTTGGGCATGAAACAATCCTTTATTTTATCCATAACTTGTATGCTAGTGACTTAACTTATTCTTAAAGTAATTTTCAACTATTCCTCTACCTTACTCTTAAAGTAATACAACACTTTCTTGTTGTCACCGTCATATTTCCCATGAAAATCCAAAGCTTATGTTAAAAATTAAATTAAATATATATATATATATAAACAAGATAAATAACATAGAGAGCTTCATTGTTTGCCTCCCTAGCTCTCTTTCAAAAGTTTCTATCAAATTTGTGTGTAGGGAAGATGTGTTTCAATCTAGGATACAAAATCAAGAAGGGAACGAAAATCGTTCGAGTTAAGAGATCGAGCAATGGAGAGGATCAAGAAAGCAAAGGATTGTTGTAAATGGAAATTGAGAGATGGAACAAGCAACAAGAGAAGTTGTTTAATCAAGAAACAACTGCATCATCAGTCTCTAATCAATCCAAAAATTCCAACACTTGATCCTTGATGATCATGATCTTCTTTTTTCTCTATTTCAATTTCGTGTTGAATCGATTTGAGCCGTTTATCGAATATGTTGTTGTTGTTGGGTTGATGTGAGGATTGTTTTTAATGGAATGCTTGTAATATTGAAGGAGAGACCTCAAATTGATGTAAGTATAAATTAACCTTGTGTTGAATGATAGCTAGGTTTATCTTCAGAAGCTAAAATCAAAAGAGTAGAAATAAATATGAAACAAAATAATGTGCTCTATGGTGTCTTTGTGTGTTTAATTTAGACTTTGTATATATTTAATTAGATAAATTAATTTTACTTGGTGTCAGTTTGTTTGTTTCTGTCACTAGATTAAAAAGGAGATGTTCCTATGATGCTTGTGATATAACTATATATATAGAGTGAGTTTATATATATATATATATATATTCAATCAATAATCATAAGTTGATTTTAATTTTATTTAGGTTTATTGCTTTATGAATTAATTATCTCATAATTATTAATTACTAGATAAAATTCAGTCAAAGTTAAAATAATATATAACAAGAGTTATAAGAAGTACAGCAAGTGTTTATCTTCATTTTCTAGAATAGATTGAGGATCTTGACCATTAATTTTGAACATTAAAGATTGGATATTCATTGTAAATTTGATATTAAATTGAGAATTATATTGGTCAGTTTTGAGGTAAGTGAATCCAATCCAACATCTTCTTATAACTTTTTTCAAGCTCTCACTTCTTAGTATTGTTGCAATAGATGTTGATTTCTCCGTGCCATATCCACTCTCACCACTGCACGTTGTATACCACGTAAAGGTATTCTTACAGAAAAATCATAAACACATGAACATTTCTCTTTTGTTATTCTATTTTTAAAAATAAAACTGACTAGACAAGCTTAATGAGTTGTGTTCCGGTTGAGCAGAAAATTAATGGACCGTTTTTAGGCGATGCAAACTCGACACGATAACCCATATTATGACCCCTACTTGATTCTTACAGGGTCGTCACTCACAATGTATTGCCTGTTTTGAACTATTGAACCCAATGGTTTTGTTCTTAAAAAGGGCCCAACGGAAAACCTTATCTTTGCTTACCTTTACAACATACTTGTTTTGACTTTAAACATAGTGACATAACCCCCTAATAACATAACTCTTTTGTGTTTCTAAGGATTTTGTGACATACATTTGTTATTAACAATAAATGGTTAGATTTATTTCATTGTCATCCGACAACGTTGAGTTTGCTGGTGTAATCGGTTTCGTCTGATTCACTATGGATCGATACAGATCTAATGACAAAGGTTCTGGTTTCGTTTCGCTTCTTTCTCCACATAGCTTGAATCTAAAAACGGATACTTGAGTTATAACAGCTGGCACCAGACAAATGTTTTTCCGGTGATTTTGTTGGTCAACTCACTAGTGATGATATCGGTGGCGGTGGTTTCGTTAAACTTTGAACGACAGTTTGACCACCGAGACGATTTCGCTTGGCGACAACTCTTTTGAGAGATTAGAAGGTCGGTACTTCCTGCACCTTCTGGTGTGGGTGGTGTCAATTGTCGACTCACTTGCTCTGACCGTAGGTGGTTGACAGCGAGTAGCAATTATTTGAAAATGAGAGAGTGTCTGTTAGATAGAGAAGATATAGAGAAAAAAAGAGGTGGAGGGAGAAAAAAAAATTGAAGTTACACATAATCCAATGTATCATCATCTGATTCCAGTGTGATGTATCAGATGCATCCAAGTTTTTCTTCGAGTTGTCATGTCCGCTGATATTATCAATATAAAAACAAAATATGATTCTTCAAATTTCATATTTGTAATTTATTAGGCAGAGTAAGTGGGGAAAGGAAGAGCAGGCACTAGGGAGCATAAATATTATTATTATTATTATATGGCCTCTCAAGCAACTCTGAAAGGAACATTTCCTTTCCCACCTCCTAACATCACCAATCACCACTGCTATAGGCTGCTAGCAGTGAGTCCTCCTCATGAAAAAATCTTGCACGTGACTATCTTATTGCCACTTAGTAAAATTGTCTAATTGAAATTATACCAAATTAGAGTTTTATAATATATATTTATATATCTAAGATAAATAACACAATTTTATAAGACGGTCTCATTGGTCTCACCAAGTGGCTCTCATGCAAGATTTTCTCCCTACTCAGCGCTTCAATTGCTCAGTTGCTCTGCTTCACCAATCAAAGCAGTGACATAAACTTCTACTTAGTGCTTACGTATGTAATTTTTTAAAAATGTTTTTATTTTTATTTTTATTTTTTTTGTTTTTTAACTGTTGTAGTGCTTCAACATAACAGCATTTAAAACATATATAAATCATTAGTGGGGTGCAATTATTCTCTTTTTCATATAATTTTATCCGCTTAGACCCCATTTGGTGCGTGAGATTGGATTGGACTATTTCTTGAGATTGGATTGAATTGAGATAAGACTGTGATTAGATGAAATTGAATTATATTAGACTGAACTAAATTAATACTACGATTTGTTTGGAGAAACATAGACTGAACTGAGTTATCACTATTTTTTGTTTGGTGAAATATAATATTGGATTAAATATAATAATATTTTAATATTGAATAATATATTATTGAAATATGCATTTGAAGAAAATAAATTTTTTAATTTATATATTAAAACATTTATATAGTATTAAAGTAAAAATATCCAAAAATATTTTTAAAATATAGATTTATATTACTTTTAAATAAATTTAAATAATTTTAAATTTTATAATTTGTTTATTTAATCAAATAATTATAAAAATATATATATAGGTGGTATTATGATGGACCCAACAAATTTAGGTTCTTCAATCCTATTGAGAGGAATTCAGATTGAAATAATCTCAGTCCCTAATAATTAATTGAAAATTAAATAACAAATTATTGAAATAATTGTTTCGATGAAATAAATATTTTAATTTATGTATTATTAAATTAATAATATTCAAAATTAATTTTAAATAAAATTACAAATTTATATTAATTTTAAATAAATTTAATTTTATAATTAATTTATTATTAGATAATTTTAAAAAAATTATAAAAAAATTTATAAAAAAATTGTCAAGCGTTGAGATATATTGAAAGAGAGAAAATGTGGGTCTATGTGTAAATAGTGCTGGGACGAATAAAGACAAGGGGCAGATGTGTTTATTATATCCCATCAGTATGGGACTATTTTGTTTTTGAGATTATTAATAACATATTCCAAAACAACACCGAACACCATATAATGATTAAAATTGTCCAATTCTAATCCAATCCGTTGTGCCAATCAGAGTACAAGGGCCTCAATGTTACAGTTTTGTACTTTTGTTTTTCAATTTACACTAAAAATGTATCATACACTCGAAGCCTTACACGAAATTTTTAATTAGGCCTTCCATTAATAAATATTAAAATAATAATTTTTAGTGTTAAAATATTTTATTTAAATTTAATCTTATTACTCTTTAAATTTAAATTACTGATTAAATTACATATAATTATTTTTCGAATATGTGAATTTGATAGATAATATAGCTAATTCATTGATCTTAAGTACTATTATCAATAAGATTTAGTGGATCAAACTTAGGAAAAAAAAACACAAATTTAGTTGGATAGAAAATAATAATGAAAAGAAAAAAGAAATATAATCATATAACATCTTAATTACACATAGCATTCTTCTAATAATATATATATTAAAACATATATGATTGAAAAATGGAAAAAAAAAAAAAAAAAAAGTCTTATTAAAGAGGCTGGCAAGTGAGGCCTATACACTACACAGCAATTAGGGGTGGGCAAGAGTCGGTTTGGTTCGGTTTTCAACTAAAACCGTCCATGACTCACTTATACTCAATATTCGTTTTTTTAAATCGAATTGACTCGTCATAACATGATGACTCGACTTGACTCGAACCTGTTTTTTCTTGTTCGAGTCTATTCAGTTCATTCAATACGGTATTAGACCTGGTAGGCCTAATGAAAATTTTACTTATGTGTTTAACTGCATGAGCCTTTTGAACAATAATTCAACAATTCCAAATATTAAAAAATATATATATATATATATTTAATTTCATAATATAAATGAAAGTCAAAATAATCCATAATACATTCCATCATAATTCAAAATATAATCCATAATAATAGTAAAAATTATGACAAAATGTTAATAGCATAGTCCAAATCGATGCTTGAGCGGCATGGGTGAGTGGGAGAGATGTCATGTGTTAGATTGTAGCATTTGGTGCATTATTCCATATATATTTAATTAAGTTAATGCGTAATATATATATATATAGTTTTCAAGTGAGGTATACATTATTTTAATTTCGGTAAGGTCCTTAATGAAATCATATATATTTTTACGAATTTTGATTTGAATTTTTTAAGGAGGATAAGTTCATTGAAATCTATCTATGAATAAATTTGAGAATTTTTTAAGTGCTAAAACTATTTGTTTGAATTTTCCTATATTTATCTCATTTTTCCAATTCCTTTATATTTAACAAAATCGGGATAAATAGTTCCAATACTTGAAAATTTTTCAAATTTTGTTCATAGGTAGATTTTATTAAACTTATTATCCACAAAAACATTCATATCAAAATTCATAAAAATATATATGATTTCATCAAGGTTCTTACCGAAATTAAAATAAGGTATACCTCACTTGATAGCTACTCTTTATATATGTATATATATATATATATATATATATTAATAAAACAATATTCATTAACTTAAATAAATGTAAATCTAATGTTTAATAAAATAATATATAAATATGTCCTTATATTTAGTTTTATAATACATATTTATATATTTAATATTTACTTGGTTTAGTCGAATCGGTTCGGTTTTTGGTAAGGCAAAACTGTCCATGACCCACTTAAACTCAGTTTTGTTTTTTTAGTTTTTTTAGTTTTTTTGTTTTTGAATTGGATTGACTCGTCTCAATAGGTTAACTTGACTCGAACATGTATTTTCGGTTAGTTACCGAAATCGATTAGTATGACTACTATTTGGACAACAAAATATGATGATGATGTTTGCTTTAACTAATGAAATCTAAACTAAATTAAAACAAATTATTAAGCAATTAAACTAAAGCAGGGCACACTAGAGGATACGATTGTAGTATTCTAAATGAGATAGCTAAGGCTTCAACTCTACCTATCTAATCCTATTTCTTGTTTAGACTATCATATAAATTAGACCATGTAAGTGAGTGTTGTATACATGTGTTAACCCACAATTAGTCTCTATCTCTTAAGCAACAAAGACCACACTCACATACATCTATAACTTATCTCTCGATGGTCACACAAAATGCACATGAATTCATTAATAGCTATGACACACATAAATAGGTCATGCAAGCTAGCCTCACGTATTTCTACCTTACTAGACATGCATTGGGCATTTTGTCGAGCATGTTCTGTGCATCGCCTCTCGATCCATAACACAACAACCAAATATCATTCAAATTATGGTCAATCACTCAAAAGCATTAAGCATACAAAATCTCCATACAATGAACTTAAGCATGAAATTCCCTTAAGTAATATAGTGTAATATATACCTAGAGAGAGAGGGGGGGGATATGGTGTTGAATAGTTATAGGTCCAAATTCTTCCAAATTTCTTTTTCTCAAATACAACAATGATATGCACACTTGGTGTGTCTAACAAATGAATCGTTTTAATTAACACAAACAAGCAGAAAATCAATACACAAGTGATGCAATCAATACAAGTTATGGAAGATAATGAAACGTAAAGCAAAACTTGACACAAGTATTTTTATGTGGTAAAACCTCCTAAGAGGAAATATTCACAGGTTGATATCACAACCATTGGCAAGCAATTCACTATGATGAAAAGGAGATACACATTCAAGGCAATCAACAAATAATATCCACCCTAAGCTATCAACTCCTAGTCTACCCTCGAGCCTAGTGAATCACCTAACCTACTTTCTATCCGAGATGTGTCCTACACCTCTAGGAAGCAACTTCCTGTCCAAGGCGTTCACGCCTCTAGAAAGCTTTCGTGCTTGTCTATCTGGATCCCCTTGATCTTAGACAAGACTTCACGCTTGACTGTTTGGACCACATGTCCTAACCAAGACTTCTTGCTCTAAACAAAGCTTCACTCACTTTGAAAGAGACTTCAACATTTTGCAAGGAAAAATGATTTAAGTGATGCAAATGAAGCAAACACAATCAAATAGAGAAAGTTGATCACACAAACTCTATGAACATGCAAGAGATAACTAGAATATGCTATCAACACTCAATCACAAAGTTATCTAGAAATCCAAGCATGTGAATCAATAAGAACTAGATTAGAATATTCAAAATCACACTCAAAAATCCTAGTTCTTAGATCATGAAATTAAACCTAGAAATCATCATGAAGCACATCATACAAATCATTTCTAGAATCAATTTCAAGTTAATCAAGTTTAGCTAAAAGATGTTCAAATATGATCATAAAGCATAAACTAGAAAATCAATCAAACAAGTCAAAAAATGGAATCAAAGAAATTCTAAACATTTTTCATTAATCAATAAAGTAGATCCATGAAGTTGATCATAATAAAAATGTAGAGAAGATGATTACCATACACAAAGATGAACCACGGACTGAAATCAGATGACTTCCTTAAACCTGGACATCGTTTGACTCTAAAAATGATTTGGAATTGTTAATCTCTTCAAGACCAACAATTTTGGCTTTTGGATCACTCAATTCGGAGTTGATTTGAGAGATATATGATCAAAACAAGAAATCAAAGTTATGAAAATTTCTGCTCGAGATTTCAATTTAAATGGAGGGAAATGAGATGGAGGGGAGAGAGAGTCGGCCACCAAATGAGGTATTTCCACCTCAGCTCCCCGTGAGAGGCGCATGAGCCTTATGGGGCAGAAAGGTGGCCTTCCCATGAGGCTCACACACCCTCATAAGAAGATGGTGCAAAATGGCCTTTGGCCATCGCCTTTTTCGCGTTCCTCTCACATTATTCGATCGTTCTCCGGCCTCTGAACTCCGAATTTGAATCTATTTTTGAAATACAAACCGTGACTCCCTCATGCACAAGGAAGACTATAAAACTTTGACAAAAGGTTGTGAATTTGACTCGATACACAATGACGAAGACAACACATCGTATGAGAACATAACGTAGCATAACTTCCTAGTTTGGACTCGAAACCTAATGAGTAAGTAACCAAAATGACTGGAACTCAATAAGGAATCATATGAAATCATGTTCAATTCCAAAACAAAATAAACACAAAGTCACACAAGTATGCCATTTCCCAGAGATAGTCACAGAACATGCAATTTTATAATATTTGTCAAATTTAGACTAATGCATGTATGATTGCGCTCTAAATGTTCACATTTAACGCTCACTTTTCCTGCCTTTTGTGCTCATTCCTGAGCATTTTTGTGTATATAACTTGTGTTTTGGTTAAGTTCAGGTAATATACCCATTTAGGAAGGTGTTTGCATGAAAGTTAGAGAAAAGATGTCAAAATAGGAGAAAAATCCCTTGGAAGAAGAACCTCACGGGAATGAACTCGCAGACCAGTGAGAATGAAGCCACAGGGTAGAATTTTAGAAGAACTCGTGGGTTATCACCGTGAGAATGAAACCGCGAAGAAGGGAATGAGAAGTTGCGCCAAAAGACAAGTATTCCACGTGAGAATACCCTTCTGGTGCGCTGGAAAGAGTTCTCTAGAATGAAGTCGCGGTGCCACTAGCTAGTTTGTGCCTTTATAGCTGGCTAGAATATTCTAGCTGAACGACTAGCTGGAAATCTGGCTAGTTCCTGTGGCTAGAATATTCTAGACAACCAGTAAGGCATGAACTAGCTGGAAATCTAGCTAGTTCATGCAACTAGACATGTTCAGCAGGTTGAACTAGCCAGACCCCCGCCTAAGCTAAAATCATGATATTTTTAAGGGGTATTTTGGTCTTTTCACACCCCATTCATGCCCAAAACCTTGCCCTAACCTATTCCTCTATAAATATACCTATTTTGTCACCTAAAACACAATCCCTAATATCCCAAATAGTTTACAATAACCTAGAATTACAATACTACATGGTTTCATATTGAATTCCTAGCTTGGAAGAAAAGGGCTTGGTGCTCAATTGAAGAACAAGAAGCTTACCTACTTTTGGTTTCTTCTTACCTCTTACTTCTTTTCAATTTATTTATAGTTCATGTAACATGTATGTGTAAATCACCCTTAATGTTGAGGGATGGATTTTCATATGACTTTATATTGTAATTAATTGATCTTACCTTTCATATATCCATCTCGAGCTATTAAATGTTTATTGGAATTTGATTGAATGAATACATGTTGTTGATTGACGAATTAGTAACATGTAACTTTGTTTATAACATTTGATTAGCTCTATTGGAAAAGATTTGGTTAGTAAGTGTATGTCCATTGCTTATTGACTAATTATTATGTTCTAGGTGGTAAGCCCTCTATTATTGTCATTCTATAACCATAGTTGATAATAGTTAGAGTGGCAGTGATTTAATTGAATATGTCAAGAACAACCGTGCTTAATTGTGATCAATTGATATTATCCCTCATCATTTACATATTCACTCTCGCATAACCTTTGCAAGAGTTTTAGTTAAGTTAAGTTAGTTAATGATAATTTAGTTAGTTGTAGTTGATTTAGTGTAACTTAGTTGTATTTGATTAAATGCCATCTTAGTGTAATTCTAGAGAATTAGTTAGTTAATTTCTTAGTGATTGCATATCCTTTACCATAGGATTCGCATAGCTTTTATTCTCTGCATTATTGTAATTTAATCATATTTACATTTCATGCATTCTACTTTAGTGAATTAGGTTGTTAATTGCTTGCGACCAATCTGCATGCTTTACTTTTCATGCACTTGTAATTAGTGTATATAGCGTAAATAATCTAAGACCAAGAACTAGCTTAAGTGTACCATACCTCCATATGGGAACAGACCGTACTTACTGCGACGCGATCGTTATGATCCAAGCACTTGCAGATAAACAAGCACGTGCATACATATTTTAGAACTACTAGGATCGTGTCAATGTGCATACTTCAATAAGTGTGTGAATGTGTTATACCAAATGTAGCACAACAATGCAGTGACATACATGTATGAATTGTGTGTGTGTGCACTTACGCCTTGCAAGAGGAAAAAGTATCTTGATACCTTAGTAAGCAATTTTCCTCTTGAAGACGACATTTGCATGAGAAGTTGCTTTTCTCCTTTGAAGCTTCTTTTCACCAAGAACCACCTAAGCAACTAACCATTACAAATAAAGAGAGTTTTGCAATGGAATCAAGCCAACACAAATCTAGGATCTTACAAAGCACAATCACATAAATATGAAGTCTTTATTATAGTCATGGAATAGGTTTCATCTTGGCCTTAGCTCAAGATATTTATTTAATAATACAAGTAAAAGTCATCCAAGATATAAAATGTGCAATAAACATGGCTAATACAATAATAAGAGAGAAAGAGATATGAAAGAAACGATTTTGGAGTGCTTTCTCTTCCTCTAGCTTGGAATTTTCTTCTCTTGCTTCAATTCTCTCCTCCAATTCCTTTGCTCCAAGATGGTTGCTTTATGATGGATCTAGGTGGATGGTTAGGGATTCTGGTTGGATTTGGTGATATGGTGAAGATTTGATGGATGGATTTTGATGATTTGGTATGGAAATCTGTTAAAAATGGTATATTGGAAGTTTATAGAGTTCAAGAGTCGTTGAGAGGTCCAGAACATAAGAGAAGATGGGGTATTTATAGGTGTGCAAAATTAGGGAATGAAGTGTTGTGCTTGCTGAGTTGAAAACCTTATACGTGGTGCACATTCGTTCTATGCTTTGACGCAACGAACCATGGCATATCATTGGAATGCTTACGCTATACGTCTTGCGCGGCACGCTTTAACGAGACCAACCCTGGAAACTCACTTGAATTGTTTCGATGTTCAGCTTTACAGTACGCTTTGACAAAGTGAACCGCGACACTTTTATGGAATGGATTCGCGGTTCAGCTTTGATTGTTGCACAGTTCACTTTAACACATTGAACATCGCATGGCCTTCAAAACTTCTCCAAATCTTCTTTTTAGCTCCAATTTTAGCCCAACTTTTCTTTAATGCCCCTAAAATGCTATAATGACCTACACAAGCTTATTTAGCCGTTAAATACTCGGTTTTACCCGAGAAACGAGTACAAAACAATAGGAAATACAGGTTATACCAAGTGTAGAAATGGAACTATCAAGCATCACCTATCCATTTTGGCTTCTGTTACATTATCAGTTTTGTATTTTAGGTTTGGGTATTCTTAGACTTGTACAATTAGTATTATTTCTTTTAAAAATTTTATTTTCTTTAGTAATTGGTATGAGAAAACTCCAAATAAATTCATTTAAGATCTTTAGCTTTATTAGTCAAATAAATTCAGATATCATTTATTACAATCCCACATTGACTAAGTATGAGATTATTAAATGGTATATAATTCATTGGGCACCCTCTCCTTATTGGCCGATTTTTAAGGACGAATTCTATCTAGTGGGTTTGTATCAAGTGGTATTAAAGTCGTCAACCCTATGGCTACCTCTACACCCCAAAACAGTACATGATATGAGAAACGTCCAAAGAAATTTGGTTCTAACTCTATTGATGATAGATTTTCTAGAATCGAATCCAACCCCAAAATACCCCACCACATCAACACATATGACCCATTCCCTTCCATTTTGGTGACATTCCAACCTATCAATCATCAAACATGCCATATGCCACACCTTCCAATTTGAAACTTCGTATGCCAACTTTTGGAGGAGAGGATCGAGACAGCTTCGTATACAAGGCAAAACAACGGTTTGACTATATTGCTATTCTGGAGGAAAATAAGGTATCCCTCACCTCTTACAACTTGGAGGGCATTGCCTTAAAGTGGTATTGTTGGACAATCAAATTTCATAGTATGATGACATGGGTAGAATTTTCAAAAGCATTGGTGGCTAGATTCGATAAATCCATTTTCAAAGATCTTGTAGAAACCTTGTCCCACCTCAATCAAACCGGATCTATCTTATATTAGCAAGATGAGTTTGAATGACTCTCACAACTAGTGGATGACTTGCATAAACATTACCTAGTCAGAGTAGTTTCATGGCAGGATTAAATGATAAAATTAGATATTAGGTAAAAATTTGAAAGCCCTATACTTTATCTCTTGCTTTTGAAATTTCCAGATTAATTTAAGACAAAACCAAAGCCTCAAAACCATCACCTCACCCAAGAACCATCAATCCTCTTTATGCTCGAACCACAACACCAACCACCAGTACTTCCCCACCTAGACTCCTTAGGACACCACCATAAGTTAAACAAACCACCTAAAACACTAACCCCATCATCACGCCAACCCTGCTTACCTCTGCTCAAGCTAGATCCTGAAGAGAAAATGGTTTGTGTTATACCTATGATGAAAAATATGTTCTTGGTCACTGTTGTACTACCCCAAACTGTTTATGATTTATGGCTAGCTAGAGGAAGAAGAAGATGCTTTTTAATTCTTCGAACAAGAGTCTAAATAACTAGAGCAAATCATTCATGATGTTTCTTTTTAAGCTATTACTGACATTTGTCATGCCCAAACAATCATATTACTTAGTCTAATCAAAAGCACACAAGTTACTGTACTCATAGATGGTAGAAGCACCCACAACTTTATTCAGAAATCATTGGTAAGCAAGTTAGGTATTCCAGTCTTGAAAGATAAAACATTCCAGGTTATGATTGCTAATCAAGAAAAATAAATCAATGCGAGGGACGTTGCATGTCTCTTTCTATAGACATTCAAGGAACAATAGTTACTGCAGATTTTTTTTGTGTTTCTTGTAGTTGCTTGACTAATCCCATACTTGGTCAATGTGGGATCGTAACATCATCTGAAACACCAATAATTCTAGAATATTTTTAAGCTTTTAAATTCTTAGGATCCGAATTAATCAACAATAGTATATATTTATATTACTGATGAGGTTATTTTTATACTCATCAAAATACATTTTATGTGTTCATTTTGAAAACCTTGTTTAACCACTAGAAAAACCACTTAAGATATAAAATTATTAAAGTGGTAAGTAGAGTTCGTTTGACAGGGAATTGGAGTAATATGTTGAATAATTAACTAGTCCTAAATGCAATTAAGCAAATCATAGTAGGTAGATAGTGTGTGGTTTGATAAACCACCAAATCATGCAAATAAAGTAAATGACAATAAAATAAAGAGAAGTTGAATAGATAGGAGTCCAATATCAACAATAATAGATAGGAGAATGGGCTTAACAATTAATATAGATTGTAGGGAATTTCTGGAATTGCAAGAGGGTATGGGTAATGCTTTCTAAGCCACTTTAAGGGACCAATCTCCATATATTAACCATTTGTTTTCTAGGATGTGTTTAGGTAATAACTATGAACCCTAAACATTTTCCCACCTCAATGCCTAATTGAATAAGGGAAGGAGGTCAATGTGGGATTGGTTGGTTACAAATCTAGGTTTAGATTAGTGTGGTTGATATACCCTCCACTAATTTATCCTATTTATTGGGTTCTTAATCACACAAGGGTGTCAATCCAAGGATGATTGCATAACATGAATTCTAAACAAGATTGTAATTAACAAGTGGATATACAAGTCAATAACATAGTGAATAGAATCTAATGAATAAATAAATAGAACACATATAGAGATTCAATACAAAGCTTAAGCAAATACCCACAACCAAATGCTCTTCACATCTATCCCCTAGATTAGGGTTTTAGTTACACATAGTTACAATCAAATAGAAAGCAAGTAATAGGTAAGGAAATCACCCTTAGGCCTCCTTCTTTAGTGCTTGCTCCTTCCTATCCAATAGTGCTCCTAGTGCAAGAAGTGGTAGAAGAGGATGTGTCTAGATAGGTAGATGTCTAATGGTGAGTGACAAAGGTAATGAGATGTAGAGAATGGGAAGAGAGGAATGATTTAGGTGAGGTAGTCTAATAGTTTGTTGAGAGATGGGAGAGGAGAATGGATAGATTAGGAATGGTGGAGATAGGAATTTCTTGGATGAACAAGTGTGTTTTTAAAGGAGAAAATGTGATGTATTTATAGAATTGGAAAGCTAGGGTACGAAATGGGCATGAAAGGACAAGAATAGCCCTCTTGAATGGCTGATATTCCAACACTAGAATTCCTACGCTAGACGTTTTTCTCTTTTTTTGCCACTTTGTCGCCATGGCGACACAAAGTGGCAACATCACACCCGATTGTGTTGCCATTGTGTCGCCAAATGGTGACAACGTAAGAATGCCAACGCTGGAATTCCTATGTTGTCGCCACTTGTGCCTTCATGATGCCAGTGGCGACCATATCTTCACCAAGTGGCGACAATGCCCTGTTTTGCCAACTTGTGCTCCTTTTTGCACCAAAGTCCTCACTTCCTTCATGAATGCCCTTGAGGCCTAAGTAAACCTGAAAGACTTGATTTAACAACATTAAATACGGAGAAACGCCCGAGAATCAAGCATAAAGAGATGGGAATGAGGGCCAAAATCATACCAATTTTGGCTTGATCAAATACCCCCAAACCTATCTTTTGCTAGTCCTCGAGCAAAACATTCACAAATCAACCCCAAAGACATGCATCGAGACATTTCAAAGGCTTTTAATAAAGCTCTAACTCATCCAAGCAAGGTTTTACTTATCATGATCAATATGCAAAACCAAAATGAAGAGATTAAAACAATTATGCACTAGTGAGGGTTTTTACATGTAAGATAGTGTTAAGTAAAGATAAAGAGCATGCCACTCTAGATATGATTGTAGGTAATGCAACCTTACATTCAAAATTCCAAAGCTTCAAAGCAAATGTGCTATTTGGTTTAGAATGTAATTTGCCTTGATATCTAATCCTCACCGGAATCTCTCTTTTCTTCTCATTGATTCCTAGGTTTCGCTCAAAATACATATGCAATATGAATTCATGTCGTGGATATCGAATTGATTGCACATGATCATTTTTAAAATGCAATTTCTAGAAATTAAGTCTCATGAATGGAATTGCAAGAGATGAATTAGAAAGAACATGCATCAACCCAAATTCACAAGTGGACATCCCTAAATATCATGAAGGTCTTTCTTGGTTGTAACAGGCCCTTAGGTGAATGGTGAAACAAAATCATAGGCAATAGATAACAATGAACCCAATGATTTACCTAAGACATACATTCTAATTATGAGTTCCAATTCTTTTCATGCATTTGTTCACACCCTTGACGTCCATTGCTTACAATATTACTTCAATTGAAAATTCTCTACTCAAACTTTTTATTGAGTAGCTATTTCAATTCTTAACCCTCTATTTAGGCCAATTGTGCACAATTCATAGTTCTTTTTATTTTATGTTATTTTTCTCTTGGCTTTGCCCATTCATTTCTTTTCTTTTGCATACATCTTTTTATTTCAATCTTTTTCTTTTGTTTTTGCTTTTCTTTTTCTTTGCTTTTCTTTTTCTTTTCATCCACTCTTGCATTTCAATACTCTTTTACACAAATTTACATGCCTAGGTACATGTATCAATATTTTCTCTTAAAAGAGCTTACATCCATATCCTAAGCCTTAGCAAATCATTTGGTCAAGGTAAGCAAATTATGTAGGCTATATGGTTCGTTTAGATGTGGTTCAAAAATGAAAAGTTTAAGATGTGTTTTGGCTTCAAAAGAGGCTTGGGAGCACACACATTAGAGGGAATGGAAGTATTTAGGCCAATTTACGGTTTTTCACATGCATTGCCTAAAGTCATTTCTAAAGGTTTGTCCACAAGCAAATCAAAACATCATAATATTCTATGACATGCAATATTTAAGTGCAAATGAGACCTATACATGCTTAAATGAGTGTTTGAGAGTGAGTGTTTAAAGAGTGAATATTTGACAACTCAAAATACGTTTTTTAAGGCCAGGTTTGTGATCCTCACGGGAATCTCTACTATTAATTCCTAGCCTTAAAGCAAAATTGATAATTCACCCTAACATTATGAGAAAAAGATTAACGCACTTTGTTCAATGACACCCTAAATGGCATGACGTTAATCTAAACCAAACAATGACAAAGATGCACAATTCCTCACTACTCATGTAAAGTAAAATCTCAACAAGCAAACAAGCAAAGTATGCTTAAATATGGCATTATCGCAAGAATTTGAAAAATTCGGCTCAAATTTTAAAACCAAGCATTGTAAGCAAAGTGGTGTTGTGCAATTGTACCCCCAAACCTAAATTGGACATTGTCCTCAATGTTCATGGGAGGCAATATTTGTCAAAAGGCGCAACCCAACAAATCCAAAGTAAATGATGTATATATGTCCACGAATAATCAATGTATTTTCAAAAATTTGGCAAAGTGCCCTCTCATCCTAACATACACCAAAATCATCTAAAAAGATGCTCAATCATGAATGGCATATTCATTAACATTCCTTTCATTCAAAAGTAGTCAATAAAGTACATACATTCTAAATCCACTACCAAAATCCATCTCACATCCTTATTCTAAGCAAAAACGGAATAAAGATAAAAGAATTCAAAAATGATGCGATTAATTAAAAACAAAAATTTTATGCTATGAAGGAAATGTACCAAAGTGGGTTGCCTCCCACAAATCGCTCGATTTAACGTATAGGCAAGACGTGGCATAGTGCTCCCGCACTTCGAACTTCCAAATTGTTGCTTTCCTTAGAATAAGGCTTTCGCCCTTTTTATGAGCACTCTTGGCTTGCCCGTCCCTCAAAGATTCAAAAGTTGTCTTTGTTTCATCCCAAGAGATAAAGAAACCTTGCTTCAATGCACATGCAACACAACAAGTGCTTCTTCAAGAATCAATAGAAAATCTACACACAAAATATATTAGAAATTTTCGAAAAAATAAAAGTATACTCAATTCAAGCAATTGCCAACAAGAGCTTGAAACACTAATTATTCAAAGAAAAAACAAACTAAACAAACTAAACATAACATAACATGCACGAAGATTTTCAACATTGTGCATTTGGGGTGGGGTTAGGATTAACTAAGGGCGTTTTGACTAAGTTGGGAAATTCATTCTTCTTTACAATCCAAACAAATGTAGATGACTTCCCCATGGTTTCCTTGCCTTTATTTCTAATTTGGTTCATTAGATCTTTCCTCACCCAATTTTTCTTTATCCTAGGTGGACTCTTCCAATTCCTAGTCTTCTCAACCCATACCTTCCTAACATGCCTATACTTCTCTCTTTGTATAAAATTCCCTTGTGTGCCATGCCTTTCATATTCTTGGCTTAGTGGTCTAATGTGACCTATGTTATGGCAATGGTGGCACATGGTGATAGGGTTATGAATGATACCTTGTTGGTGGTTCTTTGTTAGAGGTAAAGGTGTAGGGTTCTCATTCCTCCCTTTTGTTTTCCTCCTCTTTGTTTTGCTAAGATTCAGCACTTTGACTTTGGCACTTGAAGAGGCTTGACTCAATTTGGGCATTTCTTCTTTTGAGCATGGAAACACTTTCTTGATCATTCCCTCAATTTCTTGCTTATACCTTGCAAGTTCCACAAGGTGGTCTATTTCCTTCTTCTTTGTTATCTCCAAAGCCTTGTCCCATGTTTGAATTTCAGCTTGCATTAGCCGTATCCTCTTTGCAAAATCCTCATTGATCTCCTCAAACTCCTTCAATGTTGTACTCTTTTCGGCTTCAAGTCTCTCAATTTGTTCTTCAAATTCTTTATTCTTGTAGGAGACTTCGCCATTATGCTTCTTGAGATTACTATTTTCGACTATGAGCATCATTACTTCAAGTATGAGTTTCTTGTTCAATTCTTGAAGCTTATTCTCCTTTGTCGTTTCCAAAGCTTCTTTGCCTTCTAACTTTTTCTTCAAGAATTGTACCTTCCCTTCGTAATCCTTCCCCATTTCTTGTTGTTGTTGTTGGGAAGTTGTTATCATTTTTCCTTGAAGTAGATCATTCTCTTTTCTCAACTCATCTATTGCCATCCTTAGCTTTTCACTCATACTCAAAAGCTTTTAGTTCGTTTCTAGCATGATCTTACATAGATCTACTTTTTCCGATTGATACGAGTCTTCTTTATAGTTTTGAGTTGTGGCCTTGATGGATTTGTTGAAATTTCCTTCAAATGCGGACTCTATTGCTATATCAACTTACATGAGCTCTCCCATCCTATCTTCTGATGACATGCTCATTGGCGGGTAGCTTGGCCTTGAGTTTTGCATGAAGAAATTCATAGAGTCTAAAACACAAAGAAACTAAAAATATCAAAAAAATGAAAAGGAACTAAAGAGACTAAAAAAAAAAACAAATAGGAAACTAAAAATTATTAAAACTAAACTAACTATTACAAAGAAAAGTTAATTGATTCAACAAATTGCTACCAATTCCCTAACAACGGCGCCAATTTTAATGAGGTCGTTTTGGTACTCAACAAAATACATTTTATGTGTTCATTTTGAAAACCTTGTTTAACCACTAGAAAAACCACTTAAGATATAAAATTAGTAAAGTGGTAAGTAGAGTTCGTTCCACAGGGAATTGGAGAAATATGTTGAATAATTAACTAGTCCTAAATGCAATTAAGCAAATCATAGTAGGTGGATAGTGTGTGGTTTGATAAACCACCAAAACATGCAAATAAAGTAAATGACAATAATATAAAGAGAAGTTGAATAGATAGGAGCCCAATATCAACAATACTAGATAGGAGAATGGGCTTAACAATTAATATAGATTCTAGGGAATTTATGGAATTGCACGAGGGTATGGGTAATGCTTTATAAGCAACTTGAAGAGACCAATCTCCATATGTTAACCATTGGTTTTCTAGGATCTGTTTAGGTCATAAATATGAACCCTAAACATCTTCCCACCTCAATGCCTAACTGATTAAGGGAATGGAGTCAATGTGGGATTTGTTGGTTATAAATCTAGGTTTAGATTAGTGTGGTTGATATACCCTGCACTAATCTATCATATTTATTGGATTCTTAATCACACAAGGGTGTCAATCCAAGAATGATTGCATAACATGTTATTCTAAACAAGATTGTAATTAACAAGTGGATATACAAGTCAATCACATAGTGAATAGAATCTAATGAATAAATAAATATAACACATATAAAGATTCATTACAAAGCTTAAGAAAATACCCACAACCAATTGTTGTTCACATCTATCCCCTAGATTAGGGTTTTAGTTAAACATAGTTACAATCAAATAGAAAGAGAGTAATAGGTAAGGAAATCACCCTTAGGCCTCCTTCTTTAGTGCTTGCTCCTTTCTTTCCAAGAGTGCTCCTAGTGCAAAGAGTGGTAGAAGAGGATGTGTCTAGATAGGTGGGTGTCTAATGGTGAAAAGGTAAACAGATGTAGAGAATGGGAAGAGATGAATGATTTAGGTGAGGTAGTCTATTAGTTTGTTGAGAGATTGGAGAGGAGAATGGAGAGATTAGGAATAAGTCCACTTTGTTGCCACTTTGTCGCCATGGCAACACAAAGTGGTGACATCACACCTGATTGTGTCGCCATTGTGTCGCCAAATGGCGACAACGTAGAAATGCCAATGTTGGAATTCCTACGTTGTCGCCACTTGTGCCTTCATAATGCCAGTGGCGACCACATCCTCACCAAAGTGGCGACAATGCCCTGTTTCGCCAACTTGTGCACTTTTTTGCACCAAAGTCCTCACTTTCTTCACGAATGCCCTTGAGGCCTAAGTAAACATGAAACACTTGATTTAACAATATTAAATACGGGGAAATGCCCGAGAATCAAGCATAAAGAGATGAGAATGAGGGCCAAAATCATACCAATTTTGGCTTGATCAATTACAAACAATATCTTTTGTTAGAATATGACCATTAAAGAGATAAGAAAGGAATCAATACTGGATCAGGTGATCAAAGATTGGATATTAGATTATTATCTCTAAAAATGTTAGATAGCTGATCAATGATTGGTTGCTTGCTTATCTCTAACAATATCATATAGCTACTGATAAAAGATTTTATCCGATTTTACCCAATTTCCGTTATAAGTCAATATTTTGAAAATACCCCTATTTAGTCAATGTAAAATATCAAGTGTCATAATTGCATAATTATAAATGACACAAGATATTTATATGGAAACCCTCACGGGAAAAACCACGGGCTATTATGTGCGCCACACACGAACCTCGAATGCATTAATGGCAGTGGGGATTACAACCTAATCCAGGTATGTAACTCACCACCACTACCTAATTCAGGTATAAGTGAACCTAGTCCAATTGCTTGTGATTTAAGCTACCTAATCCCGGAAGCTAGACAAGTCTTACTCCTTAATGAAGAGATAAATGTCCAATGTGAATATATGATGATACTCAAAGAGCAAACAAAGCTAGGGAACCTTAGATGCTTATCTAGAATGATAATATGACAATTAATTCATTACTAGATATAAATAGCTAAATGACATATCATAAAGCTTAGCTAAACATAGATTATGGAAACCTAGAAAGCTATCACAATACAACACTCAATCAATACACCACATACAATCTCTATCTTGTAACTAGAATAATATTCTAAGAGCATACAAGTTATAAAAGAGATGGCTAGCTAAGAAAGACACAAAAATTAGATGATGTAAGTGAAAAACTTACCAAGCAAGATGTGATGATGCAAAACCATGCCTGGATGCATCCTATATGGTCGTAGATGATGTTATATGAACTTTGATGCAAAAAGTAATGACTTTGAGTGTTTAAAGGTGAGTTCTTATGAATTTTTCTCGTGAAATATGTTCTAAGGGAAAAAATAAGCTTTTTGAACTCTTGAAAAACGACCTAAAATTAAAGAGGCATATATATATATAGGGTGTCAAGATGAAGTGACAACGTTTTGAATAAGTGACCCTATTTTTGCCTTGGGCGCTGTATAGATCATTTTATGTAAAGCAACTTGTATAGCGCTTACCTGGAAAAAATGATGAACATGAAGAACATTTCTTCATCGGCATTGTTCGAACAGTGCCACATTTATGTTCCTCTCGGGTTTCAGATAGGCGATGTACGTACATCGCTATTGAACAACAACCGTATAGTGCCTATAGTAAAATGCAATAAAATAAATCAGATCTGATACATGCAAAACCCAATTCCACTAGGTCTAGGATGAGCGTTGTACGTAGAGCGCCCCTGTAGAGTGACCGTACAATGCCTACATCAATTTTGCATCCTAAATGCTTAAATGACATGACATTCTAATCCTAAGATGCAGTCAATAAGAATATGCATGAAGAGATATAAATGATCATAAATGAGCACATATAAAATACACACAATATACAAGAATAAGAATTATGCATGTGTTATGAGTATATGCAACTAATCTCTTCAATTGCAAATAAGAACTTACAAATTTACCTTTGGTGATTATCAACTTGAGGTCTTGAAAAAGGCATTTGTGTAGGGAAAAATAAACAAATAAAAGTGTTACACGCAGCGGAAGCGATACTAAAGACAATTTAGTGACTTTTAAAATTTTTCCTTTATGAACCTTAAACCCTTTTAATCAATAAACATGCATATATATCAACAAAAGTAAATTACCTCTTGTCGCGTGATCCGATTGACTTACGTCGATGGTAATCCGCAAGACCTTCAATCCGAGCACGAACGTGGATCACCTAGGAGCGTGGTCTCCCTTTTCTTTGAATTGCAAACCTGTGAATGGACCAAACAAATACTTTCTTTTCTTTGTTAGTCACAAAACAATCAAAAGAATGTCAAAATTATTCCGGTCACTTTTGAGTTCACAATCTTATGATCGAAACTCGCGTGAACCTAGATCGATATCGTATACACAAGCTTATTGATGTTTAAGCAATTGTATACTATCAAAGAATAATTTTTCACTCCTTTTTGTCTCTCTAGAATAAAAACTCTCTTAGAATTAAGAAGAAGAAGAAAGAAAATAAAAACTCAAGCACCAATTAATTGATGTGGCCGAACCCTATAAGAACATATATATAGGTTGGCCGAATTTTTCTTCTTTTTCCTTTAGGGTTGCCGAATTCTATGTAGTATCTAATTAGGGTTGGCCGAATTTCATCATGTCACTTATATAGGGTGACTGAAATTCAACCCTAATTCTTTTTAACTTTATAGACTTCAAACCCTAATCCAACTCTTTTATTTTTATTCTTTTATTTGACTAAATAAAAAAAAAAACTCCTTATTTGATTAAATAAATAATACTAATTTATTTATTTACTTATCAAACAAGTCTTTTACTTTTAGGAAAGATTTGTTTATTTAATTAAACAATTAATCAATAAATCAATTAATTCTTATTTAATTAAAACAAATGAAACAAAATAATATTTTTAGGTCAAAACTTTAACCTAGCCGCCCCACTTATATATAAGATGGGCCTAATATTATTTTCCTATTTCATTTAATCCATTGGACTTTAAATAAAAAAGCCCACATGTGAACCAGACCCATTCTTACTAAAAGAAACAAGCCCACATGTCTTTCATTAATATATTAATATAATTGAGCAGCCCATTACTTAAATAATGTGCAAATTATATTCTTAATATATTAAATGCAATTCTAGATGGACCCTTAAATTGGTCCGGTAGAATATATCAAGTGATCCATGCAAGTCCGTGTGGATTGGGGATCTTGGCGGGCCATCTAAATTTAAGCTTCAATAGATATAACCTAATCACAATCAACAAATGATTCACTTAGGTCCGATCCATTAATTTTAACTCATTCCACTAAAGAGCTAAAACTGAACTCTTAAATAAAGATAGAAAAGGAAGATGCTCCTCATTCATACCCTAGACAATCATATTGGAGATAGTGTATCCTCGTGATTAATATCAGTAATCGCCAAGAGTTCATAGACCGCCTATAACTCTCCAAGTTACCATATTTACTCATATGACCACGTTTTGAACTTGGATATTTTGACTTGTCCAGAAGCCATGTTTTCAATAGACACTATTGAAAACTCAACGTTGAGATTTAATATCCAATTACCTCAAAACATCCATATGATGATATTATACTCTCATTTAATTAAATGGAGCCACGATGTCCATATCTATAAATGAAGTCCTCTATCGATTAACAAATGAATATCACCAAACTATCGAGGATAGACTATGCGATATAATCGTACTCATTGATAACTCAAATGATATCACTTGCAACCATAAGTCCATCATTTATCTCAGGATTAAGATAGACTCTCCGATTGTCCTGATAATGAAAAGACTATTATCTATTGACGGTTCTAGATAAAGCTTTTCATTGTGATCCAGTTCAATGCACCCAGTGCACTAGATCCTTTTGCTCGAAGACACTCCGATGATTTTAGACTCATCATATCTCATTTGATCCCACTCAAATGCTAGCAAAAGAATTCTACAACTTTAACAAGATAAAGGTGCCCAACCTTTAACTTAAGTTGTGAACAATATTCAAGACTAACTAAAGAATTGTGTCTACCACATACATATCCAGATGTACGAACAATTCTTCTTTTCCCATAGTCTTTAGACCTTATGATTATTTACTTTGACAATTATAATACAAACTATACATGCTATACGATTTGTTAAACCAGAAATCACTTTATTAATATGAAAAAGATTGTTAATTACAACATTACACTCTTGCTATTGAGCATAATCCTAACAATCTCCCACTTGCGCTATAGCAAATGTGTCATATCTCTCAAGCCTATATTCTCTAGATGCCCATCGAAACTCTTCTGAGGTAGAGCCTTTGTGAAGGGATCCGCTAGATTTTCTGCTGACGCGATTTTGGTAATCGTCACGTCACCTCTTTGAACAATCTCCCTTAAAAGATGATACTTTCTTTCAATGTGTTTACCTCTCTTGTGACTTCTTGGTTCTTTCGAATTAGCCACTGCTCCACTGTTGTCACAGTAGATAGTGATCTGCTTATTCGCACTAGGAACCACTTCTAAGTCAATCAAGAATTGGCGGAGCCAAACAGCCTCTTTGGCAGCTTCGCATGCAGCAACATACTCAGCTTCCATGGTGGAATCAGCAATACAAGATTGCTTGATACTCCTCCATATAACTGCTCCTCCTCCAATAGTAAACACAGCCCCTGATGTGGATTTTCTGGAGTCAGAATCTGATTGGAAATCAGAATCTGTATACCCAACGGGAACCAAATCCCCTCCAGAGTATACAAGCATATTATCTCTCGTTCTCTTAAGATACTTGAAAATATGCTTGACTGCCGTCCAGTGATCAGGTCCAGGTTTCGATTGAAACCTGCTAACTATGCCAACAGCAAAACAAATATCTGGTCTAGTACAGAGCATTGCATACATGAGACTTCCAACTGCCGAGGCATATGGAACTCTACTCATGAATTGCTCTTCATGCTCATTCTTAGGAACTTGTTCCTTAGAAAGCTTGATTCCATGTCTGAAAGGTAACATACCTTTCTTGGAATCCTGCATGGAAAACCTAGACAAGATTTTGTGTATGTATGAAGCTTGGGATAATGCAATCGTTCTATTCTTTCTATCCCTTATTACTTGGATACCTAGAATAAAACTTGCTTCTCCTAAGTCCTTCATATCAAATTGTTTTGCTAACCATTCTTTTACTGATGTTAATACACCTACATCGTTTCCAATGAGTAGTATATTATCATCATATGGATGTTTTGAGGTAATTGGATATTAAATCTCAACGTTGAGTTTTCAATAGTGTCTATTGAAAACATGGCTTCTGGACAAGTCAAAATATTCAAGTTCAAAACGTGGTCATATGAGTAAATATGGTAACTTGGAGAGTTATAGGCGGTCTATGAACTCTTGGCGATTACTGATATTAATCACGAGGATACACTATCTCCAATATGATTGTGTAGGGTATGAATGAGGAGCATCTTCCTTTTCTATCTTTATTTAAGAGTTCAGTTTTAGCTCTTTAGTGGAATGAGTTAAAATTAATGGATCGGACCTAAGTGAATCATTTGTTGATTGTGATTAGGTTATGTCTATTGAAGCTTAAATTTAGATGGCCCGCCAAGATCCCCAATCCACACGGACTTGCATGGATCACTTGATATATTCTACCGGACCAATTTAAGGGTCCATCTAGAATTGCATTTAATATATTAAGAATATAATTTGCACATTATTTAAGTAATAGGCTGCTCAATTATATTAATATATTAATGAAAGACATGTGGGCTTGTTTCTTTTAGTAAGAATGGGTCTGGTTCACATGTGGGCTTTTTTATTTAAAGTCCAATGGATTAAATGAAATAGGAAAATAATATTAGGCCCATCTTATATATAAGTGGGGCGGCTAGGTTAAGGTTTTGACCTAAAAATATTATTTTGTTTCATTTGTTTTAATTAAATAAGAATTAATTGATTTATTGATTAATTGTTTAATTAAAGAAACAAATCTTTCCTAAAAGTAAAAGACTTGTTTGATAAGTAAATAAATAAATTAGTATTATTTATTTAATCAAATAAGGAGTTTTTTTTTATTTAGTCAAATAAAAGAATAAAAATAAAAGAGTTGGATTAGGGTTTGAAGTCTATAAAGTTAAAAAGAATTAGGGTTGAATTTCAGTCACCCTATATAAGTGACATGATGAAATTCGGCCAACCCTAATTAGATACTACATAGAATTCGGCAACCCTAAAGGAAAAAGAAGAAAAATTCGGCCAACCTATATATATGTTCTTATAGGGTTCGGCCACATCAATTAATTGGTGCTTGAGTTTTTATTTTCTTTCTTCTTCTTCTTAATTCTAAGAGAGTTTTTATTCTAGAGAGACAAAAAGGAGTGAAAAATTATTCTTTGATAGTATACAATTGCTTAAACATCAATAAGCTTGTGTATACGATATCGATCTAGGTTCACGCGAGTTTCGATCATAAAATTGTGAACTCAAAAGTGACCGGAATAATTTTGACATTCTTTTGATTGTTTTGTGACTAACAAAGAAAAGAAAGTATTTGTTTGGTCCATTCACATGTTTGCAATTCAAAGGAAAGGGAGACCACGCTCCTAGGTGATCCACGTTCGTGCTCGGATTGAAGGTCTTGCGGATTACCATCGACGTAAGTCAATCGGATCACGCGACAAGAGGTAATTTACTTTTGTTGATATATATGCATGTTTATTGATTAAAAGGGTTTAAGGTTCATAAAGGAAAAATTTTAAAAGTCACTAAATCGTCTTTAGTATCGCTTCCGTTGCGTGTAACACTTTTATTTGTTTATTTTTCCCTATAATTCACAATCTTATGATCGAAACTCGCGTGAACCTAGATCGATATCGTATACACAAGCTTATTGATGTTTAAGCAATTGTATACTATCAAAGAATAATTTTTCACTCCTTTTTGTCTCTCTAGAATAAAAACTCTCTTAGAATTAAGAAGAAGAAGAAAGAAAATAAAAACTCAAGCACCAAAATTGATGTGGCCGAACCCTATAAGAACATATATATAGGTTGGCCGAATTTTTCTTCTTTTTCCTTTAGGGTTGCCGAATTCTATGTAGTATCTAATTAGGGTTGGCCGAATTTCATCATGTCACTTATATAGGGTGACTGAAATTCAACCCTAATTCTTTTTAACTTTATAGACTTCAAACCCTAATCCAACTCTTTTATTTTTATTCTTTTATTTGACTAAATAAAAAAAAAACTCCTTATTTGATTAAATAAATAATACTAATTTATTTATTTACTTATCAAACAAGTCTTTTACTTTTAGGAAAGATTTGTTTCTTTAATTAAACAATTAATCAATAAATCAATTAATTCTTATTTAATTAAAACAAATGAAACAAAATAATATTTTTAGGTCAAAACTTTAACCTAGCCGCCCCACTTATATATAAGATGGGCCTAATATTATTTTCCAATTTCATTTAATCCATTGGACTTTAAATAAAAAAGCCCACATGTGAACCAGACCCATTCTTACTAAAAGAAACAAGCCCACATGTCTTTCATTAATATATTAATATAATTGAGCAGCCAATTACTTAAATAATGTGCAAATTATATTCTTAATATATTAAATGCAATTCTAGATGGACCCTTAAATTGGTCCGGTAGAATATATCAAGTGATCCATGCAAGTCCGTGTGGATTGGGGATCTTGGCGGGCCATCTAAATTTAAGCTTCAATAGACATAACCTAATCACAATCAACAAATGATTCACTTAGGTCCGATCCATTAATTTTAACTCATTCCACTAAAGAGCTAAAACTGAACTCTTAAATAAAGATAGAAAAGGAAGATGCTCCTCATTCATACCCTAGACAATCATATTGGAGATAGTGTATCCTCGTGATTAATATCAGTAATCGCCAAGAGTTCATAGACCGCCTATAACTCTCCAAGTTACCATATTTACTCATATGACCACGTTTTGAACTTGGATATTTTGACTTGTCCAGAAGCCATGTTTTCAATAGACACTATTGAAAACTCAACGTTGAGATTTAATATCCAATTACCTCAAAACATCCATATGATGATATTATACTCTCATTTAATTAAATGGAGCCACGATGTCCATATCTATAAATGAAGTCCTCTATCGATTAACAAATGAATATCACCAAACTATCGAGGATAGACTATGCGATATAATCGTACTCATTGATAACTCAAATGATATCACTTGCAACCATAAGTCCATCATTTATCTCAGGATTAAGATAGACTCTCCGATTGTCCTGATAATGAAAAGACTATTATCTATTGACGGTTCTAGATAAAGCTTTTCATTGTGATCCAGTTCAATGCACCCAGTGCACTAGATCCTTTTGCTCGAAGACACTCCGATGATTTTAGACTCATCATATCTCATTTGATCCCACTCAAATGCTAGCAAAAGAATTCTACAACTTTAACAAGATAAAGGTGTCCAACCTTTAACTTAAGTTGTGAACAATATTCAAGACTAACTAAAGAATTGTGTCTACCACATACATATCCAGATGTACGAACAATTCTTCTTTTCCCATAGTCTTTAGACCTTATGATTATTTACTTTGACAATTATAATACAAACTATAAATGCTATACGATTTGTTAAACCAGAAATCACTTTATTAATATGAAAAAGATTGTTAATTACAACATTACACTTTTGCTATTGAGCATAATCCTAACAATTTGAGCTTGATCCTCAATCACATAAACTACCCTTATAATTCAAACCCCAAAATGTGGTTTATCCATGAAATGAGCCAATCAACTTGGAGGCACTTACAATCTCCCCCTTTGGCTATTTAGTGACAAAACCACCACTCACAATGATTCCTCATAACAAAAAAGAAACTACGGGTCTACAATGATTTTCTACATTACAAAGAGATAATACAAAGATAAACCTTAATGTCTTCAATTTCTTGTAGAACAACCAAACCTTCAAAACAAAGTTTCTACACTTTCCAATACAAATAAATGTGAGATTAATCAAGTGAGAACATAAACAAGCATTTGCATTTAAGAATTTAAGCACAATATTATGCAATGTATGTGTAATTCAATGCTTCCTCTCAAAGGGTTACTCCCCCTTAGTTTGTACTCTCCCTAACATGTAATTTTGCTACTACAATTAGCACAATAAGCATTCTCCCCTTACCAATATACTACTCCTCCTTTTTGTCATGAGATGGGCAAATGAGTATTCCTTAAACGGGCCATTTGAAGCAAAGAGAGATAGAAGCATACATGTCATTTACATAATCATATAAAGCACTTTATGCAACTCAATTAGAAGGAGTTCATAGAAAATGTGTGAATGAAAATGCTTTGCATGTAAGACATATTGCATTTAAGTCCAAAAAATCAATTGTATTTGGCAAAGCAAATGACAAAGGTTTCCAATAGGAATTCAAACCAATTTCACCATTTGTCATGAATTAAAACAAGGATATAGAGAATGTATTGATTTCAATTTTAATACCATTTCAATTTTGGAGCACTACATCTAACTTTATAAGCGAAACATATCATGAGCAACTTTGCACCCTATTTGATTTTTCCAGATAAGATATCTGTATGATAGTAGACATGTTTAACAAATAAAGAAATAGAGACATTTGGATGTTAGAATCCTTAAAACGGATACAAGATCCTTTACGCATTTTGAGTCTCATAAGCTTTTCACACATTGTTTTGCATTTACGAATTGCAATCATCAATTTATGCTTTTTCATTTGAGCATGTCATTTGAATTTCATGTTTTTCATTGTTTAAGCATGTTGTTAAGAATCATCATGTCATGGAGATTATTATAGGTTATTCAATAAGTACTTCCTATGTATATATGTTCTAGTCCAAAAATGCATGTTTGAACATAAATATGACTTGAATTGCATTCAAAGCATGGTTCACACTTATTGAGATAAAAGCATATATACATATGTGCAACCAAGATACTCAAGTAATTAATAAAGAAGCATAAAAATTTTAAATTTTTTGCATGCAACAAGTATGCAATTGCTCTCTTTGCTTGAGTTCCCCAAATGAGGTCAATCACCAAAACACATCACTCCACGAGACATATCCTAATAGATCTACTAAGTGTTTTAAACCTAGTTGCATTTAAGGGCTTTGTAAATAAGTCTGCTAGTTGATCATTAGTACCTACATGTTCAAGTACTATGCATTTATTTTCAACTAGTTCTCATATGAAATGATGGCGGATGTCATTATGCTTAGTCCTAGAGTGTTGTATCGGATTCTTAGTCCTAGAGTGTTGTATCAGATTCTTGCATTTATTTTCAACTAGTTCTCATATGAAATGATGGCGGATGTCAATATGCTTAGTCCTAGAGTGTTGTATCGGATTCTTGGAAATATTAATATCACTAAAGTTATCACAAAAGAGGGTTACAGTACCTTGATTGAATCCGTAGTCGACTAGAATTTGCTTCATCCATAGGAGTTGTATGCATCCACTCCCTGCGGCTACGTACTCGACCATGGCCATGGATAAGGAAATCGAGTTTTGCTTCTTGCAAAACCAAGACACCAAGTTGTTGCATAGGAAGAAGTAACCGCCCGATGTGCTCTTCCTATCATCATAATTTCCTGTCCAATCCGCATCACTAAAGCCAACTAAACTAGCATTAGTGTCAAAAGCGTACCAAATCCCATTATTGGATGTCCTATTCATATAATGATTGATTCTCTTAACGGAAGATAGATGAGACTCCTTAGGATCCGCTTGGTACCTAGCACACACACCTACACTAAAAGAGATATCATGCCTACTTGTGATCAAATAAAGTAAGCCACCAATCATGCCCCAATATAGAGTTTGTTCCACACTTTTTAAACTAGTATCCTTGCTTAGTTTCAAAGTGGTACTCATGGGTGTATCACAATGTTTGGCATTTTCAAAACCAAACTTTTTCACTAGGTTTTTAGCATACTTGGTTTAGGTTATAAAAATCCCATCATTTAATTGCATAATTTGCAAACCTAGGAAGTAACTTAGCTCACAAACAAGACTCATCTTAAACCCATGAGACATGACTTCAACAAATTGTTGGACTTTGGTGTTGTTGGTGGAGCCAAACATTATATCATCAACATATATTTGAGCTATAAAGAGCTCATCATTGTCTTTCTTTATGAATAGAGTCTTGTCAACACTACCCCTTGTGTAATTATTGTCAACAAGAAATTGAGTGAGGCGCTTATACCAAGCCCTCAATGCTTGTTTTAACCCAAATGGAGCCTTCTTGACACGATAGACATGGTTGGGGTGGTGTGCATCCACAAACCCCTTGAGTTACTCAACAAACACTTCCTCTTGCAAGAAGCTATTGAGGAAGGCACTCTTGACATCCATTTGGTGCAATTTGAACTTGTGCACACAAGAAATGGACAAGAGAAGCCTAATGGACTCTAAACGGGCAACGAGAGCAAATGTCTCCTCAAAGTCAATACCCTCAATTTGAGAGTACCCTTGTGCAACAAGTCTAGCCTTGTTACGCACTATGTTGCCATCCTTATCAGATTTGTTCCTATATATCCACTTAGTGCCTATCACATTAATGCTCTTAAGCCTAGGAACTAGAGTCCAAACCTCATTCCTTTTGAATTGGTTTAGCTATTCTTGCATGGAAAAAACCTAAAATTCATCATTCAAGGATTTATCAACCTTTTTGGGTTTTATTCGAGAGGTGTAACATGTATAGCTAATGAGATAAGCTATTTGACGTCTGGTTCTAATACCCTCATTAATTTCTCCAATGATGTCTTTTTTATCATGGAGTTTCCTAACCTATGGAACGGGTTCATTAGAGTTCAAGAAAGGAACTCTATCAAGAGGTTGTGTGTCCTCTTCATCAAGGTTAGACATTCCAACATTAGGAGTCTCTACAACCTTCTCTAAGAGAGAGTCATCATCTATATCAACCTCCTCCTCATTGTCATTAGACTTGAGCCTTGTATCATCAATGACAACATTGGATGATTCCGTGATGGTTTAAGTCTTCAAGTTGAAAACTCTATAGGCTTTAATATTTAAGACATAGCTAACAAAGATACCCTCACCACTCTTAGCATTAAATTTGCCAAGTTGATCGCGATCATTTAGTATGTAGCCTTTGATTCCAAAATAGTGGAAGTAGCTTATATTTTGCCTTCTACCTCTCCACAACTCATAGGAGGTTTACCTAGTGTTAGGCCTTAGGAAAACTCTATTCCTTATATAGCAAGCCGTATTGATTGCTTCGGCCCAAAGGTTCTTAGGGACATTGTTGTTAAGCAACATGACACAGGCCATCTTTTGAAGAACCCCATTCTTCCTCTTAACAACTTCATTTTACTGAGGTGTCCTAGGAGTCAAAAACTCATGGGAGATGCCTACACTATCACAATAGCTTCCAAAGGAAACATTCTCAAATTCCCTCCTATGGTCACTTCTAATCCGTTTTATGCTTTTAATGTTTGAGTTCATTTCATTTTGAATTTTATTACAAAGCATTTTAAACTTGTCAAAAATTTTGGATTTTTCTCTAAGGAAATATGTCCATGTAAACCTAGAGAAATCATCTACATAAATAAAAATTTATCTCTTTCCACTTAAACTCTTGGGTTACATATGACCCATAAGATCCATATGGAGAATCTCTAGGGGCTCTTTGGTGGAAAGATACTTTCCCTTTTTATGTATGCTTTTGGTTAGTTTCCTTTGTTGGCAAGGTCTACAAACACCATTGGCTTCTTCCTAAGCTTTAGAAGGCCACGCACGGCATTGAACTTTTCTAAGATTCGTAAATTCTGAAAGTTCATGTGGCCAAGTCTTTCATTGCACAACTCAATTTGCTCATCCTTGGACACATTGCAAAAGACTACCATAGCTTCAAGACAATAGCAATTGTCGCTAGATCTCATTCCTTTTAACAAGGTTTGTACATTGGGCAATAGGATTGAACAATCATTTTTGCTAAATAAGACGAAAAGTCCTTCATCACTTAGATGGGAACTGCTTATCCAATTGGTTTTAAAGCCATCAACAAATAAAGCATTGGTCAAGGAGGGTAATCCGAGAGTGGAAATGGTTCATTTTCCTCTAACTCTCTTCTTGGATCCATCACCAAAGGTGACACATCCTCTTTCCTCTATGACAAGAGTCACAAAGAAACACTTGTTTCCCGTCATGTGCCTAGAGCACCCACTATCTAGATACCAAAAGTTAGAAGAATTTACCTTCGAGGCAATTTGTGAACATTGCAAAAGTGTTCATCTCTTCTAATCCACCTAGGTGAAACATTTTCTTTCCTAGCAGTATTTGGTACTTGGGCTCTAAAAGTCTTAGGATCATGCAAATGTGTTTCATTTTTCCTAGAGACATGCATCTTAGCTTTAGCCTATTTCTTTTCTATCATGCTTTCAATTCTACGCAATTTTATATAATGAAAGCAATTTGGTATAATGTGACCATCAATACCACAAAAATGACATATAAGAATAAAGTTAGGAATCATACCATAACTTTAAGGATGCATTGGAGCCTTCCCATGTCTTTTTGGTTGTCTTGGTTATTGATAAAGATCTCTTCTTCTTTGTTGTTGACCAAGACTTGATTGCTTCCTCGGTTAAGCTTGCATGATAGGTGTCTTCCCTTGATGGAATTTTGGTTGAGGGAAGTCAGCTTGAAGAGCTCATGTAAGATGAGCTTGAGGTAGACTTTTTGGTGCCACCTTCATTTAAGCACTTATTGAACACTCTCCTGAGTCAAGTTTCTTCCTAGGTAATTGACGAAAAGGAGACTCTCTGAGGGTCACGCTCTTGACAAATATGGTCTTACTTGGAGTGGAGGACATCTTGTCACCTTCAAATCCAAGACCCCTCTTGTCACTTGGCCTCTTTCCAATGTCTGACATGTGGTCAATTTTTATAAGTGCTAGAGTCCATTTTGGCCATCAACTCTTTAGCATCTTCAAGCTCTCTTTTCAACCATTCTTCACTCTTCTTAGATAAGTCTAACTCCTTTCTTAGCATATCTTCACTCTCCATGGTTCTCACCACTTCTTCACTTAAGTGGTCAACTTGTGTTGAGAGTTCTAGTTTTTCTTCCTTTAATCAATTAATTTCGCTCTTGTTCTTTAACCTTGAACTCTCAAACTTCATCATGTAGTCTTGGAGATCCATCTTATCCACATTTCCATTTGTGGATTGTGATAAAGAGCAATCATCACTTGAGTCAATTTCCACTTGACTCTCATTCTCTTCTACACTAGCACTTTTGCTCTTGTGAGAAGAGGTAAAGGCTATGAAGTTAGCCATGAGTTCTTTATCATCCGAAGACTTATCTCCTTTATTGGAGTCATCATTCCCACTCCATGTGGTGGCCATCACTTTCCCTTTCTTCTTGATATTGTGATTAGCACAATCGGGGGCAAAGTGACCTATGCCACCACACTCACAACATTGGACCCTTTTCCTTTTGGTCTTTTCTTACCTAGGCTTAAACTTCTTGAAGAGAGTCTTTTTCTTCAAGTCTTGGCCTTTGGATCCAAATCCCTTCTTCTTGGACTTGTAGAATTTCTTGAACTTCCTCATCAATAAGGCCATTTCTTCATCTAAGTCATCATTCTAATCTTTGGAGGCTTTTAAAGCAATTCCTTTTTGCTTTTTAGAAGGTGTGGAGGTAGGACCCTTCCTAGAATCATAAGCTAGAAGCCTCCCAATCGCCTCACTCGGCTTCATATCCTTGTAGGTGCTATTCTTCTCTAAAGCGGTCACCTTGCACTCAAACCTCTTGGGAAGCGATCTCATAATCTTTTGCTTGATCCTTTTATCCGAGTAAGGGTCATAAAGTTGATGACTTTGGTTGACTATGTCCATCAACTTAATCTCAAAGTCGTTAAAGCATTCGTTCTCATCCATCATAAGCAACTCAAATTGCGTTTGGAGAACTTGAAGCTTCGAGTCCTTAAAAACTTTGGTTCCCTCATGTGCAACCTCTAGGATGTCCCACGCTTCTTTAGCAATCCTAGTATTTTGAATCAATTTATATTGATTTTTGTCCATTGCACATAGGATGGCATGCATCGCCTTCTTATTCCTTTTCGATGCCTCAAACTCTTGTGCATTCCATTGCACCTTAGGCTTTATCACATCCTCTCCTCCATCCATAGGAGTCATCATGGGTGATGTGTAGTCATCTTCAACCACCATCCAAGCCCAGTCATGGATTTGACATATGTTCGACTCCATCTTGCTTTTCTTAGAGGCATAATTAAACCCGGTAAGAAGTAGAGGCCTTGTGCTAGAAGCACCCTCGTTGCCACCACCATTTCCATCGTTTCCACTCATAATGTATATGAATGAATGAAATGAATGCAAATCTATGAATGACCAAACAACACACAAAATGCAAAACAGACCAAAATGAGCAAAGGATCACCTATATATATATCTAGGAACTTGCTCTGATACCAATTGAAACTAATAGTGTACGACGTGTATAAAACTATCTAAAGGGGGGTGAATAGATTTTATCAGATTTTATCCGATTTTACCCAATTTTCGTTATAAGTCAATATTCCGAAAATACCCCTAGTTAGTCAATGTAAAATATCAAGTGTAATAAGTGCAGAATTATAAATGACACAAGATATTTACGTGGAAACCCTCACGGGAAAAACCACGGGCTGTTATGTGCGCCACACACGAACCTCGAATCCACCAATGGCAATGGAGATTACAATCTAATCATGGTATATAACTCACCACCACTACCTAATCCCGGTATAAATGAACCTAGTCTAATTTCTTATGATTTAAGCTACTTAGTCCCGAAAGCTACACAAGTTTTATGAAGCTACACAAGTCTTGCTTCTCAATAAAAAGATAAATGTCCTATGTGAATATATTGTAGGGAAAAATAAACAAATAAAAGTGTTACACGCAGCGGAAGCGATACTAAAGACGATTTAGTGACGTTTAAAATTTTTCCTTTATGAACCTTAAACCCTTTTAATCAATAAACATGCATATATATCAACAAAAGTAAGTTACCTCTTGTCGCGTGATCCGATTGACTTACGTCGATGGTAATCCGCAAGACCTTCAATCCGAGCACGAACGTGGATCACCTAGGAGCGTGGTCTCCCTTTCCTTTGAATTGCAAACCTGTGAATGGACCAAACAAATACTTTCTTTTCTTTGTTAGTCACAAAACAATCAAAAGAATGTCAAAATTATTCCGGTCACTTTTGAGTTCACAATCTTATGATCGAAACTCGCGTGAACCTAGATCGATATCGTATACACAAGCTTATTGATGTTTAAGCAATTGTATACTATCAAAGAATAATTTTTCACTCCTTTTTGTCTCTCTAGAATAAAAACTCTCTTAGAATTAAGAAGAAGAAGAAAGAAAATAAAAATTCAAGCACCGATTAATTGATGTGGCCGAACCCTATAAGAACATATATATAGGTTGGCCGAATTTTTCTTCTTTTTCCTTTAGGGTTGCCGAATTCTATGTAGTATCTAATTAGGGTTGGCCGAATTTCATCATGTCACTTATATAGGGTGACTGAAATTCAACCCTAATTCTTTTTAACTTTATAGACTTCAAACCCTAATCCAACTCTTTTATTTTTATACTTTTATTTGACTAAATAAAAAAAAACTCCTTATTTGATTAAATAAATAATACTAATTTATTTATTTACTTATCAAACAAGTCTTTTACTTTTAGGAAAGATTTGTTTCTTTAATTAAACAATTAACCAATAAATCAATTAATTCTTATTTAATTAAAACAAATGAAACAAAATAATATTTTTAGGTCAAAACCTTAACCTAGCCGCCCCACTTATATATAAGATGGGCCTAATATTATTTTCCTATTTCATTTAATCCATTGGACTTTAAATAAAAAAGCCCACATGTGAACCAGACCCATTCTTACTAAAAGAAACAAGCCCACATGTCTTTCATTAATATATTAATATAATTGAGCAGCCCATTACTTAAATAATGTGCAAATTATATTCTTAATATATTAAATGCAATTCTAGATGGACCCTTAAATTGGTCCGGTAGAATATATCAAGTGATCCATGCAAGTCCGTGTGGATTGGGGATCTTGGCGGGCCATCTAAATTTAAGCTTCAATAGACATAACCTAATCACAATCAACAAATGATTCACTTAGGTCCGATCCATTAATTTTAACTCATTCCACTAAAGAGCTAAAACTGAACTCTTAAATAAAGATAGAAAAGGAAGATGCTCCTCATTCATACCCTAGACAATCATATTGGAGATAGTGTATCCTCGTGATTAATATCAGTAATCGCCAAGAGTTCATAGACCGCCTATAACTCTCCAAGTTACCATATTTACTCATATGACCATGTTTTCAATAGACACTATTGAAAACTCAACGTTGAGATTTAATATCCAATTACCTCAAAACATCCATATGATGATATTATACTCTCATTTAATTAAATGGAGCCACGATGTCCATATCTATAAATGAAGTCCTCTATCGATTAACAAATGAATATCACCAAACTATCGAGGATAGACTATGCGATATAATCGTACTCATTGATAACTCAAATGATATCACTTGCAACCATAAGTCCATCATTTATCTCAGGATTAAGATAGACTCTCCGATTGTCCTGATAATGAAAAGACTATTATCTATTGACGGTTCTAGATAAAGCTTTTCATTGTGATCCAGTTCAATGCACCCAGTGCACTAGATCCTTTTGCTCGAAGACACTCCGATGATTTTAGACTCATCATATCTCATTTGATCCCACTCAAATGCTAGCAAAAGAATTCTACAACTTTAACAAGATAAAGGTGCCCAACCTTTAACTTAAGTTGTGAACAATATTCAAGACTAACTAAAGAATTGTGTCTACCACATACATATCCAGATGTACGAACAATTCTTCTTTACCCATAGTCTTTAGACCTTATGATTATTTACTTTGACAATTATAATACAAACTATAAATGCTATACGATTTGTTAAACCAGAAATCACTTTATTAATATGAAAAAGATTGTTAATTACAACATTACACTCTTGCTATTGAGCATAATCCTAACATATATGATGATATTCAAAGAGCAAATAAAGCTAGGGAACCTTAGATGCTTATCTAGAATGATAATATGACAATTAATTCATTCCTGGATATCAATAGCTAAATGACATATCATAAAGCTTAGCTAAACATAGATTATGAAAACCTAGAAAGCTATAATAATACAACACTCAATCAATACACCACATACAATCTCTATCTTGTAACTAGAATAATATTCTAAGAGCATACAAGTTATAAAAGAGATGGCTTGCTAAGTAAAACACAAAAATTAGATGAAGTTAGTGAAAAAAATACCTAGCAAGATGTGATGATGCAAAACCATGCATAGATGCATCCTATATGGTCATAGATGATGCTATATGAACTTTGATGCACAAAGGAATGACTTTGAGTGTTTAAAGGTGAGTTCTTATGAATTTTTCTCTTGAAATATGTTCTAAAGGAAAAATATGCTTTTTGAACTCTTGAAAAACGACCTAAATGAAAGAGACATATATATATATATAGGGTGTTAAGATGAAGTGACATCGTTTTGTATAAGTGACCCTATTTTTGCCTTGGGCGCTGTACGTAAAGCGACTTGTACAGCTCCTACTTGGAAAAAATGAAGAACATGAAGAACATTTCTTCATAGGCGCTGTTCGAACAGCGCCTGAACATCGCCGCATTTCTGTTTCTTTTGGGTTTCAGATAGGCGCTGTATGTACATCGCTATTGAATAACGACCGTACAATGCCTACAATAAAATGCAATAAACTGCATCAAGTCTGTTACATGCAAAACCAAATTCCACCAGGTCTAGGATGGGCACTGTACGTAGAGCGCCACTGTAGAGCAACCATACAGAGCCTACATCAATTTTGTATCCTAAATGCCTAATTGACGTGGCATTCTAATCCTAAGATGCAATCAATAAGAATATGCATGAAGAGATATAAATGATCATAAATGAGCATATATAAAAATACACACAACTTACAAGAATAAGAATTATGCATATGTTGTGAGTGTGTGCAGCTATTCTCTTCATTTGCAAGTAAGCATTTAGAAATTTACCTTTAGTGCTTATCAACTTGAGGTCTTGAAAAGGGCCTTTGAGCTTGATTCTCAATCACCTAAACTACCTTTACAATTCAAACCCCAAATGTGGTTTGTCCACGTAATGAGCCAATCAACTTTGAGGCATTTACAAATTTTGTAAACCCTAAAAAGAATTCATCAAAAATTTCAATGACTGGACTACTTACAAGTTCCAACAATTTTTTTAAGAGATGAGAGAGAAAGTTAGAGAGAGAATCTCTGGTCTTCCTAAGAGTGAAGAGAGAAGAGATTTTAGGGAAAATCTCTTTTTAATCTTTGTTGACAACTTGAATTCTAAGGTGTATTTGGTTTTTCTATGGGAGTTAAAACTAATAATACACGGTGTGTATAAAACTATCTAGAGGGGGAGTGAATAGATTTTAACCCTTTTAACCAAATTTTCACGATTGGTCAAATATTACGAAAATAACTCCAATCTAGTCAATATAATAAATCAAGTGTAATAAGTGTGGAATTATAAATGAACTTGATTTTTACATGGAAACCTAAACAGAGAAAAACCACGGGCTGTTATGTGCGCCATACATGAACCTCGAATCCACTAATTGCGATAACGTTTACAACCTCGGTTGACCTCAACCTCTAACAGTCTATAACTCACTACCACTACCCGTAGGCTTGTAAAAGTGGACCTAATCCTATTGCTTGATCCTCGCAATCACTACTTGTAATGATGTTTACAACCTAATCCCGGTATATAACCTACCACTACTACCCGCAAGCCTGTAATAGCAACCTTAGATCAAGACTTAATTTTCCGAAAAGATCAAACAAATTATATGAATATATATATATGATATTCGAAATGCAATTAGAGCTAGGGAACCCTAAATGCTTATCTAGGATTATAAGATGACAATTAAATCAATCATAGATATCAAAAGCTAAATGACATGGCATAAAGCTTATCTTTGTAGAGGATAACCAATCCTAGATACAATAGCTATAAAAAACAATCTCAATCATTTTAATGAGATCAATTAGCTATATGGTATCTTAGCATGAAATCCTAGCTATCAAAAACAATCTCAATCATACAATGAGATTAATTAGCTATTTGGTATAATAGCATGAAATCCTAGCTATCAAAAACAATCTCAATCATACAATGAGATTAATTAGCTAGATGACATATAAATATTAAAACCTAGCTGTCACAAAATAACCCATTCAGCATATAATCTCAATATTATATGTAGAAATTAATCTAAACACATACAAGTTATATATGAGATAAAATTAAAAAGTAAAAACACTAATTATGTAAGATAATAGTGTTCAACATACCATACCATGTGTGTTGAAGAAGACCCATGCATTAGCACATGCTAGATGATCCTAAATGATGCTTAGATGATGATTTATGCATATGGAAATGGGTTTGGATGATCAAAGATGAGTTCTTGGGTCAATTTCTCTCTTTGAAAATGCTTTCAATAAAAAATATGGGTATTTGAGTCATTGGGATGACCTAAGGTCAAAAAGGCATATATATATATATGATGTCCAATTGAAGTTATTGTCGTTTTGGAAATTTTCCAAAAGTTTTACCACAAACCACTCTATGTAGGGTAGTTGTAGGGTGGGTGTAGGGTGACTTTAAATCAATCAGGTGTCTGCTGTATATAGGGCGAGTGAACAACGGTTTGGGCACGATAGTGCATTAGCTTCAAATTCAAGTGCCTCAAAACATGACCAAACGACATCGAAACCTTTTATATGATATATCGTTGGAAAGGTATGGAAGTCTATGTTTTACTCCAATTTATGGAATGACATTTTGATGTCTATAAAAAAGGTTATGGTCAATAGAGTGACCAAAGGTCAGAAAAGGACAACAACATAGTTGCCCTGTTTTGGTGGTCACTTTGGAGATTTCAAAACCAATCCAAACGATCATGAAATATTACAAATAATATACCGTTGGAAAGGTATAGGTGTCTAGTTTGTTCAGAATTTTACAAAACTCAATTTAAATGTTTTTTATAAAAATATATGGTCACAAGACCTTACAAAGGTCAGTTTTGAAAAATATTTAAAACATTAAAATCCAATCTTTAAAACTAGACACTTTACTCCAAACAACCAAACCAAAACTAACACTTATCCAAGAGAAGAGCGAGACCTTCTCAAATGGTCAACCATCGCACTAAGACATGCACACCATCATGCAAGCGGACGTTTCCGATCACACAAACGAAAATGAATTACACTACACTTAAGACTAACATGAAGTGCAAGTGTGGGAAGTGAATGCTTCCTAATGCCTAACATGTCATGGCATTGTAAATGAACAAGATGCACTCAATAAAAACATGCATGAATAGAATTCATGGCTCTACATCCTAATGCCTAAACATGTCATGGCATTTTAATGAACAAGATGCAATCATTTAAACATGCATGAAGAGACTTCATGGCTTTGCATCATAATGCCTAAACATGTTATGGCAACTCAATGAACAAGATGCAATCATTTAAACATGCATGAAGAGACTTCATGGCTTTGCATCCTAATGCATAAACATGTTATGATATTTCAATAAACAAGATGCAATGATATAAACATGCATGAAGAGATATTCAAGAACATGAATGCACATATATAAAAACACATAACATAAAAGTATTAGAGATATGCATGAGTTGTAAGTGTGTGCAACTAGATCTCTTCAAAGCAAGTAAGCACTAGAATATACCTTTGGTGCTTCTTTTCTTGAGGTCATGAGAGGGCCTTGGTTGTACAAATCACCAACCATAAAAAGCCTAGGCTACCCTTTCATTCAAGCCCCACATGTGGCTTGTCCACGATATAAGCCAATCAAAATAAGAGACCTTACAGGAGCTTTTAAGCCTTTTGGCAAAGTTAGGGGTGTGTTTTTATCTTCTAACAGAATTAGAAAGAGTTGTTTCACTTTTATTCAATTCGGAACAATGGAGGAATCTTCAAAGGTGGCAAAGATGCTGAATGGTATGCAAGTTTTAGGGTGGCCAATCAGTACAAAGATGGCTTCACTTGGATGGAATAGTACAAAGATGGCTTCGCTTGGATGGAATAGTAGAAATTCTGATGGAGCTGGACTTTATGAGACAAGGGTTAAAGAAGAAGAGAAAAGAAATGGTGTTTGTGGAGGTAATTCTAGTTAGTTTGGTTCTCTTGGTAAGTGCCCGTTTGTAGAGGCAGTGAAAGAAAATAATACATGGAATCAAGAGGAGGGAGTTGAGAAGAATCTGAAGAATCTGTCTGTGGTGTGGTATTGTAATAAAAAAGATGAAGAATAGTTGTCCAAGTGTGTTATGGCAGAGCTAAAAGAATTCTCTTGTGTGACTGGTGTGAATCGAAGGCTGGGTTCAAGGGGTTTTTCTCTCTCTTCCATTTATTTAGGTGAGAAAAGAGTTTTGTGTAGCTTTGATTATGAATACGAAAGGGAAAGATTCATCATGAATAGGTTTTTTTGGGATGATGTTTTCTCTACTATGACAAGGTGGTGTGATTGTTTAGTCCCTCATGGAAGGCCAGCATGGATTGATTGTATGGGAGTCCCGCTGTGTGTTTGGAATTAGAGTTTCTTTATTAAGCTGGGTAGTTTGATTTGGGATCCTTTACTGGTAGAGGAGGATTTAGTTCTTAGAAGAATATTAGATAGAGGAAGGGTTCTAATGTTGATCCTTCACAAGAAGTTATGTCCGCATAAGATCATTGTGAAGGTATGAGAGTCTTCTTTTTTTGGTACGAATTAAAGAAGACCCGGTTCTAGTTGAAATCCGATGGGTGGCTAAGTTTCTATCTGGGGTTAAAGATGAGCTTTTCCCAAGAGGTTTTGAATTATTTTTCAAAAATAGGATTGGTTGACTGTCTCTCAAGGATGAAGCCTGCAAAGAAACCCCATTTGTGACTGTTCAAGATGAAAGTGACTTGGGAGTTGGGATGGATAGTAGTCAATTGTTTGATGAAGACAATAAAACTGAAAAGAGGGATGTGGTGCAGAGGTTTCACAAGAAAGGAAAAAGGGGGGAGGATAGAGGGAGGAAAAAGGCCTACAATTACTAGAATAAGGTGGCTAAAGAAAGAGTAGCCATGAGGGATGCCAAGCTGGACCATGATAAAAGGAATGGTGAAGTTTGCTAGAAATATCAAGATGGTGAGTCCATCTATCCGTCTTCTAATTTAGAAGTAAGAGAGGTGGGCTTTTATGGGTTGGTTGAGAATCAAGACAATGAGAAGGGCTTGGGTTGAGATTGTGTTGTTGGCCTTATGGTCCATAAGATTGAAAATCCTCACAAGTCTATGGGTCAGGAATTTGCTTATGAGGAGGGTGTATTGAGAAGTCTAAATTACACACTTGGGAGTGTTGGAGTCTTACTTCCAAATATTGGTTATGTCGTGAGTGCTGAAGATGTTGAAGTAGTGTCTATACCAGCTCTTGCTGTGGAAAGTTTAGATGGACTTAATGGAATTTCTTCCATTTCTTTGAAAATGAGAAGGGAAAGGAAAAGGTGTTACTCAATTAAAAGACAAAGTATGCAGACCAGGTTTTCAAAGACAATGGAGATTAGAGATTGTAAAAGCTATTAACAACAAAGAAAAAGAAATGGTGGGGAATGCTAAACAACAGGTGAGGGAGTCTGATTCGGATTTGGATAAGGTGAATCAATTGGCAGAGGCCCACAGGGTGGTGCTGAACCTAGTTGATTAGAGATGGGAGGTTAGGAGAGAAGAGACAAATGGTGACGAGCTTGGTGCTACAACTTAATTCTATCTTGTTTGTTTTCTTTCAAGAGTCGAATATTGGGGTCTTGTGTCAGTAACATGAGAAGATGAGAAGGGACATCTTCATATGGGAGATAGCTAACATTTTCTTCGGGTGGTTTTCTTCTTGGTTTTCGTCTTTTAAAACTTTAGAACTTTGAATTCCTTCACAGACATGATTGCTAAAAAAGCTTCTAACTTGGGAGGGGATCTTTTTGTTTGGGGAGATTGTTAATCTTTTTTTGGTGGGCTATGATGCCTTGTTTTTTCTCTGTTTTTTTGTTTTCGATTGAGTTGTTCTTTTTAGTTTGGTTCTCTCTGTTTCTTGTTGTTTTGGTGGGGTGTGTGATGTTGGGGTGTCTTTCTCGCTTGTGGCAGAGAGCTGTAATATCTATTTTTTCTTTGCTGTGTTTGTTTGGTTCTTCTTGGCTGGGTTGTCTTGTTTTGTTTCCTGTTCGTAGGTTGTGATTAATATATGCTACTATGCTGTTCAAATAATAAAAAAAAAAAAAAAAATAGCACCATTAAGTAGGTTACATGTTTGATGTTTCATATAATCCGAATATGGAATAAAATAAGTCAACAAGCATACCTATGTGTTTCTTTTGCTAACATTAAACTGGTTAGGTGTTTGGCGAGAACTGTTATATGTACAGAACCCACACTCTCCATATTGGTATTCTAAGCCCGCATGGATTTGCTCTTGATTCTCTACCCAAAAAACAATGGAGGATGTTTCCATACTTATATATCCAAGATCATCCCCATGTCTAGCCAATGTGGGACTTTGGTTGCACACCCAACAATCCTCCCCTTCAACAAATGACCATCATTATCTTCACAATCCGGGTCTCCCTTCAAGCAATCATCCATCTGTCAATGCTAGGTGGGAACCTCTATCGAGGTCACTACTCTTGACCCATCGGAGCACACACCTTATGTGAGGCATTGGAGCATCTCCTACCTCGAGAGCTAACATCCCGAATCCATCGTGAGCTAACTGGGGCCCATCATCTCCTGGTTTGGTTCGGCTATGTGCCTATGTGTGGTATAATATTGTCCATCGCAAAACCACATTCTCTACACTGCTATAATATTGTCTGCTTTGGACCTAAGCCTGTACGGAATTGCTCTTGGGTCTCTACCCAAAAGGCCTCATACCAATGGAGGTTGTTTCCATACTTATTTACCCAAGATCATCCACTTGTTTAGCCAATGTGGGATATTGGTTGCATGCCCAACAAGAACATCCAAATTGAGCAATACATGAGCAGTTTAGATATTTAGTACTCCAATAATCGGGAGAAAAAAAAAAAAAACTTCTCACAAGTACTGATACTTGTAGTGATGGCAAAATGGGTCGGGCCTCGATGGGCCGCCCAGCTTGGCCCGCTATCTTGACGGGCTAGGCCCAAGCCCCTCAAGCTAGTGGGCCAGACGGGGCCCCCTGGAGAAAAACCAAGTCAGGCCTGGTAAGGCCCGCTAGGCCCGTTAGGAAAAAAATTTCAATCAAAATTTTGATTTTTTTGTTTTCAAAATTTGAATTGAGGGGTGGCTTTTATAATTAGCCAAGTGACCGTTTGGGAAGAAAAAAAAAATCCAAAACTTTTAAAAATAACATTTTTTTTAAATATTTTCCAATTTTTTCCAATTATACTCTTACCTCACTTTTTCCTATGAATACCCATCACCCTCACCTCATTCTTTACATTTTCTCTACTTCCCTACTCTCTTATTCTCTCTATTCTCTACAATCTCCAACATCTCTCACTCACACTTTCAATTATTTTGTAATTTATTTTATTTATATACTATTATACTAATATACTATACACTATACATTATATATTATATATTTACATACCTCACACTCTCTAATCTCTACATATTCTAAGGCTCTTACTCTAAGGTATTGTCTTGTTTATTTTTATTTTTAATTAACTTTCATTTCCCTTGCCAAGGTTTTATCACATTGGGTTTTTTTTTTGGTATGGTTTTTAACGAGACAATCATAATTTATAATTTATACATTTATGATTTCACCACAAATTTAATACGAAATTAAAAAAATATTATTCATCAAAAACTAATTAAGTGTTGTATAAAATGAATATTGTTATATTTCATATTAAAATTATTACATTAATAATTACACAAAATTATTACAATGTATAAAAAAAAAAAAAACGAAGCCTATTGGGCTCGGCCAGTTGAGGCCCGCCTGGGCCTAGCCTGTTAAGGCTCATCTAGGCCCAGCCCGTTTGGGCCCGGCCCGCTAAAGACCATTTGGGCCCACCTAGGCCAGGCCCGGCCTGCCCATACATGGGCCTTGGGCCTAGGCCGGGCCCCCCTTTTCCCCAAACAGGCCGACCCGGCCCTACCTGTTTCCCTTACCAGGCCTGGCTTGGCTCGGCCCAATTTCCAAACGGGCCTAATGGGCCCGAGCCAAGCATGGTGGGACTTTGTCTTAGTGGAGATGTGCTTTAATTAACATTTATTAATCTATTGCAGATTTGCAAATCTTAGTGACTTATATATTTTTGTTCAAATTAATCCTCAACCACGGAATCCAACTTTTCAATGTGTATATAAAGATCCAAAAAATTCTCCATGCACTTTAGCATCACATTGTTCTCTGAAACCCTGATGATGCTCATTTAATTTCTTGAGAGAGTGAGAGAGAGTGATCAAACTCTCCAAGTTCTCCCAAACACTTCAAATCAATCAAATATGGCTTCTTCTGCCATAGGAAGCTCCAATGTCCAAGAAAGGCTTGACCTTGAGCAAAACAACCTCAATGAAAGAGCTCGATGGGTGCTCGATGCCCCCGAGCCACCAGGTGTATGGCATGAGCTCCTGGATTGTGCCAAAGAAACTATTTTCCCTCTTGGAAACAAGTTTCTATCTCTCAGGAGCGAGCCTGGAACGAAACGAGTTACTTCCCTTTTACAGGAAATTTTTCCTGTTCTTGTTTGGTGCAGAAACTATAAGGCAACCAAATTCAAGAATGATTTATTGGCAGGCTTAACTCTTGCAAGCCTCTGCAGTCCCCAGGTAATCAAACATATATATTTAAAAAAAAAAAAAAAAAATCCAACATATGTAAGTTTAACATTAAGCACTTTTGGTCAAACAGCTCTAGTATTAAAAACCACCTTTGAGATCATTATATCTTTATACTACTCCTTTGAATTTATTCAGTTTTCATGTGAATTTGTCATATAGAGTATTGGATATGCAACTTTGGCTAAGCTTGATCCTCAGTATGGTCTCTGTAAGTTGAAAAACTTGAATCAATTTATTCAAATCAGTAGGTTTTTTTTTTTTTTTAATGAAAATATTTTACTCAGATACAAGTGTTGTGCCACCTCTCATTTATGCTATAATGGGGACTTCAAGAGAGATTGCGATTGGACCTGTGGCTGTTGTATCTCTGCTTCTGTCTTCAATGATTCAGAAATTAGAGGATCCTCTGGCCAATCCAATTTCCTACAGAAATTTAGTACTCACATCAACTTTTTTCGCTGGTGTTTTTCAAGCTGCTTTTGGGCTCTTCAGGTGGGTCATTTTCCTCTGCTTTTTTCTTCGATTGTTATAATTTTATTTTCTTTTTTAATTTTCTTTTTCTTTTTCTCTGATTTCTCAGGTTGGGTTTCCTGGTTGATTTTCTGTCACATGCTTCCATTGTTGGGTTCATGGCTGGTGCTGCCATTGTCATTGGTCTTCAACAACTAAAAGGACTTCTAGGAATTACTCATTTCACAAACAAGACTGATATTGTCTCTGTCCTGAAAGCTGTTTTGAAATCAGTTCATCATCCTGTAATTTTCCGTATTCTTTCTTTATATAATAATTTAATCAGTAACCTTCTAATGAGAGATCCTGCATGACTTTTTCGTGTGGGATCACTAAGATAATCAGTGCAATCAGCGGAGTAAATATTTTTACATGGATTATCATCTCCTATTATCAGTGATCTTGTACAAAAAATTCGTACGATATCTCGTACTTGATAATTTTCCATAATCTAAATATAATGTTTTTATTTTCAAAATTGAATTGCACTAACAGAGTTTATTTTCACTCATAACAGTGGAATCCTCACAATTTTATCTTGGGCTGTTCATTCCTGAGTTTCATTTTAATTACTAGATTTCTGGTATGTGAAACCTATTCATTAACTTCTCCTTCAAATGTAGTTTCAGAAAATTTATCTCTAAAAAATTACGATAATTAACATACGCTGATTCTTACAGGGGAGGAGGAACAAGAAACTCTTCTGGTTGCCAGCCATTGCTCCACTGATATCTGTTATTTTATCTACTCTCATCGTCTTCCTGACAAGAGCCGACAAACATGGAGTGAAGATTGTGAAACACATCAGTGGAGGCTTAAATCCTATCTCAGTGCATGAGTTACAGTTCCATGGCCAAGATGTTGGAGAATTGGCTAGAATTGGATTGATTCTTGCTGTTGTTGCACTCACAGTACGTATCGAATTCGATAGAGTAGTTGATGTTTATTTATTGCCATTATTCACATGAACATACTTGACTTCCCTTCAATCTGTAATAATATCTCAACATTATCTCAGGAAGCAATCGCAGTCGGACGATCAATTGCATCCATTAAAGGATATCATCTTGATGGAAACAAGGAGATGGTTGCTATGGGCTTCATGAACATTGTAGGATCCTTCACTTCTTGTTATGTGGCCACCGGTAAGCTTCATTTGCTTGTTCTCGAATATGATACATTACTGGCCTGAATGAGCGTTCTTCACCACCAAACCACACTGTTCGGTGGTTCCTTTGCCTATTATTTTGCAATTCATTTGAGTGATTTTTTATTATATTTTTTTTTTGCTGTTCTCACTTAAAACATCTTATACATAGCGAGTGATCCTCTCCGACAAGATGATGTTAAGACTCTGATATACACATCAACTCATTATTGCAATTACAATTAACTGCAGGTTCTTTCTCGCGAAGTGCGGTAAATTTTAGTGCTGGTTGTGAAAGTACAGTTTCAAACATTGTGATGGCCATCACAGTTGTCATATCACTGGAATTGTTCACAAGGCTTTTGTACTACACTCCAATAGCAATCCTGGCTTCAATTATTCTCTCTGCTCTTCCGGGACTCATCGATCTCCATGAAGTTCAGAATATCTGGAAGATTGATAAATTAGACTTCCTTGCCTGCATTGGAGCCTTCTTTGGGGTCGTGTTCGCATCGGTGGAGATTGGTCTTCTAGCCGCGGTAACGTTCTCTTGCCTTTAATTGTTTCTTCGCGAGCTTACATTTAACTAAACGGTACTGTCGATAATAAAGGCCTTTTTTTGTTCGGAATCCCGCACATTATTTGCATAGGAACCCTGATTTGTATTATTACAAAAGCAATTTATAATGATGCAAAACCTGAATTGCACACGAAATTACATACGGGATCCCACACTGTAGAATTTCTATTTGATAACATTTATTTAAAAGATCTAATTTTTTTTTTAATTATTATAAATAAACTATTTATCAAACTTTGTCTTGACCTGTGTTTAATAAGTAAAACTCTAATTAACCAGTTCTTTAAAAAACATATAGAGAAAAAAAAAAATAGAAATGGCTTATAATGGGAGTCTCCAACTTACATAACATGAATGAACAGCAAGTAAGCAATAATTCATTCCAATAATGTTTCAGGTTTGAGGAGTTTTAAGTCACTGTCACAGCAAGCAAGTGGTATGTAAAATAAAGAAAAAAAAAACCTTACCTAACATGCACTGTACAAACATCTTAAAATGATTGGTGGGAAATATTTAGTTAAAATTGTCCAGAAGAACACGTGTTGAGTCGACTCTATTAATTGTTTGTGTATGATTGGTTCCAATATATATATAGTGTGAGATGAAGTCATTCATAGCTTTAATTTGTATAATGGCATGCATAGTTTTGTTGTAACCCCACCAAGAGGTTTACTAACAGCATCTCTAGTCCCACTAAATTCAAACCAAAATAATAGCTTTGTTAGTGGAATTGGATGGGATGCTTTTTTTTTTTTGGATAAATTCTACTGAAATTTTCTGAAGTTTAATAAGTATGTTTACCGATTGGGAATTCTAATGAGAGTAAAAAAAAAAAAAAAAACTTAATTTCAGATTTGTAATTATAATGTTCACGAATTATAATTTGATATATTTGGTAAACAAACTCAAATGGATCTTCCATTTTAGAAACCTTATATTTTGTGCAAGCTCTATCAGAAACCATTCCTGATAAGAGAGATTATCAACAAAGAGTGTATGCAAAGCAATCAAAAATTACATATGAACTCACAGAACTTTCCTGATCAGCTAAAATCAGTTTGCGTAGACAACAAGTACTAATATACAAAATGAATTTGTGACAGGTTACAATATCGTTTGCAAAGATCATTATATTATCGATTCGACCAGGCGTAGAATCGCTTGGAAGATTGCCAGGAACTGATCTGTTCTGCCATGTCAATCAATATCCTGTGGCTGTGAAGACTCCTGGAATCCTTATATTTCGTATCAAGTCTGCCTTGCTTTGTTTTGCAAATGCCAATTTTGTCAGAGAAAGGTATGCATCCTCCACACATTAATATATAATAGAGAGATATATATGTAGCTTCATGGAGTATAATTATCATATTTTTCCATTTTTTCAGGATTATGAGATGGGTAGTTGAAGAAAGTAACCATGAAGAGAGCGAAGACAAGGCTCAGAGGACTACTCGAGTTGTAGTCCTTGACATGTCCAGTAAGTGTAATTAAATGTGGACTCATAGTAAGTTTAGTAAGAAGTAACTAGCTTAGTTGATAAGATCTCTTTTAATTATGTAAGATCGGTTCCTGAGACATCAAATCTAAGTTACATCAGGGTTTTATTAGAAAACTATATATCTAATTTATTAAACCCTTATTTTAATATAATAATTTGTTTTGTGTGGTAGGCCTAATGAACATTGATACATCAGGAATTGCTTCTCTTGAAGAACTGCATAAGATTCTTGATTCAAATGGGATGCAGGTAATTAAATTGGTGATTGTACATTTTATGAATTATTTTGGTGTGTAAATCATATTTTCGGACAGCAATATCGAACCCCATTTGATGGAAGACATGTGTTCACGACCCATAATATATTTAATTTATCATGAAGATTTATACAAGCATTTGGTAATTTTTTTTTTTTCAGCTAGCCATAGCCAGCCCAAGGTGGAAAGTGATTGACAAGCTAAGATTAGCCAAGTTTGTGGACAAAATTGGAGGAAGAGTCTTCTTGACTGTTGGAGAAGCCATGGATGCATGTCTCAGTTCCGAAATGGATACCATTTGAGTTGCTTTTATTTGCGTTTTCTCATGTGGATAAATAAATACTCTAATATCCCTTGCTTATAATGCATGATGGGTCATGAAATAAATTGGAAAATGTGGTGTTTGATGTAAAATATTTTAAATCAATTGTGGCTGTAAATGTATTGCCTTGTAAAGGTTTTCTATCCAATTGTGCTGTAAATTTATGTTAAATATGTATTTAGTGTGTGAGCTATTAGGGTTAGGGTTATACTCCTGCAGCCCTACATTTATAGTAATTGATATCCATTTACATTGCAATCTAATACTTCAAATAAATTATGAATCACGAAAACAAAAATTGAAAAAACATCTAAACCTAAGCTTTTAAGGATCTTGAGACATGTGGCACTTAATAAATTGAATGGTCCATATTATTGAGGTAATAGAGTAGTTGACCAAAATAATGGCTTCCCTGATCATTGCAGTAAATTGAGAGCGAATCACTCTAATTTCTCTATTGTTAATTGAGTGAAAATCTCTCTTGTGTCAGTTTTAAATATAGAGAAAATCTCTCTTATGTCTATTGTAAATAGAAAGAAAATCTCTCCCATGACCGTTGTAAACAAAGAGAATATCTCTCTTTACATAGGTATATTTCTCTATAAATATTGACATGAAATCAATGGAAAAGCAGTGAGGAAAATTATTCAATTCCTATCTTCTTTATGGTATCAGATCAATTGATCTAAATCTCATAATCATTTCGTTTTTTCTCCTCCTTTTACATACTCAGTTTTTTCTAGACACTCTCCTCTTCTCACAAGGCTTCTGAAACATCCACTCTTATTCCTAAACTACCTAAAGTCATTATCAAGTTGGATCGTACCAACTATCTTTTATGGTACGATAGTTAATAACCTAATTACATATAAAATAAAAGGAAATAAAATATTCGTATCGAATCATGAAGATAATTGAAAACAATAATTAAAGCAACAGTTGTCTTGGCGTGCACAAAACTTAACAGCCAAATTCGGATATTTTTTAGCCCGTTATTGAAGATGAAGTTCTCATAACATTTGTAGGGTTCGTCTTAGGATTTTTGGAAACATATTATGATGTTGATTTTGAGTCCATTTGGCCCATAAAGATACCCCCGAAATTTGCTCTCCTATTGCCACACACCATCTCGCCAATTGCCTTTTTGCCTTGGGCTGATCCGCATCATTTTCTCCGGTTTGGATGGAATTCGTCCTCGAATTCGAAGGTTCATCACCCCCTCACGACGATGAAACGATGCCAATCCTTGAGAGATGTACTCGTCAGACAACATGTTCTTATAGCTATCCGAGTCTTCATTGGATTCCTCTTCATCAAAAATTGGTCTGCCTTCAAAATCAATAAACTGTTCCTGGATATCCTCTTCGGATTCTACAAACAGACTTGACTCCAAACGCCTCGATCTGTCACTTTTCAAATATCCATGTCTATGTTGAAGGGGGTTAAACAAAGCCTCGTCACTGTTGGATTCCTCCTCCACCTCTTATGGATTCGGTCTCCATTTTTGAGCTGTTAGCGTTGCAATCTGCTGCATCAACGTCCCTACTTGCTGCCGAAGTTGCGCAATCACATCACGCTCGTAGACTTCATCAATCTGGTTCTCACGAGGGTTCGAGTTCGTATGCCTCTTTAGTGGCATGACGGCGAAACAGAACGAACCTACCTCTAATACCAACCTGATGCAGACTGGAATGGAACTCACACGCGTTCAAACACACAAGGGTTTCTTTGATCTATAATTCCATAGAAAAACAGAAAAAAGAGAGATATTTGAGTTAACTACACAAGAAGTATTTTTTTTTTCATTCAAATCTCAATATCGCAAAACGATTACAACCAAATAAATAGAGAAACTAATCTCTTAGACTCCTAAAACAACTCCACGAAATTGGAAAACAATCCCGAATTAAAAAAAGATATCAAATCTCCTAATAATTTTAAAACATTAAAAATCTATCTAATAATGAAATAGGATTTGATTTAATAAAAACAAATCATAAAATAATTAATAACCTAATTACATATAAAATAAAAGGAAATAAAATATTCGTGTTGAATCATGACGATAATTGGAAACAATAATTAAAGCAACAGTTGTTTTGGCGCGCACGAAACTTAACAGCCAAATTCGAATATCTTTTAGCCCGTTATTGAAGATGAATTCTTCATAACATTTGTAGGGCTCGTCTTGGGCTTTCCAGAATTATATTATAATGTTTATTTTGAGTCTGTTTGGCCAACAAAGATACCCCCAAACTTTGCTCCCCTGTTGCCACAGACCATCTCACCAATTGCCTTGGGCTGATCTGCATCAAAAAGCCAACTTCTCCCAATATTTTATGGGTTTGATACTATTGGCATGATTGATGGCACCATATCTGCTCCTAGTGAAACCATAATGGTGGGTTCCAAAACTATCTGCAATCCTGCATATAGTGAATGGAAGAATAGGGACCAACTTCTTCTCAGTTGGTTGCACACTACTGTTGACTGTGATTTCTCGATGGTCAACCAGTCAACGATTTAGGTTGGTGAAAACTTACAAATATAGATGTAATGAAGAACATTACAATAGTAAACAATAAAAATGGTAATATACATGGTAAAACTCCGGTGATCGAAGAAACGTCCACTGGTCGTTGCCTTAGCAATTGAATCAAATCCATTTTTTTCGTAAAGTAATACACACTCTGGTCTCTCTCTTGCTCTCTAAGATTTTTCTACCCTTTTACTATGTTTTGCAGGTGTATTTATACGTGGTGCCTCTAGGGCTTATAGGTACCGCTAGGGTTTAATATCGTGACGTACAAGCAGAAGATTACAGAGTTGGTTTGAGATTCTTTTCCTATTCGATGTTATCCCATCTTTAATGCCATTGAATCTGAATCTATTTCTGACATTGATAGCCTAATGTTTAGGAGAGAAGATCTATTTGTTTCCTTGTTACATTCTTTGTAGTTGTACAACAGTTGACTCGTGATTGCTTGTTATCGCTGTATGCCTTGTAAGTGGTGGAAAAGGCTCTTGATTATTCATGTTTGTTCTGAGTGGATCCGAGTAAATTTGATCTTCTACTCGGCTCTTTTATTCGGCCTACTCGGCTCTTACTTGAGTTTGCCTAGCTTCGTTGGTTTCTATTAACACCATGCTAGTACCAGATGGCCTATCCACGTGGAACATCAACGTGTCCTCTTCGGTCGATCCTTGATTTTTTGCTTATATGGCAAGTTTGGTTGATACTATTCTAATGACGTGTTTTCTTGGAAAATATTATGTACAACAATAACCCATTAAATATCTGAACCGAGTGAACCTGTTCATTTTTTTCTTTTGAAATAAGATTCTGTTTTGATCTTTCTACTTGGTGAAAGTTATGTAAAGATCCCATTCGGCTTTTGCTCAAGTATGCAAGCTTTGTTCGAGTTTGTCATTTTCCTCATAAATGTCTCATAAATGCAGCAATTATGTCTCACTGTTTAATTTGAAACATTAATGACGTGTCTTAATTGCGTCTACATATATTCGATTTGTCTTTTAATGGAAATCTTCTGATGCCGACGATTAGTGCTTTTGACATTTGGAAGCTCTTCTTTGACGGCTCGAAGCTTTCTCGTGTTGCCACTTGTCTCCTTGTGTGTTGGTATGTCTGGAGGCATTTATGGGACGTGACTTTCATATGTCACCCACGTCACCCATCGTGTCCCTTCATTTCCCGCCTTTCCTGATCCGACTTAGGGTTTCGTTTTTGAAATTAATGCCTTGCCTATTTAAGCCTTTGTTGGGAGTGGCTTAAATCATTTTTTTCTAACCTCCACGCTTTCAAAAAACTATAACTATTTTTCAAACTCCAAACCTAGATTCTTGAACCTTGAAACTATAGATTCAAGTTTTCTCTAAGCTCTTCATCATTCTTCGTCTGATTTACGTATCCCACTTTTTCTCATTTTCTATTTTTTTACTGATTCGTTGGAACCCAGGCTTCTTAAACCCAAGTTTCCTAACTCATTGGGTTCTTTGATCTTTGAAGTCTTGTTTTAGGATCTTCGTCTCGCGGTCCACCCTATTTATCCTGCACGTCGTCTCTTCAAGGTTAGTTTTAATGGATCACATAGCTAGGCACTGTCTTTTTGTTATTGCGATGGCTGTTATTGAGAATGATGATATTTATACAGTAGAGCGTATTCATTGACTTCTAGAAGACCAACCCCCAGACCGGCCTCATTTCTTGAATGGTGATGTGTCGACGCTTGTATGTGGAGTTCCTTCTACCCCCAATTCTGAGTTTCCTCAATCTTAGGTCCAATATGATCCTTCTATTTCTACTCAAAGTGATATTCATCCTTGGAAGCGAATGGGAAAGCATGACAACAAACGCCAAGTGTACAAAGACGATTTTTCCCACGAGAGCAGGATTGGGACTCAAAGGGTAGTCGAGAATGACATGGAGGAAGAACATAGATCGACTCACATTGTCTTTTTCGTCGAGCGGGAGTGCGCTTACAACATCGAGCCGAATGTGGTCGGCTACGCTATGATTGCTAAGTATAAGTGCAAATTTGATTTAGATGATTATCTTATTTTGTTGGAACCGACCGAAGGTAGGGTAGTGTGGAATCCCTAGCCAGGCATGGTGGTGATTTATGGGGAAATGCTAAGTTAAAAGGTCACCTTCCCTCTTTAGCCCTTCATCACTATGTTTTTGGCTGAGGCTAAAATCGCTCCTGCTTAGTTGGACTTGAACAGTTACCGGATCCTGATGTGCATGTGGCACATGTGGCATAGGATGAACATTCCTCCACCGACTCCTCATGAGATCAGGCATTTATATACATTAAGGAAGTTGGGTAAGACTGTGACCTAATTTCTCCTCTCCACCAAGCTTGACCACTGGATCTCAAAAGGTGTGAAGGTTTCGGAAAAGGTCGAAATGGCCACTAATGACAAGATAAAGGGTTTTGTATAGGGCTTCCCTTCATCTAATAAATTTTGGAAGAACAGTTAATTCTTTATGGGTGAAGGCTGGGATCGATCGATCGACTTTGATCTCGATGAAGTTCGGGTGACGCACAAGGTTCCCTGTTATTTTTACTCGCTCAAGACTTGGAAGCGAACGACTCCTTCATTCACTAATGGTGAATTAGCCAATCTGGCCAGGGGCGGTCGTACGTCCTTTGGTAAAGAGGGACATGCCTTATCTTTTTGATGAGGAGAAGATGATTAAGGCTTGTCTCTTCCCTAGAATCTCATATGCTCGCAGACGATGTGAGTCTTCTTTTCCTATTTAGTTTTTTTTTTTTGTTAGTTAATTTCTGGGTTGAGTTGACTGCATGTTTTGACAAAAATTTTACTTAGTGTTTATTGTAGACATTGTCTGCGATACTTAAGCTAGTCGAATAAAAGCTATTTGGGAAGTGAGTTGTAGGGAAGTCGCTCGTCAAAGGGATGATAGAGTTGCTCCCCTACAAGGTGAATCGGATGAGAGTTGCTCTGAAGAGACTCCTAAGGAGGAAGCTACCAAGAGTGTGCCCGAATACGTGCCTCAAGAAACTTGTGGTAAGGATGAGGATCCTAGCGTGGTGAGAGAGTTGAATGAACTGAGTGGTTCTGCTGTAGACGAGGCAGCTGCCAAGATAGACGAATATGGGAGTTTTGCTGTTGCCAAAGGAAAACGGAAGGTTGGAGAGCCTTCTAGTTTTGCTGCGCCTGTTCCTTCCGAGAACTCCTTGACCCTTGGGGCAGACGAGGTCGAGGTTAAGGATCCAACCGCTGATGTTGACACTCACATGCGACAATCTGGGAAGAGGAAATCTTCTTTCTTGCTTGGCTAACCTACTCTGAAAGTCTCGCGAGTGGTGGAGTATATTGATTCTTCTTTAGGCGACAAGAACGTTGGTGATTAGTCTGATGTTGAGGATTAGGTCGAGGAAACAAGAGATCATCCCTTTACTGAGTTCAACGAGATCAAGATATGGAGAGTTTATGCCCCAAAGGTCTACCGGCATCTAGGTCTCCACAGAGGTCAGTTTGTGAAGACGCCCTTATTTCCCAAGTATTAATATTGGAGGTTCGGATCTTTCTGGCCAGTCTGGTGATCCTTCTCCTCAGGCCATGTGAGAGCCATGTCGACTGGCCGTGTCTACCAATGAAAACCATTAGAGCAGCTTTAAGACCGGTACTACTTTGAGTCAGCTCTAAAATTTCTTTAACAACACTGCTTATGTAAGTCAATCCTTCTCCATTATGTCGTTTTTCCTTTACGCTTTTTTCTTTTATTTATCCTTTGCCTTTTGGTTTTTTAGATGGTTGCCGAGATGTCCGACGCTTTCCAGGCTAGCAATGCTCAGATAGATAGGATAAGGTGCCTGAAAGCGTAGTTGAAGGAGAGAGAGGATAATAGCGCTCGGGTTGAAAGGGTTTGCCAGGAGAAATTTGAGGTGAACCAGGAGTACATGGATCAGTGCCTGGCAAGTCAGTTAGAGGTTGAGTAGAGGACTTTCATAGCCGTAGAGGAAGTAAACTCCATTAGGGACTTGCTGTCTGCTATTTAGGAGTCGATGCTCTGGGCTGAGCAATAAGCGGAAGAGACCAAGTCGTCTTATGAACATAAAATTGAAGATCTGGAACATTAGGCTTTGACCGTTGAGTCATTGTCTAATGAGGCTAGGCTAGAGTTAGAAATCCAAGGGGTTGACCATTTTAAAAGGTCTCCTGCCTATGATGTCTTGCTCATTAGGGAGTTTCAACGTTGTTTGGTCTTAGCTAGTGAATTCTTCCAAGTGAAGAATTCGATCGACTAATAAAGCCAGGGCCAACTGGGACTTATCAATCAAGAAGCACGTGGACAAGTCCTTGGAGACCCTTTAGATCTAGATGAGGGAGTGGCAGGCATACTATCGAAGCAAGGGCAAGGTCCCTTACCCTATACATCTAGATGTTCCCACTGAAAGCGCCTTCTCTACCATTCACGTGAGCCAAAAAGCTAGGATAAATGGTGAGGAGCCTGATGTCGGACCAGTCATTGGGAAAGACTACAGCCCCTGGATGGACGACGAAGTGGACAAGATAGTATGGCCTTCCAATCAATGCCTACTGAGCGAATACGAGATTGTGCCTGACCTGATCATTGTCGGCAACAGCTCTCAACCCCCAGTTTCTACTTAGTTCTTTTTTATTCTTTTGATGTAGCCTGGCTGAGTTTGGGCGTGTATATATACATTATATAATCTGAGACATTTTTTCCAATATGAATGTTCGCTATGCTACTCCCTAAATAACTGTACCGAATAATTTGCCTGCTCATTTAAATAAACGCGAACAAGTAAATGCAAACAAAAGCAAGAGCAAAACGTGAATCTGGGCGGAATAAATTATTCTGAGTATTTTATATGTTTCTTTTCAATTCGAGTAATTACTATGCCAAGTGTCATTTTAGACTTGTAAGATTTTTTACTCGGATCGAGTGTGTCACAACTTGGCCGAGTATCTTATTATTTGGATGTTATGCATTTTGCACTTTTTCTCTCACCCTTACCATACACTTAGATCCCTGCAAAAGTCACCTAGGACATCTCTAGGTTTTGTCTGTTATAGAGGTTTGCCGAATCGTTGGGGTAGTGTATACCGGCCAACATAACTGCGCATCTCACTAGGCATATTCTGACAGTGCCCGAGCAGTTTTTTAGGTGTACTGGTGCCTCGGGCTTGCCTTCTCGCTAGGTGATGCGTTTGCATCTCCCCAACTAGGCTGGCATGATTTTTTAGCTTCTTCGCCCCTCAGACACTATCCACTCGCTCTTTACGGTTTCATGACGCTCGAGTTCTTATTTTTATAAGATCTTGTTAGGTCTCTTTGAGATTGCATTTTCTTTGTATTTTCTTTTTTATGACATCAACTGATTTTTCCTGGGGAAGATTTCTGCAAGGGATTTTATTGATTCTACATAGCTGGACTGAACATATGAATTTTAGTGAATTGCATTACTAAATTTATTAGAACATGAATATCTAAAAGCCAAAAAGCTAAGAAAACAATGAAAGTTGATTTAAGCATCAAGAAATAAAAGAAGGAATCCCTTAGGGATAGAATGTCTTCAAATACTACGCGTTGCATGGTCGGGGTAACAAACTTCCTTAGGGTCGGGCAATTGTGTAGGCTCTATGCCCTGCTATACCATTCATGATGTATGGTCTTTCCCATTTGTCGGTGAGAGATTGTGCCACCCTGTCCTTGGTGTTTGGAGACATTCTTCTTAATATTTGGTCTCCAAGTTGAAACTTACATACGCGGACATAGGAGTTGTAGTACCTTGCTACTCATTGCTGGTATGTTATGTTTCTTACTTGGGATCTGTCTTCGGTTTTTCCAATTCGTCTAAATTTCGTAGCAGCATGCATATGTTATGATCTACGTGACATAGCCGAACCCTTGGTGAGGTAAAAGATGTTTCTGCTGGGATGATAGCCTCTGTTCCGTATGCTAAGGAAAAGGGCGTTCTCCCATAGAGGTCATTGCAGTTGTTCGGTACGCCCAAAATACCTCATGGACTTTGTCTGCCCAATTGCCATTCTTTGCATCTAGCTTAGCCTTCAGAGTATGCTTGATTATTTTGTTTACTGCCTCCATCTGACCATTGGTCTGAGGATGGGCAGGCGAGGCATAAATTTGAGATCTTGTGTTCTCTACACATTTTCTTGAACTTTTTATTATGAAATTAGGTGTCGTTGTTAATAATGATGGTACTCGGGATCCCAAACCTGTAGAGTAAGTTCTTTTTGACAAAGTTAGTGGCGTTTACCTCGATGATGTGCACGAGCACTTCTACTTCTACCCACTTGGTGAAATAATCCACTTCAACGATAGCATGCTTTGCTTCTCCTTTTACTCATGTAGGCATCGGTCCTGTAAGATCAAGGCTTCACATGGTAAATGTCTAAGGGGATGTGAGGCTTCTGAGTAGCTCTCGTGGTTACCGAATGTCATTTAGTGATTTTTTAGTAGGTCTCGTAACTTTTTATGAATCCCTGAGCATTGGCGAATAGGGTCGGCTAATAGAATCCTTGTCTGAGTACCTTGTGTGCCAAACTCTTACCCCAGGGTAGTTTTCGTATACGCCACTATGGACATCCTTTAGGCTTTGATCGACTTCTTCGCCTGCGATACATCTCTATAATGATTTCGAAAACCCCTTTCTGCATAGTTCTCCATTGATGAGAGTGTACCGAGTCGATCTATACCTGATGTGTTTTGCTTCCAAGGTATCTTCTGGTAGAATATCTTCTTCTAGGTACTTCCTTAGTTGGGTTATCCAGTCGCTTGGATGTGGTCGGACTTATGCTATTATGAGTTCTTCTGGTTGGGTCGTGCTCGACCTGGTCAGGTGTGCAACTGGTACTGTTTTGGATCTGATGCAGGTTGTTGCCGATGGTGGTTTGGATAGAGCATCTGCCTTCTGAGTTTCCTCTCGCGGGAGTTAAGTGATTTTGTATTATTTGAAGCGCTTGAGCAACTATTTTGCCATGTTTAAGTAAACTATCATGCACTCATCTCTGGCCTAGTATTCATCTAAAACTTGGTTAACCACAACTTGTGAATCACTAAAGATTTTTATTTCATCCCCTTCTAATGCTATGCACACCCTTAAGCCGACCGACAAAGCTTCATACTCAACTTAATTGTTAGTCGTTTTGAAGGAACATCATGGCACATTCTACATCATCTCCTCATGGGGTTAATATAACTATCCCTGCCCCGCTGCCATGGGTGTTTAATGATCCATCTACGTGTAGCGTCCATTGGAAATCCTTGTTTTGCTTTTCCTTCATCATTTTTCTTACTTTAATGTCCTGTTCGGTGAATTCAGCCACAAAGTCAGCTATTGCCTGTCCTTTGAATGTTGCTTTCGGAGTGTACTTGATGTCGAACTCACTTAGCTCTATGGCCCACTTTGTCAATTGTCTAGATAACTCTTGCTTCTGCAGGATCTGTTTGAACGAGCAGACGGTGTACACTTCTATTGTGTGTGCCTGAAAATATGGCCTTAGCTTCCTCGTTGCATTGACCAATGCGAGAGCCATTTTTTCTATTAGTGAATACCTTGTTTCGGCTGGCAGCAAGGCTTTGCTTGTATAATACACTAGTTTCTGCACTCCTTCCTCCAGTCGAATTAGCACATATCTGGTTGCCAACTCTGTGAGGGATAAGTACAAGTACAGGTTCTCCCCGACTGTTGGTTTTTAGAGGATTGATGCTCGTCCCAGATATTCTTTCAATTTTTGGAAAGCTTCTTCACATTCTTCACTCCATTCGAGCTCTTTCCCCTATTTTATTACCTGGAAGAATCGGGTGCATTTGTATGTAGATTTTGATATGAATCGATTAAGTGACGCTAGACATCCAGTTAGTCTTTGTATTTTTTTTCAATGTCTTTGGCGAAACCATGTCTACAAGGGCCTTGATTTTCTCGGGGTTTACTTCTTTTCCTCTCTGATGAACTTGGAAACCTAAGAACCTTCCTAATGGTACGCCAAACACACACTTGTTCAGATTGAGCTTCATCTTATATTCCCTTAAGATGCTGAAGGTTTCTCTCAGTTCCGATGTGTGCTTCCCTGCCGTTACACTTTCAATCAGCATGTCGTCTACATAGACTTCAATATTCCTTCCAATTTGCCGAGCAAATATCTTGTTTACTAACTTTTGATATGTTGATCCAGCATTCTTTAAGCCGAAGGGCATTACCATGTAACAATATAATCCTTGGTTTGTGGTAGATGTTGTTCTTTCTTCATTTGCTTTATTCATCCGGATTTAATTTTGTCCCGAGTAAGCATCCATAAAACTAAGTAGCTCGTGGCCCGTAGTGGCATCCACCAGCTGGTCTGTTCTTGGCAGGGGGAAACTATCCTTCGGGCAAGCTTTATTTAAATCTATAAAATCCACACAGAGTCTCCATTGATTATTCTTTTTCTTGACTAGTACCACGTTTGCTACCCATTGTGGGTACTTGAATTCTCTTATTGATCCTGCTTCGAGTAGTTTCTCCACTTCCTTTTTAATGGTTGTGCTATTTTCTTGGTCGAACAACTACCTTTTCTGTAATACTGGTCGGAATTCCATGTCGATGACCATGTAGTATGATATCATTTTTATGTCTATCCTAGGAATATCTTCATGGCTCCATGCAAACACGTCTTTGTATTCTTTTAGCAAGTTTGCTCAGGCGGTTTTAATGTTTTCATGTAAGTTTGCGCCCATCTTGACTACTTTGGTCGGCTCGCCGCTGTCTAGGATCACATATTTTATTGGCTTATCTTTTTGGGTTTCAAGCCCTTTTTTGGATCAAGCTCGAATCTTTCAAGCGTTTATGTCTGATCTCAGATCCCTCAGTGTTCGGTTCGGATGATTGAATCACACATACTTGGTGACCTTCCCTATTTTCTCTGTCTTTGTAGACTGAAATATTTGCTCTTCGCTCCATTTCTTGCCACTCTTTGACCACACCTACTCCGTATTTTGTTGGAAACTTCATCATCAGGGCGTAGGTGGCTTTCACTACTTTTGCTATGTACAGGAAAGGTCGGCCCATCAGGGCGTTGTAAGGCCAGTTCTCTGTATGTACAACCACAAAGTCGAGTAGTACTGTCTTTTAATAAAGGGCTTTTCCAATTTTGACTAGCAGTTTTACTATACCCAAAGATCTTACTTGTACTCCACCGAATCCTCGGAATGGGGTATGAAAAGGTTGTAGGTCTTTCCTGTCTAGCCTCAACTGGTCATATACTTCCGCCATCAGAATGTTTGCTGAACTTCCGTTGCCAATCGGGATTAGGTGAGCCTCTCTATGGCCAACCTGAGAACTTATGACTAGTGCATCGTTCGGCCTAGCATCCACACCATAGGAGTGTGCTTCAGTGAATACTATTTGGTCCCATCCTTCCTTACTTCCCTTTGGGTCGGGCTCAACTGAGTTTATGTCGAGGTCCCTCTTAGCTTCCATACCTTCCTAGATTTCCTAGGTCCTTTCTCTATTACTCATTCCAGTTGTTGGACCATTGAAGAAGGTATTTATTGCCCCCTCATCCTTAGCCTTATTATGACTCAAGTTTCTTCCTCGGTTATCCCAGGGTCCGTCTGCTTTCTCGGCTTTCTTTAGGATGATATCTTTCAAGTGTCCCTCCTGGATGAGGGTCTCAATGTGGTCTTTGAGATGGAAACATTTGGAGGTTTCGTGCCCGTTTTCCTTATGGAATCGACAGTATTTTATGGTATCCCTCCGAGCAAAATATGACCACTTAGGAGTTTCATTTGACATGTTCTTTTCTTCTAAGATTGCAAGCACATCTTCCTGATTCTTCTTCAGCGGGGTGTAGTTCGTATATTTACCCTGAATATTTTGATATGCTTGGTCGATTTTTGGGTAGTAGTTATGACGTCCCTCCCGACCATCCAGAGCTTTGTTATTTTGCTTATCTACTTTATGATTTTGAGTTTTAGGAGCATTATCCTTTGCTTTGGGCCTTTCAGGTCGTCTGCCATGTACAATGTAGCCGCATGTTGCAATTTCTTTTTCCTCGGCTAGTGCGTACCCCCATTTATGTCCATAATGTCTATATAACTGGTTAGGCGAGCTCTTCTCAGGTCGAAAGATAGCTGGCCATTTTGTAGGTTGTTAATGAATGCCGCAACGATGGCTTAGTCATTCGTGCTTCCGATTTCTGATACTTCTTGACCAAATCTTCCTTGGTACTTCTTGAGTGACTCATCTTTCCCTTGTTTGAGTTGGGATAGGTGATCTACTAACTTCAATCTATGTATATTCCAGAGGAATTTCCTTGTGAATACCTTGCTTAACTCGATAAAGTTACTTATACTTGCTGTTAATAGCCTTTTGAACCATCTAGAGCCTAAATCTCAAAGTGTCTGTGGGATGTTAAGACATAGCAAGGAGTAATTGTGAATGTATTAGGCCATAGCGATTTTATATCTCCTAACGTTCTTTTGGGTCAGTGTCCTTTTTAAATTGTTCCATGTGTGGCATCCTGAACTTTTTTAGGAAGGGCATCCATAGGACACCGTTGATGAAGGGGCTGCCTGTTTCATCATCTGATAGCTCGTTGTGTCTGTAACGCCTAACTAGGGCACCCATCTGTTGCCGATTATTCTCGACTTCTCGGGGTTAGACTTTGTATGATTATATCTCTGTCTCCTTCTGGTTCCCCGTTAGGATTGAAGCTCTAACTGAAAGTTAGCCCTGGTCTTCGCTTTTCTACATCCAGTTTCTAGGCTTCACGGTCCAAGCCATACAGTACGACTGTTCCTCTCTAACGTTTACGATGGTAATGCCGGTCACTTTCTCCAAATGATGATGATCGATCTCTTCGACGGGTACACCTACTGGGTTGATTTTGGCCTTGCTCTGCTTGATCGAAACCATGCTCTCTGCTAGGGTGTTCAATCTCCCTAGGTTATCTACTAGTCCGGGCCTGCTTCTCTGACAATGTTTCTGGCTAGTCAGTTGGGTTTCGACCTATCTTTAAGGGTGCATCCGGCGTTGGGCTAATTACGATGGAACACAACCTACTCTGCCATTGATCTGGGTGTGAAGGTTATATGTCGAAGTCAAGCCCTACGTAATGGAGAGGATAACCCCCTGTTTAGCTACATAGGATAAAAGTAGTTGTAAGGACTTACAGAACCGCCGAGCGATTTCCTCGTTGGTTGGTGGGAGACGTTGGATCTTAGCGACAACTGCTGACTAATTCTCGACTGTCATGAAGGCATCTGTTGTGTTGAGGATGGTTTCCATTCCCAGCACACTGTCTGGTAATTCCTGACTGTGTCTGGAGTTGCTACCGTCTCCTTCTCCAGCCATTGTTGCACAAGGGATCTCAAAGTTAAAGATTGCCTCTCTTTCTAGTGCCAATTATTGACGGTGATTTCTCGATGATCAACTAGTCAACGATTTAGGTTGGTGAAAACCTGCAAATATAGATGTAATGAAAAACATAACAATATTAAACAATAAAGATGGTAAGCTACGTGGTAAAACTCTGGTGATCAAGGAAACATCCATGGGTTTTTGCTTAAGCAACTAAGTCAAGTCCACTATTTTCGTAAAGTAATACACACTATTGTCTCTCTCTTGCTCCCTAGGATTTTTCTACCCTTTTGTTATGTTTTGCAGGTGTATTTATACATAGTGCCCTTAGGGCTTCTAGGTACTGCTAGGGTTTAACATCGTGACGTATAAGTAGAAGATTATAGAGTTGGTTTAGGATTCTTTTCCTACTTGATGTTATCCCATATTTAATGCCATTGAATCCGAATCTATTTTGGACATTGACAGCTTAATGTTTAGGAGAGAGGATCTATTTGTTTCCTTGTTGCATTCTTGGTAGTTGTACAGCAGTTGACTCGTGATTGCTTGTTATTGCTGTATGCCTTGTAGGTGGTGGAGAAGGCCTTTGATTATTCATGTTTATGCTGAGTGGATCCGAGTAGACATGATCTTCTACTCGGCTATTCTATTCGGCCTACTCATCACTTACTCAGGTTTGCTTAGCTTCGTTTGTTTCTGCTAACACTGTGCTAGTACCAAATGGCCCATCCACGTGGAACGCCAATGTGTCATCTCTGGTTGATCGTTGATTTTCTACTTACGTGGCAAGTTTGGTCGATCCTGTTTAGATGACGTGTCTTCATGGAAAATATTACGTACAACTACAATGATTCCTTCCGTCTTTACGCAAGTCATTAATTATAAGACTGCTTATTCCACTTGGGAGGCCCTTTTGATGTCCTACACTTCCCTGACTAATGCTCGATATTACCAAATCAAGCATGATCTCTCCATTATTCGCAAGGACTCATCTTCTATCACAGAATATATGGATCGTATTTGCTTGCTTACTGATGGATTATCACTTATTCAACAACCCATGCGTGACAAATTATTGGTTGTGTTCTTTATGGACTTGATCTTGATTATGATGTTATTGTCAATACAGTGCTTACCATGTCAACTCCACCATCATTTGAAGAGGTCAACTCCACCATCATTTGAAGAGTTATATAATATGCTTCTAAATCTTGAGAATCGAATAGAATTATATCATAGTTCTTTATCAACTTAATCTACAACTGCTCTTTTTACAATAAGCAACCGTGCTGCTAATTGAGGAAATGGTCATGACCATTGCCGCGGTTGTCGTAATTCATGTGGACGTGGAAATGGCTGTAGGAACTCTCATGGTTACAGTCAATCTCCTAAAACTTATTAGGATTCTTTTACAAAATACAAGAATTGTAACAAACTAGGGCACGGTGCTCTTACTTACCGTCATTGAGCAAATTATTCTTATCAACCGGATGATACGTGAAAATAAATTAAGGTGTGTCTAATACAACCTTGAGAGTGGAGGGGGTTGGGGGGGGGGGGGGGGTGTGGGGGAAGGGGGGTGAATGGGTTGTTAATCGATTATTGCCAACCTTTTCGGTTAGTCAATATTAGCAATAAACCCAAAACAAACATACAACAAAAATCAAGTAAAGTGCGAAAAGTAAAGAACACTTGATTTTTACATGGGAAACCTTCAACAAGAAAAAACTCACAGGACTAGCCCCGCTAGCCACTTAGTCACAGAAATCCACTATATGAAAAGAAAGTTACACCATCAAGTGATACATAGACTCTCACTCTCGATAACCTCAGGCTACAGACATTACCACTCACCACTCTTGGTTTAATCCGTAGTGATATCCCCCGTTCCATTACTCTTAGCGTGAGAAGCTCCTAATCTACCCGCATGCCTTATACAGTGGCACTTGACAAATGCTTGTTGACCAAACCTTGGTTCTAAGACTTGCTTGCTTGTGCAACTTCACCTAGAAGCCACAAGACTTTGACTCAAAGAGAATTAAAGTCTAAGTGTGAACATGTAAATGATGCTCAAATGCAAAGAGTGCTAGACTACACACTATATGCTTAATTAGATGTTAAGATGCAAATCTAACACCTAATTATCAAACAAGCCTACATGCACATACATGAGGTCTCAATTAAATTTGTAGATATTTCAACAACCTAATTGTCAATTAAATCCTCATTAACATTCAATAGAGCCTGACTAGATAAATGAGATTTAATCAAGCAATAAATACCTAATCTAGAGTAAGAACAACAATAAATGAGATTTAATGTAGTTGAAACTTACCTACTCATGAAACCATGAAAACCCATGCTCAAATGATGATGGATGATGTTAAATGCATATGGTATTTGGGTTTAGAGAGTTAAAGAACAAATCTTGGAGATTCTCTCTCTAGGGCAACTATTCCTCTTTCAAAAATATGTATTTTTAGAGTTCTAGGTCGAAATGGGGAAGATGATGATGTATATCTAGGTCCAAATGAAACTACGTCATTTTAGATAAGAAAAATTGATTTCTGGGCAAAAAAAGCGACTTGAAGGGGATTGGTTGACATGTCGCTTCTAGGTTGCTTTATTCCCAGCAAAAGAACGTGACAGCGCATCAGCTACATATTTAAGCAACCTAAACCATGACCAAATGACATCAAAACCTTTCATATAGTATACCATTGGAAAGGCATGGATGTTTACTTTCTATTCCTTCTTACAAAATAAGATTTTGATATTTGTAGAAAGAGTTATAGTCATTTGAGTGATCAATGGTCAGATTCAAACAAAAACAGAGTTGCCCTGTTTTAGTGGTCACTTTGGAGATTTCAAAACCAATCCACATGGTCATGGATGTAGGGAAAATACACATGTCGGAAGAGAAAAATAGATTTGTATATTTAAAAAAAATTTCCTTTGAAAGAGAACCTTAAACCTTGATAAATTAACATATAATAAAAGATATCATACCTTTTCCCACATAAGGGTTGATGTTGCGTCGATAGTAAACCGCAAGATCTTCCAATCTAATCATGAATGTGAATCACCTACCAGTGTGGGCTCTCTTTCTTTTAATTGTGAACCTAAGGATGAAAAACAAAACTTTTTCTTTTGTTAGTCACAATAACCCTCCTAGAGAAAAACAAAGAATGCTTGGTCACTTGTGAATTCTCAATCCTTTTGATCGAAACTCGCGTGAACCCGATTCGATATTTCGCACAAAGCCTTTTGATATAAAAGCTAGTAGTGCACTATCAAAAACAAAAACACTCATCCTCTTCTTTTTCCTCTTGGCCGAATTCTCACACTATGTCTTAGTGTTAGATTATTTTTCTTTAAGCAAAAGAAGAAACTCTCTCTTAAAAATTATGGTTGGCCGAATTCTAATGATTGGAAATATATAGGTGGCCGAAATCCTAACCCTAGCAAGAATCATATTTCACCAAGGACTCCTATCAATCTTTAGAATTAAACCCTAATCCAACTCATTAGTGTATTATTTAATATATTATTGAATATAAATTAAATTGTGACTTTATCAAAAAATTCCTAATTTGACTAGATAAATAAATTCCTAATTTTATTTATATACTTATCAAATAAAATCTTTGATACTTATAATACAAAAAGATCTTCTCCTAGTTAGAAAAATATTTTAACTTTTAATTAAATAATTAATTAATAAATTAATTAACTTCCTATTTAATTAAATAATAAAATAAAAAAAATATACTAGGCTAATATCCTTAGCCTTGCTGCCCAAGTAAATGATCATGAACAACATATTGTTTTTTCCATTTAATTAAGTAATAAAATAAAGTAGTATACTCGGCTAATATTCTTAGCCTTGCCGCCCAAGTATATATCATGTGCAACATATTATTTTTTCCATTTTATTAAATCCATTAGACTTTAGTAAAAGTTCATATGTGAACTAAACCCATTCTTACTAAAAAGAAACAAGTTCACATACTTTAAATTAATACATTAATATAATTTAACAGCCTGTTTAATTAAAATATGCAAATCATATTCTTAATGTATTAATGGAATGCTAATAGCACCCCATATGGACCGCCTAAGGACTCCCACATCCTTGGCCGCCCATTCCCTGTATTTGAAGAGTTACCGCGAGTCTTGATCACATATGACCGTACCTATCCAATTACAATTCTAGATTGACCCATAAATTAGTCTGGTAGAATATATCAAGTGATCCATGCAAGTCTATGTGGATTGGGGATCTTGGCGGGCTATATAAATTTAAGCTTCAATAGACATAACCCAATCATAATCAACAAATGATTCACTTAGGTTCGATCTATTAATTTTAGCTCATTCCACTAAAGAACTAAAATTGAACTCTTAAATAAAGATTGTTAGGTTTTTGGTTTGTCTTGTCATTAATTCCATATCAAAACGATATTTTTCTTGTATTGATTAATGGTCTTAGAAATGATGATTCAAAGCTTCAAATAAAGACTTAGCCACAACTCATGCAAGATGGTGTCTTCAAGAGAAAATGAATAGACCTCATTCTTCTTATAAGGTGTAGGCACATACACACATGGCATTCATTTGTGTCCCTACATAGTTGTACACCTTTGGTATAACACTTTCACATACCGCGTAATGTATGCACATGCATTAAATTCAATTTGATAAACTTTGTGATTTGCATGTTCTAAGACTATGTCTAGGAAATGGCATACGTATGTGACTTGGTGTTTATTTGTTTTAGTTTTATTGTATTTGGACTTGAACATGAAATCATTTGATTCCTTATTGAGTCTCAGTCATTTCGGTTACTCACTCATTAGGTTTAGAGTCCAAACTAGGAAGTTATGCTACTTTACGTTCTCATTCGTTGAGTTTTCTTCGACACCGTATTCCGAGTCAAACTCTCAACCTTTTGTCAAAGTTTCATAGTCATCCTTGTGTGCGAGGGAGTCACAATTCATAATCTGAAAACGGATTCAAAATCGGAGTTCGGAGGCTCGAATACCATCGAAGAACGCGTGAGGAGTGCGAAGGAAGCAAGTGTTGGCCAACGACCAAGCTTGCATAGGCACGTGAGGAGGCCGTGAGCCTCATGGCCTCACCACCTCTCTGCCCTGTGAAGCTCACACGCCTCTCACGGGGTGGTGAGGTGGCAGCTAACGATTAGATTTTTCTTGTTTAAAATTGCACGTCAAAAATATTTATACGTTTGGAAAGGTTTGGAAAAACACAAGTATGGTGGCAAGCAAGGGTCATCCACAGAGATCGGAGGTAGCGATGATTATATTAGGATTAATAAAACTAGTGTGCATAAAAGTAAAAGTAAAAGGTTTGTGTTGTAAAGTGTGAATAGAAATGTAATAAAAACTAAACTAAGAATGCAAAGTGAATGGAATGTGAATGGAGTGAAAGATATGAGATGTGGAACTAAGGAATTGACGGACTCGAAAGAAAACATTAGGCAAATGTAACAAACTCGTAATTAAGCATGTTTGATCTAATGTAACCAACCTAGGGTGTATAGTGTTGGTTATTTATCTCTAGCAAGAGACTAACCTAGGGTGTATAGTGAAAGCCTCCTACTAGAGATTAATCCCATCTAAGCAACCAACCTAGGTTTTATAGTGCTAGTTGCTCAATTAGGATTCTAGCCATGAATGCTCATCTATATATTAAGGGCTTAACCTCTTACTAATGCAGCCATCTTAAGGTGTATAGTGATGACTTCCAATTCCCTTACAAGTGGCCAACCTAGGGTGTATAGTGAAGGCCATCCATTTGAGATTAGATTATGCTAGAGGTTATTTAACCAGATTCTACTTGAAGGGTTAGTTCTTGCAAAATCACTAATGTGGCCATCCTAGGGTGTATAGTGATGACTTCTAATTCTCTCACAAGTGGCCAACCTAGGGTGTATAGTGAAGGCCACCCATTTAAGATTAGGTGAAGATTATGGTTATTAAGTTGGATTCCACATGAATGGTGTATCCTTGCGAAAACCTTCCATTCAATTGAGCATTAGAAAACCAAATAAGGTGTATACCTAGTTGTCTACTCAAATAGTTTCCAAATCAATCTTGCTAAGAGGGTGTATCCAAGACAAGTTAATATTAGAAAGCAATTAATACAAGAGAATAAAATATATATGGTAGATTGAATATAAAGAATAATAAAGTTTATTTACAAATGCCCAATATCCATCAAACTAATCACATCAACCCCTTAGTGGGGGATTTAGCAACTCATGTCTATTACAAAATATAAACTAAGAGAAGAGATTGAGAGAAAACCCATGTAGAGAATCCTTGTCTTGAAGCTTTGATCCAATCCCCTTATTTGCCTTTGGATGAGTAGAGAATGGGTTTGGATGAGAGGGAAAGTGTATTCTTAGGTTTAGATTAGCTAAGTTTCTGAAAATCTATGTGTGGGAGGATAGTTGGTTCATTCTCATGCTTTTCTATTTATAGGATTATAAGAATAGGTCACAAAATGCTTAAAAACTGAAGCTGTCGCGTGCAGAGTGCCGGTGGAGTGCGGTTGGGACCCTCACTCACCCGCACTTTATTACTGAAATGGTCATAACTTTCTCTAGGAGACTCGGAATTGCAATCTATAAAAATTACTGGAAAGTAGACTTCTAGGGATTTCCAAATATATGTAATCCGAAACATGGTTCGATCAAAGGGGAGAGATATGACCCTTTGATGTGGGATGTTCTGCGCAAGATTTTACATTTTCAGCCCCCTTTTTCGTACGAAATCCCAAATTCCGCTTCTAACGCTGGAAATGTAAGAATGCCTACAATTACGCATAAAAAGCCCATAACAGATGCTAAAATCAAGAAAAAGAAATAAAGGATATGGAAATGAGGGCCGAAATATACAACATATTTGGCACGATCAGCAGCCCCTCATTTTTCCATCCTTTCCCTCTCTCCATTTCATTTAAATATCCTCATTTTCCCTCCCATTCATTTCAAGAAGAAAAGTTTGAAAATACTGAGTGCAGAATTTTTTTCTCAAATTTTCTCACCTTTCAAACACCATAACTTTCTCATACGAAGTCAGAATTGAGTGATTCAAGTTGGAGAATATTCTTAATCAAGTCCTATACCTTTTCCAAGTGGTCTTGCAGTTTTTGATCGAGTTTTCTAGTGGTTTTGCCCAAAAAACCGAACCAGCTCGTGAATCATACGTATTTGACTCAACTTTGTGTTTTCTTCTTTTATAACCTTCAATTATCTTAGGGTTTCTTCTTCTATATGTATGTGTGTGTATGGTGAATGCTATTGCAAAAGATAGCTTCATTATCAAACCTAACCAAGTCTAATTAGAGACAAATGTGAACTAGTTTTCTATGATTCTAGTTTCGCACATGTTTGAGTGTTGTATTGTGATTAGTTTGATGCCTAGGGTTATTTGTGATTGTATTGATTTAATTTATGATCAAAAACCTTGAGATGTGTTTTGATCCTTGATTGAACAAATCTAGGATTAATACACGTGTACTTGTTTTTAGAGCTATCTAAGATTTAATTGATTTATCATTTTATCCTTGCTCTAAATATTTGGCTAGAATATTCATTGAATACATTTTATGATTCTAGCATTTATGTGTATGTTTGTAACATCTTATATGTGCTTCATGTATATGATCTATTCAAGTGTTATATGTGTGATTGAAACGAGCCATATGTGTTAGGTGTTTTTTTCATGCTGTAGGTTTTTAAAATTGGGAGAGGGGGAATAGGTATAGGCCCAATTTCTTCAAAATTCAATTTTTGCGGAATACAAGAATGATATGCACACTTGATGTGTCTAAACAAATGAATTGTTATAGTCAACACAAGCGGAATATCAATATACAAGTGATACAATCAATACAACATATGGAAGATAAGGAAACATAAAAACAAAATTGACACATTTGTTTTTACGTGATAAACCTTCGAAGAGGAAACGTCCACAGATTGATACTACAACCACCGGCAAAGTAATCCACTCTATGAAAAAATACTTACACACTCAAGGTTACCAACAAATGATATCCACCTTAAGCTATCAACTCCTAATCTACCCTCAAGGCCTAGTGAACCACCTAGCCTACTCCCTATCCAAAGTGTGTCCTACACCTCTAGAGAGCAACCCTATATCCAAGGCTCTTAAGCCTCTAGGAAGATTTCCTTGCTTAGCTATCTGGATCATAAGAATCCTAGTCAAGCTTCCCTAGCTCTACCATCCAGAGTATCACACTCCTAGCTAAGACTTTTTCATGACTATCCGGACCACATGTCTTAGTCAAGTCTTCTTGCTCTAATCAAAGCTTCATTCACTTTGAAAGAGACTTCATCCTTTCCACAAGGCAATGATCTAAGTGATGTAAATGATGCAAGCACAATCAAATGCAGCAAGATGATCAATCAAGCTCTATGAACATGTTCAATGATAATCTAGAATATGCTTTCAACAAACAATCACATATGAATCTAGAAATCAAGACTTGTGAATCAATAAGAACAAGATATGAATATTCAATATATCACATAAAAATCTTAGTTCTTAGATGATGAAATTTAACCTAGAAAATAACATGAGGCACATCATATACAACATTTCTAGAATCAATTTCAAGATTAGTCAAGTTTAGCTAAATATGTTCAATTGAGATCACAAGGCTAAAACTCATCAATCAATAGATCAACCACCCCTATAATATGATCTAACAACATTCTAAACACATATCATCTATCAATTAGGAAGATGAAAAAGAGATGATCAAAAGATGAATTGAGAAGAAAAAGTTTTACATACAAAAGTTGAGTCACAGATTGAAATCAGCTCACTGCAAAAAATCACGAACTCAAATAACTCTGAAAATGCTTGGGGTTTGTAGCTCTCTTAAAGTAAACAATTTTGGCTTTTGGATCACTAGATTTCAAGTTCTTATGAGAGAGTTATGATCAAAATACGAAACCTAAAATCATGAAAAAATTATGGACATTCTTTCTTTTTCAATTTTTCTTCTTAGATGAAATGGGAGGGAATGGAGAACTTTTAAAAGAATTCAAGAGAGGTAAAAATGGAGCATCCAGCTACTGCCACATAACCATCCATGTGTGGCACATGTGGGCAGAGAGGTGTGCTAGCTGTATGGCACACGTGGCCTCCAAGCTTGGCCGTTGGCCATGCTTGCTACTCTCGCACTCTACTCGCGTTCTTCAGCCGTATTCGGTCATCCGAACTCCGAATTTGAATCCATTTTTGGATTACAAACTATGACTCCCTCACGCACAACGAAGACTACAAAACTCTTCAAAAAAGTTAAGAATTCATCTCGAAAAATGACGACGAAGACAACTCAATGAATGAGAACGTAAAGTAGCATAGCTACATCGTTTGGACTCGAAATGTAATGAATGAGTAACCAGAATGACCAGGACTCAATAAGGAATAATATGAGATCATGTTCAAGTCCAAAATACAATAAACACAAACAAATAAACACAATTTCACGTAAGTATGCCATATCTACGCAATAGTGATAAAACATGCAATTCTACAATTTTTGTCAAAATAAGACCAATGCATGTGCTTACTTAAATGTGTGTGAATGTGTTATACAAAATTTTTGCACAATGATGCAGTGACACACATGAATGAATTGTGTGTGTGTGTGTGCTTACGCCTTGCAAGAAGAAAAAGAAACTTGATACTTTAGCATCCAAGTATACGATGTTCAACTTGAAGATGATATTTGCACAAGATGTTGCTTCTTCACCTTTGAAGCATCTTTTCACTAATAATCACCTAAGTAACAACTATTACAAATATAGAAAGTCTTACAACAGAATCAAGCTAAGATCTTACAGTTTTAATTCAAGTTATGTATCTAAACTATTTGACTTGTGTTCTCACATATTTTGAAGTCTAAGTTTCCATGGAATATATTGATCACATGTTCTATGTTGAATTGTTGGTTTGCATCATTTGCATTCACATGATCACACTATGAAGTCCTTGTAAAAGGCATGGGGTTGTGACAAGGACAAGAGGTCCAGATAGTCAAGCTAGGAAGCCTTAGCTAAGGAAGAAGTCATGGCTAGGATCGGGAAGGTCCGGATAGCTATGCAAGGAAGGCTCTCTAGAGGCATGAGTGCCTTGGATAAGGAGTTGGCTACAATATTGGTAGGCCCGGGTGTTTGGATAGACATATATTCCAATAGAGAGTGGTACATGGGATATGTATGCACTCTTGATGAATTTATAATCTTCCAATGATATTGGTTTGGTATGGACTCTAATATATGGTGGCTTCGCATCATTGAGGGATTTTGTATCTTCCAATAGGGATTGGGTAGACATAGACTCCAATAGAGAGTAGATCATAGGTTGGTCACTAAGGAATTTTTAATCTGTCATCCGATATATATATTACCCAAGGTTATAGTTTAACCCGTGGATGTTTCCTCCTTGGAGGTTTTACCACGTTAAAAAATCTCATGTGTCAATTCTTTCTATCTATCTCTTATATTTGTATATGTGTATGTTTTAATCTTGTTGCTCAATATTCACTTGTGATATATTTGGAAACAAGATCTTGTTATGTGTGGTTTGTAAGCATATCATTTTGAGCATAGTTGTATAAATAATTCTTAAATATATAGTATATTGATTCTTTTATGTATAGTTGTACTTTGATTCATACTTGTAACATATTGAACAACATTTGATATACCAAGTATTCTTTGAGGTTGTATGTTTAATGTTATTCTTCCTCATGCTACTTGGTGTGATATAGACAATGTCTAAAATGATCACATGCTTGTCTATATGTGTTTGTTTGGTTTATGTGTTGTTATGTAAGCTACCTTGAGGGGCAAACTTGAGTTTGTTTCAAGGGATTGAAAAAGGCATAAAAACCTAGTCACCCCCGCTCTAGGTAAGCTTTAAGCAATTTAACTACGTTTGTATACTTTTCAAAGATAGAATAAGTAAATGTTTCTCATTCATACCCTAGACATCCTTAATGAAGATAGTGTATCCTCGTGAAAAATATCAGTAATCGCCAAGAGCTCATAGGATGCCTATAATTCTCCTAGTTACCATATTTACTCATATGACCACATTTCGAACTTGGATATTTAGACTTATCCAGAAGCCATGTTTCATTAGACACTATTGAAAACTTAATGTTAAGATTTAATATCAAATACCTCAAAATATCCATATGATGATATTTTACTCTCATTTAATAAGTAGAGCCACGATGTCCATATATATAAATGAAATCCTTTATCGATTAGCAAATGAATTCCATCAAACTATTGAGGATAGACTATGCTATATAATCTTACTCATTGATAGCTCAAATGATAACACTTGTAACCATAAGTCCATCATTTATCTCAGGATTAAGATAGACTTTTCGATTGTCTTTAAAATGAAAACTTTTATCCATTAACGGTTCCAGATAAAGTATTTCACTATGATCCTATTCAATGCACCTAGTGCACTAGATTCTTTTACTTAAAGACACTACACTTTGATAATTTTAGACTCATCATAGCACATTTGATCCCACTCAAATGCTAGCAAAAGAATCTACATCTTTAATAAGGTAAAGGCACCTTTATCTTAAGTTGTGAACATTGTTCAAGACTGCCTAAAGAATTGTGTCTACCTTATACATATCCAGATGTACGAACAATTATTAATTTCTCATAGTTTTTTGACATTATGATTATTTACTTTTGATAATTATAATAATTAAACTATAAATGCTATAAGATTTGTTAAACCAGAAATCACTTTATTAATATAAAAGGATTGTCAAAAAACATTATTACACTCTAGCTATTTAGCATAATCCTAACAATAGAATATTACGAATAATATACCATTGGAAAGGTATGGATATCTAATTTCTATTCCATTTTACAAAATGAGGTTTTGATGTTTGTAGAAAGAGATATAGTCACTTGAATGACCAAAGGTCAGATTCGGACAACAACAAAATTGCCCGAAATCTCGGTATAAAACCATATGGCCCAAGATCAATCTAAGAGAGGGAAAGGGGGCCTCTCTAGTGTTCACACATCGTACTAAGACAAGCATACCATCATGCAATCACGGACGCTTTCGATCACACAACTGGAAATGAATTACACAACACAAAACCACACTTAGATCTAACAATGAAATGCAAGTGTGATTGTGAAAAGAATGCACCCAACATCAATAAGGTACAAATTCTTGTAAGCGTGTGTGTGTGCACCTAATATCTTCAAGAGTTAAAGTCATGTAAACTACCCTTATAACTCGTGAGATGTCCCAAAGTTTGTCTTCGAGAATCCACACTTAGAGAACTTATGCTACACGTTACAAAAACATCCCTAATGTGGTTTGTCATGAAATAAGGCAATCATAAAATAGAGGTCATTATAATGTCCCGACAACCTTTTGATCCAACTTAGCTTCCTGACATAGAAGCACCTCATCACATGATCGCGGATGATTCGACAAGATTATCATGGACCAAATCAAGTTATAGCTGAAAATGGTAAAAATCTACCAATCTCAAGTACCGATAATATGTCATTATTAATTTCGTCGTCTAATTTTGATTTGAAAAGTGTTTTACATGTGCCAGCAATCATAGCTAATTTATTTTCCATTTATCAATATATTAATGATAATAATTGTATATTTGTTTTTGACTCTATTGGTTTTTCCATTAAGGATTGTCACACTAGGAGAACCCTCCATTACAGTCCGAGTAAGAATTGTCTATATCAAATTCAAGCACAACATGATCAGCCTTTTTCTTCATTCATCTTCTCAAGAATGGTTAGAAAAAACACTAATCTTTCTAACTGGCATAATAGGCTTTGACATCCATGTCCTCAGAGTCTTACCTATTTAGTTAAAAATAAATGCCTTAAGACTGTTGGAAATATAGTTGTTTCAAATTGTTTAAGTTGTTCTATCCATAAAAGTTGTCGTTTGAAAATTAATTAATCTACTTCTTTTTCTACTACACCTTTACAATTTATTCACAATGATTTATCGGCTTTTAACCTGAATTATCATGTGGTTGTTCTCGTTAGTTTCTTATTTTTATTGTTATTATTGATGATTTTTAAAAATATAAACAGATTTTTCCACACGTTCGTAAATTAGAAACATTTATTTACTTTTGTCAGTTCAAATTGGCCATGGAAAATCAATTTGGCACAAAAATGAAATGTTTTCATTCTGATGGTTGCTTGGAATATGATAACAAGCAATTTTTTGATTTTTTTCTCTAAACATGGCAAATATCGTTAGTTTACTTTTCCTTATACCCCTCACTAAAATGGGGTGGTTGAACGTAAAAATCGACATATAGTCAAAATAGGGTTGTCTTTCCCCTATCAAGCATTTCTCCCATGTTGTTTTTAGATGGAGGCTGTTTCAACTACGGTTTATTTTATAAATCAACTTCCATCTCCTACACTGAATTTTAAGTCCCCTCTTGAATTATTATTTAATTATGCTCTTTGATCGGGGTATAAAAGTACATATTTTATGCCCCTATTTTCTATTGCTTTGTGCTTGTTTCTCGGGTAAAACCGGGTATTTAATGGTTTAAATAAGTGTTTCAAGTAAATAGAGAAATTTAGAGGCAATTATGTCATTTAGGACAAATCAGGGGCTAAAGTGCAAATATGGGACATTTATTGATTATTCTATGAATAAGGGAGAACTTAAGGGTGCATATGGTAATTGTCCAGCCAACCAGTAGCAGCATGCCACGTCAGTTAGTTGAACAGTGCATTTTGGGTTGTTTGTGCTCGCGTCATGCTAACGTGATGATGACGTCAGCCTTCTTTAACCTCTAGCTGGTTGACCCGACGACCCACTTGACTCGCTTTGACCCGGTTCGTACCCGTCGTTGACCCGGTTCGTTCCAGCAGTTTTCCACTGGTTTTTCCAGCCAATCCCCCCCAGATCGGCAGCCCATGTCCCAGCGGTCATGTTGGTACCATTTCCAAGCTTCCATGCACATGTTTCCCCTCCCCAACAATTCCTCCAAACTCAATGGATGTGCAAGCTTCAAAGTCACCTTCCGTGCCTTCTTTCCAGTGAACTAGATGTTCCAAACTCACGGAAACTCCACGACTTCATGTCAAGAGAAGGAAACTACGAAGCAGAGTGACTGGACTCATGAGTTAACGTGCAAAATAGACCGCAACTTCGTACCGCAGGAATGAACCCGCGAGCCTGTCATTTTAGAGTGATTTTGATGTCTTTTAACGTCCAAACCTTGCCCAAACAGTTCCCTATATAAATATACCTCTTTTTCCAACAAAAACACAATCTTTAATATCCAACAATTACACTAAATAGCTTAGAGAACATAAAAAAATACCAAGAACACCATACTTCACTTAGCTTGTAACTAGAGTGTAGGGTGGTTTTCCAGCCACCAATCTTGATCCAAAGCTTCCACACATTGATTCCGAGCTTGGGAAAGCAAGAGGAGTTGAGCTAGCTTGAAGACTTCTCTAAGATCATTGGGTTGTTTCTATTGTCTCTCTTATTTCCTTAGTTTGTTATTAATGTGTAATTAAATAGCTATGTTAAGGATTTGGTGTATTCATGTACTATATCTATGAGACTACTTGTATCTATTATTTGATATTGAGCTTTAATAGATATAAGCTTGTTAATTGATTGTCCAATTGTTAACTTGCAAAATAGGATTACTTGATTAATGCAAACCTTGCTTAATTTAGTTAACCTATAATTGAAGTGCTTAATTGTTATCAACTAGTAATTGGATAATTGCATGATTCATCATTCCCCTAATATATCTAATTACCACTCTTGCATAACCATTGCATGAGTTGGTAATTAGTTTAGCTAGTTAATGTTAACTTAGATATTTTAGTTGGTAAGCTTAGTGATAATTTAGTTAATTCCCTAAGGGAATGACAACCCTTAGTTGTAGTTAGATTTAGTGTAACTTAGTTAATTAGATTAAAGCCATCTTAGTGTAATTTTAGATTAGTTAGTTAATTTTCTTGTGACATTTCCATTTAATTTTCTTCCATGTATTTAGTGTAAATATATTGTATATAGTATATATACGACCTAGGACCGACTTAAGGTACCACACCTCTCTCGTGGGAACGATACCCTTACTCGTAACCACTGTACTCGTCAAACGATTTGTATACTTGCAAAGGGCAAAAACACTCGGACATCATATCATTTACAATAGTTTATAGAACTGTCTCGATTATGCGCGTCACTCCTGATTATTTCACTTTACTTACTTTTGGTTGCTAGTGTTTTCCTTTTTAGGTGCTAATAAAGTAGATAAGCTCTATCCAAAATCTACACAATGTGTTTGATCGTGCCAAATATATAGTATATTTAGGCCCTCATTTCCTATTCCTTTGTCTCGTTCTTATGTGTATTTTCTGTATATGTTCTATCTAATAGGCTCGTTGGTGCTAATTGCAGGCAATAGATGTAATTCTGGTGTTAGAAGCATGTTGCAAGTGTTCCAGTCGAAAAGGGGTTAAGTGGTGTAAAAAGAGGTCAAGATCTAGCGTAGAAATTTCCACGTTGGACCTGCACACCAAAGGATCGAAGAAGGCAGCAGAATGCCATAAAGTGCGGGTACAGTGCGGGTGCTTGAACCGCACTCTACCCGCACTTTATGAGAAACCCAGGAGCTGAAATTGTGAAAATATGATAAAGTACGGGTAAAGTGCGGGTCCTTGACCCGCACTCTACACTGTCTAGCGTTGGAATTCTAACATTGGAGTGCGGGTGAGTTTGGGTCATTGAACTGCACTCCAACCACACTCTGCGCACGACAGCTTCTGTTTTCAAGCTTAAGTGACCTATTTTTGCATCCCCTATAAATAGAAAAGCATGGGAACAAACCATTGATCTCCCACAGCACCCAACACTTATATTTCTTGTAACTTAACTCTAGAAACACTTCTCCCTCTCATCCAAACCATCTCTTCTCATCAAAGGCAACTTGGAGGATTGGAATCAAGGTTCAAGGAAGGAGACACTCTTCAATGGTGTTCTCTCAATCTCTTTTCTTAGTTTTGTATTTGTTGTAATAGAACATAAGTAGTTAAATCCCCCACTATGGGATTGATGTTATTTGTTTAATGGATATTAGGCTTGTAAATAAACTCTATGTTTTATATACATATATATCTCTATGTTTTATTCTTTGCTTTGAATGGTTTTATTATTGATTTGTTGGGATACACCCTCTGAGCATGTTAATTTGGAATCTTTATTGCTTATTGAATGGATGGGATATCCGGAATCCCAACTCAATAACCGCGTTCGTAATCTAACCTTGAACGAGTTTCCAGCACTATACATCCTAGGTCGGCACTTGTGAGAGGATTAGAAGCCTTCATTATACACCCTAGGTTGGCTACTTTAGTGGTTTTACGAGACCTAACATTCGCATAGAATTCGATTGAATAACCTCGAGCTTCATCTAGTCTCAATCGGGTGGACTCCGTTATACACTCTAGGGCGGCCACTTATAAGGGAATTGGAAGTCATCGCTATACACCCTAGGATGGCTACGTTAGAAATAGGTTAAGCCATAGTTAGATAGATTAGCTTCATGGTTAGAATCCCAATTGAGCAACTAGCCACTGTTGGTTGCTTAGGAGGGATTAATCGCTAGTAGGGGGTTTTTGCTATACACCCTAGGTTGACCCCTTGCTAGTGATACATAGCCAACACTATACACCCTAGGTTAGTTACATTTGTCATTATATGCTTAATTGAGAGTTTGTTGCAATTGCCCCAATATTTGCTTACGAGTCCATCAACTCCATAGTTCCATCATCATACATTCATCACTCCATTACCATTCCATTTAGATTGCATTCTTAGTTTAGTTTATATTATATTTTCACCTACCATATACTTTACTTTTATGCTCATTAGTTCTATTAATCCTAATCTTATCACCGCTACCCCGATCTCAGTGGATGACACTCGTGCTTACCGCTTTACTCGTATTTATATTTGTGAACGCATCACATAGGTTTTATAAATTGTTTTGATGGACGGTTTTCTAACCATGAAAAACCGTCCCATCAAATGGCGCAGCTGCCGGGGATCGGTGTGCGTAGTAGTGATTAGATTTGTTTAATATTATTAGTTCTTAGTTGTTTTTAGTCTTTTTAGTTTCTTTTTATTTCTTTGGTAGTTTTTGTTTTTATTTTTTTTTTCAGGACTCTATGGATTCCTTTTGGCCAAATTTGAGGTCAAGCTACGAGCTTAATAAGAATATCTACAATACAGATTGGAGGACTCACCAACACTCGTCATGGAGCAACAGTGAGAATTCCAACGATCTTATGCCACCTAGCTGGTCAGACCAAGGAATACAATCGGCATTCGAAGACAATTTCAACGTATCCATTAAGGCCACAACTCAAAATTACAATGAAGCCTTATACCAATCCAAACAAAAAGAACAATGTAAAAGGATGATAGAGATGAACATGGAGCTTATGAGTATGTGTAAAGAGCTAGTGTTGGCAAGGGATGTGTTGAAAGAAGAGAATGTTCTACTTTAAGAATATACGATAACAACTTCTCGACAACAAGAAGAAATGAGGGAAGACTATGAGAAAAATATACAACTCTTGAAGGAGAAATTAGAAGGCAAAGAAGCCTTGGAAAGAGTGAAAGTGGATGAGCTTGAATAAAGAAACAAGAAGCTCACACTTAAACTTGAATCACTCAAGGCGGAAAATGGTACACTCCAAAAGGAAATAAGGGAAATTTCTGAAAAGAACTTGAAGTTGGGCGAACACGTGAGAAGCCTTGTAGTCCAAAAGTGTATTCCCCTAAAGGATTTTGACGAGATCAAGGAGGACTTTGCCAAGAGGATGCGGCTAATACAAGCCGAAATTGAAACAAGGGACAAGGCTTTGGAGATAATGAAGAAGACGAAACTTGACCACCTTACGGAGCTTTCACAAGCTAAGCAAGAAATTGAGGCAACAATGAATGAAGTGGTTCAACTTCCAAAAGAAGAGGAGATTGCCATGAGTCAAGGAAATCTAAGTGCCAACCTTATAAAGCCTAGTCCTAGCATGGCAAGGAGGAAGAGAGTTAAAAAGAAAAGTAAGCAACCTCCACCTCCACCTCCAACAAAGACCCACCAACAAGGTATTATCCTTAACCCTATCACCGTGTGCTACCATCCCTTTAAAATAGGCCAAGAATATGAAATACATGGCACACGGGAGAATTTTAAACATATAGAGAATTATAGGTATGTTAGGAAGGTATGGGTTGAGAAGCCTAGGAATAGGAGGAGTCCACCTAGGATAAAGAAAATTTGGGTGAGGAAGGACCTAGTGAACCAAATGAGAAACGAGGGCAAGGAAACGATGGGGAACTCATCTATGTTTGTGTGGGTTGTAAAGATGAATGAATTCCCCAACTTGGTTAAACCTCCCTTAGTTAATCATAGCCACACCCTAAATGCATAATTTTGAAAATCTTCGTGCATGTTATATTGATGCTTTATTTAGTTTAAAAATTGCACAATTGCCGGAACTTTCTAATAAGCTTTCTGAGTGTATAGATTTTCTATTGCTTCTTGAGGAAGCGAGTTATGTAGCCTGTGCGATAAAGCATCATCTTAGAGTTTGGAGAGCCGAAGTGTCATCTCAACGTCTTGCCTAGACGATAAATAAAGCGCTTGTGGGAGGCAACCCACCAATGTTTGAAAATTTTGAACTTTTCCCTTTTTTTTTTTTTTTTTTTTTTTGCTTTCTTTCAATAATTGTGATGTTAGGATATTTTTGTTCGAATGGTTTATTTTGTGGATAATTGCACTTTGATTATATTGATTATCTTTATGGATCAATGAACCGGAGGCTTTTGTGCAAGTATGTATGCATGAACTAAATGATTATGAGCCAGAGGCTCTATTGCATGATTGTGATTATATATATTTTAGTGCTTTATATTGTTTAATTCAGTTTGGGGGTTGTTCATGCCCCATTCCGTCAATTTGGATAAAATGCTTAATGATTAAGCTTGACTTGTGCCTCAATGATATATTGCATGAATTGCCTTTATTTTATGAGCCTAGTTTTGAGTCTTTTCTTTTTATTTGTTGGGGCATTTATTGTGTATGATTAGTGCCTAGGTTTGTTTTGTTTAGTGTAAACTTTTTCTTTGACCTTTGCGAAAGTCCCTGTTTTGAAATTTTAGAGACCAAATGTTTCATGAAAACTATACTTATTGGTGAGGAAATAAATTATTTCACCCATGTTCCATTCTTCTATTTTTTGATACGGTTCTAACGGTATAAAGAACGTTAAATTCTGGATGGGGGTTCAAAAGTTATGAATGTTTCTTCGACAAAAGGTCACGGACGATGCCCTGTTTTGTAAATCTGCACGTGAGCCATATTCGATGTCCGTTTACACACTTTTTCAATTTGTATTTTGAAATTTTTTCTAAATGAAAAGTGTGTACTTCGATGTCTATTTTCTTGTGCCAAAATTTGAGAGAACTTTATTGATTATTTTTGAAACTATATACTAAAGAGCGGACATAGGTCGATTTCAAAAGTCACCAGTTTTTTTGGAACTTTATCCTCCATGTTGAGTTGGTCTTTTGCATTGTGTTTTTTGTATTTTGAGTCATGTTAGGTGCATGCCGCTAGGCCGGACTCTCTTGTCTTTAATATTGAAGACAATGTTGGGTTTTGGTTTGGAGGTGTAGACGCCTTTTTGAGTCGTCTTTTTGAGTCTTGAGTCGTTTTGTGTCTATTTTTGAAATTTGCTGTTTAGCTTATTTTGTAGGGAAAAATAAACAAATAAAAGTGTTACACGCAGCGGAAGCGATACTAAAGACGATTTAGTGACTTTTAAAATTTTTCCTTTATGAACCTTAAACCCTTTTAATCAATAAACATGCATATATATCAACAAAAGTAAATTACCTCTTGTCGCGTGATCCGATTGACTTACGTCGATGGTAATCCGCAAGACCTTCAATCCGAGCACGAACGTGGATCACCTAGGAGCGTGGTCTCCCTTTCCTTTAAATTGCAAACCTGTGAATGGACCAAACAAATACTTTCTTTTCTTTGTTAGTCACAAAACAATCAAAAGAATGTCAAAATTATTCCGGTCACTTTTGAGTTCACAATCTTATGATCGAAACTCGCGTGAACCTAGATCGATATCGTATACACAAGCTTATTGATGTTTAAGCAATTGTATACTATCAAAGAATAATTTTTCACTCTTTTTGTCTCTCTAGAATAAAAACTCTCTTAGAATTAAGAAGAAGAAGAAAGAAAATAAAAACTCAAGCACCAATTAATTGATGTGGCCGAACCCTATAAGAACATATATATAGGTTGGCCGAATTTTTCTTCTTTTTCCTTTAGGGTTGCCGAATTCTATGTAGTATCTAATTAGGGTTGGCCGAATTTCATCATGTCACTTATATAGGGTGACTGAAATTCAACCCTAATTCTTTTTAACTTTATAGACTTCAAACCCTAATCCAACTCTTTTATTTTTATTCTTTTATTTGACTAAATAAAAAAAGACTCCTTATTTGATTAAATAAATAATACTAATTTATTTATTTACTTATCAAACAAGTCTTTTACTTTTAGGAAAGATTTGTTTCTTTAATTAAACAATTAATCAATAAATCAATTAATTCTTATTTAATTAAAACAAATGAAACAAAATAATATTTTTAGGTCAAAACCTTAACCTAGCCGCCCCACTTATATATAAGATGGGCCTAATATTATTTTCCTATTTCATTTAATCCATTGGACTTTAAATAAAAAAGCCCACATGTGAACCAGACCCATTCTTACTAAAAGAAACAAGCCCACATGTCTTTCATTAATATATTAATATAATTGAGCAGCCCATTACTTAAATAATGTGCAAATTATATTCTTAATATATTAAATGCAATTCTAGATGGACCCTTAAATTGGTCCGGTAGAATATATCAAGTGATCCATGCAAGTCCGTGTGGATTGGGGATCTTGGCGGGCCATCTAAATTTAAGCTTCAATAGACATAACCTAATCACAATCAACAAATGATTCACTTAGGTCCGATCCATTAATTTTAACTCATTCCACTAAAGAGCTAAAACTAAACTCTTAAATAAAGATAGAAAAGGAAGATGCTCCTCATTCATACCCTAGACAATCATATTGGAGATAGTGTATCCTCGTGATTAATATCAGTAATCGCCAAGAGTTCATAGACCGCCTATAACTCTCCAAGTTACCATATTTACTCATATGACCACGTTTTGAACTTGGATATTTTGACTTGTCCAGAAGCCATGTTTTCAATAGACACTATGAAAACTCAACGTTGAGATTTAATATCCAATTACCTCAAAACATCCATATGATGATATTATACTCTCATTTAATTAAATGGAGCCACGATGTCCATATCTATAAATGAAGTCCTCTATCGATTAACAAATAAATATCACCAAACTATCGAGGATAGACTATGCGATATAATCGTACTCATTGATAACTCAAATGATATCACTTGCAACCATAAGTCCATCATTTATCTCAGGATTAAGATAGACTCTCCGATTGTCCTGATAATGAAAAGACTATTATCTATTGACGGTTCTAGATAAAGCTTTTCATTGTGATCCAGTTCAATGCACCCAGTGCACTAGATCCTTTTGCTCGAAGACACTCCGATGATTTTAGACTCATCATATCTCATTTGATCCCACTCAAATGCTAGCAAAAGAATTCTACAACTTTAACAAGATAAAGGTGCCCAACCTTTAACTTAAGTTGTGAACAATATTCAAGACTAACTAAAGAATTGTGTCTACCACATACATATCCAGATGTACGAACAATTCTTCTTTTCCCATAGTCTTTAGACCTTATGATTATTTACTTTGACAATTATAATACAAACTATAAATGCTATACGATTTGTTAAACCAGAAATCACTTTATTAATATGAAAAAGATTGTTAATTACAACATTACACTCTTGCTATTGAGCATAATCCTAACACGTACCTCGTACCCCATACCCCGTACCTCATATCCAGTACTATTTTATAGATCTCCTTTGTAGTTCCCCAACCTAAATAGCAAGCATGAAGAAGGAGGGGTAAGAGTTCTTCAGTGATATAGGTGTGGTCATGGAGGATCAGACCACCTCGGTTCTTCTAGCTAGTCTGAATATTCTTTCCCCTTCTTCGTGTTTGACTTGGCGTGCAGACAGGTGGAAAAGAGAACTAAGACCAATGGGGTCAGAATCTAACTCACATATACACATACATGCATAATAAAATAGATAAATAGGGAGAGAATAACAAGTCTTTTGATAGAAGATGGACTAGCCTAGGGGGAAAAAGCATCACGTATGATCACATGCTGAAAAACCCCTAGGTAGTATCCGGTGGAAGGAGTGACCGCTCTTTATGTATTTATCAATAAAGCGTGCTCCGAGGATACACAAGTAGGAAAATAATACATCATAAGTGCTCCAGAGAGAGCTTATAATAATAGGCGGGCTTAAACCCTTTTCACTCATCCGTAAAAATAAATAAATAAATAATATGTGTCTTGTTGGAGAAGAAGAAGATCAGGCCGTGGAGGCCAGAAAAAGGCTCTTTGTGGTAAAAGAAGATCAAGTCCTCTTTCATGAAGAATATCATGTCATATATATAGGTATTATTTCTTACTGTTCACTCCCATAAATTCGGTCTAGTGACCTAGTAATTTACGGGGCGTTCCATAGTGATAGGCGAGAAGATCGTGGGAATGATTCCCTAGAATCAATGATTCCTTTTAGAACTGAAAGAGTTGACTCCACTTTTGAATGGGACTCTTGAATGGCCGGAATAATACAATTTCCTTGTTATTTAAACATCATTGTATACTGTCTTTCTTTGTAGCTTGATCTTGGTGTACTTGGTCTTATCTTGATAGTCTGTTTAATCTGATGCTTTTATTGCTTGGCAAGTTGGTTCTAGGAGGGATTGGGGTACTTAGGTATCCTGCCTCCTACTAGACCACAGTATCAATATGTTGGGACATCAGGATACCGGGTTAATGCAATAGCGGGTTACCAGGACTATGTAGTAGATGGGTACTGAGATGATTTAATATTTGGATGCATGTCTGATGCAACAGCGGGGTACCCAGCTGATGTAGGAGCGGGGTATCCGATTGAGCTCCATGACAGGATTCTGAGTAGAACTCTGCGTCAGGATACTTAGGGATTATCGGGATTGCTAGGCTTGTTAGCTTGATCTAAGGGAGGAGGTAGGTATCCAGATTTGATCTGGCATTCTTTTTTCTAGGAGTGGCTAGATTGTATCTTGGCATGTGTCTTGGCATGTGTCTCTTCCTTGTATCTGGGTGGAAAATCCTTCTTTGATCCTTCGCCAATTTTGGCGGTTAACAGATTGGATCTTGTAACTCTTTTGAAGGAGATTGAAGAAGAAGTTTTGTAATCAAAGTCAAGGATTGTCTTCCAAATTTATAGGTTGTATCACTTTCTCTTTTTCTTTATCTTTTGTTATAGATAGAATGATGTGTAGCTAAATCTCTTGAGATATGAGGGATTGATGCTCATGATTTGTTAAGATCTAAATCAATTTGCTATTTATATTCATCATATCTTGTTTATGTATGTGCATTCAATGTGTGACCAACACATTCATTGCAAATTTTCCTTGCTAGTTAGCATTTAATATGTTATTAAGTGGTTGGATAGAAATAAATATGTTTGACCAAACATGATTATACTCCTTCACTTTTCCTTGTGGTGTTTATTAATTGTTCATGCCCATGTTGATTAATTTCACTAGCCCTCATAGAATTAAGTAATCTATTCTGACCATCCTTTGACATCTTAGGATGAGTAGATGTTGATTATCTTTCTCAAGAACTAATTTAATTAGGGTCACATACTAGATTGATGAATATTGCTTAAAGTTATATTGAATGATGATTTTGGTTAACACTTATGTTCTATAGTTTTCCCTTGTATCTCAATTGTCTCAAATATCTTTCTCGTTACCTTAATCTTAAAAGATATTATTCTATAGACTCACTTAGTTAAAAGCAACTTTTACAATCTATTAGTTCCATTCCTGATTGATTCCTTGAGGGAACGAGAACCCTTACTTGTATCCACTTTACTGCATAACAATCCGTACACTTGTGGAGGGTTGTAGACTCGCGCACTCGTCTCATTTATATTAGCATGTACCATTAGCTCTCATTAGTTTTGTTAGAGGTACGCTCGGAGTGCGTCAAAATATTGGCGCCGTTGCCAGGGAATCTTAATTTAGTTGTAGCATACTCTATTTAGTTTTGAAAGTTTCTTTTAAAATTTATAGTGTAATTGATATTTGTAGTTTAAAACTCATTCTTTGAACTTACTTTAAAATCCTGTTTTGTTTCAGGTATAAATCAGTTGTATGCAAGGTCGGAGATCATTACGAGGACCTTTGTTTCCAAGTAGCGATTATATCGACTAGATTTCTAGGGTACGAAGGGAAAGTGATATTCGACTAATAGTATTTGAGTTAGGAAGTGGTTCATCTCCTACCAAAAACAACAAGACTATGGAAAAACTAAACCCACCCGCGGTACAACTGTTTATGAAGGATTACACAATACCCACAGTAGATGCACAACCATCGGCTATATTGCTCAATGAAGCTTGAAAAAATTATGAGCTCAAGATGGTGCATTTTAACACTCTCCCGGTCTACCGTGGTAAACCTAATGAGGATACCCTTCAACTTATGTAGGAGTATTATAATGTAATGACAACCATACAATTATGAGGTATTACGGAAAACCAATTGCAGATGAGGTGTTTCTCTTATTGTTTAAGGATGATGCCAAACATTGGCTATCATCATTAGCACCCGGATCTCTCAGAATTTGGTCAGAAGTTGCGAGGAAATTCTTTGACAAGTATTTTCCCTCAAGTAAGACGAAGGAGATAAGAGGGAGCATAGCTATCTTTCAAGAAGGGGAAAGGGAACCCTTCCATAAGGCATGGGAACGCTTCAAAATATTACTCGCTTAGTGCCCTCACCACGAGTACACCTTAGTTAGTCAAGTACAGTCATTTTATGACGGACTTACGGTGCTTACTCAATCAATAGTGGATTATGCTTGCAGGGGTGCCATGAGAGAGTTGACCGCAGAGGAAGTGTTTAAGAAATTTGAAATGTTGGGGCAAAATTCTCAACAAAGGAGTATGAGAGGACTAAAAGTAGAAGAGATAGAGAAATGGCCAAGAATGTGTCGACCCTCACTAGAGACACGCACAACCTTGTGAAAAATTTGGAGTGCACGTCATCTCCTAACACTTTGATGCAACCAATCTATAAGAGACAACCAATGGAGACATGCATTATGGAAAATCAAGGCCAAGAAATGGCTAGAGTGGATGAGGCCAATTGGATATAGCAAAGGCAATGGAATAACCCCTTTTTCAAACACATATAATCCAGGATGGAAGAATCATCCAAATAGTTCATGGTCAAACCTGGATAATTTCTGAAACCCTCAAGAAGACCAAGGATACAAAAACCAAGGGTATCAAGGGCAAGGCCATTGATCCAATGCTCAATAATGGAACAACTACAACAATTAACGTTGGCGCAATGCCAATGCAAGGCCAATAATAGGAGGCAACATCACCACAACCCAATCGGTCCAAATCATCACAAAATTAACCAAATCAAGGAGATGATTAGAAAGATGGAGAGAGATATGGGATCTCTTGCTGAAACTCAACAAAGACAAGAACCGGGGAAGCTCCCAAGCCACATCGAACAAGCCAATGCCATGGCAACTCTAAGGAGTGGTAAGGTTCTTAAAAATAAATTAACTCCTAAACGTTCTAAAAATTCTGTTAATATTTTTGGAGACACTCAACAAGAAAAGAAGGGCGAAGAGAAGCCTAAAGAAAAAGATAAGCCAGATTCTACGTTGAAAGAGACAGATAGAATCCATAAGTCTCCGGATCAGTATATGCCTCTGATTCCCTTTCTAGAAAGGTTGGAGAAGACAAAAATCAACCTAGCATTCAAAGAGATCTATGACATATTGTCAAATGTCAATGTGAGCTTGTCGATCCTTGAAGTAATAGAGAAGATACTGTCTTACGCCAAATTTTTCAAAGAGCTTAACTCTAGAAAGATGAGCAAGGAATTCAAGGAGAGGATTGTGATACCGAATGAAGTAAGTGGGGTAATCCAACACACATTACCTGATAAAATGGAAGACCTAGGGAGTTTTATTACATACATCTCTGTAAGTTCCTTAAGGTTGATTGGCTTATTTCGGTGACAAACCACAAGTGGGGTGTGTTGTAAGGGTAGCTTAGGCATTTGATGGTTGGTGCTTTGCACAATCAAGGCCCTTTCAATACCTCAAGAGATCAAGCACTTCAAAAGTAAATTTCTAAGTGCTTACTTGCTTTGAAGAGATGTATTTGCACACACTCACAACACATGAATAATTCTTATTTTTATATGGTGTGGTTCTTTATTATATGTGTATAAATGTTCATTAATCTCTTTTCTTGCATGTTTAACTTGATTGCATCTTATGTGTTAAATGTCATGTCATTGATGCATCATGTTTTTTAAGGGTGCTGTAAAACCGCCCTACAACCGCCTTACGTAAGGCGGTTGAATAGCGATTGAACAGCGGCTAGAGCAAAATTGCTCCTAACCGCTCTACAACCGCCCTTCGAAGAGCGGTGCCACAGGTGGATTTTTTAAATGCCTAAAAACCGCCTTACAACCGCCCTTCGTAGAGCGGGTGTAAGGTGATCCTTAAAATCCTGAGAGCAATCGCCCCCATTTCACTTGAAAACTACCCTACGCGTAAAGCAGTCATAAAGAACATGTTCTTCATTTCCCAGGTGAACCATCTTACAACCGCCCTACATAGGGAGGGTGTTTGTAAGGCGGTCAAGGCAAAATTTTTGAAAACTTTGCAAAACGACGTAGCATCAATTTGTCACCCTATATATATGCTACTTTGACTTTAGGTCAGTTTTAAGCGAGTCCAAATCATATTTAGACTTAGCATTTTTCCAAAGATAAAAAATCACTAAAGAACTCTCCTTTGTTTACTCAAACGCATATCCAAGTGTATCAAATCATCATCTAGCACCATCCATGATCATCTAGGTGACATTCATGCTTGGTTTTTATTCAACATTTTTGGCTTGGTAAGTTAGTCACTAATATCACATATATTTTGTGTCTTTCTTAACAAGCAATCTCATGTATTACTTGTATGCTTATAAAACATATTCTATTGACAAGATTGAGATAATTGTGTTGATTGTTTTAAAGTTGTATTTTGATAGCTATTTTTAGGATTGCTTAATCTTTGATAGTTAAGCTTTATGACATGTCATATAGCAAAGATTGATATCTAGGATTGTGATTATTGTCATCTTTCATCCTAGATAGGCATTTAGTGTAACCTAGCATTTCTTACTTTTTGAATATCATATTATTCACATTAGGTTGTTTATTCTCTTCATTGAGAAGTGAGTCTTGTGACTACCGGTGAGTGGTGCAAGCAAATTGGACTAGGTCCACTTTTATAGGTCTATGGGTAGTAGTAGCAGGTTATAGACCGTGACAGATTGAGGTCAACCTAGGTTGTAAACATCATTGCAATTAGTGGATTCGAGGTTCTTGTGTGGCACACATAACAGCCCGTGGTTTTTCCTTGTTGAAGGTTTCCATGTAAATATCAAGTGTCTTTTATATTTCCGCACATATTACACTTGCTATATAAATTGACTAGTTAAGGGCATTTTCGTAAACTTGACTAATCACGAAAATTGGGTAAAATTGATTAAAATCTATTCACCCCCCCCCCCCCTCCCCCCTCTATAGATTAATATTGAACACACTATAATTTGTTTCAATCTCGGTTGGGGATGTTAAGAAAGAGAAAGCAATGTGATTGCGCCTCAAATATTCACATTTAATGCTCCCTAACTTAGCTTTTGTAACCGTTTTCCGAGCCTTTTGGTGTTTAATGTTCGCGAAAATAAGTGTTTTTTAGGTATTTCAGCTCATCAGGGGTATTGTAGACAAAACTGGAGGAAAGTAGCAAAATCGGGGGCAAAAGAGGGCAATTAAGTAAATATGAAGAATCAGGGGTCAAAATGCAAATCTAGATAAAATATTGCAGATTCGGTGATTAGCGAAGAGTTCAGGGGTACATATTGATATTTGCCAGTAAGAGAAGGGATGAGCGCCACGTCATAAGAGGGATGGCGTCGTTTCGGGCTGCAGTCATGCACGTCAACGTGACGTCATTGTCATCAACCTCCAACTAGGTAACAGTTGACCCGCATGACCCGACCTTACCCGTTCGTGACCCGACAATAGACCCGACATTTTACTAGTTTTTTCAACGTCATTTTCGGCGGCTCTCCTCCCAAAATGATGGCCAAGGCTTCTCCGGTCAGTTTTCCACTCATTCCAGCCTCTCATGCACTTGAATTGCTCTCTACCAAATCCTCAAAGTATTTAAAACCTCCATGTCCAACACCAAGCTTCCAACTCCTCCTAGCTGCCTTGTTCCTGCATGCAACACGTCCAAACCCGCGGAATCTCCGCGAGTTCATGCCAAGAGAAGATCCCACGAGGCAAAAAGGCTCAAACTCGCGACCAACTTTCGTATTTCACCTCGACCTTCCGCCGGTGGGAACAAACCCGTGAGCCAGAGTGTTAGAACTCGCAAAAGCACCTCCAGCTGATGCCAACTCATCCCACTTGCCTCTTTCATCACCACTTACCTCTCCCATCACCTTATCTTGTTGAACACACCTTAGCACCTTATAAGACACACATATATAACTTAACTAGAACAACTTACTTACTTTAGAATTAATTTAGTTAACTTAGTGTAGAATCTTAGAGAGAGAAGAACTCTCTCACTTGGTTTTAGTTTCTTAAACATTTTCCTATCACTTTCTAGGTAGCCAAACACCAATTTTAGTTACTTAGACTTGATCTTTTGGAGTTGCTCTAGAGGGATATTATGATTGGATTGCAAAGAGGAGTCATCTTGGCCAAGAATCGAATCCAAATGGGTTTGTTTTGCTCTTCCTTTGTACCTTCTTGTTTATGTACTTCTATGTGTAACTAAACTTTTTTGTTTGGGGATTGATGTAACTCTTGTAATTAAACCATTGATTAAATCAATTCATTTATTGTTTCACTCTCTAAGGCTTTGTATGTGTGTATTATGAACTATAACGATATATGGATGATATGAAATTCCCTTAAGCAATAGTGTATAATATACCCAGAGGAGGGGTGAATAGGTATAGGCCCAATTTCTTCCAAATTCAAATTTTACGGAATACAAGAATGAAATGCACACTTGATGTGTCTTAACAATTGTATTGTTTGAATCAACACATGTGGAAATCAATATACAAATGATGCAATCAATACATGATATGGAAGATAAAGAAACATATAACTAAAATTGACACAATAACTAATCTGGGCAAGCAGTTCGATAATGCCAAATTTGGACAATTTTGCGAGGAAAGAATAATCGACCTCCGTTTTGCATCAATTGCCTATCCTTAGACCAATGGATTGGTGGAGACTACCAACAAGACCATCAAGAAACTCTTAAAGAAGAAACTCCAACAGAAGAAATGGAAGTGGGCTAAGAAACTTCCCAACATGCTATGGCATACCGGATAACCAAAAGGGCTACAACTGAGGAAACCCCTTACTCACTAGCTTTTAAGACAGAAATCGTCCTACCTATCGAGCACAAACTGACATCTTTTAGGGTCCACCACTATGAACCTGAAGATAAAGAGATGAAGTTAAAGGCTAACTTGGACCTTCTCGAGGAGAAGCAAGACAAGGTTTCATAGAGGATAGCGGCCTACCAGAGCAAGATAGCCCGGTACTTTAATAAGAAAGTAAGAAGTCGAAGTTTCAAAGAGGGAGAATTGGTTCTCAGAAAAGTAACACAGAATACTCGAAACAGATCAGAAGGTGTCTTAGCCACCAACTGGGAAGGTCCTTACTTGATTAAGATGGTAATCCATAGAGGAGCTTACAAATTAGAAGACATGGATGGTTACCCGGTTGACCATACCTGGAATGCTGATCACCTCAAGAGGTTTTACCCTTAGTGGTTAGCAGGAATAAAGATTATTTATTCTGTTCGGCTTGTATGATGTCAAATATATACCCCGATCTTTGCTTTGTATGAGTTTGATAATTCAATAAAGAAGTCAGTTTCTTCTACAACGCTCATTTTGAACAATTCGCTGTAACTAAATCACCTGAAGACCAGGAGAGTAATACATCACTCTTGATGCCTTGGACCGGGTCAACCCCTCCAGGAGGATCGCCATAACTAAAAAGACCAGGAGAGCAATACAACACTCTTGATGCCCTTGACCGGGTTAACCCCTCTAGGAGGATCGCCATAACTAAATCACCTCATGACTAAGAAAACCTATATGGCATTCTTGAAGCCTAGGTCGGGGAATACCCTCCAACAGGATAGATTTATCAAAGGACAAGAATCCCTTAGCTGGAAATCTGGCACCTTGATTCGCCTTGTAAAGAACCAGGTCGGGGAATACCTTCCACCGGGATAGATTTATTAAAGGACTAGAATCCCTTACCAGGATATCTGGCACCTTGATTCTCCATGTGAAGAACCAGGTCGGGGAATACCCTCCACCGGGATAGATTTATCAAAGAACTAGAATTCCTTAGCAGGATATCTGGCACCTTGATTCGCCATATGAAAAACCAGGTCGGGGAATACCCTCCACCGAGATAGATTTATCAAAGGACCAAAAATCCCTTAGCAGAATATCTGGCACCTTGATTCGCCATATGCAGAACTAGGTCAGGGAATACCCTCCACTGGGATAGATTTATCAAAGGACCAGAATCCCTTAGCAGGATATCTAGCACCTTGATTCGCCATGTGAAAAACAAGGTCGGGGAATAACCTCCACCGGGATAGATTAATCAAAGAACCAAGGTCCCTTAGTTAGACAACTAACACCTCATTTCGCTATATGAAGACCTGATTCTGAGAAATGTTAGGATTATGCTCAATAGCAAGAGTGTAATGTTGTAATTAACAATCTTTTTCATATTAATAAAGTGATTTCTGGTTTAACAAATCGTATAGCATTTATAGTTTATATTATAATTGTCAAAGTAAATAATCATAAGGTCTAAAGACTATGGGAAAAGAAGAATTGTTCGTACATCTGGATATGTATGTGGTAGACACAATTCTTTAGTTAGTCTTGAATATTGTTCACAACTTAAGTTAAAGGTTGGGCACCTTTATCTTGTTAAAGTTGTAGAATTCTTTTGCTAGCATTTGAGTGGGATCAAATGAGATATGATGAGTCTAAAATCATCGGAGTGTCTTCGAGCAAAAGGATCTAGTGCACTGGGTGCATTGAACTGGATCACAATGAAAAGCTTTATCTAAAACCGTCAATAGATAATAGTTTTTTCATTATCAGGACAATCGGAGAGTCTATCTTAATCCTGAGATAAATGATAGACTTATGGTTGCAAGTGATATCATTTGAGTTATCAATGAGTACGATTATATCGCATAGTCTATCCTCGATATTTGGTGATATTCATTTGTTAATCGATAGAGGACTTCATTTATAGATATGGACATCGTGGCTCCATTTAATTAAATGAGAGTATAATATCATCATATGGATGTTTTGAGGTAATTGGATATTAAATCTCAACGTTGAGTTTTCAATAGTGTCTATTGAAAACATGGCTTCTGGACAAGTCAAAATATCCAAGTTCAAAACGTGGTCATATGAGTAAATATGGTAACTTGGAGAGTTATAGGCGGTCTATGAATTCTTGGCGATTACTGATATTAATCACGAGGATACACTATCTCCAATATGATTGTCTAGGGTATGAATGAGGAGCATCTTCCTTTTCTATCTTTATTTAAGAGTTCAGTTTTAGCTCTTTAGTGGAATGAGTTAAAATTAATGGATCGGACCTAAGTGAATCATTTGTTGATTGTGATTAGGTTATGTCTATTGAAGCTTAAATTTAGATGGCCCGCCAAGATCCCCAATCCACACGGACTTGCATGGATCACTTGATATATTCTACCGGACCAATTTAAGGGTCCATCTAGAATTGCATTTAATATATTAAGAATATAATTTGCACATTATTTAAGTAATGGGCTGCTCAATTATATTAATATATTAATGAAAGACATGTGGGCTTGTTTCTTTTAGTAAGAATGGGTCTGGTTCACATGTGGGCTTTTTTATTTAAAGTCCAATGGATTAAATGAAATAGGAAAATAATATTAGGTCTATCTTATATATAAGTGGGGCGGCTAGGTTAAGGTTTTGACCTAAAAATATTATTTTGTTTCATTTGTTTTAATTAAATAAGAATTAATTGATTTATTGATTAATTGTTTAATTAAAGAAACAAATATTTCCTAAAAGTAAAAGACTTGTTTGATAAGTAAATAAATAAATTAGTATTATTTATTTAATCAAATAAGGAGTTTTTTTTTTTATTATTTAGTCAAATAAAAGAATAAAAATAAAAGAGTTGGATTAGGGTTTGAAGTCTATAAAGTTAAAAAGAATTAGGGTTGAATTTCAGTCACCCTATATAAGTGACATGATGAAATTCGGCCAACCCTAATTAGATACTACATAGAATTCGGCAACCCTAAAGGAAAAAGAAGAAAAATTCGGCCAACCTATATATATGTTCTTATAGGGTTCGGCCACATCAATTAATTGGTGCTTGAGTTTTTATTTTCTTTCTTCTTCTTCTTAATTCTAAGAGAGTTTTTATTCTAGAGAGACAAAAAGGAGTGAAAAATTATTCTTTGATAGTATACAATTGCTTAAACATCAATAAGCTTGTGTATACGATATCGATCTAGGTTCACGCGAGTTTCGATCATAAGATTGTGAACTCAAAAGTGACCGGAATAATTTTGACATTCTTTTGATTGTTTTGTGACTAACAAAGAAAAGAAAGTATTTGTTTGGTCCATTCACAGGTTTGCAATTCAAAGGAAAGGGAGACCACGCTCCTAGGTGATCCACGTTCGTGCTCGGATTGAAGGTCTTGCGGATTACCATCGACGTAAGTCAATCGGATCACGCGACAAGAGGTAATTTACTTTTGTTGATATATATGCATGTTTATTGATTAAAAGGGTTTAAGGTTCATAAAGGAAAAATTTTAAAAGTCACTAAATCGTCTTTAGTATCGCTTCCGCTGCGTGTAACACTTTTATTTGTTTATTTTTCCCTACAAGAAGGCCTTAACGACCTGCCAAGATGGATTGCCAAGGAACCGGGATCCCTAAGTAGGATACTTGGATTCCCTATACAGGAGATACTCAAAAAAATTTAATATCTTGAGACTAGGTCTGAAGTGCCACTGGTTTGAAGTCCATTAAAAAAAATTACCAAGTTTTGCAAAGGGACTACCAATCGAGTTATCTTCAGAGAAAATTAGAGTCTTGGTTACTCTATGGCCAAATAAATAAAAAGGGGGAGATTGACAACATCCCAAACAAATCCTGTATCGTTATTTAGCAAGCGTAAGTCAGACTCTACCAGGCATACTAGAAGCAAACATATACAAACAATCGCCAATATTCCAAGTAAGTCTTTTGTCTGGATTATTGTTATGAAAGGTCCTACCACAACCCAGCAGTTATGTCCTACCACGACCCAACAAAATAAGAAGACAATATATTTGCAAGAAAGAAGCATCCTATTGATCAATCAGGGTGCCTAAACCCCGCAATCAGGCTACAAAATGTGAGTATATAAAATAAAATAAAAACAACAAGAGGATCAAGTTAAATCTTGCATCCTTCTCCTCTGTGGCCTCCTAGATTCAGGCCGGCTACTTCAGCTTCTTCGATCCCTTTGGAATGGTATCAACGGGAAATCCCGCCAAAGAGGCCTCTTGCCTTTGCTTCAGCCTTAAGTTCTTCACCCTTTTTCTTCAGCATCAAGCCCTCAGTGCATCTTAAAGGTTGAACATGCTCCGCCCGACCATGGAGCTCTGTTTTAATCATCCAGTCACCAACCTATTTGCTGACTTCGACACCGATAGCACGCTTGGAGACAATCCAAACACGACCACTGTGTCCATGGGTACCCTTGTGAATGGTACCTTTAACCTTGATGACTGCGAATTCGCTAACCTAGAAAATATTCAGATAGATGGAAAAGAGGGAGTATCCCAGCTTTACCCGACAATACAGAATGAGATTCCAAGTCCTGTTACGAAAGCCCAGCTTGATACAAAGTTCCCTACTAGAACGACAAGGCCAGATCGCGATAGATCTTGACCCGGAATCACAGTTGCCATTGTCTTCCCTATGTTTGACCATGAATCATCATCAGAATCAACCTTTTCCATATCAAGAGAAGTACCAAGACTAACTGCAAAAATTGATGGATTAATTATCAAAGGAGAAACCTCAGGATGACCTTGCTACTCCTTTTATATTTTTGCAGAGTGAAAGACGATGAAGAAAGACAGGGTTTTTATAAGGAAAAATAAGTGAGTACCGGTGAAAGGTAATAATGACTAGGAACTTATGGGTAACGTTTTTGTTAACCACCAAAATTAGCAAAGGACCAAAGAAGAATTTTTCACCCTAATACAGGGAAGAAACGCATGTCGAGATACCATCTAGGTACTCTTAGAAAGAAGAATACCGGATCAAATCTGGATACCTACCTCCTCCCTCGGAGTAACACCAGCAAAGCCCAGCAATCCCGATAACCCCTAAAATGTTCCAACGCGGAGTTCTACTCAGAATCCTATCACGGAACTCAATGGGGTACCCCACTACTGCATCAGACAGGTATCCCGTTACTAGATCGACAGGATACCCTACTACTATTTTAGTAGGGTAGACAGACATCCAGATACTACATCAGCTAAAGTATCCCGCTTCTACATCCAACTAGGTACCCTACTGCAAGAACAACCGATATCAAGATACCCTACCGACTAAGCACCTAACCAAGAAAGCATCAAACTAGAAAGAGGCGAGGTACACGAGAACCCAGATGAACCCAAATACCTCCAGGGATCTTCTCACTAGTTAACCATAAGAAACATTAACAGAATCCGAAATATGTATGTCTAGGTGGACAAGTCTTGAAACTCAGAAGCCAGGGGGATGAAACACGGTCGTTCATCTCCCGATAAAAAGGTAAACTCCTTCCCGCCACTTAAGAATTCCATTCGAATAAGGAGTCCACTTGTATTACAATCCTCTCCAAAAGAAATCACTTGATTCGGATAATTAAAGCACCTACGAGGTTGTCTCCTAGAAGGAAAGAAAGTTCTGTGATCACCAAAACCCTAGACCGAAATTTGTTAGGATTATGGTCAATAGCAAGAGTGTAATGTTGTAATTAACAATCTTTTTCATATTAATAAAGAGATTTCTAGTTTAACAAACCGTATAGCATTTATAGTTTATATTATAATTGTCAAAGTAAATAATCATAAGGTCTAAAGACTATGGGAAAAGAAGAATTGTTCGTACATCTGGATATGTATGTGGTAGACACAATTCTTTAGTTAGTCTTGAATAATGTTCACAACTTAAGTTAAAGGTTGGGCACCTTTATCTTGTTAAAGTTGTAGAATTCTTTTGCTAGCATTTGAGTGGGATCAAATGAGATATGATGAGTCTAAAATCATCGGAGTGTCTTCGAGCAAAAGGATCTAGTGCACTGGGTGCATTGAACTGGATCACAATGAAAAGCTTTATCTTGAACCGTCGATAGATAATAGTCTTTTCATTATCGGGACAATCGGAGGGTCTATCTTAATCCTGAGATAAATGATGGACTTATGGTTGCAAGTGATATCATTTGAGTTATTAATGAGTACGATTATATCGCATAGTCTATCCTCGATAGTTTGGTGATATTCATTTGTTAATCGATAGAGGACTTCATTTATAGATATGGACATCATGGCTCCATTTAATTAAATGAGAGTATAATATCATCATATGGATGTTTTGAGGTAATTGGATATTAAATCTCAACGTTGAGTTTTCGGTAGTGTCTATTGAAAACATGGCTTCTGGACAAGTCAAAATATCCAAGTTCAAAACATGGTCATATGAGTAAATATGGTAACTTGGAGAGTTATAGGCGGTCTATGAACTCTTGGCGATTGCTGATATTAATCACGAGGATACACTATCTCCAATATGATTGTCTAGGGTATGAATGAGAAGCATCTTCCATTTCTATCTTTATTTAAGAGTTCGGTTTTAGCTCTTTAGTGGAATGAGTTAAAATTAATGGATCGGACCTAAGTGAATCATTTGTTGATTGTGATTAGGTTATGTCTATTGAAGCTTAAATTTAGATGGCCCGCAAAGATCCCCAATCCACACAGACTTGCATGGATCACTTGATATATTCTACCGGACCAATTTAAAGGTCCATCTAGAATTGCATTTAATATATTAAGAATATAATTTGCACATTATTTAAGTAATGAACTGCTCAATTATATTAATATATTAATGAAAGACATGTGGGCTTGGTTCTTTTAGTAAGAATGGGTCTGGTTCACATGTGGGTTTTTTATTTAAAGTCCAATGGATTAAATGAAATAAGAAAATAATGTTAGGCCCAATCTTAATCAAGTGGGGCGGCAAGGTTAAAATTTTAACCTAAAATATTATTTTGTTTCATTTGTTTTAATTAAATAAGAATTAATTAATTTATTGATTAATTGTTTAATTAAAGAAACAAATCTTTCCTAAAAGTAAAAGACTTGTTTGATAAGTTAATAAATAAATTAGTATTATTTATTTAATCAAATAAGGAGTCTTTTATTTAGTCAAATAAAAGAATAAAAATAAAAGAGTTGGATTAGGGTTTGAAGTCTATAAAGTTAAAAAGAATTAGGGTTGAATTTCAGTCACCCTATATAAGTGACATGATGAAATTCGGCCAACCCTAATTAGATACTATATAGAATTCGGCAACCCTAAAGGAAAAAGAAGAAAAATTCGGCCAACCTATATATGTGTTCTTATAGGGTTCGGCCACCACAATCCATTGTGCTTGAGTTTTTTTTTTTTATTTCTTTCTTCTTCTTCTTAATTCCAAGAGAGAGTTTTTATTCTAAAAAGACAAAAGAGAGTGTGAAATTATTCTTTGATAGTATACTATTGCTTAATCATCAATAAACTTGTGTATACGATATCGATCTAGGTTCACGCGAGTTTCGATCATTAGATTGAGAACTCAAAAGTGACCGGAATAATTTTTGACATTCTTTTGATTGTTTTTGTGACTAACAAAGAAAAGAAAGTTTTTTGTTTGGTCCATTCACAGTTTTGCAATTCAAAGAAAAGGGAGACCACGCTCCTAGGTGATCCACGTTCGTGCTCGGATTGAAGGTCTTGCGGATTACCATCGACATAAGTCAATCGGATCACGCGACAAAAGGTAATTCTACTTTTGTTAATTGTATATGCATGTTTATTAATTAAAGGGTTTAAGGTTCATAAAGGAAAATTTTTAAAAGTCACTAAATCGTTTTTAGTATCGCTTCCGCTGCGTTTACCACTTTTATTTATTATTTTTCCCTACAAAATTATAGGAGTGCATGGCAAGCAACGGGACCTATATATACAACTTTACATTCAACAAGAAGTGGATCGAAAATTCGCCTCCTCAAACCCTACACTCGCATTTTTGTTCTACTTATCGACAGGCACAAGCACGCCATCTCCATCACCTAACAGAAACATTGAATACCGCCACATATCACCATAGCCCTAATTTCATCAGTTGTATACATGTTTTTATCAATAAAATCGCACCTGTTAATCTTTTCTTGTATGAGTTTATAGTTTGGCTTGACAGGAATCTTGTTGGTATCGAACTACGTGATACCTCTCCGACCAGGATCTATCTCGATCTTGGTCCTTAAAGTTGTTATTTAGAGATTCACCCCAATGATAATTTTCTATTAACACTTTTGGCGCCGTCTGTGGGAAGTACCTTCCCAACATTTATAGAAAAGCTATTTTAGTTCCATTCGACAAAACAGAAAGATAAGACTACGATCCTCTCAGCCAATCCGGCTCCATTGGGACCTTTGTCACTCGATTCCACCGAAAGAGCTCAAAGACGGGGTAAAGGATCCAGGAATGACAATCCGGCACCAATATCTCCTCTAGTCACAGACGCAGGCCATTTACCTCGAGATCCGATTGGGTAGGAGATCAATCGGGATATTATAGAGCAACAAGTTGCTGCCTACGTAAAAGCCATCCGACTCATAATGATAGCTCAAGGAATCCCCTTTGAAGCAACCGGGATCGTAGGAGATATTGGCCCAAGTATCCGGGTACCAGTATTTGACCGACTAAGGCCATCTCCACCAACCCCGGTCCGCCAGGTTCATCTCAGACCCCAAGTGGTAAAGTCCGCGATTGAGATTCCACCGAAGAGAGTCCAATCCTCGGCAAAGCCAAGGAGAGAGAAGAAAGATCCACAGCCAGACTCAGAAGGAAGCGTCAGATCCTAAAAAAGCCTTAGAAGTAGGCACCAGAAAGCCAAGCAGAAGGAAGTAGTTATTGATTCAGAGACATCGGATGAAGAAGGCTCGGTGGCCCAATCCGGAAATGCTAAATCTCAGCGCCTGGAAGATCAGATGGCCAAAATGGCTAAGGAGCTGAAGGAATTAAAAAAGGGAAAGCATCAAGGAACCTGAAAGAACCCCCTTGGAGAGATGAATGCACCATTCTCCAAAAGAATCAGGGAGGCAGGGCTTTCCCCCAAATTCAGGATGCCCTCCGAAAAGTATTCTGGAACAGAGGATCTAATCAGTCATCTGGAAAGCTTTGTTCACCAGATGGAAGTCCAGAATGTTGTTAGGATTATGCTCAATAGCAAGAGTGTAATGTTGTAATTAACAATCTTTTTCATATTAATAAAGTGATTTCTGGTTTAACAAATCGTATAGCATTTATAGTTTGTATTATAATTGTCAAAGTAAATAATCATAAAGTCTAAAGACTATGGGAAAAGAAAAATTGTTCGTACATCTGGATATGTATGTGGTAGACACAATTCTTTAGTTAGTCTTGAATATTGTTCACAACTTAAGTTAAAGGTTGGGCACCTTTATCTTGTTAAAGTTGTAGAATTCTTTTGCTAGCATTTGAGTGGGATCAAATGAGATATGATGAGTCTAAAATCATCGGAGTGTCTTCGAGCAAAAGGATCTAGTGCACTGGGTGCATTGAACTGGATCACAATGAAAAACTTTATCTAGAACCGTCAATAGATAATAGTCTTTTCATTATCAGGACAATCGGAGGGTCTATCTTAATCCTGAGATAAATGATGGACTTATGGTTGCAAGTGATATCATTTGAGTTATCAATGAGTACGATTATATCGCATAGTCTATCCTCGATAGTTTGGTGATATTCATTTGTTAATCGATAGGGGACTTCATTTATAGATATGGACATCGTGGCTCCATTTAATTAAATGAGAGTATAATATCATCATATGGATGTTTTGAGGTAATTGGATATTAAATCTCAACGTTGAGTTTTCGATATTGTTTATTGAAAACATGGCTTCTGGACAAGTCAAAATATCCAAGTTCAAAACATGGTCATATGAGTAAATATGGTAACTTGGAGAGTTATAGGCGGTCTATGAACTCTTGGCGATTGCGTATTAATTGCTTTGAGGACCACTTATCTCCGTATGATTGTCTAGGGTATGAATGAGGAGCATCTTCCTTTTCTATCTTTATTTAAGAGTTCAGTTTTAGCTCTTTAGTGGAATGAGTTAAAATTAATGGATCGGACCTAAGTGAATCATTTGTTGATTGTGATTAGGTTATGTCTATTGAAGCTTAAATTTAGATGGCCCGCCAAGATCCCCAATCCACACGGACTTGCATGGATCACTTGATATATTCTACCGGACCAATTTAAGGGTCCATCTAGAATTGCATTAAATATATTAAGAATATAATTTGCACATTATTTAAGTAATGGGCTACTCAATTATATTAATATATTAATGAAAGACATGTGGGCTTGTTTCTTTTAGTAAGAATGGGTCTGGTTCACATGTGGGCTTTTTTATTTAAAGTCCAATGGATTAAAGGAAATAGGAAAATAATATTAGGCCCATCTTATATATAAGTGGGGCGGCTAGGTTAAGGTTTTGACCTAAAAATATTATTTTGTTTCATTTGTTTTAATTAAATAAGAATTAATTGATTTATTGATTAATTGTTTAATTAAAGAAACAAATCTTTCCTAAAAGTAAAAGACTTGTTTGATAAGTAAATAAATAAATTAGTATTATTTATTTAATCAAATAAGGAGTTTTTTTTTTTTATTTAGTCAAATAAAAGAATAAAAATAAAAGAGTTGGATTAGGGTTTGAAGTCTATAAAGTTAAAAAGAATTAGGGTTGAATTTCAGTCACCCTATATAAGTGACATGATGAAATTCGGCCAACCATAATTAGATACTACATAGAATTCGGCAACCCTAAAGGAAAAAGAAGAAAAATTCGGCCAACCTATATATATGTTCTTATAGGGTTCGTGTAGGGAAAAATAAACAAATAAAAGTGTTACACGCAGCGGAAGCGATACTAAAGACGATTTAGTGACTTTTAAAATTTTTCCTTTATGAACCTTAAACCCTTTTAATCAATAAACATGCATATATATCAACAAAAGTAAATTACCTCTTGTCGCGTGATCCGATTGACTTACGTCGATGGTAATCCGCAAAACCTTCAATCCGAGCACGAACGTGGATCACCTAGGAGCGTGGTCTCCCTTTCCTTTGAATTGCAAACCTATGAATGAACCAAACAAATACTTTCTTTTCTTTGTTAGTCACAAAACAATCAAAAGAATGTCAAAATTATTCCGGTCACTTTTGAGTTCACAATCTTATGATCGAAACTCGCGTGAACCTAGATCGATATCGTATACACAAGCTTATTGATGTTTAAGCAATTGTATACTATCAAAGAATAATTTTTCACTCCTTTTTGTCTCTCTAGAATAAAAACTCTCTTAGAATTAAGAAGAAGAAGAAAGAAAATAAAAACTCAAGCACCACTTAATTGATGTGGCCGAACCCTATAAGAACATATATATAGGTTGGCCGAATTTTTCTTCTTTTTCCTTTAGGGTTGTCGAATTCTATGTAGTATCTAATTAGGGTTGACCGAATTTCATCATGTCACTTATATAGGGTGACTGAAATTCAACCCTAATTCTTTTTAACTTTATGGACTTCAAACTCTAATCCAACTCTTTTATTTTTATTCTTTTATTTGACTAAATAAAAAAAAAACTCCTTATTTGATTAAATAAATAATACTAATTTATTTATTTACTTATCAAACAAGTCTTTTACTTTTAGGAAAGATTTGTTTCTTTAATTAAACAATTAATCAATAAATCAATTAATTCTTATTTAATTAAAACAAATGAAACAAAATAATATTTTTAGGTCAAAACCTTAACCTAGCCGCCCCACTTATATATAAGATGGGCCTAATATTATTTTCCTATTTCATTTAATCCATTGGACTTTAAATAAAAAAGCCCACATGTGAACCAGACCCATTCTTACTAAAAGAAACAAGCCCACATGTCTTTCATTAATATATTAATATAATTGAGCAGCCCATTACTTAAATAATGTGCAAATTATATTCTTAATATATTAAATGCAATTCTAGATGGACCCTTAAATTGGTCCGGTAGAATATATCAAGTGATCCATGCAAGTCCGTGTGGATTGGGGATCTTGGCGGGCCATCTAAATTTAAGCTTCAATAGACATAACCTAATCACAATCAACAAATGATTCACTTAGGTCCGATCCATTAATTTTAACTCATTCCACTAAAGAGCTAAAACTGAACTCTTAAATAAAGATAGAAAAGGAAGATGCTCCTCATTCATACCCTAGACAATCATATTGGAGATAGTGTATCCTCGTGATTAATATCATTAATCGCCAAGAGTTCATAGACCGCCTATAACTCTCCAAGTTACCATATTTACTCATATTACCACGTTTTGAACTTGGATATTTTGACTTGTCCAGAAGCCATGTTTTCAATAGACACTATTGAAAACTCAACGTTGAGATTTAATATCCAATTACCTCAAAACATCCATATGATGATATTATACTCTCATTTAATTAAATGGAGCCACGATGTCCATATCTATAAATGAAGTCCTCTATCGATTAACAAATGAATATCACCAAACTATCGAGGATAGACTATGCGATATAATCGTACTCATTGATAACTCAAATGATATCACTTGCAACCATAAGTCCATCATTTATCTCAGGATTAAGATAGACCCTCCGATTGTCCTGATAATGAAAAGACTATTATCTATTGACGGTTCTAGATAAAGCTTTTCATTGTGATCCAGTTCAATGCACCCAGTGCACTAGATCCTTTTGCTCGAAGACACTCCGATGATTTTAGACTCATCATATCTCATTTGATCCCACTCAAATGCTAGCAAAAGAATTCTACAACTTTAACAAGATAAAGGTGCCCAACCTTTAACTTAAGTTGTGAAAAATATTCAAGACTAACTAAAGAATTGTGTCTACCACATACATATCCAGATGTACGAACAATTCTTCTTTTCCCATAGTCTTTAGACCTTATGATTATTTACTTTGACAATTATAATACAAACTATAAATGCTATACGATTTGTTAAACCAGAAATCACTTTATTAATATGAAAAAGATTGTTAATTACAACATTACACTCTTGCTATTGAGCATAATCCTAACAGCAGGAACAGTTGTGATAGACCTAGAAGGGGTTAAATGTAGTCACTGCTTCAGGTTCGAGTTCAGGGCTACTAATAATGAAGCAGAATATGATGCCTTACTAGTAGGAATAGGAGTAGATGAAGCCTTAGGGGTTGATTTCCTCCTAGTCAAGAGTGATTCCCATTTGGTAGTCAACCAGGTATGGGGTTGTACCAGGCAAAAGGTGACAATATGGTAACATATCCGACTAAAGTCCGAGAAGCTATGTCGGGATTCAAAGGCATGAGGATGGAGCAGATACCCCGAGAAAAAAATCACTAGGCATATGTTCTAGCCAAGATTACAGCAGGTGAGGGTCATACCATACCAAGGGGGTACCCCTCCAATTGATACCCTGTTCTAGCATAGCCAGGGGGTGGAGATCCTACCAGTCAACCGATTCCCTTGTTGGATGGATCCAATAGCGGAATACCTCTAAAGTGACACTCTCCCTGCAGATCCAGATCAAGCACGCAAGCTAAAGAGAATCGCTACTTGGTACTGCCTTGTAGGTACTGCCTTGTAGACGGATACCACAAAGGGAAATACCTCCCCCTACTTAGATGCCTCCACCCAGATGATGCTACCTAAGCACTTAACGAGGCACATTCAGGGGACTGTGGTAATCATGCAGCAGGCGAAACACTGGCCTACTACATACTTAGAATGGGCTACTTCTGGCCGACTATACATCAAGATGCAAAACAATTCGCACAATCATACAAGGCTTGCCAGTAGACAGCAAACCTCCATCACCTCCCCTTGGAAAGGCTCTCATCGATCAGTACACCATACCCATTTGCTATCTAGGGACTAGATCTAATCGGCCCGCTTCCTACTGCACCCGGCCAGGCCAAACATGCAGTAGTAGCAATAGACTACTTCACCCATTAGGTGAAAGCTAAGGCACTTGTCAAGGTAACTGAAGAAAAGACCACCAGTTTTGTCAAAGAGGATATCGTTTGCTGCTTCAGTATCCCGATGGTCATCATAACTGATCTGGGAAAGCAATTTAATAACACCAACTTCAGAGAATTTTATGAAGATTGAAACATTGATCTCTGATTTGCATCAGTGGCACACCCTCAGACTAATGGGTTGGTAGAAGCTACCAACAAGACAATTAAGAAGCTCTTAAAGAAAAAGCTCCAACATAAGAAGGGGTTATAGGTTGAAGAATTACCCAATGTGTTATGGGCGTACAGGACGACCAGGAGGACTGCAATAGAGGAAACCCCTTACTCATTGGTATTCGGAACTAAAGCAGTCTCGCCCATCGAACACAAGCTTATCTCTTTCCGGATTCAAAACTATGAACTATAAGATAATGAGGCTAAGTTAAGAGCCAATCTTGACCTACTCGAGGAGAAACAAAGCAGGATCGCCGAAAGAGTAGTAGTGTACCAGAGTAAGATAGCCAGACACTTCAACAAAAGAGTGAGGATCCGCCATTTCAAAGAAGGAGACTTGGTCCTCAGAAAGGTAACCCAGAGCACACGGAAAAGGTCCAACGGGGTACTAGCCCCTAACTGGGAAGGCCCCTACCTGATTAAAGCAATGCTCCGGGGTGGCACCTATAAGCTGGAAAACCTGGAGGGATACCCGGTGGATCACAAATGGAATGCTGATCACCTCAAGAAATTCTACCCTTAGGAATTCAATTCATATAAGGTGGAATACACACCTCAATTTTATATTGTACTATTTGAAAAAATTCAATAAAGTCAGTTACCTCTCCAACATGATTCTCCAATGATCACTCTGCAAGCTCATTCTGCAAGTCATTTCCTTGTCAAAAGATACAATTTTCAAGAAAACGTTTGCATTAAAATATCTCCAGCAGAACACAAAAACTCAAAAACACACAAAAATGAAACGAAAAATAAGCACACACCCCCAAACATAATCTAAACATTATCCTCAATGTTTGAATAAGAAATATACGTATAATTATAGAAAAGGTAAGGAAGAGGAGTGACACAACAAAACAAAAAAAAAACTAAAAAAACACTAAAACTAAAAGAAAAACCTGGATGGGTTGCCTCCCACCTAGTGCTTGGTTTAACGTCTTAGCTCGACGCGGTTAGCTCATTTCTTCAATCCAGCTCAGGAACCTTACTCACATCATTCACCTCAAATGTATCCGCCTTCTTTATTGTTCTTTTCATCCATCTCTCTCTTATCTCGGAATGGTGGAAGCTCTTCAACCATATGCACGGTTTTATTAGTCCTTGAGGTTGTTTTATCATAACTTGGAAAACATTTGGGGTCGGGTTCAATCAATAAGGCTTCAGTGCAACCTTAGATCACGGTTTGGATTGCGAGACTTCCTAAAAAATTTTGTGATCCTCATCTTCTTCTTTTGGCTCACTCTTCTCCTCTTTTTCCTTCCCTAACTCTTTTCCATTTTGGAGTGTGATTTCTTTGCATGACTTCATGCTACCTCTTGGGTTTTGAATCACTTGACTTGGAAGTCTTCCTTGATCTCTTTGGCTTGGCAAGATTGCAATTTGTCCAATTTGGTTCTCTACATTCTTGATAGATTGTCTCATTTCCTACACAAAAGATTCAAATAGTTCTTCAAGAGATTTACCTTGTCGAGGAGGTTGTTGAGATGCGGGTTGTTAAGGCACGAATTGGTATTGAATTGGTAGTTGTGGATATTGATGCCATCCTTGATTGTAAGTATTGGAGAAGGAGTCATCCTTTGTTATGTAGTTTTCTTGTGTCAACTTCTCCATATAGCCGCCTAAAATTGGGCACAATTCCGATGAATGTCCATGATTTGCGCAAATTGTGCATACTTGAGCTCTTGGAATCAATTGCTGCACCAAATTAGTCAAGTTAGCAATTTATGAGCCATAATCATTTGTATTTATCTTATATGCATCGACTTTCCTTGGAAGAGCTCTTCGATAGTTGAATTGTTGAGAATTCTTATAAAGAATCTCAAATATCCCATTTGCTTCCTAGGCACTCTTGCTCATCAAACCTTCTCCACTTGTTGCATCCACCATTATTTTCTATGTGTCAAGTAATCCTTCGTAAAAATATTGCAAGAGCAACCAATCCTGTACTATGTGGTGTGGACAAGAATTGAGAAGTCTCTGAAAGTGTTCCCAATATTCATGGAATGGCTCATGGTATAGTTGTTGCACTCACATAATTTCTTTCCAATTTCTATTTGTTCGTTGAGTTGGAAAAAAAATTGTAAGAAATTTTGATGCAAGCTCGACCCATGTGGCAATCGATGCACTCGGAAATGAGTAGAACCACTCATTGGCTTTTTCTTTAAGCGAGAAAAGAAATAGCATCAACCAAATCTCTTCGTTGATCACACCTCTATTAAAAATTGTAGCCCATACCACAAAGAAATCTTTGATATAGATGTGAGGATCTTCTCCCGGTTTCCTATAGAATTGTGGCAAAAGATGAATTGTACCACTCTTGATCTTGAAATTGACATTGTTGCTTGGAAGAGTGATACACGAGGGTTAGTCTAGTGCTTTAGGAATAGTGAAATCCTTGAGAGGCCTCATGAGATTGTTTAGAGCCACTTGGATCATCACAGGATCTTGATGAGCCATGTTAAACCTAATAAATAAATTATAATAAATAAATAAAAGGAAAAGAAAAGACCTAAGAAAATAAACCTAAAAAAATAAAATAAAAATAAAATAAACTCAAAATAAAAGCAATTTAATCCTCGACAACGACGCCAAAAACTTGTTGGTTTCCAAATAGGCAAAACAAAAATAATAAAAACCTTACAAGTGCAGAAATCGTAAACGATAGCACATCAATTAAACAAGGATCGCTCCCACGAAGAATTAATTACATACTATGTTAGGATTTTGGTTTATGTTGGCATCATTCTATATTAAAACATCATTTCCTTTGTATTGTTTAGTTGTCTAGGATTTGATTTATCAATCTTCAAGGAAACCGAATAACGTTTCAAGCAAAGTGTTTCCTTCATTCGAGGAAAGCGCGAAATGTCTACAAAGGTAATAAGACCTCTTTCCTCTTACAAGACTTAGACGCACACACACACAATTCATTCATAAGTGTCCTTGCATATTTTTGCCAAATTAGTATAACACATTCACATGTTTTAGTATGCTCATGTATTGAACTCACATTATCATACATTGTAGAAATGCATGTATTAGCACTATGTCTAGGAAATTGCTGTTAGGAATATGCTCAATAGCAAGAGTGTAATGTTGTAATTAACAATCTTTTTCATATTAATAAAGTGATTTCTGGTTTAACAAATCGTATAGCATTTATAGTTTGTATTATAATTGTCAAAGTAAATAATCATAAGGTCTAAAGACTATGGGAAAAGAAGAATTGTTCGTACATCTGGATATGTATGTAGTAGACACAATTCTTTAGTTAGTCTTGAATATTGTTCACAACTTAAGTTAAAGGTTGGGCACCTTTATCTTGTTAAAGTTGTAGAATTCTTTTGCTAGCATTTGAGTGGGATCAAATGAGATATGATGAGTCTAAAATCATCGGAGTGTCTTCGAGCAAAAGGATCTAGTGCACTGGGTGCATTGAACTGGATCACAATGAAAAGCTTTATCTAGAACCGTCAATAGATAATAGTCTTTTCATTATCAGGACAATCGGAGAGTCTATCTTAATCCTGAGATAAATGATGGACTTATGGTTGCAAGTGATATCATTTGAGTTATCAATGAGTACGATTATATCGCATAGACTATCCTCGATAGTTTGGTGATATTCATTTGTTAATCGATAGAGGACTTCATTTATAGATATGGACATCGTGGCTCCATTTAATTAAATGAGAGTATAATATCATCATATGGATGTTTTGAGGTAATTGGATATTAAATCTCAACGTTGAGTTTTCAATAGTGTCTATTGAAAACATGGCTTCTGGACAAGTCAAAATATCCAAGTTCAAAACGTGGTCATATGAGTAAATATGGTAACTTGGAGAGTTATAGGCGGTCTATGAACTCTTGGCGATTACTGATATTAATCACGAGGATACACTATCTCCAATATGATTGTCTAGGGTATGAATGAGGAGCATCTTCCTTTTCTATCTTTATTTAAGAGTTCAGTTTTAGCTCTTTAGTGGAATGAGTTAAAATTAATGGATCGGACCTAAGTGAATCATTTGTTGATTGTGATTAGGTTATGTCTATTGAAGCTTAAATTTAGATGGCCCGCCAAGATCCCCAATCCACACGGACTTGCATGGATCACTTGATATATTCTACCGGACCAATTTAAGGGTCCATCTAGAATTGCATTTAATATATTAAGAATATAATTTGCACATTATTTAAGTAATGGGCTGCTCAATTATATTAATATATTAATGAAAGACATGTGGGCTTGTTTCTTTTAGTAAGAATGGGTCTGGTTCACATGTGGGCTTTTTTATTTAAAGTCCAATGGATTAAATGAAATAGGAAAATAATATTAGGCCCATCTTATATATAAGTGGGGCGGCTAGGTTAAGGTTTTGACCTAAAAATATTATTTTGTTTCATTTGTTTTAATTAAATAAGAATTAATTGATTTATTGATTAATTGTTTAATTAAAGAAACAAATCTTTCCTAAAAGTAAAAGACTTGTTTGATAAGTAAATAAATAAATTAGTATTATTTATTTAATCAAATAAGGAGTCTTTTTTTTTTATTTAGTCAAATAAAAGAATAAAAATAAAAGAGTTGGATTAGGGTTTGAAGTCTATAAAGTTAAAAAGAATTAGGGTTGAATTTCAGTCACCCTATATAAGTGACATGATGAAATTCGGCCAACCCTAATTAGATACTACATAGAATTCGGCAACCCTAAAGGAAAAAGAAGAAAAATTCGGCCAACCTATATATATGTTCTTATAGGGTTTGGCCACATCAATTAATTGGTGCTTGAGTTTTTATTTTCTTTCTTCTTCTTCTTAATTCTAAGAGAGTTTTTATTCTAGAGAGACAAAAAGGAGTGAAAAATTATTCTTTGATAGTATACAATTGCTTAAACATCAATAAGCTTGTGTATACGATATCGATCTAGGTTCACGCGAGTTTCGATCATAAGATTGTGAACTCAAAAGTGACCGGAATAATTTTGACATTCTTTTGATTGTTTTGTGACTAACAAAAAAAAAAGAAAGTATTTGTTTGGTCCATTCACAGGTTTGCAATTCAAAGGAAAGGGAGACCACGCTCCTAGGTGATCCACGTTCGTGCTCGGATTGAAGGTCTTGCGGATTACCATCGACGTAAGTCAATCGGATCACGCGACAAGATGTAATTTACTTTTGTTGATATATATGCATGTTTATTGATTAAAAGGGTTTAAGGTTCATAAAGGAAAAATTTTAAAAGTTACTAAATCGTCTTTAGTATCGCTTCCGCTGCGTGTAACACTTTTATTTGTTTATTTTTCCCTACAATTGCGTACTCATGTGATCTTGTGTTTATTTGTTTATGTCTAAGTGATTTGAACTTGAATATGTTCTTAAATGATTCCTCATTAAGTTTCAGTTGTTTCAGTTACTTACTTATTTGATTTCAAGTTCAAACTAGGAAGTTACGAAACTTTATGTTCATTAACAATGCGTTGACTTTGTCTTCGTATGTCGAGTCGAGCTCACATCCAATTGTCAAAGTTTCATAGTCGTCCTCGTGTGTAAGTGAGTCACGATTTGTAATCTAGAAATGGATTCAAATTCCAATTTCAGAGGCTAAAAAATTGTCTAAGAATGCGAGGGCCACCACAGGAAGGAGGCCTCTCGGCCTCCCCATGGTGGCCATGCGCCTCCATAGGGACAGCCAAGATGGCCACTCCCAAGTGGGTCCCTCCTCTTTTGAATTTCTCTCACAATCTCTTTTAAATACTCCATCTCTCTCACTTGTTCATTGTTGAAGAAAATGTGCAGAATTTTCTTCCTTTTTCTCCCAACTTCCAAACACAATATCTCTCTCGTCTTTCATCCGATTTGAGTGATTCAAATTGGAGAATCTTCGTATTGGAGTCCTCTACAAACCCTAAGCAACCTTGAGGTCTTTTGATGAAACTTTCATTTGGTTCCACACCAAATTCGGACTTCACTCCATTGTTCTAGGTAATTGTTCAAACCGTTGTGTTCTTGAGCTTAAATGTTCTTCAATTACCTTGGGCTTTCTTCCTATATATGTGTATGTTCTTGATCATATGTTTTTAGGTTTGTAAGCTTAAATTAAAATTTAATTTGATCTTAATTAGAATCTTGAATGTGAGTTAGGTTTTTCTAAACCTATGTTATCACATGCTTGTGAGTTGTATTGTGATTAGCTTTGAATCTAGGATTATTTATGCATTGATTATAAATATTCTAATGATTAATAATTCCTAGTTGTGCTATGTTTCATTGATTGATCATATTCAAAAATAGCACTTGTTTGTGTATGTTTTTAGAGTTTTGATTGGATTCACTTAATTAATATTTGAATACATGCTCTAATTGATTTCAAGAAGAAGTTTGAAAATCTAATCTCACTTCACTAGAATTTTCGTATATGTACTAAATGCTTGAGGTTGTGCTTCATGAACATGTGTTTATCTTAAGCTTTAGTTGAATGAATTAAATCTAGAATTAAAGTTTGTTTGGTGATTTGACATGCTCTAGATTTCGATTCATGTTGTTTTAATTACTAGACGATATTTGACTTGTGTGCTCACATGACTAAGTCTATGTCTACATGAAGTGCACTTAATTCATACACTTCATATGTTCATGCATCATCTTGTGTGATTGCATCATTTGGATTGTTAAATTAGAATACCATACATTGTGTGCTCATTGTCTAATTCTAGTTTCCATAGCTCATATTGATCATATGTTCTATGTTGTTTGTGCACGCATCATTTGCATCACATAGATCAATTGCCTTGTTAAAGGTGGAAGTCTTGGCTAAGAGGTGTGAGGCATATAAGTAAGTCCAAGCAAGGGAAGTATTGGCTAAGGGTGTGATGCTCTAAGTAAGCCCAAGTAAGGAAAGTCTTGGCTAAGAGTGTGAGGCTCTAAGTAAGTCCAAGCAAGGGAAGTCTTGGTAAAGAGTGTGAGGCTCTAAGTAAATCCAAGCAAAAAGTCTTGGTTAGGACATGTGGTCCCGTTAACCAAGCAAGAAAGTCTTAGTTAAGAGCAAGGGGCTCAAAATAACTAAGCAAGGAAGACTTGGCATGGAGCTAGGCTTCAAGTAAGTCCAAGCAAGGATATTCTCTAGAGTCATGCGATGTGTCTCGGTTAGAGAGTAGGCAAAGTGATTCACTAGGCCCGAGGGTAGAGTAGAAGTTGATAGCTTGGAGACTGTATCAAGGGATTGGTCATGTCTTTGAGTTTATATCTTTTATTTGTCATAGTGGATTACGGTTTGCCAGTGGTTGTGGATTCAACCCGTGGACGTTTCCTCTTAGGAGGTTTTACCACATAAAAATCAACGTGTCAAATGTCTCTATCTATATCTCTTTATATTTGTATGTATGATCAATATATCTTGTTCAAGATCTTCATGTTCTCACATCCTTGTAAACAAGATATTTGTAGAGAAAAAGATGCACACATTATTTGTTGAATCAACATTTGTTTCTTGTATTTTTGTGAGAGTTTGAACATTGTATCTTGTGATATTCTTTATCAAGTTGTAAAGCTTTACTTAGTGAATTTACGTTGTAATATTCAAAGTACAACTTGTGGAATTTGCTTTGCATTGAATATACTTTTATATAAGATACATTATCGGAATTTGCTTTGCATTGAATATACTTTTATACAAGATACATTATCTCTTGTTATGTGTTGTGTAGACTAAGGGTAGTGAATTGAGCTTACATACGTTAATTGTTTTCTCTTAACAATCATGTTAAATGCTAATTTGTATGCTCACTAAGGTTTTAACAAAATGATCGAACCAAAATTGGTATAATTTTGGCCCTCACTTCCTTCTCCTTTTACTTGATTCTCAGGAAATATCCCATGATTTAATTGTGTAAATTAAGTGTTTTCATGAATTTACAAAGTTCAAGGCATTGGAGTAATTTTTGTTAATTAGGGGTGAAAATGTAATTATTGAAGGAAGATTAAAGTTAGTGCAATGTTGTAAGACTTTAGATGGCGAATTGTAATTCACCAAGCAAAGCCACTAGCCAAGCGCCATGTCACTTAAGTGATACTGTGCGTTTTGGCTGGTGAATGATTGTAGGCTTCTTTAGCGCACCCACGCTCAGATCTTTGCACGCCCACATTGCAGCCCAAATAGTGGCCCAAGTAACTCATGTGTAGCCTCTAAACGCAGCCCAAGCTACGTTTACACCCTAAAGAAGGCAAGGCAAGACACGCCTGTGTGCGCCCCTGTTCTCTGCTAAGTGTACTCCAATATACACAAAAGAGAAGCAGCCTACGTGCACCTCTATCCTTGCTGTGCACACCCCGTGTCTCTGCTGATTGCACTCCATCTTCTTCAACAAGCTTCCTTCTTCCTCGCGCGCAGAACACCAAGGAAGCCCCTCCAAACACTAACTGCATGTCGCCGGAGAGAAGCTTCCAGTCACTGTCGCCAGCCGATTTCAGGCCCAATCAAAAGGCGATGATGACGCTAGCACAATTGGTTCATTTCCGGTCACCCAAAACCGCCGGATCTCCACCGAAAATTCTGATCCTCCGTCGCCCCTTTTGTCGCCACTTTCCGCCGTGACAATTTCGCAAATTGGTTCAATCGATTGTCGCGGTTTGCATTTCGATGTCGCCACAGCGACCCATAGCGACAAACATCCTATTTTGGACCTGATTGTGTCGCCACTTGCATCGCCAAAACGTCGCCATGAACCCAAAACAGCGACCATCCTCTGTTCAATTCTAATTGATGGGGAAAATTACGGAAAGGTCCCCTAGAGGGGAAAAATATAAATTTGACAAATATAGGGGTATTTTGGTAATTAATCATCCGAGACCTAAATTCAAAACCCTATAAATACATCACAGTTTTTCCCCTTTTAGACAACTCTTGACAACCAAGAAACCTCCATCTTCTACCATTTCTAATCCCATCATTTCTCCTCCTTCCTAAACTAAACATTTAATCTAGATTACCTTCCCCCAATCATTCCTTTCTTCCCATCATCTCCACATATTTCCTTAGTCACTTCCCATTTGACTTCACCTATCTAGACACATCTTCATCATCCACTCTTTGCACAAGAAGTATCAAAGGCAAGGAAAGGATCATGCTCTACAAAAGGAGGCCCAAAGGTGATTTCCTATTCTTTTACTTGCCTTCCCTATGATGTAATATGTGTAACTAAACCCCCCCCCCCTTCTCCCTCCTTTCTAGGGGATTGATGTGAGAATATTTGGATTGGGTTTTTCTTGAGCTTTATATATATTTTTTTAATCTCTATTTGTGTTCTATTCATTTTATAATTAGATTCTATTCATTATATAATCAACATGTATACCTACTAATTAATTATAATCTTGTTTAGGATAACTTGTTATAGAATCTATTTAGGATTGACACCCTTGATGGATTGAGAACATAGTGACTAGGATAGATGGTCGGAGGATATATCAACCGCGATTATCTAAACCTTTTAATTATAATAAATTGATTCCGCTGTGACCCCCTCTCTTTAATCGGTTAGGCATTGCAGTGGGAAGTTGTTTAGGGTTCATAGTGATGGTCTAAACACGATTAAGGATACAATTGGTTAACATTTGTAAAGTTGGTTCATTAAGGTAGCTTGAGAAGCATTTCCCATAATCCACTTACGATCCCATTAATTCCCTAGCAATTCTCTTAATTGTTTGTTCCATATATATCTTATCTAGATTTATTGAGCATTATATTTTATTAGTTTTATTAGTTTTATTTTACATGTATGTTTGATGGCTTGACAAACCATACAACCATCCATTGCTTATGATTTACTTTATTGCATTTAGAAATTGTAAATTTATTCAACTAATTACTCTAATTCCCTGTGGAGCGAATCCTTGCTTACCATTTTACTAAATTTTACATCTAAGTGATTTTCAAGTGGTCAAAATTGGTTTTCAAAACAATCACATAAAAACATTATTTGGTTCTGCAAAATGACAGCATCAAAATCGGCACCGCTGCCGGGGAATTAAAGCGATTGTTGAATCAATTAACTTTTCTTGGTAGTGGTTAGTTTAGTTTTTATTAATTTTTAGTCTCTTAGTTGTTTTTCGTCTTTCTAGTTTCTTTTTACTTCTTTGGTAATTTTTGTTTCTTTTTGTTTCAAGATTCTGTGGATTTCCTCACGGATTATCAAGGGCCGAGCTACGAGACTCATAGGAATAGCTACAATACGGATTGATGGACTAACCAAGATTCCTTCTCATCATACCAATCAAACACCATTAATGATGAGAGGAAAAATTTCATGGAGAAGCATTTTCCGGAGATTGAGAGCATCCAAGCCTTCTCAACAAGAGACCATGGAATTATTCCAATCCGCACAACAAGCACATGAAAAGAAGATGAGCAACCATGTGGTTTTTAGTTGGCCGAATCAATCACTAGAATCGATCTATCCCAAGCAAGAGAGGACAGGGAGTCGTGTACACGCTCTTGTAGAAGCATATGAGAATGGTGTGGAAACCAAGGACAAACCACCAAAGACCCAAGAGCGAAGCACGAAGTTAGATGAAAAATTGGCTTTACTTCAAGAGAGATTGGTGGAAACCTCCCAAGGGAAGGAAGAATTGGACAGAAAGTTACAATTCGTGATGAAGGAGTTGGACGAAAAAGGAGGCCTTGGGAAAGGTGAAGATTGAAGAGCTTGAAGTGCAAAATGAGAAGCTCACTCTTGAAGTAAACTTGCTCAAATAGGAGAATGGTACCTTTCGGAGGAAGGTAGAAGAAGTCTCCAACAAGAACAAGAAGTTGGAAATACAAGTTAGGAGGCTTGAAGTTGAGAGGAATTCCTCATCAAGGGAATTCGAAAGCCTTGTAAAGCTATTTGAACAATTTGAAGAAGAATATGCAAGGACGATAAGAAAGTTGCTTATGGAAGTGGAGCGAAAAGCAAAGGCTTTGGAAGAAACGAATGAAGCACTTGGTAGGAAGGATGAAGCCCTTAAGGTAGCCAAGGTCAAGGAATATAACTACATAATCAATCTAGACAAGGTGAAGAAGGAGGCCAAAGCACTACAAATGAGGCAGCACCATAGACCTCATAGTCACCTACCAAGAGGGAGTTTTCTTAACCATCATTCTACTTGCTATTTTTGCTTGCAAAAAGGGCACTTAAAAGCTCATTATTTTAAATTCCATAAGCATGAAAAATTGAGAGTCTAAGAAAAGGAAAAATCCACCTAAAGTTAAGCAAATTTGGGTAAGAAAGGACTTGGTTAACCAAGTTAGACCCAAGGGAGAAGAAAAGGGGAAATCAACTCAACTTGTTTGGGTTGTGAAAAAGAATCAATTTCCAAACTTGGTAAAACCTCCTTTAGTTGATGTCACCCCTAGTACAAGTACATAATTTAGACAAATTCTTTTTGTGCATTTTATTTTTATACTTTATTTGTTTAGTTTATTTCTTTTGAATAAATGGTGTTCCAAGTTCTTGTTGGCAATTGCATGTATTGAGTATATTTTTAATTGCCGAAACTTTCTAATATGCTTAGTGCTTGTGTAAATTTTCTATTACTTCTTAAGGAAGTATGTTGTGTAGCTTGTGCGATAAAGCAAAGTTTATTTATCTCTTGGGATGGAAACAAAGACAACTTGTGAGTCTTGGAGGGACAAGCAAACCAAGAGTGCTCATAAAACGAGTGAGAGCCTTATACTTTTTTGGAAGGCAACATGTTGGAGTTCGAAGTGTAGGAGCACCATGCCACGTCTTGCCTAGACGTTAAATCTTGCGTTTGGTGGGAGGCAACCCACTTAAGTACATTTCTTTTATAGTTTAAATTTTGTTTTTATTTTGTCATTTCATTTTTGAACTCGTTTAGCTTTATTTTTATTTTTGCTTAGAATAAGGTTGTGAGTTGTTTGTGATAGTGGATTTAGGCTTGAATGATCACATATTTGTTCACATGGATTGTGATGTGACTCTTGAAGAATTTACAATGATATATCTCTTGAGTTGATTATGAGCATATAGGATGTTATGGAACCACTTGATTCCAATTTTTGGGATAAATTTGAAAATGGACATTGATGTTGTTTTGACTCTTTGATTATGAATGTGTGTTGCGCTGCTTTTACTGGTTTTTATGCCCCAAAGACATTGAGGATAATGTCTAATTTAGGTTTGGGGGTATGTGCGCAACACCCTCTCTTATTTGCAAATTGTGTGCAAATATTTTGAGCTTAATTTTTTCAAAATTTTTGAAAATCTTGTGATAATGTCATGCTTGAGCATATTTTGCTTGTTGAGATTGTGTCATTGTGTGTGCAAGTAAGGAATTGTGCATCTTTGCCTTGCTTAGTTTAAATTAACTTCATGCCATTTAGGGTTGCATTAAGCAAAGCACGCTAGTTATTTTCTCTTGATGTTAGAGTGAATATTCAATTGTGCTTGAAGGTTAGGAATTAATAGTGAAGACTTCCCATGACTCGAATTTTGACGCGCCCGAACCGGCTCTACAAATACCACTACGAATTATGCTACTCTACCTCGGTTATATTTAAGGAACGCACAAGTGCTTCACCCTTCGCAAGTGCACGAGTCGTTCAACTCATATAGGGTGCACGAGTTCCCACGAGACAATGGATTTACGCTAATAGAACTAGAAAGTCTAAACTCTTGTAACTAGGCTAAAAACAAGGCCAATTAATTAAATAAGGTGATCAAACAATAACTAAACTAAAATGCCAATTGATTAAGATTAATAACTACAATTACTTGGATAAAATTCTAGATTAAAGGATTGCTAGGGGAAAGATTCATTCAAACAACAACCTATTTGATAATAAATCATTCATTAAGCACAATCACCATGACCCTTACATGCATCCATTCATGTCAAATTCTAAAGCACTAAATCCTTCACTTTAATCACAACCTAAGACTATAGGAGTGAATTAAAGGAGGTTTACTCAATGGTGTTAGTAGAGATTATCAAGGTTAATAAATCTCTACAAAGTGGATGGCATAAGTTTCACAAGCATTAATGGTCTTTAATACATATTGAATCATCAAGCATATTATGCATTTAATGAAAGAAAGGTGGTTGCAACCACCATCATTCATGATTAGAGTATTAAGCACACAAACAAGCTTGAAGAGTGAAATACACATATATTGATTATATAATAAGGTTGTTTACAAGAATTACATCTATCCTCTAACAAAAAGGGATTTTAGATACACATAGAATCAAAGCACAAAGGAAAAACAGTTGAAGAAAACATCACTGGTTTACAATTCTTATGATGAAGATGTGATCCTCATTGCAATCCAAGCAACAACTCTTTCTATGTGAACTTGAGATTAACTAATCTAAGGTACTAAAAATGGTGTTTGGTTGCCTAAAAAGTCCCAAGAAACTACTTAGTTCTTTCTATCTATGAGAGAATTCTATTATCTAAAAACTAGCCAGCTCTCTATAAAACTAAGTGTATCCCACTAAAAACTAAACTAGCTAGATGTAAGTGTGGTGGATGTGAGAAGGGGAGGCCTTCAAAAGACAAGTGAGGACTTCCTTGTACTTTCTTCTAACGTCCAGGCAAGTGGATGGTAGAAAAGGAGTGATTTCATTGGTTGGAGACAAAATTCAATCCAATTGCAGCTCGTCAGTGTGCTCTACGGGTTCCGTTCGTGGCTTCTTTCCAGCAGTCTGAACTCGTGAGTGATCTTTCCCTTTCCGCGTAAGCTCTTTCCGTGGCTTCACTCTCTCCTGGAGGTTGGCCTGAACCTGCGGGACTCTTCCGCAGCTTTGTTCGGTGGAAATGTTCCAGCAAGACAGAAGGGCTAAACCCTTCGGTCTTGATAGTAGATGATCCCGGTGCTTCATGCAGCTGGTTCATTCTAGCAAGACAGAAGGTATAAACTTGCTGGGTTCACAGTTCTTCTCCATGGCTTCTCTTCACTGATTCCTTCCTATGGGGTTTTGTGCACGAACCCGCGGGAACAGGGTTTCCTCTTCCTTTTATGCCTTCTTTGCCTTGTTTTCGTTATTCCGAACCCATTTGCCTTTGAAACACCTTTGTTACCTGAAAATACCTATTTACATCATTAAATACATAAAATGCTCGAAAAACAGTAACAAAAACCAAGTAAAGAGAGCGCTAAATGTGAACATTTGGAGCGCGATCAAACCCCTAAACCTGACTTTTTCTCATCCTCGAGCAAACTATAAATACTAAAAAATTAAACTAAAATCACATACCACTATGTACTAAGTGTATACAACTCACACAAAAACGTGTCCGAGAGCCAAATTACAAATATTCTTAGGATATGTGTTGATTTAGGAATAAAACATGTCAAAACCTCAGGTTAGGTGCTAGCACAACAACACCCTTTAAAAACACACGACAAAATGAATCCCACACTCTAAATACTAAGTTTCAAAAACAAAGTACTTGAAAGCAAGAACTCAATTCGCCTTGACTCTACTCCTTTCCGGATTTCGGTCAGATCTTCTCTTAGAATCCTAGGTTACTCTCAAACCTATTCGAGTAAGAGTGTATATACATAAGAATCAAATGTAATGCATATGCAATCAAAATTAACGCACAAATATGGAATATGTTTCATGAATGAATTGATATGCCACAAACGTGGAAAGGGCATTCTTTGGCTCGCATTCCCCAGTTAGACTTTCTAACAGATCAACTAGGTCTTTCCTTGGTTGTAATAGGCCAAAGAGTGATATGGGTGGTATGGAAGAATTAATGGGATTCTAGAGTTTTTGATCAATCTTAAGATTTCGTTTCCTTAGCTCGTTACAAAGATGTCTACAAGCGTCTAGGCTAAGATTCAATTTTCAATTTTTGCTAGTTAGTACTCGGATTCGAACACTTTTCCATCAAGTATTGTGGCTTAAGTGTTTTCATTTGGCACTTTTGCAATAGCCAATAATTTTGCACAACAATCTATTATCGCCTGAGTACACGCTATTTACAAAATTTTTGAGTTATTCCTACGTATTTATAAATATGCATAACCCATGATCAAACACTAGTCTCTCAAGTGTATGCATATGGATATTTGTGGTGATGAAATGAAGGGTTTGTGTTTGGCCTCAAATTGGCAATTAGAGCATGTATCAACAAGGACAGTGTTTGGACATTTGGTAGTTAAGTGCACACATGTCTAGAATCATTTCTGCAAGTCTATCTAACGAGGGAATACAAGTCTAGCAAGCAGTCCACGATATATTTTTTTTCATGGCATTCAATTTTGCAAATGAGATCATATATTCATCCGAAGAGTGTTTTCCCTCAAAAGTTGAAAATTTAGCCTCTGCCTTTTACGGGTGGTCTCCACTATTGGTTCAAGCAATCTCGCACTAAGTTCTATTAACTAAGCACAAGAGAAAGGGACTATTACACATTGCGCAATGTCATCTCGGAATGTCATTGTGATAGCTACATTTTTAGCAATTAATGCATGCACATATTCCTTAACAACACATGTTTTTGCATCTCATTTAAACATGTTGTTCCATTGGCTCAATCGGAAAATTTTGAAAACATTTTACATACAAACACTATATACAACATTATTTACACAATAAACACTCATGCCATCGATTGGCAAAGCGTTTAACGTGCCCACACCCCCAAACATAAACTCGACATTGTCCTCAATGCCCGCACATAGAAGACAATAAACGAATTCGTTGGTTTGGTTGTTTTGCCAACAAACAACTTCCCAATCTATACCAAAAATGAACAATTCATGTTCAATCACATGATATTACGTCCATCCCTGCACGTACTTCCAAAAATCCTAATCTACTAGTTAGTATCATCCTAGGAGCTATTGATTAAGCACAAAAAAATCCATACTGAGATCTAAGCACTTAACTAACTAACTAACTTATATGCAAGAAAATATAATATAAGTACTGTAATAAAAGTAATAAAAGTAATAAAAGTAATAAAAATACTGTAAATACAACTAAACCCACAAAGTAAAGGTACCAAGTATACAAAAAAACTGTGGAATAATGCTCCGCCTAAAAAAATCCACGGAGTACCAATCCGCCTAAATACTGTCATCACTGGTGTAACCGGTGCTGCTGCTACTGGTGATGCTATCACTGCTACTGGAAGGATCTAGAGGTGTGAACTGAATACCTCTAATGGAGTAATGGAAACAAGTAGGCTCAAATAAAAGAGGAGTCCCTAAGTATGGAATGATAATGGTGGGTGTCTCGAGCTCCTCCATAATATACTCCATCGGCTGTGAACTAGAATCCCCAGATCCGTCTGTAGCAATCTCACATATGTTGGTTATGTATGACCAGTCATTCCCTGCTCGTCTCGGCATTTGCTCTCATCCTAGCTTCTGATCTTCTATCTCCTCCTGATATGTCTGTACTGGGTTCCACTCTTGTCTGAGAAAGATCTGCTCTAAGCCCCAATTCTCATTATAAAGTAAGTCCATGAAGTTGAAATCCTTACTATATGGGTCCTAAGCCATATGACTGAAGAACAAGTCATCAATGTTAGTGAAAAGATAGGGATTAGGTATACCTAACTCTGGTACAATAGGAAATGCTGGTAACTCCGCTATGGCAGATGCTTCAAGTACTACAGGTGGCTCCTCTTGCCGGCACTTCTGATGGCACTCCTAATCCTGCTCAGTACATTCCTCACTAGACTTCTCTGCTGGCTGCTCTGGTTGGTAGCCCGTCAGATGCGCCACTACCCCCTTCAATCCTCTGACCTCATTTGCTAGCCTGCGAACAATCCTTGCCAATGAGGCATTGGAATCCATCATGTCCTTGTGGGAATGCATCATACTCTTGGCCCAAGTTAGGTCGTGCTCCTCTGCCTCTGAGTCCAACTGCTCAAACTAGCTCTCCATCTCTACCCTAGCCTCTGCATCCAATCTCTCATACTTTTCCCTTGGAACCAACCTGCTCTGAGCCCATTTTTGTTCTCGTTCCTTTTGTTTTAATTCCCTTGCAATGAGGAGTTTCTCGATCCCTGACTTGCGATCTGCAGCCTCATTGTAGGCTCTCTTGCCTACAATCCCCTATGGTGTCAGCAGACCGTCAGATGGCTTGTCAATTCTGATACATGTCTCATGTGCGAACTGAGTGATCAAACACGGAAAGACAAGGCTAAAGGTGGATTTTCTTTCGGACTCTACTATCTGCCTCACTATCGTCCTCCCTACATCAAAATCCAAACGGTTCTTCATTTGGTATAGCAAAATGGCTATGTCCTTGTTGATGTCTGTTTGGTGTTTGCTTGGCATGAGGGAGTAACTGAAGTAAATGCTCCAGAAGTACTCTGCAAACCCCAACTCTCTCTGGTGCACCTTACGATCCTTGGTGTCCTAGGGTAGGTCTTCTATTCCTATGAGAGCAATCCCGAACCTCTAATCATAGTTCTGGAAAAGGTTTAGAGGCTTGTACCCGTCTTCCCACTCAGGGTGACTCTCTATCATCAGGTACTGATTGATCTGCTCTGCAATCATGGAGATGGGCTTCTTGCGGACAAAAATAAGAATCCCAGCTCGAACTCATCTGGGTCTATGGTTGTGTAGAACTCTTGGACTATTTTTCGATTCACCCTCTTCAGAAATGAGACATATGCTTCCCACCTCTTTCAGCGTATCTCATCAAAAATAGACGTGTGGCTCAGCTCATCGAAACTGATGTCCCTTTCAATGATGATGGACCTCTTAGATGTGCCTTGAAGTCTCATCTTGAAAATCTCATCCACAGTCATCTCCTAACGTGCGGGACCCTTATTTTTCTGCTTCTGGGACGAATCTCCCTCTTCAAGTGAGGTAGCCTTCCTTTTTGGTGCCATCTATGGTTAGAAAAACAACACACACCAAAACACTCCACACACATTAGTAATTGGGTTAGCGAACCCCACAATTCAAATATATATATATCCTACAATATATGTGTATAATGTGCTTATGTATAATGGACAAGTTAGCGAAACAAGAGGCTCAAATCACTTCAATATGTTGCCACCAATCCATTCAATATCTCCTCCTTTTCATCAATTCAAATCATAATAATGTACGCCCACGTTCACAATAAATTGGCACGACACAGATATCAATTCAAGTGTGTGCACTCAATGTGTAACCAATGTAACTCAATTGTGCATTCCATATGGTATATTAGCATGTGTGCATTGTGCCATTTGTGCATTCCATATTACATTGAGTGTTCGAATTGAAATGCACACACACAAGTTTGGGGCTTTAGGAATACACGCAACATTGCACACAACCAATTCATCACACATTTCATACCAATTTGTATATCACCCATTCATCGTAACATTGCACACCATATTGCACATCGAGACATGTTAATTACTGTGTGTACTATGCATGTTTCTTTTTAAGTTGTTCAACAACATTGCACATAACCAAACCATTGTACAAGCATCAATATATATTCGTATATTCAAATTTTGCACAATATGGTAATCCAACCTCACTATTTCATCACAACAAGCATGCGTACACAAATTTGACAAGGAATTTCATCACTTAATGCAATAGAACAATGGCAATTACTCAATGTTCAAATTTGGCCAACAAAAACCCTAATCACTAGAATATTTTTTCAATATTGAATCAATCCTTGTTATAATAAGGTTGTTTACAAGAATTACATCTATCCCCTAACAAAAAAGGATTTTAGCTACACATATAATCAAAGCATAAAGGAAAAACAATTGAAGAAAACATCATCGGTTTACAATTCTTGTGATGAAGATGTGATCCTTTTTGCAATCCAATCAACAACTCATTCTATGTGAACTTGAGATTAACTAATCTAATGTACTAAAAATGGTGTTTGGTTGCCTAGAAAGTCCCAAGAAACTACTTGGTTCTTTCTATCTAAGAGAGAATTCTATTATCTAAAAACTAGCTAGCTCTCTGTAAAACTAAGTGTATCCCACTAAAAACTAAACTATCTAGATGTAAGTGTGGTGGATGTGAGAAAGGGGAGGCCTTCCAAAGACAAGTGAGTGCTTCCTTGTACTTTCCTTTGACTTCCAGACAAGTGGATGGTAGAAAATGAGTGATTTCATTGGTTGGAGACAAAGTTCAATCCAATTGCAGCTCGTTAATGTGCACCGCGGGTTCCATCTGTGGCTTCTTTCCAGCGGTCTGAACTGGCGGGTGATCTTTCTCTTTCTGCGTGGGCTCCTTCTGCGGCTTCATTCTCTCCGGGAGGTTGGTCTAAACCCGCAGAACTCTTCCACGACTTTATTCGGCGGAAATGTTTCAACGGTATCGAAGGGTTAAACCCGCCGATTTTGATAGTAGATGATCCCTTGGTTTCATGCAGCTAGTTCATTCCCACGAGACTGAAGGTATAAACTCACTAGGTTGACAGTTCTTCTCCACGGCTTCTTTTCGCTGGTTCCTTCTCACGAGGTTTTGTTCACGAACCCGCGGGAACAGGGTTTCCTCTTCCTTTTCTGCTTTTTTTGCCCTATTTTCATCATTTTGGACCCATTTGCCTTTGAAACGCCTTTGTTACCTGAAAACACCTATTTACATCATTAAATACATAAAATGCTCAAAAAAGGGTAACAAAAACCAAGTAAAGGGGACGCTAAATGTGAACATTTGAAGCGCGATCAAGGTTCACAAACACAGCCTAAAAAACTTATTTTGAGGGAAAGTTTTTACTCTTTAAACACTAATTCAAACTCACATGTTAAGCATATTTAAAATGTCTCATTCACACTTAAATGTTGTTGCCATAGAACATATTAACTGATTGTAGATGCTTTAATTGACTTTATGGACAAACCTTTAGAGATGGTTTTATGCAATGCATGTGAAAAACCACTAAATTGGCCTAAATACTTCCAATCCCTCTAATGTGTGTGCTCCATTGCCCATTTGAAGCCAAACACAATTAAGCTTTTCATTCATGAACCACATCAACATAAACCATATAGCATATACACTAAATTTACCTTGTACCAAATGGTTTGCTAAGGCTTAGGGGTTGAATGTAAGCTTTGAGGTTTATCAAAATGTAAGGCGTGTACCTAGGCATGTATGTATGTGCAAACACATGAAAAATATGAAATGCAATGCTTGAAAAGAAAAGAAAAGACAAGCAAAGAAAAGCAATGCAAAGAAAAGAAAAGAAAAATAAAAAGATGAATGAGGCACAAATTGCCTATTGAAATTAAATGAGCTACTCAATAAAAATAAAGAGTAGAAAATTGTACAAAGTAAATTGTAAGCCTAGACGCCAAAGTGTGAAATATGCAGAGTTGTAATGAGCAAAGTGTGCTAAACTTAGAATGTATGACTTAGTGTGACCATTGGGTGTTTGCTATCAATATTTCCCATTTGTTGACTCACTATTCACCTTATGCCCTATTACAACCAAATGAAAGACCTATTTGATCTTTAAGGATGTCCACTTTGGAAATTTTGGTCGATGCATGTTCTTTTCAATTCATGGCTTTCAATTCAATTCATAAGACAAATGTTCAGAAATTGTGTTTTTAAATGATCATGTGCAATTATATTTTATATCTTGAACATAAACTCATGTTGCATATGGATTGTGAGTGAAGCTTAGGAATCTGTGCAAAAATGAGAGAATTCGGTAAAGATTAAATGTCGAGGCGAATTACATTCCTTACCAAATGCCACTCTAGTTTTGAAGCTTAAGCATCTTGAATGTAGGATCGCGTTGCGTGCAATGTGTACTTAGAGTGGCATATCTTTAATTTTCATTTAGCATCTCTTACGTGCATTAATGAGCACAACGATGATAAAATCTCTTCACTATTGGTTTTGCAAGTTGAATATTGACTTTTGAGTCTTTTGCAAAGAGTTGGTGCTTAAATTTTGAGTATTTAATATCTAGATGCATGTCCATGTGTGCCTATGTTTGTTTCGTTCGAGGACGAGTAAAAGATAGGTTTGGGGGTATTTGATCGAACCAAAATTGGTATGATTTTGGCCCTCACTTCTCCTTTTGCTTGATTCTCAAGCAATATCCCATGATTTAATTGTGTAAATTAAGTGTTTTCATGAATTTACAAAATTCAGGAGCATTGGAGTAATTTTGGTTAATTAGGGGTGAAAATGTGATTATTGAAGGAAAATTGAAGTCAGTGAAATTTTGTACGATTTGAGTGGTCGATTTGTAATTCACCAAGCATAGCCACCAGCCAAGCCACGTCACTTAAGTGATACGGTGCGTTTTGGCTGGTGAAAGATTGTTGGCTTCTTTAGCACACCCACGCTTAGATCTTTGCGCGCCCACATTGCAGCCCAAATAGTGGCCTAAGTAACTCATGGCAGCCTCTAAGTACATCCCAAGCCACCTCTATTTTCACCCCAAAGAAGGCAAGGCAAGACACGCATGTGTGCGCCCCTATTCTCTGCTACGTGCACCCCGATAGAGACAAGAGAGAAGCAACATACGTGCACCCATGTCCTTCCTGCGCACACCCCTATCTTTGCTGATTGCACCCCATATTCTTCAACAAGTCTTCTTCTTCCTCGCGCGCAGACCACCATGGAAGCCCCTCCAAACCCTAACTGCAAGTCGCCGGAGAGAAGCTTCCAGTCACCGTCGCTGGCCGATTTCCGGCCCAATCAAACGGCGATGATGACGCTAGCACGATCGGTCCATTTTCAGTCACCCAAAATTGCCAGATCTCCACCGCAAATTCCGATCCTCTGTCGCCCCTTTTGTCGCCACTTTCCGCCGTGACAACTTCGCAAATTGGTTCAATCGATTGTCGCGGTTTGCATTTCGATGTCGCCACAGCGACCCATAGCGACAAAGATCCTATTTTGGACCTGATTGTGTCGCCACTTGCATCGCCAAAACGTCGCCATGAACCCAAAACAGAGACCATCCTCTGTTCAATTCTAATTGGTGGGGAAAATTACGGAAAGGTACCCTATAGGGGCCAAAATAGAAATTTGACAAGTATAGGGGTATTTGGTAATTAACCATCCGAGACCTAAATTCAAAACCCTATAAAAACATCATAATTTTTCCCCTTTTAGACAACTCTTGACAACCAAGAAACCTCCCTCTTATACCATTCATAATCTCACCATTTCTCCTCTTTCCTAAACTCAACATTTAATCTAGATTACCTTCCCCCAATCATTTCTTTCTTCTCATCCTCTCCACATATTTCCTTAATCACTTCCCATTTGACTTCACCTATCTAGACACATCCTCATTATCCACTATTTGCACAAAGAGCATTATAGGCAAGGAAAGGATCATGTTCTACAAAAGGAGGCCCAAGAGTGATTTCCTATTCTCTTACTTGCCTCCCCTTTGATTGCAATATGTGTAACTAAACCCCATTTCTAGGGGATTAATGTGAGAACATTTGGATTGGGTTTTTCTTGAGCTTTATATATATTTTTTAATCTCTATTTGTGTTCTATTCATTTTATAATTAGATACTATTCATTATATAATTGACATGTATACCCACTAGTTGATTATAATCTTGTTTAGCATAACTTGTTATAGAATTTATTTAGCATTGACACCCTTGATGGATTGAGAACATAGTGACTAGGATGGATGGTCGGATGGTATATCAACAGCGATTATCTAAACCTTTTAATTGTAATAAATCGATTCTGCCGTGACCCTCTCTCCTTAATCGGTTAGGCATTGCGGTAGGAAGTTGTTTAGGCTTTGTAGTGATGGTCTAAACACGATTAAGGATACAATTGGTTAACATTTGTGAGGTCGGTTCATTAAGGTAGCTTGAGAAGCATTTCCCACAATCCACTTGCGATCTCATTAATTCCCTAACAATTATCTTAATTGTTTATTCCATATATATCTTATCTAGATTTGTTGAGTATTCTATTTTATTAGTTTTATTAATTTTATTTTACATGTATGTTTGATGGCTTGACAAATCATACAACCATCCATTGTTTATGATTTACTTTATTGCACTTAGGAATTGTTAATTTATTCAACTAATTACTCTAATTCCCTGCGGAACGAATCATTGCTTACCATTTTACTAAATTTTACATCTAAGTAGATTTTCAAGCGATTAAAATTGGTTTTCAAAATGATCACATAAAAACATTATTTTGTTGTGCAAAACGACCGCATCACAAAAGCATCGAAAAAGTTTTTTAAATTATAATGTCAATCTATTCACCACCCTTTAGGTTGTTTAGCATAACCTAACTTGTATGTATTTTCATACTAAAATAATAAGTTTATATTTATAACACTCTAGGACTCTAATCTAACTAAAAATATAAAAAACAAAGACACTTAATGCATACACACAAATGGGGGTTTCGATTTGATTATTAAAACTAAAGAAAATTAAATAAACAACTAACTAGAAATGCAGAAGAAAATTAATGAGGGAAAATATATAGAAAAACACTAGTTAAGATCTTCTATCCACCACTAAACAATCATCCAATCCATAGATAATAATGAAGTTGAAAGATAATCAAACATGATGAAGATATTCACGACAAGGTGATGGTGCCTCACTCAAGCCAATTGATTCTCTCTTAGTTGGCATGTAAGTTGCATGGTCTACATAAATACTTATATTCCAAATTATAACCTAGTATGATGTCTACTTAGATTTAATAATTGGAATTCATTAAGAACAGAGAATATGAATATCACATAAATCCTAAAACATGGTATCTATTCTAGGTTATTAATGAATCAACTTCCCTTAATTGGGTTGTAATTCAATCAATTGTTGCAACCAAAGATAGATCGTATGGTGTCCGACTTGTATCCTTACAACATTGATCCTAAAATCATGCTCCTAAGATGTCCAATCAAAGAAACTAAAATAATAGAAAAACAATTCTTATAGAAAAATTGAATTCATCATGTAAAAAAAAAAAAAAAAATGTCATTAAAACACAACTTGTCTATGAAATTGAAATTATGTCTAGGGCTTCAAGTTAGCCCTAACTAAAAAGAAAATTAGCTAGAAATAAAAACTAGAAAAATAAATAAAAACATCTAATCTAAAAAAAGATAGAAGAAAAGAATGTTGATGGAGTCTTCAATCTTCAGTTCTCCACACTTGACTACTCTCTTGAAGAAGCTCTAGGTATTTATAGATGATTCTCCTTGTAGATTCTCAATTTGATTAGATGTAAGAAACCCACCAAGTAGAAAAGAAGATTTAAACCAGGAATGATAATCTTTTTCTAACTTGGATTTCCTCTTTTGATGATTGACTCCTAATTTGAGTTTAGGAAGTTTCCCAAACATGTCTTGATCTTTTAAAGTCATTAGAATTTAATTTGAGAAGCTTTTGTACAATTTTGGATCAATTCTGAGTGGAAATCTGCTAAAAATATGTAAAACCACTGCCTAGGTTGCTCCTTAGGTCACCCGCGGTCCAAACCGCAGAATTCTTCTAATTTGGACAGCTACTCAGGTCGCTACGTAAGCAGATGTGCACAAACCGCATTCAAGGCCGCGGTTCACTTTTCCAACTCTGACCTTCAGTTACTAAATAGACTATAACTTTCTCTAAAAAACTCAGATTGACAAACCGCAAAGTGCGTCGGAAACTAGACTCCTGAGGCTTTTTGAAAACATGTAGATCTCAAACTGGATTGATCTTGGGGGGAGATATGGTCTTCACAAGTTGGATATGTTGCAAAGGCATTTCTCCAAACTTTCTCTAAAATCACATTTTATCTTCAAACTCATTCTAAGAGCTATCTTCTATACAATCTCAACAAACACGTTAAAATAATCAATTATACTCATGAACATAACATAAAATATAGGATTTAGAGGTCTCAAATATCAACATTTATCGACTTAACAAATTGCATCAATTGGCAATCAATCCCTATTTTCAACCTTCGGTGTGTTTATTATTTGTTAAGAAAAATTTTATAAAAAATTAAATGACAAGGTTATTTAACAACCTTGAACCTGTGATGTGGAGCAAAAGTCATCCATGCGCATTGAAGTTTTTTTCCTTCTCTTTTTTTTAGTAAATTGTGTAACTTAAACCAATGTTTTGTTTTCATTGATTATTAGTCATTTTCTCTCGTATAAATTGTGAAACTTAACATTAGCCAAACTCATGTTGTCCACTAAACACCACTGAAGAAATCACTTATCAATAATAAAACACAATTTCTCATTTACATATTGAGTTTTTTAAATAGTAAGATATATGCATTTTCTATTCAATTTATATCATGTAATATGATTGGTATTATTCTAGTAAACTGTCTAAACGGTTGCCTAGGCCTTAGATAGACCCAGCCGTCGCGCTCCTAGGCGGCAGCCTAGGCACCTGACAAGGCGGGCTAGGTCGAGTCAATGCCATTGGGTTGACTTTGCTTGGCAATTTTTTTATAATTATTAAATTTTTTTAAACAGCATCGTTTTGACTAATTCGGTTTCACCATTTAGTCACTAAATGCCAGTCTACCGTATGATTGACACCTACCATCTACTAGAATACTGATAATGGGTCACATACTCATTGTACTCAGCATAGAGGTGTAATTAGGATTAGATAATCCGGATTCAATCCGAAATTTTGGACCAAAAAAAAATCTGCGTTCAAAATTTGTCCAAATTGTTATAATAATGTGGCTTTTTACCACGTGTTATACCCTTAAATATCCCACAAATATCCCATAAATATCACTACTAAATATCCCACAAATATCACAAACAAAGATATTCTCCTTTGTCCTATCTACCGCGATATATGATCATCATATTACTTGTAAAAGAGTTAGAGAAATTATCAAATATCAATACAAGTATATGCTCTGGCTTCTATGTCTCGCCTCTCTCTTGTATCTCTCTCACTTTAATACTTGTTTCATATATTGTTCTTCATCTTTTCTTTAATTAATTCATAACACATTATCAGTACGAAGTGCTCGAATTTATTTGTTCTAGAGAAAGTTCTTGAGAGTTTTAGTTTGGTTTAGATCAAGTCCAGAAATTTCAAAGTGTTCGAATCGCTTTTCGGATAATACCGTTGTGTTCATCTCAGAAATATGATTCCAACGCCACTGACCACATCTCAAATAGAGCATTAACGAACTCTATAGCTTCGGTCAAAGTTCGATCAACCCTAGAAAAATTTCCAGATTTTTTCTATAATTTTCAAGGAAAAAGACGACACTGTAGTGCCACGTCATCGAACAATCAACGCCACGTCAGCTAACAGTAACGCACGTTAACGCCAACTTAGCGCCACGTCAGCGATATGCCTTATCAGCGCCACGTCGCAAGCCAGGGAATATTTCATTACTGTCAGAGGATATTCCGTTACCATCAGAGCATATTCCGTTAGTCTGACAGAATATTCCCGAGTCAACTCAGTCCAGAAGTGTTTTTAGCCAAACTCAGTATAATTTTCACCGGTTTTCAACTGAGTCGGACTTATTTCCAGCTATTTCGACCGTTTCGTATGCAACCGTGCCATCAGTTTCAGCTAATTCTGCTTGTAAGTACTGGTTTGACTTATTCAAGCTTTATTAACTCTGTTTTCAAGCGCGATGGAAGATCCAGATCTTCAGCACGATCTTATATAAGTAAAAAAGATCTATGATAGGTGATTTAATCACATCTCAATATTCTGGATCTATATATATTTCCGTTACAAGATGGCTTTGCCGTCAACAGAACATATATATATATATAGTTCTGGATTTATTTTTATACACATAACATGTGAGCTCAGCCTCCTGGAATTGTTATTATTTTACAGAACATATGAGACTGGCTTATGCTGTATCTCGGGACTGGCTTATGCTGTGTCTCCAGATAAATTGTTAATAAATAAATCAATCATTATTTATTAATACGCAATATATGAGATTGGTTAGACCAACGAACCAGAACTTAAAGTTTCTGGAATTATGATATTTAAGTCGGTACGATTTTAAAAAATCGATGAGAACCTGGAGTTCTGGATCCAGTGTTATATTCATGAATGATTCATTATTTGGAACCTGGGGTTTCAAATCCAATTAGAATCTGAAGTTCATGGACAAACCGGAAGTTTGAAAAATCATTATGATCCATGATTTTATTTTATTTTATCTCATATATATATAAAGTGATATGTTTACATATCATTCATTTGAGAATAAGGATTTACACATCCAATAGGATGTTGTGAGTATTGTAAAAGGAATTTCAGATCCTAACGTAAAATGAAATTGGAAATAATATTTTATCCATTTCATACACATCCAATAGGATGATGTGAGTATCGCATAAAAGGATTTAAGATCCTACTGTATCAATCATTTGAGAAAAAGGAGTTACACATCCAACAGGATATTGTGAGTATTAAAAAAATGATTTAAAATCCTAATGTTTAATAAAATTGGAATTAATATTTTATCCATTTATCCAACAGGATGCTGTGAGTATCATATAAAAAAAGAAGATTTAAGATCCTAACGTATAATGAAACTGGATGTAATATTTTATCCATTTCATTCGTGTTTGATACTCCTGAAGAGCAAAATTTAGAGTTGCTGAAAAAGAGGAATTCTAAGATCAATAGTCTACTTGATAGTAGATGAACTTGATGAACATGTGAATGTGATAGATGTTAGATCATCAGATCATCTGTTTTGGTAACACCAAGCCCCGATCTGGGTTTACTTCTGGGTTTCAACCCAGACCCATCACCCCTCAGGTCAACGCCACCTCGTTGGTGGGCTTCGTCGATTTTTCATACCAGCCTAGTGAGTTTTGGGGCTGATTTATAATTAATAAAAATTTTGAGGGACCTTTTTCGTAATTTTATAAAATCAGGTGCAATTTTGTAATTTCTCTTTTGAAAAAACAAATTAAATTAAAAAAAAAAGGGATTATTATCATCCAGATGAGATATAAAATGACATTACAAATAATGTTTATAAGGGAAAATATATGTCTTGCCGAGAGTGCAATGACTCATATAATTCTGCGGAGTCAGAAATATTTTATGAATTTGACTTTGCTGAAAGCAAATGTTATTAATGTATTAGGTCCAATAGATCTGATAAAAAGCTCTTGAAGAGTCATGATATTGTTATCAAACAATACTAAATTATATATTAAGTCTAATGGATTTGATAGAAAGCTCTGAAAGAGCCACGATATTGTTATCAAACAATATAAAGGAATCTGTTTATTGAGATCATGAATGATAAAGAAAAAGGATGTATGTGGATATATTCATCCACCAAATAAACCATCTCATTCTAAAGTTGGTTTTGAATCCCTATTATTCAAGGGGATATATGTGGACATATTCATCTACCAAAAGAACCCTTTCATTATTTTATGGTTCTAGTTGATTCATCTACAAGATGATCACATGTTTATGTATTATCAAACGTCTCTAGTTGAGATCGATGTTCAATATCCAATTTTCGCATGTACTCATAATCAGAATGAATCTGCAGAATCACTTATCAAATGTCTCCAGGTAATTATGAAAACTTTATTATTTCAATACAATTACCGATTTCTATATGAGACATTATATATTACATGTTGATACATTCATCTATGACTCACTACCTATCATCGGTATTTACCATTACAACTTGTAATTAGTTATGAAATTGCTCACATTTTTAAGATATTTGATTGTGTAGTATATCTCCTTATTTCATCTCTGGTATGATATAAGATAAGAATTATATATCATTATGAGATTAATATTGATTTTAATTAATCTCCAATTAGATCATTTAAACTTCTAATAGTTTATATTTTTACACATAATCTGTATATTATTATATCGATTAATTTCCAAATGGAAAGTTTCTCTAGAAAGAGTAAATGAAAAGTTACTCTTATACAAAATAGAGATACCAGTTCGGTTCTCTATATATAAATGTGTCTCATTTTAATTTTTGTATCACTCAAATACGAAAGATAATTGATCATCAGATAATTATTAATTTGCTACTTGATATATTAAAGGTAACAAGATTTTTATAAGTTGTCATCTCATAAACTCCAGCCGGGTGATTGTTCTTAAAGAATGACCAGGGTAAAAGCAACAAATAAATCATCTGATACATATTATAATTCATAAGCTTATAAACCTTTTTGAAATGTATTATTATCAGGATCCTTTACTTGTTCTTAAAGAATGACCAGAGTAAAAGCAACAAATAAATCATATGATACATATTATAATTCATAAGCTTATGAACCATTTTAAAAGGTATTGTTATCAAGATCCTAATGTAAACAAAACTCGAGTTATAAATAAATCCACTTTCTCTAAATCAACTATGTAAGAGTCTGATATATCTAATGAGACATAAGTCTATAAAATGACTAAATTCAATGTAATGGAAGAAATCTCAATAGAGAGATAAGTATATTGAAATTGAGAAAATTTCTATACAAGTCTATGAAATGACTAAATCCATTGAAAATGGAAGAAATCTCAACAGAGATACAAGTATATTGAAATTGAGAAAATTTCTATAAATCATATGAGAGAAATGTGGAATCATAAAGAAACAATCATTGATGATGTATTTTTATACATAGTAGGACTACTAAACTTATAAATGATAATTATGATATTCATAATATCAATGTTTGTATACAAAAAGCATGATTAGCCTAAGTGAAAAGAAGCAATTCAAGAAAAATTGACTTCATATGCCAAACATAAGGTATTTAGACCAATAGTACTCCAGACACCTGGAGATGTCAAACTAGTTGGATACTAATGGGTCTTTATAGGAAAATGTAATAAGAAAAACGAGATCCTGAGATACGAGGCACGACTTGTAATACATGGTTTCTTTACAGAAACTTGGCATTCATTATTGATGAATACGATTATGTTCTGAATTTTTAATAAATTTGGCTACCCTTAAAAGGCTTGAAATGCGTCTTCAGACGTAGTAATCATTTATCTATATGATTAACTCAATGCAGATATTTATAATCCCAGAAGGATTTAAAATGCTAGAAGCATGTAAATCGAGATCTCGTAATATGTATTTGATGAACATAGAAAAATCTTTATATGAATTAAAAATAATCTGGACGGATGTGGTATAACCGTCTCAGTGAATATCTGATAAAATAAGGGTATAATAATTGTATTATATACCCAATTGTCTTCGCAAATAAATCAGAATTCGAATTTACTAAATTCACAACATATTTTGATGATATGAATTTAATTGGAGCTCCCGAAGAGCTCTTGAAAACTCTTGAATTTTTGGTAAATGAGTTTTAAAATGAAAGATATGGGAAATGAAATATTGTCTCAACCTGAAGATCGAATATAGATCAAATAGAATGTTTGTCCATCAATCAGAATATGTTGAAAAGATTCTGAAAAGATTCCATATGGATATTACTTCATAAAGCAAGTCTTTGCTTATACTCCCTCCAATCATTTATGATGTTTTTTCATTTCATGAAATAAACATCTGTATACCCTAGTTTAGCAATCTAGAATATTGTTTCAAAAGAACTTTTATCAGGGGGAACATATCAAATGAAGTATATTAATCATATTGGGAAATATGTGTGTTGTACTCTTTTCCTTTTCAATCAGGTTTTTCGTCCTATTGGGTTTTCCTGACAATGTTTTTAACGAGACAATGAAGGCAAGCAAAGTTCTGAACGGACATATGTACACTATACTCTTTTTCCCTTCGATCAGGTTTTTTTCACTGGATTTTCCAGATAAGGTTTTTAACAAGATAGTTTTGAGAACGTCCAGCATCCCAAGATCCAAGAGATCATTGTATATATTTTACTTAGATTTTATCCCATTAGGTTTTTCCCTAGAAAATTAATATATGTTTTATAAATCCAAAAGGGAGTGTTATAATAATGTGGATTTTTACCACATGTGTTATACCCTTAAATATTCCACAACTATCCCACAAATATCACTACTAAATATCCCACAAATATCACAAACAAAGATCTTCTCCTGTCCTATCTACCGCCTCTCTCTCCTAACTCACCTAGAGGTGGCCATGGTTTCGGTTAAACCGACGGTTTTGCCCGCGGTTTAACCGAAACCGTACTTTCAAAAACCGCCCCGAAACCGAAACCGAAACCGAAACCGAAACCGGCGGTTTCAAAACCGGTCGGAAACCGGTTGAACCGGTTACGGTTTCGGTTTGGTACTTCCAAAAACCGCCAAAAACCGGCGGTTTTAACCGCGGTTAAACCGCCGGTTTTTTTATAAATAAAAATAATAAAAAAAATCGACTAATCAGAAGTTGACACGTGACATTTTTTTTGAATTTTTTTTTGAAAAACCAAAACCGAACCCAAAACCGTCGGTTTTTAAACCGAAACCGAAACCGTAAAACCGCCGGTTAGAAAGCGTGTACCAAACCGGTTTTCCGGTTACGGTTTCGGTTTTGGGTGGCCACGGAACCGAAACTACTGGTTTCAAACCGAAACCGAACCGTGGCCACCACTAAACTCACCTGATCACACCCACTTGCCCTCCTTTCTTTCTCATGCTTATATATATGATCATCATATTACTTGTAAAAGAGTCAGAGAAATTATCAAATATCAATACAGGTACATGCTCTGGTTTCTATGTCTCTCTTCTGTATCTCTCTCACTTTAATACTTATTTCATATATTGTTTTTCATCTTTTCTTCGATTAATTCATAACAAAAATCCTATTTTTAGATAAAGAGGTAAGAAATACTCTTCTTAACTGATAAATCCAATTCCCAATTTAAAATAAAATTATAAAAAAAAAAAAATAAAAAAAAAAAATTAATTGGAGTCCGAATCCAAACCGGAATAAACAATCCGAAGATATCCAATGTTTCAAAACATATATATATATATTAAAAATCAAATTGTTTTTTCTGCATTGTGCACACTTACACCGTCTGGTCAGTTGATTTAATATTTAATATTTTCATTTTTTTAAAAGCAGAAAAGACAATATTTTATTAAGTTTTATGCACCAAATAATTTTAGTGCTCCTGATTAATAATTTTAAATGTAATTTTTATTATTCATTTTAGTAAGTTTTAAAAAAGTACGGATACGAATACTAATCATCTAAAATCAAGTCCACCGCGAGCAGCTAGGCTCCTAGGCGGTGGGCTAGGTGACTCTGTCCGGTAAATTTTTTTTTATATATAATTGTTTTTGTTTTTTTAAATAGTGTCGTTTTGGTTAATTCGGTTTCACTGTCTAGATGTTCTATGCACTAGACGTCAGTTTACCGTACGACTAACACCTAACGAACTGGTCACAGACTCACTGTACTTAGGGTAGAGGAGTAATTCGGATCAGATGATCCAGATTCGATCCAAAATTTTGGAAAAAATAAAAAATAAAAAATTTCTGCATTCAAAATGGTCCAAATACGATTTTCGGATATAAGAGGTAAAATATACTCTTCTTATCTGATAAATCCAAATCCTGAATTTTTTTGGAATCTAGTCCATGTCTGAATTCCCCCCCCCCCCCCCCCCCCAGCTCAATTGATTTAGTATTTAATATTCTCATTTTCTTTAAATGCAGAAAAGACAATATATTAAGTTTTATAAATTATTCCTGATTAATGATTTTAAATGTAATTTTTATTATTCATTTTAATAACTTTTTTTTAAATACGAATCATCTAAAAGTAAGTCCGAATCATCGAAAAAAGAAGACTAAATCCAATCTAACACATAAGTCCGCATTCAACATGAATCCAATCCGAATTTAAGTTCGAATCCAAATCCGAAATCCAATAAAAACAAATCCAATCTATTCTAAAATATCCATTTGGAAGCCTTTTTTTTTTTGGAATATCCGATCTAAAGATTTTCAGATCAAGTCTGGTCCAAATCTGAAAATCAATAAATCAGATGCAGGTAATCCGAATTCGATCTAAATGACATCACTAACTCAACATTAAAACTTGATAATATATATAGGAGAATTCTCAAGTGCAAACCATTTTATATCCAAACCATCCACACCATGATGAAATGTAATGAATTTTAATGAGATTTTTTACATGCATGATAAAAATAAATGAAATATACTTATAGAGAAAATTTCAAAAATTTCAAGTTTGAAAACTAATTTTTCTAAAATTTTAAGTCAATATATTTAAAGGAGAGCTTCTCCTTACAATCCACAAATTATCTATTCACACTCCAATTTAATTTTTGTTATTAATGACAATTTTAACCTAAATTAAAATTACTAAACTAGAAAAAAAAAAAATTAAAGACGTTCCAAACTAATTAAATTATTAAAAAAAAAAATTATCTCTTCTAAATCATTAGATTAAATATTATGTATGAAACTCTCCCTCCTAAATCTATTATTACCATTTTAAACACTCTCCTAATTAATCTCTCTCCATTTTTCAAAAAAAAAAAAAAAAAAAAAAAAAATCATATTTTCATACTTTCTCGATTAATCTCTGATTAATAGTTAAAGAAAAAAAAACTATGAATATTTTAGTTTTTTACTAACAATATATATATATATATATATATATATTAAAAAGTCAATTTAAAATATATATATATATATATATATATATATATATATTTGAAAGTTTGAATTGTTTCAACTAGATTCGATTAAACTCAGAATTTTTAAGACTAATAAAAGAATTAAAGTTCTCTAGATAATCACATACATACAAGAGTAACAAAACAAGAGTAACAAAACTCATTTTCATATTTTAATTTTTTTTTTATAAATTTTTTTTTAAATATATACGTACATATGGTTCCTAAAAATCAAACTTATTAGTAAGTTTTTTATTTTTTATTTTTTTTTATTATTTTTTTTTTAACTATTAGTTTTACTTGAGAAAGAATGGAGATAGAAAATTAGAGATATGTATTAGAGGAGAAAGTTTAATATGGTAATTAAAAATTTAGGAGAGAGTATTTAATATGTAATAATTAATTTAATGATTTAGGAGAGATAATTTTTTTTTTAATAATTTAATTAAAAAAAAGATAATTTTGTAACAAAATGAAGAGTCTTTAGAATTTTTTTAAATTTTAATTTTTTAAAGTTAAAACATTTTAAAAATGGGAAAACATAGTAAAAGTGGAAAGAAAAATACTTATTGTATTTGAAAAATTTTCAACATTTTTTTTCAACCCTATCTCAATGATCTTAACAGTCATACAAAAAATCTTCATCAAAATTCATAAATTTCATAAAGGTGTGGATGAGTTTGGATATAAATTGGTTTGCGCTAGAGAAGTTTTGAAAAATTTCGAATCCAATAACTATTTTTATTTCCATTTATCCTATGTTTTCCTCTTTTTAAAGACAGTTTCTTTTGACAATTCAATCTTTTTTTTTTTTTTATACACTTGTTTTTTAAAAACACTCCATTTTTAAAATTTAAGATTTATTCTATAACTATATTTCATTTTTCTTATCCATGCAAAAAATTTTATCAAAATTTATTATATTTTATCATGATGTTGATGGTTTGGACATAAAATGGTTTTTAGTTGAGAATTCTCTTATATGTTTTTTTAATTTTAATTTAATATTTTGTAATTTTAATTGTTGTAGACATCTAAATAATTTTTCTTTCATAGGTATACAATATAGGTATATTTATAGCATAATAATAGACATCACCACATTTTTACCATGTAAGAAACAAAACTTCAATCACAATAATACCAATATGGAAGTAACTCAGCCGATAGATGGACGTAGTTGAACTGGTAGATAGACGAGTTTGAGGTTTAGATAAATGACTCTCCTATCAGCGGCTATAATACTACCAATGACGAAAACTTTCAAAAAAACATATGGTCCCGAAATATTGTCAAAAAAAAAAAAATTAATCATAATAATATATATATGTTAAAATTATAGTAATATATATATTAGTATATAATAAATATGTCTCTATTGTTTACCCGTTGAACAATTATATGTGCTTAAAACTTTGGCTGCAGTGGGGTCCACGCGGTTTGGATGAAAACTTTTCCGACATTTTTCTATATTTCCCACTTTGCTTTTTACAGAGCAGTGAGTAGACATTACCATCAATGACCACCGAATCATTTCACATTATTTTTTTATGGTGTATTGCACGCGGTTTTGAATAGAAAGTAGTGCAACATGTTTTCCAACAACATTATCTTCTTTTCTTTTTAGTCAATTTTTGCATATTATACCATTAAGCAAGAGGCCCACAACAGAGCACCTCCTCTCACACTCCATTCAGATTTTAGCAGATTTTAGCAGATTTTGTTGATGGTTCAGGCAGTTCTCAGTGGTGAAGATGCTGGGCCTGGCTGATCTCGGAGGTTTGGCTTCTCATGCGGAGGCTTTGGAGCGCAATCGATAGCAGAGCATCAGATAAGCAAAGGTTTTGAATCTGATTCTCTTTGTTGTTTCTCTAGTTTGATTCCAAGTGCAAGTGTTTTTAAGTAAAGTTTTAGTGTTTTTGGCTGGTTTGATGATTTGGGTATACAAAGATTTGATTTTGGATTGGAAATCAGTGTCGGTAGGACATCAACTAGAGATAGAGATAGAGATAGAGTTGAAATAGTGGAGATGGTGTTGAGTGATGGAGCAAGTGAGGTTAGGTTTGGTTTAGTATCCACATTTTGGTATGGGAGGAGTTGGGAAAATTACACTTACTCGAGCCGTACAATAATGGAGTATGGACTTGTGTTGCTAATGATTTTGATGTTTTGAGAATCACTTGATTGGTTTCTCAATTGAGCTTTAAAGGAGATTATCGGTATATATTGCATAACAACGTACAGATGAAAGTGAGATCCACGCCGTGTTCAAATCAAACTAACCGTGATCTTCCTTCTCATCTAAAGAGATGTTTTGCTTATTGTGCAATATTCCAAAAAGATTATGAATTTAAAGAGAATGAACTTGTCATTTTTATGGATGACTAGAAGACAATGAAAACTATAAGATTTAAGTTGGAATGTTTCCGGAATCTATTATCAAGGTCAATTTTTCAACAATCAATTATTTATGGTTCTAAATTTGTAATGCAAGAACTTGTCAATGATCTAACCTGATGGTTTTTATGAATTCTCGAAGGTAGATTCAGCAATAGATAGATTTCATAATAACATGTATTTTGGGTATATTTGCTTCTTAGTATTAACTATTAAGAAGTAATTAAATTTTCTTACATTTAGGTAAGAAGAACAATGAGCTCCATTCAATCCCAAAAAATGAAGAAAGTAGAATAAGAGAATGTCCTCATTCCTACCTTGTACTCTTACTGTTCATTACTACTCGGAAGATAGATTATTCACTCTTTATATATAAATAGTGTTGTTATATATAATTACTTCAATCAAATTGCTCTACATTTTGATTCTGCAAATTTATTTTCCTCCATCAATCTTTGGTTTTAATCCTCTTCTTTAAATTGAATGTCACTAACTTATTTACATTTTAAGAATTTAACTTATAGTTTCACGTCATATATAGTCTTTTACTTATATTCTACAAATATGAAATCAGTTCTCTTCCACATTTAGTAAAGAAATACATAATATGAAGGATCCCGGAGCAATGTGATATGACGGTAACAGATGCTCATCCAATCTGACAATGTCCCATGCGTTTTGGAAACTGTTTACATATCACCAATCAACTGTCCCCTGCGTTTCGATTGTGCAGCATTACTTTTGGATTATTGTGTAACGGTCATGTGGTTCATGCCATCTCGAAATATTTGTGATGTGATTGTTTATATGGAAAAAACAACATAACTTAAAAAAAATAATGTTATTTTTTAAAGCAACATTGAATATATAATTATTTCACCTATTGATTTATTTATAATTTAAAAATAATAGATAAATTTATTGATTAAGTTACAATTAAATGAAATAACAGCCGAATAAAAATCATGATTTATTTTTTTTTCAAATGTTATTTTTATCATTGTAAATATGAAATTTATTTAATTAGTGTAATGTGTATGATGAGTCAAGAGTACCAACTGCCACAATTATATATAAAGCAGGTTATTTATTTATTTATATATATATATATATATGTATTACTATTTAGATAGGTTACGGGTTTGGGTAGCCCGATGAGCCCATTAGTAATCATTAAGCCCAGTACGAATAGCAATATCTTCGAAGACTTTTGCGTGTGTGATGTCATTAAGCTAATTGAGTTTCCATTCATTGGAAATTGTGTATACATGGTCCAATTTGGTTGGTTAGACATAAATTGAGAATCCATTTTTTGACAGGTGATTTGAATCCCATTGCAAATATTATTGATAAAGCTATACTAATAGAACAATTAATTGGTGCTTACTTGGTGTCCTTCAAAGTGGTTTTGGCAGCAAATGATCAATTGATAGATTGATTAAGAGGTACGCAATGCAAAAGCCAAAACATCAAAACAACATATATTGCTGCTGTTCAACTTTCTTGCTTGCAAGTTCCGGATTTTAGAATGTTTGTTCTTGTCTTTGGATTATTTATGTCAGTATACAAATACAGTTAACAAAATGCAAATCACTGTGCATGAATGTTTTTTTTCCTGCATTATAAAACTACATTCTATAATTTTCTTCAGATATTGAAAATCGGTTGTCTCTTCTTTGTTTCTTAGGAGAAGAAATGATTTGAAGTATGTTATAGTGTGCTTAAATATTATTGTTGGGTTCTTTTTTATTTGCTTAAGCTTTAGGGTTAGTTGGTTACTGACATTATATATCGAGTTCCCCACGTAATTGAAAATGTGTTTGTTTATGAGTTTTTTTTTTGTAGGTTTGAATATATATGTCTTGAGGCTTAAGCCACATGGCAAACCCTTTTGGTATTGCATCCACATGATAAGGGGCGTGTTTGAGTGTTTAAATATCATTGTCGAACATTTCCTATAAGTTTAATCTTTTGGATTTGCCGATTATCGACAAACCTAGTTATTAGCATTTGAATGTATCTAATTGAATTGTTGCAAATATAAATCCTGTATGGTTTTTAGCAAGAAGATTGAAAAAGGAAATCTTAGAATAAACAAATTATGGTATTTTCATTATTAATTTCTTATATACAAATTGCCTCCACATAATTAGAGATTGTTAATGCATTTGGAAAAAAAGAAAGAAAAAAGAATCAATTAATCACCAATGGTGTAATATAAACAAATTACTTGTCAATTCTGTGTTTGTGTAGATCAATCGATCAGTCAATTGCTTTGAAGAAATTAAACTTGTATATATGAACCAGAAGAAACTGCACTTTATCTAACATGGTTGCCTTGCCATATATATTCTTCATCAATATTGAAAAGTCTTCTCATCATGATGTTTTAACAAAATGAAAGTCTTGCATGGTTTCTGCAAATCTGGGCGATGGTCCGCCTGCCCGCCCGCGGTGTTGTTCTCGATCCTCACCGGAGTAGTGAATGAGAGTGCTTGAGTATGGTGTTCAGAGGCTGGCTTCCTTGAGATTTACACAACAGATTCTTCACACTTTCTGTCATCTGTTTTTTTTTTTTTTTTGGTTTCCCATACATAAATAATTGTGTATTAATTCTCAATGTTGCTGACTTATCTAACTTATAATTATAACAACACAAAAAATTAATTAAAGTAAATCTCATCCATCATATATCTTAACGGATCATTAAAAAAATTTGTTTGCCAACGAATTTTTTGATTTAACTTTTAATATAAATAATTCACTAGAAGACGAAAACTTGCTGTCTAGTTCTGTACAGACTAGTATATATGTATGATTATTATTAAGAAGATTAGAAAGCAAGAATTTAAACCTTTCCCAAACTGCCCCTTGTGTAGGGAACTGTTCTTTGATATCCAAGAGTAGTTATTGGAGGAGATTTTCTGCTGGTTTCTTCTCTGCATGGCAATTTTCCATTGCTTCTGCTTCTTGTTGTAATTGTGAGAGAGCTATTAAACTTTCCATTCAACACACTTGGGAGGCTTGATTCCTATTATATTTTTAATAAAACCAAAAACAGATTTAGTGAATTTTATTAAAATTCACTGGAAATCTATCCAAAAATGTGATCTTATATATCATGCAATGATATGTACCAGGAATAGAACTGTTGCACAGTGCTTGAGGACCTCCAAATTCATCCGAACATCGTCTAGACTCCTGTTTAAGAATTTTATCAGCATAGATTCAACGCTTAATATCAATGTTGATGCGATCCGGGTAGTTTCAGAATTCGTCGTAACCTCTCAAGAGGTTTTTTGAAAAAATTCAAAAGAGATTTTTTGGCAAATTTTGAATTAACATTTTTACCTGTGTTTTTGCTGCCCAAGCTCAAAGTAAGAAGCCAATGTAGCCATCTAAAAGTAAGTAAAATAAATTTCAGGATTTTTTTTTGTATTATAGTACATATCAAAACATGAAAGAACATTAAAATCCTCCAAGAAATTAAATTGAACCTGAAAAAACAAAATTGATGTAAATTTGTTCTTATAATTTGCATCATATATACCTTCATATTACCAGCTCTTCTACCAAATTTCTGAGTCAAGACTCCTAAAGAATCAATCATCCCAACAGGCACAGGTGCAGGCCTACCAATCTCAGCAAAAGCTTCTCGGATTCGAATACAATCGAATCTTTGTATATTATGACCTGCCCAGATCCTGGAATTCAAAATGTTGAAGATTTGATCAGCAACTTCTTCAAATTCAGGTGCATTTTCGACAGCTTCGCGTGTTATTCCATCACTTCTATTAGACTTCAATGCAACAACAGACAAGTCCTTAGGCTTTATAAGAGTAGTGTAACTCTCCAGCTCTACTAGATTTCTTGGACAGACCACAATGGCACCAAACTCCAGCACCCAGAATCGCTGCCCGGTTCTTCTGGGTACATTGGTTTCCAGGTCGAAAAACACAATCTCTGTCCCAACTTCTGTGCATGATGAACCAGAGGCCTCCATTATTCTTCAGGTTTTGTTTTTATTTTTTGTTTTTGGATGAGAACTTCCCGTTTTCATTATCGAATTCTTATAAATTAGTGAAAGGAGATGAGATGAGAAACAAACAAGGTAAAACAGGTGGAGAAAGAAGAGAATTCTTTCCATTTGAGATTGATTTTCTTGTGGTTCAAGTTAGTGTAGAAATTTTAGGCATTGTATGAAGAAGTACTTAGCTTTTGTGAAAAGCAATTACAGTTAGACAGGAATATTATTGTAAAGGAGGAAAAGAAACTGTTTCTTTTTCTCTTCTTTCAATTGCTTTTGAAGCAGAAAATTACAACCTTTCGGCTGTGTATAATAAACCTTTTTGTGAAGTTTCATCAAACTTTATGTGAATATGTTGGAATCTCCGAAGAAACGCTCCTGAATTGGAAATAATTTGTAATTAGATTATCTTCAAAAGAAAGATACCTTGGAACATTTTTATTCCCAGGTCCTAGAATAAAATAAGATCACGTAATTATTTTTTGAAGAGTACTAGAATCACTCTTGTAATCCACTCTCCCAACTCACTCTTTCTTTATAACGTGATATATGAACAACATTTATTTTTCTACATCAAATTTGAAGCCATTATAAATGACCAACTTTTTCTATTTATTTACAAATTAAACCAACAATTAACTTCCTAAATTATCTATTTTTATTTTTTACTAAATTTTCATTTAATATTGTATAAACTTTTTTTTAAAAATAATTTTTTTTTTCTATGGTTCCCAAATTATTAACCATGGTCAACCATTGAACTTTTTTTTTTTTTTTTTTTTGAATTTCACTCCAACTCTCATCATTTTTGAACATAAATTGTCTTCCATGATTGTTACATGTAATTTTTTTAATAGCTTTTTTTATTAAATAATTTAATTGTGTTGTATTAAATTTATATGTTGAACCCTTTCTTCCTTATATCACTATGTTGATGAAAAACTAAATACCTTTGCTATTTTCTTTTTTAAAAAAATGCATTTGTTATTATTATATATTTCTTTTTGTAAAAAAAATAATAATCTGTTATTAGATGGCAATTTGATAAATAAATAGAGGGTAATTTAGAAAGTTAGTAATTGAATTGATTTGTAAATAGATATAAAAAACAGATCATTTATAATGGCTATAAGTTTGATACGGAGAAAAAAATATTGTCCACATGTCACATTATAAAGAGAGAGTGAGTTGAGAGAGTGGGTTGGGAGAGTGATTCTAGCGCTTTTTTTTTTTTTTTTATTTTATTTTATTTTATTTTATTTTTTATTTTTTTAAGGGAGATAAGATCATGTAATTGACACAACTGTAATAATAATAAAAAAAATGAAAACCTAAATTCCATTGAAATTTTCCGATTTTAGAGTAGGGATGACATTTTCCTCCACGGGACCACAAATCCTTATCCCCATTTAGCCTTAGGCTATCTTCAACCCAAAAACCTAATTTGGTGCAACTTTTGCACTAAAATAGTGTAACTTTCACACTACTTATTTTTTCTATCTCCAATCCATTGTACCAAATGTTACACTAAAAAGAATATTCCCTTTATTTCCCTTTTTTTTAATTATTTCTCAAAAATTAACATTTCACCCCATAATTAACATAATATCAAAATAAGTTAAGAAATTATAAAATTAGTACAATAAGAAATTAATTTTAATTAACTAAATAGTGCATTTATTATTAAGCTAACTTAAACATTACATTTCATAAAATAAAAGAAAAAACATAAAAATAAAGCTTATATTGATCATCATTTAATTATCTGAATTAGTACATTCATCCCACAAATGATCAATTAATGCATTTCGGAATGCAGCCTTTTTATCCTTGATTTTCTATATCGAGCTAGGAATTCTTGAAATTGAGTATTTTCATCTATCACCATCTCAACTTTTGGAGTTGACGCTTCCATATGATCCTCAATTGCTGCATCAACATCAAGCTCATCATTGATTATCATGTAGTGCATAATAATGCACGCAGTCATTATATCATGTAAAACATGTTTTTGCCAAAAACGTACTGATCCTACCACAATTGCAAACCGTGATTAGAGAACTTCAAAAGTACGTTCTACATCTTTTCTACATTCTTCTTGTTTCATTGCAAATAATTTTTTTCTCGGACCACGTGGATCGTGAATAGTTTGTACAAGCGTAGACCATTTTGGGCATATATCATCAACTAATAGCAACCCATATTATATATATTCTTTTCCTTGAATGACATAATGAGCTAGAGGAGCAATACCTTGAACGAGGTTGACAAAAAGATGAGATGCCTCCAACACATTAATATCATTGTTGGAACCCGGCAAACCAAAATATGTATGCCATATCCAAAGATTATAATCATTTATAGCCTCTAGAATAATAGTTGATGATCCACTACGACCTGCATATTGTCCTGCCCAAGTCGCTGGATAATTTTTCCACTTCCAGTGCATACAATCTAAACTACCCAGTATTCCTAGAAAACCACGATGTTTATCGATACGGAGTCGTCTGGCAATGTCATTAGCGTTAGGTGATCTTAAATACTTCTCTGCAAATACCTTCACTACAAAATCTCTTCAAACTTTCAATTGTTGTAGACTCTCCTATTTTAATTAGGGATTGCAACGGGTCGGGTTCAGACTCTCCTATTTTAATTAGGGATTGCAACGGGTTGGGTTCAGGCTGGTTTCGCCAAACCTAAACTCGAACCCGCGAGACATTTTGCCATCCAAACCCGCCCACGAACCTCGGGTTCGGGTTTCACCCGACGGGTTTTGAGGAAACCCATACTCGCTCACGAACCCGTGAAAATTTAAAAATTTTAATATTATTTGATAATAAAAAATGTTAAAATATTAAATATTAAAATAAACTTGAAAATAAAAAAGAAGAATAGAGTAAGTAAGGGCGCGTTTGGTATTGTTTTTAAAATGATATTTTTGAAAACTATTTTTAAAAACAAAAATCAAGTTTTAAAAATAATGTTTTTAAAAATGCAAACATGTTTGATAGTGTTTTCTAAAAGTAGTTTTCAAAAAAAGAAATCGATGTAAATGTGTTTGGTGATGTTTTTGAAATGGGTAAAATAGTTGTTTAAACTGTTTTGAAAATGATGAAAAACAATAAAAATTTGTTATTTGTTATAAAAGAAGAGGGAGAAATAAAATAGAAGAAGAACATATGTATAACAATTAATAAATAATTGAGAGAGAGATGAGAGAAGAATTAAGTAGGAGGAGAGAGAGAGAGAGAGAGAGAGAGAGAGAGAGAGAGAGAGAGAGAGCATTTACTTGTAATTAGTCTTTGATAATTTCTCTAACCACTATTACAAGTGATCTGATGATCATATATATAGGCAAGCAATGAGAGAAGGCAAGTGGGTAGGCAAGTGGGTGAGGTCAGGTGAAGAAAAGAGGGAAGTAGTGTATAGGAGAAGATATTGTTTGTGATATTTGTGGGATATTTAATAGTGATATTTATGGGATATTTGTTGTGATATTTAGTGTATAACACATGTGGTAAAAAGCCACATATATTATAACACTTCCCCTTGGATTTATACCACATGTATTAATTTACTAGAGAAAAATCTAATGGGATAAAACCTAAGTAAAATATATACAATGATCTTCTGGATTTAATGGGGTTAGACATTAAAAACTATCTCATTAAAAACCTTGTCAGGAAAACCTAGTGGGACAAAAATTGAACGAAGGGAAAAAGAGTATAGTATACATTTGTCCGTTTTGAATTTTGCTCCCCCTGATTGAACGCTCCCCCTCATCAAACTTTAGCGTTTAATCCTGTAATTTAGAAAGTCGACGCATGCTTATTCCATATACCAGTTTCTCAAAAGTTGATATAGGCAATGATTTGGTAAATAGATCTGCAAGATTATCTGTAGATCGTATTTGCTTAACATCAATTTGTCGGCTCTGTTGAAGCTCATGAGTATAGAAGAATTTAGGAGAAATATGTTTAGTTCTATCTCTTTTGATATATCCCCCTCTAATTTGAGCAATGCAAGCCGCATTATCTTCAAATATCTGTGTTGGCATTTCTGTAAATAATGAAAATCTACAAGTATCTTGAATATGATGAATAACTAACCTTACCTAAACACATTCTCGACTGGCTTCGTGAAGTGCAATGATTTCAGAATGATTAGATGATGTAGCAACCAAAGTCTGTTTTGTGAAACGCCAGGATATTACTGTGCCGTTATATGTAAAAATATATCCCGTTTGTGAACGAGCTTTGTGGGGATTAAACAGATATTCGGCATCAGTATAACCAAGTAAACTTGGAAAAATGTTAGACTTTGTATAAAATAATCCTAAATCTTCGTTCCACTAAGGTATCGAAAAAGATGTTTGATTCCATTCCAATGCCTTCGAGTTGGTGCTGAGCTAAATCTAGCCAATACATTCACAGAGAATGCAATATCTAGTCTAGTATACTGAGCCAGATATAATAAAGCACCAATGGCATTAAGATATGGTACCTTAGTACCAAGTATCTTTTCATCATTTTCTTTTGGACGGAATGAATCCTTTTTAGGATCAAGAGTCCTAACAACCATAGGAGTACTTAATGGATGGGCATTATCCATATGAAATCTTTTTATAATCTTTTCAATATATGATGATTGATGGATAAGTACTCCATTTGATCTATGCTTGATCTCGAGGCCGAGACAATATTTTGTCTTTCCCAGATCTTTCATTTCGAATTCCCTTTTTAAATATTTAACAGTTTTTAGAAGCTCCCCAAGAGTTCCAATTAAATTCATATCATCAACATAAACTGCTATGATAGCAAATCCATATTCTGATTTTTTAATAAAAACACATGGACATATAAGATTATTAATATATCCTTCTTTTATCAGATACTCACTGAGACGGTTGTACCACATCCATCCAGATTGTTTTAATCCATACAAGGATCTTTGTAATTTTATCGAATACAAATTATGAGATCTTGAGTTACATGATTCTCACATTTTAAACCCTTTAGGGATTTTCATGTAAATATCTGAATCCAGTGAGCCATATAGATAAGCGGTCACTACGTCCATCAGACGCATTTCAAGTCTTTTCAAGACAGTCATGCTTATCAGAAATCAAAACGTAATTGTGAATACGTTTCATTGATATCGATGCTAGGTCTCTGTGAGAAACCCCATGCTACGAGTCGTGCCTTATATCTCACGACCTCGTTTTTCTCATTACGTTTCCGTACAAAAACCCATTTGTACCTAACAGGTTTGACGTTTTCAGACGTCTGGATTATTGATCCAAATACTTCATGTTTGGCTAATGAAGTCAATTCTGTTTGAATTGCTTCTTTCCATTTTGGCCAATCAGACCTCTGTCTACAGTCATCGAGATTATGAGGTTCATAATCATCATTTATAATTTCAGTTGCCACTATGTATGAGAATATATCATCGATGATTGTTTCTTCACGATTCCACAATTCTCTTGTATAATTTATAGAAATTTCCTCATTTCTATTCTCTTATATCTCTTCAGAGATTCCTTCCCCTACAGGGGAGTTTGTCACTTTAGTAACTTGTGACCCTGAAGGGACACTTAACTCTTCTGGAGTTAACATAGAGAAAGTAGATTAATTTATTTTCCTTTTGTGAGGAGCATTATCTTTTGAACCAAATGGTCTACCACACTTCTGGCGTGCGAAAGATGATTCTTTTGCTATTATTTGTTTAGAATGTTTTTCTGGAACAATCACCCGTGCTGGTACATTAACAGCAGGGTTGTATGATTTTGTTACTTTAGTAGCATCTGTAAATGCATCTGGTAACTGATTTGCTATTGCTTGAAGATGTACTATTTTACGTACTTCATTCTCACATTGAGATGTATATGGGTCTAAATGAATTAGACTCGGAACTTTCTAGGAAAGTTCACGCTTCTCTTCAGAAGAAGTTTTTCTTTCCCCTAATGATGAGAAATTTGTTTCATCAAAATGACAATCTGCAAATCGTGCTGTGAAAAGATCATTAGTCAAATGTTCCAGATATCTAATAATTGATGGTGAATCAAGACCAACATATATTCCCAAATGCCTTTGGGGTCCCATTTTAGTTCTTTTCATTGGTACAATTGGGACATATACCACACATCCAAATGTACGTAAATGAGATATATTTGGTTGATTACCAAGTACAAGTTATACTGGTGAATACTGATGATAAGCAGTGGGCCGAAGCCGGATTAATGCAGCAGCATGTAAAACAACATGCCCTCATACAGAAATTGGTAATTGCGTTCGTAATAATAAAGTTTTTGCAATTACCTGGAGACGTTTAATAAGTGATTCTGCTAATCTATTCTGAGTATGAACATGTGGAACTGGATGTTCAACATAAATCTCATCCACTTTACAATATTCATCAAATGTCTTAGAAGTAAATTCACCAGCATTATCAATGCGTATGGACTTAATTGAGTAATCAAGAAAATGAGCCCGAAACTTGACAATCTGTTCAAGTAATCTTGCAAAAATAACATTTCGTGTTGATAATAAGCTTACATGTGACCATCTGACAGATGCGTCGACTAGGACCATAAAATAACGAAATGGTCCACTTGGTGGATGAATAGGTCCACATATATCCCCTTAAATTCTTTGTAAAAATGATGGGGATTCAAGACCAACTTTAGAAAAAGATGGTTTTATTGTCAATTTCCCTTGGGAACATGTAGTACATAAGTTTTCATGGGATAAAAGAATCTTCTGGCTCTTTAATGGACGCCCATGAGAATTCTCAATGATTCTACGTGTCATTGTAGATCCTGGGTGACTGAGACGGTCATACCTGAGTACAAAAATTTTTGGATCTGAGAACTTCTAATTCATAACCGCATAAATTTCTACACTTTTAATAATAGTGTAATATAATCTAGAAGATAAAGCACGTAGTTTTTCTATAATGATTTTCTGGCCTGAATCATGAGAAATGATGTATAGATATTCAACATTATCTTTTTTCATAGTTTCAATGTGATATCCATTCCTTCGTATATCTTTGAAACTAAGAAGATTCCTTTTGGATCTGCTTGAATATAATGCATCATCGATACATAATTTTGTATTGTTTGATAACAATATCATGACTCTCCCAAAGCCTTCTATCAGGTCCGTTGGACCTGATACAGTATTAATATTTGCTCTGAGCAAAGTTATATTCATGAAGTATTTCTGACTCCGTAGAATTGTATGAGTTGTTGCACTGTCGGCTAGACATATATCTCCTGCTTTTAGCTTTTCAATAATCCCCAATTTATCGTTTAGATTCATTTTGTATGCTTCATAAAGGAAAAATAAAATGTACATCAGACAATGTGATTCAAAGGCATATATTACATTGAGAAATATCTTACATAAGCAAAATGACAGAATAAGACTACTGTAAGTAGTATTTAATTGGTATGGACATTCCCATCACCAATTGAAGCAGTTGGTTTGTCATTTGGATCGTCAAAGAGGTCTGTCATATTGAGATGTGTAACATCCATAGGATATGGATCTTCAATGAAATATGTCTCAGGTTTCTTCCCCTTTTCTTTGATAGATGCTTGATAAAGCTCAACAAGATGTTTAGGTGTGCTACATTCATTTGACCAATGATTGTAATAGCCACACCTATAACAAATGCCCTCTTTTGCATTTGTCTTGTTCTGAACACCTTTTCCTTTGTATTCACTTGGTCCGGAATAACCATGTCCTCTTCTGGAACTACGTCCTCTTCTGGAACTACGTCCATAGCCCCGACCAGGATTATGACCCAGATTACAACCATTACCACAGCCACGATCACTATTATGACCATAACCACGTCTATGATTTGGATTATGATTTTGACCACGTCCATGACCACGACCACAATTGCGACCACGACCATGGTATCCTACGGTATTAGCATTCACTTTTGGAAATGCTTTAGAACCAGTCAGGTGTGTTTCGTGGTTTTTTATCAGTAGATTATTATTCTTTTCTGCTACTAGTAAGCATGAGATCAATTCTGAATACTTTGACAATCTACGTTCTCGATATTACTGTTGCAATATTATATTCTAGGCATGAAAAGTTGTGAATGTTTTTTTCTAATTTTTCCTTTTCAGATACCTCCTCACCACACAATTTCAATCTTATGGTGATCCTGAATAAATCAGTATTATAATCAAAGACTAATTTGTGGTCTTGGAACCATAAATTCAACCATTCGTACTTTGCAATTAGTAATGTAACATCCTGTTGATAATCATAGCGATCTTTTAGCTCATGCCACAGATCTTCAGGTTCTGTGACAGTAAGATATTGAGCTTTCAAATCCTCATGTAGATGATGACGGATTATGACCATGGCTATGGATCTATCCTGTTCATTAGCCTGTCTGTCATAAATAGAGTAATATAGGCCCTGGGATTTTAGGTATAATCCGGCATCAATAACCCATGACATATAGTTGTCTCCCGACACTTTGAGTGCATCGAACTTCAAATTTAAAAGTTTGGACATGCTTACAGCTTCTTTTTATGTAAATTAAATTGTGAATTTAATTTAGTGTGAATATAAGTAAAGAGTATATTGAACAATTCCAGAACGGTATAAATGTCCAGTAAATTAACAGTTCCAAGAGGCTGAACTCACCTATTATGTGCATTAATTTAACAGTTCCAGGACGGTATATATGTCATGTAATTTAATAGTTCCAAGAGGCTGAGCTCACCTGTTATGTGCATAAAAATAAATCCAAAACTATATATATATATATATGTGTGTGTGTTCCGTTGACGGCAAAGCCATCTTATATACAATATATATAGATCCAAAATATTGAGATTTGAGGAGAATAAATTTAGGACTAAATATATATATATATGTTCCGTTGACGGCAAAGCCATCTTATATACGAAATATATATAGATCCAGAATATTTAGATTTGAGGAGAATAAATTCATAAGGAGAATAAATTCAGGACTATATATATGTTCCATTAACGGCAAAGCCATCTTATATACGAAATATATATAGATCCAGAATATTGGGATTTAGAGAGAATAAATTCAGAACTATATATATATATATATGTGTGTGTGTGTGTGTGTGTGTGTGTGTGTGTGTTTCGTTGACGGCAAAGCCATCTTGTATACAAAATATATATATATTCAGAATATTGTGATGTAATTAAATCACCCATCAGAGATCTTTTTTATTTACATACAATCGTACTGATAACGTGTTATAAAATAAAAGAGAGAAATAAAATAGAAGAAGAACATACGTATAACAATTAATAAATAATTGAGAGAAAGATGAGAGAAGAATTAAGTAAGAGGGATGAGAGAGAGAGAGAGAGAGAGAGAGAGAGAGAGAGAGCATTTACTTGTAATTAGTCTTTGATAATTTCTTTAACCACTATTACAAGTGATTTGATGATCATATATATAGGCAAGTGGGTAGGCAAGCGGGTGAGGTCAGGTTAAGAAAAGAGGGAGGCGGTGTATAGGAGAAGATATTGTTTGTGATATTTGTGGGATATTTAATAGTGATATTTAACGTATAACACATGTGGTAAAAAGCTACATATATTATAACATTATTAACTTTTTAGTTATAACCTTTTAAAAGTTGTTTTTTGTTTTCAAAAACAATTTTATAAAATGATTAATCAAACAATTTTAGAGTTGTTTTTTTATTTTACATTTTAATTGAGACAAATACCGCTTATATAGAAGTAAAGGGTGAACCTCTTACTTATGCTTTTTCAACGTGGGATTGTAGACAATCCTACATTGAAAAAACATGAGTAAATGATTCACCATTTACTTCTATCTAAAGGTTATTTAACATTTGTTGATAGCAAACTTGAAATGATTGAACATATTTATTTTATTCTTCGTACTATTTTTAAGTTTGATTTAAAGTTCAAAATTTTAATACTTAATATAATTAATATTAAATTATTTTTAATATCAACTGCGGGTTCGGGTTTGGATTTTTTTTATTTTTTTTAGGGATGGGGGGAGGGGGAAATTTGATATATAGAAAAATTTGATATAATAATATATAGATGATAATATTAGCTTGATTCATCATATTATTTTAATAATATTAATTAATTAATAAATATATTCCTATTTTATTGCCCATGATTGTAGGATATAAAATCAATCTCTTTTCCTTTTATGATTTTAATTTTCAATCAAAAATTAATAATAATAAATAATTTCCTATTATTTCATACATTATTGTCTAGTCTAATATATATTATTTAGGGATGGCAATTTGACCCGTATGAACCCGACCCTACAGGGTCGGGTTTGGGTGGTAAATTTATGACCCACGAACCCGTATAAATAATAACCCAATGGGTTCGGGTGCGGGCGTGGGTTGGGAAAACAAACCCGCGGGTGAACCCGCAAACCCGTATAAATAAAAATTATATAATATTTATTATTTAAAATATTATAAATTTAAACTTCAATTGAACCTTTTTAACCATATAGAGAATAAAATATAAAAACTCCACTCACTCTAAGTTTGAGAATTATGATTCTCAACTCTCATTTGTATATAGCTAATGATAGGTTACACTTGCTGGTTTTACTCTTATGAAATATCATGCTTGCTTATTTGTTTTGCATTTGGAGATCCATTTGGAGTTTTACTTGGTAGTACTTTATATTATTGTTTTTGTAATTCTCCATGATATATTATAAATAAAGAGGAGTTATGTATTGTATATATAAAAAAATATAATTAATATATTTTACGGGTTGGTGGGTGTGACCCACGAACCCGCAGGTGAAACACGAACCCGTTTATTTTCGTGGGTTCGCGGGCGAGTGTGGGTGAGGAAAATTTTGACGGGTGCGGGTTAGGATTTTACAAAACCTGCCTGAACCTAACCCGTTGCCATCCCTAATATTATTATTTAATATCTTTTCACTGTAAAAGGCTAAGTAAATATTGGTGAAGGCTTATTATCTTATTTTACAGTCCTCATTGTATCTTGATACAATTCTTTGAGTTTTACTCTACATTGTTTGTTAATTACATAAGAAAATTAATAATTGGTTCTAGATGATTTTCGAGATATAAAAGAGCGATAAGTTACATTTTAATTCTCAAAATTATATATGTATATTTTTTTTTACAACTTATTTCTTAAATATTAATATATTTGTCATGCGTGATATTGAATATTAATTTTTGTACGTGTTGGTCCCCCGAAAGCCAAATTTCTGGCTTCGCCCCTACCCTCACCCAAACCCGAACCTGTGACAGGTTGAAATTTCAAACTCAAACCCGACCACAGATTCTACTACCACTAAAGGAGGTGTATTCAATTAGGCACTACAAAAAAAATTGGCTATTGGGACGATTTTTTTTTCGTCCCTATAGGCCAAAAATCGTTTCAAAAGGTCTATAGGGACAAAATTAGTCCCAAAATGCGTCGCCTTAGGTGGGTTGCAATAGCTTCTTTGGGACAAAAATTGAAATTCGTCCCTTAAAACTACCTATAGGGATGATTTTTATTCGTCTCAATTGATAGTGTATAGGGACGAAATTATTTGTCCCAATAGATAATTTTTAGGGACGAATTGTATTTTCATCCCTATTGACAACCTGTAGGGACGAAATATTAAATAATTTTTCATCCCTTTAGATAATCTATAGGGACAAAAAATTAAAAAAAAAAAAATTTAAAAAAAAAATTTAAAAAAAAATTAAAAATATATATATAATTGTTCAGGCCAATATAATTGATATTAAAAATCATTTATTATAACATTTAATTAAACTATTTTGTCAGATCAAAAGGTCAATCGTTAATAGTACTCGGAATTAGACATGATCCCGGTTTCAGTTCTCGATTAGGAACCAACGGTTTCGAATTCCGATATGGGTTTACAAAAGAATCGAAGAACAAAATGAAAAGGCTCGACCACCACGAGCTCATCGGGAGCTCAACCCCCGAATGCGTCTGCGTAGCGCCACTAAACTAATTATCCAATGGAGGTTATCCAATGATATTTAACCTCCATTGGAGGTCTACTAAACAGACCTTTATAAAGAAGATGAAAAAAAAAAAAAAAAAACTTCAAAGTAAGAGAATGTGTGTAAAGTAAGGGCATTTTTATCCGTTCACTATAATAGATGCATTTTAAACTTAAGTTATTAAAGTGGTGACTTTCTTACAATACCATTTTTAAAAGGTGACATTTTCCACAATTTCCACGTTTCGGTTTTCGATTCGGAACCAATGGTTTCGGTTTCGGTTTTGACAGTTCGGTTCCGGTTCCGGTTCCAACAGTTCAGTTCCTTTTTTAACAAATAATAGAAAATCTTTCAAGACTAATAGTTATTGATCCTTATGAAAACTTTATTGGGAAAAAACAAAATTCATCTCGATAGAGAACCACTTTGGACGAAAAAAATTATCCATATTAAATCATTTTCTAATATATATGGTAATTTAATTATTAATCTATCTTTAAGGAAAAACTAAAAAAAAAAATCAAGAATTTTCAATAAAATTAATTAATTAGTTTTTTGTTTTTTTTTTTTCTCATCAAAATAATATATATTTTTTTTTTACCTCTATTATTTACCTCATTTTCTCTCATTTCATCTTAAAATAATATTTTCTTCACCTTCGTCTTCTAATACTTTTTTCACGTTTCTTTCTTCACTGACATTCATTTAAGCCTTTGAGGATTAATTGAAAACACTACAAAAAAAGGGCTATTGGGACGATTTTTTTTCATTCCAATAGCCCTGAAATCGTTCCTATAGACCTATTGGGACGAAAAAAATTCATCCCAATAGGATGTCTATTGGGATGAAATTAATTATATATTTCGTCATAATAGACATCCTATTGAGACGAAAATAATTTGTCCCTAAAGATCTTACCACATTGGACAAAATTTATCCTAATACACATTCTATTGGGATGAAAATCTATATTGACGTTTTTTATTCGTCCCAATAGGCAGTCTATTGGGATTATAATTCGTCCCGATAGATTGCCTATTAGGACGAAAAAAAAACGTCCCTATAAGATTTGCGTCCCAATAGACCATTTTTCTTGTAGTGAGGATTGTTGAGAACATTTAAAGACATTATAAATTCTGATGTATTCAATTCGGACATTTAAAAAATTTAAAAGAGTTCTATATTAATCCAGTGGTATTCAATTCAGATTTCTATGGACTTTTAAAGAATTCTTCCAAATCCGAGTGCATTGAATTGAGACTTTAAAAATATCTACAAGAATCAAAGTGTATTCAATTGGGACTAGATTTTAAAGGATTTTCTTATGTCATGGATTTTGATGGACTTGATGGTGAGAGATATAAATATCAAATGTCATAACATGTCCAACCTTCTCAAATTTGGTTGGTCTCTCTTTCTCTCTCTCTCTCTCTCTCTCTCTCTCTCTCTCTCTCTCTCAAAACATAAACATATATACGATTCACTGTCGTGACTTATTTTACTTTTTTTAAGTTGAAAAAAAAATAGAAATTTAAAATTCAATATTTAAAAAAATAAAATTCTGACATGAATTGTTTTATTTTATTATTATTATTTATTATTATTTTTTTTTTGTGTGTGAGTGTTTTTAACATTTGTATTGGGACATGCTAAATCATTTCATCAACAAATTTTGGTAAGCCCCTGTAATTATTTATATAATTTATTTTTGACTTGAAGATGGTTTCTGCAACTAATAATATATTTTGGTATGCCCCATTAATATGTATTTTTAGGAATAAATTATACACATCAAAGAAATATAAAAAAGATATACAAGATATTTAAAAAAAAAAAAAAAAAAAGGAAATTAGTTATGTATCTGAAGGCAAAAAAAATAATATGAACATTGTGAAAAAAACGAATAGCCAAATTGATATTTATTCTCTTTTCATTTCACTTTTATTTTGACCATCTGAAAAGTATCATCAATGGTATATTGGTACACAATGGTTGTGTATCATTCGATGGTACACTATGGTCCTTAAGATTATTCTTCAAGACGATTGTCCTTCTGTAGATACAGGTGTGATTGACGAAAATCTATATTCAAAGATTTTTGTTAGTATTGCAAATTGTATTAATAGATCATATTGGTTTAGTGTATAGATTGTGTTATTGGGTCATATAGTGGTATAATTCTCCACCTATAATAAAAGTTAGAGAAACAAATCCATGAAAGTCTATGGATGTTTAAACAAATCTATAAAAGTCTGAGATAGATGTTTAAACAAATCCATAAAAGTCTAAGATAGATATCTAAACAAATCAATGAAAGCCCATGTGGATTTATAAAAATCCATAGAAAACCATGAAAATCCGTCACTTAAAAAATGTTTTAAATATCCACAAGAATCCTAATTGAATACACCCTCCTATGTTGAAAATATTTTGTCAATACATTGACTTCTTGTAGCATGATGCTAACTTGGCAAGCAACAACAATGTAGATCCAATATAGCTGGCCTCTTTCTTTTTTTTTTTGGTCGATCGACTCAGAGACATGGAGCAGTAGAACACAACCAAAAATTCAGCCTATCATTAAATAAGTGCTAGACTAAATTTTTTGCTCGTCATATAGTAAGAAATGTAGTTTGACAGAGAGCGATATTCATAGCTCCGTAGCACACGATTTATGGTTCATCGTAAAGCGATAGCGAGCTTGATGTAGAGCGATATTTATAGCTCCATAGAGCACTATTTAAAGCTCATTGGAGCGCTGTTTGAGGCTCCGTAGAGCGTTGCTTTATGGCTCATTGAGGAGCGCTTCTTTTTTTTTAAAATCAAAATATTAATTCTCAATTTCTCTTTCGAATGGCCAAAATAACACTACAGAGTCATAATAAAAAATCATATATTCTCAAACAGTTAATTTGTATGATTCACGAAATCTCAAACCCATCACCAGAACTCATCATGAATTCATGATCACGACAAAATTAGCACTAAAAGCTGATAAATGACTTTAATTAAATCAGATCAAAAATGAACACATCTAAATAATGTGCAAGCAGAAGATAATTAAAATCAAAAAATTTGGACATAAAGAGATAAGGAGTTGAGATTTAATGTCGATCTTTAGCTAAAATCGTTGCGCAAAAATACGAGAAGAAAGTAAGCTTCGTCAGCTTTTTGCATGAAGTTTTCGTGTTTGATCAAATAAAATTGCGAGCTTTTTATTTTAGATGATGATGGTGGATGTGGATTGATCGTAATTCATTTGTCAAAAGGACTGTTTGAACCATTTCGTATGGCATAGTAGTTTTGCAATAATGATTGTCAGGGCCTTACGGTGGGTGTCAAACTGTAGACCCCAAAAATCCACAGTTGAATTTGGTAAAGCGAAGGGCACTGACAATCCTACAAAACAAAAAAGAGAAACGGAGTTGGTGTGGTCCCTCAGAGGGATTCTCCTACACTCAAGTAAGCTATTTGAAGGAGAAATCGTCTGTATAGAATAAAACTTGAATATAATCAATTTCAACAACTATATTGAATTACTAAATAATAAAGATCAACCCATAAACAAGGCTAGTCGAGTCCTAAGTGGTGTCGTTCGAATATCCTTATGTTCGTTTGGACTGAACGTAGGGTAGACAAAGCAAGATTGTTGTCGAATGAATTTAATATGCTGCAAATGATACCTGTTGGTCAAGTGGTCTAATAGAAAATGAAATGTGTGTTGGTCGAATCACTTCGAATGCAATTGAAGACTAGTGTGATAATAAAGTTAGAATCAATTTTGGAATTTAGTGGTGACTCTTGTAAAACTCGAGAATGGAGAAATATTGCTTAAGAAACCATTAAGACTGAATTGAGAGCAGAGGGGGGTTGACGTGTGAGTTAGAGATTGTGGTCCCATCATTCACTGGTTTTAGTGAGTGGAAGTGCTCTTCTCAGACTTCTTTTCTTCCTTCGTCAGTTGGAGCCCCCTGAATTGTCTTTGATCTCTCTGTTGTATAGCAGGAGAAGCGATTGTCTAACGGGTTGATCCCCTGATCACATCGATTTCGGCCTGAGATTGTGGGATGACATATTTGATTTTATCCTACAACCTTAAGAATTTTATTTAAGCCGAATTAGTTAAGCAGATTTGTGCAACATTTTTAACCTGGTCACGAATGACTTTCTCAAATCTAATGAGTGGATTGGACCCTTATAAATGGATTTGGGTCTTGCCGGGCCTGCATATTTTTATTTTTTAATAAAGATACAGTTTCGCATTTGGACCTGTAAAATTGGGCCGCTGCCCATTTTCAGCTACCACATGGTTCACAAATGTATCCACAAAAACAAACCAAATTCTTCTTTTGATGAGTTTTTATCTGAATGATAATTCACCGATGAGGCGATGAATAACTGCACATTTTGATAATAATAATAATATATTATAATCTAATATGAATTCCGACAAAGTTTAGATCCAAAGAAAATCCCAAATTCGAATTACAGTGTTACACAATGAATTGCTAACAGAACAAAAGGGAATCTCCCGATCTAGACAACAAACTTTTTTATTTTTTGACGGTATCATCTAGACAACAAACTTGCATTTGTTTCAAAATGATTATTATAAAATACATATTTTGAAGAAAATACAACAAATGGCAAGATTTCGTATTATTGTTCATCTTAATTAAACAGGGACAGCGGGCCTTAGCTGGACAAGCGCTTTCTTAATTCTCTCCACAGCAGCCTGTAGGGTGGTGAGGGATTCAGCGTAGGCGATGCGGATGCAAGTATCATCCCCAAATGCATCTCCTGGGACTAGTGCGACCTATAAATCAATAGCCATAAACAAATCATAAGCTCGAGAAGAATTAAAGTTCATGATGTTTTAAGAATATCTCGACACCAAGGTATTGTTTTATCCAAATTAGTGGTTTAGACATATCATTTTAACATGTTCAAACTATTTAGGAGACAAATAATCCAGATCCCAATTAATTTGAAGAAGTTATAATTTAAAAAGAAGAAAGAAAATCCTGAAGCAGCGAAAGAGTACCTGAGCCTTGTCTAACAAGTATCGGCAAAGAGACTCTGAATTCTTGATTTTTCCAAAACCTTCAGCCTCTGATCCATAGTAAGAGCTAAAATCAATGAAGAGGTAGAAAGCTCCCTGCAATAGAGAAGAATGAGAATAAGCAGTGTTCAGAAAAGCGCTAGGCAGGCTGGCACCTGGGTAATTCCTCAGCGGACCATCTACTGGTGCCTGGCTGGTGGAGTGGACTGCGGAGTGTGGATGTGTTGACTTGAGATAACAAAGAAGAAGAGTTATGGGGTTCTTTAAATGAATCCCAAAATGACATCGTTTTAGGGTTTTTTTTTTTTTAAATGAATTCCAAACGACGTTGTTTTGATGTGTTTTAAAAATAAAATTAAAATACATTACAGCCTAGGCGGCCATCGCCGCCTAGACCGCTTGGTGCCGATTAGGCTCCTTTTCACCTAGGCTCGCCGATTGTACCTTAATCGGTGCAGCCAGCGGTTGCCTTGGGAGGATTTAAGAACATTGAGAATAAGAGTACAAGACGACATAGCAATTGGAAGAAAAAAATAATAATAAAAGAGTAGGCAAGAGCAATTATATTCCAACAAGTAAAGATGTAACTAAGGTTGGTACCTGAGGTTCTGATATTTTAACCCCGTCCAGTTCGCCAAAGCTTTTAACCAAAAAATCACGTCGTTCCCTGAAAGCTTTAACCATTGTGGAAACTGCCTCCCCACCAGCATAGCCTAAACCTAATGCAGCTACTCCTGCCTTTTGAGATATACTACTGGCACCTGAAGTGGACTGGATTAACATAACACAGAAATAAGCTACAGCTTGTGATCCGTTGTATAAAGAACATGGTCCTATAACTCTTGGATAAAAGAAATCAGCATGTTGACATATGATGCAAACTCATAAATTCAATAGAAACAACACAGAGAACAAATTTCCCCTAAAGCTTTTAAAAGTTCTCTACGAAACTAGTAAATAAATCAACGTGCTGTGTAAGCACACCACCGTCATGTCTGCTTTTATACATTAGTGACTCTTAACAATTTAATAACTTTGTTCACATAACCGTTCATCTGCTTTTCAAGCACTCTTAGCCCCCCACTATGCCTCTCGAGAGCACCATATTTTCTTTCTACAAGTCTAAAATGCACCGATTAACACTTTTTCATCTGTTACCTGTTACGACTTGTTAGGAATAGTACAGAGCTTTCTCAAACTTATTTATCAATGTCAATTTGTCATGTAGAATTCAACAATTAAATAACATCACATAGTAAATTTTGATACATCCTTTCTCCGTTTCTCCTGTTAGAGATACTAAGTCTCAAGCTCACATCACTCATCATTCAACTCTCAGTGGCTCACAGAATGGAGTGAAGCAATGAGACCTGATCAGCTAAGCAAAATTCCATGTTACTACTCTGGACTTGCGTTGTACAAAACGTCTGATGAAAGAGCCTGATGAAAGAGCCGATCAGGTTTATGGCTGTGATAATTCAAGAAGTTGCAAGTTGAAGCAGAGGTCAAAGGTTAGTTAGAAAGTTGATTAGTCAATAACGCTGATGTGGCAAGGTTGTTAATTATTCCTTCTTGAATTTCGGGAATTTGTTACATGTTAGAGTTGGTTGAAAAATCTTTGTATAAATATAGCTGACGTTGTATCCTGTACTTAGACATCATATTGAATAAAATTCAGAAGCTTCAAGATGCCTTTCATGGCGATTTTTTCATTGTAGTTTCTCTTAGAGTTCTTCATCAAACACCTTGCTCTTTATAGTTTTTAGCTATCATTTCATCTCCCACCCTACTGACTCCCTCATATCCTGTCGCTCGGAGGTTTTGCTCCGATAAAATATTATCGAGTATTTGGCTGCCTGCCAATGCTAGTTCACATGTCAAAATTATATATACCCTTCAGTAAGACATGTTGCCCTATAAAACTGCCAGACATAAATAACTTTTTGTAGTGTTCAGTATCATGTGATCGTAGGTTAGTTTCAAAACAGTTCCATAATTATACTCTCACAAGAAATATTAAATGCTCCACTAATATTTGCCTTTACTGTAAATTTGATAGATTGAAATTCATAAATAGGATACATCTAGTCTCGAAAATCTTTCAAGACACTGGCAACATAATTGGTCAAAAACATGAAGTTCAAAGAGGGCAAATATCTTACTTTGGTAAGTTTTGAACGTAAGATCTACAACAACCCCACTCCACCCTTTAATCAAATACTATCAAACCAGGTTATAGTATAAAATCATGTTTCTCAACACATCACACTCAGAGTGATGCCTTATACAAGCAAAACGTAATAAAAAGACAGCAAATCATATAATGCATAGCATATGAAGTTCAACAAAAATAAAGGATATTTATAGGAAAGCAGTATAGCGTACCTGGCTCTGGATCTTATTACATGCAGCAACAAAGTGCTTAGGACCAGCAATATATCCAAGTCGCCACCCAGTCATTGCAAAGGCCTAGAAATGTCATACTCACAAGTTAATCCTCAGATGGAGGGCAGCTAATTTATTCAGTTAAGGAGAAGCCAGTAATAATTCAAGGTTTTTGCTTTGATATTTAAATTGATCACTAGTGAATTTATTACCTTAGAAAACCCATTTACTGTCAAAGTCCTCTGCCACATACCCGGCAAAGATGCAAAGCTTGTATGAGTTGCTGGGGCATAAATTATGTGTTCATATATTTCATCAGACAGCACCTGAACAAACCAGCCATATAAAGTTCAGGATCCAAGTATTGGCAAAAGATTGAGTAAAGAGTTCAGGTTCAGTCAAACTGTACCAGAAGCCTGGGATGTTTTGCTACAATCTTTGCAATTTGTTCAAGCAATTCCTTGGGGTAAACAGATCCTGTTGGGTTTGATGGAGAACAAAGAATCATCAGTCTTGACTTCTCAGTGAGTTTAGATTCAAGAAGCTTTGGATCCAAGAGAAAGTTTTCAGAGATTTTTGTTGGAAGAATCACAGGAGTTGCATCAGCAAGCCTTGCAATTTCTGGGTAACTAACCCAAAATGGAGCAGGAATTATAACCTGAAGAAGGAAAAAAAGGAATTTTCATTGATAGTGCAAGCCACCTCTAAAAGTAAAAGCACTTTACATCTCAATGACCAGCCCTTGGCATGTTACTGGAGGCCGACTCTGATCATCTCAATGATCAAAATTATATATTAAGAAGGAATTGATAACAAAGTCCATATTGTCATGCAGAGGAAGTATATCTTTTCTTTTCATGGCACAAGGCTATTAAGCCAATAATTTTCATATGAATCTCGAGGATATCTACAAGCAGACCTTTTCACTCCACATGTTTTCTATCAATCATGGCTCAATAAACCATATTTGATCTAACCTATCCAGTTCATACAAGTTCGCTGCAAACCAAATAATTTCTTTCCCTCCCATAACTGAATCTTAGCAAATAGAGCCCAAACAAATGAATTCCTACAGCTGCTTTATCCTGATGACACAGATTGGCTAGAAAGACATTATTTTGCAGCAAATTTCTTTCTAGACATCAATCCATCAGAGGCTTAAGAAGTCAAGCATGATAATGGATCACTGCAACACATCCCTTTTTTTCTCAACAGAATCATATCGTCGTGTGCAGGGGCGGATGATAAAGAGGGCTGACCCGGGCTATAGCCAGGTCAGCCTCTTGTGATTTTTTTTTTTTTTTAATAATTGATTTTAAGGGAATTTAATTAATTAATACATAGTAGACCAATAGAGTCATAGAGATTAGAGTTATACTGTTGTTAACTATGTCACATCATTGATCATCCCAATTCTCACCCACTCTCTCTCTCTCTTTCTCACCGTACCAATCAATTCTTTCACTCCCTTCCAATCTTCCCAAGTGTTTTGTGTGTACACTTCAAATTTAAAAAAAAAAAATTATATTATTTTAATTCTATTACATAACAATATATAAATAAATTATCAATAGCCGAATATATTTATTTAATTGTTTTAATAGATAAAACATATCATTTTATATAGTTTTATCTTAATTTAATTGTTTTAATATATATATATAATATAACTATAAATAATATTATTTTTATTCTTACAATATATTAAACAAGTATTTTTTAAAAACAAATTTCATTAAATACATATTACACAATTTTGTTTTTTTCAAAATATTTTTTTCAAACCTGCATTTTCAAAGTTTTCCGACTTCTGAAAACATGAAAATCAATTACTCATTCATTAAAAATAAAAAAATAAAAAAATACATAAAACAGAAAACCAAAACAAAAAATATTACCGAGCATACCCTAATTGCCTCCATTACTTTTTTTTTTGTTTTTTGATTAATGAAATTTTCTAGTACTGTTGAAGTTTTATTATTATTAATTATATATATATATATATATATATATATATTTGTTTTAGCCCACCCTATCAAAAAATCTTGGGTATGCCCCAGGTCGTGTGCGAAATCAACTTCACTTGACTCTCTTGTTGTCAAACTGGGTTTCACTTCGAATCTTTATATATGCACTGCTCTTGCTAATATGTACGGAAAGTGTAAAGAAATCATGAGCACTCGGAAGTTGTTTGATGAAATGCATCAGGGAAATGTTGTCGCTTGGAATTCATTGATTTTTGGTTACTTACATGCCAAGTCCCTAGAAACTGCGGTTGAGTTGTTTGTGAAGATGTTGAAAGTAGGAGTGGAAACGACACCGTTTAGTGTCTCTCACCTATTTTGGTGGGCTTCTTGAGATTGGATTGTTGGAAGATAGAGATGTTGGGGCTCAGGTTCATGGTCTAAGTGACTGAGTTTGAAAGTGTGGTTTGAATTATGTAATGTATAACAGTTTGCTGAGTTCATTTTCTATTTTGAAGTATTTGAATTGTTGCAAGCAAGTTAATTGTTGTGTGACCCGAGAAGGATATGATTTTGCCTATCAAACTCGGACCATGAACCTAAACCTGGGCCCCAACTCCTCTATCTTCCAACTGTGAGCAGCCCACCAAAACAGACGAGACACTAAACAGTGTTGTTTCCACTCCCGCTTTCAACATCTTCACAAACAACTCAGCTGCAGTTTCTGGGGATTTGGCATGTAAGTAACCAAAAATCAAAGAATTCCAAGTGACAACATTTCTCTGATGCATTTCATCAAACAGCTTCCGAGAATCCACAATTTCTTTTACATTTTCTATACATATCAACAAGAGCAGTGCATATATAGAGAATAGAAGTGAAACCCAGTTTGACAACGAGCGAGCGGACTCAAAAGTCAACGCCAAATAAAGCCGATTTCGCACAAGATATATGATTCTTTTGAGAAAAAAAGGGGTGTGTTGCAGTGATCCATTTTGTTGCTGCAACAGCGATATGAGACTTGAACCAACTGTTATACATTAACATCAACATACCAAAGCTCTAAACCAATACAAAGTCATTAACATATAGTTTTGCTCAAAACAATTCAAATCGTTTGCCAGTCTTCCTATATACTCACTTTTGTCTTTTTTTCTTATTGTTTTTGCATTAGGCACTGATTAACACTCATCTGAATAGTAAGGTCTCTTTGAGAAAAGCTAAAATTTGAAATAACCATATCAAAAATCTTTATACTCAACAGCGTTATAATTGCAGCAAAACTTCTGCTTATGCCACCAAAAAAAGAAACAAAAAAAAAAAAAAAAGAACAGCTGTTCAAACTAGCAACTTGATCTAATAATAGAGTGCTACAAAGCAAAGCATACGCAACAGCCAAACTAAGAATTTATATGGCATATTGACAAAATTTCACCTCATCTCCTGGTGAACAAACAGCAATCATTGCTTGAAGGATGCTCTGCTTGGCTCCATTGCTAACCAGAATCTGATCAGGTGTATACGAAATCCCATTCTCCTCTGCCAAAAAAACAAAACACCACAAAAAGACATAAATCTCTCAGAAACATAGTCTAACATCCAGCGTTACAACCAACCAACCAACCTTTGAGCTTGTGACAAATTGCAGAACGAATCTCCATAGTACCCGCATTCGGGGTGTACCTCGTGAAACCTTCACGAATTGCATTGATCCCAGCCTAAATTTCGATTAACAAACATAAAAAAGAGATCTTTACTGGTGACTTCAAAACTAATCAAACAATAAAAAAGAAGAAATTTTTACCTCTGCAATGACAGCTGGGGTGTCAAAATCAGGCTCTCCAGCAGCCAAACGAATCACAGGAACACCAGCCTGTGCGAGAGCTGTTGCTTGGTCTGTAATGGCCACCGTCTTCGACGGCTTCACAGAATTGACTCTGGGACTCAGAGACACGTCCACTTGCATTTCGCTTGACGAAGCCATCACTGTAACAGCATGTGCTCGTTTACCGCTCTCCACCACCAAACCTCTATCAACCCAAGGAAAAAAAAAAAAAAAAAAAAAACCCAGAACCCCAGTTAAGTTCTTCAATCACTCAAACAAAAATGAAGCCAAATTAAAAAATAATAATAATAACAATATAAAAAAAAACTTACTTCTTGTGAAGATAATGTGATGGGAATGAAACCGATCCAAGACTTGCTTTTTGTGGTGGGTTTTTGAATTGAACCCGTGCTGCAGTGAAGGTGTTTGAGGTCTGAAGAGAAGTGGCGGCCATGGAACCAGTTACGTTTGTTGATGAGATTCTTCCACCATTAAAAGGGAAGAAGAAAATTATTATTTTTTTAAGGAAATTGAAAAACAAAAGTTTGGGCTTGCGGGGTTGGTGGGGAATTTGGAAAATATGGGGTTGTTGAGTCAATGAGTTTGATGTTGAGCATCCCAACAAGGATACCTAATTTTTCTTTAGATCTTGAGAGTTGGTTGTTCTTTTTACGAAAAGAGAGTCATATAATGGGTAAAGCCTCCGATAAACTTTTCTAAAATGGTTAATTATTATTATTTATTTATTTTTAAATAAATAAATTTATTATTTATTTAATATTTTTAAATAAATAAAAAATATTATTATTTGACAAAGGAGAATTGAATAGATGAAAAATTGAAATAAAATTGAATTTAACAAAAAAAAAAAAAAAAAAATAGTCGTTCTGCCAAAGAGCCGTTGCCACAGTCCAAAATTGTGAAGCATCACTTTCAAATAAAAAAAAAAAAAGTAGTTGCAATTTGGGTTTAAAAAAAAAGGAAATGAATGAGCAGTGGCCGTTGGAGATAGTAAAAAAGAAGAAGAAAATTAGGAATTATTTGTGTTAAATAAATAATAGGAAGAATGAATTTGGACCATTGGATATGAGTGATGTTGACTCATCCTCACCATCCATTTCATTTGAGGAGAGAGGTAGAACAAATAGGGGGATGGTTTGGCTCCCTAAATTTAGGGAGTCTTTGGCCGGAATTAAAAATAGAGAGCGGGATAGAGAGCCTATTAGAGCACTTTCCGATTGAAGTTCTCTAAATATAGTCAAGAAGGTCCCCAATTCCGGCCTATTGGGGATGCTCTTAAACCCGAATACAATGACTAGTATGCTTGATGAATGGCTGTGATTGAACACAACTATTGGTGAGCAGGTGAAATCTCTCACTAGTTGATAATAACGGTGGAACAACAGACCAAAAGTAGTTTTATTATTATTATTGTTTTTTTTTTTTTTAAGAACTGCAAATGTAGGTATATCTGAGAGTACACTAGGTTCTTTTGTGTTAGGTTCCTTTGGTCGTGTTAATATGGATATTAAGGTTTAGGTACGATAGACAGTGACCCGATAATGTTAGCTTCTTTTGAGTTCTGACAATGTCGCATCTTCTAGATGTTGGTCCAATAGAGCCTAACCTGACAATGTTAAGTTTTTTAGAGGTAGATTCGAACTCATAACCGTATAAGTCAATCTCATCTTGTAGTATTGTTAATAATGTAAGTTCTTTTTTTAGAGTTGTGTTACTTTCACGTCTTAAGGATGTTAGGTTCGATGGAACCTGCCCAGACAAGTATTGGCCAAAAAAAAGTTGGTTTAAGTGTGTAAGTATTAGTCTTCGAGCTACTTTAGCCACCAACCACCAAGTTGCCGTGTCCCGCAAAAGAAATTTAGTATGTTAAGCTGATCAAATGATACATTCCATTTGTTGAATTGATCCCAAGACCTAGTAAAACTAAGGTATTTTCATAAAATAAATTTATTTTAATAAAAAAGAATCAGAAGTTTTATGAAAATGAACTCCCTCTCTTTAGCTAATAGATGGTTGGTTTCAGGCTTTCAGCTGATCATAGCTAAGTCCTACCTACCAACCAACCATATGCAATCTCGATCATTGAAAGTACTTGTCATCTCGATCATTAAAAATGCAGACAAGCACTAACAGTGTAAAATCGTGCCGGCACTGCCACGCCGTTAGACGTACCTTGTTAAATTGGCACAGTTGAGAAACGGGCCGTGCCGTGCCGGTACGTTTAGCCAAAAAGCCTTCCAATTTTTAAAAATTGGGAACCATAGTTGCCAAAATCCAGATCATTTCAAATAGCCTAACCAATACAACCGTCTGAATATTATATGATTATTTCTATTAACTATTTTAAGTGATATAAAGAGTTAATTTAAAACGTATCAATTTCGACCAGGACCAAGGTCAAATTATGACTGTGGTGTTGGATTGGGAGGAAAAAATTTCTTACTATAGTTAAATGAGGTTCAAAATTGACATGAAACTTAAAAACACAAAAAAAAAAAAAAAAAATTGGATTAAAAAGAGGTTTTTCAAGCTTGAAAAATCACAGCAAACTTCTTGGATTCTATGCATCATTCTATGCGATTTCAATATATATATATATATATATATATATATCACTCAATTCAACATTAAAACACAAAGTTATGGCCTTCTAAAGTTCATGGGCATATATTACATTAGTTAGTTATCAATTTCATTTTTTAATGAGGAACATAAAACGATAAAAATATAAAATTTAATAGAATGGGTATTTATATGGAAAGTGAAATGAGGGTAAAATGGTAAATAAAGGGGGAATTTGAATTTAAAAATAAAAAAATCTGGGACAATGATCGGCCTGTCGGTAGAAGTGTACAAAAAACAGTCAAACCGAACCAAACCGACCGAACCAAACCATAATGTTTGAATTGGTTCGATTACAAATATAAAAAATAGGTGGTTTGGTTTGGGGTTGAGTGAAATAATTCACTGACCCAAACCAAACCACATATTTTAGAAAGTAAAACTACAATATAAAATTCACGTACGTTTTTTATTAGGTCCAAGTTTTATAACTTTTACCAATTATTTTATGTTATTATAGTTTATTTATTTGTTTGTTTGTTTTGATATAATTATTCTGATTGATTGATGTATTAGAGTTTCAAAAACATAGATGTTGTCGAACATGTCTTTAATCAAAATATATATATAATTTTCTTATTGTCAATTCGTCATGATATAAAATATATCAGGACGAAAAATGTGGACCATTAGATTTACATATTTTGACTCAAAGTGTATGCACTTGTCAAAACTTCTCCATAATCTATAATCCACATTCTTCATTCTGATATATTTTATATCAGGACAAACTGATAGTAGAAAGATTGTATATATATATATATATATATATATATATATATATAATTTCAAGTCAGTACGCACATATAACTTTTATCAGTGTATTATATATGAATCACTAGATTAATATGATTTGGCTCAGTGTGTATACACTTACCAGTGCTTTGGCCCATATGCAACGCGCTGATACATATATATATATGTAATTAATATTTTATGTTATAATTTTTTTTTATTTAATATGTTTTATAATATAATACCCAAAAAAAAAAAAAAAAAATTTGAGTTCAAATCTAAACGAAAAAGAGTGACGATATCTACACTCCATTATATGTACACCCATAAATTAGTATATTTTTAAAATTCCAATATTGACCTTAATTATCATTATTAAAATAATTATAAATACTCTTCATATATTACAATTTATAATATTCTGAGTATTTTAACAAACATGTATAATTTTTTTTAATCAAAATATTAACTATTTATTAATTAAAAACTTAAAAAGTAATTATTAAAAATATAAAATAACTGTTTTAATAATTAAAGGAATTGAAAAAAAATCAGCGTATCCAATTAAAAATCTAAGCTAAAATAAAAATTAAATTAAATAAAACAAAATGAGTTTTGGTTGAAAATCTGAAAGGTGCTACGCCCTCCTCCCAGATTTTATATTTGTTTTTATTTCAATAATTTTTTCTAAGTTAATGTTTTAATGATTATTTGAGCTAAAATAAAAATTAAATTAAATTAAAAAAATAAGGTTATGTTGGAAATCTAAAATAAGCTACGTCTCCTCCCAGTTTTTTTATTTGTTTTTGTTTCAATAATTTTATTTTATTTTTTGAAAATTTTATTTCAATTATTTTAGAATTTGTTAATGTATAGTATTTAATAATAAGGAAAAAACAAAAAAAAGTAAAAGTATATATCGGTAATATGTTGGATGTGCTTACAAGTTATAACATTAAATTTTTTTTTTTTTATCAAGGGTATAAATACAAAAAGAGACGCACATACGGTTTTTAAGGGGTGCAAATATCGTTACTTTTTGAAAAATCATATTGGTTTGGTTTGAGTTGAAATATAGTCAAATTGATCCATATTAGTTTGGTTTAATATTGAGTTTCAACCCAAATCAAATCGAAAACATATACCCTAATCTGCCGGGCCGACAGTTGCCCTCGACATGCGTACCGTGCCGAAAACCATGGACCTACAAGGCATGCTCCTTGTGTCGGGCTTTTTCCGGTCGATACCATGGCATGCCGTGCCTAGCATGGTGCCGGCCACATGCCAAACGGGCCGAGCCCCTAGGCCCAGCCCAGATTTACGCCATCTGTGCATCATCATCAGTGTAACAATGTGTCAAAAAATTAAAATAAAAAATATAAGTTGGGAAAGGTCCCTCTTTCTTTGACACAAGAATTCAACATTTTGATCATCGATAAAATCTCTAGTCTCAACCATTGAAAGCATCATTCAACGGTTTAAAACTTGTGTAACAATTTGTGTTAAGAGAGGCTGCTGAGTGCTGATCCTGCCACTTGGTAATCATTGATTTTTTTTAAAAAAAAAATAAATTGTATTTGTTCTATAAAACAAAGCACAAAACACAAATAGAAATTGTTTTCTTTCTCTTCTGGATTGCTTTAATTCAATGCAACAAACATTGAACATGCTTTATAGCATCACTGAGCTTGACTGATGCTCCAATTGCTAGTAATAAGGATATAATAGCATGAAGGGCAACAAGTAGCCTAAAGCAAAAAGTGCAGGAAAGACGCAAGGGCACGATAAATATCAACAAAGCCAATTTCGTTAAGTTTAAGATGAATGTGAGAAGGAAAGCTAAGCCAGGCAAATATAATTGAGTAGATTAGTCTCCATGAAAAAAGGACAACATTCAAGCGTATTTGATATCTCAAAAATTGCATAGTACTAAGCTTTGAACTGAACAAATTTCAAAAGTCACAATTAAATAGGTACATCTAGAGTTTCTATACACCGCAGAAAAAGATAATGCAACTAATCTCACCTTCAAGACGGGCTTTAAATCAATGTACAAATGTAAAATAAATGGTACAATGGAAAGGTAAAAAGCAGAAGCAATTAATCTCTAGGTCTAGAACAAGAGAAGCCACTAAATCAGTTTCTTATGATCTCTAGGTCTGGAACCAAAAAAAAAAAAATGGATAAAGCACAGAAGCCACTAAAACCGCATGTCAACTTATGAGTAACATGGGATGTTCTGGACTACTTGATTGCATAACGGCAGAAAAATAACATACATTGTTTATATGAACTATCTAATAAATGACTTTTAAGTTTGATGGATCACCATAACTACACGAAAACAGTCGATGAAGTTAAAATATATACTGAATCAACAAGAATCATCTCAACCACCGATCAAACATACATCTACGATCCAATTTTTAGTCTATCCAATATTAAGTCATTTAATGTCCTGACAAGTAGATCATACTCAACCCAAAAGGCAAGACCAATCCTATGTTGACAAATTGTCAAAGATTAAAGACACCACCCTTCAAAATTTAATGACACCACCCTAAGATTTAAGCAGAAATACAACAAGAAAACATACTTGAAGGAATCAATCAACATGTGCTCTGGAGATATTGTCTGGACAAGTCTCAAGCAGATATAGATATGGAACTGACAAGGTTAATCCATATCTAGCTCAACATAATTTGTTCGAAATCCCTGTGGACTCAATTGAATCATACTTTCAAAACGGAAAGATCGCGAAAGCAAAACCTTTATATAATAAATCAGCTTATTCATTATAACAAAACTGTATAACATACCAAAGAAACATGTGCAATGCAAATTTACGAAAAATATTGTAATTGCATTCAGATATATTGTCAATTGAGCATTGAAATACAGACTCAATCCCTTTCAATTCAGCTACAAGTACATAAACAAAAAATGTCTAACAAGAACACAAGTATCGAGGTGAAACCATCTGATTCATTACCTCATATCCGCGTACACGAAGAATCAAAATCATCAGGTGCGACCTTCGCTATCCAACTACTCAATGTCCTCTTAACATCCGAATGATTCACATATGCCAACTCATACATACTACACAAGTTCACCACCAAGGTCTCATTCAACGCCACCGTGGGCACCCTCTCCAGCGCATTTTCCATCACCTTAATCGAATCCGACAAATCCCTCAAGTACATCAAACACAACGCCTTATTGTTTATCGCCACCATGTCCGTATAATCCCTCTCTATACACTCATCGTACTCCCTCACTGCGGACACGTAATCCTTCCCCACCAAATACATCAATGCCTTATTCCTATTCACAAGATTCCTAAACTCAACATCAACCTCACCCTCTTTCGAAATCTCTTCCACACGATTAAATGACGTTTTCGCACCCTCTAAGTTCCCTATTTGCATCTGTATATACCCTAGTTTTGAAATCGAAATCGGATCCAACGCATCCAAACTAATCAACTCATTAATCAAATTTAAACAAACACTAAACTCTTTATTACTCAAATGGAGACCAATTAAACAATTAATAACAAAAATTTCACGCTTTTTCCAACAATTCACCGATACCTCAAGATTAGCGGCCCGTTTTTGTATCAACTTCTCTCGTACGAAACCGAGAAGCGTGTAGAACCGGTCGAGACCTTTCTGACGGTTCCCGAGCTTGACCGGAACAATGGCGTAGAGCCACCGGAGAGAGAACGGGACCATGGATCCGGTCCGGTTCGGGTATATGACCGGGTACGATTCGTACTTGTAGCTGGAGCTGTCGAAGTCTTCCAGCGAGTCGAGCTCTTGCGCGGCTTCGTCGAAACGACGTAGTTTTGTCAGAGCGAGGGTGTTGTAGGAGAGATATGTGAGGTGGTGGTGGGGTTGGGTGAGAAGGGAGGCGGTGCCGGAGCGGGTGCGTGAGACCTTGTCGAGTATAGAGCGCCAGGAACCGCGCGTGGCGAGGTCCTGGAGGGAGGCGAGATCCGGGGCGAGGTCGTTTAGGGATCCGAAGGCGTTCGTCAGCGGATCCGCGGTCGTTGTTCGGGTCGGTTTTTCGTCAGCGAGTTGGGATTCCATCATGGTTGATCGGTGGTCGGTGGCGCGTCGTTACCCGAGATTTAGGAAATGTTTACAAATTACTGGTCTGTGCGATGAGATTCGCTTGCTAGACTAACGAAGAAATCTGCGTGAGCACCAAAACGCATCGTTTTGGTTTTTATAGAATTCCTTTTAGGGGTATTATCACCAAAGTCCCTACTGTTTCATTGTGACATTTTTAAACGTCTTTACCATATTCATCACTTTAGTCCCTCCTTTTTTCAAAACATATTACTTTAATCCATTTAACTAAAGTTTGACAGTCAACTTTAACAGAGTGGGTTAAAATACATCTTTACCCTTACTATTATATAATGTAAATGAAATGACAATTTTAACCTTAAATTAAAATGAAAATCAAAAAATTTATTAAAAATAAATAATAATAATAATAATAACAAAGAAACAAACCCAGAAAAATTCATCTTATTTTCTCCGATTCTCTGACATTCGCCTGTTCATCTTCTTCTTCCTCACGCCATTTTCATCTCCTCAAATCCCTTTAATTTCTTTTTCTTTCAATCTTTTGAAGAATAAATAAATTTAAATGGTATGTTTTAATATTTTTTTTTGGGTGTTTTATTTTTTTGTTGTTGGAAGCAAGCAGATATATCGCACAATAACACTAATCTACACGTAATCTAACAAAGTAGAGATTGTTAACATAACATTTTTCATACCAAGTTTTCATTTTATTTTTCTTCTCTTTTTTTTTTTTTTTACTTTTTTTTTTGTTTGTTCATCATCATCTCCTCTGCCAATGTCATCTCCTCCGACTAATCTACACATAATCCTCCGATGTCATCTCCTCCCACCTCCGCCGTCACCATTTCACTCGATCGTGTCTCTCCCTCCGCCGCTGCGTCTGGTCTTCTTCATCCCTCATCCTCTACCACTACATCACTCGGCCATCTATCTCCATTCCTCCTCCATCCGCTGCCTCTAATCCAGTCAAAGGATAAAAGGTTGTTCATTTGTTGTTTAAACCCAGAAAATAGTTTAGATTTTTTATACAAATAATACTAACCCAGATTAATACAAATAATACTAACCAATTAAAGAAATAGGAGAATATGGTGATGATGATTGATAACCCAGATTTTCTTTATTAAATTTGATCTATGAAAATCTGATTTTATTATTTGAAAATCTGGGTTTTGTTGTTCTTTTGTTGAAAATTTGGATTTTCTTTTAAAGACTAGATTTTGTTGTTAGAAATTTGGATTTGGGAGTAGACCTGACACGGTTCCGGTTTCAGTTCAAGAACTGCCGGTTCCAGTTCCTATTCTTCAGGATCCGCCTGTTCTGAACCAGTTTTTTATTTTTTATTTTTATTTTTTTTATATTATATATATATTTTTTATAAAATATTACATTTTATTTATTAAAAAATAAAATGTTAGAAATGACATTGTAGAGTATTGAGCAATGACCCATAACCTTTGTCCAAATAATTATGTTTTCCATTCCCTTCTCCTCCTTTTTATATAAGTTAAACATCTCATTCACTTCTCTATTTATCCAATGTAGGATGTGGGATAAATGAACTTTTATATTTCTCTATTTTTTCATGATTATTTTATATTTTACTTTAAATCGTGGTTGTAATTGTAACATATAATGAGTCCCTTTTACTAAATATGTAGTTGCACCCAAAGTGGTTTTGCTGAGTTTTGAGATGCTTTACAGATTTTTCAAGTGGCCCCTTCACTTTACATGGTTGAACTTCGAAAGTCTGGAGGAGATACTCTAGAATTTCACAAGGTATGTTTCCTATGATGCGGCTTGCTGTCAGGCATTTCTTTAGATACACACAAACTCTCCTATCTTGATGATAATATGGGGATCGAGATTGCTAATGTCTAAGTTTAGACAGATGAACAAGAGATAATAGTGGTCAACCTATATTTTTAAGTCTATGACTCAATTTGAAGAACCTTTAGGTGCATGTGCCATGGAAAAATGATAACTATAGTACCTCAGTTCACGTGGATGCAAGATACCATCTCATGATTTATTATATCAACAGACTTTTTACTTATCCAATTTCACAGCATATACATAATACATGGCCATACTTGCATGTGTAGTAGACATATAAACTGCAATCAACAAAATTCTTAAAACATTTTTGATTTATGCCTAGACATATGTCAATGGCTAATGAGCACTCAAGCTCTCTGAGCCTAGCTCTATTGAGAGATTTCTGACTTCTGAGCATGCCCAAAATCAATGCAGTAAAACTTAATTTGGTATTTTTGGACTTAATATGTAACCACCTTAGTAACTTAGTTTTTTTTTTTTTTTTCTTTTTTTTTTTTTGATAGGAAACACCCTTAGTTTCACTCGAATAGAAAATAAATATGTCAATAGATAGTGTACACATATGACATAATTTGTTCATTTATCCCACATCCCACATTGGATAAATAGAGAAGTGAATGAGATGTCTAACCTATATAAAAAGGAGAAGAAGAGAAAGAAAAATATAATTACTTGAACAAGGGTTATGGGTCATAGTCTAATACTCTACAATGTCCTTTCTAACATTTAATTTTTTTATAAATAAAATATAATATTTTGTAATGTAAAAGAATTAAAAAACAATAAAAAAAAAATAAAAAGAAAAAACATGAATCGTAGATTCGAACCCGAACCGGAACCACCGGTTTGAACGAAACGGTTCCGTGAAATATGGAACCGGAATCGGAATCGAAAAAATGGTTCCAGTTTCGATTTCGGTTTCGATCCGATTCTACGGTTCGAACCGGAACCTTGCTAGGTTTATTTGGGGGAGATAGGAGATTGAGAATTTGAGATTGAGATGGAAAAGAGATAGAGATAAAAAGAGAGAAACGAGAGAAGAGGAAGAGTAGAGAAAAAATGAATAAAAAAAAATTGTGGGTCCTCTCTTTTTTTCTTCTTAAATTAATTTCCCACTTCCCAATCCTTCTATTTGGTATTTCAATTGTCTTTTTTGTCTTTTAAATTTTTTTTATTATATTTGGTATGGCCCACATGTTGGAAAGCATATGTCAGGAATTTGAAATTTTAATTATTTAATGTTTTAAAGACTAAAATATCTTTGGATCTGTTATTTTTGACTAATGAAAGGACTAAACCGATGTATTTTGAAAAAATAAGAAACCAAAGTGAGTAATATAGTAAAGACTTATAAAAATGTGACAATTTATAAAAAAGTAGGGACTTTAGTGATAATACCCCTTCCTTTTATAATCCAATTTTATTTTCCCACGATTCTTTTCTAAATAACATCATTTTAAAATTTTAAATGTAAAAAAATAATAGAACGACGATAATACTACCCTTTAAAAACTATATATACATCCATTTTGTAATTAAACCTATTAAAATTTTACGAAATTTTATAATTTATAAATTAATCCTATTTAATATCAAAAATATCATTTTTTTAATTATATAGTATTATATTTTGTACTTACAAACCACTTACACCTATTATTATGTTATATTATTATTTAAAATTATATTATTATATTTAATTCTATCACCATTCTTTCTCTTCACTCACTTTTTCTCTTCTATGTTTTCAGTCCACAAATTTAGACACTTTTCTTTTACTTTACTTTTTTTTTTTTTCCGTCATGTTAAACAACTCTCTCCATTTTTTATTGGTTCTTTTCAATCCACAAAATCACTATGATTTGAGGTTTTTCTAGTTGGAGATCCATTTTCTGTTTGTAAAAGGGTGGAGAAGTAAGGTTTTTGTCATGTTTCAATTGATTTGAAAGTAGAAAAGTTTTTGATGAATTTGAAGAACAAATGATATTGATAACAAAAAAAAAAAAAAAAGTCTAAAGAGATTTTGATTTTGAAACTAATAATAATTAATTTAAAACTTTCGCAACCAATTTTGGATGATTTTAATTTATTATCGATACTTAGCAATCAATTTGTATTTCCATAAAAGAAATTGAAAATATATTTGAAATTAATATTTAAAAGAGAATCTAGGGTTTAAAAATGGAAATTGATATATGTTAATGAGTAAACCCCCCCTCCCCGACACATGTCACGTGTTGGGGTGGGTGGGGGCTTGAGGTGTCAACATTACGTTACTCATCATATAATCTCATAATTTATAAGATGTTGACACCTCACATGCAATATTATTTGGAAAAAAAAAAAATTTAGACATTTTGCATTACTCTATGTTAATATCTAATAATTAATAGGAAACCTTTTTTTTTCACAAAAAATTAAAATAGGAAACTAATTAATAGTTATCAGTGGGCCTTCTTGGTTTACTCAAAGGTATTATTGGATTTTAAAAAACATACTAATTTAGGGGTGTACATACAGTTTTTGAAGGATGCAAATATCGCCACTTAAAATAATAATAATAATAATGCCTCGAAGGTAGCTCAATTGATAGATGAACGAGCTTATGACTTGGGCAAATGACTCCCAAATTGGCAGCTCGAATCCTACCAATAGTAAAAGTTTCAAAAAAAATACATGGTCTAGATAGGTGGATAAATAGATATGATCAAAAAATAATAATAATAATAATAATAATAATAACCCTAATGTTAGACAACCCAAAAAATTAACCCAAAAACCAACCAAAATAATATGACAAATGATTTATTCATTGACCACATCATCCCATGATTTATGTGGTAATAACAACTTATTTACTACATCATTTCAGTTAAATTTTGAGTTAATTATTTGAGTTGTATAGTATTACTCTAATAATAATTTAAGACTTCCATGGTTGTTTCAAAATAATTATTTTAACACTTATTTATTTAAGACACTAGCCTAAAATTATAAATTTTAAAAAAATTTAATAGACACTACATTTTATAGTAAAATTATATTTTTCATTGAAAAGTGAAATTTGTTCTTTTTTTTTGGTTGTTGTACTATTTCCTTGGTTTAATTTCTTATTTATTACATATAAGGCCTCTTGCCTTGGTGGTTGGACTTTCCTTGTGAGTTTCCACCACCAAGGTTCTTGGTGTGTATGTATATATATTCATCTGTGCCACCTTGACCTTTAATCCCCAAGTGTGGGTTGCCCTCTCCCGGCTTTGAGAGCATTCATCTCTCTAGTTGTGAGAGTTATAATACATTTATATTCTCTCCCCGATAGTGGGAGTAGTGTTCTGGACTGTACTTGCAAAGTATAATCTCGCTGGTCCTGGTAGTTCAAAAAAAAAAAAACTTCTTATTTATTGTTCCAGTCAAATGTACATTTTTTTTTTCTTTGACAATATGTATATATATTCAAAGCAACCAAGAACATTATATAACCTAGCCTATCAGTCACTCAGACAGTAATAATGAGCTCAGACATGGAGGAGCTATAGAAATTGGATTTTAATCCAATAAAAATAAAAATAAAAAAATAAGTAAATAAATATTTTCTTTTGATAACTAACCCAACAACATTGTTGTTAATAGCAACCTAACCAAACCCATAAAATTGTTGTTAATAGCAACCTAACCAAACCCACAAAATTGGTCCTCACAAATAGAGGAAGCTAATTTTGCTAAGCAATGAACAAACTGGTTAGCATTTCTAGGCACAAAAGTCACATAACAACAATTAACACAATTCTCGAAGCCAGCAAGTTGTAGCAACCAAAAATATGGTGTGTCAGTTCGTGTTGATGCATCTTCTATTGGTGTGGGTGTAGTGGTTAGGGACAACAATGGTAAGATTTGTTAGGGATTTGAATCGTTGAACGCGGAAGCGACATACCTAATATTTGCCCATAACTCATAGCAATTAATGTCTATAGCAGAAAAATAGGATGAGAGAGAATAGACAATCACACAACACAATATATACGTAGAAAGCGCTAAATCATGGAAAAAACCACGGACAGTCTGGACGTTAGAGAAAGTTTCACTATATGATAAATTGTTACAACCATATACTTCAGGATTTTCTCTCACACCTCAACCCAAAACCATAAAGCCTCACTAAGTCCCCAAGCTCACAATCAAGCTTTACATCATGACTCTCACCCCACAACGCTCACAAGATCCTCACCAAGAACCCTCCAATATCCCCTAGGTCTTCCCTGAATATTACCCACGGATCTCTAATTTGATCCACTGATATTTTTCGAATCCCTCCCCTGATATTCCTTAGGGTCTCCCCCAGATCTCACCACACACTCTCTCTCTCTCTCTCTCTCTCTCTCTCTCTCTCTCTGATATTATATGGTGTTCTTTTTACTTCACACAAAATAACCTAATTATAAGGTCTATTTATATTAGTTACATAGAGTTTAAGATAAAGGAAAATCCTACTCCTAAACATACAAGATTTACTTGTTTATACAATTCTTTTTATGACAAGTCTTCTTGTAAAGAGTATTCATTTTCCTTCAAGCACAAGAACTTCCCAAAAGAACACTTTCCTATTTCCGCCGAAGATTTCCTGTTCCACACATACTTATGATTGAGTAAGGTTCATGTCATATATTGGCCAGCCACACCCTACACCATTATAGTCAATTGAAATTACATCGCTCAGAAAACTATGATCCATACACTGAAATGATCCCGACCGCTGTCACAGCCATAACGCTTTCCAAAGCGCTAACTTCTGGAACAATGATTGTTGTCAAAACCACACAACGTAAAGCACAGCGCCACAGAGTTGTGGGAACTGCTATCAAAGCCACAGTGCAACCCACACGGTTTGCTTCATTCTTCTGTTCTTTTAATCTTCAAACCTCCTTCAAACACCATGTCCAATTTCCAAACGTATCCTATGTCTCCAGGAAGTTCCACATCAGTTGAGTCTCGTTTGGTTAACATTAGGTTACAATGATTGTTGTCAAAACCACACAGCACAAAGCACAGCGCCATACAGTTGTGGGAACTGTTGTCAAAGCCATAACACAACCCACACGGTTTGTTTCATTCTTCAGTTCTTCTAGTCTTCAAACCTCCCTCAAACACCATATCCAACTTCCAAACGTATCCCATGTCTTCGGGAAGTTCCACATCAGTTGAGTCTCGTTTGGTTAACATTGGGTTCATTCGAAAATACGAGCTAAAACCTAACAATTCTCCTATTTGGCTTGAATTCTCAAAACCTTTTCCATAACCACAATTCTCCATACCGAGAATAAACATACCCCACTACAAGGTATAACCACTTAGGAACAAACCATCATAAGATTTTTTTTTTTGTTTGTTGTTCCGGTACCATGTCAAAATAACTTGCTGAAATTGTGGTGCAACTCCTCACGTCAGATTATTAGGGAGTTCGTCAACCATTGACATCCTTGTCCACCCTACACTTTGCATCACTTTTACACCAAAGCCTTGTGTACAATTATGGACCATTAGCAGCAACATATCCTCTTTCATGGCCAGTGGGGAAAACTGCCAAAAGGATAAACATGTCCTTACATCACTTAACCTTGTAAAAGACCTTTTGTCCTTGAATCAGATACCTGGTGAAAGATTTGCTACTAGAAACCGGGAGTGCTTTGTTGGATAAGCACTACACAACACCAAAGACTTCGACTCTTTTTTTTTTTTTTTTTTGATATATAATTAGTGCCTTGTGTAACCTAGATTAGATCTCTTTGACTCATACTTGCCACCACAAGCCAAACTTCTGCTCCATCAATATTCTTCTTTTCATCAAACCCTACCGAGTTTGAAACTGCTTTTAAGACATATCTTCTTTGCTAAACCCATACTAGGCAACCATGATTATCATCCCAATGCCACCAAGTCCTCCATGTGATCTCCCGTAAAGACTTGAAATAGCCATCACCAAACTGTATGACTTTGATATCAATTGTTAGGGATTTGAACCGATGAACACGGAAGCGACATGCTTAATATTTTCCCATAACTCATAACAAGTAATGTCTATAGCAGAAAAATAGGATGAGAGAGAATAAACAATCCCACAACATAACATATACATGGAAAACCCTAAATTAGGGAAAAAATCATGGGCCGTCAAGACGATAGAGAAAATTTTACTATATGATAAATTGTTACAACCATATACTTCAGGATTTTCTCTCACACATCAACCCAAAACAAAACATCCTCACTAGGTCCCCAAGTTCACAATTAAGCTTTACATCATGACTCTTATCTCACAACGCTCATAAGATCCTCACTAAGAACCTTCCCTACCCCACCCCTACCCCAAATATCTCCTAGCTCTCCCTTGAATATCACCCACGAATCTCTAACTTGATCCACTGATATTCTTAGGATCTCTCTCTAAATATTCCCTAAGGTCTCCCCTGGATCTCTAAGACTTACTTGTTTTACATAAATATTATTTCCTTTTATGACAAGTTTTCTTATAAAGAGTATTCTTTTTCCTTCAAGCATAAGAACTTCCCAAAAGAATAATTTCCTTTTCCGTCGAAGATTTTCCATTCCACACATGCTTCTAATTGGCAAAGGTCCGAGTCATATGCTGACTAGCCGTACCCTACACCGTTACAATCATTGGAAATAACATCGTTCAGAAAACCGTGATCCATACATTGAAAATATCCCAATAGCTGTCACTGTCGCTGTCAAAGCAACAACGCTTTCCACAACGCTAACTTCTGGAACAAGGACCGCTGTCATCATCGTTGTCAAAACCACACAGCGCCATACCACTGTGGGAACTGTTGTTAAAGCCACAGCGCAACCCACAACGGTTTGCTTCATTCTTTTAGTCTTCAAACCTCCCTCAAACACTATATCCAACTTCCAAACGTATCTCACGTCTCTATGAAGTTCCACATCAGTTGAGTCTCGTTCGGTTAACATTGGGTTTATTCGAGAATACGAGCCAAAACCTAACAAGATTATGGTGGTTGTTTCTAAACCAATTGTCGGCAACTTTATAGCTAAAATTGGAGAGTTCTTGGCTATCCGAGAAGGCCTCTTAATGGCCAAAACCCATAATCTTCATGTCCATATTGCAGAAGTTGACGCCCCAACAGTAGCATCTACCCTGAATTCTTCTTTTTCTGATTTATGTGACAAAATATCATCAATCGCCAGCCCCACATCAAAGTAGAACCCTCGTTTTTCATTAATCTGATCTACAACCACATCAAAGTTAAATTCTACCGTGACAGAAACCAAACCAGTCCATTGTACATTTGAACTCAAAGACTACTTAAATAGTGTCGACTGCGAAATTCAATATAATGAATTTAAAGTCTACGAAATCAATTTCAAGTCTTCAAAGACTGAGTGTGTTCCCCCGATATATATATTTTTCCAGGTCTTGAACAATGTGATTTCTCAACTATCCAAGAAGTGGAATGAAGTGTTTTGTTGAAATTTAGAAAAACATGAATTTTGTAAAGAGAACATGAGCTTGAAGTTATATAAATAATGGTGAGAAAATGAGAAATAAGCAATAAGATGGGAAAGTAACCTTGGAGTGCGCATTTTAGTCCAGAGTAACGATATTTACACCTTAAAAAAATTGTATGTACACCCCTATTTATATTTACGCCCCATTAAAATTTTTCAAAATATTATAATCTATAAGCACACTCCGCATATTACCAAATATGCCCTTTCTTTTAATTTCTATTGAAAAATATAATAAATTAGTCACTTATAATATAATTAAAATGCAAAAAAATAAAATAATAATAAGGGAAGAGCACAGGTCCTTCAGATTTAGGATGTATTGTTGTTTGGATTGTTAATTTTACCGGTTGACTTTATAAGCTCACAGATCATGATATGTTATTTTCCAAGTTTCGTTGAATGAATTTCTTTATTTTTTTTTAATTCAATATTCCGGATAGAAGAGGCTTCAGCCTACAGCCTCCAATTTTTTTTTCTTTCCTTTTTTCCTATCTGTGTTTGACTGTCTGTTTGGAATCATGGGGAATCATGGGGTGGAAGAGTTGAAGAGGCTACATCCTCCATTTTTTTTTTTTTTTAACATTTTCATTTTAGATTTGTTTTTTGTTTTTTGTTTTTTTTTGTTTTTAATTAAATCAATGGTTTCTCTTCTTAATTTTTTTTTTTAACAATAATAATAATTAGTTAAATAATCACTATCATTTTTATTTTTTAATTAATTATAATAATTATTAAAATATTAAAAACATTAGATATTGTTTTAATATGGTACACCATATAATTATATTAATCATTTTAAATAAGGGTAATATTGCAATTTTGAAAATATACTGATTTGGGGATGTATATACATTTTTAGAGGGGGGCCAATATCGTCACTCTTTAGTCAATTCATTTACAAAAAATATCAAGGCCCAAATGTTGTGAGCTTTGGCTCATTTTCTCAATCAATGTATTATTGACTATTATTAAGAGAAAGTAAATTTAATTTGAATGATTTTTGCTCCACATCACATAATCACACATGATGTGGAGTCTTAACAAATAAAGAATACTGAATTGAGCCGTTAATGAGAAGTAGAGGGGGGTTTTCCGTTTTGAGCCGTTTTGGTTAAAAGATGAAGACTATTATTGTGTTATTAAAGAGGCTTGGAACGATGTGGGTGCCCATGATCCTGCCCGAAATCTAAAGCTTAAGCTCAGCAGGTGTGCTGTCAAGTTGGTGGAGTAAAGTAAAGCAAGAATTGGGAATTTTGGAAAACAAATAGAGGAGAAGAACAGAGAGATTGAGAGGCTATATAGGTCATGTGGGAAGCTTGGAATTATGGGCAACATCAAACAACTTGAGAAATCAGTTGAAGGGTTGCTTGACTGACAAGAAATATTCTGGAGGCAAAGGTCCAGAGTGGAGTGGCTTCAATCAGGGGACTGTAATTCAAAATTTTTCCACGCTAAAGCTATCGCTAGGAAAAAGAAAAATAGTATTACTAGTCTGGTGGATGCGGATGGGATTCGTCAGGAATCTGAGGAGGGATCATCTAAGGTTATGAGTGATTTTTTTCCCCTTTTTTTTGCTCTTCAAATCCTTTTATCCAAGACACACAGAATGCCTCAAGATACATCAAGAATAGGCTGTCGGCAGCTATGTGTGAGGAATTAGGTGTAGTTTACTCAGCTGAAGAAATTAAAATTGTTGTGTTCAATTTGAGCCCCACAAAAGCTCCCGGACCCGACGAGTTCCATGCTATCTTCTTTCAAAAGGCATGGGGAGTGATTGGAGGGGAAGTCACCAATGTTTGTCTCAGAATTCTGAATGGTGAGAAATCGATAAAAGATTTTAATGTTACGAACGTCATTCTCATCCCAAAAGTGAAAGGTCATATGCATATCCAGGATTTTAGGCCTATTGCTTTGTGTAGTGTGATCTACAAGATAGTCACAAAAGTGATTGCCTTCAGACTTAAAAGCTTTCTACAGCACATTATATCCCCGTTCCAATCTGCCTTCATTCTTGGTCGCCAGATTTTTGATAATGTCCTTATTGCTTTTGAGATTTTGCATTCCCTGGGTCGAAAGAAGTCTGAAAAGAATGTCCATATGACTTTTAAGCTCGACATGAGTAAAGCCTATGACAGGGTTGAGTGGACCTTCCTAGCAGAAGTTATGAGGAAGATGAACTTCCTAAGTCAGTGGATTAGCTTGGTTATGGACTGCATCACCTCCCCCACCTTTTCCTTCCAGTTAAACAATAAGGTGTTGTGTACCGTGACCCCCTCAAGAGGCTTGAGACGAGGGTGCCCTCTCTCACCTTTTTTGTTTATTCTATGCTCTGAGGCTTTCTCTAGCCTAATTTTGAAGGTTGAGAGGAATGGTAATGTGCTTGGTATTCGTAGTTGTAGAGGGAGCCCTTTGGTTAGCCACCTTTTCTTCACCGACGATAGTATGTTGTTCTGTAAGGCCACTAAAGGCAGTAACGAGTGTATCTGGTCGATTTCGGATATCTATGAAAAGGGCTCGGGCGAACTTATAAACCTCAATAAGTCTATTATCACGTTCAACCCGAATGTCGGGGTCCCGATTAGGCTTCAAGTTCAAAGGATCCTCGAGCTTGAGGTGTGTAATTCCCATGATAACTATCTTGGGCTGCCAACAATGGTGGGTAGAAACAAACGTAAGCTTTTTAATAATATCAAAGATCGTGTAGGGAACAAGCTGAAAGGGTGGCGTGGTAATATGTTTTCTTTTGATGGTAAGGAAGTTCTGATTAAGGCTGTGACCCAAGCAATCCCCACATATTCGATGAGTATGTTTAGGATTCCTTTTGGGCATTGTAACGAGCTTAATACGATGACCTCAAAATTCTGGTCGAGCTTTAGAGAGGGGAAGAGAAAAATTAGCTGGGTTAGCTGGAAGAAGTTGTGCCTTCCGAAAAGTCATTGGGGGGGGGGGGTTCAAAGATCTCTCCCTGTTCAACCAAGCCTTTTTGGCGAAACAAGCGTGGAGGATCCTTTTCGTCCCGGATTCTTTGGCTAGCCAGTTCCTTAAGGCTAAATATTACACAGAGAGAGAGAGAGAGAGAGAGAGAGAGAGAGAGACTTCCTTTCAGCTCCCACTAAAGCTGGTTGTTCTCATATGTGGAGAATCTTGACTTGGGGTGGAGAATTTCTCTCCAAAGGCCTTAAATGGTTAGTGGCCAACGGTAGTAGCATAAATGTTTTTAAAGACAAGTGGATCCCTCGTCCGAGCTCCTTCAAATTGGTCACCTTTGACCTAGGCTCGGATATTAGAGTTTCCGATTTGATTAGTAGGAATAGAAGGGGCTAGAATCTCGGCTTGTTAGACCAATTTTTGCTTCCTAGAGATAAGGCTGCGGTCTTGAATATTTCTATTAGCCGGAAAGGTAGGCATGATTTCCTTTTGTGGCATTTTGATAAGAAGGGTGCGTATACTGTTAATAGTGGCTATAAGTGTGCATTGCAAGAGAGTCTTCTGGCCGATGCCTCCCATTCCTCCGTTAGAAGTAAGTGGTGGTCCTTCATGTGGAAGCTTCATCTGCCTCCCAAAATCAAAATTTTTGTTTGGCGAGCGTGTCTAAATGCCATCCTCTCTATGGAGAATCTGTGGAAAAAGAAGATAGTTGTTGATCCTAAATGTAACAGTTGTGACGTGTACACTGAATCCTTTGTTCATGCTTTCTTCGGGTGCAAAATGGCTAGGAAGACCTGGGCAGAATCTCGGTTCAGTGGCAGCATGGACTCTATGAGTTTTAGCACTGTTCTGGAGGTGTTTCAATCTATGGCTGACCAGTGTGACAATGATACTTTCAGTCAGTTTTGTATGATTGTGTAGACGGTGTGGGAGAATCGAAATGCTCAGATTAATGGTGGCAGAGTTAAATCCTTTGCTCTAGTGGTTAATGGGGCGATTCAGCTTTCGGAGGAATTCATGAATTCTAAGCTTGCCCTCTCTTCTTCCCATCCTACTTCTCCTCTTTGCATCTCGAAGGATTGGATAACCCCACCTCCTATGCATCTCAAATTAATATAGATGTTGCCTTTCGTAGGAACTCTTCTAGCATTGGGGTAGCGGCTGCTATCAGGGATTGTAAAGGGAAAGTGATTGCAGCCCGATCAACAACTCTTCTGGTTCTTTTTCTATGGAAGGTTGTCACGTGTTGGCTCTTCTTGAGGGCCTGAATCTTGCCAAGTTTTATAATATCCCTGTGTCAATTGCTGAATGTTCTTCCTTTGATGTTGTGTCTATGCTATGTTCTCCTTTTCCTTCTCCTAGTCTAGGGGATACTTTCTTTATTGTCAATGACATCAAGGCTCTGTTTTCCGATGTTAGAATCTGTAAGTGTCAAGCCTCCTCTTGTAAGGGGAACTCCTTGACACATAATCTAGCTTCAGTTGCCTTCTCCTCTATTAGGGAGTGTTTGTGGTTGGATCCCAACCCCCTTTCCGTCTTTTCTGCTTTACAGTTGGTTCGTCTCAATTCATAAAAAAAAAAAAAAAAAAAAAAGAAAGGAATACTAAATTGCATTAACAATTGAAAATCCATTACATCTGGATAAAGTTACTGTATCGGTAATATAGTAAGACCCGATAGAAAGCTATGGCTTGATCAAGCTTTTGGTCCTACCGCATCCTATATTTTGTTGAGGAGGCTCTCTAACCATTTCTGATCCTGATTCAAACAACACAAGCATTCCCATCAAGAAATGAGCTTCAATATGGCAATGGAACAGCCAAATTCCAGGATTATCTGCTTGAAACCGCAACGCGGTCCATCCATAAGGATGCAGAGGCACTGTGCTCTTCATAATTGGATCAACCAAATTGTACTTCTTCACATCACTTGACATGTTGAATTTCCCATCTCCATATCCCAAAACCCAAAAATCATGTCCATGTAAATGCCATGGATGTGTCTCACTGTTATTCACATTCATAGTATTTGCATTCTGTAATATGACATCCACTGTTGAATTGAACTTCAGCCTGTAAATGGATGTGCTTGATGTCGAATTCTTGTTTCCTGGAACATTGTAAATGTCATAATTCTGAAAGTCATAACTTTCCGGAGCTGGGGTCTGATAAAAAACATCGGTCCAATTCTTTTCAGGGCTATCAGATAAGGAGTGTGTGGAAGAGTGTGAGAGACATTGTTGAGAGACCACCTGGTTCGGCCCTGGATGGTGTTTTGTGTGTTGAGAAGCATAATCACTTTGTCGAAAGTGCTTGGAGGGCTCTGGATGAAGCGCCGGTGAGCTTTGATGGCCAGACTTTGGTTGATTCTTGATTCGCTGTCGTTCCAAGTAGGCCCTGGAGGTGGAATTGTAGGGGGAATTTTGTTGAAGTGATTCAGATAGTAATTGAAAATTGTCAAGCCTGGTGGAGTTTCAGGTTTTCGACCGACCACATTCGTACTCATCCAATAATTCCTGGAAGAGTCCTGGTTTGCTGTTACCAAAACAGAATGTCTCTCCAGAGTAAATATACAGGTTTTTTGTCACAAATGGCTCTACATATTGCCCATCAGCTTCTACAACTGTCAAATTGTGACCCTGAAAGAACATATGTGAAAATATTCAAATTAGAGTCACTTAATTACTATAGTACATCCTGAAAGGCAAGAGAGACAAGAAAAATTACCTCAATTTGGAAACTGAGAGATGATAAAGAAGTCAAGCTAGCAATTCTCAACCTGTAAGTTTTTCCAGGGACCACTGTGAGAGAATATGGAACACATTCAGGATTTGTTGAATCACAAACATTGGTGTTCAGGTTACTACAGTCATACTTCCCTCTTCCATTTATAAGAAGTGACTGAAAAATGAAAACACAAAAAACAAGTTGTATTAATTACAACGTGATTTAGTGGTAAGGCTGTTCATAATTTAGCCTACAATGTCTCATTTTCGAGTGATATTCTTGAAAATATTACAGCAAATTATTTAGTCAATTAATTACCTGAGGTTCTCCGATCCAAACAAAGGGTAGGGAAGTCAACTTAGTGGCTTCTTCGTAAGAGCTTGAATGGTACCAATCAGTGAGTACAATGCTGTGATCATCATCATCATATTTGAACGGTTCTGATTTTCCTGTTCGAACTGTTACTTTAATCAACCCATATAGTCCGGATTTTTTTTGCACAGCATAATGAGAATGGTACATATATGTCCCTGCCTGCAATAATTTAAACTTTTAAACAGATTTACATATTCATTCTCAATACCACAAAATATGGTAATATAGTAGAGAGCGTTCATTCAGGTATTCAACATATATGACAGCTTCTTAAATTTGAGTAACTAGACAGGTAGATAGTATATTAAAAAAAAAAAATCCGTTACGAGTTTATTTATACTTGAAGAACGAAAAACTGAGATATAATGGTGAAGTGTTAGGTGAGGGCCAATAAATAGTATATTTAATGGTTCAGTAATAGTATATTAATTAACGATATGAGATTTGACACGTTAAAAAAGAATTCCTGAACACTTTGTTGACAACAAATTGGTAAGTGAAAGTGTCACCAGGGATCGTAGCACATTGTGAAACACCATCTGCTCCATCCATCCAAGGAGTTCCAATCTGCCAAAATAATCAATCACAAAAGGGAATAAGAGTTTCTATTATTACCCAAACAATCCCAAATCTCCAAAACAAAACAAAGAATAATTCCGTCAATAACTTGAGGAAAAAGAAAAAGAAAAAAAAAAAGCAATCAAAAACACTGTTGTATATTTTACCTGTTTGATACTATGCCAATGAATTGCAAAATTTTCCATGAACAATTTGTTGATAACATTGACAATAATCGTGTCGCCTTCTGTGGCGGAAATTACAGGCCCTGGAGTCATACCATTAATGGTTATAGCCAATTTTTTGTAACAGTCCTGAGACTTGTACTGGTATGTAATATCCCATGTGTAGTTGTGAACTCTAGCCTCTGATAAGGAGTTGAACATGAAGGAGAATTTTAGAGCTAGAAAAATGATCATCAGAGATTTTCTGCATTGCACAAGCTCAAACATGGCTTGATTTGTATAAAATTGGGTTGATGGTTTTTGGAGATTTTGGGATGGAAACTTGGTGGGTTTTTGTGTTGGGTTTTAGCTAGGGTGCATTTCATGGTCTTTATATAGAAATGAAATGAGTAGGGAAATATGAGTAAAAACTATAAGGGTAGTTGAAAAAGGAGGTAATTAATACAATTGTCGCAAATGACATTTAAGTAACTAATATAAATAAGAATAATGCTAAACATCTCATCTAAAATTCCATCTTTTTCATTCTAACACATATGGCATGTGAGCCTATGAGATGTCAAATTGTAAATGGATATACATTAATGATGTTTTATCTCATCTAGTATATGTATCTATTTACTATTTGACATTTCAAGTGCTACATATGTTAGGATGAAAAATATGGAATTTTAGGTGGGATGTGTTGTATTATTATATAAATAAAGTTAGTCTTGAGACTGGAAACTAATTTTGACACTATTTTATGGATATTGGATTTAATAGATTTATTTATTTCTATTTTTCTCTCTCTACCTTTTACCGTTTTATCTATAATTAATTTATTTTTGTTCCTTTTTCCTCTCTCATCTCTAGAAGATTGGGTTTTGAAGACTCACGTTCTACCGAATTGAATTAAGAGCGTTTTTTTACAAATTACAACAATGCTTTCTTACCAATTACCACAACGGAAAAAGACCGTAAAGAAGGAGATTTTTTATTTATTTATTTTATTTTATTTTATTTATTTTTAGTATAGAATCCCAAAAAAAAATTTCAACCCCAATAAATACTTCTTTAACTTTTCTAATTAAATCTAATTAATATTATATTTAGAGCCCACCCTGAGATAGGGGGTGCCCGCCCTGAGATATGGAGTGCCCGCACACGACCCAAAAAAAAAAGTGTCCAAAAAAGACCCTTTTTTTTTTTTTTTTGGTGTTTAGTGTTCACATCTTTATAAATAAAGAGTCTAAATTTAGTTGTTATTTTTCAAACTTCAAATAATTATATCAAATTTGAGCCTTTAAAAAAAATGGAAATCAATTTCTTATATAAAAATTGGACTCAATATAGATTTTCGTTAGAATTGTTAAAAGCAAATAAGTAGCTCTATTTGCACCCTTGAAAAATTGTATGTGCATCCCTCTTTACATATGCACCTCTTTAAGAGTTATTTTATTTATTTTATTTTATTTATTTTTAGTATAGAATCCCAAAAAAAAATTTCAACCCCAATAAATACTTCTTTAACTTTTCTAATTAAATCTAATTAATATTATATTTAGAGCCCACCCTGAGATAGGGGGTGCCCGCCCTGAGATATGGAGTGCCCGCACACGACCCAAAAAAAAAAGTGTCCAAAAAAGACCCTTTTTTTTTTTTTGGTGTTTAGTGTTCACATCTTTATAAATAAAAAGTCTAAATTTAGTTGTTATTTTTCAAACTTCAAATAATTATATCAAATTTGAGCCTTTAAAAAAAATGGAAATCAATTTCTTATATAAAAATTGGACTCAATATAGATTTTCGTCAGAATTGTTAAAAGCAAATAAGTAGCTCTATTTGCACCCTTGAAAAATTGTATGTGCATCCCTCTTTACATATGCACCTCTTTAAGAGTTATTTTATTTATTTTATTTTATTTATTTTTAGTATAGAATCCCCAAAAAAAATTTCAACCCCAATAAATACTTTTTTCACTTTCCTAATTAAATCTAATTAATATTATATTTAGAGCCCACCCTGAGATAGGGGGTGCCCGCCTTGAGATATGGAGTGTCCGCCCACGACCCAAAAAAAAAAGTGTCCAAAAAAGACCCTTTTTTTTTTAGTGTTTAGTGTTCACATCTTTATAAATAAAGGGTCTAGATTTAGTTGTTATTTTTCAAACTTCAAATAATTATATCAAATTTGAGCCTTTAAAAAAAATGGAAATCAATTTCTTATATAAAAATTGGACTCAATATAGATTTTCGTCAGAATTGTTAAAAGTAAATAAGTAGCTCTATTTGCACCCTTGAAAAATTGTATGTGCATCCCTCTTTACATATGCACCTCTTTAAGAGTTATTTTTTTTTTTTAAAAAAAAATTATATTTTGTAAGTACACCCCAAACATTACCAAATATACCCTTTCTTTTATTATATTTTTTAATATTCTAAAAAGATTAAAACAAAATAAAATAGAAAGGTCTCCTCCCTTTTCATTTTCTAAGCAAGTTCTTCTCTCCTTATTTACATATGCTATTTCTTTGAGTGGAAACTGTCATGCATATCTATTTGCTTTGTAACTTTTTTTATTTTTATTTTTTCATTTTTTTTCTCTATATATCGCAATATAAACTTGATGAAAATTATTTTGATTAAGTTTTTGTAAATTTTCTCAAAAAATAATTCAGCATATATATAAATTATTAAATACCAAATTTCACAAGATTTTAGTTGTGGAATTGAACAAAGAGGCCCACAACAACTCAGACCGGCACTAGAGATGCACATTTTCCCTTGAATCCCCAAATCCCCACGTCCCTAGGGGATGATTTTCATCCCTAAATTGAAATGAGAATGGGGATGGGGATGTTTCCTATTTTCCCCACAATTATATTGAAATGGGGATGGGGATTGGGATGGGGATGGGACGGGATGGGGATGGGGATGGGAGGGGGGGGGGGGGGGTCCCCCATTCCCATTTCCCATTTCCCATTTCCCCAAAACATATATAAATACTTATTTATTCTTTTTAAAGACAAAGCTTAAAACCTAAATCTAAAATCTTCTTTCAAGATTTATAATAAAATGTTTGTTTTTTTAGTTTAATTTGTAATTTTTAATCAAATAGGAAAATGGAGAAATAGGGAAATGGAAGAAAAGGGAAAAAACGAGAAAAATGGAAAACTGGGGTTGGGGATGGATATACCTCCCCCCAAAATTCTCCATCCCCATTCTCATCAAATGGGGGAAATTGGGGAGAGGGATGGGGATGGGGATGGGGATGGGGGGATCTATATCCATCCCCATTCCCTAAATGTACATCTCTAAACGGCACTGATTTTATCTCCCTCTCTCTTGTTTTTTTTAATTTTTATTTATCTGTTATGATTTTCTCTTCTCTCTTGTCTCTCACTTTTTTCTTTTCTTTAAATACTCAAATAATTGCCTAAAAAAAACACTCGCATAATAAATCTTTCAATTCTTCTCATGTATCAGTTTCAATAATGAAATCAAATTGCACATCTCCGTGTATTTTTCTTATTGTCATATATTTTTTTCTGTTTACTTTCAATTTTGACAGTAATGCATTACTTTCAATTCTCACATTAAAGAACTCTTTAAAGTGCATTAAAGATAACCATATTTTTCGGAATATTTAAACTACACTTTACACTTCTCTTCTATTAAGAAAATCAGGAATTTATTTTCTAATCCATTGAAGAATTTCATACCTCTATTAAAATTTTATTTTTATAAACATCTTCCTTAATAGTGTTTAGCTCATGCACAGCTATCAAGTATGTAATGCTATATAGTAGCTAGTTGTTATATAGTTAGCCAATAAATATTTACAGACACTAAATTCAACCTTTTTTTTTTGCGAGTTTTTCAATTAAATAATTAGCAAGACATATAATACTCGTACATAGTGAATTTTATTCAGGTGGTTAGCGAAACTAACGGTCCGAAATGAGTGTGAAACAACTAATGCCGACACATGTAGGGATGCTTTTTGAAACAATGGAAGAAGTTAGAAAATATTATGAAAATTATGGCTGACAAGTATTTTGGATTCGTATTCGATCTTCATCTAAGACTAGATTATAAAATAATATCGTTTATAAAATTATGGTACATGAAATATATAAAATAATATCGTTTATAAATAAATAAATAAATAAATATACATACATACATACATATAAATATATATATATATATAAATGCTCAAGTCCAGTGTACATTGATATAACTTTATTAGTGCGTTGGATGTGGACTATTAAATTTATATACTTTGACTCAAAGTGTATGCACTTGTCAAAACTTCTCCATAATCAGTGGTCCAGATGTATTTGTACTGATGTAATTATATCAGTACGCACTGATGTGAATGTGACCATATATATATGTCGGTTATATCTTAAAGAATCCCTTATTTTAATTCAAAGTAAGGAATTCAATGGAATCCATCGATTTTAATGAATTTTGATATGTTTTTTTTCTTGTACGTAGATGATAAGTTCAATTAAATCCACTTGTAAATCATGAATTTTTTTTAAGTATTACTTCGTATTAAAATAAGAAACTCTTACGATCAGAGAATCACTATATATATAGCTTATATGGGAAAAAAAATGCAAGATCATATGCAAGAGAATCAATTGACTTGAGGAACGGAGGGCCAATTGTTATAGCTTCTGTGACTATAACCGTTTGAGGAAGAATTCTTCATTTGACTCTATTTAATAATGTATCTAATGAATAGATATATATCATGGAGAATACTAACCATGATCACTAATCTACTCTGTCGAGTTCTATAACAAAAATCTCAAGACATTTAAATTTCATGCTTCTTGTTTCATCAACTAAAAGACTTATGCAATAACAAGTAAGCGATACTAGATGTGATAGATTATTTGCTAAAATAAGTTCATTTTGTGAGATACGCAATATAGATGTTCTAGATATAAATGCCTGTTACATTACAAGACAAGGTCAAACTCACCATCAACGAGAAAATTATACAATTGAGCAGCAGTTAGATATATTTAGAGTATCTCAAATGCAATGATATTTTAACGTGCCAATGCTTTAACTTATATATAAAATAAAAATGCTCCAATGCAGCGCCAAATATTGTGTCAAATTTGATATAAACTATACTTTGTGCCAAATTTGGCACATCAATAAATGCTATTTTTTTTAATTACAAAAATACCGTATTGAATACATTAATTGTTGACTTTTATAAATTTAAATAATAAAAAAAATATTATATAAATCGAATGCATTAATTATACTTGTTGACTTTAATAATTTTAAATAAAAATAATTAAAAATAGCATTTCAAATAGAATTATACATTGGAGTACAATATTAAAATAATGTGCCAAATATAATATTTTACTATTTTTTATGCCAAATTTGGCTTTGACATTGACATTGACATATATATTAGAGATGATCTTAATGTTGCAATTGATTTTCAATTACAAGAATTAAATATGAGTATAGATTCGATTATAGATGATTTTTTTAGATTTTGAAGAGTGACGAGTTCCATTTTGATTCATAAAGCTTGTGTTTATTTTATTTATTAATTTATTTTTTGTAGCATTACTAAAGGATATTACATTTGGTTTTTTAATAATTTAGTATTTCAATATTAGTATATTTGTCTTGTATCAACTTGAATATATGTTTTTGTCATAGCTCCCAAAATTAAAATCTTAACTTTGCCCCTGCATGTACATGATGAACCAACCATATTGATAAAATGTTTGGCTTCACTATTGTTGTAGGTTGTAGCTGTTTTACCGTTCGAACCGATGCTCGAAAGCCTTATAAATAGGTTTGTATATACATTGTGACTCTGCAGGGGACATACATCTCTTGTTTGAGAGAAAAACTTGGGTGTATCCGATGCACCACACAGGAATTTGATGGTGGTGCATCGAATCCATTCAATGAGTGATACGTTTCACTCCAAATTTTATTTTTTCCAACTCATTTTTTCTCTCCTTCTCCATCTATCAGACGCCACTCTCTTTCATTTTCAGACCACCGCCGATCGTTGATCACCGATCCTCGACAGCCAGAGCAAGTGAGTCGACACCTCCCATACCGGAAGGTGCGAAATGTGACGACCTTCCGATCTCTCAAAAGGGTTATCGCCAAACAAAATTGTCTTGGTGGTCAAACCGTCGTTCGAAGTTCAAAAAACCAACCGTCGCTGACATCATCACCGGTGAGTTGACCAATAAAATCACTGGGGAAACGTTTGCCGGGTTCCTACCGTCTTAACCCAAGTGTTCGTTTTCGGATTCAAGTTGTGTGGAGAGAGAAATGAATCAAAACCCAAACCGTTGTCAAACCTTCGTCATTAGATATGTGCCGATCCGTACCAAATTCAATGAAACCGATCACGCATGTAAGATCCTTGATTTGTATTGGCTTGATTCCATTGCAAAACTCTCTATATTTGTAATAAGTATTGCTTAAGTGGTTCTTGGTGAAAAGAAACATCAAAGGTTTAAAGCGACGTCTTATGCAAATATTGTCTTCAAGAGGAAAATCGCATACTTGGATGCTAAGGTATCAAGTTTCTTCTTCCTCTTGCAGGCGTAAGCGCATACACACACACACAATTCATTCATAAGTGTCCTTGCATTTTTGTGCACCATTTATATAGCACATTCACATGTTTTTGTATGCTCATGCATTGAACTCATATTGGCATATATTGTAGAGTTGCATGTTCTAAGACTATGTCTAGGAAATGACATACTTGTGTGATTTTGTGTTTATTTGTTTATGTTTTATTGTATTTGGACTTGAACATGATCTCTTATAATTCCTTATTGAGTCTCGGTCATTTCGGTTACTCATTCATTAGGTTTCGAGTCCAAACGATGTAGCTACGTTACTTTACGTTCTCATTCGTTGAGTTATCTTCATCGTTGTTTTCCGAGATGAATTCTTAACCTTTTTGCAAAGTTTTTTAGTCTTCGTTGTACATGACGGAGTCACGATTTCTAATCCAAAGACAGATTTGAAATCGGAGTTCGAAGGCCCGAATACGGTCGAAGAATGTGAGAGGTGTGCGAGAGGAGCAAGATTGGCCAAAGGCCAACCTTGCATGGCCACGTGTGGCACACGGGCTGGACCCCTCTCTACCCATGTGTTACACACTTGCCCCACACATGGAGTGGCAGCCCTTGATTGGCTCGTTTTTCCATCTCTTGAAATTTCTTTCCAATTTTCCCAACTTCCAAACACCATAACTTTCTCATTCGGACTCCGAATTGAGTGATTCAAGTTAGAGAATCTTTGTATTGAGTGATTCAAGTCCCTTACCATCTCCAAAAAGGTTTACAGCAGTTTGATCAAGTTTTGTGATGGTTCTACCCTCAAAACCGAAACTACACGAGATTCCTAGGTATTGAACTAAACTTTGTGATTTTATCTTTTATGATCTTCAATTACCTTGGGTTTTCTTCTTCTATATGTATGTGTATATATGGTGAATGCTATTGAGAAAGATAGCTTCATAATCAAACTTAATCAAGTCTAATTAGAGAAAAATATGAACTAGTTTTCTATAATTCTAGTTTTTTACATGTTTGAGAGTTGTGTTGTGATTAGTTTGATATCTAAGGTTATTTATGATTTGATTGACTCATTTTATAATTAATAACCTTAGCATGTGCTTGTATCCTTTATTTGAACAAATCTAAGATTAGCACATTTGATTTTGTGTTTAGAGCTAACTAGGATTTAATTAATTATTCATTATATCATTGCTCTAAATACTTGCTAGAATATTCATTGATCATATTTTGTGATTCTAGCATTTTTGGTATATGTTTCTAATATCTTGAATATATGCTTTATGTATATGATTTATTCAAGTGTTAGCTTTGTGAATGAAACTAGGAATCACATGTGTTAGGTGTTTCACATGCTCTAGGTTTCAATTCATGATTTTATGACTAGACAATATTTGACTTGTGTGCCATATGATTAAGTCTATGTCTACATGATTTGTACTTGATCCATACATTTCATATGTTCATGCATCATCTTGTATGATTGCATCACTTGAATTGTTAAACTAGAATATCATACATTGTGTGCTCATTGTCTAATTCTAGTTTCCATAAGTTCATATTGATCAAATGTCTTATGTTGAATGTGCTTGTATCATTTGCATCACTTAGATCATTTGCCTTGCAAAAGGTGGAAAGTCTTTTGTTAAGGTGAGTGAAGCCTTAATTTGAGCAAAAAAACTTGGCTAGGAAAGTATTCTGGATAGCCAAGCAAGGAGTCTTAGTTAGGGTCAAGAGGATCCGGATAATTAAGCAAAAGTCTTAGCTAGGAATTGGTACTCCGGATGGTTGAGCTAGGGAAGCTTAACTAGGATCATTTGTGATCTAGATAGCTAAGCAAGGGAATCTTCCTAGAGACGTGAGCGTCTTGGATAGGAAGTTACTTCCTAGAGGTGTAGGACACATCTCGGATAGGAAGTAGGCTAGGTGGTTCACTAGGCCTGATGGTAGACTATGATTTGATAGCTTAGGGTGGATATCATGAGTTGATAGCCTTGAGTGTGTAAGTCCTTCTCATTATAGTGGATTGCTTAGCCGGTGGTTGTGGATTCAACCCGTGGACATTTCCTCTTCGGAGGTTTACCATGTAAAAATCAATGTGTTAAATGTCTCTATCTCTATCTCTTTATATTTGTATGTATGATGAATATAACTTGTTTAAGATCTTCATTTCCTCACATCCTTGTAAACAAGTTATTGGTAAAGAAAGAGATACACACATTATTGGTTGAATCAACACTTGTCTCTTGTATGTTGTAAGTGTTTGAACATTGTATCTTGTAATATTCTATATCAAGTTGTAAAGTTCTACTTAGTGTAATTACATTGTAATATTCAAAGTACAACTTGTGGAATTTGCTCTTCATTGAATATGCTTGTATATAAGATACATTGTCTCTTGTTATATGTTATGTAAACTAAGGGTGGTGAATTGAGTATACATGTGTTAATTGTTTTCTCATAACAATCATGTTAAAGGTTAATTTGTATGCTCACTAAGGTTTTGACATAAGTCACGAAAGAGTTTTAAAATTAGAGTATTAACCTATTCACCCCCCTCTAGGTTGTTTAGTATAACCTTATAGGTATTTTTAGTGCTAATGAACTCAACATTGTTCGATCTTCTAGATCCAACCATCGCCGGAATAAAACGGCTTCGGAGAATGATCGCTGGTGACGAATCCAAATTGAGAGTGAGAAAATGGGAGAGAGTTTGATGGATGGTGAAGAAGAGAGAGGAAATGAGGTGGAGGAAAAAAAAGTGACACATGTAATTCAATGAGTGGATCCGATGCACCACCATCAGATTCCAGTGTGGTGCATCAGATGCACCCAAGTTTTTCTCCTTATTTGAATATTAAGTCTGTTAGAGTAGGAGAGAGAGAATATTGTATAGGTTTGTAATGAGATGAATACGGATAGAATATAGTAAGTTCTTTTCAAACTTATAAAAATGAATGTCTTATATAATTGAAATAAGTTCTTTTTTTTTTTTAATTTTTATTTTTATGAGGAAAACACAGAATTACAAACGAACTCAGCATTCAGTCGAAGCCACCGAACTAACACACGAGGGATAATCCTTCAGCCAAAACAGATCCTCCACACAAGAGAGGCCGTTTTTAGCTAACAAATGGGCTAACTGATTAGCCTTTCTAGGCATGAAACTAACCGACACACAATGAGCCAACACTAGCTTGTTCTGGACTTCAGATATCACAGTCCCAACCTCAGACTGAAGAGTCTCTACGCCATTAATCCAGCCAACAACAACAGCAGCGTCAGACTCAATCATGCAAGGATATAAACCTTTAAATAAGTTCTTTTCATACTTATGTTTTGAATGAATGTCTTATATAATTGAACTCTTTGTACACACAATTAGTTATGAAACAAAACTTTTAATGTGTATAAACATCTTTTATGGTTGTCAATGATTAATAAAGATATACCACACACATGGCCTCTTGCCATGGTGGTGGACTTTTCCTTTGGAAACCCCCATCACCTAAGATCGATGCCTAGTATATGCATGGCTTAAGGCCAATTTTCCCACTATTGGTGTGGGTTTTATCCCACTTATATGTGGGTGCTCTCTCCCCTATTGTGGGAGTGTCAGTCCGGACTGAGCTTGTAGAGCCCTATCTTGCCGGTCCCGGCAGTTGTTGTTGTAGTTAAAAAAATAAAAATAAAGATATACCTTAATTCATCCATGGATTTTCATAAGAGTAATGCTAGATATCATATCTAAAATCACAACTTTTCCATTACAACACATGTAGCAGCTGATGTGTTAATTGGTGAGTGGAAACACATTAATAATGATTTATCTCACTTATCCATGTATTTATGTATCCACTCACCAATTGATACCTTAATGACCATATGTGTTGTGATGGAAAAATTGTGATTTTAGATGTGATATCTAGCATTACTCTTTTCATAAAGTAAGATTAGTACAAGACTCTTTCTCTCTCTCTCCCTCTCTCTCTCTCTCATGCATAGATTAGGACAATTTTAGGGCTTTTTTGTTTTTCATATATGAAGTCTTAAACGATCTAGAAAGTACAATTCATACGTTTTGTTTGTTTTTTAAGTGGTCCAAAATTTGAAAAAGTACACAAAAACATTTGAATATAATAAGTTGAAAAACTTGACTTTTATTTGAAATTAAAACAAGATAATGGATTTTACACATTCCTTCCAAGAATACCCTTTCATAATTTAATAAAGGGAAAATTGCACAAAGTTCTCATAAGTTCAACCAATATTGCACTCAGATGCAACTTTTGTTAAAATTGCACATACTTTCCTTGCTTTTCATTGACTAATTGTTTGTCTAGCCTTAAAATTTAAAATAACTAAATTACCCCTGAATTAATTATTTTATCATAATAATTATTATATTTGAGGATTTTATTATAATAAAATTAATTAAGTAACCATTTTTTCTATTTAAATTGTTAGGGATTTTATTACAAATAGAACCTAATTAATTAACTAACCATTTTTTTATTTAAAAAAACATTTTTTAAAGAAAAATTAAAACAAATTGATAATTTCTTTTTTTAAAATAAAACAAAAACGGTTAGTTAATTAATTAGATTCTATTTGTAATAAAATCCTAACCGTTTAAATGAAAAAAATGGTTAGTTAATTAATTTTATTATAATAAAATCCTCAAATATAATAATTATTATAATAAAATAATTAATTCATGGGTAATTTAATTATTTTAAATTTTAAGGCTAGACAAATAATTTGTCAATTAAAAGCAGGGGAAGTATGTGTAATTTTGACAAAAGTTGCATCTGACTGTAATATTGGTTAAACTCATAGAAAGTTTCTGCAACTTGCCCTTTAATAAATTACAACATTAATTTGTTAAAAACAAAAAATAGTTTTGCACAGTAAAAGAAACCGCACCAGTATTGTTGGCCACTGTGTGGTTCTACTTGGTCTCTACTATTTTTTATTTATAATATTTATTAATTTACTTTCATATTTTTTTTTTATTATTTTATCTAATTTTGATACTTTTAAATATTATTTATGTTATTTATATTTTTAAAGAAAATTTTTAATAAAATTTCAAATGTTAATTAAATTAATTTACATAAAAAATTACTAAAAAAATATTTGGCCAAATTAATTATTCCAAACACTAATATATAAGACAATTTATAGTTAAAAAGGTAAAATAGTTTTGTTACCAACTTTCAGATATTTATATTTAGACATCATAAAAAATAAAATAAAAAATAAAAAAAAATAAACAAGGGTACGGATATTGACACCCATAAATATGACAATCACACCCATATTTATAAGTATATCCACGTTTAAAATTTAAAATTAAAACATTGCTATAAACGCTCATCTTAATGCCAATAATACCCTTATTTAAATGAATATTTTCATTTTAATACAATTTATTTATAATCCCTCTTATTTTATTAAGACACCCAATGTCACATTGTCACTACCCTATTCAATGCCCACATATATACCATCACATCTTAGCCGTTGAATTCAATATTCACAATTTATTTTTATAGTTTCAATCTTTATATATTGGCCTTGACTATGGTACAAATAATATATATTTGTTGTACCATACAACACTTGAAAAAGCTAATAAAAATAATAATAAAAAATATATTACTGCATGACAGCCCAAAAACCGGTTGCTGCATGTATAATATTATATATATATATATATATATTAATAGTATAATTATATTATATTACATAATAATTAATAAAATATGATATTTTATAAAAAAAAATATATGAAAAATTAATTTTAATATGTGAAAATTTAGAAATAAAATAAAATAATATATTATTTGAAAAAATTATTATTAAATAAAATAAAATAAAAATTAATAAAATTTGAATTTGAAGAACGAGTTCAAGGTAGGTTGAACATTTTTAACGTTCATCCTAACGTTAAACTTATTCCGGGAACAAGTTAACGTAAACCTATATGAACGTTAAACTTGTTTCGGGAACAAGTCAACGTAAATCTTCATGAACAAGTTCAACGTAGGTTGAACAAGTTTAACGTTCATCCTAACATTAAACTTGTTCCAGGAACAAGTCAATGTAAACCTTCATGAACAAGTTCAACGTAGGTTGAACAAGTTTAACGTTCATCCTAACGTTAAACTTGTTCCACGGGAACAAGTCAACGTAAACCTATATGAACAAGTTCAACGTAGGTTGAACAAGTTTAATATTCATCCTACCGTTAAACTTGTTTCGGCAACAAGTAGACGTAAACCTTCATGAACAAGTTCAACATAGGTTAAACAGGTTTAATGTTTATCCTAACATTAAACTTGTTCCGGGAACAAGTCAACGTAAACCTTCATGAACAAGTTTAACGGTCATCCTAACGTTAAACTTGTTCTAGGAACAAGTCAACGTAAACCTTCATAAACAAGTTCAACGTAGGTTAAACAAGTTTAACGTTCATCCTAACGTTAAACTTGTTCCGGGAACAAGTCAACGTAAACCTTCATGAACAAGTTCAAAGTAGGTTGAACAAGTTTAACGTTCATCCTAACGTTAATTCCACGGGAACAAGTTAACGTAAACCTACATGAACAAGTTCAACGTAGGTTGAATGTTAAACTTGTTCCGGGAACAAGTCAACGTAAACCTTCATGAACAAGTTCAACGTAGGTTGAACAAGTTTAACGTGCATCTTAACGTTAAACTTGTTCCAGGACACGTTAAACTTGTTCCAGGAACAAGTCAACGTAAACCTTTATGAACAAGTTCATCGTAGGTTGAACAAGTTTAACGTTCATCTTAATGTTAAACTTGTTCCGGGAACAAGTCAATGTAAACCTTCATGAACAAGGTTAACGTAGGTTCAACAAGTTTAACGTTCATCATAACGTTAAACTTGTTCCAGGGGAACAAGTCAACGTAAACCTACATGAACAAATTCAACGTAGGCTGAACGAGTTTAACGTTAATCCTAACGCTAAACTTGTTCGGTGAACAAGTCAACGTAAATCTACATAAAAATTTTAAATTGTTTAATATAAAATAAAAAAATTTGATTAATTATTCGATTAATCATTTTGTGCCACATTTTTTTCTAGCAACTTTTACACTTTGAAAAGATTAAAATGTTTTTTGTGCTATTCTTTTTTCTTTTCTGCACTAGTGATCTAGAATACCAATTACTAAGATAATTTCGAATCTACTAAGGTGCGTACAAGCAATAAAATAAAATGTCATAATTGTTTAATATAAAATAAAATAAATTTTTTTGATTAATTATTCGAATAATCATTCTGTACTAAATTGTGACCTTGCTTTACATTTTAACAACTTTTACACTTTGAAAAGATTAAAATGCTTTTAGTCTACTAACAGACAATGAAGCATAAAATGTAAAAAAAATTCAAATAAATGAGAACAAACAAAATACTCATGGAAAAATAGACACTGAATCCATGGCCGCACCCCCAAACTTAAATTGAACAATGTCCCTAATGTTTACACAAAAGCGGGAGGCCAAACGCAAAACCGACACATCATTTTAAAAATAAGCACAAAGATCATCCACACTCTTAATCTGTAAAAACAAATAAATAAATACAGAAAGAGAAAATAAAAAGAAATATAACTTAAACCAAAATAGTAATCCAAAATAAACACATATGTTCATAAAAGCAATAAAACGACAATACTTAAATAGCAAAAGTTGTTTTTCAATGAGAAGGGCAACCTTGGGGTGATCTGGGTGAGATCGCCCTGGGGTCGCCATCCTCTCAGTTTCTTAGATGGATTTTTTATTGATAAGGGCGACCTTGGGGAGATCTGATTGTGCTCGTCCTGGGGTCGCTATCGTCTCGGTTGTTTGGATGCATTTTTGCCTGATAAAGACGATCTTGGGGATAGCTGTGTGAGCTTGCATTGGGGTCGCTATCCTCTTTGTTTCTTGGATGGTTTTTTGCCTTATAAGGGCTATCTCAGGGCGTTCTTTGTGAGCTCTCCCTGGGGTCGCTATCCTCTCGGTTTCTTTAATGGATTTTTGACTGATAAGGGCTACCTTAGGGCGAGTTGATGAAGCTTGCCCTGGGGTCGCTTTCAATCACACACGTCAAATTTGAAGAAAATTTATTTTACCATTATTAAGTTTTTCCCTTATTAATTTGGTCCACCAACCCTTAAATCAACCAAAATATCCCTAGCATAAACATTTTGAAATCAAATCTTTGCAAAAACTCTCTTGTTTCTCCAACTCACGCTACACACTTAAACTAAGGATTTTTCCACCAGATTTCTATGAACCTAAATGCCATTCTTACAAACATGAAACCTTCAGCAGATGATTCCCAAGCAACTAACGTTTGAGCCACCTCGGAACCTTTTCCAAGTAAGTGAAATTGATAAGTAATTGTTTAGTATTTCATAAGTAATTGTATCTTGAATATAGTTCCACTCAAAATATTAAATGTTCATGGCTTGTAGGTAGTAATATGAGTATGAGTCATGGAATGTTTAGCAATGGAACTAGACATTTGTATTTGAACAATGAAGGACACTTAAGGTGGCATGAGGCAAACACAACACATACAAACAATGAGGAGTATAATCGAAATGACACTTACAACAACAATGAATGGTCATATCATGTGCCGTTTGCACACGGTAATGTTTCCACATCCCCAGGTTTGTCTGATGATAATTTGGTGCAACCGGCTGATGATCTCTTACATAGTGAACTTATAAGTTTACAAGCTTACAAGTCAGAGATATTATGGGGAAAGAGTTTATATCTGTTACTAATGCTGAGGAGTTTTACATGTGTGTGAAGTTTTCTCCCGATTTTTTAGAGTATTTATCTGGGCCACACTTGTTTTGTTTGATTTTGGCAAGTCTCTGCAGTCCTATTGTAATAGTTGTAACTTATAATACTTAAAAAAAAAAAAATCAAAATGAATAACTTATCAAAATTATATAGTAATCACCCTCACGGATATGGTAATGATTTGTACGGCGTTAGTAACCATTTTTCAAACAATTTTTGAAATTTTGACTTGTAATATTTTATCGACCATTGTAACAACCTTCACGGCTCCAGTAACTATTTTACGGCTTTGGTAACCATTTTACAATTTTTGAAATTTTAACATGTAACCATTTTCACGGTTTTGATAACCACATTCGTGGCTCCATAACAATTGTTACGACTTTGGTAACAATTTTTTTTATTTTTGAAATTTTCACTTGTAACAATTCATAAAAATACTTGACTTATAACTTATTGCAAATAGTATGTTTAATGAATTAATAGGAAATTTAGTAAATATTTAATAATATATATCAATAATTAATTTGTAAAACATAAATACATAATAGTAATTTTTTTCATTATCATGTTAATAGTAATCGTGTGGATTGCCATCCTCTATCTCCTTGAGTGTGCGGGTTTGAGTTTCCTTTCTATTTATTTGCCTCATAGGTCTACTTATAATGTTGTGCAAAGTATTGTGAAGATTGCTCTTTCTAAAGCTTTTGGTTTGTTAAAAGAGGTTAACCCTCTGTTGTTTTTCCAGTTATAGCTGATTGGCAGAGTATTTTGTAGTTTGAATTTCCTTAATGAATATTTTTATCTAAAAAAAAGTGAATCAATTAATGAATAAATATTTACATAATAATAAAATTCCGGAAAATTAATTTTAAAAAATCTAACATTGTCAATAGTTAATATAAAAATATTTTCCCACATTGTCAATATTTCGTCTTAATTTCAGTTTAAAATTTAAAGTAATAATTTTAATAATTAACAATTATTCCTCATTGTCAAAAATTATTTTTTTTGCCAAGGTCCCAACAACATGCTTAGTCTTCAGAATCTTCAAATTCAACATAACCTGTACAAAATAGGGTTCAATAATCACTATGGAGTAATGCCATAAGAAGATGAAAACACACCATCAAGAAGTTTGAATTGCAAGACTTCTATGAATGAAAATGTAATTATATTTAACTAAGTTACGCAAAAAATGACTTTAGGTGAGGTATAAAATGAATGTGAAAGACATGATTACATAAAAGTTAACTAAGAAAACACCATAACAAATTTATGTCAAAGAAACCAACTTAAAAAGTTCACTGATTTAAGGGAGGCAAGATGATCGCTAGAAACCAAGAGGTTCAAGATTGAATTCTATAAGATATAGAACATTCAAAATAAATGGCGGTGAAAACAAATCACAAGATCATCAATTTCATGTATTGACAAACAAAATATAGTTATATAAAAACAATCAGCAACATAAAATCAGTGACAGACTAGCTTTTTTTTATTTTTATTTTTTTTATTGAAAGCACGTACAAGTTAATAAGAGCAGTGGAATTGCCAGTAAACCAGTAACACAGCTGACCCTTGGTCAGCCTCATATACAACATCAGCCACAGATAAAAACACGTTCAACTTGTGTCCATCCTTTCTACCATCACAACTACAAGTGTTTTTCAGGTCTAATAATTTCAAATCAGCAAAGACTAGAGTAGAACCAGGTCAAAAGTTAGAAAAATGGGTTTCAAAAACCAATAGTTTGATTGTAAATCTTACCAATCATCTTATCATTGAAAGCAAATTAGATCTTACCAAGTCACTAATTGAGAAGAAATCAAACTTCCACTTCAAGAAAAAATATTTAAGATAAAAAAAATATCCTATAAGATTATCACACAACAAATTTTAATTCAACTAGGGTTGGCAAGGTTATGAGGCAAATCACTCAAATTCCAAGAAGAAACTACCTACAAGCTGAAAATCTCAATAATTACCTGAAGGCAGCATATTTACCAATAGAGTGCTAGTCTAGGCAGAATCTAAAATCTCTAAGAGAATTAAACTTTAAAAGTAAGAAGCATAAGCAAAGAGTTTGACTCTATTGGTGTGCTATGAATCAAGGACTATATTTTCAGGAACAGCAAAACAGAAAAGAGAACACACATGTGGGGTTCATCCTGCCATTTATCCCACCAAAGGATCAAGTACTTTATCGATCAAAAACGATAGACATGAATCATCTTCAATAGCATATATCAAAAAAGATATATTCTAAAACTTATTACAACATGGAAATGGCAAAATGAAAAAAAAAAAAAAACAATATAGGAGAAAATTAACTTGGTAGATCATTCATTGACCAAAATTAATCTGTCATCTGCATAATAAAATATGTAAAAAGCATAAACAGACATGCTTACGATTGTTTATAAAAAAAATTCTCAAAGTTATGTATGTTCAAACAACTTAAAGATTATAAGGGAAATTATATGCCTCATTAGAACAGTAGAGCATAAATGAGAGGGCTATGCAATTGACTTAGCCTTGTTGTATTCCCTAACTGCCAGGTCATATTCACCCTTGCTAATACTCCCACGAATCGTACTAGGCAAGTTAAACAATGTTCTGAACCTCTGAAGCATTACTTGGACAGACCTTATATTCCGTTTGTGCTTACAATGGATTCAAACAAGAAACAAGTAAACTTGCAATTAGGTGAATCTAGATGCATGGATTTCCAAGAAAATCTGAAATTTATATCTTACCAACCTGTCTCTCAAATAGAGGTTCAAAAGCACAACTAGCCCAAGAATTAACTCCTTGCATTAGATTGAACAAGTGAGAAGTCCCTGAACCTTCGGGATCATCTTCAATCCGTTTCAATTTTGACTAAATATCTGCACAAACATCAAATTTACAATGAAACCAATAAACATGGACTCATTCCAACATTTATAATCTTTAAAACCGATACATAATAAAACCATAACCAACAGATGAAATACTTACATACCAATATAACATCAATTGTAGTTTTGCAAGAGACAAAGCAATCAAGATTATCCTTAACCAATTGTTTTCTCTAATGAGTCTGTCCTTTAAGATCAGTTTTCAGACCAAGAGAACCAGGCTCCAAATCTGCTCCACTGGTATCTTGGTGTACTCGAGATAGAAACAGCTTTGCCCTAAATAGGGCATAGCTATACACCCACCCACCCACCCAAACAACCAAGAAGCTGTATATAAATTGGAAACTACCAAACATGGCACATCTACACACCCACCCACTCAAACAACCAACAAGCTGTACATAAATTAGAAATTGCCAAACATGGCATAGCTACACACCCACCCACCCATTTCATATAAAATTGCATAAAAAAATGCATAATAACATCTTCCTGCCAAAAATCAATCCTTAGCTCTCGTTGACAAAGAAAACACAGTACTCTTAAACAAGCTTTACTTTACTTAATTACTAGAACCCTAATATCTTTTATGAGATTTCAATGTTTCTAAAAATATTTAAGACTAATAATCATAATAAAAGGAAACATCCAACTCAATTCTAACACATAATGAAGTCTGAGTACCTCTATAATAAATTAGAACTATATATTTCCTAAATGCTACAACTACACATACGGAAAGTAGAGGATATGTAAGAGATATCAAATACTCACCATCAGACATTAGTGATAGATAAACAAAACAAGGGGCTGATGTCATTCTCTGCAACAAAAGATAATTTAATAAGGACACTAACTAAATGAATGCATCTACCAAAAAGTAGTAAAATTAATACAGTTCTAATTAATTTCATGTTTAAAACAGTTATTCATCCAATCAAACAAGCCAGTGAACAAACATCAAGTTGCATTTAATTCCACCTGTCATCAAATTTTTGAATTTGATCAAAAAATGTAGTTTAACTTCAGCATGTCAACATTAGTGGATTTTATATAGCAACATAGTGGAATTTTCTTCATATTCATAATCATAACGAATCCATTCAATCATTGAACATAATTTTTATATAATTCTTCTATATTGATGCAATTGTCACTATCATAAAACTTAAACGGGTACCAGAAAAATATATATACTTCAATTCCCATATAACAATCAAACTTATCAAATGGTGATCCAATAAGAGGTTACTAAGGTTAACCATACGATCTATATAACACAAACAAATCTACACTACTCATTCATGGTATGGATCTAATCAGGCAAGAGAAGTTGTCTAAGGCGATAAGGTAGACAATTAACAGTCCAATTGAATGCAAAATCTTATTGCCAATAGTCAAATATTAGTTATTGAATTAGATGTCCAGATTCTTCTTTAATGTCGGCATTTCAATTCATTATCTAAATTTCATGATAGATTCTACTGTACTAAGACAAATGCTCTTCTTATTGCCATTTGAATCTCATTTCTACCATTAACTAGACACAAAAGCAGAGTATGTAATAATATAATATCAATCTAGTTAACCAGCCTTAAATTACACAAATCAATAAGATTGTATAAATCCACATAGATAATACAATAAGCAAAACCATGTGAGGTGTTCACCAGACGTTCAACACTTTTCCAGTCACCTCTTATTGCAGCATCGCACAACGGTCTGTAGTATTTGCAACACTCTTCTGTCCCTTTACTATCAATAATCCTTTTTTTTTTTGTTAGATAATGATCTATGGAGCAATGCATGGATGCATATTTCTAATATACAGTACTTCTCTTGTGTGGATGTTTACATCTTTTTTCTTTCGATATTAATTTGATCATGAAATTGTTTAACATCTTTTTTCTTTCAACATCTTATGCAACAAAGTAATGCGCCTTTCTCTCCTCAAACTCTCTCACGTTTTAATCCTTTTTTTTTTTTTTTAATTTACTTAATCCCTCTTTATCAATTCTCAGTAGCCACCAAACCTAACATAACACATTAATCCTATGGAGTCTGTACTATTGATGAGAGTTGCACAAATATGAACAAACAAATAAGATAAACTGACTTTTAAGGGAACTTTTAAGAACTAAAGGCCAATTGCACTTTTATTCAAAGCTTCCCCGTTCCACAGAGGCTAACAAATGATAGACCTGAAATCAAATAATTTCCATACGTGAAACAAAAACCATCTATCTACCAACTCTGGACCTAATTCCCAACAATCTTTAAAAGCAAAACCATTAACAGAAAAGAAACTCAACTTGATAAGTTTCTAAAATTGAAAATGCGAAAAATTTAAACAATAAGTGAAATATAAAAGACCAAAACATGAAATATATAAAACAAAACTTGAATCGTGAAATATTTGACAAAAAGATATGAAAAATTTTAACATCGTTTTAGTGACGAACCTGGAGAGATCAACATCAAAATCTTCCACGACTCGTTTATTCAAGTCAGATTTGTTGAGCAAGGACTCGAGGCCTTGTTTTATGGAAATCTATTAGGCTTTGAGCCTTTTTTTTGCTAATTTTTAGGAATTCAAAGCAAGAAAGACAGAGATATTTTTGTTTTAGATTTGAAAACATAAAGTAAAAGAAAAAAATTATACAAAACCCTAATCTTCAAACCGAACAACAATAAATTACCTTACAATTTTGGATTTCGATGATTGAGTTGCACGCCATGTCCAGGCACCAAGATATAGCTTTAAGACCCAGAAATTGAAAGCCATAAACCAAAGCGAGACTGAGAGAGATCTGCAGAGAGAGAGAGAGAGAGTGGGGAGAGAATCGTAGATGGAGAATGAGAGGAGAGAGACAGAGGTTTGTTTTGTTTGAGTAAGAAATTGACTTAACCGGTTGCTGGTGATCTGTGTTTTCTGATTTTCTCTTTTAACCGGTTGATATATTTTCAAAAGTGGTGTTGTATGGTACAACACAACATTCTTATTCGTACCGTAGCAAGTCCCTTATATATTGGATTCTTTTAACACAAGTACCCATGCATGTACGTCTTGAATCAAAAAGCAAGAATGAGAGATAGAGGGATTTTATTTGTTGAAGAGAATGGGGTAGGTTATCAACGGTGTTATGATTAAAATTATTATTAATTAGTTGAAGATATGACTTTTTGGATTTTATTTTTACTTTAATAAAATGATATAATTAAAAATATGGGTGTAATTAATGGGTATACATATTATTGTATTTATTTTTAATTAAACTAATTTATCCTTATTGGTAAATTCATATTGGGATATTTTTGTAATTAAATTTTTTATTAAATTACGGGTGTATTTATCATATTTACGGGTGTCAATATCGACACCCAAAAAACAAACATGTTATTAAGTTTTAACCATTTAGATATGTCAAGACTTCAAACCTATTTAGATTTCAGACAGAAAAACAAATACTACCTTTTGTTGGGCTTTTGAAAAACCTCTATTTGTAAAAGATTTACTTGTAGTAGATCTATTAGAAATAGAGTTTTTGAAGAAAAAAAAATTATAGTTGTTTGATTGGTAGTTTTTTTTTTTTTTTTTAAAGGTCTATTTGGAGAAGCACCTTCTCATGAGCTTTTGCTTAATAGAGGTTTAAACTCTAATAGTCTCCACTCAATTTAAAATAGACAATCTCAAAAGCCCAACCAAACAACTCTAAAAAACTCAAATAGACGTTGATAGACCTTTTGAGGCAGTAGAAAGCTCAACCTTATTCATTTTAAATATATATATATATATATTAATAATAACTGGTGCAAAATATATGGTCTTAAATAATGTGATTAGTGGTAAATGGTGCTTAATTATTCGAGTCGTTGCACCGTGTATATATATATATATATATAAATATTTTTCAAGGATACGAATGAGAAAAATATATTAATATTTAAAAAATATATATATATATATATATATAAATGTAAAACCGTTTAGTGATAATATAACCAATAAATAAATAAAATAGATATTAACTTTATGAATTAAAATGTAAATTTTTGCTCTTTTATATCTCGAAAATCATCTATAAACAAATCTATCCAATATTTTTTAGCGATTTCCAATTCAACTACATAATCAAAAAGTTTGTGAGAAAATAATTTTTCATCTTGTTGCAAAACCTATGTCAGGTCTTAACAATATACATAACTGAAAATAATCTTTTAATGGTTCTTAACTAGCAAAATACAAATTTTAATAGCCTAATTTAAATGACAAGCATACACAAAGCAAATATATTTATGAGAATATATTTAAAATATCATTATACCATTAATATGTTTACATCACAATTATTTGCATATTTTTAATTTAATTTTATAATATATATGTATATTTTTCATGGTAATATATTAGAAATCATCATCATAAAAATAACAAAATCACAAAAATATCTCATCAAGACGGTACCAGATCCAAATAAAAACAAAGTTTAATTAAAACACTACGAAAACCTTCAAGATCCATCCAACCTGAATTTGAACTAATACAAAAGGAAATATTTAAAACATGAGCTTGGTAAAAAAACCAGTGATTCTCGCTAGTATTGAACCTCTCCTCGAACCTCTTCTTGGTCTCCTTGGAGGAAGTGACCTTCTTGTCCTTGCTCTGGAGAAAATTAGCAGTGACGATGTCCTACAAGTCCACATTGAGAGTGTAGTGAGTGGGCATGAGATGCTGGTAGTTCACCAACTTGATGAACGCCTTGAGAGGGATGAGAATTTCCCCTACGGGGCCCCACCCCCATTTGGGGGAAAATTTTACCCCTAAATGGGGTTTTGGGGTGGGGGTAGGGGTAGGGTTGGGTGTGGGGGAACTTCCCCCCACCCCATTTCCCCATTCCCCCATTTAATAAATGGGGGTAGGATTGGGGGCACCGTTCCCCACCCCATTGGGCCCCCATTCCCATCCCCCCTTGACGCGTGACTTCTTTGAAGTTTTCTTGATGTTGTCCTTCCCGATAACCTTGTTTGGATACTTCTTGATCTCAACAACCAAGAAATGGCCATATAGACGCTCGAATTTTCTGTCGCCTAATGACTTAATGATCACCGCCTTCCGCCCTATATACCGTCCTTGCAGGAGGATCACGCCCTGTTTGGTTCATCACCATTTTTTCTTTGTTTTGCTTTCTCTCTCTCTCTCTCTCTCTCTCTCTCTCTCTTTTAATTTAATTTTGTTGATGGTGGTTTTTCGGTAGTAACCCAGTCAATGATTTTAGGTTAGAATAACATGCAAATATTGGCGTAACTCGAAATAAAATAGTAAAGAATATAAAGGAAAGAGAAACATGGTAAAACTCCGGTGACCGGAGAAACATCCACGGGACGTTGCTTGAGCAACACAGTCATATCCACTATAATTATTTAATTGATACACACTTTGATCTCTCTCTCCAGTTCTGATTTTCTACCCTTTTTTGTGCTTTGTAGAGGTATTTATATATGGTGTTGCTAGGGTTTTGTATCGTGGCGTAAAAGTAGATGATTGTAGAGTTGGTTCTAGGATTCTTAACCTATTTGATGTTGTCACGTGTTCAATGTCATTGAATCCGAATATGCTTCGGATTCTGATTGCCTAATACATAGGAGAGAAGATCTGTTTAGTTCCTTGTTGGACTCTGGGTGACTGTATTGGAATCGTCTTATGACTTCTTATCTCTGCTTAGTTTACCTTGTAAGTAGTGGACAAGGCTTATGTAACTGTTCACGTTTTGTACCGAGTAAACCTGAGCAAGTTTACTCTTTTGCTCGGCTACATTTGGTGCTAACTTCTGGTCGTTGTGTGGGAACCAAGTAGCCTGCCTTCGGGGAGTGCCAGCGTGTCTCCTTTTGCTTCTACTTACGTGGTTATGTTGGTTTATATTTTTTGATGATGTGCCTTCTTTGACGAATTTTACATACAACAATATCTCCTTAAATATAAGTGTAGAGTAACATTGAAATGCAAGCCCAGATCCTTTCTGTTCGACGAAAGGTATTTAAAGATCCTCCCCAGCTTTTACCAGATTAAACTAACTTCGCTTGAATTTGTCATTTTTCTCATTAATGTATTATTAAATATAGGAATAAAAATTCCTTATTAACTCAAATCATTAATGACGTGTCTTAATTGTATCCACGCACGTTTGATTTCATCAAAATCTTCTAATGGTGACGTTTTGAGTCTTTGACGACTCAAAGTCTTCGTCTGCTGCCACTTGTCTTTTTGTGGTTTGGTTTGCCAGGTAGCATTTATGGGACACGACCTCTGTACAAGCTCGTGTGTTACCACCCATGTCTCCTTGCTTTCTTGCTTTTTTGCTTTTCTTCTAGGGTTTCATTTTTTGAAACTGGATATTGCACGTTTTTTTAAAATCTTCTTAAAATGATTTTTTTAGACTTTTCTTATCTTTATTCGAAAATCACCATTGATATCCCTCTCTTTGAGCCTTCAAACCTAGAAAATACCCGGACCTGCTAAGCTTTTCATATTCTCTGACACAGCTATCCACGTTTAGTTCTTCCTTACCCAGATCTTTTCTTATCTCAACCCCTTGTTCTTAGTTTTGACATCTTTTTATCGCTTGAGATTCATCTAGTGGTTCGTTTGGCTTATCTAAATTCAGGTGTCTTTTTTTCAAGGTTAGTTTCCATGGACTCTGTTGCTAGACACCGCCTTTTTGTAACTACAATGATAGCTATTGAACACCATGATACCTCTTTGGTTGAGTGCATTCACAAGTTGCTAGGGGACCAACCCCAATATTAGCCTCGTTTCTTAGATGTTGATGTTTCAGGGTTCGCCGGTGAGATGACTCCTACAATTGATTCTCCTAAGATTCCTCAATCTAAGGTTCATCAATATGATCCTTCTTCTTCTAAGTGCAGTGATATCCGTCCTCCAAATGACGAGATCCAAACATCATAGCACACGCGCAGTGCACGACAGTGTAGCCAACCTTGCCACAGTCGGAGCCCAGAAGGTAGATGAAAAAGATGTGGAAAAGGAGCATCTAGCATTGAGCATCCCGTATTCTTTTTTCTATCTAGCGGGTCTGTGCTTATGATATTGAATCGAACGTGGTCGTCGATAAAGAACTTTGTCAGTATATGACGAGATTTGAACTGGATAAGAAACTTGTTCAACCGAAGTCAGTTGGAGGCAGGGCTATATGGAACCCTCCACCCGGGATGGTGGCAATTTATAGGGCTATGCTGAGCTGCGGTGTGACTTTACCCCTTCAGCCTTTCATTACTTGGTTTTAGGTGGAAGCCCAGATTTCTTCGGCCTAGTTAGCTTCAAACAGTTATCATATTGTGATGTGTCTATGGCACATGTGGTATAGGATGAAACTGCCTCCCCCGCTCCTCACGAGATTAGGCACTTTTATACCCTAAGGCAATTGGGTAAGTTAGGGACATATTTCCTTCTTTCCAGCCAACCCAACCATTGGATCCCTAGGAGCGTTAAGGTCATCGGGAAGGTTGAGTTGGCCACGGGTGATAAGATGAAAGGCTTTGTCTAGGGGTTCCCCTCCTCCAACAAGTATTGGAAGAACAGCTGGTTCTTCGTTGGTGGTGACTGGGTTCAGTCGATTTCGACGTTGAAAGTGCTAAGGTGACACGTAAAGTTCCCCATTACTTTTGCTCACCCGATTCTTAGAACAGAATAGCCCCCATCTTATCAGATAAGGAATTGAAGAATCTGGCCATGGCAGTTGTTCGGTCGTTGGAAAAGAGAGAAAGACCATATCTCTTTGATGAAGATAAGATGATCAATACCGGTTATTTCCCTCGGTTAACAGTGGCTCGCAAGCGATGTAAGTCTTACCCTCGTTTAATTTTCATTTGCGTTGTCTTTTGGCTAATTCAGTAGGTTGAATACATACCTTTTCCTGCAGTGTGCGATTTAGATGTCATTTGTGAGACTCAGGCTCGCAAGTTGAAGGCATTCCTGGAGGCAAGTCGAAAGGAGGCCGCTCGCCAACAAGCTGAAGGGATTACCCATCCGGACGAATAGGAGGATGAGAGTCCTTCCGAAGAAACTGTCGAGGATGAGATCAGGGACGAGATCGAGTATGTTCTTGAAAAGATTCCCCACAATATAGAGGGTTAACCAAGTAGGCACGGGGAGTCACATGAGCCAAGTGATCTCGTTTTTTATATTAGAGGTCGGGAACGTGCGTTGAACGAATAGAGGCGTTCCGCTGTAGAGGAGGCAGCTGTCGGGACAGGCGAGCAGAGTTCTGCTGCTGTTAAGGGAAAACAGAAGGTTGGGGATCCTTCTAATGCTGCAGCACCCATGGGGTCTTCTAGCCTTACGACCCCTGTTTCTAAACCCTACCCGGTCGTCAGAGGTGATGCCGAGGTTGAGGATCCTACTGTAGACCTTGATACTTGGGGGAGGTAGTCTAGGAAGAGGAAACCCTCATTTTCGCCTGGCCAACCCGTTCTAAAGGTTCCGCATATTGTCGCATATATTGATTCTTCCTCGGGCGACTAGGGAATTGGCGTTGGAGCTATGAAAACAAGGGTGTAGGCTTCTCCAGGAATCCTAGTAGAGACCTAGTCGAAGAAGTTTACCGAAGGTTTTGTTGATTCTTCTAGTTGGGTGGACCCAGCAGGTGACGTGAATGTTGGGGCTCCCCCTGCTATACCTAGTGCTGATATTTGTAGCTCAGGGATGCTGGGTCAATCTGAGGGACCTTCCCTTCAGGCAATGCTAAGGGCCATGTCCTCGGGTTATCGGACTATTTTATACCTATTTGAGGTCCCCCATTTCTCATCGTTTGTCTTGTTTTCGAGCGTATCTTTGTATATAATGTTTTGTTTGAGCCTTATGTAGGTTTATATTCCATACAATAAGGTTTTGAGCTTAAAGATTAGTTTGGGAGGCAAAATGAGTCAAAAACAGAAGAAATTGTATATGCTCGTGCAGAACATACAACTTGTGGGGGTTATATCTTCCTCCTCATATCGAACCACGTTGATATCTTTATATATTCGAAAAGCCCCGAAAGTCTAGTTTTCAGAACATTTTAGGAATTGCGATTCTAAGCTTTCAACAAAAAATTATGCCTATTTCCGTAACGGTGAGCGATGCTAAAATGCTGAAATGCTGTTATGTCAAAATGGCTACTTCAAACGACGGCCAGGCCATCGAACCAAACCGCCGATCAACTCTAGAAAGTCATTTTTTGGGCGAATTTCAAGGACAGTTTATCCTTTAACCCTAACCTTCAGCCCTAACCTTCCAAAACTATATAAACACTTTATTCTCTTCTCTCTTAAAAGAATCTACTCCCCACATTTCTTCTTCTTCATCTTTTTCCACACCAAAAGAGAGAGAGAAGATTTCAATGGCATCCATGAAGGTTTTTCCTCTATGGATGCCTTCCATTTCATCTTCTACCCATCATCCATCCATTTAGGAGTAGATTGCAAGGAGAAATGAGGGTATTTGGACCAATTTCGAGCTAGGACATAGAGGATTTGGATGAGGTTTTCTTTAAGGGTTGTTGATCGCCCCTAAATTGTTGTATAGTCTGAACCATTCATGAACATTACAGCAAATATGATTAAAAAATTTACTGCTCCTACATAAATAAAGAGCTGTGCAGCAGCTACAAAAGGCGAATTTGATAGAATATAGAATAGGGATATACAAATAAGAACGAATCCCAATGAAAAGGAAGAATAAATCGGGGAATAAGGCATGGATCCTATAAGATCAAGGCCCCACATTGCGAATGGCTAGGGGGATGTTAAGCTTCTGATTAGCTCTAGTGGTTGCCTGATGTCATTGGCGATCCTTTAGCAAAATTCGCAGCTTTCCGTGGATTGCTAAGCTTCGGTGAACAGGGTTGGTGTTGGTTGCAAAAGAGCAAACAAAAATAATAAAACCTTGTAAGTGCACAAATCGTAAACGATAGCACAATAGGTAAACAAGGATCGTTCCCACGAAGAATGAATTACCTATAGAAGTTATGAATTTAAAAATACTAAATTAAGACACTCTAAGACTCTCAAACAACTTGAATAAAACACAACTCACACACATGAATAGAGGGAGGGGGATTTGAATTGGTTATTAAAAACTAAGAATTTGGATTAAACTAAAATAAAGAGTGCATCGGAAAATATATTTAGAATAATCAATAAGGAGAAGCTAGCTAGAGCTCCCTATCCACCACTAAACATTCATCCGATTCACAGACAATAATGGAGTTTAAAGATATCAAACATAATGAAGATATTCACGACAAGGTGTTGGCATCCCACTCGAGTTGTATAGATTCTCTTTTAGTTAGTATGTAAGTTGCATGGCATTTACATAAATACGTGTATTCCAAATTATAACCTATCATGGGCATTTACTAGATTTAATAATAGGAATCCATTAAGAACAAAGAGAATATGAATATCACATGAACCCTAAAATATGGTATTTATTCTAGGTGATTTACAAAACAATTTCCCTTAATTGGACTTTATTTCAATTAATTGTTACAATCAAGGATAGATCTGTATGGTGTTCGGCTTGTATCATTGTAACATAAATCCTAAAATCATGCTCTTAAGATGATCAATCAAATAAACGTAATAAAAGAAAGACAATTCTTATGTGGAAATTGAATTCATCATGTGAGAAAACTAATACTCCATTAAAATAATATCTATGAAATCAAAATCATGTTTAGGGCTTCAAGTTAGCCCTAACTATGAAAAGTTTAGTTACACATCATCTCTATGAAAACAATTAAAGACAATAAAACTAAAGAAAGGTAGAAGAAGAGAGAAAATAAAACTATGAAAGATCTTCGGTCTTCAATCTTGAGTAATGAATTCTCTGAACTCCTCTCTTGAAAAAGCTTTTGGTATTTATAGGTGATACCTCTTGTAGATTTCCAAATTGTTTTGATGTAGGAAACCCTTCAAGTAGGAAAGTAGAATTAAAAAAGGAATAAAAATCCTTTCCTAATTTGTGTTTACGAAGTTTCCCAAACATGTTTTGATCTCTTAAAGTCATTAGGATTTGATATGGGAAGCTTTGGGACGAATTTGGCCTAATTCGGAGTGGAAATCTTCCAAAAATACGTAATTACAGCTGCCCAGGCAATATGCACGACCAGCGGTCTACCCCATGGTGCTCCTCTGCTATGGACCGCTTCCCAGACCGCTCCGCATGCACAACGAACTGAAAAATAGTGTTTCTCTACTATTTACCACTGCCCGGACCGCTGCCCAGGCAATGTGCACATCCGACGGTCTAGCCCGCGGTAGGCTTTTCTAGCTCTGACCTTTGGTTACTAAATCAGCAATAACCTTCTCTAGAAAACTCGGGTCGACAAACCGTAAAGTGTGCCGAAAACTAGATTTCCAGGGATTTCTGAAAACATGTAGATCTAAACCTAGTTCAATCTGAGAAGGGAGATATGGTCTTCATAAGTTGGATGTACTGCAGGAGCATTTCTCCAAACTTCACTAAAAATCACTTTTTTGTCATCAAATTCACTCCGAGAGTTATCTTTTACACAAACTCAACAAACACATTAAAACATTCAATTATACTCAAGAACATAACATAAAACATAGAAATTAGGGGTCTCAAATATCAACATTTATCGACCTAACAAATGCCCCCAAACCTAGCTTTTGCTAGCCCTCGAGCAAAATCGAGACAAAAACAAAACAAAAGACTCAACTCAAAAGGACTAAAATTAAATAAAAACGACAAGACAAATTCACATATCAATAAGAATCAAAGCACACATAACACACTTATTCAAAACAAAAATCATGCAATCAAGTACATGCATCATATCTCGTGCCTCAACCATTCACCAAAATTCTCAGCCTGCAAACAACATACTCAAAGCCATGGAGGGAATTCGTCTCAACTCTAAGTCCTCACAAGATGTCACTCAATTTTCACTCGGAACCTAGGCAACACTCTCAGCAAGCATATGCGATTGAATTTATGCACAAGAAAATTTCAATTTATATCGCATATGAGTATATAGTAGAAAGAACGCTAAGATTTATGCAAATAGATCTCATGAATGGAATCAAGTACTAAGAACAAGATAGAGCACGTACTTACCAGAACTCCCAAGCTAGGTCTTTCTTTTTGGTTGTAATGGGGCCATTGGGTGAAGGGTTAATAGAAAGAATAGGAAAGGAATTTCAAAGAACCTAAGATCATGCCAAGAGATGTATCATGATATGTCAATGCGTGGACATCTCTTCTTTGAATCTTCTTTGTAATTAGGCTTATTCATCAATTTCCTCAACTTCTTTTTGCAAGTAAATTTTCAACTTGAATTCAACTTTGTTTTTCCATAATTCTTTCTTTGGTCTTTTCATTACTTTGCTCTTTCTCAAATCTTGCTCTTTTTTTTTTCTTTTCTCTTTTAGAACTTTTGATTCCTTTCTTTGCCTTGGTACATACATGTTTTAGAACTTACCCATGCTTCTCTTCTTCTCTTCTTCATCTTTATCTTGATCTTGAACTTCATCCTTTTTCACTTAACATGATCCCAAGCTATAAGGTACGGCCAATATATATTGGGTATAGGGGAAAAGGATTATGTGGGTGATGAAAGAAAAAGGCTTATAAGTGTTTGGCTTCAAAAGGGCTAATGGATCACCCACAAGGGTAGGGAAATTTAAGGTATTTTATGTAGGTTAGCACACATTGCCTAACATCACTTCTTAAGGTTTATCCAACATGAGAATAAAAGCAAAATATGTGATACCTTTAAGAGTGAATAGTTCATTAGTATCCAATGCAAAAACCTAATGAGATCAATCTAAAACGATGAAAAACATGAAGAGTGTATGGGAGTAGAAATAAATAAAAACCCTCTTAGTTTATGCAATTTAATGTCATGATACTCACTAGGGTAGTCTCCACAATTCTTCCAAAAGTAAACAAGCATGGCATCCACTTACCAATCATCAAGATTCAGGCTTTAACTCAAAACATGATACACTAACTATCAATGCAATCCTAAAGTCAAGAATTCATGTGCATATCATGCAATTAGACTCAAATCAATAGCAAACTTGTCAAAAATGATACAAAAACAAAAACAAAAAAATTGACTCAATTTTGAAAACAAACTCTACTGAAAATCAGATTTGACCTAAGTCCACATTCAAGTGCGTATCTCTAAAGGTACTCAATGATATTTACTCAAATTTTGATATATGAAAATAGACATGCAAACAAACACTTTTCATTTAGAAAATATTTCAAAAATCAATTTGAAAAATTGTGTAAATGAGCGATGAAAACAGCTCACTCGCGGATTCACGAGACAGAGCATCGCTTCTGACCTTTGGTAGAAGAATTGATCATAACTTGCAAAATACCACCCAGAAATTTTCGTTCTTTATATCGTTGGATTTGTATTGAAAAATAGAAGAACTCTGCACCGACACAAAATTTATTTCCTTCCCAAAAGGTACAGTTTTATGGAATATTTTTGCCCAAAAATATCTATAGCAGAACACAAAAACACACAAAAATAAAATGCAACTAAACCCACACCCCCAAACCTAATTTAAACATTGTCCTCAATGTATGAACAAGAAATAGAATGAAAGAAGTAGGGAATGAGGATTGACAAAAACAAAAACAAAAATAAAAAGGAAAGAAAAACCTGGGGTGGGTTGCTTCCCACGTAGCGCTTAGTTTAACATCTTGGCTCGACGCATTCAGCTCATCATGCATTCATCCCTCCAATAGGTGCGACCAAATCGACACCTTCTTTTTCTATCTCAAATGGCTCATAGTAAGTCTTCAATCAATGTCCCTTCACTTTAAATATATTCCCCGTCTTGATGTTGCGAATTTCTATGGCACCATGAAGAGAAACACTAGCAACAACAAAAGGACCATACCAATGAGAACGAAGCTTACCCGGGAACAATCAAAGGCGAGAATTGTAAAGCAATACTCGGTGTCCAACGATAAAATCTTTTTGTTGAATGGCCTTGTCATGAAACGCCTTTTTTTTTTCTTTGTAAATTTGGGCACTCTCATAAGCATCACCCCTTATTTCCTCAAGTTCGTTCAGCTGAAACCTTCTATCATCTCTTGCCTCTTTCATGTTGAAATTGAATTTCTTCATGGCCTAATATGCCTTGTGCTCGAGTTCAACCAAAAAATGACATGACTTGCCATACACCAACCGAAAAGGAGACATCCCAATGGGTGTCTTGTAGGCTGTCCTATATGCCTAAAGTGCATCGTTGAGACACACACTCCAATCCTTTCGTGTTGGGTTGACGGTCGTTTCCAAGATATTCTTGATTTCTCGGTTGCTTATCTCTACTTGGCCACTTATTTGTGGATGATATGGTGTGGAAACCCGATGTGTGACTCCATACTTTTTCAAGAAAGCGTCGAATGATTTGTTGTAAAAGTGGCTCCCTCCTTCGCTTATGATTGCTCTCGATGTTCCAAACCTAGAAAAGATGTTATCCTTCACAAAACTTAAGACAACTTTAGCATCATTAGCACGGGTTGGAATTGCTTCCACCCAGTTAGAAACATAATCCACAGCGACAATTATGTAAAGAAAACCAAAAGGTGTGGGAAAAGGTCCCATGAAATCAATGCCCTAAACATCGAAAATTTCAACAATAAAGATAGATGTTAATGGCATTTGATTTCTTGAATTGATATTACCCATCCTTCGGCATCTATCACATGTAGCACAAAAAGTGTGTGCGTCATTGAATAAGGAAGACCAATAAAAACTGCTTTGCAGAATTTTTAGGGCCGTCTTTTTAGCACCAAAGTGGCCACCACGCGGAGAAGAATGACAGAAGGAGAGAATAGAATGAAATTCAGTTTTAGGTACGCACCTTCGAATGATTTGATCGGGGCAAAATTTCCATAAATATGGATCATCCCAAACAAAATACTTTTCTTCTTCAACTTGTCATTTTGAGCTTGAGAGGAGTCGTGAGGGAATAGCTTTGAGAGAAGGTAGTTGATAATGTCGGCGAACTAAGGCTCTTTCGTCTTGATCACAAAGAGTTGTTCATCCGGAAAGCTTTTTATCAATAGAAGTGAGTCTTTTTCATCATTGGATCCATGTACCAATCGACTCAAGTGATCGACAACTACATTCTCACTTTCCTTCTTGTCTTGGATCTCTAGATCAAACTCTTGGAGCAAGAGAATCTATCTAATCAACCTCGGCTTTGCATCTTTTTTCTGCAATAAGTACCTAAGAGTTGCATGGTTAGAGAAAACAATTACTTTAGTTCCAACAAGATATGATTGAAAATTTTCTAAAGAAAAAACTACAGCTAGCAACTCCTTTTCTGTGGTTGAGTAGTTCAATTGGGCATCGTTTAGAGTTCTTGATGCATAGTAGATGGCATGAGGTACTTTGTTCACTCGTTGTCCAAGTACGGCTCCCACAGAATAATCGGAAGTGTCACACATGAGCTCGAATGGTAGACTCCAATCGGGTGGCATCATGATAGGTGCTGAAGTTAAGGCCTCTTTCAATGTGTTAAAAGCCTTCAAACATTCTGCATCAAAAACAAAATCAACATCTTTTTGGAGTAGATGGCACAATGGTCTCGAGATCTTTAAGAAGTCTTTAATGAATCTTCGATAGAAATCCGCGTGTCCTAAGAATGAGTGGATGTCTTTCACTGACTTGGGTGGTTGTAAGCTCTTCATGACCTTGATCTTGGCTTTGTCCACTTCTATTCCCCTGTAAGAAATAACATGTCCAAGTACGATACCTTGTTGGACCATAAAGTGGCACTTCTCCCAATTGAGAACAAGATCGCATTATTGACATCTTTGTAACACTAAAGAGAGGTTGTGAAAACAATCATCAAAAGAATCACCAAAAACAGAAAAATCATCCATAAATACCTCGATAATGTCTTCGACCATGTTGGAGAAGATGGACATCATACATTTTTGGAAGGTGGCGAGCGCATTGCACAGCCCAAAAGGCATGCTCCTATACGCGAAGGTGCCGAATGGGCACGTTAAAGTAGTCTTTTCTTGATCCTCCAGTGCAATGGCAATTTGGTTATACCCCGAGTATCCGTCGAGAAAGCAATAATGACTATGGCTAGCGAGGCGCTCAAGCATTTGATCAATGAATGGTAAGGGAAAGTGGTCCTTACGTGTTGCCATGTTAAACTTCCTATAGTTAATGCAAAGTTGCCATCTGGTTTGTAATCTTTGAGGGATCAATTCATTGTTCTCATTCTTCATTACGGTGATTCCAGACTTCTTTGGCACAACTTGGACGGGGCTAACCCATTTGCTATCTGAAATTAGGTTGATGATTCCCACTTCTAAAAGTTTGAGGACTTCTTTCTTCACCACTTCTTTTATCACCAAATTAAGCCTTCTTTGTGCTTCCCTTGATAGCTTGGCTTCCTCATCCATGAAATTTTGATGCATGCACTTGGTGAGACTTATTCCTTTGATATCGGCAATTGTCTAACCAATGGCTGTCATATGTTCTCTCAAGACTCAAATAAGTTTTTCTTCCTTCGCTTTGTTCAATTTTGATGCAATAATTACTGGTAATGTTTCCTCCTTCCCCAAGTACGCATAGCGTAAAGTTTCGGGAAGAGGCTTCAATTCTAACTTTGGTGCTTGAATAATAGATGGAACACATTCATTAGTAGATAAGGGAAGAGATTCGAAATAGTTAGAGTACTTACCTTGATGTGTCGAGGATGCTCCCAACATGTTCATGGCTTCAAGAGTGCTTGGGGTGATGTCCTTGTCAAAAAGAATGGATGAAATCTCACCTGTTTTAGAGTGCAATGAATTACCGCCGCTTGGACTGCCGCTCATGCACCTTGCATCAGCAGCGGTCTAGGCAACGGTAAATATCAGAGGTTCTACGTAGCTTGGACCGCCGCTCATGCACCTTGCATGAGAAGTGGTATGTGCAGCGGTGCATGTTAGGGGTTTCACACTGCTTAGGCCGCTGGATGTACCAACAGTGGCATGCACAGCGGTGATACCTGATGCTTGTTTTTCTTCCCTTCTACATGACCATGGATCGCGCCATATGTTTCGCATAAGACTTGATGCTTCATCCTTTGTTTGTAACCCATGAACTAACACCCTCTTCAATGGAGTTTCTTCTTGTGATGCTTGAATTGTCTCTTGGACCAACTCATTTATGATGTCTATAGAAAAATAAGCGCCCTCATCATTAGGAAATTTAAAAGTGTCAAAAACATTGAATTTTACTGTTTCCTCATTCATTGATATCGTAAGTGTGCCTTCATAGACATTAATCATCGTCTTTGTCTTCCTCATGAATGGCCTTCCAAGGATTAAAGGAAGATCTCTTCCGGGAGTAGGTGCATCCACCATCTCGAGTACTAGAAAATCAACTGGAGAAATTAATTCATTGACCTTGACTTTTACGTCTTCTTGTACATTTCTTGGGTATCGAAGGGATCGATCCGCAAGTTGTATGCTCACCAAAATCTCCTTGAGTTCACCTATTTTCAAAGATTCAAACACGGAAAAAGGCATTAAATTAATAGAAGCACCTAAATCAAGTAAAGCCCTTTCAAACTTTTGGGTTCCAATGATGCACAGAATCGTGAAACTCCCCGGATCCTTGAGTTTGCGCAAAAGTATAGCGGAGACCTCTTCATTTAGAGCTACCGTTTCCTTCTCTTTGAATGTTCTCTTGTTGGTACAAAATTCCTTGAGAAACTTTGCATACTTTGGAATTTGTTGAATAGCATCCAGCAGTGGAATGTTGATTTGTACATTCCGAAAGGTGTCAAGGATGTCTTTCGTCTTTTTCTCTCTCTTTCCCTTCACAAGTCTTCCCAGATATGGTACTTGTGCTAAAATTTCAACACTTGGTTCCTCAGCCATTAAATCCTTTTTCTTTTGTTGTCGGTCTTTTTGAGGTATTCCCTTCATCTCTTGAGGAACTTCTTTGTCCTCAGCCTCCATGTTCACTTCCATCTCTTCCTTTCCTTGCCCCACTTCTTTACCACTTCGGAGAGTGATTGCCTTTGTGGACTCATGATTTCCTCTTGGGTTTTGGATCACTTGGCTTGGTAGTCTACCTTGGTCTCTTTGGTTCAACGAAGATGCTATGTGCCCAATTTGGTTCTCTAAATTTTTGATAGATTGCCTTGTTTTCTGCATAAAATATTGGGTACTTAACGCTAAAGATTCCATGAGTTCATTGAGGGACTTACCTTGTTTTGGAGGTTGTTGAGGTTTAAATTGATTTTGAACCGGTGGTGGCATCAATGCATTTTTAGTGTTCTTCCATCCAAAATTTGGATGTTGTCGCCAACCAGGATTGTACGTGTTGGAGAATGGATCATTCCTTTGCCTTTGTTGTTGCATATAATTTGCTTGAGCCATCTCCTTCAACTCGGACATGTCTCCGAAGAGTGTCCCGGATTTGTGCATACCGGGCACACTTGAGAATTCGGGATCAATTGTTGAACCATATTTATTAATTGTGTGATTTGGGGTCCATAATCATTAGCACTCACCTCATAAACTCTAGCTTTCTTCGGAGGAATTCTTCGGTAGTTGAATTCTTAAGAATTCTCCGAAAGTCTCTCAATTATCTCCTTAGCCTCCAATGCATTTTTATTCATCAATCCTCTTCCACTTGTAGCATCAACCATGATCCTCTCAGAGTCAATCAACCCTTCATAGAAATATTGAATGAGATAATGTTGTTCTATCCCATGGTGTGGACATGAGTTAAGTAGACGTTGATAACTCTCCCAATATTCATGGAATGGCTCACCATCGAGTTGTTGCACCCCCATAATTTCTTTCTAGATTTTGTTTGTGTGTTGAGCTGGAAAGAATTTTGAAAGGAACTTGGCCGCTAGATCAACCCATGTTCTGATGCAACCACTTGGTAGTGATTAGAGCCACTCCTTGGCTTTGTCCTTGAGTGAGAAAGGAAAAAGTCTCAAACGAATTCCTTCATCATTCACACCTCCATTAGTGAGAGTGGTGCACACCGTATAGAATTCCTTGATGTGGATGTGAGGATCCTCTCCCGATTTTCCGTAGAATGTTGGGAGATGATGGATTGTACTGCTATTGATTTTCTCAAAATTCATGTCGGGCGGTAGAATAATGCATGACGGCTGGTTCAAAGCCCTAGGAATTGTGAAGTCCTTGAGAGGTCTTGTGAGATTGTTCAATGGCACTTGGATGACCGCTTGGTCTTGCTCTTGGACATCCGCTTGATTTGGTGGAATGTTTTCACCCATGTTTTGTTCTTGGTCTCTCCGCAATTAATGGAGAGTTCTTTTGATCTCAGGATCTTGTTCAATAGGAAGAGAATCTACAGAACGACGACCGTTCATAAACCGACAAAAAGAAAGTAAAACTAAAAATTACTAAAATGAAACAAAAACAAACTCAAAACTAAAGTAAGCAATTTATTCCTAGGCAGCGGCACCAAAAACTTGTTGGTTGCAAAAAAGCAAACAAAAATAATAAAACCTTGCAAGTGCACAAATCGTAAACGATAGCACAATAGGTAAGCAATGGTCGTTCCCACAAAGAATGAATTACCTACAGAAGTTATGAATTTGAAAACACTAAATTAAGACATTCTAAGACTCTCAAACAACTTGAATAAAACACAACTCACACACACGGATTAAGGGGGGTTGAATTGGTCATTAAAAAATAAGAATTTGGATTAAACTAAAATAAAGAGTGCAACAGAAAATATATTTAGAATAATCAATAAGGAGAAGCTAGCTAGAGCTCCCTATCCACCACTAAACATTCATCCGATTCACAGACAATAATGGAGTTTAAAAATATCAAACATGATGAAGATATTCACGACAAGGTGTTGGCATCTCACTCGAGTCGTATAGATTCTCTCTTAGTTAGTATGTAAGTTGCATGGCATCTACATAAATACGTGTATTCCAAATTATAACCTAGCATGGGTATTTACTAGATTTAATAATAGGAATCAATTAAGAACAAAGAGAATATGAATATCACATGAACCCTAAAATATGGTATTTATTCTAGGTGATTTACGAAACAATTTCCCTTAATTGGACTTTATTTCAATTAATTGTTACAATCAAGGATAGATCTGTATGGTGTCCGGCTTGTATCATTGCAACATAAATCCTAAAATCATGCTCCTAAGATGATCAATCAAAGAAACATAATAAAAGAAAGACAATCCTTATGGGGAAATTGAATTCATCATGTAAGAAAACTAATACTCCATTAAAATAATATCTATAAAATAGAAATCATGTTTAGGATTTCAAGTTAGCCCTAACTATGAGAAGTTTAGTTACACATCATCACAATGAAAACAATTAAATACATTAAAACTAAAGAATGGTAGAAGAAGAGAGAAAATAAAACTATGAAAGATCTTCGGTCTTCAATCTTGAGTAATGAATTCTCTGAACCTCTCTCTTGAAAAAGCTCTTGGTATTTGTAGGTGATACCTGTTGTAGATTCCCAAATTGTTTTGATGTAGGAGACCCATCAAGTAGGAAAGTAGAATTAAACAAGGAATGAAAATCCTTTACTAATTTGTGTTTAGGAAGTTTCCCAAACTTGTTCTGATCTTTTAAAGTCATTAGGATTTGATATGGGAAGCTTTGGGACGAATCTTGCCCAATTCGGAGTGGAAATCTACCAAAAATACGTAATTATTGCTGTCCAGGCAATATGCACGACCATCGGTCTACCCCACGGTGATCCTCTGCTATGGACCGCTTCCTGGACTACTCCGTATGCACAACAGACTGAAAAACAGTGTTTCTCTGCTATTTACCGCTGCCCGGATTGTTGCCCAAGCAATGTGCACGCGTCCGGCGGTCTGGCCAGCGTTAGGCTTTTCCAGCTCTGACCTTTGGTTACTAAATTGACCATAACTTCCTCTAGAAAATTCGGATTGACAAACAGTAAATTGCACCAGAAACCAGACTTTCGGGGCTTTTCGAAAACATAAAGATCCCAACCTGGTTCGATCCAAGGAGGGAGATATGGTCTTCACAAGTTGGATGTACTGCAGGAGTATTTCTCCAAACTTCACTGAAAATCACCTTTTTGTCATCAAATTCACTCAAAAAACACATTTAAATATTTAATTATACTCAAGAACATAACATAAAACATAGGAATTAAGGGTCTATATCACTTCCACTGGTTCGTCTTACTCAAGATCAAAACATAACATGTGAAACCTTTTATGATGAAAGTTCTATAATGCTCAATGTACAACCTATAGAGATCGAAACTAAAGTTAAGAACCTACTGATGGTAGTCTCCACTATTAATGGTAGTCTCCACTATTAATCATGGCAATCCAACTCAACATCCTATTTATTATCATATTAAGAGCATGTCATAAGTTTTGAAAAATGCAATGCAGTACCCTAAATGGCAAGATGTTAGTGTAAACCAATTGACTAATGCATATCATCTTTAAGGCACACATCAAAGTATCTCATCTTGGAAGACGTAGGAACGACAAACTCTAAAACAAAACAAAAATTTGACTAAAAAAAAAACTATCACACCCCCAAACCTAAATCCAACATTATCCTCAATGTTTGACATAGAAGCACATGACAAAAAGGATAAAGACAAGGCAATGCAATAACGACACAAAATAAAGAAAACAAGAACCAATCATAATAAACCGAATCCACAAAGTAAATCATGAGTATCACAAGTTAAAAACTAAATGAGAAAGAAAATAAAATAAAAATAACTAAAAGAAACATATCATGCAATAGACTTAGGTCCGTCTACAGTGTCTCTAATAGCCATCATCACGCTGCTGACTCGGATCAGTCCCCAAAATGTCACCTCCTGAAGGCGCTGTGAAGAAAACTCCATGATGTTGCTGGGCAGCTGTCCTGGGATCAGCAACATCAAAACCTGAAACATTAAGAGAATGAGAGGGGGCAGAAGATTGAGACGGGTGAACTGTGGCCTGCCGGATCTCATAAATTAAAAACTGCATTGAGTCCAGGCGTGTGATCATCTCAGTCCTCAAGCCTGCTACCTTTGTATCTATATAGTCCCTCATTGTAGATAGCATGTACTCTACCCACTCAAGCCTCTGCTGCGATGACCCGGCCCTTATATCCGGCTGAGGAACATGCATATAATCTCCACCAATCTGCTGAGCTGGATGTGGTAATTGTTGCTCCACATTCTACTGGATCGGATCATCTATGTTATCCCCATCCCGATGCCTTTAACGCGCAGGAAAATCACCAATCGTGGGGAGTCCACGTATGCTTGCCTGGGTATTCCATGTTACTAGTGAAAGTGGAGTATCAGGCTCAGTTGTAAAATCGTCGATGTCGTCATCCACCACTAAACCAGCTGCAGCACACATGGCAGTAATTAAGCAGGGAAGATTATATTTGTTTCCACTTGTCGCCCACAACCACAGATCTCCTTCTTGATGAAGATGGCAACATCATAGTATCTTTTTGTCTTAATTGCATACAATATCTGGGACACCTCCTTGAAAATCTCCCTCGTATGTGCGGTTGGCTTAAGTGAAGCCGAAATAAAGAGGTTCCAAAAAGCAGAGTCCATATGCAAATCACCCCTTAGTAATCTATTCCCATTCCACCCAGCTGCTCCCTCCATGCGACAAAAACTTGGTCACCACGAACGTGACAGTTTTAAAAACCGTCAGAAATGATATGGCGTGCAAGTGTTTTTACCTTTCGCAAGCATAGGAATCGTGTGACGCGTATAGTGGTTATAAACAAGGGTATCCTTCCCACGAGAGAGGTATGGTATACTTAAGCTAGTTCTAGATCTTATATTATATATACAATGTATTCACACTACTTACATGCATGAAAAGTAAAGGAGGAGGTTGCAAGCAAGTTAACTAGCTAATGGCTAATGATTACACTAGGATGGCAAGAATTGAAATACAACTAAATTAACTACAACCAAGGGTTGTCATCCCCTTAGGTAATTAACTAACTTAACAACTAAGCTACCACTACAATTATCTAAATTATACTACAAGCTAAACTAATTACCACTAATGATAAGGTCATGCAAGAGTGGTAATGAGAGAGGGTAGTATAGGAAAAAAGAAGTTAGGATGTTGGTGTACAAGTTCAATCACCTAATTACTAAGTTGATTTCAATTAAGCACATAGGTGGTCTTAAACCATGAATAAAGACCAATACACAAATGATTATTCATGTATTATCTAAATTGTATTACATGCTAATCAATTGGTTAATTAAATCAACACATACATAACTTGAAGCTCAACATAGATAATAAACACATGCAACCAAAGCTTACTTACTAGCTTAGGTGAGATAAGTGTTCTTGGAGAGATTCTAAGCTATTCTAAGAGTGTTTAGGTTATTTCTGGGTTTTAGTGTAAAGGTTGGATATTAGGGGTTGTGTTTTAGGTTGGCAAAAGATGTATATATATACTAGGGAAGGTTTTGGGCAAGCTTGGACGTGAAAAGGACAAGTTTCTCCTCAGAAAATGGCCATCTCACGAGTTCATTCCCCTACTCTCACGGGTTTGTTCCCGTCGACGGAAGTTGCGGTGCATTTTACACGTGAAACCCACGACTTCAGGCTTTCTGCTTCACGTGTTCTTTCTCCTGGCATGAAACCATGGGGATTCCGCGGGTTTGGACGTCTGGAACGCGTGAATGAAACCGCTGAACCAAGCTTGCAAGCTTGCATTTCCATGGAGGTTTGGCTCCTTAAAGGAGAGAGAAATCATGTACATGGGAGCCTAAAAATAGGTCCACTGTGACCGGAGGGGTGGTGGCCGTCGATCTCTTTAGAATGGTACTAGAAAATTGATTGGGAAACAATCAAAATTGCTCGGGTTGAAGTCGGGTATGTACCGGGTCGGGTCCGGGTCACGCGGGTCATGGCTAACCCGGCTGGAGCTTGAAGACCCTGACGCAGCGAGGCCCAAAAACAACGTCGTTTGTGGTCTGATGTTGTGCTTTGCGTGGCAAATATCAATTTGCCCCTTGCTCTCTTCCTTATTCACAGAATCTTCAATAAATGTCCCGAATATTGCACTTTAGCCCCTGAACTGTCCAAAATGACAATAATGCCCCTAAACTTCTCTATTTACCTGAAACACTTATTTAATCCATTAAATACAAGGTTTTACCCAAAAAACAAGCACAAAGTAATAGGAATTAGAGGTATAAAAGTGATACTTTCATGGCACGATAAAGTGTGCATCCTTTATTGTTCTTGCTAGGCCAAACTGTCTCCACACCCTTAATTGGTGGCGGTTCATAATACTCGTTGATCCTTTCAATAGAGACCACCACGGACACTCCTCTAACCATAACCAAATTGTGCTAAGAGAACTGTGCGTCCACCATATTAGTGTAGAACTCACGGGCAATGGTAATGTTGGCATTAAGGGGTGGAAGCACATATTCGGTCCATCCTCTGGCCTGCACAACTGCAGGGATCATAGTTTCCCCTAATTCTCCCACAACTATTCCTCTCTCTAAAATATAATTGTCCTTATTTTTCGTCTATCCTTATACTCTCGATTTCTGATAAATGTTTGCTCAACGGGTCTTTTGTCCCTTCTTCTACCTTGATCAGAGGGAGCATGGTCTCCACGGATAACTGTCCTGACCATAACTGAAAAGTAAACTATCAAACGAAAGCATGTTAACATCCAGTATGCGTGAAATAATTTAAGACATAATTTTGGCAGCATTCCGGCAGCAAAATCAACATACCAAGTGCCTTATTTGCACATATTTCCTACTCCAATCATCTAACACATCAACATGCAACACATAGCATAACAATTGTAAACAATACCTTACCAAATACCAAATTAATTGTTAGAACTATGTTCTTCAAAATTGATAGCACAAAACAACTCCAAACTATTTCCCACACCATATGCAATAACTAAACAACACATGCAATGGAGAAAATAATCCCAAAACTGAAATCCCCAAATTCGGCCTATAAACCCTAATTTAATAAATGAAGAATTAAATGGGATAAGGGGAATGGGAACGTGCAATATTGACAATAATCAACAAATAATCAACTTAGAATAAGAGTTTAAGATCATACCTTGATGATGAGAGAGGACGGTTGAAGAATGAAAAAGAGGCAAGAAGAGAAATTTGAAAGAGATGACGACAACCCAAGTCTCGCGTGAAATGGCCCTTTTATAATTAGGGCAAGACCGCTGCGAAAGCCACAGCGGTAACGCAGCGGTTTACTCTGATTGGACCGCCCTCTGAATAGTGTGAAACACACCGTTTTAGTTTGGGACAACTGTGGATGTCACAACGGTTGTGGTAGCGCATACGGCAGCGGTTTGATCAGGTGTTTACGTTGTCAAAACAACTATAATTTTGGCAGCGTATAGACAACACTTTTAGGGGCAGAGGACACCGCTTTGGTGATCGCTCCCATTTTTGGCAGCGCACAGGGCATCGCTTTCATCTGTTATTCACATTGTGATGACCGCTCCTATTTTTGGCACCGCACATGACATCACTTTTATCAGGTATTCACGCTGTGATGACCGCTCCTATTTTTCGCAGCGCACATGGCAGCGCTTTAAGGGGCAGAAGACACCACTTTGGTGACTGCTCTCTTCTCAGCAGCGCACATGGCAGCGCTTTGAGACCCAACGTGCTTTTTTTTTTTATTTTAAAAAAAAAATAAAAAACACCCCCAATCCTGATTTAAAGGAAAGGGAAAACTAAAAATTGACTTAATAGAAATAAAGGAAACAAAAAATACCTAGGTGGGTTGCCTCCCACCAAACACTTTATTTAACATCTAGGAAAGACGCATAGGAGCCTTACGGCTCATTGAGGACGATCCAATTAACAGCAAACTCATTAGGAATTTCTCCAAGATACGGTTTCAATCTATGCACATTCACTTTGAACACACTCCCATTGGTTAGGTTTGTAATCTCTATTGCACCATGTGGAAACACTTGCTTCACTTCGTACAGTCTAGTCCATTTGGATCTCAACTTTCTAGGAAATAATTGTAACTGTGATTTGTAAAGCAGGACCAGCATTCCCGGATGAAACTCTTTATGACAAATTTTTCTGTCATGTAATTTCTTCGTCCTTTCCTTGTATATATTTGCATTCTCATATGAATTTTTAGGGAGTTTCTCAAGCTCACTCTTCTACAAACTTCTTTCCTTCCCTGCCTTATCTAAGTTGAAGTTCAGCTTTTTCAAAGCCCATTAGGCGTTGTGTTCCATCTTTACTGGTAGATGACATGCTTTGCCAAAGACTAGCATATAAGGGCTCACACCTATTGGGATTTTGTAGGTTGTTCTGTATGCCCACAAAGCATCATTAAGCTTGATTGACCAATCCTTTCGATTTGGTTGTATAGTCTTCTCTAGTATCTGCTTAATTTGTTTGTTGCTTACTTCAACCTATCCTCAAGTCTGAAGATGGTACGGGGTTGCCACTTTGTTTTTGACATTATACTTCTTCGTTAATGAGGCAAATACCTTGTTACAAAAATGGCTTCCATCGTCACTGATGATTGCACGAGGTGTTCCGAATCTGGTGAATATGTTCTCTTTTACAAACTTCACCACCACATGGCTATCATTCGATTTGGTTGCGATTGCTTCGATCCACTTTGAAACATAGTCCACTGCAACCAAGATGTAGTTAAACCCGTGTAAGGATGGGAAGGGTCCTATGAAATCTATTCTCCACAAATCAAATATCTCCACTACCAATTGACTAGAAAGAGGCATCTCATCTCTCTTACCTATGTTCCCAGTTCTTTGGCACCTGTTAAAAGAAATACAGAAGGTATAAGCATCCTTAAATAAAGAGGTCCAGAAGAAACTTGATTGGAGAACTTTCAGAGCAGTTTTCTTGGCACTAAAGTGCCCTTGACAGCTAAGGTTGTGGCAGAATTTTAGAACATCTTGCTGCTCTTTTTTAGGGACGCATCTTCTAATGATCTGATCAACGCCATATTTGAACAGGTATGGCTCGTCCCTAAAATATTGCCTGGTGATGGAGATGAATCTTCTTTTTGCTTGTGAGTTCAGGTCAGCTGGTATGATGCCATTTGCAAGGTAATTCACGATATCTACATACCATGGATCATTGAATCCCACAGCCATCAACTGTTCATCAGGAAAATTCTCATTGATTGGTAGAAACTTAGTACTCCCTTCCACATTCTCATCCTCCACTAATCGAGAAAGGTGATCAGCTACCACATTCTCGCTGCCCTTCTTATCCATGATTCCAAATCAAATTCTTGCAACAAAAGGATCCACCGAAGTAATCTCAGTTTCGCTTCCTTCTTTGTTAGTAAATATTTCAAAGCAGCATGATCAAAATAAACAATGACCTTGGATCCAATTAAATATTGACTAAATTTTTCCAAGGCACTAACATCAGCAAGTAATTCTTTTTCAGTAGTGGAGTAATTCAATTGTGCATCATTCAAAGTGCTACAAGTGTAGTAAATAACATGTGGAACTTTATATACCCATTGTCCTAAAACAACACCTATAGCATAGTCTGGTGCACCACACATTAATTCAAATGGAAGAGACCAATCAGGGGGCATAATTACAGGATTAGATGTCAGTTTATTCCTTAAAGATTCAAAAGCATGCAAACATTAATTATTGAAAACAAATGTAGACTCTTTGGTCAAGAGGTTACATATGGGACGACTAATTTTTGAAAAATCTTTTATAAAGCGCCTATAGAAACCTGCATGACCAAGAAAACTCCTTACATCTTTTACCAAAATGGGAGGTGGAAGTTTAGAAATTACTCCAATTTTAGCCCTATCTACTTCTATGCCTTTATCCGATATCACATGTCCTAGCACTATTCCAGATTTCACCATAAAGTGGTTTTTCTCCCAACTTAGAGTTAAATTGGTTTCAGTGCATCTTTTCAAAACACTAGTTAAGTTATCAAGGTAATGGTCAAAAGAAGTACCAAAAATAGAAAAATCATCCATAAATACCTCAATATACCGCTCTAGCATGTCGGAGAAATTGACATCATGCATTTTTGGAAGGTGGCAGGGGCATTGTATAGCCTAAATACATTTTTCGGTAAGCAAAGGTTCTAAAGGGGCATGTGAACATCGTCTTCTCTTGGTCCTCTAGAGCTATGGCAATTTGATTGTATCCTAAGAATCCTTCCAGGAAGTAATAATAAGCATGTGCCGCCAAACGCTCTAGCATCTGATCAATAAATGACAAAGGAAAGTGATCTTTTTTAGTTGCCATGTTGAGCTTGTGGTAATCTATGCACACTCTCCATCCTGTTGTCTTCCTTGTAGGAATCAACTCATTGTTCTCATTAGCTACCACCGTGATCCTAGATTTCTTTGGTACAACATGGACCAGACTCACCCATTTACTATCAAAGATACCCAATTTAAGTAGCTTTAAGACCTCTTCCTTCACGACTTCTTTCAAGTTCGGGTTGAGTCTTCATTGAGCCTCTCTAGATGGCTTCATACCTTTTTCTAAAAGAATGTGGTGCATGCAAATGGCAGGGCTTATTCCCTTAATGTCTACTATGGTCCATCCAATGGCGACCTTATGTTCTTTGAGTACTTTTATCGGTCTCTCTTCTTTTTCTGCCTTTAGGTCAGAGGCTATAATCATTGGGAGAGTGTTATTCATCCCTAAGAAGGCATACTTGAGGTTCGAAGGCAATTGTTTTAGCTCTAGTGCAAGGGGAGAGCTCATAGATGGGATTAATGACTTGTTAATCTCATCTTCTATTTCAACACTTACTTCCTCAATATTAGGAACTTCTTCTGAAACTCCAACCTGTTGAATTTCTTCATCATCTTCAAATACACCACAAACCCAATGTAGTAGTACTTCAGATATTCCTTTTGACAATTCATCTTGCACTGCCAAATTCATCACTTCAAATAAACTACACTCAGTTGAGAAACAATCATTTGCTACTTTAGGGAACTTAAGAGACTCAAAGACTTTAAACTCTACAGTTTTATCTAACACAGTCATCGTTAGCTTCCATTCTGGACATCTATAAAAGTCTTTACAGTTGCCATAAAAGGTCTCCCTAAAAGAATAGGCTTGCAGTTTCTATCTTTAGCTCCTTCATCCATATCTAAGACCACAAAATCACCAAGAATGATGAGATTATCTGCCTGCACCAACACATCTTCAACATAACCCCTAAGGTATCTGACGGAATCATCAACCAACAAAAGTGACATGGTTATCTTCTTCAGGTTATTCAATCCTAGTTGCTCATAGATAGTGAAAGGCATTAAATTAATACTGGCACCTAAATCTAACATGACTCTCTCCAAAGTTTTACCTCCAATGGTGATGTTAATGCAAAAACTACCTAGGTCTTGTAGTTTTGGTGGCAACGATTTCTGAAGGACTGCATTAGCACTTCCGATCATGAATTCTTAATGATTCTCCACAAATCTTGTTTTGTAGGTATGAAGACTCTGGAAATATTTGGCATATGCTGGCATCTTCTGAATCATCTCCAGTAAGGGCAAGTTGACATTGACTTTTGAAAGAATGTCATATATGTCTTTGTATGATTTCTCTAACTTGCTCTTGTCTCCCTAGGAATGGAATTGGAGGAACATATGGATTGGGTGGTGAAACTTTGGATTTTTCCACCACTACCTCTTCTACCTGGGGTATGATTTTCTCTTTTGAAGGACTTGAAATAGAAACAAATTTATTAGAAAGTTCATCTGGTCTATTGTCAGTTAGTATCTTACAATTCTGAAGAATTGTCAAAGCATTTGCTTGCTCAGTGTAACTTGGAAAATTTCCATGTTCCATCCTTTGATGAACCTCGGCTAATTGCTTAACTTGAGTGTCTGTCTTTCTCAATGAAGCATGAAGATTCTGAAATTGTACCTCATTACTTTGCTGAGTTTGCTTCATTTGTTGCTCCATTCACTGAAATTATTACTGCATGTGCAACTGCATCATACTTCGCTTTTTTCCGTTGTTAAGAATTCGCGAGGATCAAAAGATTGTTTCATTTAAAAGAGGTTTTCCTACGCAATGTGCTCTAAACTAGCAAAAGACTAGTAAAGCGGCAAGCGAGGGTATCATTCTGCAGGGAGGTGTGATTCGTCAACCGTTTCAAGTTCTAGTGATTATTGTAAGCATGTAAATAGAATGTGGAAAGGTGAGAATGGTGTGTGTGAAATGTATGTACAATGCAGTGTGTATGTGTGTGTGTGTGTGTGTGAGCATGTAAGAAAATGTAAATGAAAACAAATAAAAACAAAGAGAATATGGAATAGTGAGAATGGTGTTTAAAGTGATAAATAAAATGGTGGATAGGAGAGATGTATGAAAATGGTCATACAAGGTTCAACAAGTTCACCATACATAAGTGCACAAATAGTTTGTTGTTAGGCATTAAACACATCCAATTTTAGTTAAGGGTTCATTTTTGCCTTAATCCGATTTATACCCATTCATAGAGCTAACGGTCAAAAAGTGTGTTGAGAGCCTCTCAAATACGAAACCGCAACAAACATTTGTGAACACATTCTACAAACCGATGCTAAATTGAGTCCCAATATTAACATGGTAATGTAAAATGGCAATGTTAGGTACAATGAATGTAGAAAGAGTGATTGTATCTCTAACCATAACTCACCTAGAGTCCCTAGCGTGAGAAATAGTCTAAGACAAATAATTGTAACTCCAACCATGACTCACCTAGAGTACCTAGCGTGAGAAATAGCTAAAGTCCAATTGTTAACAAAAACATAGAACCAAACCTCATCTAATATGGTAATTAATAGGTTCATCCATTCTTCCTAGCTAATTCGCTAAGACTATGCCCGGAGAGCCCCTTCAAAGGCATAATCCTAACTCAAAGTCACTCAAACCCATTCATGACATGCAATTTCGACCTTCCATTAACATACAAACACAAAATGGGATATTTGATTACAACTACTCCTAAATTACATTAATCTACTCATAATCTCATCCATGAATACATATTAATTTCTAATCTCCATACACAAGCATTTCAAGATAAGAGATATATCAATAAATAACAAGAGTGAATCAAAACACAAATTAGATATAAAAACAACCATCATATATATTAAGCACAAATATAGGTTTACAAATATTCCTAAGTGGAGATTACACATTTAAGAAAACAAGAAATACAAAGAGATAAGTTAAAGGAGACAACCCTTGAAGAAAACCTCCTCCAAGTCCTCCATGAAACCCTAGCTCGAAATTGGTCCAAAGACCCTTCTTTCTCCTTGTAATCTACTCCTAAATGGGTGGATGATGGGTAGAAGATGAAATGGAAGACATCCATGGAGGAAAAACCTCCATGGATACCTTTGAAAGCTTCTCTCTCTCTTTTGGTATGGAAGAAGATGAAGAAGAAGAAGAAGTGTGGGGTGTGGATTCTATGGAGAGAAGAGGCAAAATGGTGTTTATATAGTGTTGGGAGGTTAGCGCTGAAAGATGGGTGAAAGGACAAAATTTCCCTTCAATTTTTGGGCAAAAAATAACTCTCTGGAGGCAATCGGCAGTTTCAATCGGCGGCCTGACCACCGATTGAAGTAGCTGTTTTGACCTGACAGCATTTCAGCGTTTCAACATCACGCACCGTTACAAAATTAGGCATAACTTTCTGTAGAAAGCTCAGAATTGCAATCCGTAAAATGTTCTGGAAACTAGAATTCTGAGGCTTTCCATATATATAAAGATATCATCATGGTTTGATCTGAGGAGGAAGATATGACCTTCCAAAGTTGAGTGTTCTGCACGAGCATGTCCAATTTCAGCTCTTTTTTGGCTCATTTTGCCTCCCAAACTAATCTTTAAGCTTAAAACCTTATTGTAGGGAATATGTACCTACACATGGCTCAAACAAAACATTATATACAAAAATACGCTCAAAAACGAGACAAACGATCAGAATTGGGGGACCTAAAATAGGTATAAAATAGTCCGATCAAATACCCCCAAACCTATCTTTTGCTCGTTCTCGAGCAAAACAAAAGAATGAAAATGAAAATAACAAAGGTAAAATAAAAACAACACATAAAAACCATATAAAAAATACAAAGTAAGCTAGTCCACTTCCGTAGGAAACACGGTGGACACTTAGCACATGCCATAAGCCTTTTAAACAACTAAGCGGCCTTAGATAGAGGAGTTATAATCTCCTGAGGGTTTACATCTAGGACACCCACAAACGTATACTCTGCAAGAAAATGGTTGAGATGCAATCCCTACATACCAAGCAAAAACAACACATACATGCTAGAATCTCAAATATACCAATTAATAACAATGCATCACACAATGCAAGTATGCCAATACTTAGGATGTTTTCGGTTTACAAAACAACTACACTCATGCCTAGGATAAAATTTGCCTCGACTCTAATCCTCACCGGATTTCAGTCATATTTTCACTCAAAACTTAGTTGCACTCTCAAGCAAACATATTTGATTTGGAATTTAGGTATATGGAATCAAATATAATCACATATGAGTATTTTCCAATGACGTGCATTTTCTGAAAATGGATCTTATGAAAGGAATTGAAATTCCACGAACATGGAAAGACATACATTGACTCGCATTCCTAAGATAGACTTCCTAAGAGATCAAATGGACTTTCCCTCACTTTTATTGGGGCCAAGGTGATTTGTGGTAGTGTTTGGGATAGAAGAGATAGAAGAGATGGTGGGAGTGGGAAGAATAAAGTTATTAACCATGCTAAGGTGTGTTTACACATTACACTTCATAACAAAATTTACTCTATTACACATTACAATATAAGCGTTTAGGCTATAAACTTTACATTGAACTATTGTGCTACAATTGTACTCTTACTAGTGAGTAATTTTACCATTGTAGAACTAGAAGGCTTAAGTGTTTTATATTTCAACACTTTTTGTTTTGTTTTTTGTTTTTGTTTTTGTAAGCCTTTGGCTAGCACAATTTACATATATTAGCCAAGTACATGCTTTTACAAAATTAGAGCTAGCTTCTCCTAAGCTATACACCTTAACATGATCAATAACTAAGGAATGAATATGTGTTTGGCTTCAATTTTCAATGAATATAGGGATATGGGAGTGTTTAGGCTATTTTAGTAGTTATGCACACACTCAAATCCAAAATCATTTCTAAAAGTCCATCTAACAAGGGAATATAAGTCTAAACAAGCAGTCCACATGAATGTTCTATGGAAATCAATGCAAAATTGATGTACAATGAGATCACAATGAAGAAAAAAATTGAAGAGTGTATAAGAGTAGAAACAAAACCCACAACTTTCGTTATTTAGGCACAGTGTAGCTCACGGGTAGTCTCCATAATTTTCCTAGGCTAAACAAGTATAAAAGTCTCATCCACCTCAACATCAAAAGATTAGCACTGTACAAGCAAATTTAAGCGACGCATGCAGTTACAAGCATACATATGTCTCTACCGGCATACGAAGAACAACAACTCAACATGGAGGCCAAAGATTCAAAAAAACTGTCGAAATTTAAATTCGTCCAATGTCTACTCTCTGGTGTATATCTTTAAAAGCACTCAAAATAATTTGACAAATATTTTACACCATAAAGTAGACATATAAATACACACTTTTTTTTTTATAAAATATTTCAAAATTCGAATTGGAAAAGTGTGAAAATGGACGGTGAAAACAGTGTACACACAATTTCGAAAAACAAGGCATCGCCCTTGACTTTCGGTTGAAGAAATGATCATAACTTTTGAATCGCTGCCCAAAAATTTACATTCTTTATATATTCAGAATCCTAACAAAAAATCGAAGAACTCATCGTGCAAGAAAAAATTAATTTCCTCACCGATTAGTACAGTTTTAAAGAAACATTTGCCTTAAAAATATTCAAAACATGGCACATTTTACAGAGATTTGAAAATTTTCTAAACGTAACAAAAATGAAAAATAAAAATAAATAACGAAGGTGTCCACACCCCCAAACCTAAACTCAACATTGTCCTCAATGTTGCTCAAATCATAAAATATAGACAACGTTTAGCAAGATTTCGAGACAGAAACGAAAAACAAAAAGCTAACAACAAAACACAACAAATCCTAAGATCTAAGCACAATACAAATCCACTCTTAGATCTAAACAAAAATAAAAATCACAAACACTACAAGCATAGCATTTTAACATTTAAGCACATAATCGACAACTACATTCACAAGTGCTCCATTTAAACTCAAAATTTAGAGGATACCTCCTCTTGTGGCGGCAACCAACTCGTCTGTTAAGACGCTGCCGTTTCACTTGGAGAATTGTTGTGGCACGATAAGCACACCATATGGTTCTCTTGAGTTGTGTGGTCTATCCAACCTAAAATTTCCTTTCCCTGCACAAGCACAACTCAAATAACATTAAACGCATATGTCATAAAAAAAAATGAAAATAAGAAAAAGAAAAATCCTAAAAACATACATATATATATATATCCGTAAAGCAATTAAATCTAAATTTTATAGAACCTAAACTAAAACAAGAAACAATCAACAAATACATGTTATTGTAGGGAATATGTACTTATACATGGCTCAAACAAAACATTATATACAAAAATACGCTCGAAAACGAGACAAATGATCAAAATTGGGGGACCTTAAATAGGTATAAAATAGTCCGATCACTGCATTTGCTGGAACAAATCTTGAAGGCTTCTTGGGTTGGGATTTAGAATTTTATTGTGCACCAGTGTTATTCTGCCATTGATTATTGGAATTGCTTCCCCATTGGTTTCCAGTATTCTGATTGTTGCTTCTCCATTGGTTACTAGTGCCTTGATTGTTGTTATACCATGAAAAATTGGGATGATTTCTCCAACCAAGATTTTAAGTATTGGAATATGGATCATTCCGTGGTTTGGGATTATAGTTGTTCATGGCTTGAACTTTTTCTTCTTCTCTAGGTTTAGGACCTCCTTATTGGTTTTCACCCATAAACGCTTTTTGTTTCAATTGACCTAAATCAGTAGCCATAGCATCCATCTTCTTCATCATTTCTGCCATCTGAATAGAGCTTTCTGTGTTGGCATCTATGGTATAAAGTTCCTTCTTCCTCCTAGAATTTTTATGATGAGAGTTTTAGGCCAACTTTTCAAAGATAGTGTATACCTCCTCAGGTTGTTTGTCATACATGGATCCTCCACAGGCATTGTTCACTAAAAGACCTGACACTTCAGTCAGACCATCATAAAACCACTGGCATAGCTAATTAGTAAGAAATCCGTGCTGAGGACAATATTTGGTATACTTCTTGAAACGTTCCCATGCCTCATAAAATGTCTCATTATCTTGTTAAAAGAAACTCGAAATTTTTGCTCGGATCTCACTAGTTTTCTGAGGTGCATAACATTGATCAGTAAGCTTTTCCCTTACTTTATCCCAGTTTCTCAAGGATGCTGGAGGCAATGTCAACAGCTATGTCTTTGCCTCATCATTTAATGAATGCGGGATGCATCTCATGCACATCAGGTCTTCTGTAATCCTATGGTTAGGTAATGATTGTATTACCGTGTAGAACTCTCTGAAGAACAAAAGCACATCTTCATCTGGTGTACCACGGAAAATAGGCAGCTGGTTGTAGTGGCTACTTCTCAGTTCATAATTCATTGCTGCAGGTCATAGCACAATGCACAAGGGATGGTTGCTCACAACCAGTCTACTATAATCTTTCATAGTTCTGATGGGCTCTGGTTCTGGCTCATAAGCCGGATTCGGAAAAAGATTTAGAATGGGGTCAAAACTTGATTGAGTCTCTCTTTATTCTGATTTTCACCGTCTTCCATTGTTGGATTTTTGATACGATCAATATTATCGTTTAAAGGTAACAATCTCCCTGCTGAGATCTTCTACCTTACATCTGCTGTCAATACCAGAAATCAGAATAACAAACACAAGTAAACTAAAAATAATAAAAATCTATAAAGCTAAAAATTAATGACTCGACTACCTAAACTAAATTAAACCTATTAACTAAAACTAAAACTAGAAATAACCAATCAATTCAACCAGTTCCTCGGCAACGGCGTGAAAAACTTGATGTATAAAATCGTGTTATAAAAACCTAACTCGCAAGTGCACGAATCGTGAGATAAGTACAGAGGAAAGTAGGTATCTTTCCCACGAGGAAGAGTGATTGACTGATTATAAACTAATTCTAATTAAAGCTAAACAATTAAAAGTAACCAAGAGATTTTGAGATTGATTGATTGATTGATTTAGAACAGAATTATCTAAGAAAGTTGTTAACATAAAGATGCAAATGCGATCAAGAGGTGAGAAAACTAGGTATCTGATGCTACCCATATGCAATACTCAATGTTCATCATCTAATTCCATTAAATATATTCAATCCAATTTCAGAGTTCATTCTTATCTTAAATATGGTATTACCTTAATTACTAGGATTTCACCAAGTGTTCTTAATCACAACTTACCTTCGTAAAAGGTGTGAGCTACAATCAAGAACCCATTATGCACAAGAATTATTAAACCAAATATGTCTCGCATTAATTACTATATCGAGAACAATAATATTCATTCAATTGAAAAGTAATTAAGATTACCTATTTAGGTAATGCAACCTCAATTTATAAATTATCAAAACCCTAGATAAGTATCAATTAACGTAGGTAGATCAATACGAGTCACGAATATAGACATATAATGAATTGAATAAATCTAAATCCGAATTGATTAATAAAGATATGGAGTTTGAATCATAACATGAACATTACATTGGTTCACATCGATCCCCTAGTATGAAGTTAGTTACACATCATGAAAATAAAACGACAAGAGAAGTAATTGATAAAACCCATGGAAGCCTTCAATGAATTCTTCCAAATGTCGATGTTGAAATCTTCTTCTTCGTCTTTGAATCTTCTATGCATAAAGATGGAGAAGAGAATTGTGTGACGCGTTGTGTAGTGAAACGATCTGTGTCTAGAAAGTCAGCCTCCCTAAAACCCTAATTTCATCAAGCATTTGTAGGCGACAATTCTTGAACGAGAAAAAGCTCCTTGTTTTGCGCGGAATCGTCAAACCACTGCGAAGGCCGCAGCGGTATCGACAGCGGTCTCCTCTGGTCTATGGATCGTTGCCTTTACACTGCCAAAATTAGCAACGAGTTGATAGCGGTTATCCACTTTGTTGAAAAACCCCTAAGATCCTCAGAAATAGCTCTTTTCTTCAGAAATTCTCCAAACACAACAATTTGATCCAATAACTTGAAAAAGCTCAAACACACAAATTAAATCCCTAAAAGACTCAAGAAACAAGCAATTGATTGGAGGAAAGGGGATCAAAGACATATATGATAAATGATCGATCAAACTACAATAATAATAAAACTAGAATTAAACTAAAGTTAACGAGAATGCAAAGTGATAACATATGAGATGGATATGGAAGTCAATGCAATTCATACACGAATAGTGGGCAATCTGATCTTTTAAAAATCGATTTAATCTATTTAGGGTCAATCTACCTTTAAGTGCGGTTGTGAAACCGCTTTATCCTCATCCACGAACCAACAATTGGAGTGTTGAATTGAGTGTAGAGAAGAGTCTCATTAAGCCTAGGTAGATACATAACTAGGATGGCTTAGATTGGAGTGCTCATAATCCATCCCTTCCATTCAAGTAAGCTTGTTTAAAATCACCTTAGGTGTATGTGGTTAAAAATCAATAATTAACATCTAACATGGGCTAAGAGTTGGAGTGCCTACCCAGTCCATTAAAAGTATCAAATGCATTATAAGCTCAAATTTAACCTCTAAATGAATTAAGAGTTGAAGTGCCTACTTAATCCAAGAAGAATTTCAATTAAAAGTTCAATAACTCAAATAAGTTTAATATCCAACAAGGATCAAGAGTTCGAGTGCCTACTTAATCCAAGAGGAGTATCAAACACAATTAAACACAATGAATGGAACTATATAAATCAAATACTAAGAAATGGTGGAAAGCCTATAATCCATGAATTATTACATCAACTCACACAAAGGGGTTTAGCTACTCATAGTATAAGCACAAAGGAAAAGTAAAGAGACAAGAGTCAAGGAAGAACCCATTGGAGTGCTGAGATTCCTTTTTCTTCAAGTCCTCTCCTCCTCCAAAGTTTGCAAATCCGAAGCTCCTTGAGTGGGTAATTGAGTTTTGGTGAAATGGAAGTTGAATGGGTGATGAAGAGAATGATTTGGTGAAGGAATTGGATAGGAATTGGGCTTGGATGATTTGGGTTTGGTGGGAGGATATTCCTAGATCTAGAAGAGGTTAAGGTCTGAAAAGTGTGTTGTGAAGGCGTGTGGGTGAAATCAGAAAAAATAATATATATAGTATTGCCGAAAAAAGGTCTGAACTTGCTAATGTCAACGAATTTGGTGCAATTCATGGCCCGATGTGCACAAGTATGGACATGCGTAGTGTGCCCGCTAAGTCCAAAATGAGATTTCTACCTCTCGGTCTGCGGGAGAGACCCGCGAACTAGGCACTTTTTGCAATCTTGATGGTCTCGGACAGCAGTTGGTGCGCGGGTACTTCGCTAGTGCGAACTCGTGCACAGGGCACTTTTAGGCAAATGTTGGTTCTCAATCAGCAGGTCATTACGCTGGTATGAACCAGGGAAATGCAACTTTGCGGTTATGAATGCGCGGGTATGCTTACCAGTGTAGTAGCCGCAAACTGAGACTTGAAATCTTCTGAGCTAAAGTGTGTGGGTGTCCTTGTTGCCTTGCACGGGTATGGACCCACGATAAGACCAGCGAACTGGGCTCCATTCCTTGATCTTTGACTTGTTTCGCATTTGAAAGTCTCGATTTGCATCTCCAATACCTGAATGCCTGCAATAACTAGAAAAAACCCATTAGACACAAAAATACACTCGAAAACAAGCCAAAGGATGTGGAAATGAGGGCCAAAATGTAACACAAATTTGGCACGATCAGTTGGTTTTTGCTAAGGCTCTTTCCTTGGTTGGGGATTTTTGCCATCCCTAATGGTGGTCGATCCTTTGTTCTTGGTCTTGTAGGGTTCCTTTGCGTTGGTGCCCATCTTGGGATAGGTGTTTGGGTTTGCTTTCTTAAATGGATTTTGTTGCCACCCATATTTATCGAGAGGGTAACCGAGTTGCAAATTTTTTAGCATCCAAAAGCTCCAATATTATTTCTCCTACATGGTGCTAGACTGCATTATATTTTTGTACTTCTTTTATTTATGATGATGTTTGTAGCAGAGCTTCCTTTAGGTTATGTTGACTTGTTTTCTTTTCTTTTCTTAAACTCTTTTGTTATCTCTTTGTTTAGTTTAAGAATATGTTGGGAAGAGGTAGATGTTGATGGTGTTACGGAGGTGCAAACTTAGCTGGGATATCTCGGTGCTTCTACAGATTCCGATTACTTATAACCTTATCAAAAAATAATGTATGAAATAATAGGATTTTTTTTTTCTTTTTTTGGATAGGAAATTGAAATCATGAAAGGAAAATTAATAGATTGATGTTGTTTCCTATTTTCATGGGCAATAAAATATGGATGATATTTATTAGTTATTTTATATTATTAAAATAATAGAAGAGGACGAGATGAGGTTGGTCCGGTGGCAAACTCCTCACACCTACACCACAAGGACGTGGATTTGAGTAGCCCTCCCAAAAAAAAAAAAAAAAAAAACCCCGAATTTAAGTAATATTTCAAAAATAAAAAAAATTAAAAAAATAGAAGGGGCTAAATCTAATACTATTGTTTACATTTTAGAATATCATAATTTAGTTATATTTGAAATTTGGTGAAATTTCATGGCCCCTATAAATCCTCCCATGCATACCATTTACATATGTAAGTAAATACTATGCATAAATACATACATCTAAATAATGTGGTAAGATGATTTTTAACTAGTAAATAGCTCCTCAAAAGGTGCTATTTCAATCCTCATGTGGCCAAAGCCATAGCTATTTTCATAGGCATTTAGTTGGCAAAATATTCAGGTCTAGGGCTGATTTTGTCAGGGTCAAATGCAACTTTGGTGGTTAATTGGATTAATGACGTGTTGGTATATATTTGGGTTTGGGTTGGAGACCCCTTATACACTTAAATAGGGCTAAGGGCTCAAGCCCATGCTATATGAGTGGCCCAAGCTCATGCACTTATTTGATAACAACTGCATTAGCAGTTATCTGATAACAATGTCTATAGAAGTTGAAAACACAATATAACGTGCTTTTCATATGGCTTATGATAAAACTTGCAAGAGTGCATGTGTGTCAGTATGTGAAGAACACACAGAACAATCTGTTAAACAGTGTTTAACAAACACACATTATTGAGTATCATAATAGTATAGATACTTATATTGCGAATAGAAGGGACTTTCTGATATTGTGATCGTCGTACGACCTCCGGTAATATAACCCGAAGACAATCCTGCTTCTGCTGCACAATTCGGATTTTCGTTGATGAACAGTATAATCCGAATACTTTGATTAATTATTTATTTATTATTAATCACGATAATCAACATTGGTATCAGAACCTGTTTTGGGTTTGTATTCTGCTATTTATATATGTCATGTTTGGGAATTTACTTTTGAGTTTTGAATGCATGAAAGCTTCACAATTCATAAAAATGGCATAACACCGCACCTTGTTTTGATTCATTTTTATGGAATATACATTTATAAATGTATGTATTTATATGTTCTGGATACTATGAATATGATTCAACGCCATATATGAAAGATTTTTTGAAAATCTTAGTATGAAAACCCGTACCTGTAATCGTTTCATAACTCACTGCAATATTTTTTATTTTTCTACGACTGTGATACTATTAGAAAGAGTATTCTGAGAGCTTTCCAACGATAGGTCATATGCATAATTCCGATTAGTATAGAGAGAAAATCTTTTTTTGATTTTTTCTTTCGAGATCAAAATTTGGTAAATCGTTTCTAGGTTTGAATTCGGATAATGAATTTGAAGAATAGTACCACGTGCCAAAAGGGCAACGAGTGTACTTCATCTCTGACCCAAACACCAGAACTAACGGCATTTTTAGAATCCTTGTAAAAATTTGAGTCACACGGTGGTGGTCTCGAAATCGGAAAATTTCAGGAAAGCGGTGCGTGAGCTACACGCTCCGACTATGCACGTGGAACAAACACTGCATTGATTTCTGTCAGTGCAATAGACATGTGTCACACGACAGTTAGTCAACCTTCCCGACACATGTCTGTCACGCATCGTCAGTGGCCGGTTTCCACGTGTACGTGTGATGCTTCCTTTATTGAAGGAGAGACTATTAATCAATCCTTATAAAATCTAGGGAAAGTGTCATTTTCCCCCTCTGACTTTTGCCCTATTGTTAAGACGATGACAAAGTTTCGCATTATTAGTCGGTCTTCCCCCTGAAATGGAAAGAATGTACGTATAATATTCCCTTTCTGTCACTTTTTCCATCCAAAATCATGTTGACCATTAAAGTCAAAGGGGCAATATTGTAAAAGCAAATAATTTAAAAAAAATTTAAAAATTTTATACAATTCACCATATTTCTTAAAAAAAAAAAAAACAAGCAAAAAAAAGTGTGGATTTGGTGGAAGTCCAGATTGGATCTACACCGTCCATCTCATGAGATGGACGGTAGGGATCCAATCTGGAATTCCACCAAATCCACGCATTAAAAAAAATCAATTTTTTTTTTTTTTTTTGTGGATCTAGAAACCCAATCCATCAACCATCATCAAAAATAATTCAAACCCAAAAAATCAAAAATACAAATCGGTCCCTATGAATTTCCTTGTTAATCAAACCTAGAAAAAAAAAATCAGACTCACAAAATCGAAAATACAAATCAAACCCATAAACATACTATGAGTGATTCTACTCAAATCCAGAAAACCCAGAATCAAGAACACCAACCCAGAAAACCCAACCAAGCCACCACATTCAAACCACCACCAAATCCACGCCACCACACCACCACCACCACCAACACCAAACTACCATCACACAAAACTTGCAACACAAATTCGAACAACTTCAAAATCAAAACTCAGACAAAATCACACTAGGAAAAAAAAACGTGTTGAATTTATTAATTTTCTTAGTTTAAAAAAAGAAAAAATATAGTTTTTTTTATTAATACAAAAACCAACCTGAAACCTAAATCGACCACTACCCTAAATTAAAGCAACCCAGAAATCTCCCTAAAATCCCTACCAAATCCACTTAGAAAACAACACCAAACGACACCCATAAACTGCCAACGAAACCACCCACCAAAACCGCCATGAACTCGCCACCAATCCCACCCAAAATTCTCCTAGAAACCATCACCACCCAAAGATCGATCGAAGGAGAGAGAGATCGACGTGATGAGAGAGACTGGAGTGGCTATGGTTTGAAATGAGAAAGAGCGGCGGGGAAGAAAGAGAGATGAGATCGGTGGGGAAGAAAGAGAGATACAGAGAGAGAATGTGTGCGTGTCTAATCAGAGAGAGAGAGAGAGAGAGAGAGAGAGATCGGTTTGAAGAAGAAGAAGAAGAAGAAGAAGATATTATTATTAGAGATAAATTTTTAAAATTAAAATAGTTAATAATTTAATTTATATTTAATTTGATTCTAATCTGTTTTTTTTTTTAATTTAAATAAATAAATAAATAAGATCTCCACCGTCCATCTTTGAGATGGACGGTGGAGATCCATATTTTAATTTTGTTTTTTTTTTTTATTTTAAGTATATTTTTTATTTAATGAATATTTTAATGGTTAAATGGTAATTATATGTAGCAAACTGATGGATAAAACGGTCATTTGACTATGAGGCTTGACGGTTAATGCTCCAAATGGATGGAAAGTGTAACAGAAGGGACGTTTTTAACGTTTCTTTGTTTTTAGGGGGAAAACGGCCAACATGGCGAAATTCTATCCTTGTCTTAACAGTAAGGCAAATGTCGGGGGGGGGGGGTGTGGTGGTAATTATACTTAATCTATCCATGAATTAAAGTATATTCGAGACTTATATGTATATATATATATGTGTGTTTATTAATTATCATCATTTGAAGTGATTTTTAGATAATATTTTTAAATTTTTTGCAATATATCAAATAACCGATGTTTTATACTATTTTATTAATATTTGATGGGAAATTAATCATTTTTAAAATTTTATATTATACAAAAATTTGAAGAAAAAAAAAACAAATATTTGAGATCGTAATATCGAGTGGGATGCAATAATATAAAATTGGTTTTAGACTAGAATATTTTTTTATTGAGTTGCACATACTATAATGTTTCAATTCATATACAATATCGGTTAATGAATTTTTATGCAGAAGATACTCATCTAATTAAAGGAGAAAAACTTCGCATTGCACCGGGTGCATGCAATTTTTCTCCTAATTAAAGAGACATTTGTACCTGTACGAGTAGTATGACAGCTTGCATATTAAAGGCTGAAGAATTATATAGCATTATTTGGAAAGTGATTCGTGGAATTAGCCCCACTTTAATAACTTTAGTTTAAATAGCACTAATGTTAAATTTGGGATAAAAATACCTACACTTTTCTATCATTTTCTCTTACTTGACCAACAAATCCATCGGAAAAACATTCGTGGGGTGCCAAACTTTGTAATAAAAGTGTCCATTTTCATATTTGAACTATGTGGAGAGAGAAACAAAGCTAAACTCGAACCATCGACGAACCTTCATTGTCAGATCTGCAACGATCGGTTAGGAATCCAACAAAACTGATCGTGCTAGCAAATTCATCGTCGTCCGATCTTCTAGAATTGGCGTCGTAGACGGCTCCTCGGTTTCACCATTGATGGAGGTCGAACAGACCTTCATCGCGATGAAAAAGTAGACCAAAAAAAAAAAAATTATTTTGCCCATTAAGTCTCGAATTTATCAAAATACCTAATAAGTCTTGAATTCTCAAAATAAGTCTCGAACTTGTAAAAAAAAAATTATAAAGAATAGAACGAAGTGAGTGCATTTTTATCTCAAACCATACTTCAGTGCCATTTAAACTTAAGTTATTAAGTTTGTGCTAATCTCAATACCAAAAGAGTAAAGAGTACTATTTACATGCATTTTCTTTATTTGAATAATACAATAAGAAAAAGAAGAATCAATCCCACTTTTTGAACATGTTCTAGAATTTTGTAACATATTATCAATTTAAAAATAAAAGACAAGAGTTTTTTTACAATTTACTAAAATTCCATACTTTGTTTTAGGGTGTCGATATTGGCACACATAAAACTTATTAGTATACCCATATTTTATTAAAAAATTTAATTACAAAAATATCCCAATAGAAATTTACCAATAAAGACAAATTACTTTAATTAAAAATAAACCAAATACTATATATACTCATTAATTATACTCATATCTTCAACTATATTTCTTTATTAAAAAAAAAAAAAAAAAACTTACCTTTCAAAAAAAAAAAAAAAACTTATGATAAACCCTAATTAAACTATAATTTTATTTCAAGTTTCAAACTTTCTCATTATCATGTGATTATCTTATTATTTTTTTTTTCTTTTATGTATAGTTATGAACTCTATCGATAAACAATATGTATATTTTTTAATGTAGCTGTAGATATCATAGGTTTTTTTTTTAACATAGCCATAGATATTTTTTATTTTTTTTGTTTTTTTATTTATTTTTTTATTTTTTTTTATAAGATAACTGTATAAATAAGAGAATTTCAGATTGAAAATCTTTTGACCCCATATATAGTTCCACATATTCCCTTTTATAAAACTCATACATTCGAGATATTTCCAAAAGTAAATTAAACCATCATTAAAAGAGGTTTTAATTCCAAAATAATATTATTTTCTTAATAAATTGGGTGTGATAATAATTTTAAAATGTTTATAAATAATATGTATTTAAATGAATATATTTATTTCAATGAGGGTACTATTGACATTAGGATGGGTGTTTATAGTAATATCTATTTTTAAAATTTTAGATATGTGTGTATTTATAAAAATGGGTGTACTAATAAGTTTTATTGGTGTCAATATCCGTAACATTTATTTTATTTTCTTCTTAAAAAAGTATGAGGAACACGATAATCGGCCGCATCTAGAATATGGGTGTTTATTTAGAATCACACACTAAAAACGTGGAGATTATGGTTTTTTAAATTAAAATTTGGCTGATCTAAAGAGAAAAAGCATCACAAGTGATCATATGCTGAAAAACCCTTAGACAGATTATGTACCTAATCGATATTATATATGTATATATAACACACGTATAATTCATCAAATATGTTTTGGTGCTTTATAGGAACTAATATAAAAACTAATATTGAAGGTAATTAAGTTATTAAAAAACGGGGGCAATATAAAAATTGATATTCATGGTCATACATCACAAATATACTAATATTCAAAAATTAAGTTATTAAAAAATAAAATGTGTAGGACTAATCAGGTACGGGATCTGACATGTTCAATTAATACTGATGTCTATTGAGAATCCCGTATGAAAAAAAAAAATATGGGTTCCTACGCTTAATAATTTTCAACAAAATTTAATACCGTTTAATCTTAAAGGTAATAATACGAATAAATAAAATTGATATTAACTTTGAAAATTAAAATGTAAAACATTATTCTTTTATATCCATAAAATCATTTAGTTTAAATATTTAAATTTGTAACATGTGATTAACAATATGCATGACTGAAAATAATAAATATTCACACTAATTTAAATGTATGAAGTAATAGGAAATCAAAATCCTATAATAAATTGATGATATCCCTTATTTTCATTGTTAATAGAATTATGGAAGAAATAATAAATTTATATTATTAAAATAATAGGAGGTGCCAAATTAATGGTACACACACATGAGTAACTTTTTGTAAGGAATAACACACACATATATGAGTAACTTTGTTATACGAGTAACTTTTTGTAAGGAATAACACACGGATATGAGTAACTTTGTTATACGAGTAACTTTTTGTACGGAATCGTCGATTATTACCGATAACTATTAAAGTGCTATCGGTACTTATTGGATTACTATCGGGTGGGTATGCAATATAATAATTACCCATAGCAATTGACGATTCCGTATGGAAAATCATGTACTTAAAAATTTTTGTATATATAATTCATCAAATATGTTTTGGTGCTATATCTATATCTATATACATGTAGATAATTAATCAAATATATGTTTTGGATATTCACTTTGAATGATTGAGATGGTCAAAAAAATATATATATCTATGTATGAATTATGGACATAGTGTTATTAAGGAAAAAAAAACATATACATCATATTATTAATTTTTTCTTTAATATTTTTTTAGAAGCATACATTGTATTATTTATCATGATTGCCATAAAATATATATTTACGTAATAATTTTTTTTTTTTTTAATTAAAACAACTGCTAGGACCCTACGAGAATTAAACTCTACTAGCACAGCCCGAAATACTACTCCCACAATTGGAGAGAGGACACCCACACTTGAGATTAATGACCAAGGGGGACAAATAATATATATATACATGCACATACCAGGTGTTGAACCGTGATGGTGGAGGCTCCTAAAGGAGAGTCCAACCACATTGGCAAAAGGCCCAAGTGTCTTTTATTATAATTTTGCAAAATCTTAATTTATATATTGCATATTCGCATCCCATAAATCAAATCAGAATCTCGCACATAAATCCGTGCGTGATCCCCTTAAGCAGTAAGCACATGCTACTATCCCGGAACATGTCTTGTTAGAGCATCTCCAATGTAAATATATATTTAGAGAAAATTGACTGCCACATAGGATAGATAGTTAAAAGTTAAAAAAACTCTCTCCAGTACAATTATCTAACTTCAATATGGAGTCTATTGTTGCAAACCCACCCCCCCCCCCCCCCCCCCCTTTCTCACGACATGTGTACAGGGAGGGGGTATTTTTGTCTAAACACATGACAGTTTTTAGACAAAAATACTCCTCTCTTGACATATGTCAAGTGTTGGGGAGGGGGGTAATGCTCACCCCCCGTGAAAAGGGGGTGAGCAAAAGTAATCTCTTCAATATGGAGATGATGTAGCAAAAAAAAAAGTTAGAGAATTTAGAATTGAGTTTCTAATTCTAGAAACTCTAATAAAAATACTAACTAGGATTTCTAACTCTTTCCACCAATAATATTAAAGCTCATTTAATTGTAAAATAAAAGAGGAGAGAAAGTAGAATAATTATTTTATTATGATTAGTCATAAAATGAATTCATATTTGACTTTAGATAATTGCATTGGAGATATGAATATGTATTTTTCTAATTTAGTTTTCAAAAGTGGCCCATAATGAATAAAAATACTGATGTGACACTATATAGAAACTCAAAAATATATATTTGCATTAGAGATGCTTTGAGTTTACATAAATTCAACTCATACATGGATTTTTCTGTCTTTGTCCATCACCATTTCACCATTTCATAAGGAGAGCTTCTCCTTACAATCCACAAATTATCTATTTACACTCTAATTTAATTTATTTTTTTTTATTAATGACAAATTTAACTTGAATTAAAATTACTAAACAAGACAAAAAAAATTCTAAAGACACTCCAAACTAATTAAATTATTAAAAAAAAAAAATTATCTTTCCTAAATTATTAGATTAAATATTACGTATTAAACTTTCTCTCATAAATCTATTATTACCATATTAAACACTCTCTTTTAATTAATCTCTTTCTCTATTTTTCAAAAAAAAAAAACATATCTTCATACTTTCTCGATCAATTTTTGATTAATAGTTAAAGAAAATATTTTGATTTTTTACTAATAGTAATATAAATACCTTGTTTTTTTAAAAAAAAAAATAGATATATGGAAACTTGATTTGTTGCAACTAGATTCGATTAAATTCGGAATTTCTAAGAATAATGAAAGAATTAAAGTTCTCTAAGCAATCATATACTTACAAAAGTAATAAAAAACATTTTCATACTGAAATTTAAAATTAAAAAAAAAAAATTAAAAAACAGGGTACTTGTTTTTTGAGTTTATTTTTTTTAATATATACATTATTCGTAAGTTTTTTTTTTTTTTTTTTCTTAACTGTTAATCTTGTTTGAGAAAGAATGGAGATAGAAAATTAGAAATATGTTTTGGAGGAGAGAGAGTTTAATATGGTAATTAAAAATTTAGGAGAGAGTGTTTAATATATAATATTTAATCTAATGATTTAAAATAAATAATTTCTTTTTTTAATAATTTAATTCAAAATAAATTAATATTCGGATGAATCCAAAGATTACAATGGTTCGTCCTAACTTTTATTAAAATAAAATAGAGTGTCTTTAGAAATTTATTTTTTTAAATGGAGTGTCATTAGAATATGAATGCCAAAAGATAAAAAATGATAATTTTAGAACAAAAGTAAGTATCTTTAAAAATAAAATGGAGTGTCTTTAGAAATTTATTTTTTTAAATGGAGTGTCGTTAGAATATGAATGTCAAAAGATAAAAAAAGGATAATCTTAGAATAAAAGTAAGTATCTTTAGAAATTTTCTTAATTTAAATTTTGAGAATGAGGTGTTTTTAGAAAATAAGTGTATTAAAAATTAAAAATAAAAATAAATAAAAATAAATAAAAATAAAAAAGGAACAAATGTATTTTGTATTTCCACATGATGGGTCATCTAATGATAAGTCACCATCTTATTATTACTATTGCTCTTCCCTCTCCCTTCCTCTTTTTTTTTTTTTTTTTTTTTTGTTAATTGCACAAACATCTTTAGGTTATATACAAAATTACACGTATATTCAACCTTTTCATTTACTGTATAAACTTAATTTGGAAAACGTTGATCGTCGACGATCTCCTCCAGTTGAGGAATAGATCGCGGCAGATCTCCGCTTTTTGGTGGAGATCATGACTCTAATTCGTGGAGGAGTAGGAGACTCCACACTAGTAGAGTTTTCATCTTTTTCTTCTTCTTTTTTTGTTAAATTTAGTTTTTAAAAGATTTCGGTTTATTTTGTAGTTTTAATTGTGGTAGACTAGTAATTTCAAAACAATTTGAAGTGGTTTCGTAATTTATTTTAGTTTTAATTATTTTTATTTGTAAAAGGAAAATTTCACCGCTAGACCATCCTTAGCCAATTAATTTGGCCGTTAGTCAAACCGACAGTCAATATTTTTTAGGGGAGGTTTGTACAATAAATGGAATTATAAATATACGTACAATTGCACTCAGTGATGTTTGTGCAATTAACCCTTTTTTGCCTCAAATTATTTTTTTAGGTTTTTGTTACTGGGAAACAAACATATATTACACAAAAAGATGATATTGAAGAGATGGGAACAATGTTTTTCACTTGGAAAAATTGTGAGCCTTTTGGAGTTCAGATAAAAACAAAAGAAGTAACTCAATCTATACAAATTTATAATTGTGATTCATTAACTCTTTATGATTATATTTGAATCAATGTGCATCATGTGCATGGACTCCAATTTCAATTAGATAGCCGCTTAATTTTGACTCTTTTTTTTGTTTCACGTACTCATATTCCAAAATCACTATATAAACACCAAAGAAATGCACCCAAAATCCCACACACAAATTCATACAATATTATTCAAGCGGTGATTATTGATCAGCTTCTACAATGCAGAAAATCTCTGATGATTTCATGGCTTTATTATTCGTTTTCTCTTTAGCAGAAGCTAGAGTTCACAACCACACATGGGAGATTTCATATCAGTACAAGTCTCTGGCTGTTACAAAAAACTGTCTATAGCCATTAACGGGATGACTCCAGGGCCTGTACTTACTGCTATGGAAGGTGACACTATTATTGTCAATATTATCAACCATTTGTTCATGGAAAATGTTGCAATTCACTGGCATGGTATCCGACTTCAGGTACGATCGATATATATATTTTTCACAGTTTTCCTTTTCCTTAATTTTTATTGTAGAAATTTGGAATAATTAGTAATAGTTGAAAATTTTAATTCAACTAATTATTAATTTCGATTATGACAGATTGGGACTCCATGGATGGATGGAACAGGATGGGGTTTCTCAATGTGCTACAATGCCCGGTGACACTTTCACTTATCAATTTGTTGTCGACAAGGTAAATACCATCTTGTAAAGTAAACTTTTGGTTCGAGTAGTTACTTAATATGATATCAGAGCTAATTTTACTTAAAGTTTCTCAAATATGGAATTTCTGAAACTGTTATAGGTGGGGACGTACATGTACCATTCTCATTATGGAATGCTGAAAGAATCAGGCCTATAAGGTCTGATTAAGGTAACAGTCCTGGCAGGAAAATCAGATCCATTCGTTTAAGATGGTGGTGATGTCCTGAGCGATTGGTACCATTCAAGCTCTTATGAACATGCCACTAACTTGACTTCCTTACCCTATGTTTGGATTGGAGAACCTCAGGTAGATTGATCAGAAAATTTATTGGATTTCAGAAAATTTGAGTGAATAGCTAGTGATGATGATATATAACTTTGTTATTTGTGTTTTCATTATATTTTTCAATCACTTCTGATAAATGGAAGAGGAAAGCACAGTTGTACAAATCTGGACACCAGTGTTTGTAATACGACAAATCCTGAATGTGTTACATATTCTCTCATAGCAGTCCCTGGAAAAACTTACAGAGTGAGAATTGCTAGTGTTGTATGTGTATTTTAAACCAAGACACACATCAGCAGTTTGTGCAGGATACACAGGAGAATAAGTCCAAGTCATTGACCACTCTTAAATGAGCATCCGCAATAGTACGGAGCCGAAGTAATAGTACAATGATGAATAGAATTCGTTCCACAAGGATTGAAGTATTGATTACCACAATTGATTGATTTACTACTATTTAGACAAGTAAAGATTAAATGATTTGATTTTACTACTCAAAGTAATCTAAACTAATCTTACAACTAAAATGCAATTGGTGAAACTAGATAAGAAAATAAACTTAAGCAAAGCCAAACACAAACAAGTTGGTTTTAATACTTATGGGAAATTAGGCTAAGACCTTTGAATCCACCTATCCAATTCTCATTAATTTTAGGCACATCATTGAAATAAAGTATGTAAATGTGTGTGTAGATTCGTAACACCGTCAATTAGTCTCTAACCTCTTTCAAGTGATAAATACAACATTCATATGCACCAACAACCTATTTCTCAATGGTTATCCGAACTACATATAAATTCATTAAGTTTTATGGCTCACAATTGAATCCTAGAAGCTAGCATCACATATCTCTATCTTACCAACTTCTATCACACATTTCATCAAGCACGTTGTGTGCATCTCCTCTCGGTGCTTCATACAACAACCAAATAATTACCAAATGCTAGCTAGACATTCAATAATAATTAAGAACATGAAATAAGTGTACACAACACAAGCAATGGTAATAAAGTGATGGCCTTTGTTAATAATTCACGGAAAAGGCTTCATCTTGGCCTTAGCCAAGGAAGTTTAGTTCATGATACAAAAAATGGCTACACAATATGTGAAATGAGTACAAGCCATAAGTAAAGACAAATAAATGTAAAGAGAGAAGGGATTAGAGTAAACTAAATGAAGAACTCCTCCTCTCTTGCCTGGCTTGTGCTAGACTTCTTCTCTCATTGACTTCTTATGCTCCAAGATGGGATTTATATGGTAGGTCTAGGCAAGGAAATGAGATGGTGAGGTGGGATTTGGGTTTAGATGGTGATTTGATGGAGGTTTTGGGTGATTTGGAGAAGGAATTGAGTGAAAGATTTGATCTTGGAAGGTTTAGAGTGTTTTGGGAGTGTTTTGGAGGTCAAGAGTCGTGCAAGAGGTGTCTCAAATGAAGTTGAAGGGAGGTATTTATAATGTATGGAATTAGGGCACGAAGTCCTATAAAAGCTGAGCTGGAACTGGAAGGGCACTGGTGTGGCGCTGGTCGTCCAGCACATGACCAGCAGTGCACAGCTGCCAAAGCTGCGCTGGTCGTCCGGAGCATGACCAACGGTGCACGGCTGTCCCTCGTGCGCTGGTGTGGTGCTGGTCGTCAGGCGCCGACGCTACTTCTGTCTTTCTTCAACTCCTTGGTTGTTCGCTTTCACTCCAACAAAACCCAGCTTCGCTTGATTTCTCATGGATAGCTAAGGAAGTCTGCACAAGCTCATTAAACCATAAAATACTCGGTTTTACCTGGAAAACGGGAGCAAAAAGGATAGGAAACAGAGTTACATCGAGTGTAGAAATAGACATTATCAAATACCCCCAAACTTAAATGGTGCAATGTCCTCATTGTGACCAATTTTCAAAAAGAATTTCATAATGCACAATTCAAGTTCGGTGAGGAAAAACTCAATCTCAAAAAGACAATAAAATAAAATAATTGAAAGCAATTAAAACTAACTAATATTTACAAGAAGGTACCTCCTTTGTGAATGCTCAAGTTGGTTCTTTGAGAAGAACTTTTTCCTTTAGCTCTTCCAATGCATTCTCCCAATAAAGCTTTACTCTTTGCCCATTCACCTTGAACTTCTCCTTCGCTCCATTTTCAATTTCCACACTTCCATACGAGAACACTTGGGTGACGGTAAAAGGGCCCGTCCACCGGCTTTTGATTTTTTCAGGAAATAAACGGAGTCTTGAGTTGAAAAGGAGAACTTGGTTCCCCACTTGAATGCCTTTCTTCAAAATTCTTCTATCGTGCCACTTCTTAGATTTCTCCTTATAAATGCGGGCATTCTCATAGGCCTCAAGCCGGATTTCATCAAGTTCATTGAGTTGAAGCAATCTCTTCTCTCCCACCACTTGCATGTCAAAGTTTAACTTTTTGATTGCCCAATATGCTTTGTGTTCAAGCTCCACCGGAAGGTGACACGCCTTTCCGTAGATAAGCCTATAAGGAGACATGCCAAATGGGGTTTTGAAGGCCGTCCTATAAGCCCATAAGGCATCATCGAGTTTCTTAGCCCAATCCTTCCTCCGGTTTCCCACCGTCTTCTCTAGGTTGCTTTTAATTTCTCGATTTGACACTTCTGTTTGGCCATTTGCTTGTGGGTGGTAAAGGGTAGTGATGCTATGCTTCACACCGTACTTCTTCAATAGAGCTTCAAATAACTTTACAAAAGTGAGAGCCCCCATCACTAATAATTGCTCTTGGAGTACCAAATCTTGTAAAGATGTTTTTCTTGAGGAATTTGGTAACCACATTGGCATCACTCTTTGGTGTGGCTATAGCTTCCACCCATTTAGACACGTAGTCCACCGCCACCAAGATATATTGGTTTCCATAAGAGCTTGGGAATGGTCCCATGAAATCAATACCCCACACACCAAATAATTCCACTTCAAGCATCACATTGAGCGACATCTCATCCCTCTTGCTAATATTACCAGTCCTTTGGCACCAGTCTCATGCTTCCATAAAGCTTCTTGCATCTTGAAAAAGTGTGGGCCAATAGAAACCCGATTATAGGACTTTCCTTAAGGTTCTAATTGCTCTAAAGTGTCTTTCGCGCTCCTTAGAGTGGCAATGCATGAGGATATCCCTCATCATCGGGTACACATCTTCTAATAAGACCATTACTACGAATCCGGAATAAGAGTGGCTCATCCCACAAGTATGACTTTGCATCTGAGAGGAATTTCTTCTTTTGGTGGAAATTCATCTCCACCGGCATGATTCCACTTGCAAGGAAATTCACGAAGTCGGCAAACCAAGGAGTCATCAAATCTTGGACTACTAGTAGTTGCTCATCCGGGAATGTTTCATTTATGGCCACTTACACTTCATCCTTCTCATTTATTCCTAGCCTAGAAAGGTGATCCGCCATAAGGTTTTCAGATCTTTTCTTGTCTTTAATCTCCAAATTGAATTCTTGTAAAAGGAGAATCCATCGGATTAACCGTGGTTTGGCATCCTTTTTTGCTAACAAGTACTTGATGGCGGCATGGTCCGTGTAGACGATCACTTTGGAACCCACCAAGTAAGACCTAAATTTATCAAATGCAAACACAATTGCTAAAAGCTTCTTCTCGGTTGTAGCATGGTTGATTTGGGCATCATTTAGAGTTTGGCTAGCATAATAGATCACATATAGCCTCTTGTTCTTCTTTTGCCCCAAAACCGCACCAACCGCATAATAACTTGCATCACACATTGTAGGGAAAAAATAAACAAATAAAAGTGTTACACGCAGCGGAAGCGATACTAAAGACGATTTAGTGACTTTTAAAATTTTTCCTTTATGAACCTTAAACCCTTTTAATCAATAAACATGCATATATATCAACAAAAGTAAATTACTTCTTGTCGCGTGATCCGATTGACTTACGTCGATGGTAATCCGCAAGACCTTCAATCCGAGCACGAACGTGGATCACCTAGGAGCGTGGTCTCCCTTTCCTTTGAATTGCAAACCTGTGAATGGACCAAACAAATACTTTCTTTTCTTTGTTAGTCACAAAAACAATCAAAAGAATGTCAAAATTATTCCGGTCACTTTTGAGTTCACAATCTTATGATCGAAACTCGCGTGAACCTAGATCGATATCGTATACACAAGCTTATTGATGTTTAAGCAATTGTATACTATCAAAGAATAATTTTTCACTCCTTTTTGTCTCTCTAGAATAAAAACTCTCTTAGAATTAAGAAGAAGAAGAAAGAAAATAAAAACTCAAGCACCAATTAATTGATGTGGCCGAACCCTATAAGAACATATATATAGGTTGGCCGAATTTTTCTTCTTTTTCCTTTAGGGTTGCCGAATTCTATGTAGTATGTAATTAGGGTTGGCCGAATTTCATCATGTCACTTATATAGGGTGACTGAAATTCAACCCTAATTCTTTTTAACTTTATAGACTTCAAACCCTAATCCAACTCTTTTATTTTTATTCTTTTATTTGACTAAATAAAAAAAGACTCCTTATTTGATTAAATAAATAATACTAATTTATTTATTTACTTATCAAACAAGTCTTTTACTTTTAGGAAAGATTTGTTTCTTTAATTAAACAATTAATCAATAAATCAATTAATTCTTATTTAATTAAAACAAATGAAACAAAATAATATTTTTAGGTCAAAACCTTAACCTAGCCGCCCCACTTATATATAAGATGGGCCTAATATTATTTTCCTATTTCATTTAATCCATTGGACTTTAAATAAAAAAGCCCACATGTGAACCAGACCCATTCTTACTAAAAGAAACAAGCCCACATGTCTTTCATTAATATATTAATATAATTGAGCAGCCATTACTTAAATAATGTGCAAATTATATTCTTAATATATTAAATGCAATTCTAGATGGACCCTTAAATTGGTCCGGTAGAATATATCAAGTGATCCATGCAAGTCCGTGTGGATTGGGGATCTTGGCGGGCCATCTAAATTTAAGCTTCAATAGACATAACCTAATCACAATCAACAAATGATTCACTTAGGTCCGATCCATTAATTTTAACTCATTCCACTAAAGAGCTAAAACTGAACTCTTAAATAAAGATAGAAAAGGAAGATGCTCCTCATTCATACCCTAGACAATCATATTGGAGATAGTGTATCCTCGTGATTAATATCAGTAATCGCCAAGAGTTCATAGACCGCCTATAACTCTCCAAGTTACCATATTTACTCATATGACCACGTTTTGAACTTGGATATTTTGACTTGTCCAGAAGCCATGTTTTCAATAGACACTATTGAAAACTCAACGTTGAGATTTAATATCCAATTACCTCAAAACATCCATATGATGATATTATACTCTCATTTAATTAAATGGAGCCACGATGTCCATATCTATAAATGAAGTCCTCTATCGATTAACAAATGAATATCACCAAACTATCGAGGATAGACTATGCGATATAATCGTACTCATTGATAACTCAAATGATATCACTTGCAACCATAAGTCCATCATTTATCTCGGGATTAAGATAGACTCTCCGATTGTCCTGATAATGAAAAGACTATTATCTATTGACGGTTCTAGATAAAGCTTTTCATTGTGATCCAGTTCAATGCACCCAGTGCACTAGATCCTTTTGCTCGAAGACACTCCGATGATTTTAGACTCATCATATCTCATTTGATCCCACTCAAATGCTAGCAAAGAATTCTACAACTTTAACAAGATAAAAGGTGCCCAACCTTTAACTTAAGTTGTGAACATTATTCAAGACTAACTAAAGAATTGTGTCTACCACATACATATCCAGATGTACGAACAATTCTTCTTTTCCCATAGTCTTTAGACCTTATGATTATTTACTTTGACAATTATAATACAAACTATAAATGCTATACGATTTGTTAAACCAGAAATCACTTTATTAATATGAAAAAAATTGTTAATTACAACATTACACTCTTGCTATTGAGCATAATCCTAACAATCTCCCACTTGCGCTATAGCAAATGTGTCATATCTCTCAAGCCCATATTCTCTAGATGCCCATCGAAACTCTTCTGAGGTAGAGCCTTTGTGAAGGGATCCGCTAGATTTTCTGCTGACGCGATTTTGGTAATCGTCACGTCACCTCTTTGAACAATCTCCCTTAAAAGATGATACTTTCTTTCAATGTGTTTACCTCTCTTGTGACTTCTTGGTTCTTTCGAATTAGCCACTGCTCCACTGTTGTCACAGTAGATAGTGATCTGCTTATTCGCACTAGGAACCACTTCTAAGTCAATCAAGAATTGGCGGAGCCAAACAGCCTCTTTGGCAGCTTCGCATGCAGCAACATACTCAGCTTCCATGGTGGAATCAGCAATACAAGATTGCTTGATACTCCTCCTTATGACTGCTCCTCCTATAGAGAAAACACAGCCACCGATGTGGATTTTCTGGAGTCAGAATCGATTGGAAATCAGAATCTGTATACCCGGGAACCAAATCCCCTCCAGAGTATACAAGCATATTATCTCTCGTTCTCTTAAGATACTTGAAAATATGCTTGACTGCCGTCCAGTGATCAGGTCCAGGTTTCGATTGAAACCTGCTAACTATGCCAACAGCAAAACAAATATCTGGTCTAGTACAGAGCATTGCATACATGAGACTTCCAACTGCCGAGGCATATGGAACTCTACTCATGAATTGCTCTTCATGCTCATTCTTAGGAACTTGTTCCTTAGAAAGCTTGATTCCATGTCTGAAAGGTAACATACCTTTCTTGGAATCCTGCATGGAAAACCTAGACAAGATTTTGTCTATGTATGAAGCTTGGGATAATGCAATCGTTCTATTCTTTCTATCCCTTATTACTTGGATACCTAGAATAAAACTTGCTTCTCCTAAGTCCTTCATATCAAATTGTTTTGCTAACCATTCTTTTACTGATGTCAATACACCTACATCGTTTCCAATGAGTAGTATATCATCAACATAAAGAATCAGGAAAACCAACTTGTCGCCTTTAATCCTTTTGTATACACAAGGTTCGTCAGGATTCTGAATAAATCCAAAACCTTTGACAGCTTGATCAAACCTTATGTTCCAGGATCTGGATGCTTGTTTTAATCCATATATGGATTTCTGCAACTTGCATACCTTATCCACTTGGCCCTTTTCAATGAATCCCTCTGGTTGCATCATGTAGATGCTTTCGTCAAGACTTCCATTTAGGAAAGCTGTCTTGACGTCCATTTGCCAAATCTCTAAATCTAAAGATGCTGCAATGGATAAGAGTATCCTAATGGATTTAAGCATGGCCACAGGAGAGAAGGTTTCCTCGTAATCGATACCTTCTTTCTGTGTATACCCTTTAGCTACCAATCTAGCTTTAAAGGTTTCCACCTTTCCATCCATACCTCTTTTCCTCTTGTATACCCACTTGCACCCAATGGGTTTTATCCCTTTAGGCAAGTCTACAAGGGACCAGACTTTGTTATCGAACATAGATTCAATCTCGGATTGCATTGCCTTTTGCCAATGGCGACTATCAACATCCTCCATAGCTTCCTTGTACGTATAGGGATCATCGTCGTCCGGGAGATTCTCCACTGATTCTCCCAGACCGATGTATCTTTCGGGTTGTGTTCTAACCCTCCCACTACGACGAGGAATGGTAGGTTGTTGATCTTGTGTTGGATCGGAACTTACAATTGGGTTAGGTTGTGCAACCTCTCGTGGAATTGTATCTCCTGACATCTCATTCGGGACAATTCTACTTCTAGGCACAAAATCATTCATATAGTCCTTTTCCAGAAATTTAGCATTTGTCGAAACAAATACTTTAAGATCTGAAGGACTATAGAAATAATATCCTTTAGTTTCTTTTGGATACCCTACAAATATACATGTTTCTGAACGGGACTCCATCTTTTCTGTCTTTCCTTTTAACACATGCGCAGGACAACCAAATATCCTTAAGTGTTGTAAACTAGGCTTGCGCCCGGTCCACAACTCATGCGGTGTTTTAGGAACAGACTTAGATGGTACATCGTTTAGAATGTATATAGCAGTTTGTAAAGCATATCCCCAAAAAGAAATAGGAAGCGTTGAATAACTCAACATAGACCTAACCATATCCAAAAGAGTTCTATTTCTCCTTTCTGCTACCCCATTCTGTTGAGGTGTACCTGGTGCAGAAAACTGAGAAACTATCCCATTATCAATAAGATATTGCTGAAACTCACCAGATAGATATTCTCCACCACGATCAGATCTCAAGATTTTTATGTGTTTCTCAAGCTGATTTTCCACTTCAGCTTTGAATGCTTTGAACATGTCAAAAGCATCGACTTATGTCTCATGAGATACACATAACCAAATCTCGAGTAATCATCCGTGAAGGTGATGAAGTACTCATATCCACCTCTAGCTTGAATGCTCATAGGTCCACATACATCAGTGTGTATCAATCCTAAACATTCAGTGGCTCTTGCACCTTTGGCAGAGAACGTCCTTTTGGTCATTTTACCTTCCAAACAAGATTCACAAGTTGGTAGATCATAAACCTTTAAGTCACTTAAAGGTCCGTCACTTACCAATCTTTTAATCCTATTAAGGTTAATATGACCTAAGCGTAAATACCAAAGGTAGGTTTCATCTGTTGATAATTTTACTCTTTTATGATTAGGTTCCGTTATTTCTGTGTCTAACGAGTGAGAGATATTTCTATGCAAAAAGTATAGACCGTTTTCCAATGTACCTTGGCAAATAATTTTGTCATTCTTACTAATAATAAAAACTTTATTAAAAGTAACTGAATATCCAAATTTATTCAAACAAGAAACTGAAATTAAATTCCTCTTGAATTGAGGTACATAATAAACGTCTATTAAATCTAAATGCCTTCTAGAATCCAAATAAACTCTAATATCTCCCACTGCACTTGCAGACACTAACGTTCCGTTGCCCAAGCGCAAATTGATTTCATTCTTACTCAGCTTTCTCCTTTCTTGAAACCCCTGCAAGGAATAACAAACATGATTAGTGGCTCCTGAGTCTATGATCCAAGAATCTGTAGAATCAGCCAAAAAACATGTTTCTAGATAATTCAAATTACCTTCTTCCTTCTTGTTCTGGGACTTTGGGCAATTTCTCTTCCAATGTCCCTTTTCACCACAAAGGAAGCATTTCCCTTTGATCTTGGTTACTTTCTTGGTCTCCTTCTTGATAGGCCCAAGTTGCTTTTTCTTCTGTTGTTTCTTGACCTTTTGACGGGCCTTAACAGTAGCAACTTTACCAACCATATGAATCTCTTGACCTTTGCCTTTCACAAGGATCTTTTCAGCACTTTGAACATCTTGCATCAGGCCTTGTAAGGTGTATTCCTTTTTGTTCAAAGTGTAGTCCAATTTGAACTGATCAAAGGAATCTGACAATGAATTGACAACCATATCAATCTTTGTCTCACCATCTATCTCAGCGCCATGCAGTTCAGCAATGTTGAGACGTGCTATGACTTTCATCATGTGATCTTTCACAGCCTGTCCAGGTTTCATCCTAAGATTCATAAAAGCAGTCACTGCCTCTTTCTTAGTCGTCCTAGACTTCATAGCAAACATCTCCTCTAGAGACATCATTATATCAGCAGCGGACTTCATTCCTTCATGCTGCTGTTGCAACACGTCGGAGATAGTGGCCATAATGTAACATTTTGCCATATCATCTGAAGTCTTCCACTGCTCATACTCATCTCTATACATTATGCTAGATTCATTATTAGGAGCAGGTGGTTTAGGAGTAGTTAGAACAAACTTATGTTTTTCACTTTGCAGCAACAACCCAATTTTCCTTTTCCATGTGACATAATTATCTCCAGTTAAAGTGTTATCTTTCAGGATGTTCATAAGTGATGGGGTCATGATTTCTGAACAAAACATATATAAGTAAATAATCATGATAAAGCACTTTTAAATATTTATCTTGAATTAAATAAATAAGCTCAATCATAAAATTCAACGGTGATCTAACACCCATAAATGTTACGCCTCATTTGGGAGTTCGCACCATTTACTAGTTAGACTAGGTCCCACCTAATTGTTAACATAACAACCGGCGTTTTCAATTTTAGCCTTGCAATTTTACTGACAAGAACTCTTGGGAGGATATCAATAAAATTACATTGAGTGTGTTACCAAGATATCGACCCTCAATTTTCTCTCACGAAAATCCCTCCTTGGGGAGTAGATCTCGTTTGAGTCCATTGTCTAGTCTATCCTTGTAAGGAAGTATGTTGCTAAATTCCATTCATGGACGCCCCTTGGGGGGATTACCAATAAATAATAAAGCTCGACTAACCTTGGAGGCCATAGGTGTTACCAAAACACCTTCTCCCACTCAATTATTTAAGGCGTGTGATTAAATCCCATAGAATGATTTACCGAGTTATCTAGATGCCAATTTAGATACCTAAATCATTCAATGCATATTCATACCAAAAGAGATATATGCGTGGCACTCCTATTCTATATGTCATGTTATCATACAATAACAAATATTGTAATATTTAAGCATAAATTAAATAGCAACAATTTTGGCCCATCCTAGAAAAACAAGTAAATTACAATTTGTCAGGAATACAAGATCTTCAGGTGGCCCATCAACCATACGCTCATCCTTCGGCCTTCTCCCATGGGCGTGCGCAGCCCACAACCCCACAAAGGGGCTGCCTTGCGCAGCCCATAAGGCCACACAAGGCTGCCATGCGCAGCCCACCAAAGTTTGGGCTTGTCATGCGCAGCCCAATCCACTCCTAGGGTGTGCACGGTGCTCGTTCATGGTTCCGGTTGCTTCGTTTTGCTTCGTGTCTTCGAATCTTCAAGACCTAAACATATTACGGCGGTATATATATAATAAATACTGCAGTATTAATTTTTTTTTTTTTTTTTATTCACTGCAGTATTTTTACAAACCAAAAACTGCACATACTAAAAATAAATAAAAAAAAACTGCAGTAACCCTAAAAAAATACTGCACATATATATAAAAAAAAATAAAACCTAGCAATCTACCAAGAAGGAATTATGGCGTTAATAGACCACCCTTCTTGTTACAACTCCGAAACAAAAATTACATTGAAAATTTAGGGCCAAAATCGAGCAATAACAAACCACATAAAATATATATAAATCCATACATCACATGTAATTATATATTTGAATACCTAGAGTGCCATCTCTTTCTAAACATGCATAATCACAATAAAGAGAAATAGATCCACGTATATATACGTTAATTAATTAAAAGGGTTCAACCTAGGCTCTGATACCAATTGTAGGGAAAAATAAACAAATAAAAGTGTTACACGCAGCGGAAGCGATACTAAAGACGATTTAGTGACTTTTAAAATTTTTCCTTTATGAACCTTAAACCCTTTTAATCAATAAACATGCATATATATCAACAAAAGTAAATTACCTCTTGTCGCGTGATCCGATTGACTTACGTCGATGGTAATCCGCAAGACCTTCAATCCGAGCACGAACGTGGATCACCTAGGAGCGTGGTCTCCCTTTCCTTTGAATTGCAAACCTGTGAATGGACCAAACAAATACTTTCTTTTCTTTGTTAGTCACAAAACAATCAAAAGAATGTCAAAATTATTCCGGTCACTTTTGAGTTCACAATCTTATGATCGAAACTCGCGTGAACCTAGATCGATATCGTATACACAAGCTTATTGATGTTTAAGCAATTGTATACTATCAAAGAATAATTTTTCACTCCTTTTTGTCTCTCTAGAATAAAAACTCTCTTAGAATTAAGAAGAAGAAGAAAGAAAATAAAAACTCAAGCACCAATTAATTGATGTGGCCGAACCCTATAAGAACATATATATAGGTTGGCCGAATTTTTCTTCTTTTTCCTTTAGGGTTGCCGAATTCTATGTAGTATGTAATTAGGGTTGGCCGAATTTCATCATGTCACTTATATAGGGTGACTAAAATTCAACCCTAATTCTTTTTAACTTTATAGACTTCAAACCCTAATCCAACTCTTTTATTTTTATTCTTTTATTTGACTAAATAAAAAAAGACTCCTTATTTGATTAAATAAATAATACTAATTTATTTATTTACTTATCAAACAAGTCTTTTACTTTTAGGAAAGATTTGTTTCTTTAATTAAACAATTAATCAATAAATCAATTAATTCTTATTTAATTAAAACAAATGAAACAAAATAATATTTTAGGTCAAAACCTTAACCTAGCCGCCCCACTTATATATAAGATGGGCCTAATATTATTTTCCTATTTCATTTAATCCATTGGACTTTAAATAAAAAAGCCCACATGTGAACCAGACCCATTCTTACTAAAAGAAACAAGCCCACATGTCTTTCATTAATATATTAATATAATTGAGCAGCCCATTACTTAAATAATGTGCAAATTATATTCTTAATATATTAAATGCAATTCTAGATGGACCCTTAAATTGGTCCGGTAGAATATATCAAGTGATCCATGCAAGTCCGTGTGGATTGGGGATCTTGGCGGGCCATCTAAATTTAAGCTTCAATAGACATAACCTAATCACAATCAACAAATGATTCACTTAGGTTCGATCCATTAATTTTAACTCATTCCACTAAAGAGCTAAAACTGAACTCTTAAATAAAGATAGAAAAGGAAGATGCTCCTCATTCATACCCTAGACAATCATATTGGAGATAGTGTATCCTCGTGATTAATATCAGTAATCGCCAAGAGTTCATAGACCGCCTATAACTCTCCAAGTTACCATATTTACTCATATGACCACGTTTTGAACTTGGATATTTTGACTTGTCCAGAAGCCATGTTTTCAATAGACACTATTGAAAACTCAACGTTGAGATTTAATATCCAATTACCTCAAAACATCCATATGATGATATTATACTCTCATTTAATTAAATGGAGCCACGATGTCCATATCTATAAATGAAGTCCTCTATCGATTAATAAATGAATATCACCAAACTATCGAGGATAGATTATGCGATATAATCGTACTCATTGATAACTCAAATGATATCACTTGCAACCATAAGTCCATCATTTATCTTAGGATTAAGATAGACTCTCCGATTGTCCTGATAATGAAAAGACTATTATCTATTGACGGTTCTAGATAAAGCTTTTCATTGTGATCCAGTTCAATGCACCCAGTGCACTAGATCCTTTTGCTCGAAGACACTCCGATGATTTTAGACTCATCATATCTCATTTGATCCCACTCAAATGCTAGCAAAAGAATTCTACAACTTTAACAAGATAAAGGTGCCCAACCTTTAACTTAAGTTGTGAACAATATTCAAGACTAACTAAAGAATTGTGTCTACCACATACATATCCAGATGTACGAACAATTCTTCTTTTCCCATAGTCTTTAGACCTTATGATTATTTACTTTGACAATTATAATACAAACTATAAATGCTATACGATTTGTTAAACCAGAAATCACTTTATTAATATGAAAAAGATTGTTAATTACAACATTACACTCTTGCTATTGAGCATAATCCTAACACACATAAGCTCAAAGGGATGTTCCCAATCTGGTGTAGATATGATAGGAGCGGATGTCAACTCTTTCTTCAAGGTCTCAAAAGCACAGAAACACTCTCCATCAAAAACAAAGGGGACATTCTTCATCAATAAGGCATACAATGGCTTGGTGATCTTGGAGAAGTCTTTAATAAAGCGTCGATAGAAACCGGCATGCCCCAAGAAGCTCCTAACTCCCTTGACCAAAATTGGAGGTGGTAATTACTCAATCACCTCTATCTTTTCACTATCTACTTCGATACCTTGAGAAGAGATCCGATGTCCAAGTACAATGCCCTCCTTCACCATGAAATGACATTTTTTCCAATTTAGCACCAAGTTGGTCTCCTCACACCTCTTGAGAACCATCCCCAAATTTGTTAAGCACCCATCAAAAGAAGATCCAAAAACCGAGAAGTCATCCATGAAAACTTCTATAAATTTCTCCACCATGTCGGAAAATATCGCCATCATACTTCTTTGAAAAGTGGTCGAGGCATTGCATATCCCGAATGGCATCCTCCTATAAGAGAAAGTTCCATAAGGACAAGTGAAGGTGGTTTTTTCTTGATCTTTGGGGTCGATCGTGATTTAGTTGTATCCCGAATATCCATCTAGTAGGCAATAGTACTCATGACCAGCAAGTTTTTCCAACATTTGATCGATGAAGGGCAAAGGAAAGTGATCTTTTTTTGTAGCATTGTTCAACTTTTGGTAGTCAATACAAACTCTCCATCCGGTGACGGTTCTTTGTAGGATTAACTCATTGTTTTCATTCGGAACTACTGTCATCCCCCCTTCTTTGGTACCACTTGCACGGGGCTCACCCATGGGCTATCCGAAATGGCATAGATGATTCCCGCATCTAAAAGCTTCATAACTTCTGCTCTCACCACTTCTTTCATGTTTGGGTTAAGTCTCCTTTGATGCTCAACCGTCAGCTTGAACTCATCCTCCATTATAATCTTGTGCATACAAATTGAAGGGCATAATCCCTTGATATCCAAAATTGACCAACCAATTACTCTCTTATGCTCTCTCAACACCCTTAGTAGCTTCTCCTCTTCAATCTTGGATAAACTTGCAGAAATGATCACCGGTAAAGTTGATGATTCTCCTAAAAACGAATACCGCAAGTGAGATGGTAATTGCTTGAGTTCTAGAGTAGGAGCCCTTTCAATAGATGGCGGGAGTTTTGGCTTTCCCACACCAATTTCTTCAAAGTGAAATATTCCCATAAGTGTCCTCAAGGGTAGGGAGTTGAGTTGTTTGGGACATTCTTCAACTTCCAAGTTTCCATCCTCCTTCATCACTCCATGCACTATACACGCTTCAAGCGGCTCTTTGGGGTTCTCCTTTCTCAAATACTCTTGTATCATGGGCTCAACTACTTCCACCCTAAAACATTCACCCTCATCCGATGGTCTTTTGATTACCTTGGACATGTCAAACACCACTTGCTCATCCCCAACTCTCAAAGTCATCTTCTCATCTCTCACATCAATCAAAGCACCCGCCGTCTTCAAAAACAGCCTTCCTAAGAGAAAAGATATCTCTACATCCTCCTCCATCTCCAAAATGACAAAATCCACCGGAAAGTATAGGTTATCCACCTTTACTAGCACATCTTCCATCACACCTCTAAGATATTTGATTGACCGGTCCGCCAATTGGAGAATGATATGTGTGGGCTTCACTTCCCTAACATTTAGCTTCTTGAACACCGAGTAGGGCATCAAGTTTATGCTTGCCCCCAAATCGATCAAAGCTTTGCTAAATTCTGAGTTTCCAATGGTGCATGGTATTGTAAATTTTCCCAGGTCCTTCAACTTATGAGGAAGCTTGTTTTGCAAAATAGCACTACATTCTACCTTTAGTGCCACCGTTTCAAACTCTTCAAGCTTCCGTTTGTTGGAAAGTAAGTCCTTCAAGAACTTGACATAAGTGGGCATTTGCACTAAGGCTTCGACAAATGGTATGTTGATATGGAGCTTCTTAAACACCTCCAAGAATTTTGCAAATTGATGGGCATTATGGTGTTTTCCTCAACCTTTGTGGGTATGGGATTGGAGGCACATATGTCTTGACTTGTGGTGGGGGTGGAGGATCACAAGACATCTTGGATGGGTTATCTTCTACCTTGTCCTTCTCAACAAGCTCATCCTCAACAACCTCTTGTTCAATCACTTCCTCTTCAACCATGTCTTCATTCTTTTTGCTAATTTCGCCCGGTTGCTCAACCATTCTCCTGCTCCTTAGAGAAATTGTCTTGCATTGCTCCTTAGGGTTTATCACCGTGTCACTTGGCAATGTCCCTTGTTGGGGAGTTGAGACCCCCTAGCCAATTGACCGATTTGCACTTCAAGGTTTTGAATTGCAGTTTGTGAATGTTGTGCATGTTGATCAACCTTGGTGTCTAGCTTCCTCAAAGCCAAGTCTTGAGTCTCCATGCGAGCATCGAGCTTGCCCATGTACTTAGAGAATATCTCTTCAACTGTAGGCTTTCTCTCAGCTTGATTTTGGAATTGGGATTGTTGGTTAGGAAAGGCTTGTTGTGGTTGGTTAAATCCAGGTGGTTTAAGATTGGCTTTGGGTTGAAGGGTATTTTGGTTATTTTTATAAGAGAAATTTGGGTGATTTCTCTAAAAGGGATTGTAGGTGTTGGAGTATATGGGATTATTTTAAGGTCTTGGTTGGTTGTTGAAGTTACTATTGTAGTTCACAAAAGAAACTTGCTCCGAAGGCCCGGAAGCAAATGGGTTCCCCGCTTGACAATTCACACTCTAATAAGGCCCCAAGCATAAATCACAACTCAACAGTTTTACTTGAGCCATACTAGAGCTTGCTCCCATGTTGTTCATTTGTCTTGTCAAGGCATCAATTTGTGCTTGCATTGCCATCACTTGATCAATATCTAACATACCAGGTGCTTTCTTCGGTGTCTTCCTATCGCTACCCCAATGACAATTGGCAATGGACATGTGTTCTATCAAATCATACGCCGCATCCATAAACTTGTTCATCAACGAACCTCCCGCCGAAGCATCCACAAATTGGTGTGTGGACAAGTTCATACCCCGATAAAATTTCTCCATAATTGACCACTTCGGCATTCCATGGCATGGACATTTTCTTAGTATCTCTTTGTATCTCTCCCAAGCTTCATACAAAGATTCCGTCTCAAATTGGGAAAATTCATGAATCTCGTTCATCAATTGAGCCGCTCTTCCAGGAGAGAAGTATTTGCTAAGGAAGGCTTGGGCCAACACATCCCAATGGGCGATCAACCTTGGTGTAAGATTATCATATCAAGTCTTAGCTCGGTCCTTCAATGAAAAAGGGAAAACCCTTAGTCGAATTGCATTGTCTGAAGCACCATTGACCTTAAATGTTGAGCAAACTTGATCCAAGCTCCTCAAATTCTCGTTTGGATCGTCCGTTAGCTTACCACCAAATAGCCCTATCATCGCCAACTATTGAAAGACATGAGACTTGATTTCGAAGTTGTTGACATTTATCGCCGGGAGTTGAATGGGTGATAAGTTTTGGTTCACCCTTGGCATGACATAGTCCCTCATGACTTTCTCATCATCCTCGATTTGCTCATTTTGCCCATGTTGCCCATGTTGCCCCTCTCAGGCTATGGGTGGTATTGGATTTTGATTCATATTATCCCCCACGGCTAGTCTTTGGTTCCTTCTATTTCTTCAGGCCATCCCCTCTATATCCAGATCGAACCTCAAATCCTGTAAGTTATTGCTCCTTGTACCATGATGCATACAAGAGCAACCGCCTGAAATCACAAAGAAATAAACACAAAGAAAAAGATCTAAATTAGTAATGAATCAACTATTAGTGATATCAATAAACCACTCAATCTCTGGCAACAGCGCCAAAAATTAACCACTCATAATTGAGCACCCGCAATAGTACGGAGCCGTATGAGTAGCACAATGATGAATATAATTCATTCCACGCGGATTGATGTATTGATTACCACAATTGATTATCACAATTGATTGATTAACTACTATTTAGACAAGCAAAGATTTAATGATTGGATTACACTACTCAAATTTAACTAAATTAAACATACAACTAAAATGCAATTAATGAAACTAAATAAGCAAACAAACTCAAGCACTTGGATGTGAATATATGTGAATGAGGCTAAGACCTTGAATCCACCTATCCAATTCTCATCAATTTTAGGCACATCATTGAAATAAAATAGGCAAGTGTATATATAGATTCGTAGGCCCTCAATTAGTCTCTAACCTCTCTCAAGTGATAAAAACAATTCATGTGCACCAACAACCTATTTCTCAATGGTTATCTGAACTATACACAAATTCATTAAGCATAATGGCATACAAATGGAATCCTGCCAAGCTAGCATCGCATATTTCTATCTTATTAGACTTGTATCGGGCATTTCATCGAGCACGTGATGTGTTTCTCCTCTCGGTGCTTCACATAACAACCAAATATCAACTAAGTGTTAGCTAGGCACCTAGAAGCATTAAGCAATTGAAATACACATACATAACACAAGCATTTGTGATAAAGTGATGGCCTTTACTAATGATTCATGGAAAAGGTTTCATTTTGGCCTTAGCCAAGATGGATTTAGTTCATATTACAAGAAATGGCAAGAAAAGATATGCTATTTATGTAAGCCATAACAAATTACAAATGAAATAAAGAGAGAAAGGTGTAGAGAAAACTATATGTGAAGCTCTCCTCCTCTCTTGGTATGTTGGTGTGCTTGGCTTGCTTCTTCTCTTTTAGTCCCCTTCTATGCTCCAAGGTTGGGTTTTGATGGTGGATAATGGTGGGAAAGTTGGGTATTTGGTGTTTGGTGAAATGGAATTGAAGTTTGGTTGATGGATTGAGGGTTGGATGTGGTGATTTGGTGGATTTGAAGAGTAAAAATGTGTTCTTGAAGTGTTTTGGAGTGGAAGGGTCGTGCCAAAGACGTTGGGAAAAGAAAGGAAGTGAGGTATATATAAGGTGTGGAAATTAGGGCACAAAAACCAAGAAAAAGTTTAGATGAAGCACCGTTGCGCTGGTGGTGCACTGGTGGTCAGGTGCACGACCAGCAGCAACATTCGGCCGGATTTGCACTGGTCCAGCGCTGGTCTGGCGCAGGTCGAGTAGCTCCATGCATTTCTTCATCAGTTTTCAGTTTTTCAACATCGTACACCATTACGAAAATAGTCATAACTTTCTCTAGAAATATCGGAATCGCAATCCGTTAAAACCGTTGGAAAGTAGACAGCTGGGGCTTTTCGAAAATAGGTCACATGAAACCTTGTTCAATCTAAGGTGGGAGATATGGCCCCCGAAATATAGGTGTACTGCACAAGTGTTTCCCATTTCAACCCTTTTAAATTCCAAAACTCATCAATTAAGCTCAAATACCTTATTTATGGCAAATAACATACACAACACTCACAAAAAAACATAAAATATATAAATATGCTTGAAAACGAGTACAATTGATAAGAAATGGGGGCTACACCGAGTGTACAAATGAGCACTATCAATCATTCATTCGAAACGGTCAACAAAGGGAATATTGACCAATATGCCACATCAACAAATCCTAATCGGCCTACGAGACTGAAGACCTAAAGCGATTCTATTTGGGAAGTCCACTGCCTACACGGTGATAACAAAAGATAACCCTAATCCACTTGATATAAATAGAACCATGTAGTTCACGGAAAGGGGGCCAAATTCTAGTGAGTTGAGATTTTTTGTATAAAAGAAGAAACTGATACCAAAGTATAATCTAAAGAAGATCATAGTATTATTTTTCCTGCCCTCATGGGACGCCGTGGTTTTTTCCCGTTTTTAGGGTTTTTCCACGTAAAACCTATATTTTGCATGCTTTCATTTACATTGATGTTTACATTATTATAACATTATTGTTAGACGCATGGCAATCCAAAAATTGCCGTCAACAATTGGTGCTAGAAGGAGGGGCAAACAGAAAACTTCGAAGAACCCTCAGACAGGTACAGGAGACATGAACAACACCAGCAGCAAAGACGAAAATTCTAGTGGCAAAAACCCTCACCAGGATCACGGAGCGGCCGGACTTGTAGGGGATGAAATTGGACTTGCGGGGGGTGAAACGTTTATACGGGAAAGCATTCAACGACACCAGAAAATAGACAATAGTTGATCCACGAACTTTGTAGCACTTTCAAACCGCTTTATCAAATCTGGTAAGCGAAGCCAATAAGCAGGGACTCATGCTCTCCATCGGTTTGGGAATTCCCTCTCCCTACGATCTAACAATGAGCACACAAAGGAACCACCCACTAAGAAGGTTGCGGTTGGAGATTCACATTGCCACTCCAGATACCTAAACAAAGGTATCCACAGAGGAAACCCTTAGAGACCATCTCGAAGATCTTGGAGAAAAAAGACGGACACAAAGAAAAGGCTTGCTGAATGAGTCCATGGTCGGGCGCATGGAGCAATCCCTAATAGTACGCACCAAAGGACCCGCCGGAGGCATCGATCTATTTCGTCGAAAGATAAAAGCCATCGCCCAAGAAAGAGCCTATGGTCCAAAAGGGGAAGACAAAGAAGATCTGAAAGCACAGACGATCAGAATTCAGGAGGGAGCGGAGATAGCTAGGAGAATGATTACCAAAGGATGACTATTAAAAGCCAGTTCAGCCTAGGAGGAGAACCCACAGGTCGCCGAATTATCACACTTCAAGAGTTGTCAAAAAAGATCTCAGCAATGGCTCGGAGATATGGGCACAATGCTTCGTCTGACAAGGAATCAGACAATCCTTTTGTTGAATAAATCGCTCGCACCCAATTCTTGGAAAGATTCTGGATGCCAACCATCGAGCAATATAAAGAGACCAGAGATCCAAATGAGCATGTCAGACGATTCCATAACGTCATGGCACAATACACATCCAACGAGGGACTCATGTGCCTAACCTTCCCATAAACCTTAGGAGACCTCGCATCTAAATGGTTAGGAAGGCTTCCACCTAAGAGCATCAGCAACTTTTCAGGCCTCAGCAAAGCATTCATAAGGCAGTTCATGGGCAGCGTATAGAGAAGGAAGTCACTCGCCCACCTTTCAAACTTAAAACAGGAGAAGAGCAAGTCCCTAAAAAAGTACCTGACGAGATTTGGCAAAGAAGTCGCTCAGAGTGAAGATGTAAGCGATGTAGCTGTCATAGCCGCTTTCACCAATGGGTTGCAAAGTGGACGATTATCCTTTGATTTCCACAAAGACCGACCGAAAACCTATTAAGAGATGATGGACATAGCCGGCGATTACGCCTTAGCTGAGAAAGAAGAAGTAGCACAAGAGGGTAGCTACGTACATGGCTATAAACTGGAATTCAAATCTGAATCTAAAGGCAAAAAAACAAAGACGCCATCGCGTGACCCTCAATGGGACGAGGGAAGTCGAAAAAATCCGTTCAAGGAAAGCCGAGGAAGCAATCGAACTAGTGGGTTCCAAACTAAGTACAACAACTACACTCCTCTAACAAATGACCAAGAAAACATACTTTCAGTGGTAGAAGATAAGGCACTCCAAGTATCCCAGACAACAGTCTACCAATGCCAGGAGGGACACGACAAAATACTATCGTTTTCACAAAGATCATGGGCATGACACTTCTAAATGTTTCCAATTAAGGGACCACATAGAAAGCCTGATCAGAGACGGACATCTGAAAGATTTCACTTTAAGAGGAGACAAGCACGGGGGTCACCAAGAAAACTAGGGAGACGGACAAGAAAGAAAGAGTCTGAGAAAGAATAGCCCGGGCACCGCCATAAACACTATATTCGGTGGACCTCACACTAGTCGCAGCAATAGGGAAAGAATGTCCGAAGTTCGAGAAGTGATAAATGAAAACAAAAGTACGGAAGTAAACTCCGTGCAGCGAGGACCTAAGAAAGGCAAGAAAGGGTGGGATCCAATAGTCTTCACCGCCAAAGATTCAGAAGGAATTGATGCAAAACCGAATGATGCAATTGTAGTGGGAGTCCAAATAGCTCACAGGGATGTACTGCGAGTGATGATTGACAATGGTAGCTCGACTAACATCCTGAGCTCTAGGGTATATGACGAGTTGTAGCTTGACAGGAAAGACTTGGAACCATTTCACGTACCGCTAAAGGGATTTGGGGGCACAGAGGTAAGATCATTGGGAACTGTGAAACTGCCAGTAAGATTCGGCATTGCACCTTGCCGAAGAACAATTCTGTCAGATTTTGTTGTTATTGATATTTATAACTGGCCATACATCGCATTGCTTGGCCGACTGTTCCTGAACAAAGCTCGAGCATTCACATCAACATATGCACTAAAAGCAAAATTTCCAATGGAATTTGGGATTGAGGAGTTAAGGGGATGACAAGAAATGGCTCGCCGAGCAAATTTATCAATCTTCAAGACTTATTAGTATTCAGGGACAAAGAGAGGGCAGAAGCTCTGAGCGTGTTTGAATTTGACCAGGCCGAAAAAGAAGTGCCCAAGAGTTTCGAGCTCAACCCAAGAGATAAGATGAATAGGGAAAAGGAGGAACCAACTATAGCCGTCATTTTAAACGAAAGGGAGCGTAACATAACCGTTAAAATTGGGGCAAAATTGGCTGAGCCAATCAAGACGAGCATAACAAATTTATTGAAGGAATATAAGGAAATCTTCGTCTAGAGTCATAAAGATATGCATGGGATCAACACGAATGTGATTTCGCACTATTTGGCGATAGATGACAAAGTCAAACCAGTAATACAAAGGAGGCGAAGCTTCAACCTAGAGAGGAGTACAACCATAAAGGAAGAAGTGGCCAAATTGCTCGTAGCATGATCGATCAGAGAAGTTAATTACCCAGAATGGGTAGCAAAATGTTGTGCTAGTGAAAAAGAAGAATAATCAATGGAGAATGGGTGTGGATTTTACCGACCTAAATAAAGTCTGCCCCAAAGACAGCTTCCTGCTACCAAGAATTGACCAACTGGTTGATGCAACTGCCGAACATGAACTCTTGAGCTTCATGGACGCATATTAAGGGTACAATCAAATCAATATGCATGAACCAGATGAAGACAAAACAACATTCACAACCAACCAAGGATTATATTGCTACAAGGTCATGCCATTCGGCTTGAAGAATGCAGGGGGAACATATCAACGGTTGGTCAATAAAATGTTTGCCCGACAGATAGGGAGAAACATGGAAGTATACGTCGATGATATGCTAACAAAAAGCGTAACAATCGGTAAGCATGCGAGCAATTTATGGGAAACTGTCGACGTACTAACCAAATAAGGAATGAAGCTGAACCCTGCTAAGTGCGTATTTGGCGTACAATCTGAAAAATTCCTCGGCTATAAAGTAAATCAAAGAGGAATAGAGGTGAACCCTAATAAGATTCGGGCACTAGCCGACATGGTTTCACCAAAAAACTTGAAAGATGTTTAGAAGCTCATGGGGTGCTTGGAGTCACTAAACAGATTCATATCCAAGTCGACTGACAAATGCCTACCATTTTTCAGGGCTCTCAAAAAGGGAAAAAGAATCGAATGGAATGAAGATTTCGAACAAGCCTTTCAGGCTCTGAAAGATTACATTGGTCGGGCACCACTACTCTCAAAGCCACTTCATGGAGAAACACTCTACATATACATGTCTGTCACGGAGGTAGCTACAAGTTCTGTACTAGTCAGATAAGAAGATGGAATCCAAAAACCGGTGTACTACACAAGCAAATCATTATTACCCGCCAAAACAAGGTACTCACCAGCTAAAAATATGGCACTCGTCCTAATAACGGCAGCAAGAAAACTGAGACCTTACTTCCAAGCCCATCAGATCGAGGTATACACAAACTGTCCACTCAAACTAATCTTACAGAAACCAAAGGTATCCAGAAGACTGACAATATGGGCTATTGAACTGAGCGAATTCGACATCAAATACCTCCCTAGAACTTCAATCAAGGGTCAGGCGGTAGCAGACTTTGTCACAGAATTTACAGAGCCATACATTGAAGTGGCAAAGATAATGGCAGAGCAATCGAAGAAAAATTTCCAATGGCAACTCATGTCAATGGTTCATCAAATACGCACGGCAACGGGGCAGGGATAACGGTTTCAACCCCAGAAGGAGATTCAGTAGAATGTGCCCTGCATTTTGATTTCAAAGCTACCAATAATCAAACAGAATATGAAGCACTAATAGTAGGTTTGAGAGTATGCACTACTTTGGGAGCTGACAAGATAGAAATTTTCAGTGATTCCTAGGTAATTGTTAACCAAGTGCTGGATGAGTACCAGGGGAGAGATGAAAACATGATCGTCTATCTAAAGTTAACAAAAGGATTATTGGGGCGATTTAAAGAATTCTGGATCGTACAAATCCCAAGAGAAAGGAATGAACAGGCCGACACACTGGCCAAATTAGCCTCAGCAACGATCAACATTTGTCCACGAACAGTCCATATGACCCAACTACCCCAGCCAAGCATAGCTGAACAAACTAAAGTTGGTGTAATCGAGAACAGGCCAGATGATTGGACAACTCCAATTAAAGAATAACTCATCATTGACGTGTTGTCAAGTGACCCGCTAGAAGCAAAATGACTGAAGTACAAAGCTACAAGGTACTTAGTCCTCAATGTGGAACTTTACAGAAGAGGTTTCTCTAGAGTACTACAAATGTGTGTCGGACCGAAAGAAGCTGAAGGAATACTAAATGACATAAACAGTGGAAATTACGGGAACCATACAGGGGGTGTTAGCCTGGCCCACAAAGCATTAAGGCAAGGGTTCTATTGGCCAACACTGTTCGCTGATGCTAAGAGAATATCAGCTAGACGTGAAGCTTGTCAAAAAGTCGCGAATAACATCCGACAGCCCCCGGAACACCTGCAGAGTATCACTTCCCCTTGGCCATTCGCCATGTGGGGAATTGAACTCATTGGCTCAATGCCCACAACGGCTGAAGGAGCAAAGCACGCCATTGTGGCTGTAGATTATTTCACAAAGTGGGTGGAAGCCGAACCATTGGTGCACATAACAGAAGCGAACACCACTAGTTTTGTGAAGAAGAATATCTTATACAAGTTCGGAATACAAAATACCATCATCACAGACAATGGGTCGTAATTTGACAACAAAAAGTTCAGAGAACTGCGCAAGAAATAGAGAATTAACAATTATTATGCGTCCCCAGCTCACCCACAAACAAACGGATAGACGGAAGCAGTGAACAAGATAATCAAGCACAATCTAAAAGTCAAGCTGGCCATCAAGAAAGGAAATTGGGCAGAAAAATTACCACATGTGTTATGGGCTTATCGGACCATAGAAAGGAACTCAACATGTGAGACACCCTATTTTATGGCTTACGGAGCCGAAGATGTCATTCCAGTAGAGACATCATTCTCTTCACCAATAGTGCAACTCTTTCAACCTCAGCTCAATGTCAGCATGCTAAAATATGGTCTAAACGAGCTAGAGGAAAGGAGGGAATACACCCAAATCAGGAATGTGGCTTACCAACAGACAGCAGCCAGCTATTACAATTCACAAGTACGCCTAAGGAGATTTGCACCGGCAACCTGGTGCTGAGAAGGGTCTCACCCGGAACCAAAGACAAAGCTGCAGGATCGCTCGCAGATAAATGGGAAGGACTGTATCACGTTACCGGTATAGCAGGACATGGAGCATATAGCATTGCTCGAGTGGAAGCCGGTGAGCTTCCTCGGCCTTGCAACGCATAATATTTGAAGATATACTATCCCTGATACGCTTTTTAAAGTTCATTTTCTGCCTTTTTTAGAATTTCTTTCAGCATTTTCCCTTTTAAGTATTTTTACAATTACAGGATCTTTTCAATAAAGAGTAATTTATTACTAAAGTGCTCGAGATGCTCCTTGGAGTAATCCATTACCCAAGTACTCAAGACATTCAATAAAGAGTAATTTATTACTAAAATACGTGTAACGCTCAATAGAGTAAGTTATTACTTTGTTACCCTTGAAAGGTAAATATTACTCGCCACCACGCATGGTTAAAGAACCTAACAAAAAGAAAGCAAATAGGGTAGTCACCTAACATAGCAAGCTAAGACGAATACGTCAACACCCTGAGCTAGAAAGATGATATACGATCAATTGGTGCTCTCCACTATTGGCAAAGCATGACCCACAGAGATGCAATCAAAGCACTCAAAAGTAGTACTTAGGAACACAGTCATAAAGAAGCGACGGGGGTCGAATAGACTAACAGCAATAACAATATAAGAAAAAGCAGGAGATGTCCCAATAGTATGCTTAAAGACTTGGTGTATGGTCAGATACGTCCTAACAAACACTAAGTAAACCAAAAACTCAGCAATGGCAGCTGAAATAACAGAGGTATTAAGCCTTAGCCAAAAACTCAACAATGGCAGCTGAAAAATTCAAAGGCATTAAGCCTTAGCCAAAAACTCAGCAATGGCAGTTGAAAAATGCAAAGACATTGAGCCTAAACCAAAAACTCAGCAATGGTAGCTGAAAAATAAATTAACTCAAGACTTTAAATCAAAGAGCTCAAACAATAGTGACTAAAAGAAGAGTCACGATGAGTTACACGAGAATCAGAATAAAGGTAAAGGCTGACTACCTAAAAAGATGGCAAGTGTACATTGGAGAAAGTAAGATTACAAAGAATAAACGAAGAGGAATTAAGTATTCGTCAAACCGGCATCACCACTATCTTCCTCATCTTCGATCTCGTCCTCCGATGGCCAAACAATTTCTTCATCCTCTACCAGCATGAAAGGCTCATAATCTCAACCAAGAACGTGCCCCAAATCTGGCTTATCACCTGTACTAGTAAGGCTCCCTTTTTGCCTGGAATAATACATATTAAACGCATGTTTCGATAAGACCTCAAGGTGTATTGGATAAGTAGCAGTTCTCGTGTAGCAACAATGAGCTTTCAACCTTTTTATCTGGTCCCTAATCAAACCCACCGCACCATCCATGTGCAGCTTCAGAGACTTTTTGAAACGCTTCAATGCCTTCTCATTCGAGTGGTCTTTCATCGTAAAGAATTTCTTTGACTGTCTCATGCCACGCTCGAATTCCCACAGAAGAAGTGTGTTATGGGCGGGGGACCTCTTGAACCGATCAACGGCTTGGACCTCAGGCTCGTCCTTCAAGTCCTTAAAGATAGCTTCACTTGACGCCTATTGGTTTCGAAGATCCTCTGATTCTCACTCGGCCTTTTCCTTAGCTTCTTCAGCCAATCTCTCAGCCTCCATGAGGGCTACGAGCGAATCCTGGCTCGAACATAATTGATCTTTCAAAACTCTAATTTCCTCTTCGGCCAGAGCTAACTTTTCTTCGACAGCTAGTTAAGCAGCCAGAAACTCATCAGCAGATTCACTCAACTGAGCAACCTACTGCGAGCACGATTCTTCAAAACTTAATTTCTCAACTGCCAGGCGGGAGATCTATTTGCGCAGATGCTTATTTTCCAAAGAAACTGTATTTCCATGCCTATAATTATTAGTCATCTCAAACATTATCTAAACAAAGAAAAAGAGAAGGAAAACATGTGTTACAAAGGAAGCAAAATAAAGGATAAACAAAGAAACTAGAGACTTACCAACAAGTGACAGTTGAAAAAGAATTTCATCTTCTTGTTGCAAGATTTGTTCTTTACATGTTCCCAACTCTGCCCGACATAAACGTCATTCTGAACTAGGTGTGACAGAATCTCCGTGGCAGAAAAATCTGAAAGAGAAACAAAATCAGAAGATCCGTCAGCTTCAGCGGGAGCCGTATAAGGTTATTCCCGAACTCCTACTAGATTCATAGCAGGTGCAGATTGACCAGGCTGGTCTGACTGAGGAACACTTTGTTCACCAACACTAGGCAAACGAGAAGATGGATCTGGTAGAGCAGTAGTAGAGACATTCGGATGTTAAGCAGAAGCAGAGATGTCTGGATCTTGAGGAGTAGAAGCAGAGATGTCTGGATCTTGAGCAGCAGAAGTAGGGACAAGATGATCATCAATATTCTGCAAAGGGGAAAATGGTTCGACAATCCCAGCTTCAATGGCGGGAACCTCTAAAGTAACTCCCTTAGGAATATTCTCAGCCAAAACGGGTTCGCCACTACCCTCCTCATTTGAGGAAATCAAGTATTGCACCACCTTGATGCCCTTTTTGTTGGACGAATGGCGTGCTCCGAAGTACTCTCAGTCACCCTTTTTCCCCGACCTACTCACGGATTTAGGTCACTCACAGGATCTTCAGGGGTTTTCGAGACATCAACATCAAAAATAGGGACATCATCGCTCGCCCCCGAAGTTCCAATATTTTCCTTCCCTTTTCGGCTAGGTGTACGTCTCACAGCGATCTCTTGATGCCCTTGTTGCTGATCAGTTTTAACACACTACTCAGGACCACCGACCGCTTCCTCACTACCCACATAATCATCACCATCCGGAGCTGCAATTCCTTCCTTAACTAATTCAGTGACATGCCTTTGACTGGTAGCTTCAGAGTTTTTCACCGCCTGGGCTGCCAAGTCGCACACCACATCAAATTCATTCACTGCGAAAGGGAACAAAATGTCACTGGTGGACTAGTAATAATAGAAAGCGAGACGTCAGATGTAAAGAAGGAAACTTACAGTGCTTGAGTCGGGTGTGCAAACGAGGAAAAAGCCCCTATTTTATCATTTTTTTTTCTTCATTCAAAAAGAACGATTCACCCATTTCAACTAAAGGAAGCACGGCTACAGCCACGAGATGAGAAATCTCATCATCCAGCAGAATTGGTAAAGTCTTTGACCAAGTATCTAGAGACGAGAAGTGTCTTGGAACCCTCCCTGCCAGGAGATTTCAGCGAACACTGGCGGATACATCTCTTCCCCATATACCGCCGATAAAAAACCAGCTATTTTTTCAACGTTTATTTGAAGTGGGCAAACCCCAAATAAAACCCTTCTTCTTCTCGTCATTTAAGATCTCCACTTGGTGCCCTCAGGAATCCAATTCTCCATAGCCGAAAAGAGGAGAAAATAAGTACCACCATGGCCCGATGGCCTTAGTGTGTAGAGGTGGCAAATCTCACAAGGAGAAAGAGGCCAATAACCCTTCAATTGCCATATCAGACACAAACACATGAGAATTCTATAACTATTGGGAGCTAAGTGAGTAGGTGCAAGTTTAGCATCGGCGAGAAATATAGCGATGAATGGCTGAAGAGGAAGAGTAACCCCACAGCTAAGCATTGAGCTGTAAATGGCAACGGCGTTTTAAGGGGGATTCCATATAACCCGATCGCCAGGAAGTATCAGATTCACTATGTCAGGAATATTGAATCGGCATCTGTACTTTTGGAGTTGTTGCTCGCCAACAACATTCACCTCGCTATTGAAAGTACTCGGGCGATCAAAAGAAAAATGCAGCCTATCACTCTAATAATCCTCAACGTCAGAGTCCACTATTGTTTGGGGACCCTAGACGCCCCTCGCCTGCTACCACTAGTTTTTGAAGATTTCGTCATCTTCGAGGAATCACTATCAAAAGATGAAGTAGGAGAAAGATTAGGAGCGCTAGTTTCATGAACAGTGGGGATATAAAGGAAATAGCAACAGGAAATTCATATCAAAATTGTGTATTAACACTTCAATCTTATTGCAGTGCTCCTATCACCAATATCTAAGGCCCGCGTCATTTGATTAAAAAGCAAATAACGTTGAAAAGGGTCCATGAGAACTCACCAGAAAAACCGACTGAAATGGAGGATGCACACATGGTCTGGTGAAACGAGCGAAGAAGTACAATCAAAAATCTCAAGTCGTCTGGCAATCAAAGCGGAAAGACAGGGAGGAAGAGCGCCATAAACTTCGGTTCTGAGAGTAGAAGAAAACGAAAAAAAAAATGCGGCTCTAGGGTTTTAAAGTATTAGCAGAAGGAAGAAGAGAAAGAGTCGGGAATGCCAAAGGTGAAAGTGGGCAAGTGAAGCGATACGGTGCCTTAAAAAGGGGTAAGATTTTTGAAATTCAAAAATTGAAATTTCAGATATAATAGTGGAGACCGCCAAAGCATAGGACGGTGATCCAGTTACCTACCAAGAAACGGACATGTGGCATCCTAGGGATTGTCCTGCAGTAAGAACATCACTCTGATGTCAAGTCATGCGTTTTTAAAACTTGTGGCTAAAGACGAAGTGTACCGAGGAAGCTCCCAATCACTTGAGGCCAATAGGCAAAGACCACGTGGATGAAAAAGGAAGGTAATAAATGAAAAATGGGGGAAAGAATTTTTCCCAAAGCAAAAAGACCAAGTGTGTTATAAATACTGCTCACAGAAGCAAAGAAAACGATGAGATTCGTTTTCTTATTCAGCTCGAAATATTTATAGGGGTATTGTTGTATGTGTATTTTAAACTAAGAGACACGTCAGCAGTTTGTGCAGGATACATGGGAGAATAAGTCCAAGTCATTCATTCGAAATGGTCAACAGAGGGATTATTGAACAACATGCCATATCATCAGAAGCCAACCAACTAAATGTACTCGCCAGATAATTCAGCTTGTAGTCAAGGACAGTGCTCACCATAAACTCCTACTCAGCTGCGATTTATTCACCTCGAAAAAACGTGTTGGCCATAAGCTCTATTCGCCAAAAGCTTTACTCAGCCAAAATAAGCAAGTTGACTTGTTACGAAGGCATAGTTTAGTCAAATAAAAACTCCTGGATTCAGAATTCCAAGGCTCGGATCTCAATAAGGAAATATCCCTATTTCCCCTTAAAGAAGGAAGCCCAAAAAGGAAAGGACTTAAGACTTCTGGAAGACTAGACATTAAAGCTGGAAACAAATCCTAATCGGCCTACGAGACTGAAGACCTAAAGCGATTCTATTTGGGAAGTCCACCGCTACACGACTATAATAAAAGAAAACCCTAATCCACTTGATATAAATAGGACCATGAGTTAACTTGGATTCAACCTTAAGACCTTTTAAGGTCACCAAAAAGGATATATCAGTTATCACCCTTGAATAAATGTAGCTAGTATCGACACTATTCCTCCTTAATCTATACTGATTTTATTTTATTTTATTTTGATACACTTTATACCCGGTGCCAGTCTTGAGATTTTAAAGGCCCAAGAGCAAATATTTAAAATAGGATCATTTATTCAATCTCGTATTTAAATCTTGTGAAATCTCGTACTTAATAATTTATATATATATATATATATGGGCGGACCCACGTTTAGGCCAGGTGGGGCCCGTGCCCCACCTCAAATTTTAAAATTTTTATTATGTTTATATATAATATATATATCATAATTAACTCACATTGCACAAGATAACCGAATAATGCAGCAGGTAGAATGCTTCCTATGCTTATTGACGGTGAGGGTTAAAGTCTTAACGACTATATTTCGTTGATTTTAATAATTTTTTATATTTTTTTATTTTATCATATTTAATTTTCATTTTAGTCTAAAATAAAAAATTATTTAAGTTCTCTTTTCCGTCGTTATTAACTTCTTTGTTACCCATAATTTATGGTTACTTAATTCATTTTATTTTATATTAAATAATCTATTATTATTTTGAACTTTTATTATTTATAATAGTTTTATTTTTTATTTTATCATTTTTTCTAATTCCTTTATTAAATTTTCATTTTCTTCTAAAATAAAAAATTATTTACGTTCTCATTTCCGTCATTATTAACTTCTTAGCTACCCATAATTTATGGTTACTTAATTCAATTTTATTTTATATTAAATAATTTATTATTATTTTGAACTTTTATTAATTCTAATAGTGTTAGTTTTGATATATCTAACACAACACATTAATAAATCATAAAATCTCAAATTTTAATTTACTGAATTAAAATAGTTCATCTATTATTATGATTCATTTTATTTTATCATTAGTATTTTTCTTTATTTTATAAATTTAATTTATTTATAATTAATAGATCAATAATTTACCAATAATTAGAAGAATAACAAATTCAAAAACATGTCTAATAATATTTATTAATCAATTATTTTTCATAAATTTAAACTAAATTCATTATAAATACAAAATAAAATTTCTTATTATAAAATTAGATTGTAATTTATATTGTTTTTCTTGTTATTATTTATTTATTAATATTATGTTTCTTGTTTTTATTTCTTTTTAAATATAAGATTATTTAGTTTATTTTGAACAAGTTTTTTATTTGGTTTATTTTATACTCTAAATTTTAGTATACCATTGATTTTTCTTTATATATATATATATATATATAACCAATTTTGTTTCAAAAAAAAAAAACTCATTTTACTATGATCTCAATTTTTTAGTGTTTTTTTATATATAATTGTTACTTTGTTTAAGTGCCCCACTTGGTTAAAATTTTTGGGTCCGCCACTGTATATATAGAAATTTTCAAGTCAGTTGCATCCTGCTATAACTTCATTAGGATATTGAATGTGAGCCACTAGTTTTACATAATTTGACTCAAGTGTATATACACTTGTCAAAGCTTCTCCATAATGAATGGCTCACATTCAATATCCTGATGAAGTTATATCAGGACGTTCAGACCAGATTGGGACTGTGTATATATATATATTATTTTTTTGAGAAAATTTATAAAAGTTTAATCAAAGTAATTTTTATCAAGTTTATATCGCAATACATAGAAAAAAAAAAACTGAAAAAAAAAAAAAAAAAGTTATGAGCAAATAGATCCGTATAACAGTTTCCACTCAAAGAAATAGCGTATGTAAATAATGAGAGACAAACTTGTTTAGAAAATAAAAAGAGAGGAGACCTCCTTTTTTATTTTATTTTATTTAGAATTTTAAAAAAAATAATAATAATAAAAGAAAGGGTATATTTAGTAATGTTTAGAGTGTGCTTACTAAATATAATTTTTTTAAAAACTCTTAATGAAATGTACATGCAAAGAGGGATGCACGTACAAATTTTCAAAGGTGTAAATAGATCTACTCATTTGGATTTAATAATTCTGATGAAAATCAATATTGAGTCCAATCTTTATATAAGAAGTTGATATCCATATTTATTTATTTTTTTATTTGGGATCTAAATTTAATATAATTATATAAAGTTTGAAAAATAATAATAAATCTAAACTCTTTTTCAGCCATTTATTTATCAAAATCTAAAGATATGAACACTAAACACAAAAAATAAATAAATAAATAAATTCATTTTAGACCTTTTTTTTGTTTTGTTTTTTGTTTTTTTACCTGGGCCATAGTTGCCATGCCTCAAGGCCGGCACTGCATATGCCTTTTACCTCATATAGCATTGTAAGGTTAAATGATGGCTCTTTACCACCTAACCACGTTCAACAACTAGTTTCATAATATATAGACATTTTAAAATAATAATCTTTATAGATTTGATGTTTGACTTTATATATCAACTATAAAATATTCATGTTTGAAATCTTCTAAGAAAAATTGGGCGTGGATTAAAAAGTTTGGAAGCTCTGGTGAAGAACGTCTAGTGTAGGGAAAGTTTCATCTAGCTACTTTTATTCTAGAAAGACATATATAGTTTAAATTATAAATTAATAGAATAAACAAATAAAGTTAGTAAATCTCTCATCAGGATCTATTATTTTAATTTTAGTAAGGACTACTATAAAATCATATCGATTTGAATGAATTTTGATTTGATTTTTTGTGTGGATAATAAGTTCATTGAAATCTACTTATTAATAAAATTTACAAAAATTTCAAGCATTTAAACTATTTTTACTGATTTTTTTAAATATGAAACCATCAGGAAAATAGACAAAATATAGGAAAAATAGTTTTAGTGTTTAAAAAATTCTCAAATTCCATTTGATGACAAAGCTCACTTGAGCGGCTCCATTAGATATGGGAGTAGATCTGTGTTCTTGCTTCTTCTTTTTTTAGATTTTTAGATTTTTAGATTTTATAATTATTTAGTTGAATTAGTTTTTGAAATAAATTCATCAGTTTGACTTTAACACAAGAGTATGTTTGTGTTGAATTTCTTAAATTTAGAGATATTTTACCTTAAGAAAAATTCAGGGTACTGTAATGCAATTAACCCTTTTAATTACGATATGATAATATAGAAAAGGACTTTTGAAAAGTCCTTTTATCAAGCACTTCAAAACCACGTGGAAAAAAAGAAAAAGAAAAAAAGGCCATTAACGCGTTAACTACTTTTATAAATATAAAATAAAAGTAAATTAAGATGTGACAAATAAGTTAAGTAAATATGTGAATTCAAATGCGATCAAGAGACAAGGAATTTTTTTTATTCTTTTAAAAACGAAGAAGGAAAAAATAAATAAATAAATAAAAAGTGGACGCGGTTTCTTGATTGAATCCAAGCCCAACAATTATTTATAAAAGTCTTTTGTATTTATTCATATGGTCAAAAGGTAGCTGTATGACAACTTGGATGCTTGTATTAATTTTCGTTATTGCATATATCATCTTGTGTGTATATATATATATATATAATTTTTAGAACATCTCCAATGCTATTAGACATTTAGAGAAAATAGAGTGCCACATAGGATAGATATTAAAAAAGTTAGAAAAACTCTCTCCAATGCTATTATCTAAGTTGAATATGGAGATGATGTAGCCAAAAAAAAGTTAGAGAATATGGAGTTGAGTTTCTAATTCTAGAAACTCTCCTATAAATGCTGACTAAGATTTCTAACTCTTTCCACTAATAAGATTAAAGCTTTCAACTTTTTCCACCAATGAGATTAAATCTCATTTAATTATAAAATAAAAGAAGAGAGAGAGTATAATAATTGTTTTATTATGATTGGATATAAAATGGATACATATTTGACTTTAGATAATTGCATTGGAGATGTGAATATGCATTTCTTTAATTTTTTTTCAAAAGTGGGCCCATAATAAATAGAAATGATGATGTGGCACCACTTAGAAACTCAAAAATGCATATTTGCATTGGAGATGCTCTTAGACATCCAATACTTTTATCCAACATTTACATCCAACTGTTGATGTGTCAATTGGTGAGTCGATACACATTAATAATTATTTATCCATATATCCACTCACCAATTGACACATCAATGGTTGGATGTAAATGTTGGACAAAAGTGTTGGATGTCTATCATTGTCTATATATATATATATATTTACATCGACCTACAGACGAATATGTAAGTATACGTTTCATACTTGTTTGAGTAATAGTAATGAAATTCTCAAATATCCTGTTAAGAATAGCTAGGATTTTCAAAAGAAAATATCATTCGTTTGATGAGAAATAAAAAGGAATATCGAAAATTCGAGTGTTGAGACCTAAAGATATTGGACTTTAATCACTTTATAAATACAATCTATAGAATGTAAGTCCCATATGGAGAGGGATCTTTCCTCATTTTAGGTTTAATGGCTAAAGTGAAATTAAATTTGCGATACAAAAGTTTAAATCAGTGGTGGATCTCCAATTTGAAGTCTTTAACCACTAAGACAGTATATTTAGGGACACTATATATATATATATATATATATATTTTTATATATAAATAAAAAATATATAAATTATTAAATCCAGGCACTTTGATCAAATGAAAGTTAAATGTGCGCAAGATTTTGAATGCCAATTTTAGAATGTCTAGTCCTAGCTAGCTCCTGGATATGATAAGCTACTTAGGGAAATATTTCCGAAAAACAAACATCAAGTTCGATACAGAAATAGTAAAAACAATCTTATAGTTTTGAAATGAATTAAAGATTCCTTAATTGTTAGCTAAAATCCCCCAACAAGATTAGATATCAAAATTACAGATTTACAGCATTCATCGCGTCCTTTCACTTCCATGTTAAGGGATTGAGTTTCATATTTACTTATTAAATCGTAAAATGTATGGAAGATCTCTCCACAATAGTGGTATTGTGGGAGTAATAGTTTGAGCCGTGCTTACGGTGATTCTTCTTGTCCAGTCTCAACAAACACTTAACTCAATTGGTGTTAGATTCTTGAAAAAAAAATACGGAAATTTATTTTGTTAGTTTTGCTTAAAATACAATAAACTTAAACTTGAGTTAATATAAACAAGTCTTACGTATATTTATATAATTGATTGAGCATTTTTGGTTCTAAGGACTACGATCGATTTTAGGTTTATATATAAACAAAAAATAGCACCATGATCCTCCTTCTAAGAGTAATTATCGGTACTAATAATTGAGATAAAAATAAAACCAAAGAGATTCTCAAACTTAAACCCCAACACAGTTAGATTAATGTTTTTTTTCTTCTCAAAAAACTAGTTACCGTTAACGTAAATCAAGTTTTGACAAAACCAATAATTAATCGTAAATGTCACATATAACCCTTAGTAAATATAATATTCATTAAAATCAGACGGCTATTTTAAAATCTCAAATACAGAGTCAAATTTAATCGAACCCACATGTAGTCATTTAGGTCTATCTATTTCGGACTCAAATCAGCTGTCAAATTTTGGTGTCCCAATTTATTTCCAACCAACTAAATTAGAACATATGTGCATATTTATAGATTTTTTTCCAACTACTTCCATAAATGTGCATAAATGTGCACACATATCCCAATTTGGTTGATTGGACACAAATTTGGACACCAAAATTTGACAACCGATTTGAATAAAAAAGTCATAAACAAAGGCTGCTCTAGATCTGATCGCCAATTGTCCACCATTGACGATGAACATTGACCCAGTAGTTGGAAGATTTCAGTTTTCAACACTTTTACAGGAAGATTTCAATTTTCAACAATTTTTTTTTTTTTAATAATGCTATTTTGCTTAAATCTGACTATTATATATATACATATATGGAGAGACATAATCATCAGAGATTGTATCACAACCAACCAGAAAAACAATCCGGACCCAGTTCAGAAATCGAGTTCAAAACTTGAATAAAAAAAAAAAGCTACTGGTTTTAGTAAGTGAAGACACAATCAATTCCATGGCTGTTCCTGTAAAGTTTACAGGAATGGTTTTGAACTTGTTTATTCTGTTGTTCTTGGTCTCTGTGATGAATTTTCCAGCTGTTTCTGGGGCCAAAATCCGGAAATACAAATGGGAATTGAAATATGAGTACAAGTCTCCTGACTGTTTCAAGAAGCTTGTGATCACCATCAATGGCAGGACTCCAGGTCCGACGGTCGTAGCGGAGCAAGGTGATACCATCATTGTTGAGCTCAAGAACAGCTTGTGGACTGAGAATACAGCCATTCACTGGCATGGAATTCGACAGATCGGAACTCCCTGGTTCGATGGCACGGAAGGAGTCACTCAGTGCCCGATCCTCCCCGGAGAGACTTTCGTTTACCGATTTGTTGTTGACAGGGTGAGTTTTTCCTATACAGCTATTCAAAAACTGTTAACGGAATACCAGTATACTAGATGATAGCTAACCATTTTTTAAATTTTTAATGTTTGATTGCAGCCTGGAACATATTTGTACCATGCTCACTATGGAATGCAGAGAGAAGCTGGTTTGTATGGTTCAATTCGTGTCTCTCTTCCTGCTGGTGTTTCAGAACCATTTGCCTACGACGAAGATCGAAGCATCATTTTGATGGATTGGTACCACAAAAGCGCTTACGAGCAAGCTGCTGGCTTGGCCTCTATTCCCTTTCAATGGGTTGGGGAGCCTGAGGTAAATTAATTGATACAATCTACGTACCCAGAAAAAAGTTACAGATTTAAATGAATGATTCTGATCGATTTTATTTTTTTTATTTTTATTTTTTTCCTGTTTGATTTCAGTCAATTCTGATAAATGGGAAAGGAAAATTCAACTGCTCTAGTGTGGCCACTCCAAGCTTGAACCTCTCCCTTGTTTGCGATGTATCAAATCCTGAATGCACTCCCTATGCACTCACAGTAATTCCTGGAAAAACTTACAGACTCAGAATTTCCAGCTTGACTGCTCTGTCAGCTCTTAGCTTCAAGTTAGAGGTATATATTGTTAGCTACAGATTTCTAAAATCAGTTATATGGGTCCCGGCCCTATGTTCATTAGTTTATTGCTTTCCTGACACAATATATTTACATTTGCAGGGACATAACATGACAGTAGTGGAAGCAGATGGGCACTATGTGGAGCCATTTGTGGTACAAAACCTGTTCATATACTCTGGAGAGACATATTCAGTCCTCATAAAAACTGACCAAGACCCTTCAAGGAATTATTGGGCAACAACAACTGTTGTGAGCCGAAGACCACTCACTCCACCAGGCTTGGCCATCCTGAACTACTATCCAAACCATCCTAGAAGATATCCTCCAACAATCCCACCACCAGGCCCTGTCTGGAACAACGTATCACTCCGAGTAAACCAGTCTCTAGCCATCAAAGCTCGCAAGGGTTTCATCACCCCACCACCACAAACCACAGACAGAATGATTGTACTCCTCAACACACAGAATCTCTTCAATGGCTTCCACCGGTGGTCCGTCAACAATGTCTCCTTCAACCTTCCACACACACCTTATCTGATTGCATTGAAACAGAATTTGCTCCACGCTTTTGATCAGACCCCACCTCCAGATGGATATGATTTCAAAAATTATAACATTTCCATTGTTCAACCTAACCCAAATGCCACTACAAGTAATGGAATTTACAGGCTAGATTTCAATTCAACGGTTGATATCATACTTCAAAATGCAAATACCATGAATGAGAGCAACAGTGAGACTCATCCGTGGCATTTACATGGTCATGATTTCTGGGTACTGGGACATGGAACTGGGAAGTTCGACATTTACAATGACCCGAAAAAGTTCAATCTGGTGGATCCGATTATGAAGAACACAGTTCCGCTTCATACTTACGGCTGGACAGCTTTGCGGTTCCGGGCGGATAATCCGGGAGTTTGGGCTTTCCATTGCCACATTGAGTCTCATTTTTTCATGGGTATGGGTGTGGTGTTTGAAGAAGGAATTGAAAAGGTTGGCAAGTTGCCTTCTTCTATTATGGGCTGTGTACACAGGCCATAATCAGATTTCGGGACACGACCTTCGATTTCGATCTTATTAAAGTGTTCAACATATTACATTTATACCTTTTCTTCGTTTTAGTCGTTCCGGAATTGAATATTATAATTTCCGTAATTGCTTGAGGAATTTATAACTAATGTATTCTTTTTATATTGAAAGATCAATAAAAAGCCTTGCCAACATTTTTTACACTTTTGTTTATATGCTCTACATGAATGATGAGTCCTGTATTTTTTTTTTTTTTTTTTTGAAATACTGATCCTTTTTATTGACTTATAAAGTGTTTTCCAAATTGTTATAATAGAGAAATTGAAAAATCTTATTCATCGGTTATAAGATTTATTATTGATTCCATAAAATGTACATAAACCCAATAAATATGTTGGTTTGGAAAAAATTAGAACAATGAAGCGGTTGTATAAATATTAATATTCATAAATATTTGTTGTTAAACCATATATATTTACACCTCTTTTTTTTTTTTATTTATTTATAATTATTACACTATTACACAGCAAGGTGCAGATGATTTATACATATTACAAAGCTTTTGTATTTAATTGGTAAAGGAAAGCATAATCATCGTTTATGCATACATGTCAATATACAAAAGGGAAAAAATAAATAAATACCGACGTTTTCTTTTTCAAAGCTCTTAGAAATTGCTTGGAAATTCAATCATTGTGTAATATAATACGTAATCTCAGTTCAACTGAAATTATGGGACTTTTGACGTTAAAGGAAAACAAATGATTATTCAACGGTATTGCTTTCTATCAAAATCCAAATGGACCAAATCCAACCCAACAGCTATAGCAATAAGTCCAATCTTATCGGTAATCTCTAAATATAATCAAACCACGAGTTTGACAATTCATTACTATATCAAAATCAATCATATATTTTTATTAAAATCTCAAAATATTCATTGGAAGGTAAGCGAATTCGAGAATCTTATCCGCCGAGCATATCTACACAGTCTGACTCTCAGGAGCAAGGTTTGAAGGTTGGGGTGGCAATTGAATTCAAGAATGTGGGTGTTGAGTATGGTGATGGGAACAAAGGTGATGAGATTCACGTTGTCTATGGAATGGAACAAGAAGCTAGTGAGGTTGTTACCCAATCTAAGGTTGCAACTACGGCAACTGAGGAAGTAAATGACGAGATATCGGCCGATCGGTCTCTACCGGCCCGCCGAACACAATGAAAATCTTCGCTTGGAACGCCCGGGGAATGGGTAGCTCCCGGGCGTTCAATCCCCTGCGTTCCCATAAGCAGGAGGTAGGTCCAAATATTATTTTCTTATGTGAAACAAAGTGTGATCAAGGCAAGATGGAAAAGTTGTGTTTAAAGCTTGGTTTTTATGGAAAAATGGTGGTGAACAGTGTTGGCAGATCTAGAGGATTGTGTTTGTTTTGGTCGAGGAATGTGGAGGTCGATTTGCTTACTTATTCCCAAGATCATATTGACGTAAAGATAACAGATGATAGAGGATTGATTTGGAGATTTACGGGCTTTTACGGTCATCCGGATCAGTCCCAAAGAAGACATTCGTGGATGTTGTTGCGTCAATTGGTTGGGATGTTTAATCTCTCTTGGATTTGTGTGGGAGATTTCAATGAAATCTTGTGGGAAGATGGAAAACTCGGTGGAAAAAGTAAGTGTTGGAATGCCATGGCTGAATTCCGTGAGACAATTGAAGATTGTAATCTTGAGGGCTTGGGTTTCATTGGGCCCAAATTTACTTGGAGCAACAAGAGGGAGGGATCGGATAATGTTATGGAAAGGCTTGACAGAGGCCTATGCAATAGAAGCTGGAGGAATTTATTTGCAAAAGCTGTGATTCGTCATCTCGAATTTTGGTGTTCGGACCATAGACCTCTTTTCATTGACTATGTGTCTGACTCAGCTAGAAGGAGATTGGGAAACAATAGAAGAAGATTTTTCTTTGAGGAGTGCTGGATTAAGGAAGAGGAATGCAAAAATATTGTTGCTTTGACGTGGAGTAATAAGAGCAGTAACAACCCGGTCTTGAATGTTTTGAATAATATTGAGAGTTGTGGTCATCAGTTAATGTCTTGGAATATAATAAAACGAAGGGACCTTCGTTCCAAACTTTATCAGAAACGCAAGGATCTTAAAGCTGCTTGTAATGCAGAGAGGCCGATTTCCTAGAAAGTTGTCAATAGGCTTGAGGCACAGCTTAATGAAGTTCTTGATTTTAAGGAGAGGTATTGGAGGCAAAGAGCTAAGATGGAATGGATTCAGAATGGTGATCGAAACACACGTTTCTTCCATTCTAAGGTGTTGGCAAGGAAGGCTAGAAATAAGATTAAGGGGCTTCTTGACGAGGGGGGAATTTGGAGAGATTCCAAGTCTGCCATAGAAAGCATCATTGGTCGGTATTTCTCTAAGATTTTCTCTACCATTAATCCTTTACAGTATAATATGAACAAAATCTTGATGGGGGTTCAGCCGAAACTCAGTCATCAAGCCTCCAATCTTCTTGATGCTAAATTCTCTGCTGGTGAGGTCTTGAAAACTGTCATGTATATGAGCCCCATAAAAGCTCCAGGAAGCGATGGTCTACTGGCCATTTTCTACAAGAGATATTGGCAATCAGTAGGTCAGAGTGTTACCATAGCCTGTCTGGAGGTGTTAAATGAGGGTGCTTCGGTTGTTGGTATGAACAATACTATCATTTCTCTTATCTTTAAGACTCAAAATCCTGAAAAAAATTCTGATTTCAGACCTATTAGCCTATGTAACGTCATTTATAAAATTATTGCCAAGGATATTACTAATAGGTTCAGACTTGCATTGGGCGATGTTATATCAGAATCACAGTGCACTTTTGTGCCTAGAAGGCTAATATCGGGTAATACCATTGTGGGTTTTGAGTGCTTCCACAGGTTAAAGCGGAGAAGAAGGAAGAAGGGCTCCATGGCCATTAAGCTAGATATGTCCAAGGTTTATGACAGGGTGGAGTGGGTCTTTTTAGAGAGCATGATGCGTAAACTGGGCTTTTCAGAAAGATGGGTTAACCTTATTATGAATTGTGTAACCTCTGTCTCTTATTCTTTTCAGCTCAATGGAGAAATTTGCGATAATATTAAGCCTTTGAGAGGACTTAGACAGGGCGATCCCCTATCTCCATTTCTCTTTCTTTTGTGGGCAGAAAGCCTATCCATTCTAATTCAGGTGGCACATGAGCAAGGGAGGTTGTCGGGATTCCGTTGTAGTAGGGGTGGTCCTACTATCACCCTTTTATTCTTCGCTGATGACAGTCTTCTATTTACTAGAGCGGATGATGAAAATTGTGACGTTGTGAAATTGATCCTTGAGAATTATGAAAGGGCTTCGGGACAGGTTATTAACTTTAATAAATCGGCAGTGTGTGTTAGTCCCTCTATGACAAGATGATGTAGAGAAAATTAAGACCCAGATTAGTGTTAATTTAATGGAATGTCATGAAAAATATTTAGGCCTCCCTTGTTTCTCTGGTAGAAAAAAGAGAAAGTTGTTTGCTAATATTACTGATTGGGTCTGGGGAAAGATTAAAGGTTGGGGAGAAAAACTTCTTTCCATTAGTGGTAAGGAAATTCTCATTAAAGCGGTGGTGCAAGCGGTTCCTTCCTATGCCATGAACCTCTTCCGCCTTCCTAAAAGTTTAATCATGGAGATTGAGAGACTTTGTGCCCGTTTTTGGTGGGGCAGTAATTCCAATCAAAAGAGGATGCATTGGTGTACTTGGCGGCATCTTTGTAGGACCAAGAGTGAAGGGGGGCTCAATTTTTGTGATCTTGAAACTTCGAATATAGCCTTCCTAGCTAAACAAGGATGGAGAATCCTCAAGAACCCGAACTCGTTAGCTGCCAGAATCCTTAAAGGGTGTTATTTCAAGAGCTGCAGTTTTTTGGAAGCTGAGAAAAAAAGTTATGCTTCCTATGTGTGGAACAGCTTGCTATGAGGAAAGGGTCTGCTGGAAAAAGGTTTGAGATGGCGTATTGGTGATGGCAAATCCATCAAAATTTATAGTGATAAATGGATTCCTAGTCCAACAGTGTTCAAAATCCTTTCGCCTCCAAAGTTGGGACGTAATGCAACGGTTGATAAGCTGATTTTGCCTTCAGGGAGATGGGATGTGAACCTTATCAAGAGGAATTTTTGTGCTGAGGATGTGGAGCATATCCTTAGGATCCCTATGGGTAAAGATAACTGCTCTGATTCTATAATTTGGCACCATAAGACTAATGGGAGATATTCGATGAAGAGTGGTTACTAGACGGGGCGTGGTATTGATTTGAATCCTGGAACTTCTACTCCTAGTACTATCAAAGCCTGGTGCAAGTTTTTCTGGAAATTAAAAATCCCTAAGAAAATCAAAATATTCTTTTGAAGGGCCTACTTCGATTGGATCCCAACTAAGGCTAACATTGGCAGGCGGGGAATTAAGACTCATGGTTTATATGCAGCTTGTAAAAGCTCATTTGAGACGACTAAGCATGCTTTGTGGGATTGCAAAAAGCTGAAACACATTCAGGATAGCTGGTCTCTTTTGTTCCCTGCTGTGAGAGGTAATTCTACCAATTTCTTTGATTTCGTTCTTGGTGTTTTTCTGTGATGAGAGGTGATATGATGGAGCTATTGTGTGTTACCACTTAGAGAATTTGGTCTTGTCGAAACTCTCTTTTGCATGGATCTCCCTCTATTGATGTGACTGAAATTTTGGAATGGAGTAAGAATTTTCTAGATAAGAATCGGAGGTAAAGTCATAAGAAAAAGCCTAGAAGTATAAATAAGCATATGTTGGAGAGTAGTTGGAGGGCGCCCAGGGTGGGGGACGTTAAGTTAAATTGTGCTGCTAATTTTAACGATGCTGACTGTAAGATTGGGTTTGGGATCATCATCAGGGATTCTGAGAGTGAAGTTTTGGCATGCTGTTCTCAAGTCATTGAGGCCAATTATAATGTCAAAATTGTTAGTCTAATGGCCATCTTGAAGGGTCTCCAATTTGGTGTGGACTGTGGTCTTTCTCTTAGTGTTGTTAAGAGCAATGATGCGGTTGTGATTAATTGGATTAAGAATGGTGATTATGATGACGCTGATTTTGGGAGTATCCTAATGGATATTAGGAATTATTCAGTTGGCTTGGGGAATCTTATGCATAGTGTGGTTTCCATTTCTGCCAACAAAGCTGCTATTGGGCTTGCTAATCATGAGATGAATTTGGTGGAGGATGCCTTTTGGCTGGAAGAATTTCCTAGTTGTATCACTAGTATTGTTGAATCTGATAAGGCTTATATGCCTGGTTAGTCTGTTGTTTGCTGTGTTCTTTTTTTTCCTTCTTTTTTTTGTTGTTTGTTTGTCTGTTTCCAGTTGTATTAAAAAAAAAAAAAAATTCTCCATTGGAATTGTGAGTTTGAAGCTATATAGCACGGATACGGATACGGATACGGGATACGGATACGGCACGATACGGGGATATAGTAAATCTTAAAAAATTAATATACGGATACAGCAGGATACGTCAATTAAAATAATTTATATTTATATTTAATAATAGTAATAATATATGAAAACATATTTGATAATTCATTCAAAATCAAAACATATTCAGAATCCAAAACATGTCAAATATCTATATAAGTCATAACAATGTAACATATTATAGGATCCAAATAAAACATGTCACATAAGTCGTAACATATTACAAAATCCAAATAAAACTTACGTCACATAAGCAATAACATATTACAAAATCTAAATAATACATAAAATAAAAAATAAAAAATAAAAACTCATAAAACGTATTCTAAATTCCTAATTAACTTTACTATCATCATTCACATTATTAAAGGATATAGATAATTCGGCATCTAACTTTGGTTCATCAAGATAAAAGTTTGCAATCTCAAATATCTCGGTATTCTCCATGTCAATGGAATCAAAACCAATTTTTTTTTTTAAATTTCATTTTGAGCCCTAAAATTTTGAAATTATAATTTGACCACGTTTTATACTAAAATAATTATAGTATTACCCAAAAAGTATCCTTGATATATCCCATAAGCATCCTCCAAGTATCCTCCAAGTATCTTCCAGTCAAACTTGTGAAAAAATTAACAGATACGCCATTTGGCGTATCGGATACGTATCCTATAGTATTAGGGGAGTATCTGAACCGAATACGAATTCGATATGAGTTACCTCCATAAAATGGAGTATCCGTGTTTCCTAGCTTTGACGCGTAACTTAAACTCCCAATCTTAATTCAAAAAATAAATTACTTGTTTCGAGTGCAATCTCCTATTATACCCCTAGTTTGTCACGTGACAAGGGCACAATTGTAAATTCCACTTTTGGGCCTTTGTTTGGAAAGCCCGTACATCAGCCACCACAGACTCACTATTCACTACAATTACAACTTTCCAGCCTAGTTCAATCAATGAGGCCCACTATTTCATGCATCCACTGGACTTTAAATTGAATTTTTGAAGTTAGTAGTTACAACAGTTTGTTATCTTTACCATGTTAGAGGTAATAACAGAGGTGCTAGAGGACAATTCATGGTGCATACTTTGAAGCTATATCAAACCATGAATTTTATCTATCCATTAAATCCAAGATTTGAAGCATAAGACAATCAACAAACAACTCATATGCACCCCCAAAGAGAGATAGATTTTTATTTATACACTTACTACAAAGTACAAACCAACAACAGTCAGAGTACGTCAACGTTTCATGACTCAATTCAGTAATCAAAATAGATTGACTGACAAATCAAACAACACAAAATGACTACCTAACCATCATAGTCCATGGTGATCTTCAATCTCCACCGTTTGCTTACTAACACGAGGATTAATGGGTTCAACTTGCACCTCACCGCAACCTCCTTGGCCTTCCTCCTCCATGGCCGAACATGCGCCCTCCACCGTCTGATCTCCTCCGTCGATTCCAGAGGCGCCTCCTAGCAATCCATCGTACGCAGCAGTCGCGGGATGTATGTGAGGAAACGGCAAGTAAACGCTGTGCACCACAATCTTCAAGTTGCGCATCACGTCAGGAACCTTGACTCTCACGTAGTTGATCCTCATCGGCGCAGTCAACGGACCTCCTCCCGCCGTCGTCACCACCAACGACTCGCCTCTCTCCAGAGTCGGCAGCGTGGTCCCCACCGGAAACCTCTGGAGATCGCCAACCGTCAGGTAGCGATTCGGTACAATGTGGAACCGTACGTTGCTGATATACGTGAACGATCCAGAGAAAATCGACACGTCATCAAGTGCGAAAATAGTCATGTTGTTGAGAGAGATGAGTTCTGGATACTTCACTTTCATGGCGAGAGAGAGGATGCTGAAACCGTTGTTTCGGAGCCGAAGCATCGAGTCTCGGATCATCAGCCGCATGATCGCTGGTTGGTTCTGGATCTGGACGTTAGCCCGGTCCGGTTGGAAAGGGAACGAGAGTGACGTCATCCTCTCGACGTCGCAAGACAACGGAGAGAGAGGAGAGATGTAGCCTTGGATTCCGTGAATGACGACGAGGCCGTTGTTGAAGAGATCTGGATGAGTGATCTCGACGCCTCCTATGAAGATCTTTGAAACGGTACCGTTTTGGTTCCTAGAAGAGGTGACGGTGATGCAACGGCCGGGACTTAGAGTTTCGATCTTGGTGCCGAAAGCCAGTTTACGGAGGTAGTCGATGGTAAAGAGACCAGGAACGAGGTGTTCGCGGAGGAGCGATGGAGTGGAGCACGAGAAGCACGTGCGGAGAGAGGAGTCTGACGGCGCGAAGAGCGTGGACGGACCGGACCAGCCGGTGTTTGTGTCAGTGGAGAGCGACGGAGCCGCCATGGCCAGTTCGTTGAAGCCGAGGTGAGAGAGTATCGGCGCCAGCAGAGCTGTGTGAGAGAAATAAGAGTTTTGGTCATGGAGATCTTGCGCCGCCGCCGACAACGGTGGAGGAGTGGACGACAGCAGTTGCGGGTGTTGTGGCGGCGGAGCGGACGGCAGGAGCGTCTCGAGGTCGCTGATGGTGGCGACTCGAGAGACGGAGAGCAGAGAAATCGCTAGAAGGATCGCGAAGAATCGCAGAGAAGACAAAAAAATGGCCATTTGAGAGAGGGGGAGAGAGAAAAAAAACGATGAAATGAAAATTGTTAAAGTGAAGTGACAGAGAGAGTGTATTTAAAGTGGGAGGGAGAGTTCGTTACGGGAGGTGTGTTAACGCGCGAGCTAAAGGCGCGTTAGGTGACGTAAATACAAAATGACGTTTGCGATGCCGAGTCTGTTAGCTTTGGCGGGAAAATGTAAAAGGAGTTTTGTTGCTGGTTTGTATGCGTTTTGATTATCACATTGATCTGACGGCTATCGTGGCTCTGGTAGTTACGTGACGTGGCTAGGTACTGTGTGTTCCGTGCAGTTCATCCAGTGCTTTCGACAAAAGAGAACTTTGGCATGTTGGGCTAAATATGGGCCTCAAATGGGCCAATTAAAAATGCGGTCAATCTAAGCCCAATATATCCTCTCTACTTTTTTTAGGAAAGCCCAATGTATCCGTTTTTTTTATAGAGGATTTTAAAGGAATATTTATTATTTTCCCTACCAAAAAAAAATTTGGATCCTCTACCGACCTACATAGATGTGGTGACATGTGTAATAAATTGATAAGATTTATTTATTTATTTTACTTCAATTATGTTTAAATTTAGAATATTATCTTTAAATGTTTTAGATCAGGAAAAAGATCAGATCAACAGAAGATCTAGATCCTATAAAAATGACACTTTCTCCCCAAACTTTCAGAATTCCCCAATTTTCCCCATGCCTTTGATAGTCCGTTAAATTTTAGTACTATATGTTAGGGTGTGCGGCGGATCGGATCCAATGGATTTACCATGATCCAAGATCCGATCCGATCCAATTGGATCGAAGAAATTGTAATCCGATCCGATCCAATTTTATAGTGAGATCTGATCTGATTCGATTATAAAATACTTCAAACCGATCCAATCCGATATGATCAGATGGATCAAATTAATATAAAGTCATTTGTAATATATAAAAGTTATAATCTGAAATAAATAAAATCAAATAAATTATTTAAACATTACTAATTAATTCAAATACAATTAACATTAAAAAAATACATGACATAACTTGTAAACTTTATATAATTCAATAAGTTTATAAACATTATACATCAGCTTCAAATGTAAATTTAATAAGCCATGATGTTGATGAAGAATAATAGAAGAAAAGAAAATGGTGAATTGTTGGCTATAGAGAAATTGAGAAAAAAAAAAACTCAAAATAGTAACATTAGAAATTGTATTTTGATTGGGCCTTTACATTAGAAAGTAGTGGATAAAATAAATTGCCCAATATAAAAATAAGGCCTAATATTTTAGACGGATTGATGGATTTGGCGGATTTCAAATAGAAATCCAAGATCCGATCCGATCCGATCCGATCCAATGAATTTTAGAATTTATGATCTAATCTGATCCGATCCAATCCAATGGATTGGATCCGATCCAATGGATCGTATTGGATTGGATCTGATCCTGCACACCCCTACTATATGTTAACTTTAGAGGGTAATATGGTTATTGAATCATATTCCATCCTATACGTTAATTATTATTATCATTTTGAAGTATACACTATTACATAAATTCGAGGGTTTTTTGGGGAGAGCGGAGGACTTGAATCCACAACCTCATTGTGCAGATGTGAGTGGTTTACCGCCAGACCAACCTCATCTAGTCTCCTATAAGTTAATTATGCTTTGAAAAATAACTGCTTTTGATAATATTTTGGTATTTTGAGCTAGTATTTGGTAAAGAAGTTAAGGTGTACAATTATTTTTTAGAGCTTTCTTGATTGAAGTAGGCTAGATCATCTCCAACCAAGTTCTCTAAATTTTAGTTAAATTTTAACTATTTTAACTAAAAAAACTATTTTATGATATGATTTATTCATCGTAACATACTACAATCATCATACACCGATATAACAGTTTAATGGTATCAATTTTATTTTGCAGCAAACCTTTAGTAGATTGGCACTGTATTTTCGACCTTTTAAAAACACATTTGGATGTGGTGTCGATATTGTTAAAAGCGACTCAACTATGATTGATTAGTGTTTTGTTTTTTTACGGAAAAAAAAAGGACTAATTGCACAAACGTATCCTAAGTTTAGACATAATTGTATGTATATGGAACTTTTATATATAATTACATAAATATCCTCTGTCGTTAGTTGACTTCCGTTAATTCTAACAATTGACCACAATTTTAACTAACAATGATTAAAGTGCCCCTAGTTACCTATTTTATTATTTAAATTAATAATTAAAAAACAAAACAGAAAAGACAAAAAAAACAAAAAAAACAAATCAATCATATATTTTTTTTTCTCTTTCATTTTCTCAACCCCTAAACACAATCCAAAAAAACTTAACAAAAAAAAAAAAAAAAAAAAAAAAAAAAAACTCAATTCTAAAAATCAAAACCAAAACTCAAATCCTCAAACAACAACAAAAAATCAAATCCACAAATAAAAATCTAAATCCATTAATTTTACAACCAGTTTACCACATCCATTTAAAAAATAATAAAAAAAAATTAGAACTTCAACGGTGGATTTTTAACTTTCTAGGTTGAAGTTATTTTTTTTTTTATATTTTTATATTTTATATTTTTTATTTTTTATTTTTTTTTTAAATGGATGTGGTTAACTGGTTGTGGTATTGATGGATTTGAGTTTTTATTTGTGGATTTGATTTTTGGTTGTTATTTGAGGATTTGAGTTTTGTTTTTGATTTGTGGGATTGAGTTTTGGTTTTTGTTTGTTTAGTTTATTTTTGGATTGTGTTTGGGGGTTGAGAAAATGAAAAAAAAAAAAAAATGATTGATTTTGTTTTTTTGTTTTCTTTGTCTTTTATGTTTCGTTTTTTAATTATTAATTTAAATAATAAAATAGGTAACTAGGAGCACTCTAGTCATTGTGGGTTAAAAGTGTGGTTAATGGTTAGAGTTAACGGAAGTCAACTAATGGCAGGGAACGTTTGTACAATTATGGCTAAAAGTTCTATATGTATGCAATTATACCTAAACTTAGGGGACGTTTGTGCAGTTAGTCCCAATAAAAATCAAGATTGGAAATTAACTCAAACTCTTGATTCATTACATGGAAAAGTTTTTTTTTTTTTTTTTAGACAATTCTTTCATTTGATATTTCGAACTATATTTGGATTTAATATTTAATTCTAAAATAATCGATTATCAATTTAAAAGGAAAATTGGAGAAGTTCGTGTTTAAAGTTGTTGGTTTTCCGGCCTTTTTTAGGGTTTTTAGTAAAAATACCCTATTTTTGGGGTTTAATAGCAAATCTACCTTAAAATCGAATTCAATTGCAAAACTACCATATTCTTCCTAAAATGCCCTCTCTCATCACTCACCATGTTTATTATCCTTTTTATTATTTTTACCAACCAACTTATCAAACTAATAAACTAAACACTATCTAATTGGAATAGGTATTTGAGCTTAATCTCTCAAATGGACTTTGTTGTCACTCATATTTACGGAAAGGTAACCAAGTTGTAGATAGTTTAGCATCTAGAAACCCAAGTATCGTCTCTTCTATATGGTGGTAGATCGCTCCAAATTATTGTAACTCTTTTATTTTCAATGATTTTTGTAGTAGACCTTCTTTTAGGTTCTGTTGACCTATTTTCTTCTTCCCAACACCTTATCAAAAAAAAAAAAAAAAAGAAAAAAAAAAAAAAAAAAAAAAAAAATCTAACAATTTTTCTACACAACAATACTTTGTTTCCCACACATTTGTTTTTCAATTTAAGGGTATATATTGCATTTTAAAATTATTTTTTCAACCTCATAAGCTATATGTTGAGAGTTTTGAAATATCCATGGATTTTTTTTCTTTCCCTAGAATTTTTCAAGGCTTGAAAAAAGGTTCGGGATGGAGTGACTTGACGTCAGGTCACCCAGTCCCAAGGTTTTATCGGGTCACCCGGTCCCGAGATTTTTTCAAGGCCTTTTATATGAAAATTGGAGAAGTTCGAGTTTAAAGTTGTTGGTTTTCCAGCCTTTGATATGTTTCATATCAATACCTGTTATGTGCATACCAACCATTTGATAAAATGTCTCAACTGGTTACTCATCAAGTAACTAGCATCACCACTGCTGCATACCTGCATGTACTGTCTCTGCCATTTTTCGAGTTCATATCCATATTCCATAGTACGTTATTTTCGAGAATGTCTTCTAGGAAATTCTCCTCATTTATACTTCAACTGATATAATATTTGTGTCTCATAATTATTCTTTTCACAAGAACTTATCAAACATAAATATACATAGAAGTGTTCGTTTCCCACAGACGGCGATGAAATATAACAGTAGAACCCATATTGAATCAATGGCGATATTCAAATTGACTTTCTTTGTCGTCACTCGTCAATTCTTCTGACAATTAGGAAGTAAATTAACCATGATTTATTACTTTCTCTTATTATTCAATCTTTACGACAATTAGAAATTCAACAATAATTAATATATCTACGATCATAGTTAAAGAATTCTTTGATAAGATAACAAGAGATCGACAATCAATAGATCATAAAAAGTACTTTTATGAACTTATGATAATAAAAGATGATTTATGTGTTTTTCAAAATAAATCATCTTATATACGACATGTAATGAAAATAAAATCTTTTATGAGTTAATGGTTAACACCGCGACAAATAATTTTATTTATTTTCTTTTCTTTTATCTTTTTTTTTTTAATTAACAGATTAAGTTATTTGTTTATTTATTCATTTATTTTACGGTATCTTTTTATCCACTTATCTAGATCAGGTAATTTTTTTATTTTTATTTTTAAGTTTTTTACTATTGGTATGATTCGAGCCACTGACTTGAGAGTCATTTGCTCAAACCTTGATTGGACTATACCCATAAGGGCATTCGCTGATTAAGTTAACTGTCAATTAGTTAACGATTAAAAGAGCCCATAAATAAATTTAATCATGGTTCTCTCTTTAGTTCTTCTGCCTTATAAAAATTATTGATGTTTAATTACTGGGCTTGTACCGGTCACTTCAAGACAGTGTTCTAGTAAACGTTAGGCGCTAGTCGGGCGGAGACCCAGCACCTAACGTGTAAACCGATTAATCGGCAATTAATCGGGGATTAATTGGAAAACACAATTACAAACAAATTCCAATTAGAACTCCAAAGAAAATTCTTTCCAACAAATTCTTTCCATATCCAAGAATAAACTAATCTAAATCCCCAATTATCAAATCCAAAGAAAATTCTTTCCAAATCCACAAATGCCAAATTACCAATCAAAATCCCCAAACACCCATACAAATGCAATCACAAACCAATCTAAATCCAAACATAAAGACACAATCAAATCAAAATGACAAATTCCAAGTTCTAAGTTCAAATAAACATCAACAAGTTAACAACATTCAAATTACAGCTACTCATTGAGCAAAAAAGCATACAATTAAAACTTTATATTGTCACATCTATCAAATTACAACAACGTTGGTAGCAAGGCAATCCTAGCTAGAAGTAATACACTGCTAACAGGAAAAAACAAATTAAGGACTAACAACAATTACTGTGGAATAACACAACAAAGAACTGAAAATATTACAAACTCAAGACTCACTTCCATCAAAATCCTCACGATGGAGTTCTCAAAATTAACTATTCCCCAAGGACTGGTCCTGATATATATATAAAATCACGACTCATGTCTTGATGATTACAATACCGGTTGAACACAAAGTTACATGAGCATAGCCAAGTTATCAGTTAAAACATTGCTGATCCTAGGATTGAACAAAACAGATAACCCACCCATTAAGCTCAAAAAACTGCGAATCCTAAGATCATTGAACCCAAAATATCTTCATTCAACTAAGATAAAGACCATAACTAACTCCATTTAACAAAATCTCCCATCATTCTAGAACCCATTACCTCCATAAAAATGAAATCAAAAGCAGAAGAGAGGAGAGGGTATACATTTAAAGATGATTGATATAAGATAAATTATAACTCATAAGAGATGCAAAATTGAAAACAAAAGAGAGAATAGGGTACCTGACAATAGAGTGACCGACCGGCGAGCTGGAGGCGGCTGCGAACTGACGACGGCGACGACAGAAGACGGCAGCTTTCGACGACTGAAGGCAGGAGGCAAGAAGTTTCGTTTGGCGATTTGGTATTCTGAATTTTTGATTTAGGTTAGTGACTTGTTTGATCGAAAAAGAGTGAAAGAAATGAACTGAATATGTTATAAATTTTAAAAATGCTGTCGTTTCCCTTCCCTTTTTTTTATTTAAAAAAAAAAAAAATTTGGCTAGGCGGAGTCAACGGCTTTGACTCCGCTCGGCTTTGACTCCACCTAGCCGCTTAGCCGAATAGTCGGCGACTACCCCGATTAGTTGGCCACCGTCTAATTGTTCCAATTTTTTCTATTTCGTTTCAGTTTCTAACTGACTAATCGTATTAGACCGATTAATCGGCCGCCTACTAGAACGCTGCTTCAACAGACTCAATTCACTAGGAACTCTTAATTTTGAAGAAAAAGTTACTTAATCCCATAATCTCTTAATTAATTATCACAAACTAATTAATGCCACGTGGCCTGAGCTTTAATTACCGGTTTAATTCTCATATTATGCTTGTACTCAACAATAGTCTACGATCGACCATTAGTCCAAGCAGACAACACCACCTTAACTTGATAAAACACAAACCCATAAAACATATATATTTACTCAATTTACCAAGTGACCCCACCTTCCATTACAAGAGTGATGTGTCAACTTGTGTTTGGCTAATGAATGCAGTTCTAACTGGTTCTTAGTACAGAGGGATGTAACCCCTTAAAAGTTTGCAAAACAACCACTTTGAAAAAATAAACGTATGAATTCTGCATATAAAAATGTCTATAGAGAGCAAAAGCAAAAGCATCTTTGGCTTCCCTTTTTCTTCTATTTTCTCTACTTAATTATCTCAAGTTTTTCTTGTTTATTTTTTATATTTTTGCTCTCATAATTATGGAAAAAATAGTCGAATTGGAGAAAATAAATAATCCAACAAGATGTCTAATGAAATACTGCAAACAAAAAAACAGCTTGCTAAAGAAGTGCAATGAAATCTCCATCTCATGTGATGTCGATGTTGCCCTCGTTGCCTTCTCACCTACTGGACGTGTTAGTTCGTTCTGTAGCCGCGAAAAGTTCGAATTCAAACCTAATTATCTTTTTTATTAATCTGTGCAATTCCCTTGCATACATATATATTCACTAATGAATAATTTTTTTTTTTTTATCTTTATTTTTACAGGATAGAAGATGTAATTCAACGATATCTTGACCTACCACCGAAACAGAGATACTTGTATGCAATTCTTCTTCTTATTCATATTTTAAACAATTTTTCAAATTCTCACTTATGTTTTCTAATTTTGATTTGGCTGGTGGGGTTATCGCATGCTTTGATTTTTGATACTTGGACATGCAGTCATTTGCAAAATGTACAGGTAATTTCTATGTATATATATATATATATATATAAAATATGGTTTATTTAGTTTAATTAATTTGGCATTTATTTCTTTATTTATTGATTATTAATTTGTTGTTTCTTATAATCAAACAAGACTGAGAAGCTGGAGCAGCTAGACCACCATATCAAGGGCGACGAAAACAAGCTACATTATCTCAAGAACCAGTTTGTTCTCTCTCTCTCTCTCTCTCTCTCTCTTTCTCAAGAACCAGTCAAGAATTTGATGTTTACATATAAAAATGCAAAGTAATTCATATAAAATAGTAATTGAATCACATATAAATTAGTAAATTATTTATTTTTTAATTTTTTTATTTTTTTATTTTTTTAAAAGGAGGATATTTATATGATTCTTTATAAGGGTGATATGGTAAATAACCAAGTGTTTTTTGTGTCCATTTGATTGTGTTGTCTGTTTAAATTAATTAAAGTTTAACCATATTAACCATAATTAATTAATTAATTAAATAACCAACTTTTGTTGAACCAACCTGCTTTTTCAGTTACATTGATAAAGATGTTTTTTTAGTAATTTCACTGGAAAAAAAAAAAGTTGAGGAGATGAAGAGACGGAACTAGGGGGTGGGCAGGGTGGGGTCAAGCCCACCTTAGCCTTTAGAAAAACATTGAAAAAAAAAAAAAAATTTAATTATTAATATTAGGACTCAGGAATCTATGATCAAAGCAAGGCAACAATTATATTTTATATAATTTGTCTACTTTTATATCACACTTTCACACTTTTACCACCCGGCACCTACGATGCAGGAGGCATCATATCAATAGTTTTTTGTTTCTTTTTTTTCCTTTTTCTTTAACAATTATTATCTCCATTGTCTTTCTCCGAATTTATTATAAACTACCAAAATGAAGACTTAAAGATTTGTTTGTCTCATTAAAAATCTTTTTGGTAAATAAGAATATAAATTCAGAACATTGTATATTTGTATACGTAAATAATTTCTTATTTATGTGTCTTTTTAAATGACTTATTTATATGTCTTTTTGTTATTTACATAGATCGTAATATAAAAAAGAAATATATTCCATCATCAATGAAGCTTATCAAGACATCACTCTGCTATAAGATGAAAATGAATTTTTAACAATCTCCATGGTTGTTTACTGAAAGAGAAATTACTAGTGCTATTGATCTGATTTCATAATTAATAAGTTTGATTTTTTGAAAAACCGTAGGTTACAGCTTAATTAGTATTTGATTGTATTTACATTTCATGTTTATTTTACAATTTGTTTTGACTTCGAAAATAAATATAAAACATATCCTAATAATCTATTGAATAGATTTTATCAGATTTTACCAAATTTTCGTGATTAATCAATATTCTGAAAATGCCCATATCTAGTCAATAACATATCAAGTGTATAAAGTACGGAAATATAAGAGACACAAAATATTTATGTGGAAACCCTCACGGGAAAAACCCATGGACTATTATGTGCGCCATAACCTCAATCCACTAATTATAATGCGATTACGACCTAGGTTGACCATGTCAAACCCTACATAGTTACCAATCCACACTACTACCCGTAAGCCTTCAAAAGTGAACATAATCCAATGCTTGCAAACTACCAAAAGGTAAATACAAGACTTGACTCTCTAAGAGAAGAGATTAACAACCTAAAGTGAGTATATGCAATTTTTAAGATACAAAAATACAAGGCCAAACATTTAAACTTATCTAGGTATGGATGAATATGTTAAACACTCCTAGATATCATGAAGCTATATGACATGCATACAATTTAGTTATATGAGCAAATCAAGCCCTATATGCTATAGCTATCATAAACAACTCACAAAACACAATAAAAAGCTATCTTGAAATTAGTCAAGTAATAAAAATGCAATCTTAAACCTAGTCAAGTAATAAAAAAGCTATCTTATAAAGCAAGAACATATAAGAAGATGCAAATAATGTTTTAACTACAAGTGATGTGAGCAAAGAAGAAAACCAAGAGAAATCATACCTAACCCATGCTAGATGACGTATGAAACATGAAAGATGAAGGGTATTGGTGTTTTGGATGATTAAAAATCAAATCTTGGTGGTTTTTGTTTGAAGACACTCTTTGGCTCTTGAAAGGTGTAATTTTTGCTCTCTTAAACAACCCAAAACTATTAAGGCATATGTATATAAGATATATGTGAAATGAGGTCGTTTTGGAAAAAAAAAAACGGTTCAGATTCCCGTAATGTGCACTGGTCGTCATGCGCACGACCAGCGCACAACGCCTATGGATGTTGCGCTGGTGAGTTGCGCATGACCCCTAGCGCAAGACCGGCGGCAACAAGCTGCCAAGATTGCACTTGTGACTTGTGCTGGTCCGGCGCTGGACGACTAGCGCAGTGCGCAGGTTTGCGCGTGTGCAAGGACCAGCATATTGCACTTTATACACAATCAAACATAGAAGATTTGTGCAAGTGTGAAATGTGACATACATACACTCAAAATGCAATAATCACACATGCATGCTAAAGAAGTGTGTGTGTGTGCAACTAAATCTCTTCAACTAAGAGTCAAGATAAGTAATCTACCTTCCTTGAAGCTCTTGCTGTCCACAATGAGGTCCTTTGACATTTGATGAGGATTTCTTCAATCCTAAGCTACCCTTACATGTTTTAACCCCATTGTGGTTTTGTCAACGAAATTAAGCCAATCAAAATGTGAGGCACTTATAGACTTTATTTTTAAAAAAAAAATTTGTTAACGTATTTATTTAGATATTACATTTACAAGTAATCCATGCTATATCTTCTTAACTAGTTGTATCTTTATTTTTAATTAATACAATTTTCTTGTATTGTTAATGATTGGGAAAAAATATTCTAGCCCACCCTAGTGTTTAATCTTGGTTATGTCCCTGCACCTGCATCATGAGGTTGCGGGTTCGAGTTTTTCCCATAAAAAAACTCTAAATTTATGTAATAGTATAATGCTTAAAAATAAAAAAAAAAATCGGATGTATTATAATGACGTTTCCCTTTATTTGTGATGCATAATTATCATCTTGCCTCCAACCTGGGTTCGGTTCTCCCAATCAACTGCTTACAACAGAATACAAGTAGGTTTCCGAGTGTCCAATTTTATTTTTTTATTGTTTGTGTAAAACACCGTTTTCATCAAATATATCGATATGGTCTTAATTACTTAATAATTAATTATTTGATTATGTTTTCAATTAGCATCTGGAGCTAGAACTTCAAGAGAGTACAGTAAAGAGAGATATCCAAGACAACAAACTCAAGTAAGACTATTATTTTTATTAAAGACTGCAATTTATAAATCAATTTTTTTTTTTAAAAAAAAAAATTTATAAATCGATGAAACAATTGAAAGGTTTTATGAGCCGGCTCCGGATAAGGAACCAACACTGTCTCAACTTACATGGTTTGAGAGAAACCTGAGAGCCTCTTTAGAACAAGTCAAGCAAAAGAAAGTGGGTTCTTCTTTCTAATTATTCAATATTATTTTCATTGAATTAATTATTTTCTTTAAATTGATCTTTACCCCTTTTTTTTTTATGTTTTTAATTTATTTATTTTTATTTTTTGCAGCATCAATTGATTCTGATACCCTCTCCATCAATGAAAAATTATAATTATAATTATAAGGTATAAACTACAGCAAAAGTCTTCAATTTTATAGATTTAATGGTTATTTGAATGTTGGTCCATTTATAAACTATAAAATTAATATAGTGTTACACATCATGATTTAATGATATAATTTCAATTTCCAGGGGTTTGGAATGAATAAGACGTGGAAAAACCCTAGTTCTACTCTATGTCAACCTTGTATCAATCAATACAGGTTTATCAATGCATTATAAATTAATTAGCTTAATATATGTTGTAATTAATTAAACACATCCTAAGATATTAAAACGATTCTATAAATTGATATGAACACAACTATATCATATATTCTTTTGTACTAGAGCAAGAGATCCTGGAGTCCAATCTCAAGACCTACCACATCAAGCTGATCGGATATTGGCCGCAGCATCGACTTATTTCTCACGCCATCCTCCGGCAACAGCAACATTTCCTTCTGGTGACCGCCTGGGATCGTCCTCTTCTCCGATTCTTCAGGTGACGGTCTTCCACATTAATTATATTTTAATATAATTTTGTACATCATATCGTGTCTATATATGTATAACAACTGACTAAGATTAATTGAATCATAGAATCAACCGGTGACATTCAGCGATCCAGTGGAGCAGCTTGGCAGCTCATCTGTGGTAAGTTATGACATTTTTGATCTTTTAAATGTGTGTTTCGATGAACACTTTCGAAAATATTAATTTTCAGTTTTAACACAAAAACAATACTTATTAGAATAAATTGCACTTATTTACTTCTTTTCAACAAGTCTTCTTAGTGTATTATTATTATTATTTTGCCTTTGTTTTATCATATAAAGTGCTTTTTTTACTTGAAAAGTAATTGACTACTAAAACTTTTGACAAGTGGTTATGACTGGCGGGTTAGCATTTAATTAATTCCCCAAATTAAATTATTATATTTTTTATGATGAGAATTTCTCTAATTAAATTATATTATTACTAATATTTTCAAAAAGCAGAATAATTTGAGCAGTAAAAATATGGTGGCACCAACTTCTCAATCCAATGAGACTTCTAGTTATGCATACAACATAGATCCAAACCCGAATGATGATTTTGAACCGGTATTTCCTAGTCAAGTAAATAATAACAACACAGCTGCTGCCACTGCCATCTCAGCAGACGGCACCGTCACCACTGACAATATTGATATTTGCAGGAACAACAACAGTAGCAACTCAGATTTAGGTCCAAATAATCTTTACAAGATTTAGATAAAATTCATTAAAGAGTACAATTATTAGCATAGGCTTAAAACAATTTTCAAATGTTCTAACTTTCTTGATGAATTAAAAAACATTTTTTTTTTAATATGAAAACATTATTTACAGAGTTATTGTATGAAAAAAATTATGCATTCCCATATACACACACGATCGATTTTATTGTACTAGGTTTCCACTCTGTGAGTGAGAAGGCCATATAACGTTGTACGGTCCATTCCGCACGAAAACGTGTAGAAATTGTGCACTCAATATTAATTTATTTATTTTTACAAGCAGGCTGGTGGTGGAGCTAACAAGGAGGATGACCCTTTGGATTTGGATGATTGCAGCTGGGTAGAAGGCATTGACTTTGAAGAACTCTTATCTTCATCAGATTAATTTGTGATAAAAATGTTAGGTTTTCCTTTGCCAAACTCGTATGTATCTTTTGTACTTAAACCGGTATATAATAAAAATGTTAGGTAATTTGACACCAATGATGGAATTTGTTACTCCAATTTCAAGCTGCAACCAAAACAATTCAGATATTTCATGACTTTTTCTGCAATCAAAAAACACAAATATATTTTGAATTGCTTTTTATAAAAAAAATTGACAATGTTGGGCCTAGCTAACAAAGCCGTGGGTAAATCTGTAACCACTGATCACCCAATTGATAACACCAATCAACCAAATTCAACCTACCAAGTACCCACTATCAATCTCTTGAATTAAAATCCCTTGCTTCCTTTAGTTTGGCAATGTTTAGTTGCTTCAAGATTTTTGGAATCAAAACAACCTAATGATTTCTAATACAGAAACATATTTATGGCACAAAAGAGAAATAAAAAGATCATTTGGAGACATATATACAAAGGTTTTCATCATTTACATTTCATTCATATATCACAAGACACAAGCCCAGAGAAAAACACAACTTTTTCTCCCAAAATTGCTTCAAAGCTGGCCATTGTCAATACCCGGAACTGGTTGCTTGCAATGCTATGCTACCAACTACCAATTATCGAAACTGTGGGTTTTTCTGTTAGTTCATCTCATCAGTTTTCAGGCCCAATCTTATTCAAGCCCGATGATGAAAGGAAAGGTTGAAGCCAGTAGAAGCCCATCTGCATGCTCCCACTAGCCTAGCCCAATCTGATTTGCTCTGCCTGTTCATTTACTGATACGGTGCGTTTTAGCTTATCAGTGAAAACTGATAAGGTTTTTCTTGATAAGGTGGCAACAGGTGATTGGCTGATGTTGGACAGCTGGCCCTTATCTTCTGATGACTATATATACGAAGCAATGTTGAGAGGTTTTTTAGTTCAGTATTTTTCTTTTTCTCTAGGGTTTGCTATTTCCAGAAACATTCTGTTCTCTCTGTTGTTTTTGGTGTTCTTGAGATTCTTTGTGGATTTCTGGTTTCTCTTCTTTGAATTTGTAAGAGAGATAAGAGAGAAAAAGATAGATCTGTGAGTGGTGATTCTGTTGATACTCTTTTTTGAGTTTTTCTGGGTTTGTTTGTTTACAGGCATAGGTTGTGTTAGTGGCCTGTGTGGTTGAGTGTTGCTGTATTGGGTTTTCTGGGCTCCTTTTGAGGGTTCTCAGACTGAGTCCTGGGTAGATTAGATCTGTATAAACTTTCATATAGTGGAGTGAGTCTCTTGGTCTGACTCAAAGTGGATGTAGGCTTGTTTTTAAGCCGAACCACTATAAAATCTCTGTCTCTTTATTCTTTTTACTTTCTTGCTCATATTAAATCTGTTTGGTACATCTTTTATTATTCTGTATTACTTGTGTTCGATTTAGATCTTGACAGGTTAGGGAGATCAAGAGTGGATCTAGGATCTGGTAAGAGACCTAGATTCACAACAGAAACCTCCGAAATACATAAGCAAATCTAATATACTTAAACCTAACAAACACAAGCATTGTGTCTCTATGAACACGAATGTCATTGTGTTTAAACCCTTTCTTAAGAGCATATTTCAAAGCTCTATACTCAGCAACATTATTTGTTGTAATTCACATTCCTTCACGAAGTCACCAGACCTACCAGCTCAGGATTAACAGGAGGCAAAACAACCTAAAACCTTAACATATAATTAGAGAACCTACATATCACACTGCCATCTTCAGCACGAAAAACCGCTCCTGCACCAGCTTGTCCAGGATTTCTTCTTGAGGCATCGTCGAACTCAAGAGTACTGGACTGCTGGACATAAACATAGATTATCTTCTTGTGCCATCAAGTCACACAAATATCAAACTATGTCACATAATTTGGTTCGAACAAGAAGGCAAGAACCAAAGAACACGAATAGCCAACAACATTTTACTTGATTATTGATTTTTTGTAGATAATTGCACATTATAGGTTTCTACTACCATATACAATCATTTTGGTAGATAATTACACTCACAGCTGAAACTAAAACATTTATGACTCTATATTCTATATTCTGATAGAAAAGTAAAATACATGTCGTAATGGCAGTGACTGTAGTATGCAAGTCAGAAAGTAACTCACTCAATTTGAAGAAATTGCTTGAGTGACAACACAATTATCTAATTTAGAAATTACTGCTTTTTTTTATTTTTTTTATTTTTTATTTTTTATTTTTTATTTATGATGAAACATAAAATTTTAAAATTAACAGAAAATCGCCCTCAAGATTGATGCAGATACAACTTGGGTAGTCAAATTCCAAGACCTGTTGGTTTAATGCATTTACAACACAAATCCCATGTAGATTATTGTCACAAAAACCAGGTTTAAAAGTTAAAGAAAAACTACCATAATCTACTATTTTTGTAATTCAAACTTTAATTACTAACTCATACTTCAACAATGCAGATTGATAACAAGAAAAGCAGTGGCATGACAATCAATTAGCAATCAAGAATTCTCCTTTTCTTTTTTCATTTCATTTAAATTCAATAAATTAGCACAATGAAAGAATAAAAAAACAAAAACAGAAACTAAAATCAATTGGGTAATTGAATTCATTGTTTAAGACACCAAAACACAGACATGCACACAAACCCACATAGACATTAACATAAATGTAGCAGCTGAAAAACAAAAACATATCAAAAAATATAATAATATAAGAAAGTAAAAAAAGAAGAACAAACTACAGAAAATCCAGCTTGAGCTTGGCAACCGTGTAGAGTCTTGTATAAGCCGATAACGTCTCCCTTTCTAACAACGTAAAACGCGTCCTTCTCTTCCTCCATTGATTGATCACCCAACAGTCACTACACAGCCAATGAACCTACAAAAAAGAAAAACTGAATCACCAAAGTGACAATCACGCAAAACATGTCAGTAGAGAAAATCAAAACCAAGTTTGGAGATTGCAAAGGTTAGAGCAAAACCAGCGAAACAGAGAAATAGTGTGCAAGTTCAAACTTCAAAGTTGTCTTTTATTTTTTTCATAGCTTGTAATCTGAATTCTCAGCAACCCAATTGGCACTCATAAACAAAGCTGAATCATGTAAAACCAAATGCATGATCTGAATCACTTGTCCTAAAACCCTACCCAATTCTTCACTTGTCCTAAGACCCATCTGATCTGTCAGCAACCTCCATCGTTGTCTATCAGAAAACCCACTTCCGGGCAAATCAACGGCTATCACGCGAACCCCCTAGAACCCAGAGAATCAGCCATTCCACGAAATGAAAACGAGCTGAGACCGAGCCCGTGAACCACCAAAACGTTCTCAGTCGATTTGACGCCGATTTGGAAAGTGAAAAGCTCGATGGGTGATCGGTTCGGGCTCGTCTGGACCTTGATGATCCGACCAGAAGAGTAGTGGCGACGAAGAGAGCTCGGCAAGCTGAGAAACCGGTTATACTGGTTTTTTATTTTTTTATTTTTATATTATTTTTAATTAATGCAAATCCGTTGGATTAAGTTTAAATGATACAACGAATCGTATGCATCAGTATTCATCCCTATTTGATGCAGTGATTTTTTAAAATCACTAGCCTGTCCCCTTATTAATGCTTAGAGAGAGTAAGTGAAAACACAGATGAAAGATAAAATAAAAGGGATATTATTATTTTTTCACCTCACTTATAAGGCATCTGTCATTCTGCATCCTTTAGTTTGAGTAAGTTTGAGTAATGGTTAAAATTTAATATCTAATTTCAGTTAATAGTCAAAATATATCCTACCATTACTATTCCATTATAAATAAAGCAGAAGCACCCATGAAAGTAATTGTAGAGTTGGAGTTGCAGTAATGGAGGTCAAATAGGTTGAGGAATTTTTTTTCTTTTATTAATTTGTTTGTGTTTGATGTTAGTATCTATGTAGCAGTTAGTTAGCATTAATTGTCATGTATTATTCTGCACAATCACAAAATGTGTGTAAAAAATTTGAATGGAGGTTAGAATTTATTTGTTTTGTATGCAATAAAACAGAAAAGTGGATATTAATGTTATTTTTAAGGTAATTTCAATTCAGTTCTCATGGAGATTATGTGGACTTAATTGTCTTAGATTTTATAGAGAAATGAGATGCGAGCTATTGAATCATGATTATTCTAGCTAGAGAGTTAACAACTTTATTTATGCGATTTGATTAATCATAGAGATGATGATGAATGCATATGCTTGATTTATACGATTTGATCAGTCATAGGGATGATTAATTAAGGCATATTTTTAAGTGATTCAAATTGTGATTTTAATTTGTTTTCTTTTATAGTAGCCATTTCATAGCAGATTTAAGTTGATAATAAAATTTCAGGTTAGCAAATTTTAGAAGAAGAAGAAGAAGAAGAAGAAGAAGAAGAAGTTGGGTCGTTGTCTAAGTTGTGTTGTTGTCAAAGTTGTGTCGAAGAATAAAAGAAAAGACCCCCTAAATTTCATAAATTAGAAGAAGAAGAAGTTGTGTCGTTAACTGTGTAGAAGAAAGAAGAACTAAGGTAGGCATTTCACCGAGACTTGTATGTTTGTTTCTTGTTGTATGTCGTTAATTTCTGTTCTTTTTGTTGTATGTTGTCTTTCTTGTTGTTGTATGTTTGTTTGGTTTCAATAACAAAGATCGAAGGTATGTTTGTTGTTTTTCTTATTGTTGTTGTATGTTTGCTGGGCATGAATTGTAAGTAATTTGATTAAAAACTAATCAACATGATAGGCACATAATTAATCCGAATTTGAACCTAAACATGTTTCTATATCATAATTAATCAAACCTTATATTCATGTTTATAACCCATATCAATTCAAGAGAAAAGGAGATAAAAGAAAGCGGAAGCGTACCTGAATCCATTGCCGGAGTTGGTGAATAGATTGTGATCTTCCAAATTATCACGATCTTTATGAACCCTAAATTTATTCCCCGTTTCTCTATTGATGGGGATACAGACAAACTCAAAAGATCATGTAATTTGGGGACCATAACTCTAATATATAATAATTATATTATTATAGGTTTTACTATTTCTAATTCGGCCCCTCATCAAATTAGATATAGTATTATGATATCTACACATTAATTCCATAACAATTATACCCTTAAGCCTTAATAATTTAAATCTTAATTAGATCACTTTAATTTAGGCTTAACCAAAGATAGCATAACACATTTAATATTTACATGTGTGGCCCCACATGATGGAATTTTTCCAACAATCTCCCACTGGGCCACATATGTAATTATACAAATGTGTATGACTTTATGAGTTCCAAAATTTTGCTATCACAATTTTAGGGTATATCCAAACAATCTTGTCCATTGATTATACTGTTATAGGATCAAAGCGGTTTTCGTCACATTTAGCGTGACTAAACCCATCAATGGTCATGTACACCAACATAACCAAATGACATAGATCAATCATGGATGCGTAGCATGGAAATTACATGCAATGTGATCTATACATGTCTGTTTCCAACTGGTCCTACTTTATTCCTTAGTGAGATCAATGTTTAACACAATGTAACAGAGTGAAATGAACTGAATACTTTATTTCTGATCAGAAAAATATCCAAATACATAGCATAAGTATGTCCAAAATCAAACATAAAGCAATAAAATACAAAATAATACAAACTCTCACTATAATGTGATATCCTCAGACAAAATAACACCCATATGAGCAGTGTGCTCATGAAAGACCTTGGGTGGTAATCCCTTTATTAGTAGATCCGCTATCATGGAGTTTGTCCCAATGTGCTCTATGGATATCTGTCCATTCTGCACTCTCACATTTACAACTAGGAACTTAATGTCAATATGTTTTGACCTAGATGAGCTCCTGTTGTTGGAATATAGCACTGCTGACTTATTGTCACAATACAGTTTGAGTGGTATTTCAGTACCCTTCAGAATGTGTAGCCTAGTGAAAAAATTCCGCAGCCATATCCTAAGGTTGGATGCCTCATAGCATGCTATAAACTCTACTACCATGGCATCCAGCATAATCGGAGTCTTAATACCTTATGATCTCAAACTGATCCGATCTCCTATATGTGAGCATGTGATCTTTTATTCTCTGCAAATACCTCATAACCCCATTGGCTGCTTTCCAATGATCCATCCCAGGGTTACTTAAATATCTGCCTAACATACCAACAATGTACGCAATATCTGGACGTGTAAACACCTGAGCATACATTAGACTACCTACAGCTGATGCATAGGGAATCTTCTGCATTTCCTTAACTTCAAGGTTATTTTTAGGGCACTGATTGAGACTAAACTTGTCTTCCTTAGCGATAGGGGTGTCACCTGGTTTACTGTCCTGCATGCCAAACCTTGTGAGCACTTTATCGATATAGCTCCTTTGTGATAATCCAAGAATACCCCGAGATCGATCTCATTGTATCTGGATCCCTAATACAAAAGAGGCGTCACCAAGATCTTTCATCTCAAAATTCTTTGATAGAAATCTCTTGGTTTCGTGCAACATGCCTATATCATTTGTGGCAAGTAGTATGTCATCGACATATAAAACCAGGAATATGTGCTTACTCCCACTGAATTTGTGATACATACAATTATCAACAACGTTTATCTCAAAACCAAACGACATAATCACTTGATGAAACTTGTGGTACCGTTGACGGGAAGCTTGCTTGAGTCCATAAATAGATTTTGTCAATTTGCAGACCATATTCTTTGGGTCTCCCGACTCAAAGTTTTCTGGTTGCACCATATAAATTGTTTCGTCAATGTTTCGTCAATGTCACCATTGAGGAATGCCGTCTTGACATCCATCTGATGAAGCTCAAAGTCAAAATGTGCAACAAGTGCCATGATTGTCCTAAAAGAGTATTTCGTTGAAATTGGAGAGAAAGTCTCTTTAAAGTCAATCTCTTACTTTTGGGTAAAGCCTTTAGCTACAAGACGAGCCTTATACTTCTCCACATTACCTTTCGAATCCCTTTTGGTTTTAAAAATCCATTTACAACCAATGAGTTTCGTACCTTCTGGTAATTGGACAAGTTCCCAAACCTTATTGTATTGCATAGACTTATACTCCTCATTCATGGCATCAATCCACTTTTGAGAGTTGGAACCTTGCATGGCTTGATGGAGGTTGATTGGATCATCTTCCACCATTCTAATGTCTTCCTCATGTTCTTGGAGAAATATGATAAAATCGTCCGGAATAACATTAATCCTTTCTCTAATGGATCGCCTTAATGACACTGGTTCTTGAGGTTGTTGAGTTTGTTCCTCAGGAACAATTACCTCATTTTGAATAGGGGGTTGATCAACATTGTCTGGTTGAGGACCAGATTCGCTTCTTGATTAATGACAGGTATAGAAACCTACACATTGTCAAAAGCGATAGTGGGAATCAAAACCGATTCCTCCTCAAAGACAATGTCTCTAACCTTATTTCTCCCCCCAAACTCAACATCATCAAAAAAAAAAAAATAAATAAATAAATATGGCAGTTCCCGTCTCAAAAAATTGACCTAAGTGTGGGATTATAAAACTTATAGCCCCTAGATCCCTCAAAGTAGCCAATGAAGTAGCTGCTCACAGTTTTGAAGTCCAATTTATTTTCATGTGGCCTGTAAGGTTTTGCCTCAACTGGACATCCCTAAATGTGAAAATGCTTCAGACTAGGCTTTCTGCCTATCCAAAGCTCATAAGGTGTTTTTGCAACTGCTTTAGTTGGCACTCGATTCAGAATATAAACTGTTCACCTAAACTGTCATATCTGCCGTAGTATTTACTACCATGGTCATACCTGACACTCATTTTGCCCTTGTCCTTAGAGGTGTTAGCCAAATGAGCACTTTCGGTCCTGTCTTGCTTCAATCTCTCTTCCTCTTGCACACAGCAAGAAATGAGCTCATTAAGAGTCCATTTCTTCTTTTGACAGTTGTAACTGACCTTAAATTGACCATATTGTGCAGGAAGTGATACTAATACCAAATGTACGAGCAAGTCATCAGACAGCTCGAGCTTCAGTGCCTTAAGCTTAGAAGCAATATGAGACAATTCCATAATGTACTCCCTTATGTTTCCCTTGCCTTTGTACTTCATAGAAACCAAGCTTTGCAAAAGCGCACTTGTTTCTGCCTTATCGTTTTTCTCAAAACGCTTTTTAATTTCGGCTAGGAACTCTTTGGCTTTGGTTATCTCTTCAGATACCGCAACCCTAAATGCCTTCGGAATACCGCGCTTGATGATCATAAGACTCATGAGATTTGAGTGATCCCACTTCTCAAAGTTCTTCTTGTCATCAGGAGAACTTGCATCCGTAAGAGAAGCATGCTGTTCACTCCGAAGTGCAAGGTCTAGATCCATGCAGCCGAGAACAATTTCTATGTTCTCTTTCCATTCCTTAAAGTTGGTCCTATTAAGCATGAGAATAGAGTTGATATTAGCAGATATAGTAAAAACACTAGCTGTGAAGAGAAAAAAACAAACAAACAAACATGCTCACATTAATAACCAAATACAATAATCAACAAATTCAAATAATGGTAAGTCCCATCTCAAGATACCTAACACAACATTAATATCAAGTCTTTGGACAGTAATATTAATTGTAAATGGTACTCTTGTTGTAGTGATCAAACATTAACAATAATTCATGTCAAATAATAAATCTATCTTTGGATTGACTTATTATTCACATGTAAAACCTTATAATCGCCACATGTTTACCACTACAGGTGTATATGCAATTCGGCCAAGTATTAACCTTCCTTTGGGCTGGCTAATTCCCGCATGAATTTACACACACACAAACATCCAAGATCCCTAATGAACAATCTACACAAGAGAGGTCACTTTGACGACATCTTGTTTCAATTAGACCATTTAGAATGATGGACTACTTTATTTAACCATAAAAGGTATACCAAAAATATGTGAATTCGAGTTGAAATTTTTTTTAAAATTACAAAACAGCCCCTGATTGTGTAAAATTATAGAAAGGTACCTTAATTTTAAAATTACAAATCGGTCTCTGAGTTTACACAATTACATAAAGGCCCCTAAAGTTTCAATAATTACAAAAGACCCCAATATTTTATCAAAATCACATAATGGCCTAAAATAATTACAAAACAGGCCCCTTAAAAATTTCAAATTTTCAAGAGAGGGGCCTAAATAAAAATGATCTGCGAACCCTAGGTCCTAGTTGCGCTGCCGCATAAGGTTTACGCCGTCACTAGGAGGCAACGACAAACGGCGGCACAACCCACACCGACGACCGATCACGCGACGGCGGTAGCCAACTCAAAACGATCGATCCGATCGCGTGGGCGTGGGTCTATGTGAGATCGACCCGATCGCGTGGCGTGGGTCTGGCAAAGGAGACTGAATCCCCGCCAAAAATCATTCATAAACAATTTTGCCACAAAACTGAATCAACATACAGATCAACCCATACGTTTATTTCTTTATTTTCTACTGACAACATATTAGTGACATCTATCAAGCAATATATATGTTTATATCAGATCAACATACCAGATTAAACCCATGCGTTGATCAATGACTTTTATACAAAATATACGTTTATTTTCTTATTTTCTACCAACAATCAGTCATAAACAATATAAATCTGATATGTTAACCAAAATTCAAACAATATTGACAAAAAAAAAATATTATCTTAATCTGATCGAGAAACACACCAAAACTCAAGTGACTTTCTATATATATGATATAAATATTGCAGACAATATTGTATACATCAAGTGATAATTTAGTCTGAATCCATGTGCCAATCGGATTAAACAAATAATTTCATGAGAATTTTTGTTCTTATGGATCCAACATATATTGACAACACAGCAGTTGAACAACACAACAAATCATCAAAAAATTTCTTAAAATCTCAAGAATCGATCATGGGTGGCTTTGATACCACTTGTAAGTAATTTGATTAAAAACTAATCAACATGAATAGGCACATAATTAATCCGAATCTGAACCTAAACATGTTTCTATATCATAATTAATCAAACCTTATGTTCATGTTTATAACCCATATCAATTCAAGAGAAAAGGAGATAAAAGAAAGCGGAAGCGTACCTGAATCCATTGCCGGAGTTGGTGGACGGATTGTGATCTTCCAAATTATCACGATCTTTATGAACCCTAAATTTATTCTCTGTTTCTCTGTTGATGGGGATACAGACAAACTCAAAAGATCGTGTAATTTGGGGACCATAACCCTAATATATAATAATTATATTATTATAGGTTTTACTATTTCTAATTCGGCCCCTCATCAAATTAGATATAGTATTATGGTATCTACACATTAATTCCATAACAATTATACCCTTAAGCCTTAATACTTTAAATCTTAATTATATCACTTTAATTTAGGCTTAACCAAAGATAGCATAACACATTTAATATTTACATGTGTGGCCCCACATGATGGAATTTTTCCAACATGAATGTGAAATAAATCCTTAGTAAACCATTATCAAAGAGGGTGCAGGGGATGCCTTCATTTTATTGAATATGAGAGTGAGACTTCAATTTCTGATCCATTTTGGTTTCTTTTCATATGGATATTTGTTGTTTAATGAAGAAACATTTTTCCGACCTAAAAATAGTTTGATTAATTTGTGTTCAATTCTTCATTTTAATGAGTTTGGAGATCCATAAAAAGTGTTTAGCTTTTTACTCTCTAAAATGTAGATGAATGAATGTAATTTCAGAATGAATGGTGAAATTAAGGGACGGGGCATGGCGGAGCATGAATGAATGGTGAATGGCCCTTGGTGACCTGAAATGTAGGTAAAGCCCGGGAATTCCAGGTGTGGCACGGGCATCTAGTGAATGTTAATCTTAGGCTTAAGTCTTTAAATTATATTTAGAATAGATGAAACCATAGCTTTAAATTAATTTACATATTCCTTAAAAGCTTTAGTCTATCTAATTAAAATCATTACACAGGTGAGCCTAAAAAAGAGGTGGGATATTCTAATGGAGGAGATGGAAGCGTTAAGGGAGATACAAGAATTTGAGAGGATTGAACATGAAAGAGGAAATCAGGGAAAAGATCAAGACAAGCGGTAAAAAGAAAGCAAAACAAGGGGCAACATGAAGAAGGATCCTCCTCTGGTGGTAGCGGTTAGGGAAGAGTACTTGTAATTCAATCCTTTGGAATTCAAGCCAGACATAGATTGGTTACAAAATGTTTGCAATAATGTGCTTCGTTACACTAACCCTTGGTGGAAAATGGATTCGGTGAGTATGTGGATTTCACGTTAAAATTTCATTCATAATGTGGTCAAAAATTATAATATAACTAGTTTGTTGCCCACACGATGCGCGGGCATTGTAAAATATAATGTATATTTTCATTGGATTTATATTTTAAAATTTTTTCCTATTCTTCTATTTTTGTTTTCAATCTCTAATTTCTTCAAGTGACTCCTATATGAACATTCATAACTCAATTGTGACTGCTTTTGATTATTTCATTTCTAATTTATAGTGTATAATGCTTGATTTTATGAAAGTAGAAGAAAAAAAACATATAAAACAACTTTTATTTTAGTGAACTAATGCTATATATAATATAATAGATATCTTACTATTAGAATTAAAACATATTAAATGGAAAAAGGCACTAATAACTAATATGTGATTTCATATTATAATTGTTAATTCATAAATATTACTCTCAATCAAGGAGAGATCATTGGCTATAGAGATCTTGATTTTAACACCTCCAATTTTTTTTTTTTTTTTTATTAAATTAACACCTCCAATTTCGACTTTGTATTTACCCAATTTGGACAGTATAGGAATAGATATCATGATGTTTATATGGTTTAGATAACAAAAGATTGAATATTTCTTGTGAAATAAGAATTTTTTACTTACATTTGTTTTATATGTACAGAAGTTGTTTGTCTATGAAGAACTGATGAATATGTGTTTTATATGTGTTTTATATAGAGAAATTGATTGCTTCAAAAGAGCCAATGCAATGAATCCGTTCTACTTAGAAAATATAGATGTAATATAGGAGAAAGAAGATTGATATTGTATTTCGATAAATACATACCTTACATCAGTGTATTATATATACACATATTAAGAATAGTCTACAATTCTAAACTTTATAATAAAGGACCTATAACTTAATCTAGAACCATCCAGCTAATTGGATTGCAACATGTGCAAACAATATACAGCTCACAAGTGACTAATGATCGGGGTATAAAAGTATCTATTTTATACCCCTATTTTATATTATTTTGTGCTTGTTTCTTGGGTAAAACCGTGTATTTAATGGATTAAATAAGTGTTTCAGGTAAATTGGGAAGTTCAGGGGCATTGTTGTCATTTTGGACATTTTAGGGGCTAAAGTGCAATATTCTGGACATATATTGAAGATTCTGTGAATAGGAGAGAAAGCAAAGGTAGAAGTGTAATTTTCCAGCCAATCAGTGCGTGCCTGCCATGTCATCTAGTGGAACGACATCGTTTTGGGAGGGCTTACGTCAGGCTGACGTCAGGTCATCACTAAACTTAAGCCAGCTTGACCCGTGTGCTACATGACCCGACTCGAATTGGATTTTAACCGGATCGTGACCCGACTCGTTCCAAGCAGTTTTTTGACTGTTTTCTACCCAGATCGGCATCCCACGCTCTTTCGATCATGTTGGTACCATTTCCAAGCTTTCATGCACATGTTTCCTCTCTCCTCCAATTCCTCCAAACTCCATGGATGTGCAAGCTTCAAAGTTACCTTCCGCGCCTTTTTTCCAGCGGACCAGACGTTCTAAACTCGCGGAAACTCCATGACTTCAAGTTCGTACCGTGGGAATGAACCCGTGAGAATAGGTTTCGGACTTGCGAGCTTGTCGATTCAGAGGGATTTTGATGTCTTTTCACGTCCAAACCTTGCCCAAAACAGTTTCCCATATAAATATACCTCTTTTGCCAACAAAAACACAATCCCTAATATCCAACAATTACACTAAATAGCTTAGAGAACCTAGAACAATACCAAGAACACCATACTTCACTTAGCTTGTAACTAGAGTGTAGGGTGGTTTTCTAGCCATCAATCTTGATCCAAAGCTTCTACACATTGATTCTGAGCTTGGGAAATCAAGAGGAGTTGAGCTAGCTTGAAGACTTCTCCAAGATTATTATATTGTCTCTATTATCTCTCATATTTCCTTAGTTTGTTATTAATGTGTAATTAAATAGCTATGTTAAGGATTTGGTGTATTCATGTATTATATCTATGAGACTAGTTGTATCTATTATTTGATATTGAGCTTTAATAGATATATGCTTGTTAATTGATTGTCCAATTGTTAACTTGCAAAATAGGATTTACTTGATTAATGCAAACCTTGCTTAATTTAGTTAACCTATAATTGAAGTACTTAATTGTTATCAAATAGTAATTAGGTGTATTGCATGATTCATCATTTCCCTAACATATCTCATTATCACTCTTGCATGAGTTGGTAATTAGTTTAGCTTGTTAATGTTAACTTAGATCGTTTAGTTGGTAAGCTTAGTTATAATTTAGTTAATTGCCTAAAGGAGTGACAACCCTTAGTTGTAGTTGGATTTAGTAAACTTGGTGGTAATTAGATTAAAGCTTTCTTAGTGTAATCTAGATTAGTTAGTTAATTGGCTTGTGACTACCTCCATTTACTTTTATTGGATCTATTTAGTGTAAATATATTGTACATATTATATAAGACCTAGGACCAATTTAAGGTACCACACCTCTCTCGTGGGAACAATACCCTTACTTGTAATCGATATACGCGTCACCGATTTGTATACTTGCGAAGGGTAAAAACACTCGCACGTCATATCATTTACGATAGTTTATAGAACTATCCTGATTGTGCGAGTCAACTAACAATATATAACTCACAAGTGCCAGCGCAATGCTCTAAGATCTCCTTTTTTAACATGCCCCCTCAAGTGTGATGTTATGCAATAACATTAAGCTTGAATTTGAGATAATTAAACCTATCCATAGTGAGAGCCTTGGTGAATATATCGACAATTTGATCCTTTGTTGGAACATATCTCACTTCAAGTTCACCATTAGCAATCTTGTCTCTAATGAAATGCACATCTATTTCAATGTGGTTTGTTCTACTGTGGAAGATCGGATTAGCAGCTAAGGAAGCTGCACCAGTGTTATCACACCAAATTATTGGAGTTCTGATTTGAGAAATGCATAATTCTGCAACTAAAGTGCTTATCCAAGTGATCTCTGCACCTGTTTGTGCAAAGGCTCTGTATTCGGATTCGGTGCTTGACCGCGACACTTCCTTTTGTTTCTTTGAACACCATGACACAAGATTCTTTTCGAGATACACATAATAGCCTCCAACTGACCTTCATCAGTATAGCATGTTAATTCAACCTTACCTCCTGAAGAATAATGTGGGCCATGATTTATTGTGCCTTTTAGGTATCTAAGAATTCTCTTGCACCCTTGCCAATGTGTTTGTTTAGGAGACTCCATGAATTGGCTGAGTTTATTCACTAAGAAGGCTATCTCAGGTCTTATGATGGTTACATATTGAGGTGCCCCAATGATACTTCTATATAAGCTAGCATCAGTGAAAAGTTTTCCACCATCCTTTGAAAACTTGATACCAGTGGTCATTGGTGTTGGACACTCTTTGCAATCCTCCATTCCTGTTTTCTTCACCAAATCAGAGATATACTCTGATTGTGTCACATGCATCCCTTCATTATTTCTTGTAACTTATATTCCTAGAAAGTAATTCAATGAGCCCAATACTTTGAGTGCAAAGCGATTGTTCAGTCTCTCAATCACTTCATTCACAATATTGGCTTTATTTCCTGTCACTATGATATTGTCAACATAAACAAGAATCACCAAAAATGTGTCACCATCATGTAGAAAAAAGACTGATGTATCTGACTTAGAGTTCTTGAACCCTTACTGAATTAATACTGTTTTGAGCTTCTGAAACCAAGCTCTAGGAGCTTGTTTTAGCCCATATAGAACCTTTTAAAGCTTGCACACAAAGTGTGGTCTAGAATGATCAATATACCCATTTGGTTGTGTCATGAACACTGCCTCATTCAAATCTCCATTCAAAAAAGCATTATTCACATCTATTTGCTTGATCTCCCAACAATTCATAATAGCTAGACTAAGCACGATTCTTATGGTTGATGATTTGACTACAGGGCTGAAAGTTTCATTGAAGTCAATACCTAGAGTTTGATGAAATCCTTTTGCCACTAGTCTTGCTTTGTACCTTGCAATGCTTCTATCTTGCTTGTATTTTATTTTATAAACTCATTTATTGCCAATAGTCTTGAAATCTGGTGAGGGAGGAACCAATTCCCAAGTTTTGCTTCTAACAAGGGCTTCAAACTCTTCATTCATTGCATTCTTCCACTGTGGGCTAGATAGTACTTGAACAGTATTTGTTGGGACATTTTCGATATAGTTTGTGTGTCTAGTGGTCAATTATAGTTTGGGTATGAATATTCCAGCTTTTGATCTGGTGATCATGGGATGCAAGTTTGGTGGTGATGTGTTTTCTTGGTATGTTGTGTTTTGTTCATTTTCTAGTTCTGGCAGTGTTTGAGTTTCTATATCTGGTGAGGATATGGTCTCTGGTCTAAAATGATCTTAACTTGTTGTTATATGCTCATTAGTATCATTTGTGTAGTCTATACTTGAGTTGGGATGGATCTCTGTTGCTAAACCTGCTAAGTTTGAGTTTGTAACCGATGAGTTACTGTAATCTACAAGAGTTGGAATTTGAAACCAGGAAGGTTGATCATAACAGGTCATTTGATTTGGTTTTATTCTAAGGAACAAAATGGTGATTTGTTTTGAATGGAATATCTGTCTCATTGAATGTGACATGCCTAACAATGTATACTCTTCCTGAATTATACAAACACTTATAACCTTTATGGGTTGCACTATATCCTATGAAGACACATTTTGTAGTATTGAACTGAAGTTTATTTCGATTATTAGGTCTCAAGAAAGGATAACAAGCACAACCGAATGTTTTCAAGAGGGTGTAGTTTGGTTATGTAAGATACAATTTTTGGAATGGTGACTGACCTTTGAGGACTGGTGTGGGCATTCTATTTATTAAGTAGATAGATGTTTCAAAAGATTCCCGCCAAAATGATAGAGGTAAGATGGCTTGGGCAAGCAAAGTGAGACCGGTCTCAGTGATATGTCTCTGCCTTCTCTCAACTTTTACATTTTGGTGATTTGTGTGAGGACAAGGATGTCTAAAGGTAATTCCATCTCTTTTGAATAGATTTTCAAGTGGTCTAAATTTTCCTCCCTAATCTGATTGTATTGATTTGATTTTTTTTATCAAGTTGCTTTTTAATGTAGGTTTAATTTAGGCATTTTAGTCGGACCTAGCTGGCTTATAACTACCCCTCATTTGACCCCGGATAAATCTCAGCTAAGTCCTTTTACTACACTCCCTGTCCTGCCTGCAATACGTTCCCTTTTTAGCTAGATGACTGCTAAGGCTACCAGGGTTCGAGATCTTCCTAGTCAAGCTCAAAGGCAGACTTCAGCTACTCCTTCTGATTATTCTCTAGTAGCTCCTCCTCCCCCTCCTCCTCATACATTTGCAGGGCAACAACCCCGAATAGATAGGGTGAGAGATGTCGGTACCTCGATGACACTCCTCACTGATTAGCCTTCAAGTTCCCAATGGAGGGATAAGAATCTGGAGGAGGTAGTAGCCCGATTTTTGAAGGTATGCTCATGTGGAAGTATGCAGGCTGAGACCTCAATGCCTTAGGACATCATGGTCTTTAAGGGAGATTCCCTTCTTGCTAAGGTATAATCTTCTATCATTTTCTCTACCTTATACAGTCGGGGTATGGTACTCATCCTCTTTTCTTTTCTTGTAGGCATTTAGATTTACTATGGCCATGGAAAAACAGGTGAATGCTTTCAGGGAGGCAGCTATCTCTTCTCGGGCAGAATTGGAGGATGCTAAGCGGGAACTGGCTCGGTCTGAAACAAACATAGACTTCCTAAGCAGATCACTGACCGAGGCGGAGAAGACAAGAGACAAAGCCTTGGTGGACTAGGTGTAACTAGAACGGGTTCTTGATATGAAAACTTTCAGATCGCTATGCCGCTGAGAGGAGAGAGATAGCCTAAAAAGTGAAAAGGTCATGCTCCATGATGAGAACTAACTCTTGCGGGGTTTAATAAGGAATTTGGAGGCGAAGATAAATGATGTCTTTGGGGATGGCTACTTCTACGCCACCTATGAAGTTGCCAAAGCCTTTCCTCCCCCATTTGACTTGAAGACCTCCTTAGGGTGGGATCGGGAACAAATTAAGGCAAGAGTTGCCCAGCTTTCTGGGCCTGCCCTAACCTAGGTGGATCCTCCTACCTCTACTACAGTTTCTGACCCTTCTATTCTTTAGGGACCTACCCCGCCAGCTATTGATCAGGAAAAATAAGTCATAACATCGGCGTCTAAGCTTCCAACCCAGTAGGATGACCAGATGCAGGAGACAGAGGATCTTGCAGAGACCATGATCGAGTTAGCAGAGGAAGGGGGAGTTCCTGCTATACCTAGGGTGTTAGGAACTGGAGAAGTCTAAATTGAGGTAATCACCAAGGCAACTAATGGTATTGTCAGGATAGACCAGGGGTATGGAAGTAGAGAAGGAGCATGGTGGTGGTGATGCTTGACTTATTTTAGCCCATAATCGAGGATTGGGCTCCCTATTTAGTTAATGAACAATTCCTTCCCTTGTTTTCAATACATTGTTTTATGCTAGACCTGAGTAGACGTTTGAATGCTAGTTGACGATCTAGAAACAATTTGTTTTGAATGAAACTGTTATCCGGATAGAGATGAAGAGGTACTCGGATATGGCAGCGGGGTACCCAAATAAAACAATGGGTTACCTTGGAGCCTTTAGAAAATAGGATTCTTCGGTCTACCCGGGTACATACGCACCCTATCTTTGATGATATCAAAACTTCTGAAATCCTTCTGAAATCAATTTGGAGAAAATTGGAGAAAATCGATCCCTGTAGGTGGCAAATTTCGGCTGGATACTTGAATCAAGATACTGCAACTTAATGTACTAGTTGCTTCTGGTATGAGGGATCCTGACTTGGATCCAGTCTTGGTTGGCTACTAAGGTAGCTTTAAGATCATTATTAAGCGAACCTAAGTATTAGGTACTCTACCAAGGGACCCCTATTCCTAAGTGAATTCAAGCCATCTTTGCATCGAGTTTTCTTTTATAGCGAATTGAGGAACCATGTGTCTCAATTCTCAAGCGACCTTCTACCTAATAGGCAACTATGTTGAAACAAGGAATCCGATTTCCAAATCAGGTACCCTGATCCTTGTGTGATCTGTGATTGGTAGGCAACTATGACCATTTTTGCACCTGGTTTCCTTTGTATGGTGAGTCAAGGTATCAGGTATCCTAATAAGGCATCCTGGTCCTTATACGGTTTATACCTGGTAGGCAACTAAGGCCACTTTATCACTAGGTTTTCTTTGTATGGTGAGTCAAGGTATCAGGTATCCTAATAAGATATCCTGATCCTTATGCAGTCTATACCTGGTAGGCAACTAAGGCCACTTTAGCACCAAGTTTTTTTCGAAGGAGGATACACCCCGTCCGAGGCTTCAGAAGTGCCATGTAGGCTTCCCTGGTTTGGAGGATGCGTTGGGCGACTAAGGCCACGAGTACGGACCTTTAATTTGGTTGGAAACTATGCCACTTAGGCATTTATGCACCAAATCCTTCCTAGAAGAGGGTATACCTTGATCAAGGTAGTAGGAATGTCATATGACTTTTCTTAGTCTTGAGGCGAATCTTATGGCGAAATTTTCAAGGCGAAGGTAGGAGAACCAAGTAGAAGAAAGGCAAAACCTCTTTATTGAATTTCAAATTAATATAAAGCAAAATCGGGGTACATTCTTAGAGATATACTAGCCGAGATAAACTATTTCTTCAAAGCTTAAGGGTAAAACCTTTTGAGGTGATCATCATTCCAAGTATGATCGATCAGGTGGCCATCAATATCCTCCAGCTTGTAGGCTCCTCCCTGGACTACCATTTTTATCAAGTAGGGACCTTCCTAATTGGGAGCTAGTACCCCGTTAGACCTTTTCCGGGTACTATAAGTTACTTTCCTAAGGACCAAGTCCCCTTCTTTAAAGTTCCAGATCTTCACCCTCTTATTAAACAGTGGGCCACCTTACTTTGATAAGCCGTAACCCGTTCTACTGCTCTGTCTTGCTTCTCTTCCATGAGGTCTAAGTTAACTCTTAATCTCGTTTCATTGCCTTTAGGTTCAAAATGTTGGACCCTGAAAGAAATCAGCCTATGCTCAATGGGTGAGATTGCTTCCATTCCAAAGGCCAGTGAGTAGGGGATTTCCCCAGGTGCCGTCTTTCTAGTAGTCCGATATGCCCACATCACATTCGGGAGTTCTTCAACCCATTTACCCTTCTTCTGTTGATGCTTCCTCTTCAGGAGTTTTTTATTTTTATTTTTTTTATGGTTTTGTTAGTAGCTTCCACCAATCCATTAGTTTATAGATGGACTATTGATGCGAAACGAAGGTCGATACCTCGCCTTTCACAAAACTCCTTAAACTTGGCATTATCAAATTGTTTTCCATGGTCGGTTATTATGGTCATCGGGGTACCAAACCGACACACAATTTTTTCTTTGAAAAAACTCGTTGTGTTTACCTCAGTTATCTATGTGAGAGACTTTGCTTCTACCCATCGGGTGAAGTAGTCTATTACAGCTATATCGTGCTTAGCCTGACCGGGAGTAGCCGAAAATGGCTCGATAAGGTCTAGTCCCTAGACAGCAAATGGATAGAGTATACTGATCGAAAAGAGTCTTTCAGGAGGTAGATGGTGGAGGTTTGCCATTTTTTGGCAAGTTTCACAGGATCGTGCATATTGCTTTGCATCCTGGTGTAGAGTGGGCCAATAGTAACCTATTCTGAGTACTTGGCAGGCTAGGGTTGCTCCTGACACATGATTCCCGTAGTCTCCTGAGTGTACCTCGGTAAGGGTCTATTGTGCATCATCCAGATGTAAGCATCTCAGTAATGGAAGAGATTTTTCTTTGCGGTATAGGTACCCATCTACTAGGCAGTACCTAGTGGAGGTTCTTTTGAGTTTGCGTGCTTGATTCGGATCCGTTGGGAAGGCTTCGTTTTGGAGATAGCCCGCTATAGGATCCATCCAGCACGGAAGCCGGTCTACTGGGTTCACCTCTACCATCCTAACTATGCTTGGATAAGGTATCAAATGGAGCGGTATCCCTCTTGGTAATGCCTGTCCTCCGGTCGCAACAATTTTAGCTAGGACATCCGCTCGGTGATTATTTTCTCTAGGAAGCTGTTCCATTTTCGTATCCTTGAACTTCGTCATTGCTTCTCGCACCTTTCCCAGGTACGCTATCATGTTGTCACCCTTTGCTTGATACAAACAGGACACTTGGTTGATTAGGAGTTGTAAGTTGCTCCAGACTAGGAGGTAATCTGCTCCTAACTCCCTAGCCACCTTTATTTCGGCTAACAAGGCTTCATACTCCGCCTCGTTATTAGTGGCTTTGAACTCGAACCTAAAACAATGGCCAATTTTGACTTCTTCTGAATCAATCAAGATGACCCCTGCTCCGAGCTCGATTGATTCGATGCTCCATCCGTGTATAGTGTCCAGTGTCTAGATTTTGTTATCAATTGGCCATTCGCGGGATTCTAATGTTGGGATTGTATTCGAGGTAGCTTTTTGGTTGAAGACCATGCGAAATTCTACCACGAAGTTAGCCAAGGCCTGAGCCTTGATAGTCGTTTTGGGTTTGTATTTAATATCATACTGGGTGAGCTTCAAAGCCCATAAGGCTAACCTTCTTGATACGTCTGGTCTCTAGAGGAACTGCCTCAGTAGGTGGTTTGTGACCACTGCAATGGTATGAGCCTGGAAATGCGGTCGAAGTTTTCTGGCTGTGGTTACAAGCGCATAAGCAAGCTTCTCTAGGAGGGTGTAATTCTTCTCGGACTTGGTCAGAGGGCGACTTATGTAGTAGACTGGTCTCTGGACCTCGTCGTCATATTCCTTTACTAAGGCTCTATTAGTAGCAGCCTCCGAGACTGCTAAGTAAAGCTGCAATTCTTCTCCTGATGTAGGCTTTACTAGCAGTGGCGGGCTAGCTAGATACTTTTTCAAAGACTGGAAGACTTCTTCGCTTTCTTGATTCCACTTCATCTTCTTACCTTGCTTTATAATTTTGAAGAAGGGAAGACATTTATCAGTAGACCGATATATGAAGTAGTTCATTGCTGCTACCCTACTAGTCAGCCTCTGGACTTGCTTGAGGGTGGTAGGGATTCAAGGTTTAGGATGACTTTGATCTTCTCGGGATTGGCCTCAATCCCCCTCTCATGTACCATGAATCTTAGGAATTTTCCGGCTGCTACCCCGAAAGCACACTTAGCAGGATTCAACCTCATCTGATTATCTCATATTATCAGGAAGGTTTGGTGCAAGTCTTCCAGATGCTGATCTGTTGCAGGAGATTTGGTGATCATGTCATCTATATACACTTCCATGGATCTTCTAATTAATGGTTTGAACAGCTTATTCACCAAACGTTGGTATGTGGCACCTGCATTCTTAAGACCAAATGGTATTACCTTATAACAGTAGAGACCTTGCCCAGTGATGAAGCTAGTCTTGTCTTGGTCGGTGGGATGCATCATGATCTGATTGTACCCCGAGAAGGCGTCTATGAAGCTTAGGAGCTTGTTTCACATGGTAGAGTCAATTAATTGATCTATTTTGGGTAGGGGGAATCTATCCTTAGGGCAAGCCCGATTAAGGTCAGTATAATCCACGCACATGCGCCACTTCCCATTAGACTTAGTAACCATGACCACATCAGCGATCCACTCGGGGTAACGAGACTCTCTGATGAATCTAGCTTTTAGGAGTTTGTCTACTTCCTCTTGTATTGCCGTATTCTGTTCTATATTAAAGTGCCTCCGTTTCTGTTTCACTAGCTTAAAAGTCGCATCCACTGCTAGCCTATGGGCGGCCAAACTGAGAGGGATACTAGACATCTCGTCATGACTCCAAGCAAAAATATCGTTGTATTCTCTGAGGAGTTTTATCAAATCCTTCCTAACTTCATAATCCAGCGCACCACTAATTTTCACTATCTTGGTTGGATCATTCTCCCTTATAGGTATCTCTTCCATTTGTTCAACGGGGTACCCACTGGTCCAGCCACGTTCTTCTTCCTCCGATTCTTCTATAACCATGTTTGGTACCTCGCCTTCTTCTGGGACGTAAGGATCCTGCTCTGGCATGCCTTGAGGTAGCTTGCTAGCAATGTGTACATACTGTTTAACTAACACGGTTGGGTTCATGGATACCGTGTAACAATTGCGTGCAGCTTGTTGATCCCCGCGGACTTCTCCTATCTCGGTCCCGACAGGAAATTTTAATACGTTGCGATAAATAGACAGTACCCCCTTTATGCCGGATAGGAAATGTCTCCCCAGAATCATGTTGTAGTCGGATGGGGTGTCGACCACAATGAATTCTGTCATTATATTCTATGGAAGTGGTGCTTTTTCGATTATCACTGGCAACCTATGAGATCCAATAGGCATCAACGAGTCCCTTGTAAATCCATATAAAGGCGTGGTATAATTGTTGTAATAGGGGTTCTTCAGGTTGAGTTTATCATGAGCCCCTTTGAATAGAATGTCCTCACCGCTCTTGATATCAATCAGGACGCGGTGGATCTGGCAATTGGCTATCTGAACCGTAATCACCATTGGGTCATCATGTGGTTGAACTGTGTTGTATATGTCTTCCTCTGTGAAAATAATCTGGCTTGCACGTGAAAGGCTTTGGGATCCCCTAATAACTTTAAACACGTCGCTACTGGCAGAAAATCTAGGAATATTCCTAGCATGGTTTTTCCTAGAGTTATTGGAAATTTCTGCTAGGGTAGGGCCCCCCACTAATGGTATGGATAACCTAGATCTGTTGCATCAGGTCCTTCCCTTCATCCTTCAATCTTTCCTCTGCTTCCTGCATCCTTCCTTGTACCTCATTCCCTATCTTTATACTATCTCGCACTTGTTGCAAAAATTCGACCAAAAGTCCTCCTCTTACCAATCCCTTAATCTGGTTACACATGCTGTAGCATTTCGACGTATTATGTTCTACATCCTCATGGAAATCACAGTATTTGTAATGGTTCCTTCTGTCTACCGGAGCTTTCATAGGGTCCGGCTTCTTGAGCAGACCTCTATCGCGGATTGTGAGATATATGGTCTCCTAGAAGGCGTTAAGAGGGGTGTAGTGGTTGTACATGTCCTTTTCCCCTGCTATTCGGGCTACTTCCTTTAATGGAGGGGTCGTTCGGGGAGGACTCCTTCATGCGGGGTATCTATCCCGATGCTGAGAAAAATACGGTGGCCTGTACATAGACTGGTTGAGAGGGAGATTCTGGACTCCCTTAGTCTATACGAGCTTCGGAACTTCCTTTTTAGGATGCTTGGCAGATCGGGCTTCGTCATGTTTGATCTTGATCTTGAGTTGTTCTTCTATCTCCACTTGTTCTAAAGCCATATCATAGGCCTCATGGTAGGTTTCAGGTGGATGCTTGGTGAATGATCGAAACAATCTCTTGGCCTATAGGTTCCTTTGGAAATTGGCTAAGGGCTTATTCTCGGTGAACACCCTATTTGAATTACTTTTTTGTGGAACTTCTCCATATAAGACCTCAGCGTCTTACCCTGCTCCTGGATTACGTATTGTAGTAGGATGCGGTCTTTGGGACGGGGCTTGATTCCCTGAAACTGGGCACAGAAGTCTGCAATAAGTTTAGTGAAGGAATCTACACTACCTAGGGGCAACTTCCTGAACCAAGTTTTGGCATGATCTGTCAAGGTCGAAGGAAACATTATGCATATGGCGGATCGGGTAGCATTCTGAATTTCCATCTGATGTACAAAGTTTTCTAGGTGGATTACAAGGTCTTCCGATCCTAAATATTTCTCAGATGGCATTTTGAACTTAGAGGGTAGCTCTGCCTCCCGGATCCTTCTTTAGAAGGGCGCGTTCATTTCCCCTATAGGATTCTTCTGGGTACCCCGATGCTTACTCCTCAATTCTTCGAGTTCTCTCACCATTCTGGCCATTTGGTCTTCTAGGCGCTTGGATCCGTCATGTCTGGATCGGGCTTCTAGGCCATCATTATTCGAGGTTTCAGATTCAATGGTCAACCCCATGCGCTTCTCTTTCTGAGGAGAGTTCCCTCTGAGATTTCTTCTAGGCCTGGTACTCGCGCCCGTATCGGGCTGTGGAGCTCGCTCCTCAGCTATTGGCGAAATAGCTGGTTGGTTCCTCTTGGAAGGGATATCCACCGCCGATCTAACCTAATAGGGTCTGAAATCTACAGGGTAATTTGGAACAAGAAGGGGTGGTCCTAGCCTATCAAAGACCGGTACCTAGGTACCTGGTTTAGCTTCTCCCGTGGTTCTGGGTACTTCGAAAGGTAACCCCTGGGCTATCATTCGGAGTCAGATAATATCCACGTAGGCTGTAGCTTGCTATTCTACCCGTGGTTCTGGGTACTTCGAAAGGTAACCCTTGGGCTATCATTCGGAGTCAGATAATATCCACGTAGGCTGTAGCTTGCTATTCTAGGATATCACGATTGATTTCTTGGGCAACGGGAGCTTGAGGGATGGAATCCACATTTGGTGGGGGAGCTGGTGCTGGGTTGTTGTTCCTCGATCCTCTTCCTTGCTTATGGATTCTCTGAATGGAAGTAAGCAAGTGGGGCCTTGAGGGGGACCCCTGAGAAGATTGGAGTCTCATCTTCTTAATGACCGGGTAGAACTAGGACGACTTTTTTGTAAACGTTAGAAAAAATTCCCACAGAAGGCGTCAAAAAGTGTTACCAGAAAATCATCACCGGTGTGTGTTTTCGAATAATGACTTTTAAAGGGACCACGATCACGATAGACCATGGCTCGGAGAGGTATCACGTAGCTTAATACCTGTATAAATCAGTAAAACAAACTAAACACAATGGTGATTATAAGTCAGAATGAACCAACGTCTATACTCATATATTTATAAAAAGTGAAATACAACTCTTCGATCGATTTAAACTAGACACCAATGTAATAGCGATTTACGATCTATTCTATAGGAGGATTCTGACACCGTTGGAGATGGCGAAATCGTGCGAGTCAATAAGTAGAAAAATTCTTTATGGGTCTCTCTCTCTCTCTCTCTTTCTCTCTCAATTTCCCATACTTTCTCTAGACATGGTCATCTTCTTTTATTTCCTCCTTCTTGCCAATCAAATCCCCTTAATTTAGACAAAATTGATTGGCCGTGTTAGAGGAATTGACAAGCGATAATGAAGGGTATCAATTTACGCGGGAATGGCTCCATTCAATGGCGTCATGTTTCCGTTTATGTTCGAAATGCGAATCAATTGTTTTATTAGGTCTCATTTATTGCGCTTTAACTGGTGAAGGAGTCAACCCTTTCCTTCCATGTTACTTGAAGGAGAATTCTAATCTTGTACTTGTGTGGTATCCCTCTTCTAGTTTAATATTGGAACCCGGGTATAGTATCCCTTTCTGGTAGTTTATTCTTCTGACCTTCTCCTCGTTTGGCAGATTGGTTCTAGGAGGGATCGGGGTACCAAGGGAGTACAATAGCGGGGGTACCAAGATGGTACAATAGTGGAATACTAAGATGGTGTAGAAACAGAGTTCCTTGGATCTTGCAGCAGCGAGGTACCCGGATGATGAAAGTAACAAGATACCTTGATATATAGTAGCTGGGTAACGGGACACTAATATGGCGGGGTACTTAGGCGTTTGTGGCGATGCACTCAGACCAAGTAGGACATTCGGGTGTGGTAACAGGGTAGCCTGATGTGGTAGTAATGTGTCTGGTTAGGGTAGTGGTAGGATGCCTAGATGTGATAACAGTGTACTCGGCAGGATACCTGAATTTAGAAACTGGTACCTTGTCATAGCGGCGAGGTACCTAGACCGTTCGGTATCGAGGTACCCAGATGTCGTGGTGGGGTACCCTGGATCTTGTAGTAGCGTTGTATATCATTCTAGCCTTCTCCTTTAAGGTAGCGGGATACTTCTTGCTACCTCCCTCTACTTCTCATTTTGGTGGAAAATTCTTCTTTGGACCCCTATCATTTTTGGCGGTTAACAAAAGGCAATTCATGCGATATCTCAATAAGCATAAAAGCATCAATTTAAGTTTACAATCATTATCATGCATTTTCAACAATATTGACGGAATTGAGGCATAACAACCCCCAAACCAAATCTAACTATAAACACATGCATTCATACTTGCACAAGAGCCTCCAGCTCATTCATCCACAAATATAATCAATAAATTCAAACAAAAACATACCAACATTATTGAATTTAAACAACATAAAACATAAAAAAATAAAATGCACAAAAGAATTTTTCTATATTATGTACTTGTGCTAGGGGTGACATCAACTAAAGAAGGTTTTACCAAGTTTTGAAATTGGTTCTTTTTCGAAACCCAAACAAGTTGTGTTGACTTCCCCTTTTCTTTTCCTTTGGGTTTAACTTGGTTAACCAAGTCTTTTCTCACCAAAATTTGCTTAACTCTAGGTGGATTTTTCCTATTCCTAGACTTTCTCAAATTTTCATGCTTATGGAATTTAAAACAATGTGTTTTTAAATGCCCTTTTTGCATGCAAAAATAGCAAGTAGTAGGATGGTTAAGAAAACTCCCTCTTAGTAGGTGAGTATGAGGTCTATGATGTTGTCTCATTTGTAGTGCTTGGACCTCCTTCTCCACCTTGTCTAGATTGACTATGTAGTCACATTCTTTGACCTTGGCTACCTTGAGGGCTTCATCCTTCTTACCAAGTGCTTACTTTGTTTCTTCCAAAGCTTTTTCTTTTCGCTCCACTTCCATAAGCAACTTCCTTGTCTTCCTTGCATATTCTTCTTCAAATTCTTCACATAACTTTGCAAGGTCTTTGAATTCCTTTGATGTGGAATTCCTCTAAACTTCAAGTCTTCTAACTTGTATTTCCAACTGCTTGTTTTTGTTAGAGGCTTCTCCTACCTTCCTCCGAAAGGTATCATTCTCCTCTTTGAGTAATTTTACTTTAAGAGAGAGCTTTTTGTTTTGCATTTCACACTCCTCCAATTGGACCTTTCCCAACGCCTCCTTGTCTTTATACTCCTTCATCATGAGCTATAACTTTCTTTTGAAATCTTCACCCATTTCTTCCTTCTCTTGGGAAATTTCCATCAACTTCTCTTGAAGTAAAAGTAACTTTTCTTCTAATATCTTGCTCTGCTTTTGGCTCTTCTGATGCTCTTCCTCAATTTTTGCATCTTTCTTCAATGCTTGTACAAGAGTGCGTACACTACTTCAGTGTTTGCTGCTGAACAACTCTCATGACTATGTCTTTCCTCTGAGCTATTTGAGGATTCCACCAGTTTGTTCGCTTTGAACTGGTTATAACTATCATTGGTTGAGTTGTTGAGGTACTATTTTGATGCCGACTCTATTCCTTGGTCTGGCTGGCTAGGTGACACATAATTCTTTAAGTTCTTGTTAGCTATAATGTGCTCATTGATTCGACAACCTTCTTGAAAGAGCTCTAATATCTCATTTTTCCTTGACATACACATTGTCGAGTAGTTTAGCCTCGAATTTTCCCATAAGGAATTCATAGAGTCCTGAAACAAATAAAAATAAAAACTACCAAAGAAATAAAAAGAAACTAGAAAGACTAAAAACAACTAAGAAATAAAAATATTAAAACTACTCTAACCACTACTACGCACACCTATCCCCGGCAGCAGTGCCAACTGACGTGTGAGTTTTTTGCCGTTAGAAATCTTGTATGTCAAAACAATTCATAAACCGAGCAATGCCTCAAAAGGTTTGGAAAAACACAAGTATGGTGGCAAGCAAGGGTCGTCCACAAAGATTAGATGTAGCAATGATTATCATAGGATTAATAAAACTAGTGTGCATAAACGTAAAAGTAAATGGTTGGTGTTGTAAAGTGTGAAAAGAATGTAATAAAAACTAAACTAGGAATGCAAAGTGAATGGAGTGAAAGATATGATATGTTGAACTAAGGAATTGATGGACTCGTAAGCAAACATTGGGCAAATGCAACAAACTCGTAATTAAGCACGTTTGATCTAATATAACCAACTTAGGGTGTATAGTGTTGGTTATTTATCTCTATCAAGAGGCCAACCTAGGGTGTATAGTGAAAGCCTCCTACTAGAGATTGATCTTTCCTAAGCAACCAACCTAGGGTGTATAATGCCAGTTGCTCAATTAGGATTCTAGCCATGAATGCTCATCTATCTATTAAAGGCTTAACCTCTTACTAATGTAGCCATCCTATGGTGTATAGTGATGACCTCCAATTCCCTCACAAGTGGCCAACCTAGGGTGTATAGTGAAGGCTATCCGTTTGAGATTAGATTAAGCTAGAGGTTATTTAACCGGATTCTACTTAAAGGGTTAGTTCTTGCAAAATCACTAATGTAGCCATCCTAGAGTGAATAGTGATGGCTTCTCATTCTCTCACAAGTGGCCAACTTAGGGTGTATAGTGAAGGCCACCCATTCAAGATTAGGTGAAGATTATGGTTATTAAGCCGGATTCCACATGAAGGGTGTATCCTTGCGAAAACCTTCCATTCAATAGAGCATTAGACAACCAAATAGGGTGTATACCTAGTTGTCTACTCAAATAGTTTCCAAATCAATCTTGCTAAGAGGGTGTATCCAAGACAAGTTAATATTAGAAAGCAATTAATACAAGAGAATAAAACATAGAAGATAGATGGAGTATAGAGAATAATGAAGTTTATTTACAAATGCCCAATATCCATCAAACTAATCATATCAACCCCTTAGTGGAGGATTTAGCTATTCATGTCTATTACAAAATATAAACTAAGAGAAGAGATTGAGAGAAAACCCATATAGAGAATCCTTGTCTTGAAGCTTTGATCCAATCCCCTTAGTTGCCTTTGGATGAGTAGAGAATGGGTTTGGATGAGAGGGAAAGTGTAATCCTAGGTTTAGATTAGCTAAGTTTATGAATATCTAAGTGCGGGAGGATGTTTGGTTCGTTCTCATTCTTATCTATTTATAGGATTACAAGAATAGGTCACAAAATGCTTAAAAACTGAAGCTGTCACGCACAAAGTGCGGTTGGAGTACGGTTGGGACCCGTACTCACCCGCACTTTATTACTGAAATGGTCATAACTTTCTCTAGGAGATTCGGAATTACAATCCGTAAAAACCGCTGGAAAATAGACTTTCGGGGCTTTCTAAATATATGTAATCCGAAATGTGGTTCAATCTGAGGAGAGAGATATGACCCTTCAAAATTGGATATTCTGCACAAGATTTTACATTTTCAACCCCTTTTTTGCACAAAATCCCGAATTGTGCTTCTAACGCCGGAATTGTAAGAATGCATGTAATTACGCACAAAAATCCCATAAGAGATGCTAAAACCAAGAAAACGAAACAAATGATATGGAAATGAGGACTCAAATATACAACATATTTGGTGCGGTCACACATTTTCTTTGATTTTTCTATTTCCTTTAATGTGGTAGATGATCACGAATAAACAGGTATTTGTCAATTTTGGTACCCCATTATTAAATATTATATAAATATAAACATAAATTGGTAGATAGTTCCCCTTTTAAAGAGATTGGGGATTTTTATTGACACACCAAAGAGGCACATTTTGCATAACAATCAAAACACTTAAATTATCAATTATAACACGATATCTGAATATCAAACTTCAGAAAGTAAAAAAAAAAAAAAAAGAATATACAAACTACAAATTCTAATTTTCCGATCTAGCAATCCCATCCTTACATGCTACGCTTTCCCATTTAAATCTATCACTGTTCAAACCAAAAAAAAAAAAAAAAATCAACCAACAAATTAAGATTCGACATTTCACTTATTGAGACAATTAATTGATAAATTAATAAAAGTAATTACTCGAGAAAAATGGAAATTTGTTGTTACCTTAATTGGAAAGATGTACAACTCATCCTTGTGACTTCAATTGTTCCTTTAAGTGTAGTCTAAGAAGAGGTTTCATTGGGTTGTGGGATTTGATGCTAAGGCTGTTAGATCATTAAGTAAAAAACAATATAGAGCCATGAAAAGGAACTCAACAATAAAACAGATTAATGTAATTGAACTGGATGCTGCAGTAAGAAAATAAAAGGGCGATACCTGGTTGTGAAAAAAATGGATATTGGAATTGGAACTCATATAAATGTTTATAGAAATGTATCAGTCGAACCGAGGGTAATCTGGTGAGGGAAGCAAAGCTTTGAGTCGAGAGTATGTTAAGAAGTGGGAAGGGGAATTCAAATTTATAGAAAATGGTGGAATATGAAGAGTTATTAGTGGAATACAAAACACCTCAATTATTGAGATTATTATGTGATACATAGATATTTACTGAATCTTAAAAACCATTTAATTTGGTCCATCAGTCACATTGACTCTTAACTGTTTCTTCATTTGTGATTTAAATTATATAGATATATTAAATATGTAAATTGTAACGATTGTTCACAAATATACATACAGTCATAATTCTTATTAGTAATGAATAAGTGAAACAAATATTAAGCTGGTGTGTATAAAACTGTCGAGGCGCCCGGGGGGAAGGGGGGGGGGGGGGTGTGAATAGATTTCAATCCGGTTATTACCAAATTTTTGCAATTAGTCAATTTTACGAAAATAACCTCAATCTAGTCACAGCAATAAATCAAGTGCAAAGTTCGAAATTTAAATAACATTTGATTTTTACGTGGAAACCTTTAACAAGGAAAAAACGCATGATATTATGTACGCGATACACGATCCTCGAATCCACTAATTATAATGGTGTCCACAATCTAGGTTGATCACGTCAAACCCTACATGGTCACTAACCTACCACTACTACCCGTAGGCCTTTGAAAGTGAACCTATATCAATTTGCTTGTGCACTAAGCCACCTTAGCTACAAGACTTAATTCTCACTAAAGAGATCAACATCCTAATGCAAATAATATGATATTCAAAGAGTAGGTAATGCTAGGTTACACTAAATGCTTATTTAGGATGAAAGATGACAATAATCACAATCCTAGATATCTATCTTTACTATATGATATGGCATACAACATAGCTATCAAAGATTAAGAAATCCTAATAATAGCTATCAAAATACAATTCTCAAACAATCAACACAATAATCTCAATCTATTGAGTAAAATATGATCTAAAAGCATACAAGTGATAAATGAGATTACTTGTTAAGTAAGACATAAAATATGTAAAATATTAGTGACCAACTTACCAAGCAACGTGTGTTGAACAAAACCCATGCATAGATGGCACCTAGATGATCATGAATGATGCTAGATGATGTTTGATGCACATAGATAATTGTTTGAGTAATCAAAGGTTAGTTCTTGGATGATTTTCTCTCTTGGAAAATATCTTCAGTTAAAAATCTGATTTTGAACTCTTCAAAAAATGACCTAATGACAAAGAGGCATATATATAGGGTGTCAAAATGAAACTTTGGCGTTTTGATAAGTGACACAAAAATTGCCTTAGGCGCTGTACGAGTCACTGCATGTAGAGCGACTTGTACATCGCCTACCTGGGAAAAATGAAGAACATTCTTCATTGTCACTCTACGAACAACACTTTTGTGGAGCGACCCAACATCGCCAAAACTTTGTTCTTCTCGGGAAATAGAGTGTCGTTGTACATAGCGCTATACGTATATTGCTTTGTATAGTGACCGTACAACGACCGAAATAAATCGATCAGGTCTGTGTAGCGCCTAACCCAAACCCCATCAGGTCTCAAATGGGTGTTGTACAAACATCGCTTTATACATCGCCTACAACAAGTATTTGCATCCTAAGCCTAATCATGAGATGGCAATTATCAAACAAGATGCAATCAATTAAAACATGCATGAAGAGGATTCAAGAGCATGAAAGCACATACATCATACACACGACATACAAAGAAGTATAGATATATATATATATATATATAAGTTGTGTGTGTGTGTGTGTAACTAGATCTCTTCTATGCAAATTAAGCACAAGTGTTTTACCTTTGATGTGTTTATCAACTTGAGGTCTTGAAAAAGAGCATTTGAGCTTGATCACCAACTCCTAAACTACCCTTACATGTGAAACCCCAATTGTGGTTTGTCACCGAAATAAGCCAGTCAAAACTTGAGAAACTTACAATCTCCCCATTTGGTTATTTCGTGACAAAATCACCACTCACATTGATCATCACAACAAAATTGAAACTAAAGGTCAACAATGATTTTCTACATGACAAAGAGATATATAAAAAAAATAAAACTTCAAGTCTTCAATCTCTTGTAGAATAATCAATCCTTTAAAACAAAAAAGATTACATTTTCCAAAGCAAGTGTATGTGAGATGATCAAGTGAAGTTAAACAAACATTTGCATTAAAGAATTTTGCAATAAAGAAAACATGCAACATCATGCAATGAATATCATGCAATGAATGTGCAATGCAATACTCCCCCTCAATGGTTACTCTCCCTCAATTCATAATCTCCCCAACATGCGAATTGGATACTCTCAATTAGCAATCTCCGTTGCCACATACTACTCCCCCTTTTTGTCATGATATATGCAAAGGAGTATCCCTAACCGGGTCACTTGAAGCAAATGGAGATAGTAGCATACAAGACTTTTGCATAGTCATTATACAATAACATTATGCAAGTCAATTAATTGGAGAGAAACAAGGAGATTTATTTTATGAAAATGTGTGATTAATATGCTTTGCTTGCAAGACATGTTGCATTCAAATCTAAAAATCAATGGTATTTGGCAAAGCAGATGACAAAGGTTTCCTTAAGGAATTCAAACCGATTTTACCATTTGTCATGAATCAAAGCAAGGATATAGAGTTAACAATCATTCAATTTTAATGAACAACTATATCCAAATTTGTAAGTAAAACAAGGCATGATCAACTTTTTGCACCCTATTTGATTTTTCCGAGTAAGATACATGTATGATAGTTGCCATGTTCAACAAACAAAGAAAGAGAGACATTGGATGTTTAAAATCCTAAGAACAGATACAATATCCTTTATTCATTTGAGTTTCATAAGTTTTTCACATATAATTTTGCATTTTGAAATTTGCAACCATCAATTCATGCTTTTTTTTTTTTATTTTTTTTTTCATTTAAGCATGTCATTTGAATTTCATGCTTTTCATATTTAGCATGTCAATTAAGAATCATCATGTCATGGAGATCATCATAGGTCACTCAAAGAGTATTTACTAAGTATATCTCCTAGTCCAAAAATGCATGTTTGAACATAAATATGACATGGATTGCAATCAAAGCAATGGTTCACACTTATTGAATAGAAAAACATATAAGCATATGTGCAACCAAGCTACTCAAGCAATTAATAAAGAAGCATAATGTATATCAAATTTTTGCGTGACAAGTATGTAATTGCTCTCTTTGTTTGAGTTTCTATATGGGGTCAATCACCAAAACACACCACTCCACGAGACATATCCCAATAGATCTACTAAGTGTTTTAAACCTAGTTGCATCTAAGGGTTTAGTAAATAAATCCGCTAGTTGATCATTTGTACCTACATGTTCAAGTACAGTGTATTTGTTGTCAACTAGTTGTCTTATGAAATGATGTCGGATGTCAATATGCTTAGTCCTAGAATGTTGTACCAGATTCTTGGAAATGTTAATGGCACTCACGTTATCACAAAAGAGGGTTAAAGTACCTTGATTGAATACGTAGTCGACTAGTATTTGCTTCATCCATAGGAGTTGTGTGCATCCACTCCCCGAGGTAATGAATTCGGCTTTGGCCATAGATAAGGAAATCGAGTTTTGCTTCTTGCAAAACCATGACAGAAAGTTGTTCCCTAGAAATAAGCAACCGCCTGATGTGCTCTTCATATCATCGCAATTTCCTGCCCAATCCGCATCACTAGAGCCAACTAAACTAGCATTAGTGTCAAAAGAGTACCAAATCCCATAGTTGGATGTCCCATTCACATAGCGAATGATTCTCTTAACGGAAGAGAGATTGGACTCCTTAGGATCCGATTGGTACTTAACACACACACCTACACTAAAAGATATATTGGGTTTACTTATGGTCAAATAAAGTAAACTACCAATCATGCCCCAATATTGAGTTTGTTCTAACATTTTCCACTAGCATCCTTGCTTAGCTTCAAAGTATTACTCATGGGTGTATCATAATGTTTGACATTTTCAAGACCAAACTTCTTCACTAGGATTTTAGCATATTTAGCTTGGGTTATAAAAATCTCATCATTTAATTGCTTAATTTGTAAACCTAGGAAGTAAATTAGCTCACCAACAAGACTCATCTCAAACTCATGAGACATAACCTCAACAAATTGTTGAACCTTGATGTTGTTGGTGGAGCCAAACACTACATCATCTATATATATTTGAGCTATAAAAAGCTCATCATTTTCTTTCTTGATAAATAGAGTCTTGTTAACACTACCCTTTGTGTAGTTATTGTCAACAAGAAATTGAGTGAAACGCTCATACCAAGCCCTCAGTGATTGTTTCAACCCATATAGAGCCTTCTTGAGGCGATATACATGGTTAGGGTGGTGTGCATCCACAAACCCATTGGCTTGCTCAACAAACACTTTCTCTTGCAAGAAACTATTAATGAAGGCACTTTTCATGTCCATTTGGTACAATTTGAACTTGTTCACATAAGATATGGACAAGAGAAGTCTACTGGACTCTAAATGTGTAATGGAGCAAATGTCTTCTCAAAGTCAACACCCTCAATTTGAAAGTATCATTGTGTAACAAGTCTAGCCTTGTTACGCATTTTGTTGTCATCCTTATCAGATTTGTTCCTATATATCCATTTGGTGCCTATGATATTAGTTCTCTTAGGCCTAGGAACTAGAATCCAAACATAATTCCTTTCGAATTGGTTTAGCTCTTCTTGCAAGGCAAGAACCCAAAATTCATCATTTAAGGCTTCATCAACCTTTTTGGATTCATTTTGAGAGGTGTAACATGTGTAGCTAATTAGATTAGCTATTTGACACCTATTCCTAACACCCTCATTCACATCTCCAATAACATCATCTTTGTTATGGAGATGTCTAACCCATGGAGCGGGTTCTTTAGAGTTCAGGAGAGGAACTCTATCAATAGGTTGTGTGTCATCTTCATCAAGGTTAGATCATCCATCAATATGAGTCTCCATAACCTTCTCCAAGGGAGAATCATTTACTACAGCAACCTCCTATTCATGGTCACTAGACTTGAGCGTATTATCATCAATGACAACATTTGATGATTCCATGACGCTCCGAGTCTTCAAGTTGAAAACTCTATAGGCTCTACTATTCAAGGCACAGCCAATAAAAATACCCTCATCACTCTTAGCATCAAATTTTCCAAGTTGATCACAGTCGTTTAAAATGTAGCATTTGCTTCCAAAAGAGTGGTAGTAGCTTACATTTGGCTTTATACCTCTCCTCAACTCATAGCAGGTTTGCCTAGTATCGGGCCCTAGGAAGACTTTTTTTCCTATATAGCAAGCCATGTTGACGGCTTTGGCCTATAGGTTCCTAGGGACATTGTTACTAAGCAACATGACACGTGCCATCTCTTGAAGGACCGTATATTTCCTATAAAAAAACTCCATTTTGTTGAGGTTTCCTAGAAATCGAAAGCTCATGGGAGATGCCTAAGCTATTGCAATAGCTTTCAAAGTAGGCATTCTCAAACTCCCTCTATGGTCACTTCTAATCCATTTAATGTTTTTAATGTTAGAGTCTTTTTCATTTTGAAGTTTAGTGCAAAGCATTTTAAACTTATTAAAAGTTTTAGATTTTTCTCTAAGAAAATATGTCCACGTGTACCTAGAGAAATCATCTACACAAACAAAAATGTATCTCTTTTCACCTAAACTCTCGGTTTGCATGGGACCCATAAGATCCATATCGAGAAGCTCTAGGGGTTCCTTGGTGGAAAGATACTTGCCCTTCTTGTCCATGATTTTGGTTTGTTTTCCTTGTTGGTAAGGTCCACAAACACCATTGACTTTATTCCCAAGCTTGGGAAAGCCACGCACAACATTGAACTTATCTAGGATTTGTAAATCCTGATAGTTCATGTAGCCAAGTTTTTCATACCATAACTTTATTTGCTCATCCTTAGACATATTACAAGAGAAAAATCTAGCCTCGAGACAATAGCAATTGTCACTAGATCTCATACCTTTCAATAAGGTTTGTCCAACAGATTTTAGGATTGAGCAATCATCTTTGCTAAACAAGACAGAGAATCCTTCATCACTAAGATGAGAAATGCTTATTAGATTGGCTTTCAAGCATCTATATATAAAGCATTAGACAAAGAGGGTAATCCGAGAATAAAGATGGTTCTTTTCCCTACGACTTTCTTTTTAGATCCATCACCAAAGGTGACACATCCCCTTTCCTCCATGACAAAAGTTTCGAAGAAACTCCTATTTCCCGTCATGTGCCCAGAGCACCCACTATCTAAATACTAAAAGTTAGAAGAATTTTCCTTTAAGGTAATTTGTGCCACATGGCAAAAGTATTCATATTTTCTAATCCACCTAGGTGAAACACTTTTCTTCCTAGTAGTCAATGGTACTTAGGCTCTAGATGTCATAGGATCATGCAAATTAGATTTATCTTTCCTAGGGACATAACACTTGGCTCTAGTTTTTTTTTTTTTTCAATCATGTTTTTAACTCTACACATTTTAATATAATGAAAGCAATTTGGTCTAACATGACCATCAACGCCACAAAAATGACATGTAAGGATGTAGTTAGGAATCATACCATGTCCTTGCATATGCATGGGAGCTTTCTTTTGTCTTTGTGGTTGTCTTGGTTGTTGGATTAGTTTTCTCCTTCTTTGTTGTTGACCAAGACTAGGTTGCTTCCTCGGTTGAGTTTGCATGATTGGTCTCTTTCCTTGATGAGCTATTTGTTGAGGAATGTTGGCTTGATGAACTCTTATGGGTTGAGCTTAAGGTGGTCTTCTTAACACCACCTTCACATATGCACTATATGAGCATTGTCTTAGATCAATCTTCTTCTTAGGAGTTTGCACCGGTGAAGCTTCTTTGTAGCTCAAGCTCTTGACAACCACGGTCTTGTTAGGAGTGCAGGTTTCCTTATCATCTTCAAACTCAAGACCTCTCTTGTTACAAGGACTCTTTCCAACACTTAACATTTGGTCAATCTTTTTAGTGCTAGTAGTCATCCTTGTCATTGACTCTTTAGCTTCTTCAAGCTCCCTCTTTAAACCTTTTTCATTCCTCATAGATACTTCTCTCTTAGCTTATCTTCAATCTTCTTGGATCTTTCCACTTGTTCACTTAAATGGTTAATATGTGTTGAAAGCTCTAGATTTTCTTCCTTTAATATCCTAAGTTCTCTTTTGTTCTTCACCCTTGAGCTCTCAAACTTGACTATATAGTCATGAACGTCCATATTCTCCACATTTCCATTTGTGGAATTAGATAAGGAGTTATCTTCACTTGAGTCATTTTCCACTTCTTCACTAGTAACTTTGCTCTTGTGGGAGGAGGCAAAGGTTATGAAGTTAGTTATGAGATCTTCATCATCTGAAGTTTCATTACTTTCATCGGAGTCATCACTTCCACTCCATGTGTCGGCCACCACTTTTCCCTTTTTGTTCTTCAAATTTCCATAATTGGGAGTGATATGTCCCATACCGCCACACTCATAGCATTGGATCCCTTTCTTTTCACTTCTCTCTTGCCTAGGCTCAAACTTTTTAAAGGGAGTCTTTTTCTTCAAGTCTTGGCATTTGGATCTAAAGTCATTCTTCTCGAACTTGATGAATTTCTTGAACCTTCTCATCAACAAGGCTATGTCTTCGTCTGAGCCATCCTTCTCCTCCTTCTTAACTTTGGAGGCTTTCAAAACAATTCCCTTTTCCTTTTTAGGAGGTGTGGAGGTAGGACCCTTCATAGACTCATAGGCTATAAGCCTCCCAATCACCTCACTCGGCTTCATATCCTTATACCCACTATTTTCTTCTAAAGCCATAACCTTGGACTCAAATCTTTCGAGGAGAGATCTCATAATTTTCTACTTGATTCTCTTATCCGAATACGGGTCACCAAGTTGATGACTTTGGTTGACTATGTCTATCAATTTGATCTCAAAGTCGTTGAAGCACTCATTCTCCTCCATCATAAGCATCTCGAATTGAGTTTGGAGGACTTGAAGCTTGGAGCCCTTCACTATTTCGGTTCCCTCATGTGTAACTTCTAGGATGTCCCATGCCTCATTAGCAATCCTAGTGTTTTGAATCAATTTATATTGATTCTCGTCCATTGCACATAAGATGGAATGCATCGCCTTCCTATTCCATTTCGATGCCTCAAACTCTTATGTGTTCCATTGTGCCTTACAAACTCTTGTGTGTTCCATTGTGCCTTAAGCTTAAGTACATCCTCTCGTCCACTCCTGTGAGTCATTATAGGTGGAGCGTAGTCGTCTTCAACAGCCATTTAAGCCTGGTCATGGATTTGGCATATGTACGACTCCATCTTGCCTTTCAAAGAGGCATAATTCAACCTAGTGAGTAGGGGGGTCTCGTGCTAGGAGCACCCTCGTTGCCACCACCGTTTCCAATTATAATGTATATGAATAATGAAATGAATGCAAATGTATGAATGAGCAAAAAACACACAAAATGCAAAACACACCAAAATAATCAAGGATCACCTAAGTATATCTAGGAACCTGCTTTAATACCAATTGAAAAAATTATTACACTAGTGTGTATAAAACTATCTAGGGGGTGAATAGATTTTAATCCAGTTATTACCAAATTTTAGCAATTAGTCAATTTTATGAAAATAACCCCAATCTAGTCAAAACAATAAATCAAGTGTAAAGTGCGGAATTTAAATAACACTTGATTTTTACGTGGAAACCTTCAACAAGGAAAAACAATGGGCTGTTATATGCGCCACACACGATCCTCAAATCCGCTAATTGTAATGGTGTCCACAACCTAGGTTGACCATGTCACACCCTACATGGTCATTAATCCACCACTACTACCCGCATGCCTTTAAAAGTGAACCTAGATCAATTTGCTTATGCACTAAGCCACCTTAGCGACAAGACTTAATTCTCACTAAAGAGATCTACAACCTAATGTGAATAATATGATATTCAAAGAGCAAGTAATGCTAGGTTACACTAAATGCTTATCTAGGATGAAAGATTACAATAATCACTGTAAGCTCTTTATGTTTTGATTGGCTTATTTCGTGGACAAACCACATTTGAGGCTTGATGTAAGGTTAGCTTAGGCATTTGATGGTTGGTGATTTTCACAACCAAGACCCTCTCAAGACCTCAAGAGAAGAAGCACCAAAGGTATATTCTAGTGCTTACTTGCTTTGAAGAGATCTAATTGCATACTCTCACAACTCATGCATATCTCTAATACTTGTATGTTGTGTGTTTTTATATGTGTGCATTCATGTTCTTGAATTTCTCTTAATGCATGTTTATTTGATTGCATCTAGTTTATTGAAATTCCATAACATGTTTAGACATTAGGATGTAAAGCCATGAAGTCTCTTCATGCATGTTTAAATGATTGCATCTTGTTCATTGAAATGTTATGACATGTTTAGGCATTAGGATGCAAAGCCATGAATTCTGTTCATGCATCTTTTAATTAAGTGCATCTTGTTCAATGACAATGCCATGACATGTTAGGCATTATGATGCATTTATATCCCACACTTGCACTTTCTGTATGTTAGTCTTAAGTGTGGTGTGATTCATTTTCGTTTGTGTGATCGAAAATGTCTGCGCTTGCACGATGGTGTGCATGTCTTAGCGCGATGGTTGACCACTTGAAAAGGTCTCATTCTTCTCTTGGATAAGTGTTAGTTTTAGTTTGGTTGTTTGGAGTAAAGTGTTTAGTTTCAAAAGATTGGATTTCAATGTTTTAAATATTTTTCAAAACTGGCCTTTGTATGGTCTTGTGACCATAACTTTTTATAAAAAGATTTAAATTGAGTTTTGTAAAAGTTTGGACAAACTAGACACCCATACCTTTCCAATGGTATATTATTCATAATATTTCATGACCGTTTGAATTAGTTTTGAAATCAACAAAGTGACCACCAAAACAGGGCAACTCTGTTGTTGTCTGTTTTTAACCTTTGGTCACTCAATTGATCATAACGTTTTCTATAGATATCGAAATATCATTCTGTAAAAACGAATAGAAAGTAGACATCTATACCTTTTCAACGATATATCATATGAAAGGTTTCGATGTCATTTGGTTATGTTTCGGAGCACTCGAATCTTGAGCTGCTGCATTGTCGCTTGTACCGTGGAAATGCCCATAATTTTGCTATTTCTTCCAAAACGACATAGTTTCACTTGGGCACTATAAATGCATATCTTTCTCATCATTTTGAGTGTAGAGCCACAAAATCAAACTCTAGAGAGAGAGGCTCCATATTCTTGAGAGAGAAAGCACCAAGCTTGCTTCTTTAACTCTCCAAACCCAAAACCCATCTCCATCTTGTATCATTCAACATCATTTGAGCATGAGCCTTCATTGTTTTATGACTAAGGAAGTTAGAACTTCATTGAATATCATTTAATGTTCTTCTTACTCTAGATTAGATATTTATTGCTTGATTAAATACCTAGACTCTATATATTGTATATATTTATGAGTCTTGATAACATGATTGTGTTTGTATTTTGATAGCTTAATTGATTAGGTTATTTTTGCCTAAAAGCTAATTCATAAACATCCTTGTGTGATTTATTGATAACTAGGTTGATAGATTGTCTTTTAATCAACTAGTTAAGCCTTTAAATGTTTATGTGGTCTTTTGTTGACAATTAGGTTGTTAGAAATCTCTACATCTAATTGAGACCTATATATATATATATATTGTGATATCTTTAGGTCATTCCCAAGCTTCAAAAAATCATATTTTTCATTGAGAGCTTTTTCAAAGAGAGCTCAAGAGTCCAAAATCATAGTTTTCACTTAGGATATTTTTCAAGTGAGAAAAATTCATAAAGAGCTCTTCTTTATCACTCAAAGTATTTCCCTTGTGCATAAAAGATTCATCTTGCATCATCTATGACCATATTGGATGCATTCATACATGGGTTTTAAACAACACATCTTGCTTGGTAAGGTTTTCACTAATTTCATCTAATCTTAGTGTTTTTCTTACCAAGCCATCTCTTTTATTACTTGTATGCACTTAGAACATATTCTAGATACAAGATAGAGATTGTATGTGTTGTCTTGATTGAGTGATTTATTTTGATAGCTACACCTAGGATTGTTTAATCTAAGTTAGCTAAGTTTTATGTCACATCATATAGCATTTGATATCTAGGATTGATTTAATTGTCATTTTATAATCATAGAGAAGTAAGTCTTGTAGCTAAGGTTGCTTATGCCACAAGCAAATTGGACTAGGTTCACTATTAAAGGCTTGCGGGTAGTAGTGGTGGGTTATAGTCTAAGCATGACAATTAGTGGATTAGAAGTTCGTGTGTGGTGCACATAACAGTTCGTGATTTTTCCCTGTTGAGGGTTTCCACGTAAAAGTCAAGCATCTTTAATTTCCGTACTTTTTTGCTTGTTTTTTTATATTGACTAGATTGGGGTTAATTTTGTAAAATTGATTAAATGCGAAAATTTGGTAATAAGCGTTAAAATCTATTGACCCTTTCTAGATTAATCTATTAGAACACGCCTTGAATTTTTTTCAATCACAATCCTAGATATTAATCTTTGGTATATGACATGTCATACAACATATCTATCAAAGATTAAACAATCATAATAATAGCTATCAAAATACAATTCTCAAACAATCAACACAATAATCTCAATCTTGTGAATAAAATATGATCTAAAAGCATACAAGTGATAAATGAGATTACTTGTTAAAGTAAAACACAAAATATGTAAGATATTAGTGACCAACTTACCAAGCAAAGTGTGTTTAACAAAACCCATGCATAGATGGCACCTAGATGATCATGAATGCTGCTAGATGATGTTTGATACACATGGATAAGTGTTTGAGTAATCAAAGGTGAGTTCTTGGATGATTTTCTCTCTTGGAAAATATCTTAAGTTAAAAATATGATTTTGAACTCTTCAAAAAACGACTTAATGACAAAGAGGCATATATATACGGTGTCAAAATGAAATTATAGCGTTTTGATAAATGACACAAAAATTGCCTTGGGCACTGTACGAGTCGCTATACGTAGAGCGACTTGTACAACGCCTACTTGGGAAAAATGAAGAACATTCTTCATTGTCGTTCTACGAACATCACTTTTGTAGAGTGACCTAACAATGCCAAATCTCTGTTCTTCTCCGGAAACAAAGTGTCGCTGTACATTGCGTTGTATGTACAAAGTGTTGTACTTCTATAGAGCGACCCAACAATGCCAAATCTCTGTTCTTCTCCAGAAACAGAGTGTCGTTGTACATAGCGTTGTACGTACAACGCTTTGTACATCGACCGTACAATGACCAAAATAAATCGATCAGGTTTGTACATCGCCTAACCCAAACCCCATCAAGTCTCAAATGAGCGCTGTACAAACATCACTTTGTACAGTGCCTACAACAAGTATTTTCATCTTAAGTCTAATCATGATATGACAATTATCAAACAAGATGCAATCAATTAAAATAGGCATGAAGAGGATTCAAGAACATGAAAGCACATACATCATACACAGAACATACAAAGAAGTATATATATACATGAGTTATGCATGTGTGTGCAATTAGATCTCTTCAATGCAAATTAAGCACAAGTGTTTTACCTTTGGTGTACTTATCAGCTTGAGGTCTGATCGAACCAAAATTGGTAAGATTTTAGACCCTCATTCCCGTCTCCTTATACTTGATTCTCAGGCATTTCCCCATGTTTTGATGTTGTTAATTAAGCGTTTTCAGGAATTTACAAAGTTCAGGGGCATTTGAGTAATTTTAGAGATTAAGGGTAAAAGTGTAAATTATGAAGAAGGTTTGGAGTTATCACAAATTCAGAAGAGAATAGTCCGTAATTCTCCAAGCAAATCAGCAGCCAGTGATCCGGTGCGTTTTGTAGTTGGGGTTGGGCTTCGGATTGCCCCCAGCCCACTTCTGTGTACATCCCATTATCCTCACTTCTTATTTAAACGGTGCGTTTTGATTATGGAGAACATATCAGACTTGGGCCCAGCCTGGCCCAAGTCAAGCAGCCCACTCAAAGAACTAAATGAAACGGTGCGTTTCATTAAAGGAGAGCAGACCAAGCATTGGCCCAAACGACTGGCCCAAACATTGGCCTAACATACCTCGAGTGCAGACCAAACGCACCCCATCCCAGTTCTGAATGCACCCACATAGTATCCTACCTTCATCTTCTTCCTCAGGCTGAACACCATGGATGCCGACCAAACCCTTGCCTACTTCCAGCGGCCGGAAACGGCCATGCACGGGCTCGTTTCATCTAATTTCCGGTGGAGAATAACGGCGGGCTCAACGCAAACCTGGTGATGTTTTCCTTTTGGCTCGCTGTTCTCCACCGCGAAGAGTAGCATCCACGGCAGCCGTCGCTCCTTTGTCGCTCTTTTCCAAACCGCGAATTTTGTCCTGCAATTGTCGCCATTTAGCGTTTCGATGTCGCCACAAGCGACCCCATAGTGACAGAGGATCAATTTTGCACCTGACACTGTCGCCCCTTGATGTCGCCAAATGTGGCACTATGAAGCAAATCGTTGACACTCGTCTGTGTTCAAATCTGATCGGTGGATATTGGCTGAAAAATTACAAGATGGAACTCTTAAAGGGTTGAAATGGTAATTTGACAAGTTAGGGATTTTTTGGTAATTAGCCATTCGTGACCTGGTTTGAAAGCACTATAAATTCATCCTATTTTCCCTTTGAAAAAACACTTATTCAATCAAGAAAATCCATTCTCCACCATTCCTAATCTCATAATTTCTCCTCTCCAATCTCTCAACAAACTACTACATTACATCACTTAGAGCATCTCACAATGAAAAACTCTCTCCAATGCTATTATCTAAGTTGAATATGGAGATGATGTGACCAAAAAAAAGTTAGAGAATATGAAGATGAGTTTCTAATTCTAGAAACTCTCCTAGAAATGCTGACTAGGATTTCTAACTCTTTCCACCAATAAGATTAAAGCTTTCAACTTTTTCCACCAATGAAATTAAACCTCATTTAATTGTAAAATAAAAGATGAGAGAGAGTATAATAATTGTTTTATTATGATTGGACATAAAATGGGTGCATATTTGACTTTAGATAATTGCATTGGAGATGTGAATATACATTTCTTTATTTTTTTTTTTCAAAAATGGACCCATAATAAATAGAAATGATGATGTGGCACTACTTAGAAACTCAAAAATGTATATTTGCATTGGAGATGCTCTTAAATCATTCCTCTCTTCCAATTCTCTACATCTCATTAACTTTGTCACTCACCATTAGACACTCACCTATCTAGACACATCTTCTTCTCTCACTCTTGACACTAGGAGCAACAAAGGAAAGGAAGGAGCAAGCATTCAAGAAGGAGATCCATGGGTGATTTCCTTATCTATTACTTGTTTTCTATTTTTTTGTAACTGTGCGTAATTAAACCCCTAATCTAGGGGATGGATGTGATGAGTATTTGGTTGTGGGTATTTGCTTAAGCTTTGTAATGAATCTCTATTTGTGTTCTATTTATTTTATCATTAGATTCTATTCACTATGTAATTGACTTGTATACCAACTTGTTAATTATAATTTTGTTTAGAATAATATATTATGCAATCATCATTAGATTGACACCCTTGTGTGATTAAGAATCCAATGAATATGATAGATTAATGGAGGGCATATCAACCACATTAATCTAAACCTATATTTGTAACTAACCAATCCCACCTTGACCCCATTTCCTTAATCGGTTAAGCATTTTGGTGGGAAAATGTTTAGAGTTCATATTTATGACCTAAACATATCCTAGAAATCAAATGGTTAACATATAGAGATTGTTGGTCCATTAAAGTGGTTTAGAAAGCATTACCCATACCCATGTGCAATTCCATCAATTCCCAAGAATCTATATTAATTGTTAAACTCATTCTCTTATATAGTATTGTTGATATTGGACTCCTATCCATTCAATTTCTCTTTATATTATTGTCATTTATTTTACTTGCATGTTTTGTGGTTTATCAAACCACACATTATCCACTATGATTTGCTTAATTGCATTTAGGACTAATTAATTATTCAACATATTACTCCAATTCCCTGTGGAACGAACTCTACTTACCACTTTACTAATTTTATATCTTATGTGGTTTTTCTAGTGGTTAAACAAGGTTTTTAAAACAAACACATAAAACGTATTTTCTTGAGTACCAAAACGACCTCATCAAAAATAGCACCGTTGCCGGGGAGTTCGTAGCAATTTGTTGAATCAATTAACTTTTCTTTATAGTAGTTAGTTTAGTTTTAATAATTTTAAATTTCCTATTTGTTTTTTTTTTTTTTTTAAGTCTCTTTAGTTCCTTTTTATTGCTTTGGTAGTTTTTGTTTCTTTGTGTTTCAGACTCTATGGATTTCTTCATGCAAAACTCGAGGCCAAGCTACCCGCCAATGAGCATGTCATCGGATAGGAGAGCTCATACAAGATGATATAGCAATAGAGTTCGCATTTGAAGGAAATTTCAACAAATCCATCAAAGCCACCACTCAAAACTACAAGGAAGTCTCGTATCAATTGGAGGAAGAAGATCTATTCAAGATCATGCTAGAGATGAACAAGAAGTTTATGTGTATGAGTGAAGAGCTAAGGATGGCAGTGGATGAATTGAGAAAAGAGAATGATCTACTTCAAGGAAAAATGATGACAACTTCCTTACAACAAAAAGAAATGAGGAAAGATTATGAAGGGAGGATACAACTCTTGAAGAAGAAGTTAGAAGGCTAAGAAGCCTTAGAAACAACAAAGGAGAATAAGTTTTAAGAATTGAACAAGAAACTCAGTTGAAGTAATGACGCTCAAAGCCAAAAATGGTACTCTCAAGAAGTATAATGGCGAAGTCTCCTACAAGAACAAAGAATTCAAAGAACAAATTAAGAGACTTGAAGTCGAAAAGAGTGCAACATTGAAAGAGTTTGAAGAGATCAAGGAGGATTTTGCAAAGAGGATGTGGCTAATGCAAGCTGAAATTCAAACACAGGACAAGGCTTTAAAGGTAACGAAGAAGAAAGAAATGGGCCACCTTGCGGAACTTGCAAGGTATAAGTTTGAGGGAATGATTAAGGAAGTGTTTCCATGCTCAAAAGAAGAAAAGCTCGAATTGAGTCAAGCCTCTTCAAGTGCTAAAGTCAAAGTGCCGAATCCTAGCAAAGCAAAGAGGAGGAAGGCAAAAATGAGGAATGAGAACCCTCAACCTCCACCTCCAACAAAGAACCACCAACAAGGTATCATTCCTAACCCTATCACCATGTGCCACCATTGCCATAAGATAGGTCACATTAGACCACGAAGCCAAGAATATGAGAGGCATGGCACACGAGGGAATTTTATACAAAGAGAGAAGTATAGGCATGTTATGAAGGTATGGGTTGAGAAGCCTATGAATTGGAAGAGTCCACCAAAGATAAAGAAAAATTGGGTAAGGAAAGATCTAATGAACCAAATGAGAAAGGGGCAGGGAAACAATGGAGAAGTCATCTACATTTGCTTGTAAATAAGAATGAATATCCCAACTTGATCAAACCACCCTTAGTTAATCCTAACCCCACTCCAAATGCAAAATGTTGAAAATTTTAGTGCATTTTATTTTTATACTTTTTGTTTAGTTTGCTTAATTTGTTTCTTTGAATAATTGGAGTTTCAAGTTCTTGTTGACAATTGCTTGAATTGAGTATACTTTTATTTTGCCAGAACTTTCTAATATACTTTGTGAGTGTGTAGAATTTCTATTGCTTCTTGAGGAAGCACGTGTTGTGTTGCTTGTGCGATAAAGCAAGGTTTCTTTATCTCTTGGGATAAAACAAAGACAACTTGGAGGGACGAGCAAGCCAAGAGTACTCATAAAAAGGGCGAGAGCCTTATTCTAAGGAAAGCAACAATTTGGAAGTTCAAAGTGCGGAAGCACCACGCCACGTCTTGCCTAGACATTAAATCGAGCGCTTTGTGGGAGGCAACCCACGTTGGTACATTTCTTTCATAGCTTAAAATTCTTTAGTCACATCATTTTTGAATTCTTTTATCTTTATTTCGTTTTTGCTTAGAATAAGGGTGTGAGATGGATTTTGGTAGTGGATTTAGGATGTATGTACTTTATTGACTATTTTTGAATGAAAGGAATGTCGATGAATATGCCATTCATGATTGAACATCCTTTTGGATGATTTTGTGCATGTTAGAATGAGTGGACACTTTGCCAAATTTTTGGAAATACTTTGATTATTTGTGGACATATATGTATCATTTGCTTTGGATTTGTTGGGTTGCACCTTTTTTTACAAATTTTGCCTCTTACGAACATTAAGGACAATGCCCAATTTAGGTTTGGGGGTACATTTGCACAACACCACTTTGTTTACATTGTTTGGTTTCAAAACTTGAGCCAAAATTTTCAAACTCTTGCGATAATGCCATATTTAAGAATTCTTTGCTTGTTGAGATTGCGCTTTTCATGAGTAGTGAGGAATTGTACATCTTTGCCATTGTTTGGTTTAGATTAATGTCATGACATTTAGGGTGTCATTGAACAAAGTGTGTTAATCTTTTTCTCATAATGTTAGGGTGAATTATCAATTTTGCTTTAAGGCTAGGAATTAATAGTGGAGATTCTCGTGAGGATCACAAACATGGCCTTAAAAAGCATATTTTGAGTTGTCAAATATTCACTCTTTAAACACTCACTCGCAAACACTTATTCAAGCATGTATAGGTCTCATTTGCACTTAAATATTGCATGTCATAGAATATTATGGACTGCTTGTGGATGCTTTGATTTGCTTGTGGACAAACCTTTAGAAATGACTTTAGGCAATGCATGTAAAAGACCGTAAATTGGCCTAAATACTTCCATACCCTCTAATGTGTGTGCTCCCAAGCCCCTTTTGAAGCCAAAACACATCTTAAGCTTTTCATTTTTGAACCACATCTAAATGAACCATATAGCCTACATAATTGACTTACCTTGACCAAATGATTTGCTAAGGCTTAGGATATGGATGTAAGCTCTTTTAAGAGAAAATGTTGATACATGTACCTAGGCAATTAAATTGTGTAAAAGAGTAATGAAATGCAAGAGTGGATGAAAAGAAAAAGAAAAGAGAAGAAAAAGAAAAGAAAAGAAAAGAAAGGGCAAAGCCAAGAAAAAAATAAAATAAAATAAAAAGAACTATGAATTTGGTACAATTGGCCTAAAAAGAGGGTTAAGAATTGAAAAAGCTACTCAATAAAAAGTTTGAGTAGAGAATGTGCAATTGCAGTAATATTGTAAGCAATGGACGCCAAGTGTGTGACCAAATGCGTGAAAGGAATTGGAACTCATAATTAGAATGTATATCCTAGGTAAATCATTGGGTTCCTTGTTATCTATTGCCTATGTTTTTGATTCACCATTCACCTAAGGCCCCGTTACAACCAAAGAAAGACCTTTATGATCTTTAGAGATGTCCACTTGTGAATTTGGGTTGATGCATGTTCTTTCTAATTCATGGCTTGCAATTACATTTATGAGACTTAATTTCCGTAAATTGCATTTTAAAAATGATCATGTGCAATCAATTAGATACCCACGACATGAATTAATATTGCATATGTATTTTGAGTGAAACCTAGGAATCAATGAAAAGAAAAGAGAGAATTCAGTGAGGATTAGATATCAAGGTGGATTTTGTTGAGTACTAAAATGACCTCATCAAGGTCTTGAAAAAGGGCCATTGAAATTTATCACCAACTCCTAAACTACCCTTACATGTCTAACCCCAATTGTGGTTTGTCACCAAAATAAGCCAATCAAAACTTAAGGAACTTACAATATGGTTGTAATGAATAATGTTACAATGAAATGTCTAGAATATGGGTGATTTATGACTTTAAATGAGCTTGTCTTTCTCCCTTCTCTATGGATTAATGTACTATGCATGCATGGCAAGATTGACAATTTATAATAACTTTAATAAGCAATTTGAAGGATCGATAATTAGAACAATGATTCTTATCAATAATTAATATGGCCAAAGCTCCTCATATTGACACTTAATAATTAATAAAAATTTAATGATAAAGTCTCTACACGACAACACGTGTCAATGTAAGGTTCTATTTTACTATATTATATGGATACCGTGGCCATAACTTTTGTATTGTATAAACATCTGTTGATACCATGCAACACTAACAATCACTTGGTCATTTGTCACGTAATTCTTTCAAAATGAGAAGTACATCTTATGATTCATTGTGGCCCTGCAATGGTAACAGTGATCGGTTAATAGACATAAGATGCCTACTTTACTTGTTGCCCTTCATATTGAAGCATTCGGGTTACTACGCAGATTCGACATCCGTTAATCCTCACACTAGTGCATTCACTGCTACAAACATCAAGCACACCTTGATTCCCTAACAAAATGATAGGTATTGTTCTTTTCTTCATTTTAACTTGCACAATTTATTCATTCTCCTGTATAATCTTATGTTTTTCTAATTTTAAAATTTTGTTGTTCTAGTTGTGGTGTCTTCATGTTCAAGTATGCTAAGTCGATACTCTCCGGAGTTAGATTACCATGGATGAAAATTTTTTTCCCAAAAAAATATACCTGCAATTTGTATGGCAATGGTAGTTGACATTTTCACAAATGGGCAAATTGCCAATTCTCCTTAAATATTTATATTACAATGAATGATTGTTGGTATGTGATATTAGATGTGCTTGTTGGTATATGATAGTGGGGCAGAATAGTTGATGGTATATATTCTGATGTGATCTCATTGTTTAAGCCTAGGAATTTTTGTTTTGAGCTTGAGAATATATCTTAGGCTTAGATTTTGTATGTAGATTGATGTTGCATATTTACTTTTGTAAGCCTTGGAATTAATGTTTTAAGCCTATGAGTTACTATTTTAAGCATGGGAAATAATTTTACATGTTTTTTCCCTGGGGATTTCTATAGTAAACATTACATGTTTATTTTCATAAGCCCGGGAAATAATGTTTTTGGCTTGGGGATTTCTATTTTGCGCATGGGAATTAATGGTTTAAGCCTGGGGATTAATATCTGATGCCCGATAAGTATTATTTTTGATTTTTTAAGTAGCTCTCCCTATTTCATAGGCCCATGAAGTATTGTTTTGTGCCTGGGACTTAATCCATAAGCCTAGAAATTTTGTGGAAATGGAACGCGTAGTAAATGTTACATGTTTACTTTCGTAAGCTCGATAAATAATGTTTTAAGTCTAAGGTTTCTGTTTTGTGCCTGGGAATTAATGATTTGAGCCTAGAGAGTCATATCTAATGCTCGTGAAGTATTATTTTGATTTTGTAGGTAGTGGATATTCCCTGTTTAATGTCATAGGCTCGTGAAGTACTGTTTCAAGCATGAGACTTTATCTCATAAGCCCGGGAATCAACCTTTAAAATGTGGAAATGGAAGGAATAGTAAATGTTGTTGCATTTTTAATCCCATAAGCCTGGTAAATAATGTTTTAGGCCTATGGATTTTTTGTTTAGAGCCTGGGAATTAATATATGATGCCTGGGAAGTATTATTTTGATTTTGTAGGTAGTTGATGCTCTCTGTTTAATGTCATAGGCCCATGAAGTACTGTTTGAGCCTGAGACTTAATCTCATAAGCTCGAGAATCAAACTTTAAAATGTAGAAATGGAAGAATGAAAGGAATAGTAAATGTTGTTGCATTATTAATCTTATAAGCCCGGTAAATAATGTTTTAAGCCTGTAGATTTTTGTTTTGTGCCTGGGAATTAATATATAATGCTTGGGAAGTGTTATTTTGATTTTGTAGGTAATTGATGTTCCCTGTTTAATCTCATGGGCATGTGAAGTACTGTTCTGAGCCTAGGACTTAATCTCATAAGCCCAGGTATCAACCTAATATGTAATAAGCATCACACAAGATGAGAAAAAGGGTAATTCCCGGGCTTACGACATAATTTCCCAGGCACAAAACAAGTACTTTCAGGCTTATGAGATAATTTCCTTGGCTGAAAATAGGTGATTATGGACATTGACGGTGGACGTTGAATTTAGATCTCCAACCACAACCTTTTCATTTTTATTAAATTAAATCTTAAAAAAAAGAGTAATTGTATTAAATAAAATAAACAAAATACATTAATAATGGATGTATTTGAACACAACATTCATTCCATCAGTTATGAAAGTATTTACATTGAATTAATAATAGATTAATACTGTCAGCTACTTATGGCTTTACATGCTTCATCGGTTGAGTTAAACTTTTGGTAAGAAACTCCTGAAAATCCATTCACTTGTTCATGACATTTAGGCCAAGAATTAAACAAACTAGTTTTCCTTCCGTTGAAAATAACATAAATAGAATTCTTCCCTATTTCATATAGCACACTTTATATCTATAAATCGAAAAAATTCAAATTTAACAATGAATGTTTTAGTATAAAGGAATAAATTGCAAACAACACAAAACCCTCTCAGTCATTTAAATAAATAAAAAAAATTTAACAATGAATTATTAGTATACAAGAAATATATTGCAAACAACACAAAACCTTCTAAGTCATTTAAACAAATAAAAAATAAAATAAAGAGGAAGAGAAAAACATGACTAAATATTTTAGATCTAAAAACTGGTATACAAAGCAAAGATTGTTTTGGATCTAGGACTGAAGAATGGATGCATGAGGCAATGAGATGTATAAATGATGAAGAGTCTATGGACTTGAGGCAAGGAAGAGTTTGAGGGAGATGCAAATAATGTGAATAGGTACACAAAGGAGCTTAAGTGGTATACAAAGTAAAGAAGCCCTACAAAATTCAAGTTTTGAGGATTTCAGTTTGAGAAGACATGAAGAAGACGACAGAAGGAAAAAAGTTGTTAGGTTTTCAGTTTGACTAAGGAAAAAGAAGAAGATTAAGTGGGATCCAACCTTTAATAACAACAAATAATGATGGTGGGATCCAGCTTTAATCCACTACCACCCTATCATGTAAATACACGTGGCACACATATTCTGATACTCGAGATAAATATACGAGGCCTGAGAATAACATCTCGAGCCACGATGGTTGTGTTTTTTTTACTACATTTAATTTTTTTCAACATTTTTAATTATTTTTCCAATAAAAAAGGTGTTGTTTGACTTTGAATTTTCAATATTTACGATTTAATTTAATTTTTTCCACATTTTAGTTAATTTTCCCAGGATCAAAATGATATTCCCAGACGTAAAACTTTATTTACCGGGAATATGAGATGTAATTTAACATGCAACCATTTATTATAAAGCTTGGAAGGAGCTGCAGTCCACTACCGCTCTATCATGTAACAACAAGTGGCACAAATATTCAGATGCCTAGAGGCTCGGGGTATATTTTAAAGCCCGGGAATAACATCCCTAGCCACGATGGTTGTGTTTTTGATTAAATTTAATTTTTCCTACATTTTAAAATATTTTTCTGATAGAAAAGGTTGTTTTCCACGAGCGGTGGCCAACCATCGGGTTCGTCTTCCACAATATAAAATGAGTTCGTAAGACCAATTCATAGTCTGTGAGACTAAGTCCAAAAACCCCTAAGCATTATATATATATATATATATAAAGTATTTGTCTCCTTACCAATTCTAATGGGGTTGATAGGGGGAGATGTATCCAACCGTGCAATGCTCTCTAAAAACAACCTGAAGTTGCCTGTCGAAGCCCATCCTTGATGACCAATCCCAATCGACGAAAATGGTCTAGGATCCACTTAATCAGATGCACAGTTGGTGCACTATTATGCCCGGGATACAACAGTGAAGCACATGAACTCTTGTTTTTAAGCCCAAATAGAGTCAAAATGGTACCTTCGACTTTTTAGACAAGTGCCGATAAATTATTGGTTGAGGTAAAAATAGTTTTATTTGACTTTGAATTTTTAATATTTACGATTAAATTTAATTTATCCCACATTTTGTTAATTTTCACAGGCCCTATCATGTAACAACACGTGGCACAAATATTCAGATGCTCGGGATAGAGATGTGAGGCCCGGGGTAAATTTTAAAGCCCCAAATTAACTTCCTGGGGCACGATGGTTGCGCTTTTGATTAAATTTAATTTTTCTTATTTTTCCAACAAAAAATGTTGTTTTCCACCGGCGATTAATCTACAATTGTACATACAAAATCAAAATAATATTAAAAGCCCACCTAGTTTGAGCTTGGGAAAGTATCTCGTTAGCCCGAGAAATTCTAATTGTGTTTGTATTGTGTGATAGTTGTTTCATATCATAAGCCCGGGACTACATATATGGAGCTTGAAAAATTATATCGTAAGCACAGGAATTACCCTTTGTTTTTGTCTTGTGTGACAGTTGTTTCATACCATAAGCCCGAAAATACATATGTTATGCCTGAGAAATTATATGATAATGCCTGAGAATTACCATTTGTGTTTGTCTTCTGTGACAGTTGTTTCAAATCATAAGCCCAAGAATGCACAAATATTAAGCTTGGGGAATTGTATCGTAATGCCCGGGAATTACCCTTTGTTTTTATCTTGTGTGACAATTGTTTCAAATCATTACATATGTTGAGCCTAGGTAATTATATCGTAATGCTCGAGAATTACCCTTTGTGTTTGTCTTATGTGATAGTTGTTTCATATCATAAGCCCGAGAATACATATGTTGAGCTCGGGAAATTATATCGTAATACCTGGGAATTACCCTTTGTTATTGTCTTGTGTGATAGTTGTTTCAAATCATAAGCCTAGGAATACTTTTGTTGAGCCTGGGAAATTAATATCTAAAGCCTGGGAAATTAAAAAACGGGAAACTATGCCATACCAACAAAGAATAAAGCAACTTTAGAAGCGATTTATCAAAGTCACTTTGAAAGTTGCATATGGATCTAGTGAATGTTTGAAAATCAGGGCAAAATGACAAGTGACTTCATCCAAGTCACTTCTAAAGTCACATATGGATATGCTATTCTCGGATTCCCGATCTCCAAAAACTAAAACCCGAGCCTCATAAAGAAATTCCCGGGCTTCAAAAATCCATAATTTCATTTTAAAATTATTTTTCTTTTAAAAAAAAAAACTTAAAAAGCAGGATCTGCACCAAGACACCATACCAACATAGAAGAAAGTGACGTTAAACATGACTTTATCCAAGTCACTTCTAAAGTTGCATATAGATATGGTGAAGGAGGTTTCTAAAAATGCAAGTCGTCTTTGATTTCTCGGGCTTCAGACAATAATTCTCAAGCACCAACTAGTAATTCTTAGGGTTAAACATGCAACATTAATCTACAATTCTACATACAAAATCAAAATAATACTTCATGGGCTTCAGATATTAATTCCCAGGCTCAAAACATTATATCCCGAGCTTAGACATGTAACATCAGCCGCTTTACAAAATCAAAGGTTGATTTCTCGGGCTTCAGACAATAATTCTCAAGCTTAAAAATGCAACATTAATCTACATACAAAAACAAAATTATACTTCATGGGCTTCATATATTAATACACAGGCTCAAAACATTATATCCTGGGCTTAGGAGAATAGACATGCAACAACAACTGCTTTACAAAATAAAAGGTTGATTTCTCGGGCTTTAAACAATAATTTTCAGGCTTAAAATAGTAATTCTCAAGCTTAAACATGTAACATTAATCTACATACGAAATCAAAATAATACTCCCTAGGCTTTAGATATTAGTTACTAGGCTTAAACATATTATCATGGGCTTAGGAGAGTAGACATGCACATCAACCACTTTACAAAATCAAAGGTTGATTTCTTAGGCTTCAAACAATAATTCTTAGGCTTAAAAATGAAATTCTCAGGCTTAAAATAGTACTTCTCTGATTTAAACATGCAACATTAATCTACATACAAAATCAAAATAATACTTCATAGGCTTCAAATATTAATCTTAGGCTTAAAACATTATATCCCGGTCTTAGGAGAGTACACATGCCCACATTAGCCGCCTAAAAAAATCAAAGGTTAATTTCTCGGGCTTCAGACTAATTCTCAGGCTTAAAATAATAATTCTCAAACTCAAACATTGAGAATATATTCCCAGCTTCTAAGATATATTCTCATCATCTTCTAAATAGAAATGCCCACTTAGGGCTCAAAACATTCAGAATATATACAATGAACTATTATGCCCCACTATCTATCACATACCAACAATTAGTCTATACAGGCACAAAATTTTAAGGGAAATTTGCAATTTGCCCATTTGTGAAAATGTCAATTAGCAGGCACTTTTGTTGAAAGAGATGGTATTAGAGTCAGGGTGTGTGTGTGTGTGTGTGTGTGTGTGTGTGTGTGTGTTCAAAAGTGGTCAGACCAACAAACTGTTTACCCTTCCAATAACCACCGCATTGCACTAAGAACCCAATCATCGAATTCATAGGACCTGATATTAGCAAGCACTTTTGTTGAAAGAGATGGCATCAGAGTTGGGGGGTGTGTGTGTTTTGTGGGTGTAAGGTTCCCATTCATTGATTGACTTATTTCATGGACAAACCACAATTGGGGTTTGAATTATAAGGGTAGTTTCGGTGATTGAGGTTCAAGCTCAAATGCTCGTTTCAAGACCTTAAGGTGACAAGCACTCCAAAGGTAAATTTCTAAGTGCTTACTTGTAATTGAAGAGATTAGTTGCACACACTCACAACACATGCATAATTCTTATTCTTGTATGATGTGTGTATTTTTATATGTGCTCATTCATAATCATTTATATCTCTTCATGCATATTTTTATTGATTACATCTTAGGATTAGAATGCCATGTAATTTAGGCATTTAGGATGCAAAAATTGATGTAGGCGTTGTACGGTCGCTTTACAAGGCGCTCTACGTACAACGCCCATCTTAGACCTGGTGGAAATGGGTTTTGCATGTATCAGACCAGATACATTTAATTGAAGGCATTGTACGGTCGCTGTTCAATAGCGCTCTACATACAACGCCTATATTATTCTTGAGATGAACATCTGGTTGGCGCTGTTGGGTCGCTCAACAGAATCGCTATTCGTAGAGCGACAATGAAGAATGTTCTTCATTTTCCCAGGAAGTTGCTGTATAGGTCGCTCTACGTACAGCGACTTGTATAGCGCCCAAGGCAATATTTGTGTCACTCATCAAAACGCAACACTTTAACTTTGATACCCTATATATATGCCTCTATGACTTTAGGTCACATTAAAGAGTTCATAATCAGATTTCATACTTAGGATATTTTTCAAAGTAAGAAAAATACTCAAGAACTCACATTTAAACACTAAAAGCTAATCCTTTTTGCATCAAACTTTATATTGCATCATCTATGACACAAAGAATGCATCCATGCATGGTTTTGCATCATCACAACTTGCTTGATAAGATTTTCACTAACTTCATCTAATTTTATTGTCTTTCTTAACAAGTCTTCTCTTTATTCACTTGTATGTTTTTAGATCATATGCTAGATACAAGATAGAGATTGTTTGTGATGAATTGATTGAGTGTTGTATTGTGATAGCTATCTAGGTTTTCATAATCAATGTTTAGCTAAGATTTTTGACATATCATTTAGCTATTGATATCTAGGATTGCATTAATTACTAATTCATCATCCTAGATAAGCATATAAGGTTACCTAGCTTTTTTGCACTTTGGATATCATCATATATTCACTTAGGTTTTATTATCTCTTCATTGAGAAGTAAGTCTTGTGTTGCTTCCGGGATTAGGTAGCTTAAATCACAAGCAATGAGACTAGGTTCACTCATACCAGGATTAGGTAGGTGTGTGATTATTGACCGGGATTAGGTTGTAATTGTTATCAAATTTCGTGGATTTAAGGTTCGAGTGTGGCACACTTACTAGCCTGTGGTTTTTCCCGTGAGGGTTTTCACGTAAGTATCTTGTGTCATTTACAATTCCGCACTTTATACACTTGATATATTATTGTGACTAGTTAGGGGTACTCTCGTCAATTTGACTAATAATGAAAATTTGGTAAAATTGGATAAAATTTATTCACCCCCCTCTAGATTAATATTAGGCACACCTTAATTTGTTTCAGTGGGGTACTACTGATCGGACAAAAAATGTACATTATTTTGGCCCTTATTTCCTACTCTGTGTTTATTCTCGGGTATATATCATGATTTAATTGTGTGAATTAAGTGTTTTTAGGTATTTATAAAGTTCAAGGGCATTGGATTAATTTTGGAGAATTAAGGGCAAAAGTGTAACAGTTGAGGAAAGATTGAGAATATTGTGGTTTTGTAAGAGATCATGGACTGTATTGTAATTTTCCACACAAAGCAACCATCCACCGCCATGTCATTAGTGATGTTGTGCATTTTGGATGTAGTTGGTTTGGGCTGATGGAGCTCTAGCCCACCTTTAAGCACACCTAATGCATAACCCAAGAAGAAGAAGATAGCCTAATGATCCAATTGATCGCTTAAACCCAAATGCACCCATCCCAAATACTAAGTGCACCCCATCATCATTCTTCATCTTCAACAGTCGTCAGAAAGCAACCATTCCTTGCCTTATTCCAACCGATTTCAAGTGCATAAGACAGCCGAGCTCAACACGAGTTTGATGAGGTCCTTCTCGGCTCACCAAACCTTATCGTGATCCATCCAAGAATTCTGGTCTAGCAGCGTCACACTCCTCCATTCGTCATCAGTCAAACCGCGAAGCCATGAAGGAAAAATGTCTAGAAAAGGGTTGTGGTTTACCTTTCGCTAATCTCCACTGCTACTCCACAGTGAAAAAGTCCAGTGAAGTTCACCTCTAAAGGTCACCATGGAAGCCAACGTGAAATTCAACAGTGAACTAGTTCTGATTGGCTGGAAATTTATGAAAAGTTCCCCTTTGAGGGGTTTAATAGTAATTTGCCATGCTAGGGTGTGTTTTGGTAATTGACCATTCGTGCCCTTTAATACCCTATAAATACATTATAGTTTCCTTTAGAGAAAAGAGAATCCCTTCTTCCACCATTCATAATCTCTCCATTTTTCCTCTCCAATCTCATCAACAACAACTCTAGATTACTTCACCTATATCACTCCTCTCTTCCCATCTTCTCCACACATCTCATTTGTCATTTTCCATTTGACTCCACATATCTAGACATATCCTCGTCACCCAATTTTTGCACTAGGATCAACAAGGAAGCTCAAGGAAGGATCAAGCTTATAAGAGAGACCTAAGAGTGATTTCTCTACATTTTACTTCCATTCTTTGGTTGTGATTATGTGTAATTAAACTCCCATTCTAGGGGGATGATTTGAGAAACTCTTGGATAATGAGTATTTGTTAGAGCTTTGAATATTATGTTTACACAATTATAGTTTTATTTACTTTTTAATTAGATCTTGCTTTTATGTCATTGATTGATTTATTGACACACTTGTTAATTGCAATATGTTATAGGATTTACTTGTGATAAAATTGGTTGAGTTATTGACACACTTAATTGATTGTAGCACATAGTGAATAAGATAGGTTGTTAGAGAGTATATCTGTAAGATCCTTGATTTGCATTGTCTTGATTCCATTGCAAAAATCTATATATTTGTAATAAGTGTTGCTTAAGTGGTTCTTGGTGAAAAGAAGCTTCAAAGGTTAAAAGTGACGTCTTATTCAAATATAGTCTTTAAGAGGAAAATCACACACTTGAATGCTAAGGTATCAAGTTTATTCTTCCTCTTGCAAGGCGTAAGTGCACGCATACACAATTCATTCTTATGTGTCCCTGCATTGTTGTGCAAACATTTGGTATAACACATTTACACACATTTAAGTATACTCATGCATTGGACTCATATAGACAAACATTCTAGAATTGCATGTTTTATCACTATCGCTTAGATATGACATACTTGTGCGACATTGTATTTATTTGTTTATGTTTTTTATTTATTTTAGACTTGAACATGATCTCATATGATTCCTTATTGAGTCCCGGTCATTTCGGCTACTCATTCATTAGGTTTCGAGTCCAAACAATAAAGCTACGCTACTTTGCGTTCTCATTCTTTGAGTTGTCTTTGTCGTCGTTTTCCGAGATGAATTCTCAACCTTTTGTCAAATTTTTGTAGTCTTCGTTGTGCTTGAGGGAGTCACAATTCGAAATATGAAGTCGGATTCAAAATCGGAGTTCGGAGGCCCGAATATGGCCGAAGAATGTGAGAGGAGCTAGTGTGGCCAATGGCTAAGCTTGGAGGCTACGTGTGGCACACGGCTAGACCAGTCCTCTGCCCACGTGTGCCACACGTGCCTCACACATGGGTGAATGATGTGTCACCTCTTGATTGGTTCTGAAATCCCTCTCTTTAATTTTTTTAAATAGTATTTTTTCTCTCTCATTTCATTCTAAGAAGAAAATTTGAAAAAGCTAGAGTGTAGAATTTTCTCTCCAATTTTCCCAACTTCTAAACACCATAACTTTCTCATTCGGATTCTGAATTGAGTGATTCAAGTTGGAGAATCTTCGTAATCAAGTCCCCTACCTTCTCCAGCTGTTTGCTAGAGTTTTGTGACGATTCTACCCTCAAAACCGAAACTGCACGAGATTCCTAGGTATTGAACTAAACTTTGTGATTTCTTCTTTTATGATCTTCAATTACCTTGGGTTTTTTTCTTCTATATGTATGTGTATGTATGGTGAATTATATTGATAAAGATAGCTTCATAATCAAACTTAATCAAGTCTAATTAGAAACAAATGTGAACTAGTTTTCTATAAATCTAGTTTTCCACATGTTTGAGAGTTGTATTATGATTAGTTTGATATCTAGGGTTATTTATGATTTGATTTACTCATTTTATGATTAATAACCTTAGTATGTACTTGGATCCTTTATTTGAACAAATATAAGATTAGCACATTTGATTTGGTGTTTAGAGCTAACTAGGATTTAATTGATTATTCATTATATCCTTGCTCTAAATACTTGCTAGAATATTCATTGATCATATTTTGTGATTCTAACATTTTTGGTATGTGTTTCTAATATCTTAAATATGTACTTCATATATATGATTGATTCAAGTGTTAGCTTTGTGAATGAAACTAGGAATCACGTGTTAGGTGTTTCACATGCTCTAGGTTTCAATTCATGTTTTTATGACTAGACAATATTTGACTTGTGTGCTCACATGATTAAGTCTATGTCTACATGATTTGTACTTGATCCATACATTTCATATGTTCATGCATCATCTTGTATGATTGCATCACTTGGATTGTTAAACTAGAATATCATATATTGTGTGCTCATTGTCTAATTCTAGTTTCCATAGTTTATATTGATCATATGTCTTATGCTGATTGTGCTTGCATCATTTGCATCACTTAGACCATTGGCTTGTGGAAAGGTTGAAGTCTCTTTATAAGGTGAGTGAAGCCTTAATTTGAGCAAGAAGACTTGGCAAGAAAAGTGTTCTGGATAGCCAAACACAAAGTCTTAGTTAGGATCAAGAGAATCCGGATAACTAAGCAAAAGCCTTAGCTAGGAGTTTAAGTACTCCGGATGGTTGAGCTAGAGAAGCTTAACTAGGGTCATTTGTGATCTAGATAGCTAAGTAAGGAAATCTTCCTAGAGGCTTGAGAGTCTTGGATAGGAAGTTGCTTCCTAGAGGTGTAGGACACACCTTGGATAGAGAGTAGGCTAGGTGATTCACTAGGCCCGAGGGTAAACAAGGAGTTGATAGCTTAGGGTGGATATCATAAGTTGATAGCCTTGAGTATGTAAGTTCTTTTTGTTATAGTGGATTGCTTGCCGATGGTTATCGATTCAACCCATGGACGTTTCCTCTTCGAAAGTTTACCACATAAAAATCAATGTGTTAAATGTCTCTATCTCTATCTCTTTATACTTGTATATTTGATTAATATAACTTGTTTAAGATCTTCATTTCCTCACATCATTGTAAACAAGTTATTAGTAAAGAAAGAGATGCATACATTATTAGTTGAATCAACACTTGTCTCTTATATGTTGTAAGTGTCTGAACATTGTATCTTGTAATATTCTATATCAAGTTGTAAAGTTCTACTTAGTGTAATTATATTGTAATACTCAAAGTACAACTTGTGGAATTTGCTATTCATTGAATATACTTGTATATGAGATACATTGTCTCTTGGTATATGTTTTGTAGACTAAGGGTGGTGAATTGAGCATACATGTGTTAATTGTTTTCTCGTAATAATCATTTTAAAGGTTAATTTGTATGCTCACTAAGCTTTCGACATAAGTCACGAAAAAGTTTTTAAAACTAGTGTGTCAACCTATTCAACCCCCTTTAGGTTGTTTAGTATAACCTTTTTGGTATTTTCAATTGGTATCAGAGCGGGTCACTTAAAGCAATTAGTGTGATTCTGGATCTACAAGGTTATTTACTAGGATAACAACCTTTTGTCTATAATTGTATGTTTTTGTTGTCCTCCTTTGTTGATTGGGAAAATGTTTGTTTTTATTGAAAATGCTCATGAAAGACTTCACTAAGTCTAGTGATGAGCAAGCTTGGTTGGATTGTAAAGAAGGTTTTTTCTTCTCCGAGTTTATATTTGATGGAGTAGTTTCTCCAAACCAATATGTTCATAAAGTATGAATGAGTTTATTTTTTAGAAGTTGAAACTTTTAGATCTTTTTGCCATTCATAGCGGTGTAAGTTTTGAAACACCTTTCTCTTAATCAAGATTCAAATATGGCAAAGGAGGCATGAAATAGAATCCAAGCTATTTGTGAAAAAAAGGTTCTTCTTGTTTTATATTTCATTTGTCTACTAACAATTTTATTGATAAACTTGAAAAGAATGTTAGTGACAAAAGCAAAGAAGAAGAAGTTTTCCCCGAGTATAATCAAGTTAGACATGATCACTTGACAATGCAACTCAATCAAGAGTTTTACAAATCAAAGACCACTAACTTCAACTTGATGGCAAAAGTTCAATCTCTTGAGAAGGAAAGAGATAATACTTTGAAGGAAGTTGAAGTGAAGAATAAAGTGATCAAATATCTAGAAGAGAAGACGGTTGAAGATGGTCTTATGTTAGAAAATTTAATAAATGATTTTGCTAATAATTTGTTTTCTTTTATAGGAAACGATCAAAGACTAGGAAGAGGAGTTGAAAATCATGAAGGCCAAAGAGCTTGGTAAACTTCATAAAGATTCAGGTGACTTAAGCTTTGTAGATGAGCAAGTGGAGTCTCCTACAACTAAATGCAAGTCACTAAGAAATAAAAGGATTTCAAAGGTCAATCTTTCAAGGTCAAGGGCAAAATCAAGAAGAGTAAGGAGCCTTCACCGTTGGTACATTCTCACCTAAATAGTATCATCTCCTTATGTATTCTGGTTTGTCATTTTGAAATGTTGTAGTGCATACTAAATCTAGATGCCATGAGTTTATTAGACAATGCAAATTAGGGAATGAGATGCATATTAGTGAGATGAGAAAATCTTCTATGAATGTTTCTTGCATGATAACACTTTGGATTTTGTGAGTGTTAATGATAATCATGTGAGGAAAATTGTCAAGAAGATTTTGGTGAAAATGAGTGTTTCACATGATCATATGTATAGTCTTGATAATATCTTTGTTGATGGCAATGTTGTGTTTAACATGAGAAATATCTTTATAGAGAAGATAGTTGATGATTTATCTTCTAGATATAATATTGCCATGAGAAATGATCATGTTGATTTATATGTGTTTGTGCTCCCAAGACCAAATGGGTCAAAGGTGAGTGCTCTTACCATTAGTATAAGATTGCACATGTGAGTTATCTTTAAGATTAGTGTCTAGTTTTGAGTAACTTAGCTAGTTAGCTTTGTTTCTCTATGACTTCGACATGAACTTAGCTATCTCACAAATATTGCTATGATAGTTGAAATTTGTTGATTAACTTTTGAGAAGTTGTATATCATGAAATCTAAATGGTAATGATTTTTGCTAAGACTTTTAGAGAAAGTCATTTTTGTGTTTGAGTTGAAATGTTGAGTCTTTATTCTCTTTGGTCGACACACCAACAACTTGTTGTGATGAGGACAAACAAGCCAAGAAAGCTCACAAAAAGAGCGAAGGCTTTGCATTTGATGAAAAAGCTTGCTTAGGTATTTCTATATCCTAATGCTTGCTTTCTTGCTTTTCATCTTTTAACTCTATGTTTGCATCACTTCATGGAGCATGTCATATTTGAGAACTTGTATATTGTTTATATGGTCCTCCTTGACATTTGCTCATTTAGGATCTTTTGGTGATAATTGTTCACATTGATCTTAATCATTATGTGTGTTATTGTTTGTATGATTGTTGAGTGACATGTTTTGCACAAATATGAGCTTCATATTCTTTGAAAAGCTACTCTCTTGAGAAGTAGAGATCTTAAGTAAGTCTTTTTACTTGCTTTTTGATCATGTGCTTTTAAGCCTTAAAAACTTGGTTTCAAAAATGCACTTTGCTACTCTTGTATGCTTAGTTGAGTAAGTTGAGTTTGATTGATGTAAGTTTTGGATACACCTTGAAGTCCTAAGACTAGTACGTTTAAAGATGACCTATGGTTGGTATCCATTTGCTTTGGCAATATAAAACTCAACGAGCACCCTCTTGGAAAGGACTACACACCTTGATTGAGCAACCGCCCAATGTAGGAAAGGGCTATATCATTGTGTTGAGTGAAAGCCATCATGAAGAGTATTTGTTTATGTTAGAAAAATCAAAGAAGTGTTGAAAAGAATCAATAAAAAAAATCTTTGATTCAAGCCTAAAACAAAACAAAAGGCTTTATGGAGTATAGTTGAATAATCAAATTAGTTCGGGTTGTCAAATAGAAATGAAATAACGAGCCACATGCACACATAACGCTCACATGTTGAAATCTATTCTCTTTAAAAGCAAAATTCCGGATGATAATCGATTTGACCTTTTTATGGAATGACTTATGATGAATAGTTGTTGAAATTGTTTACATGTTTGATTATCAAATTACTTCTTTTCATATACTTGAAGCAAAATCTTCACACACACACTTTTACTTATATGGTATTTTGACACTTTAGCAGTTTTAGAAGAATTATGAGAGAGATTGAAAATCTTAGTGTATCTCTCATAGTTTGTGGAGCTTATTTGATAAATTTCATTAAAATTGCTTAAATGTATGATTATGTGGATTTCTTTGTGAACAATATTCTATCTTGATCTTAGATAGAGCAGTTGTCAAGGGGGAGCATGGTATGCTAGATTTTGTTCTCTTTTATGATATGTTCACATGTTTCAAGTTGATATTTGTTGGCATAATGTTTGATTGATATAATGAATCTTTTAGATGCTATTTCATATGTCTTGATTTGCATGATGATTCTTTGTATTACGATATGTCTTTGTATTTTTGATCATAATTAATGCATGAAACTTTTTGTAATAATTGTATGATTGTGTTTGCAATCACCTTCTCTTTGTGTGGGGTTGTATAGTAGTTGAGATTGCAATCAATTTCTTCATTCTTGAGGTTGATAAGAGAGTAATTGTAATGAGTTCCTCTTTGTGTGGGGTCGATAGTAATTGTAGTTATAATCAATTTAATTGAGTGTAGTTGCAATAAGTTCCTATTTGTTTGGGGTCGATAGTAATTGTAGTTGTAATCAATTCAATTGGTTATAGTTGCAAAAAATTCCTCCTTGCTTAGAGTAATAGTAATTATGGTTGTAATCAATTTCATTGATTGTAGGTGCAGAAAATTCCTCCTTGCTTAGAGTGATAGTAATTGTGGTTGTAATCAAATCTCTTCTTGAGTGGGGTCGAGATGATTGTTGTTGATACCAATTCACTCATATTTGTGGTTTATATGATTATTCTTGCAATTGTTGAACTTGGTAGAAATGACCAATGTGCTTAAGAGTAAAATTTATTCATTTGTAATTTATTAGTCCTTTGTGAACAAATCTACTTGATGACAATAAGTGAAGCATATGTTTAGGGGGAACTTTAGTATATTCAACTTCATTTTCTATACGATTTGTTTGCTTAATATCTTGTCTTTATCTCGTGTGTCATTTGTTTATTCCTTGATAAAAAGGGGGAGAAAATATATATCTCACCATGTTTGATATGGGGGAATCTATGTTTGATATAGGCGAGAAAGAAAGTGTATTCCTCACCATGTGTGAGTTTTGTACATCTTTGTACTTTAATGGAGACTTTGTCTTAAGGGGCAGAATTCTTGTCTTAAGAGGGAGAAAAGAATTCTTGCCTAATTGTGTTAAGGAACTTAGGAAGAGCTTTAATGTGAAAACATTCATACGCTTAAGATAACACATTTTTGTTTGAGATAAAGGAAGTTTTGTTATTTTTTTTTTGTAACATTTCTCACCATTCTTCTTTGGAAGAAGATCTTTTGTTGGTTTGCTTCTTTTCTCATTGGTATTTTTAGTCTAGGGATCTCTTTGTAATGTGAGGATGAGAGAATGTTATCAACATTGAGTTTATTGGAGTGAACAATGTACGGTAAGTATGAGGTTTTGCCATGGAATAGCCAAAGGGGGAGATTGTAAGATCCTTGATTTGTATTGGCTTGATTCCATTACTAAACTCTCTATACTTAGGTGGTTCTTGGTGAAAAGAAACTTCAAAGGAAAAGCGACATCTTATGCAAATATCGTCTTCAAGAGAAAAATCGCACACTTGGATGTTAAGGTATCAAGTTTCTTCCTCCTCTTGCAAGGCATAAGCTCACACAAACACAATTCATTCATGTGTGTCCCTATATCATGTAAACAGTTGGTATAACACATTCACACACATTTAAGTATGCTCATGCTTTGGTCTCATATAGACAAACCTAATCACAATCAACAAATGATTCACTTAGGTCCGATCCATTAATTTTAACTCATTCCACTAAAGAGCTAAAACTGAACTCTTAAATAAAGATAAAAAAGGAAGATGCTCCTCATTCATACCCTAGACAATCATATTGGAGATAGTGTATCCTCGTGATTAATATCAGTAATCGCCAAGAGTTCATAGACCACCTATAACTCTCCAAGTTACCATATTTACTCATATGACCATGTTTTGAACTTGGATATTTTGACTTGTCCAGAAGCCATGTTTTCAATAGACACTATCGAAAACTCAACGTTGAGATTTAATATCCAATTACCTCAAAACATCCATATGATGATATTATACTCTCATTTAATTAAATGGAGCCACGATGTCCATATCTATAAATGAAGTCCTCTATCGATTAACAAATGAATATCACCAAACTATCAAGGATAGACTATGCGATATAATCGTACTCATTGATAACTCAAATGATATCACTTGCAACCATAAGTCCATCATTTATCTCAGGATTAAGATAGACCCTCCGATTGTCCCGATAATGAAAAGACTATTATCTATCGACGGTTCAAGATAAAGCTTTTCATTGTGATCCAGTTCAATGCACCCAGTGCACTAGATCCTTTTGCTCGAAGACACTCCGATGATTTTAGACTCATCATATCTCATTTGATCCCACTCAAATGCTAGCAAAAGAATTCTACAACTTAACAAGATAAAGGTGCCCAACCTTTAACTTAAGTTGTGAACAATATTCAAGACTAACTAAAGAATCGTGTCTACCACATACATATCCAGATGTACGAACAATTCTTCTTTTCCCATAGTCTTTAGACCTTATGATTATTTACTTTGACAATTATAATACAAACTATAAATGCTATACGATTTGTTAAACCAGAAATCACTTTATTAATATGAAAAAGATTGTTAATTACAACATTACACTCTTGCTATTGAGCATAATCCTAACAATCTCCTACTTGCGCTATAGCAAATGTGTCATATCTCTCAAGCCCATATTCTCTAGATGCCCATCGAAACTCTTCTGAGGTAGAGCCTTTGTGAAGGGATCCGCTAGATTTTCTGCTGACGCGATTTTGGTAATCGTCACGTCACCTCTTCGAACAATCTCCCTTAAAAGATGATACTTTCTTTCAATGTGTTTACCTCTCTTGTGACTTCTTGGTTCTTTCGAATTAGCCACTGCTCCACTATTGTCAGCGTAGGAGCAAGGATTCGCTATTCGCACTAGAACCACTTCTAAGTCAAGAATTGGCTTTGTCAAATGTTCCTCCCCCTCAAGTGTGTCTTCGCATGCAGCAACATACTCACCTTCCATGGTGGAATCAGCAATACAAGATTGCTTGATACTCCTCCATATAACTGCTCCTCCTCCAATAGTAAACACAACCCCTGATGTGGATTTTCTGGAGTCAGAATCTGATTGGAAATCAGAATCTGTATACCCAACGGGAACCAAATCCCCTCCAGAGTATACAAGCATATTATCTCTCGTTCTCTTAAGATACTTGAAAATATGCTCGACTGTCGTCCAGTGATCAGATCCAAGTTTCGATTGAAACCTGCTAACTATGCCAACAGCAAAACAAATATCTGGTCTAGTACAGAGCATTGCATACATGAGACTTCCAACTGCCGAGGCATATGGAACTCTACTCACGAATTGCTCTTCATGCTCATTCTTAGGAACTTGTTCCTTAGAAAGCTTGATTCCATGTCTGAAAGGTAACATACCTTTCTTGGAATCCCGCATGGAAAACCTAGACAAGATTTTGTCTATGTATGAAGCTTGGGATAATGCAATCGTTCTATTCTTTCTATCCCTTATTACTTGGATACCTAGAATAAAACTTGCTTCTCCTAAGTCCTTCATATCAAATTGTTTTGCTAACCATTCTTTTACCGATGTCAATACACCTACATCGTTTCCAATGAGTAGTATATCATCAACATAAAGAATCAGGAAAACCAACTTGTCGCCTTTAATCCTTTTTTAAACACAAGGTTCGTTAGGATTCTGAATAAATCCAAAACCTTTGACAGCTTGATCAAACCTTATGTTTCAGGATCTGGATGCTCGCTTTAATCCATATATGGATTTCTGCAACTTGCATACCTTATCCACTTGGTCCTTTTCAATGAATCCCTCTGGTTGCATCATGTAGATGCTTTCGTTAAGACTTCCATTTAGGAAAGCTGTCTTGACGTCCATTTGCCAAATCTCTAAATCTAAAGATGCTGCAATGGATAAGAGTATCCTAATGGATTTAAGCATGGCCACAGGAGAGAAGGTTTGCTCGTAATCGATGCCTTCTTTCTGTGTATACCCTTTAGCTACCAATCTAGCTTTAAAGGTTTACACCTTTCCATCCATACCCTTTTTCCTCTTGTATACCCACTTGCACCCAATGGGTTTTATCCCTTTAGGCAAGTCTACAAGGGACCAGACTTTGTTATCGAACATAGATTCAATATCGGATTGCATTGCCTTTTGCCAATGGCGACTATCAACATCCTCCATAGCTTCCTTGTACGTATAGGGATCATCGTCGTCCGGGAGATTCTCCACCGATTCTCCCAGACCGATGTATCTTTCGGGTTGTGTTCTAACCCTCCCACTACGACGAGAAATGGTAGGTTGTTGATCTTGTGTTGGATCGGAACTTACAATTGGGTTAGGTTGTGTAACCTCTCGTGGAATTATATCTCCTGACATCTCATTCAGGACAATTCTACTTCTAGGCACAAAATCATTCATATAGTCCTTTTCCAGAAATTTAGCATTTGTCAAAACAAATACTTTAAGATCTGAAGGACTATAGAAATAATATCCTTTAGTTTCTTTTGGATACCCTACAAATATACATGTTTCTGAACGGGACTCCATCTTTTCTGTCTTTCCTTTTAACACATGCGCAGGACAACCAAATATCCTTAAGTGTTGCAAACTGTGTCGCGCCTACCCACAACCCACAAAAGGCTTTAACGTACTTGTGATGGTGACTGCTTAGAACGTATATAGCAAGCTTTGTATAGCATATCTCAAAAAAGAAACAAAGCCGTTGAATAACTCAACATAGACCTAACCATATCCAAAAGAATTCTATTTCTCCTTTCTGCTACCCCATTCTGTTGAGGTGTACCTGGTGCAGAAAACTGAGAAACTATCCCATTATCAATAAGATATTGCTGAAACTCACCAGATAGATATTCTCCACCACGATCAGATCTCAAGATTTTTATGTGTTTCTCAAGCTGATTTTCCACTTCAGCTTTGAATGCTTTGAACATGTCAAAAGCATCCGACTTATGTCTCATGAGATACACATAACTAAATCTTGAGTAATCATCCGTGAAGGTGATGAAGTACTCATATCCACCTCTAGCTTGAATGCTCATAGGTCCACATACATCAGTGTGTATCAATCCTAAACATTCAGTGGCTCTTGCACCTTTGGCAGAGAACGTCCTTTTGGTCATTTTACCTTCCAAACAAGATTCACAAGTTTCACAAGTTGGTAGATCATCAACCTTTAAGTCACTTAAAGGTCCGTCACTTACCAATCTTTTAATCCTATTAAGGTTAATATGACCTAAGCGTAAATGCCAAAGGTAGGTTTCATCTGTTGATAATTTTACTCTTTTATGATTAGGTTCCGTTATTTCCGTGTCTAACGAGTGAGAGATATTTCTATGCAAAAAGTATAGACCGTTTTCCAATGTACCTTGGCAAATAATTTTGTCATTCTTACTAATAATAAAAACTTTATTAAAAGTAACCGAATATCCAAATTTATTCAAACAAGAAACTGAAATTAAATTCCTCTTGAATTGAGGTACATAATAAACGTCTATTAAATCTAAATGCCTTCTAGAATCCAAATAAACTCTAATATCTCCCACTGCACTTGCAGACACTAACGTTCCGTTGCCCAAGCGCAAATTGATTTCATTCTTACTCAGCTTTCTCCTTTCTTGAAACCCCTGCAAGGAATAACAAACATGATTAGTGGCTCCTGAGTCTATGATCCAAGAATCTGTAGAATCAGCCAAAAACATGTTTCTAGATAATTCAAATTACCTTCTTTCTTCTTGTTCTGGGACTTTGGGCAATTTCTCTTCCAATGTCCCTTTTCACCACAAAGGAAGCATTTCCCTTTGATCTTGGTTACTTTCTTGGTCTCCTCCTTGATAGGCCCAAGTTGCTTTTTCTTCTATTGTTTCTTAACCTTTTGACGGGCCTTAACAGTAGCAACATTACCAACCATATGAATCTCTTGACCTTTGCCTTTCACAAGGATCTTTTCAGCACTTTGAACATCTTGCATCAGGCCTTGTAAGGTGTATTCCTTTTTGTTCAAAGTGTAGTCCAATTTGAACTGATCAAAGGAATCTGACAATGAATTGACAACCATATCAATCTTTGTCTCACCATCTATCTCAGCGCCATGCAGTTCAGCAATGTTAAGATGTGCTATGACTTTCATCATGTGATCTTTCACAGCCTGTCCAGGTTTCATCCTAAGATTCATAAAAGCAGTCACTGCCTCTCTCTTAGTCGTCCTAGACTTCATAGCAAACATCTCCTCTAGAGACATCATTATATCAACAGCGGACTCCATTCCTTCATGCTGCTGTTGCAACACGTTTGAGATAAGGCCATAATGTAACATTTTGCCATAGTCATCCGAAGTCTTCCATCGCTCATACTCATCTCTACACATTATGCTAGATTCATTATTGTGAGTAGTGGTTTAGGAGGCTAGGAACAAACTTATGTTTTTCACTTTGCAGTAACAACCCAATTTTCCTTTCCATGTGACATAATTATCTCCAGTTAAAGTGTTATCTTTCAGGATGTTCATAAGTGATGGGGTCATGATTTCTGAATAAAACAAAACATATATAAGTAAATAATCATGATAAAGCAATTTTAAATATTTATCTTGAATTAAATAAATAACTCAATCATAAAATTCAATGGTGATCTAACACCCATAAATGTTACGCCTCCTTTGGGAGTTCGCACCATTTACTAGTTAGACTAGGTCCCACCTAATTGTTAACATAACAACCAGCGTTTTTAATTTTAGCCTTGCAATTTTATTAACAAGAACTCTTGGGAGGATATCAATAAAATTACATTGAGTGTGTTACCAAGATATCGACCCTCAATTTTCTCTCACGAAAATCCCTCCTTGGGGAGTAGATCTCGTTTGAGTCCATTGTCTAGTCTATCCTTGTAAGGAAGTATGTTGCTAAATTCCATTCATGGACGCCCCTTGGGGGGATTACCAATAAATAATAAAGCTCAACTAACCTTGGAGGCCATAGGTGTTACCAAAACACCTTCTCCTACTCAATTATTTAAGGCGTGTGATTAAATCCCATAGAATGATTTACCGAGTTATCTAGATGCCAATTTAGATACCTAAATCATTCATTGCATGTTCATACCAAAAGAGATATATGCGTGGCACTCCTATTCTATATGTCATGTTATCATACAATAACAAATATTGTAATATTTAAGCATAAATTAAATAGCAACAATTTTGGCCCATCCTAGAAAAACAAGTAAATTACAATTTGTCATGAATACAAGATCTTCAGGTGGCCCATCAACCATACGCTCATCCTTCGGCCTTCTCCCATGGGCATGCGCAGCCCACAACCCCACAAAGGGGCTGCCTTGCGCAGCCCATAAGGCCACACAAGGCTGCCATGCGCAGCCCACCAAAGTTTGGGCTTGTCATGCGCAGCCCAATCCACTCCTAGGGTGCGCACGGTGCTCATACTTGGTTCCTATTGCTTCGTTTTGCTTCGTGTCTTCGAATCTCCAAGACCTAAATATATTACGGCAGTATATATATAATAAATACTGCAGTATTAATTTTTTTTTTTTTTTTTTTATTCACTGCAGTATTTTTACAAACCAAAAACTGCACATACTAAAAATAAATAAAAAAAACTGCAGTAACCCTAAAAAAATACTGCACGTATATATAAAAAAAAATAAAACCTAGCAATCTACCAAGAAGGAATTATGGCGATAATAGACCACCCTTCTTGTTACAACTCCGAAACAAAAATGACATTGAAAATCTAGGGCCAAAATCGAGCAATAACAAAACACATAAAATATATATAAATCCATACATCACATGTAATTATATATTTGAATACCTAGAGTGCCATCTCTTTCTAAACATGCATAATCACAATAAAAAGAAATAGATCCACTTATATATACGTTAATTAATTAAAAGGGTTCAACCCAGGCTCTGATACCAATTGTAGGGAAAAATAAACAAATAAAAGTGTTACACGTAGCGGAAGCGATACTAAAGACGATTTAGTGACTTTTAAAATTTTTCCTTTATGAACCTTAAACCCTTTTAATCAATAAACATGCATATATATCAACAAAAGTAAATTACCTCTTGTCGCGTGATCCGATTGACTTACGTCGATGGTAATCCGCAAGACCTTCAATCCGAGCACGAACGTGGATCACCTAGGAGCGTGGTCTCCCTTTCCTTTGAATTGCAAACCTGTGAATGGACCAAACAAATACTTTCTTTTCTTTGTTAGTCACAAAACAATCAAAAGAATGTCAAAATTATTCCGGTCACTTTTGAGTTCACAATCTTATGATCGAAACTCGCGTGAACCTAGATCGATATCGTATACACAAGCTTATTGATGTTTAAGCAATTGTATACTATCAAAGAATAATTTTTCACTCCTTTTTGTCTCTCTAGAATAAAAACTCTCTTAGAATTAAGAAGAAGAAGAAAGAAAATAAAAACTCAAGCACCAATTCATTGATGTGGCCGAACCCTATAAGAACATATATATAGGTTGGCCGAATTTTTCATCTTTTTCCTTTAGGGTTGCCGAATTCTATGTAGTATCTAATTACAGTTGGCCGAATTTCATCATGTCACTTATATAGGGTGACTGAAATTCAACCCTAATTCTTTTTAACTTTATAGACTTCAAACCCTAATCCAACTCTTTTATTTTTATTCTTTTATTGACTAAATATAAAAAAAAAGACTCCTTATCTGATTAAATAAATAATACTAATTTATTTATTTACTTATCAAACAAGACTTTTACTTTTAGGAAAGATTTGTTTCTTTAATTAAACAATTAATCAATAAATCAATTAATTCTTATTTAATTAAAACAAATGAAACAAAATAATATTTTTAGGTCAAAACCTTAACCTAGCCGCCCCACTTATATATAAGATAGGCCTAATATTATTTTCCTATTTCATTTAATCCATTGGACTTTAAATAAAAAAGCACACATGTGAACCAGACCCATTCTTACTAAAAGAAACAAGCCCACATGTCTTTCATTAATATATTAATATAATTGAGCAGCCCATTACTTAAATAATGTGCAAATTATATTCTTAATATATTAAATACAATTCTAGATGGACCCTTAAATTGGTCCGGTAGAATATATCAAGTGATCCATGCAAGTCCGTGTGGATTGGGGATCTTGGCGGGCCATCTAAATTTAAGCTTCAATAGACATAACCTAATCACAATCAACAAATGATTCACTTATGTCCGATCCATTAATTTTAACTCATTCCACTAAAGAGCTAAAACTAAACTCTTAAATAAAGATAGAAAAGGAAGATGCCCCTCATTCATACCCTAGACAATCATATTGGAGATAGTGTATCCTCGTGATTAATATCAGTAATCGCCAAGAGTTCATATACCGCCTATAACTCTCCAAGTTACCATATTTACTCATATGACCACGTTTTGAACTTGGATATTTTGACTTGTCCAGAAGCCATGTTTTCAATGGACACTATTGAAAACTCAACGTTGAGATTTAATATCCAATTACCTCAAAACATCCATATGATGATATTATACTCTCATTTAATTAAACGGAGCCACGATGTCCATATCTATAAATGAAGTCCTCTATCGATTAACAAATGAATATCACCAAACTATCGAGGATAGACTATGCGATATAATCGTACTCATTGATAACTCAAATGATATCACTTGCAACCATAAGTCCATCATTTATCTCAGGATTAAGATAGACCCTCCGATTGTTCCGATAATGAAAAGACTATTATCTATTGACGGTTCTAGATAAAGCTTTTCATTGTGATCCAGTTCAATGCACCCAGTGCACTAGATCCTTTTGCTCGAAGACAATCCGATGATTTTAGACTCATCATATCTCATTTGATCTCACTCAAATGCTAGCAAAAGAATTCTACAACTTTAACAAGATAAAGGTGCCCAACCTTTAACTTAAGTTGTGAACAATATTCAAGACTAACTAAAGAATTGTGTCTACCACATGTATATCCAGATGTACGAACAATTCTTCTTTTCCCATAGTCTTTAGACCTTATGATTATTTACTTTGACAATTATAATACAAACTATAAATGCTATACGATTTGTTAAACCAGAAATCACTTTATTAATATGAAAAAAGATTGTTAATTAACACATTACACTCTTGCTATTGAGCATAATCCTAACAATCTCCCACTTGCGCTATAGCAAATGTGTCATATCTCTCAAGCCCATATTCTCTAGATGCCCATCGAAACTCTTCTGAGGTAGAGCCTTTGTGAAGGGATCCGCTAGATTTTCTGCTGACGCGATATTGGTAATCGTCACGTCACCTCTTTGAACAATCTCCCTTAAAAGATGATACTTTCTTTCAATGTGTTTACCTCTCTTGTGACTTCTTGGTTCTTTCGAATTAGCCACTGCTCCACAGTTGTCACAGTAGATAGTGATCCGCTTATTCGCACTAGGAACCACTTTTAAGTCAATCAAGAATTGGCGGAGCCAAACAGCCTCTTTGGCAGCTTCGCATGCAGCAACATACTCAGATTCCATGGTGGAATCAGCAATACAAGATTGCTTGATACTCCTCCATATAACTGCTCCTCCTCCAATAGTAAACACAGCCCCTGATGTGGATTTTCTGGAGTCAGAATCTGATTGGAAATCAGAATCTGTATACCCAACGGGAACCAAATCCCCTCCAGAGCATACAAGCATATTATCTCTCGTTCTCTTAAGATACTTGAAAATATGCTTGACTGCCGTCCAGTGATCAGGTCCAGGTTTCGATTGAAACCTGCTAACTATGCCAACAGCAAAACAAATATCTGGTCTAGTACAGAGCATTGCATACATGAGACTTCCAACTGCCGAGGCATATGGAACTCTACTCATGAATTGCTCTTCATGCTCATTCTTAGGAACTTGTTCCTCAGAAAGCTTGATTCCATGTCTGAAAGGTAACATACCTTTCTTGGAATCCTGCATGGAAAACCTAGACAAGATTTTGTCTATGTATGAAGCTTGAGATAATGCAATCGTTCTATTCTTTCTATCCCTTATTACTTGGATACCCAGAATAAAACTTGTTTCTCCTAAGTCCTTCATATCAAATTGTTTTGCTAACCATTCTTTTACTGATGTCAATACACCTACATCGTTTCCAATGAGTAGTATATCATCAACATAAAGAATCAGGAAAACCAACTTGTCGCCTTTAATCCTCTTGTATACACAAGGTTCGTCAGGATTCTGAATAAATCCAAAACCTTTGACAGCTTGATCAAACCTTATGTTCCAGGATCTGGATGCTTGCTTTAATCCATATATGGATTTCTGCAACTTGCATACCTTATCCACTTGGCCCTTTTCAATAAATCCCTCTGGTTGCATCATGTAGATGCTTTCGTCAAGACTTCCATTTAGGAAAGCTGTCTTGACGTCCATTTTCCAAATCTCTAAATCTAAAGATGCTGCAATGGATAAGAGTATCCTAATGGATTTAAGCATTGCCACAGGAGAGAAGGTTTCCTCGTAATTGATACCTTCTTTCTGTGTATACCCTTTAGCTACCAATCTAGCTTTAAAGGTTTCCACCTTTCCATCCATACCTCTTTTCCTCTTGTATACCCACTTGCACCCAATGGGTTTTATCCCTTTAGGCAAGTCTACAAGGGACCAGACTTTGTCATCGAACATAGATTCAATCTCGGATTGCATTGCCTTTTGCCAATGGCAACTATCAACATCCTCCATAGCTTCCTTGTACGTATAGGGATTATCGTCGTCCGGGAGATTCTCCACTGATTCTCCCAGACCGATGTATCTTTCGGGTTATGTTCTAACCCTCCCACTACGACGAGGAATGGTAGGTTGTTGATCTTGTGTTGGATCGGAACTTACAATTGGGTTAGGTTGTGCAACCTCTCGTGGAATCGTATCTCCTGACATCTCATTCAGGACAATTCTACTTCTAGGCACAAAATCATTCATATAGTCCTTTTCCAGAAATTTAGCATTTGTCGAAACAAATACTTTAAGATCCGAAGGACTATAGAAATAATATCCTTTAGTTTCTTTTGGATACCCTACAAATATACATGTTTTTGAACGTGACTCCATCTTTTCTGTCTTTCCTTTTAACACATGCGTAAGACAACCAAATATCCTTAAGTGTTGTAAACTAGGCTTGCGCCCAGTCCACAACTCATGCGGTGTTTTAGGAACAGACTTAGATGGTACATCGTTTAGAATGTATATAGCATTTTGTAAAGCATATCCCCAAAAAGAAATAGGAATCGTTGAATAACTCAACATGCAACACTAACCATATCCAAAAGAGTTCTATTCTCCTTCGCTACCCCATTCGCTTTCGAGGTGTACCTGGTGCAGAAAACTGAGAAACAATCCCATTATCAATAAGATATTGCTGAAACTCACCAGATAGATATTCTCCACCACGATCAGATCTCAAGATTTTTATGTGTTTCTCAAGCTGATTTTCCACTTCAGCTTTGAATGCTTCGAACATGTCAAAAGCATCCGACTTATGTCTCATGAGATACACATAACCAAATCTTGAGTAATCATCCGTGAAGGTGATTAAGTACTCATATCCACCTCTAGCTTGAATGCTCATAGGTCCACATACATCAGTGTGTATCAATCCTAAACATTCAGTGGCTCTTGCACCTTTGGCAGAGAACATCCTTTTGGTCATTTTACCTTCCAAAACAAGATTCACAAGTTGGTAGATCATCAACCTTTAAGTCACTTAAAGGTCCGTCACTTACCAATCTTTTAATCCTATTAAGGTTAATATGACTTAAGCGTAAATGCCAAAGGTAGGTTTCATCTGTTGATAATTTTACTCTTTTATGATTAGGTTCCGTTATTTCTGTGTCTAACGAGTGAGAGATATTTCTATGCAAAAAGCATAGACCGTTTTCCAATCTACCTTGGCAAATAATTTTGTCATTCTTACTAATAATAAAAACTTTATTAAAAGTAACCGAATATCCAAATTTATTCAAACAAGAAACTGAAATTAAATTCCTCTTGAATTGAGCTACATAATAAACGTCTATTAAATCTAAATGCCTCCTAGAATCCAAATAAGCTCTAATATCTCCCACTGCACTTGCAGACACTAACGTTCCGTTGCCCAAGCCAAATTGATTTCATTCTTACTCACCTTTCTCCTTTCTTGAAACCCCTGCAAGGAATAACAAACATGATTAGTGGCTCCTGAGTCTATGATCCAAGAATCTGTAGAATCAGCCAAAAAACATGTTTCTAGATAATTCAAATTACCTTCTTCCTTTTTGTTCTGGGACTTTGGGCAATTTCTCTTCCAATGTCCCTTTTCACCACAAAGGAAGCATTTCCCTTTGATCTTGGTTACTTTCTTGGTCTCCTTTTTGATAGGCCCAAGTTGCTTTTTCTTCTGTTGTTTCTTGACCTTTTGACGGGCCTTAACAGTAGCAACTTTACCAACCATATGAATCTCTTGACCTTTGCCTTTCATAAGGATCTTTTCAGCACTTTGAACATCTTGCATCAGGCCTTGTAAGGTGTATTCCTTTGTGTTCAAAGTGTAGTCCAAATTGAACTGATCAAAGAAATCTAACAATGAATTGACAACCATATCAATCTTTGTCTCACCATCTATCTCAGCGCCATGCAGTTCAGCAATGTTGAGATGTGCTATGACTTTCATCATGTGATCTTTCACAGCCTGTCCAGGTTTCATCCTAAGATTCATAAAAGCAGTCACTGCCTCTCTCTTAGTCGTCCTAGACTTCATAGCAAACATCTCCTCTAGAGACATCATTATATCAGCAGCGGACTCCATTCCTTCATGCTGCTGTTGCAACACGTCGAAGATAGTGGCCATAATGTAACATTTTGCCATATCATCTGAAGTCTTCCACTGCTCATACTCATCTCTACATATTATGCTAGATTCATTATTAGGAGCAGGTGGTTTAGGAGTAGTTAGAACAAACTTATGTTTTTCACTTTGCAGCAACAACCCAATTTTCCTTTTCCATGTGACATAATTATCTCCAGTTTAAGTGTTATCTTTCAAGATGTTCATAAATGATGGGGTCATGATTTCTGAACAAAACATATATAAGTAAATAATCATGATAAAGCACTTTTAAATATTTATCTTGAATTAAATAAATAACTCAATCATAAAATTCAACGGTGATCTAACACCCATAAATGTTACGCCTCCTTTGGGAGTTCGCACCATTTACTAGTTAGACTAGGTCCCACCTAAATGTTAACATAACAACCAGCGTTTTCAATTTTAGCCTTGCAATTTTACTGACAAGAACTCTTGGGAGGATATCAATAAAATTACATTGAGTGTGTTACCAAGATATCGACCCTCAATTTTCTCTCACGAAAATCCCTCCTTGAGGAGTAGATCTCGTTTGAGTCCATTGTCTAGTCTATCCTTGTAAGGAAGTATGTTACTAAATTCCATTCATGGACGCCCCTTGGGGGGATTACCAATAAATAATAAAGCTCAACTAACCTTGGAGGCCATAGGTGTTACCAAAACACCTTCTCCCACTCAATTATTTAAGGCGTGTGATTAAATCCCATAGAATGATTTACCGAGTTATCTAGATGCCAATTTAGATACCTAAATCATTCATTGCATGTTCATACCAAAAGAGATATATGCGTGGCACTCCTATTCTATATGTCATGTTATCATACAATAACAAATATTGTAATATTTAAGCATAAATTAAATAGCAACAATTTTGGCCCATCCTAGAAAAACAAGTAAATTACAATTTGTCAGGAATACAAGATCTTCAGGTGGCCCATCAACCATACGCTCATCCTTCGGCCTTCTCCCATGGGCGTGCGCAGCCCACAACCCCACAAAGGGGCTGCCTTGCGCAGCCGATAAGGCCACACAAGGCTGCCATGCGCAGCCCACCAAAGTTTGGGCTTGTCATGTGCAGCCCAATCCACTCCTAGGGTGCGCACGGTGCTCGTACTTGGTTCCGGTTGCTTCGTTTTTCTTCGTCTCTTCGAATCTCCAAGACCTAAATATATTACGGCAGTATATATTTAATAAATACTGCAGTATTAATTTTTATTTTTTTTTTTATTCACTGCAGTATTTTTACAAACCAAAAACTGCACATACTAAAAATAAATAAAAAAAAAACTGCAGTAACCCTAAAAAATACTGCACATATATATATAAAAAAATAAAATAAAAAAAAACCTAGCAATCTACCAAGAAGGAATTATGGCGATAATAGACCACCCTTCTTGTTACAACTCCGAAACAAAAATTACATTGAAAATCTAGGGCCAAAATCGAGCAATAACAAACCACATAAAATATATATAAATCCATACATCACATGTAATTATATATTTGAATACCTAGAGTGCCATCTCTTTCTAAACATGCATAATCACAATAAAAAGAAATAGATCCACGTATATATACGTTAATTAATTAAAAGGGTTCAACCTAGGCTCTGATACCAATTGTAGGGAAAAATAATAAATAAAAGTGGTAAATGCAGCGGAAGCGATACTAAAAACGATTTAGTGACTTTTAAAATTTTTCCTTTATGAACCTTAAACCCTTTTAATCAATAAACATGCATATATGTTAACAAAAGTAAATTACCTTTTGTCACGTGATCCGATTGACTTACGTCGATGGTAATCCGCAAGACCTTCAATCCGAGCACGAACGTGGATCACCTAGGAGCGTGGTCTCCCTTTCCTTTGAATTGCAAACCTGTGAATGGACCAAACAAATACTTTCTTTTCTTTGTTAGTCACAAAACAATCAAAAGAATGTCAAAATTATTCCGGTCACTTTTGAGTTCACAATCTTATGATCGAAACCCGCGTGAACCTAGATCGATATTGTATACACAAGCTTATTGATGTTTAAGCAATTGTATACTATCAAAGAATAATTTTTCACTCCTTTTTGTCTCTCTAGAATAAAAACTCTCTTAGAATTAAGAAGAAGAAAAAAAATAAAAACTCAAGCACCAATTAATTGATGTGGCCGAACCCTATAAGAACATATATATAGGTTGGCCGAATTTTTCTTCTTTTTCCTTTAGGGTTGCCGAATTCTATGTAGTATCTAATTAGGGTTGGCCGAATTTCATCATGTCACTTATATAGGGTGACTAAAATTCAACCCTAATTCTTTTTAACTTTATAGACTTCAAACCCTAATCCAACTCTTTTATTTTTATTCTTTTATTTGACTAAATAAAAAAAAGACTCCTTATTTGATTAAATAAATAATACTAATTTATTTATTTACTTATCAAACAAGTCTTTTACTTTTAGGAAAGATTTGTTTCTTTAATTAAACAATTTATCAATAAATCAATTAATTCTTATTTAATTAAAACAAATGAAACAAAATAATATTTTTAGGTCAAAACTTTAACCTAGCCGCCCCACTTATATATAAGATGGGCCTAATATTATTTTCCTATTTCATTTAATCCATTGGACTTTAAATAAAAAAAAAACCCACATGTGAACCAGACTCATTCTTACTAAAAGAAACAAGCCCACATGTCTTTTATTAATATATTAATATAATTGAGCAGCCCATTACTTAAATAATGTGCAAATTATATTCTTAATATATTAAATGTAATTCTAGATGGACCCTTAAATTGGTCCGGTAGAATATATCAAGTGATCCATGCAAGTCCGTGTGATTGGGGATCTTGGCGGGCCATCTAAATTTAAGCTTCAATAGACATAACCTAATCACAATCAACAAATGATTCACTTAGGTCCGATCCATTAATTTTAACTCATTCCACTAAAGAGCTAAAACCGAACTCTTAAATAAAGATAGAAAAGGAAGATGTTCCTCATTCATACCCTAGACAATCATATTGGAGATAGTGTATCCTCGTGATTAATATCAGTAATCGCCAAGAGTTCATAGACTGCCTATAACTCTCCAAGTTACCATATTTACTCATATGACCACGTTTTGAACTTGGATATTTTGACTTGTCCTGAAGCCATGTTTTCAATAGACACTATCGAAAACTCAACGTTGAGATTTAATATCCAATTACCTCAAAACATCCATATGATGATATTATACCCTCATTTAATTAAATGGAGCCACGATGTCCATATCTATAAATGAAGTCCTCTATCGATTAACAAATGAATATCACCAAACTATCGAGGACAGACTATGCGATATAATCGTACTCATTGATAACTCAAATGATATCACTTGCAACCATAAGTCCATCATTTATCTCAAGATTAAGATAGACTCTCCGATTGTCCTGATAATGAAAAGACTATTATCTATTGACGGTTCTAGATAAGGATTTTCATTGTGATCCAGTTCAATGCACCCAGTGCACTAGATCCTTTTGTTCGAAGACACTTCGATGATTTTAGACTCATCATATCTCATTTGATCCCACTCAAATGCTAGCAAAAGAATTCTACAACTTTAACAAGATAAAGGTGCCCAACCTTTAACTTAAGTTGTGAACAATATTCAAGACTAACTAAAGAATTGTGTCTACCACATACATATCCAGATGTACGAACAGTTCTTCTTTTCCCATAGTCTTTAGACCTTATGATTATTTACTTTGACAATTATAATACAAACTATAAATGCTATACGATTTGTTAAACCAGAAATCACTTTATTAATATGAAAAAGATTGTTAATTACAACATTACACTCTTGCTATTGAGCATATTCCTAACACAGAGGAAGTAGAAGAACCAGTCACCAACGGGGTAGCAGAGACTGCTAAGAGGAAGATAACATAGTAAGAAAAATTTGAGTAGGAGATGCGTATACATAAACAAAGAAGAAAGATGAAGTTTTGATACCTGGAAGCACGAAGGAAATCCTCAAGTACCTCTCCAACCGGGCTCCTTCAAAGGGGTCTAGAGTATGATATTGCATGTTGGTGTACACCTTATTCATAATCCTTCCTAGGATATCCCAAGATTCTAGTAGGAGTACCCCCTTTGCCCACTTGTCTTTAGCTGTGAATTGGGTTGGGACAGGGTACTCAAACCCTCCAATGTAGGCCGTATTCCCCCATTCTCCTTCAACGATGAGCCACTCTTCCTTCCAGGGTGCAACATATTTCACATTCACACCAAGAACGACGAACTTCATTTGATTGGAAACCCTAAAATATAACTGACCCCGAGGTACTAAGTTCGCTATCTGGAATAAGTAGCGGAGATCGTCGAAGCCTGGCTCCCTATCTATGTTGTCTTTCTCACACTGCTCCCTCCAGAGCACCAAGAAGCCCGTCAAATGCTTCCAGAAGCCCGACGAGATCTGGAGTGGTGCTAATTCTAGAGAGACCAAAGCCCGGCGTAGAGTAGGATGAAGGGGGAGCTGGACTCCATATTCAAAAGCTGCTTTGTGGATGAGAAGGACATCCCGCGGTGGGGTATAGACGTCAAACCACTGATGAGGAAGGGAGAGATTGGTGCCATCCGAGATCCGATACTCCTCCGGTAGCTTAGCTAGGGTTTCTATAGTGCACATCGAATTAGGAACGATTCTGCCATTGTGGAAAGATGTGAAGGATCCAGTTTGGACCCCAGCTAGGGTAACTTCAAGCTCACCACTTCCCATATTGCAACCGACATCTGTAACACCCTTCTCGTCAGCAATCTGAACAGGGTCCTAGGTCTGTTATTAAAACCAGACTCGATACGGGGATTTCTGGTAGAACGATGGTGCTGGGTCCATGGGGTATCACTAGCCACGTTGCCACCATCATGACTCGTTTCTTCCTTTTAGACGACAGGGAATCCTCCTCCAAATCGGCCTTTTCCATGTTAAATAAGGCGTTAAGACTGTCGTAGGGGGTGAGAGAAGCTGAAGTTGGGTGTAAGGAGGCGGGGTTAGTAAGAGTTATGTCAAGGGTTTGTTCTTGAGTAGCAGTGGGAATTTTTGAAGGAGATGCCATTGAAGAAGGAAGAAGAAAGCTTGAAAGATCACTGGGAAGAAGAGGAGAGAAAGGAAAGGCTAGAGCCCTTTTCTTTTTTCTACTTTTGAATTTTGAAAGTGATGAAGAAAAAAACTAGGAATTTCGGTTTAGTTATAGACAGAGACAGAGACAGAGACAGAGACAGGCGGTTACACACAAGAAAACTGGAATTGATGAGGAGTTAATGACCGGCAACGTGCTTGGAAGACGTGTAAGTGGTGGTTTCGCATTAATCGCGCCAAAACGGCTCGTTTTTGAAATTCGTAAGCCAATCACCATCTGACAGGTGGCTAATACAATGATTATCAGCGTATTTATGGGGGATTTCCTTCCCAGTAGTGGTACCCAACCAGACAATGAAGAGGCAGACAGACGAGGTAGAAAATCCTTCAAGCAAAACTGGAATCCTAACTCTAACCCCGACAAGACATCGGTGTCAAAGTCAAAGGGGACTTCTGTTAACCGCCAAAATTGGCGAAGGACCAAAGAAAAATTTTCCACCCAGATACAAGGAAGAGACACATGCCAAGATACCATCTAGCTACTCCTAGAAAGGAGAATGCTGGATCAAATCTAGATACCTACCTCCTCCCTCAGACAAAGACAGCAAGCCCAGCAATCTCGATAACCCCTAAGTATCCCTATCATGAAGCTCAGTGGGGTACCTCGCTACTACATCAAACAGGTATCCCGATACTAGATTAACAAGGTACCCCGCTACTATATCAACCAGATACCCCACTCCTACATCAGCAGGGTACCCCGCTACCGCATCAGATAGGCATCCAGATACTACATCAACTAAGTACCCCGCTTCTACATCTAGCCAGGTACCCCGCTGCAAATACAGCTGATATCAGGATATCCCGTCAACCAAGCACCTAACAAGGAAAGCATAAAACTAGCAAGAGGCGAGGTACACGAGAACCCAGATACCTCATGGGATCCTCTCACCAGATAACCATAAGAAACTCTCACAGAATTTCAAATCCATATGTCCAGACAGACAAGTCTTGAAGCTCAAAAGCAAGGGGGTTGAAACGCTGTCGTTCAAGTCCCGATAAAAAGGTAGACTCCTCCCCGCCACTTATGAATTCCATTCAAATAAGGATTCCACTTTTACTAGAATCCTTTCCAAAAGGAATCACTTGATTTGGATAATTAAAGCTCATACAAGATTGTCTCCTAGAAAGAAAGAAAGTCTTGTGATCGCAAAAACCATAGACCGAAATTATAGGAGTGTATGGCAAGCAACGGGACCTATATATACGACACTACATTCACCAGAATGGGCGATCGAAGATTCACCTCCTAAAACCCTACAGTCATGTTCGGTTCTACTTATCGACAAGCATGAGCATGCCATCTCCAACGCCTACTGAAACCTGAATATCGCCATATATCGCCATAGTTCTAAGTTCATTTATTGTACACATGTTCTCTTTAATAACATCGTGCCTATTAGTCTTTTCTTGTGTAAGCTCTTGTTTGGTTTGACAAGAGCCTTGTTAGTATCGAACTACGTGATACCCCTCCGACCAGGATCTATCTCGATCTTGATCCTTAAAGTTGTTCTTTAGAGATTCACCAAAATGATAATTTTCAAATAACACATTATTTTCAAACCTTTATTTTTTAAAATAACAATTAAAATTATTCATATTTGTTCATTATATATAATTATTTAAATTTAAAATTTATTATAAAATTAAATTTTTTTTTATAAAGTATATATTAAAAGCAATTAAATATTAAAATTTATTAAATTTTAATATTTAAATTTAAATAATATATATATATGTTAACCACCAAAATTGGCAAAGGACCAAAGAAGAATTTTCCACCCAGATACAAGGAAGAAGCATAGGCCGAGATACCATCTAGGTACTCCTAAAAAGAAGAATACTGGATCGAATCTGGGTACCTACCTCCTCCCTCGGAGTAACCCCAACAAAGCCTAGTAATCCCGATGACCTCTAAAACGTTCCAACGTGGAGTTCAACTCAAAATCCTATCACAGAGCTCAATGGGGTACCCCGCTATTGCATCAGACAGGTATCCCGTTACTAGATCAATAGGATACCCCGCTACTGCTTCAGCAGGGTATCCCGCTGTCACATCATATGGGCATCCAGATACAACTTCAGTTAAAATATCCTGCTTCTACATCCAACCGGGTACCCCGCTGCGAGAACAACCGATAGCAGGATACCCCTTTGACCAAGCACCTAACTAGGAAAGCATCAAACTAGCAAAAGACGGGGTACACGAGAACCCAGATAAACCCAAATACCTCCTGGATCCTCTCACCAGATAACCATAAGAAATACTCACATAATTATGTATCCATATGTTCAGACAGACAGGTCTTGAAGCTCCAAAGTTAGGGGAATAAAACGTGGTCGTTCATCTCCAAATGAAAAGGTAGACTCCTTCCCGCTTCTCAAGAATTCCATTTGAATAAGGAGTCCACTAGTACCAGAATCCTCTCAAAAAGGAATCACTTGATTCAGATAATTAAAGCTCCTACAAAATTGTCTCTTAAAAGGAAAGAAAGTCTTGGGACTACCAAAACCCTATACCGAAATTGTAAGAGTGCATGGCAAGCAACGAACCTATATATACGACGCTATATTCACCAAGAGGGGGATCGAAAATTAGCCTCCCCAAATCCTACACTCGTCTTTAATTCTACTTATCGACAGGCACGAGCATGCCACCTCAATCACCTAACAGAAACCTTGAATACCGCCACATATCGCTATAGCCCAAATTTCATTAGTTGTATCCATGTTTTTATCAATAAAATAGTACCTGTTAATATTTTCTTAGATGAGTTTTAGTTTTGTTTGATAGAAATCTTATTGGTATCGAACTACGTGATATCCCTTCGACCGGAATCTATCTCGATCTTGGTCCTTAAAGTTGTTATTTGGAGATTCACCCTAGTGATAATTTTCTATCAATACTTTTGGCACCGTCTGTGGGGAGGTATTTTCCCAACATTTATAGAAAATCTGTCTTATCTTTATCCGGCAAATCAGAAAGATGAGATTACGATCTTCTCTGGCCCATCCGGCTTCATCGGGACCCTTGTCACTCGCTTCCATCGAAAGAGTTCAAAAACGGGGTAGAGATCTAGGAATGACAATCCGGCACCAATACCTCCTCCAATCACTACCGTAAGCCCTTTGCCTCGATACCCGATTGGGTAGGAGATCGATCAGGATATTCTAGAGCAACAGGTCGCTGCCTACGTAGAAGCCATCCGATTCAGAATGATAGTTCAAGGAATCTCCTTTGAAGCAACTGGGATCGCAGGAGACATTGGCCCAACTATCCGATTACCATTATTTGACAGACTGGGACCATCTCCATCAAACCCAGTCCGTTAAGTTAATCTCAGACCCTGACTAGTAAAGTCTGCGATTGAGATTTCACCGAGGAGGGTCCAACCCCCGGCAAGGCCAAGGGGAGAGATGAAAGATCCACAGCTAGACTTAGAAGGAAGCGCCAGATCCCAAAAAAGCCCTAGAAGTAGGCACCAAAAAGCCAAGCGGAAGGAAGTGGTTGTTGATTCATAAACCTCGGATGAAGAAGGCTAAATGCCCCGATTTGGAAACGCTAAATCCCAACGCCTGGAGAATCAGATAGCCTAAATGGCTAAGGAGTTGGAGGAATCAAAGAAGAGAAGGCACCAAGGAATCTGAAAAAACCCCCTATGTGAGATGAATGCACCATTCTCCAAAAAAATCAGGGAGGCGGGGCTCCCTCTCAAATTCAGGATGCCCTTCGAAAAGTACTCTAGAACAGAGGATCCTGTCAGTCACCTGGAAAGCTTTATCCACCAGATGGAAGTTAAGAATGTAACATGGTCAGCCATGTGCAGGGTGTTCCCCTCGACCTTGACAGACTGTGCCAAAACGTGGTTTAGGAAATTGCCACCAGGTAGTGTTGATTCTTTCTCTAAGCTTACCACAGCTTTTTGTGTACAGTTTCAAGGAATTAAGCCTCGTCCCAAGGGCCCTATCTTGCTTCAATATGTGATCCAAGAGCGGGGTGAAACATTGAGGTCTTATGTGGAGAAATTCCATAAGGAAGTGATCTAGATGGGAGTATTCAATGAAAAAGAAACCTTAGCCAATTTTCGAAGAAACTTGTGGGCGGGCAGATTATACCACTCTTTTCTTAGCTTACAATCGAGCTTTATAATAGGTTGACATAGAAGAGCAACTTCGGATCAAGGTGGAGCATGATGAAGCCCGGTTGGCCCAACATCCTAAGAAGAAGGCTCCAAAGCCCGTACCCGTCAAGAGATTCCAAAATCAGCCCCCAAACATATCAGCCTATAGGCCGCCTCCTATTCCCTCATACCAGGAAAGGTACCCGACCAGGAGATCGCCCCCCAGGACGGCTTCTCTAAAAGAAGTTGCCCGGGTGACAAAGGAGGAAGATGTATATAATCACTACACCCCCCTCAACGCTTCAAAGGAAATCATATACCTCGCTATCTGGGACAAAGGCCTACTTAGGAAGCCAAGTCCCATGAAAGTCCCAGCTGACAGGAAGAACCAGTACAAGTATTGCGATTTCCACGAGGATGTTGGACACAACACCTTAGAATACTACAGCCTCTGTAATCAAATCGAAGGATTGGTAAGGGGAGGCCTGCTGATAGAATTTCTACAACAGGTATGGGATAGCATCATGGAGGGGAAACGGGCACAAAGCGGGATGCAATAGGCGGCAGATAGAAAGAGGGATGGGGAAAATGATCTAATGCAGCAGATTCAAGTGATTCATACCATTAGTGGAGGCCCCACCCTGGCTGAAACTTCCAACAATTCTATGAAGAACCACACAAGAAAAATTCTCAAACTCAATGTAGGTCAAGATATATTCCAGGTCAGCAGTGGGTCCCGTGATCCATCCCGCTCTACCAAGATTGTTTTTGCAGAGGAAGATGTCTACAATACAATCCAACCACATGACGATCCCATGGTAATCTCGGTATATATAGCTAACTGCCGGGTTCACCGTGTCTTGATCGATACAGGTAGAAGCGTCGACATCCTATTTAAGGGAGCTCATGAGTAACTTAACTTAAAGAATTCTTGCTACAACAGTTGCACTTCGCTTTTTTATGGTTTCACAGGGGACTCTGTAATGCCCATGGGATCAAAAATCCTACCGGTGATAGTCGGAGAAGCTCCACTTTAGAAGAACGTAATGACGGAGTTCATCGTGGTGGATACCTCGTCTGCTTACAATGGCATTCTGGGTAGGCTCTTCCTCTCAGAGATTATAAGGGTACTATTCGTTTATCACAACATCCTAAAATTTCCAGTGGGAACAGAAGTGGGAGAAGTGAGAGGGGATCAACAGGAAGCGCACAATTGCTATGCGGTATCCACCAATCCCGCAAAGCAAGCGAGACAGTGCGCACACGTGGCTATTGAAGTAAACCCGGATACGCTGGAACAATGTCATTATGACATGGAAGAAGGAGAGATACCAGACATAAACAAAAAAAAAAAAAAAAAAAACTGGAGGATGAAAAGCGGGGTTGGACCAGTGGTCATCCTACGGATCAATTAGAAAAATACCCATCAGGGGAAAAGATTTCACTAAGGTGATGAAAGTCGGAGGGGGGTTGGAACCCGAAGTCAAGGAAGACTTGATAAAGCTCCTCAGAGAATACAGCAATATTTTTGCTTGGACCCATGAGGTAATGCCCAGCATTCCTCTTAGCTTGTCCATTCATAGGTTGGCAATAGACGCAACCATCAAACCAATGAAATAGAAACGAAAACACTTCAATGCCGAATGGAACGCCGCAGTCTAGGAAGAAGTGGATAAACTCCTAAAAGCCTGGTTCATAAGGGGATCCCGATATCCCGAATGGATCACCAATATGGTCATGGTAACCAAATCTAACGGAAAATGGCATATGTGTGTGGACTACACAGATCTCAATCAGGCCTGCCCCAAAAATAGCTTCCCGCTACCTAAGATCGACCAACTCAACAACTCTATCATGGGAAACAAGCTTCTAAGCTTTATGGATGCTTTCTCGAGATACAATCAGATCATGATGCATCTCTCAGATCAAGACAAGACCAGCTTCATTACAAGGAAAGGCCTCTACTGCTATAAGGTAATGCCATTCGTACTTAAGAATGCAGGTGCTACATACCAATGTATGGTGAATAAATTGTTCAAGCAATAGATAGGAAGATCCATAGAGGTATACATAGACGACATGATTACAAAATCTTTAGAGGCCAAGCAACACCCAAAAGATTTACGCCAAACTTTTCAGGTAATTAGGAAGAACCAGATGAGACTAAACCCTACAAAGTGTGCTTTCAGGGTAGCATCAAAAAGTTCCTGGGGTTCATGGTACATGAAAAGGGAATTGAGGCTAATCCCCAGAAGATCAAGGCCATACTAGACCTCAAGTCTCCCACAACACTCAAGCAGGCACAGAGATTGACAAGCTAAATAGCAGCATTGAACCAATTTATATCTCTGTGCCTCCCATTCTTCAAAATTATCAAACAGGTAAAGAAGCTAAAGTGGGATGACCAAAGCGAGTTGGCTTTCCAAGCCTTGAAGGAATACTTGGCTAGTTCCCCTCTACTGGTCAAGCCCCTCATGGGGGAAGAGCTCCAACTTTACCTAGCCGTCTCAGAAGCTGCCACTAGTGGGGCATTAGTGAAAGAATGCAGTGACGGAATACAGAAACCGGTGTACTATGTGAGTCGTGCTTTCACCAAGTCTGAAAAAAATTATACCCTCTTGGAAAAACCCGCCTATGCCTTGGTGACTGCAACCAGAAAACTCTGGCCCTATTTTCAGGCACACACCATCGTGTTAGCCATCGATCAGCCCTTACGACAATTCCTCCAGAGACCGGATGTGTCAGGCAGGCTAGTTCTATGGGTCCTAGAGCTCACCCAATTTGACATCAAATACAAGCCAAGGTCCACGATCAAAGCACAGGCCTTAGTCGACTTTGTAGTGGAGCTCAGCGTGAATCCGGACCCAGTTACTAAGCCCGACCCTAGTCCGAATCAGACCAATCTTAACTGGCCTGAAGATAACAAGACCTGGATTCTATACAAAGATGGGTCATCAAGTCAATCAGGATGCGGAGCTGTAACAGTTGTGATAGACCCGGAAGGAGTCGAATGCAACCGCTGCTTCAGGTTAGAGTTCAAGGCCAGTAATAATGAAGTAGAATATGAAGCCTTACTAGCGGGAATGGGAGTAGCATAAGCCTTAGGGGCCGAATTCCTCCTAGACAAGAGTGATTCCCAATTGGAGGTCAACCAGGTGTTGGGGTTGTACCGGGCAAAAGGAGACAATATGGTAGCATATCTTGCTAAAGTCCGAGAAGTAATGTCAAGATTTAATTGCGTACCCCGAGAGAAAAATCACCGAGCAGATGTTCTAGCTAAGATCGCAGCAGGTGAGGGGCATACCCTACCAAGGGGGGTACCTCTCCAACTGATACCCTGTTCTGGCATAGCTAGGGTGTAAAGATCCTACCAGTCAACCGATTCACTTATTGGATGGATCCTATAGCGGACCACCTCCGAAGTAACACTCTACTTGTAGATCTAGACCAAGCACGCAAACTGAAGAGAATCGCTACTCGGTACTACCTTGTGGACGGATACCTTTACCACAAAAGGAAATCCCTCCCTCTACTTAGATGCCTTCACCAAGATGATGCTACCTGGGCACTTAAGGAGGTACATTCAGGGGACTGTGGTAATCATGCAGCAGGCGAGACACTATACATCAAGATGCAAAACAATTCGCACAATCTTGCGAAGCTTGCCAAAAAACAGCAAACTTCCATCACCTCTCCCTAGAAAGGCTCTCCTCGATCAGTACACCCTACCCCTTTGCAATCTGGGGACTAGATCTAATAGCCCACTTCCTACTGCACCCGGCCAGACCAAACATAGTGGTAGCAATAGACTACTTCACTCGATAGGTGGAAGCTAAGGCACTTGTTAGGATAACTGAAGAAAAGACCACCGGTTTTGTTAAAGAGAGTATCGTTTGCTATTTCGGTACCTCGATGGCCATCATAACTGATCTGGGAAAGTAATTTGATAATGCCAAATTCAGAGAATTCTGCGAAGATCGAAACATTGATCTTCGATTTGCATTAGTGGCACACCCTCAAACCAATGGGTTGGTAGAAGCTACCAATAAGACAATAAAGAAGCTTCTAAAGAAAAAGCTCCAACAGAAGAAGGGGTTATGGGTTGAAGAATTGCCCAATGTGTTATGGGCGTACAGGACAACTAGGAGGACTACAACAGAGGAAACCCCTTATTCATTAGTATTCTGAACTGAAGCAGTCTTACCCATCGAACACAAGCTTATATCTTTTCAGATTCAAAATTATGAACCAGAAGATAACGAGGCTAAGTTAAGAGCCAATCTGGACCTACTTGAGGAGAAACAAAGCAAGATCGCTGAATGGGTAGCAGTATACTAGACTAAGATAGCCCGACACTTCAACAAAAGAGTGAGGATCCGTAACTTCAAAGAGGGAAACTTGGTTCTTAGGAAGGTAACCCAGAACACACGAAAAAGATTTGACGGGGTCCTTGCTCCTAACTGGGAAGCCCCTATCTGATTAAAGCAATGTTCCGGGGTAGTTCCTATAAGCTTGAGGACATGGAGGGATACCCGATGGATCACACATGGAATGTTGATCACCTTAGGAAATTCTAACCTTAAAAATTCAATTTACATCGGCTGGAATACACACCCCGATTTTATCTTGTACTATTTGAAAAAAAAATTGAATAAAGTCAGTTATCTCTCCTACATGATTCTCCAATGATCACTATGCAAGATCGCCTACATAATTCTCCTTGCCGCCTTGGTCGGGGTATACCCTCTTTTGAAAAGCCTGGTGCTAAAGTAGCCTAAGTTCCCTACTAGGACTGATAATTTTTGCCAATACTGACTCACCTCAAGACCAGGAAATAGCCTTAAGGTGCTTCTTCTGCCTTGGTCGTGGAATACCCTCCTCCAAGAAGATTCTGATATATCAGACTAAGGACCCGAACTCGTGGCCTTAGTTGCCCGCGGCATCCTCCAGACAGGAAATAGCCTTATAGCGCTCTTGCTGCCTTGGTCGGGGTATACCCTCCTCCAAGAAGGATATGATACACCAGACTAAGGATCCGAACTCACGGCCTTAGTTGCCTGTCGTATCCTCAAGACCAGGAAATAGCCTCAAGACGCTCTTGCTGTCTTGGCCGAGGTATACCCTCCGCCAGGAAGCCTGGTGCTAAAGTTACCTAAGTTGCCTACCAGGACAGACCATCAGAAGGATCGGGACACCTTTTCAAGATACTCAGCTCCTTACTCCTCCGTCTCTCCAAGAAAGAATGACATTAGGGTATTCAAACTAACTTAGTCAGGGTATACCCACCTCCGAGAGGCCTGATGCTAAAACAATCTAAAATTGCCTATCAGGATAGAATCAGGATACCTAGCCGAGATACCTGATGACTTGCTTCTTCTGAAGATACTTATAGCTGAAGTAGGCTTGATTATCAATTGGGATATCCAGAACCTCAAACTACTGCATACTTATTAAAAACCAACTAAAGAAAGGGATGTGTCCACCTGCTAGATCCCATTGATGTTTACAACGACAAGTTACATGATCGTTATATGGCTCAAGTATCCCGATCATGAAGCAGGTCTCCAAAGTTAGTTCCATTCGTTTACAAGTACGGAAGCTGCAGGATCTACCCTAAATCAAGATCTCTCCTAAGTCAAGATTTTTCCTAAAGTCAATATTTTTCTAAGTCAATTTCCTTCTAAATCAAAAGAGCAAGCAAGAAATAATTTGTTTCAACAAATAAAAATCTTTTATTTGACAGACGGGGTGCCTAACTCCCTTTTAAAGGCTACAAATATATATATATATATATATATATGAAAGACAAGTCAGGCGTCTTTCTTCTCCCCCAAGTTCTCTCCCTGACTGGCTGCTTCTTCCCTAGACACCTCAGCTACAGAATCAGGCTGGGTCTCTTTGACTGTAAGAACCATAGATCCAGCTGAAGCATTTTCTTCTCCCTCGATTGCCAAACTACTCTTGTCTGCCTCAACTAAGGAATTTCGGTTCCATCTGCATCTTCTTCTTCCTCCTATACTAGAATAACTTATAAAGGAGGCACGATGTGCTATGTTTGTCCTTTCTGAGTAAAGAGAGGGTCAGTCAGAGTAGAAAGGCTAGACCTCCGGCCTGGATGGGCATCGTCATATGGAGAATCTTCATGAGCCTAATGCTCACCCACAAGTTAGGCAGCCTTCGCCATGATCGGTCCTCAGTCCCAATTCAAGGCCACTTAAAGATCAAATGGAGGAGGCAAAGTCGTGGCCACCTCTTAGCATGCAGTGAAATACCCATCTTCAAAGGAATGACCTTCCTAGTCCTCCAAGTTCTGCACTGTCTCCCTTAAAAGATGGTTTTCATTCTACAACAGCTTTTTCTCAATTTTTAGGCATTCCCTCTCCTCACTCTAACGTAGGGACCGGACTGTTTTGGTATCCAGGCAACGTAGGTAGCACTATGCCTATACCATGGCAGCCTGCCTACCATCTTCAGATGCTTTAGCCGCTTGAATTAAAGGGGCCACACTTTGCTGGGCTTGAGCCAACTCCTGCTGGGTATCATCTAGATTGGCTTGAAACCCTATGTAGGCTTCCTTCAAAGTCAGCAGCTATTTCTCTATGGCCAAAGCAAATTTAAAAACCCTGCAAGAAGAAGAAGAGTCAATACCTATAGAAAAGAGAAGAGAATAACAAGGGGAGAAGTAGAATGCTACCTCAGCCAATATAGAAGCCCCTTTGGCCGCTAGAATTTCTGTAAGAAGTTTCGCCATGTTCATTAAACTTCTTCCAGGGTAGGATGCTATGAACCGGGATACCACCTCGTCGTGGGAAGCACCTCTTGACCCCGATCTCGAAGGAACATCTGCGGCGGGATAGTAGGTGGGAGTAGCTTCCATCTTTGTAATTCCAGGCTGTTCCCTAGAAGGCAATACCGTTGGAGGAGGATTAGGAGAAGTGACCACAGCAGGAGGAGCAGCAACCTTTCTGGTCTTCTTTTGGGGTTGTTCTGTGGAGCCCCGGGCCTTTGCAACTCGAGCTAGCATTGACCTTATGGATTGGCGTCCCGAGGTACGAATAGAAAGGTGAGTAGGAGCCCTAACAAGCAATCCCATAGAAGCAGAAAGAGGCAAAAGGACCTTGGCTGGAGGTTTAGCCAAAACAGAAAGAGGAATAAGGACCGCGTCAGACAAAGTAGTTGTGACCTGGGCAGCATTGGAGGGAGAAGGAGGAAGAGATGGGACAGGAGAGGTAGAAGGAGGTAAATCCACACCTCCTGTCCATGTCCCGAATGAAGTAGGAGAACCGATCACTAGCGGGGTAGCAGAGACTGTTAAAAAGAAGATAGCTTAGTAAGGAAGTGAGATTAAAAAATGCACATACATGAAAAAAGAAAACAGATGAAGTTTCTATACCTGGAAACGTGTAGGAGATCCAAAGTACGATATTGCACATTGATGTACCCCTTTTTTAAGATCATTCCCAGAATATCCCAGGATTCTAGAGAAAGCACCCCCTTCGTCCAATTGTCTATAGCTGTGAATTGGGTTGGGACGGGGTACTCGAATCCCCTAATATAGGTCGTATTCCCCCATTCGCCTTTGACAACGAACTACTCTTCCTTCCATGGCGGAGCATATTTAACATTCGCACCAGGAACGATGAACTTCATCTCGTTGGAGGCCCTCAAATAGAATTGACCCCGTGGTACTAAGTTCGCTATCTGAAATAAGTAACGCAGCTCGTCAAAGCCCAACTCCTTGTCTATGTTGTCCCTCGCACACTACTCCCTCCAGAGCACTAAGAAGCCTGTCAAATACTTCCAAAAACCCGACTAGATCTGGAGAGGTGCCAATTCTAGAGCGACCAAAGCCTAGTGAAGGGTCAGATAAAGAGGGAGTCGGACTCCGCATTCAAAAGCCGCTTTATGGATGAGGAGAACATCTCGCGGCGGGGTGTAGACGTCATATCCCTGATGAGGAAGGGAGAGATCAATGTCATCCGGGATTCGATACTCCTCCCGCAGCTTTGCTAGGGTCTCCACTGTACACACAGAATCGGGAATGATACGCCCATCGTGAAAGGAGGCGAAAGAACCGGTATGCACCGCGGATAATGTAACGACTGGCGTATCACCAGTCTCCTCTACCGCACCACCAACCCTGGTATCTTCTTCGTCGGTGAGGTGAACCGGGTCCTCTTGCATATTGTGGAAACGAGACCCGATTCTTAGGTTCCTTATAGAATGACGGCGTAACGGCGTAACGGCATCAGTTAGTCACCGGACTCGTCCACTTCGTTTCGACCTCTCTTTTTTCCCCGCGGTATTAGAGAACCCGCCTCGGATCCCCTCTTAAGAAGATCATCGAGACTGGCGGGTGAAGAGGGCAAATCGGAACGAGGTTCAGAGGAAGTGGGATAAAGACCTGGGAAGGAACTGGAAGTTTTGAAGGAGACGCCATTAGAAAAGAAGGAAGAAAGTCTAAAAGATTGCTGGTAAGAAGAAGAAGAAAGAAAAAGGCTAGGGTCTTTTCTTTGCTTCTTGTGAATTTGAAAGTAATGAAGAAAGGTAGCTGGAATTCTGGGTTACTTATAGACAGAGACAGTCGGTAACACACAAGGAAACTGAAATTGATGAGGAGTTTAACCGGTAATGTGCTAGAAAACCAGAATTGATAGGGAGTGGATAACCGGAAATGTGCTTGGAAGATGTGCCAATGGCGGTTTTGTACTAATCGCGCCAAAACGGCTTGTTTTTTAAATCCCCAAGCCTATCACCATCTGACAAGTGGCTAAAACAAAATGATTACCAACGTATCTAGGTGGGATTTCCTTCCCGGCTATGATACCTAACCGGACAGCAGACAGACAAGGTAGAAAATCCTTCAAGCAAAAATGGAATCCTGACTCCAACCCCGATAAGACAGCGGTGTTCAAGTCAGGGGGGACTTCTGTTAACCACCAAAATTGGCAAAGGAAAAAAGAAGAATTTTCCACCCGGATACAAGGAAGAAGCACAGGCCGAGATACCATCTAGGTACTCCTAAAAAAAAGAATACTAGATCGAATCTAGGTACCTACCTCCTCCCTCGGAGTAACCCCAACAAAGCCTAGCAATCTCGATGACCCCTAAAACGTTCCAACGTGGAGTTCAACTCAGAATCCTATCACGGAGCTCAATTGGGTACCCCGCTACTGCACCAGACAGGTATCCCGTTACTAGATTAACAGGATACCCCGCTACTACTTCAGCAGGGTATCCTGCTGTCACATCATACGTGCATCCAAAAACAACTTCAGTTGAAATATCCCGTTTCTACATCCAACCGGGTACCCCGATGCGAGAACAACCGATATCAAGATACCCCTTTGACCAAGCACCTAACTAGGAAAGCATCAAACTAGCAAAATGTGGGGTACACGAGAACCCAGATGAACCCAAATACCTCCTGGGATCCTCTCGCCAGATAACCATGAGAAATACTCACAGAATTATGTATCCATATGTTCTGACAGACAGGTCTTGAAGCTCCAAGGTTAGGGGAATGAAACGCGGTCGTTCATCTCCCAATGAAAAGGTAGACTCCTTCCCGCCTCTAAAGAATTCCATTTGAATAAGAAGTCCATTAGTACTAGAATCCTCTCAAAAATGAATCGCTTGATTCGGATAATTAAATCTTCTACAAAATTGTCTTGGGACTGCCAAAACCCTAGACTGAAATTGTAGGAGTGCATGGTAAGAAACGAACCTATATATACGACGCTATATTCACCAAGAGGGGGATCGAAAATTCGCCTCCCCAAATCTTACACTCGTCTTCAGTTCTACTTATCGGCAAGTAGGAGCATGCCATCTCCATCACTTAACAGAAACCATGAATACCGCCACATATCGTCATAGCCCAAATTTCATCAGTTGTTTCCATGTTTTTATCAATAAAATCATACCTGTTAATCTTTTCTTGGATGAGTTTTAGTTGTTTGACAGAAATCTTGGTCCTTAAAGTTGTTATTTGGAGATTTAGCCTAGTGATAATTTTCCATCAACAATATATATATATATTAAAAGCAATTATGTATTAAAATTTAAATTGTTCCTAGGCCTAATACAATTGTTTCTAGACCTGTAAAATCTTTCCTAGGTTCAGGCGTTAGTGGTCAGCCACATCATCAATACTGAGGCTGATAAGAAGGAACTAAGCCGAGGAAGTTTAATGCCTCGGAATCGGTACTTTGAGCCTAGAAATAACTCCTAGGCCCATGGTGGATTTAATTTTGAATTAAATATATATTCTTAAAAAAATTCTTTTTTTTTTCCCGATTGCACAGGATGTTTTTGAAAAGCGGTGTGCACCCATTGAACTCTATTTTGGAAGTGTAAAGCTAATACGAGAGATCGAGTCAAGCAACGACAACAACTTACAAGTTTGTGAAAGGATTCTTAGGCATTTAGGGGTTCATATTTGAAAGGGTTGTTTGCTATATCTATTGTGATGGGGAGCGATGTACTTGTTTGACCGTTTGATGATGTCGAAACTTCATGTACAGATTTCCATTGATACCCTTCATCGTTGAACGGTGCCGATCATTGAGATTATTGCGGGGCCCCCTAAATTTCGTTTACGAAGGTAAACTGTAAGGCCTAGGAACCATTCCTAGGCCCAGAAATAATTGTTCCTAGGCCTATAAAATTTTTCCTAGGCTAAGGGGTTTTTGTTCGCCACATCATCAATATTGACACATGTTAAGACATTATAGGGTGGAAGTGGATTACAGATGGATCCCACTAAGTGTTTTTCTTCTCAATACAGGCTGGATCTCATTTGTTGTCACATCATCAATAATGGGTCTTCTTTTTAAAGAATGGGTCTTCCTATTTATTTGGGTTTCTTTTCCCCACAATGGGGCTAAATTAAAAAAGAGAAAGTGGATCCTTTATTTTTTTTACTTTTTTCCAAACAATCATTACTCTTCTTTAAATTATTATTATTATTATATATATATTATTAAATACATTATATAATATATTTTAAATATCAACACTATCAATAATTATTTAACAAATTATAATTAATTTAAAATAAAACAATTTATTAATTTAAAATTAGCACAACCGAATTCCAAATTTATTTTACTCACTTTTCTCTTTAAAATATTGTTCTCCAGCTTATCAAAATAATTCCAATGGTATATTACGAGTGAAAATCGGATATCGTTTGCCCCCTCAAAAGTCGTATTCAGATTCACATATAAAAGTTGAAAATCTTTACATGCTGAAACGTCAACATCTTTACACGATGAAAATCTTTACATGCTGAAATGTTAAAATCTTTACACGATAGAAATCTTTACACGCAGAATGCATCTTTACACTATTTCAATGTGTAATAATCATGGATACCTCCTTTTTTTTCTATTTTTCAATCTCTTCAAATTTTCAATTTTCTAAAATAAAAATAAAACATTTTTTTTCAAACTTCCATTTTTTTTAAATAACAATTAAAATTATTCTTATTTGTCCATTATAAATAATTATTTAAATTTAAAATTTATTATGAAATTATATTTTTTTTTATAAAGTATATATTAAAAGCAATTAATTATTTATATTCATTAAATTTTAATATTTAAATTTAAATAATACAAAAAATATTTATATATATATATTAAAAGCAATTATGTATTAAAATTTAAATTGTTTCTAGGCCTAAAACAATTGTTCCTATGCCTATAAAATCTTTCCTAGGCTTAGGTGTACTTCCTTGCCATGGTTTTCTGTACATTCAAGGCCCAACTGAGGATACATTCGAAAATGAACCACCAATAATCAATCAATCATAGGCTCGTGGCATCCATTCACAGGCTTATATCAATCAATCATAGGCTCAAAAACATACATGCATTAATCTTCATCTGTTATGATCGATCTTTAAAGTAATGAAGAAATATTACACAAACAACCAAAAGAAAACATAACCAAATAGTTTCATAATGATGTTAAGAAACTAGATAAAAATAATTTAAGAAAATAGATAATGACAACGCAATGTCATTTCCAAAAACTTACCGAATCCACTTGCTTATATCAATCTATCAAAGGCAAAATACATGCATTAATTCCCAGCAGATGATTTCTAGGCTCATGGCATCCAATCCCAAGCTTATATCAATCAATCATAGGCTCACAAAATACATGCATTATTCCTAGTAGATGATTCCTAGGCTCATAACATCTAGTCTCAGACATATATCAATCAATCATAGGCTCAAAAGCATACATGCATTAATTCCAAGTTGATAATCCCTAGGCTCATGACATCCATTCTCAGGGTTATATCAATCAATCACAGGCTCAAAAGCATACATGCATTAATTCCAAGTTGATAATTCCTAGGCTCATGGCATCCATTCTCAGGTTTATATCAATCAATCATAGGCTCAAAAGTATACATGTATTAATTCCCAGCAGATAATCACTAATAGAAAATGATTAGGCAGTAATTATGGCTTGATTATACATTTATAACCCGAGTTGATAGAAAATGATCAAGCATACATGTTGATTGAAATAACCCGAGTTTTTGACTCGTATTTATAGTAATCGAAGAACAAGCTCAAAATTACTAATAGAAAATGATCAGGCAGTAATTATGGCTTGATTATACATTTATACGTGTATACAAGGAAGTAAATATCAATAATCAATGACATTCCTCATATATTCAAGGATATTGGAAATGGGTCATAACATACTGATTTATCGGTGCCATAAAACCCCTTTCAACTTTTAGATTATCTCTTTTTCTTGATTAAGGAAACTATATAATTAACAAAATTGCACTATTTCCGGATAGTGCTATCAAAATTACATAAATATTCCACGCCATGAATTATGGACAAATCTAGAATTGCCTTTACATATGATTATAAACCGTGTCACTTGATTCAATATGCCAATTAATTAACATATATCATCATACTTAAAATTGTTGATCGTACCGAGTTTTGTTGAGAACTCGTGCCCAAAAATCTCCTCAAACCCCTTTTGATGGTGATCGTACCGGTCATTGCTCGGATCATACACCACCACACATCCCCCCCACACCCCCCCCCCCCCCCCCCCCCCCCCCCCCCCCCCAAACATCAAGCTCATCCAACACCTGCATTCCCAAAAATCAATTCATAAACTACCACCAAGTTGAATACAAAAACAATCCCACAATAAACAACTCAAAAGGGAACAAACTTTAGAAGCTAAAATAGGTCATTTTAGCTACAGAAACTTGAAAACCGAATGAAATTAATCACAAGCTAAAAATCCCACAACAAAAAATAATATATGTATCATTTTGTATATAGGTTAACAACCTGAAGACAGAAAAAAAAAAATACTTATAAAAATAAGAGATCTACCTAATCAAAATAAACAAAATTATATAGGAAATCCAAAGAAGAAGCAATCCTTTAATGTATTTTAACACAGGACCACAGATGAATGTAAGAAGTAAGAACATCCTTTATGTACTGTTTCATGTCATTGAAAGAAATTGGTTTATGCCAATTTATAAGAGCATTGCTCTACTACAAAACAACTAGAAATTGGTTAAACAGTGGATGAGAATATCAAATTTTGCAGGAACTTTTCCAATCTTATTTGAATCAAAACAAAAATAGCCTCACAGATGGATAGCATAGCATAAACACAATTCTTGGCATAAAGCTACCTTTCGTAGCAGCGATTATAAGGAGTACTGTTGATCTGTTCACTTCTTACCCAGAAAACATAAAGAAGAACAACAGTATATCTATTTAATGACAAATATGTAGCAGGCACAAGGAATCAGTTGTAAAACTTTATTTTTCATGTCGTTTTTGTTGTCAATTTGCATTTACTAGTTGCTTAAACAATATACAGACACAAACATTTCTGCTACAATTCTGGTGTAAGCAAAATGGATTTTTCTCATCAACTTCAGAGTAGAATTACATATAAAAATACAGCAAACCAAATTCTACACACAAATTCCAATGCTCACTAAAAATGAAATATTTAAACAAACTACTAACTTGTAAACAAGACCAACACTACTGAGTTTGGTAGAGAACCCATGCCTAAAAATCTCCTCAAACCCCTTTTGATGGTGATTCTACCGGTCATTGCTCGGATCATACACACCCCAACATCAAGCACTGCATCAAGCTCATCCAACACCTCCATTCCCAAAAATCAATTCATAAACTGCCACCAAATTGAATACAAAAACAATCCCACAATAAACAACTCTAAAAGGAACCAACTTTAGCAGCTAAAATAGGTCATTGTAGTTACAGAAACTTGAAAACCGAATGAAACTAATCACAAGCCAAAAATCCCACAACAAAAAAAAGTTTCAATTTTTCAATCAAAGAGAAACGTGGACACCTTTGAATCACGGGTGCAGGTGATTTGAGTATTGGAGAACTTGTCAATGAGGCGAATCATGAAGCAGCCGAGAGCCTTGTCACAGTGGAAGCTACCGTTGTGGGTGCTGACACGCTTGAGAGGCGTGTTAATGGGAGAGGAAGTGGAGAACCCAGGAGAGGAAACGTGTGTAGTTGACGGGGAAAACATGGGAGCTGCTGCTCGGAGAGGAAAACAAGAGCAAGTGAAGAGGTTTTTGTGAGAGTTGAAGTTGAATTGGAAAATTAGGGTTCCATATAAAAGTGAGTTTTGTGGGAAACAGATTGGGGAGGGTAATTGAGTAAACTTTTACAAGTTTAAGAGTGGTGCTATTGGCACACCCCCTATCTTTCTATTTATGCCCCACTTTTTTAATTATGCAGTATTTTTTTTTTTCCTTTATCAAAATTACTTAAAAGGAGATACAATTTAAGGAAAAAAAATATTCTACAAAGTAAACCTATTAAAACCCCACATTCCTTTTCAAAAAAAATAAAATAAAAAATAAAAAAAATAAAATCATGTTCTTTTAAAACTTTTTTTTTTTTTTTTATTTTTTTATTTCTTAACTCTTAAACCCTAAATTTTGCTTCTTACACACACACAAAAATATTATGAAATAGTTTTTGAAAGATATCAAGTATATGTAAGAATCGTTCTTTAGAATGATATTAAGCTATCGTTATGTTGAAGCAAACCTGTTATTTTTTTTTTTTTCTCTTCCACCATGAAATAAGAAGAAGAAAAAAACTCAAAATAAAATAAAATAATAAGAAGAAAAAATAAATCATTAATGGAGGTGAGAGAAATATGTATACAGAGATCAAAGATGTGGTGTATTAAGTTTGAAAAATAAGTAAATCGGGTAGTTTTGGAAATAAATCAAAACAATTAATAAAAACATTTAATTTAATTTTATTAAGTCAAAATTTTAAAAAGTGGGGCATAAATAGATTGGTAGGGGGTATGCCAATAGCACCACTCCAAGTTTAATTGAATAAAATATTTAACAAGGGTATTTAAAGAAATTCCAGGTGAAAGGTCTTAAAAGGCATTGTGGTAAATGGGGTTGTCCAAACGGCTATATATGCAATTTTTTTTTTCAATCAGCCATTTTCTAGAAAGTGAATGTTGGAAAAGGCTATAACCTTTAATTTCTACTAAAATTAATTTTAAGAGTTTTAGGTCAGATCAACGGAGGATTCATATCCTTATTATAAACATCTATGGTATTCGATAGAGTTGAATCTTTACTGTGAATCATAATTAGGTAATATATATATATATATATACAATTTGAAGATAAGAAACAAAAGAATAGTGAGATATGGGGTATTTTAATTGTTTAAATGTGTGCTCAGTATGACTCATAAAAGGCTGATGAGGCACCGCTTGTGAGCACCATTGAGGAGAGAACGTATGGCTCGTGGCACAAAATCCGGGGTAAGGCTGAGAAAGTAGCGGCACGAGGTTTTGGTTTTGTTTTTATTTTCTTGTTTCTCAAATATATCTCTCTCTCTTCCTTTCACACTTGTGTCTAAAGATAAATGTATTGCGTATAAAGCCCCAAAAAACTGATTTGAACTTATCTGAAAAGAAGGTTAGGGAAATGAAACTTCCCTGAAAAAAGACCTGAAACCACATGGGGGGTTATCTTCATATTCATAAACGGCTCATCTCTCTGAAGGTGTGAATTTGCTTCGCCTCATTTGTGATCGCTCACTGCAATTTAGTACGTTTAGGTGAAGTTCTAATGGCGTCAATTGTTAATTTATTATTGTGGTTTGGTTGAGATTCTGTGATTTTGGTTAGTGAATATAAAGAGGTCGCTTTCTTTGATGGGTTTTAGGTATTATTGTTTTTATGTTATTTTTTAATTTCGTTAATGTTGATAGAATTAAGCAGATGGTTTATGTTGCTTCTCTGTTGAGGATTTGATTTGATAGCTCACAAAAGCGGGCCCTTTCTCTTTTGCTTCCTTAAATCTACCCACTTGTACTTATCCGTACACAGAAACCGTACCCATCCTGCACTAATTTTTTTCACTATCTGCCGGCAACAGAAGAAGAAGAGTTCCAAGTTGCAACTTGAAATGAATAGCTTACAACTGCATGGTGAAGATGTACATGCGGCCAAAAACGAAGAGATTCAAACTGGTTTTGAAGAGAGGGAGATCTGGCTTGATAGACAGCCAGATGATCTGCTTAATGTAGATGATACTAGTATTTTGTATGGAGACTTCCCACCTCTTCCTGATTTTCCTTGCATGTCTTCCTCTTCATCTTCTTCGTCAACTCCGGCGCCGGTCAAGGCTATCGCCAGCTCCTCCACATCATCTTCTGCTTCTTCGTCGTCTTCTGCTGCTTCTTGGGCAGTTTTGAAGTCCGATACAGATGAAGATATGGACAAAAACAGTCATGGTTGTGGTGATCATTTTGGAGTTGGAGATGCATCTCTAGCAGCTTTGTCTTCTACGGCATCCATGGAGATACCTCAGCCTTGTGATAATTGTAATGAAGGTGTTGATTGTATGGATGTTATGGAGAATTTGGGTTACATGGATCTGCTTGATAGCAATGATTTGTTTGACCCTTCTTCAATGTTTAATCAAGTAGACATGCCATTGGAAGATTTTCAACAGGAACAACACATGACAGTTCAGGAACAGCCACAACAGCAACAACAAGAGTTGATGATGATGATGCAAAGTGGTCACGAAGATGAAGAAGCTTCAGATGATCTAGCCATGATGTTTTTAGATGGAGCCTCCGATGATCTAGCCGCGGTGTTCCTAGATTGGCTGAAAACAAACAAAGAGACAGTTTCTGCTGATGACTTGAGAAGAGTCAAAATCAAGAAATCAACTATAGAGTGTGCCTCTAGGCGTTTGGGTGGAGGAAAAGAAGCCATGAAACAACTCTTGAAACTAATTCTTGAGTGGGTGCAAACCAACCATCTTAATAAAAGGCGAAGCCATGAATCCAATGATCATCTTTTCCAACAATTTCAAAACCCTAGTTGTATCAATCCTATACCTATCACACCTGAACCAACCCAGTGTTTCACCCCATCATCACCATGGATCGGACAACCTTCTTATATTCCTGATCCGGCAACTGTGATGCAGGCTTTTCCATCTGTTCGTGGGTATATGGGTGACCCGTTTGCAAATGGATCTCCGAATATGAATAGCCATAGTTATCCACCCCAAACAGAATTTAATATGCTTGACTCTGCTCAGTCATGGTCACCTTCTCAGTTCGCTCTGGCTTCTCACTACAACACATTTCCAGATAACAACAACATCCATCCCACTCCGCCGTTTACTCAGTATCCGTACCCATATCATCTTCATGGACATGGTGGAGATCAAAGGCCGATGGGGTCAGGTTCCTCTGCCACTAAGGAAGCTAGAAAGAAAAGGATGGCAAGGCAGAGAAGGCTTTCTACGCACCCGAGGCATCATCATCATCACAACAACCAGCAAAATCAAAGTGCAGACCAGCATGCAAGGTTTGGCAGCGACGCTTGCAACCCTGCCAACGCCGGCAACTGGGTCTTCTGGCCCCCTGTCACTGGCAGTGCGGGCTCAACCTCATCGGTGCTACCAATGCAACCACAGAACTACCAGCGGCAGGGCACATCCGATAGGCGACAAGTGGGTGATCATTTTACCTGTTTTGATTGTCCATAGCTGAATTATATATGAATAGATGCAGATATTAGTTTTAAAATAATGTATAGTTAATATGTCCTTTTTATTTAGGGTGGATGGAAACCTGAGAAGAACCTGAGGTTTCTTTTGCAAAAAGTATTGAAGCAGAGCGATGTCGGAAATCTTGGAAGAATCGTGTTGCCAAAAGTATATGCACTTTTACGTCTGTAGCAGTTTAATTTGTTGGTAATCAATCAGTTGATGAAGGAAGGATTAATGAGTGTTGTTTGTTTTAATGTAAAATTTGTATAGAAAGAAGCAGAAACACACCTCCCGGAACTGGAAGCAAGAGATGGCATTTCGATTGCCATGGAAGACGTTGGAACTTCTCGTGTCTGGAACATGCGCTACAGGTATTCATAAATTTTCCTAATTATTTAATTGGCCTCCATTTTTCCTGTGTTTTTACGAAATTCTAAATCACATTTTTTTGAGAATTTTTTTTCTCTTTTGGAGTTTCAGATTCTGGCCAAACAACAAAAGCAGGATGTATCTCCTTGAAAACACAGGTGGATATTTGAGATTTGGCATTATAATACTCTGGACAATACTCTTCTCATAATTTTCATTCATATTCATTCAGGAGATTTCGTCAGAGCAAATGGTCTTCAAGAGGGAGATTTCATAGTCATCTACTCGGACATCAAATGTGGCAAATATGTAAGAACCATCATATATATATATATATATAGTCTTTTATTCTCATATTTTATATATACAGAACCTAATTAGAATATAAATATAAAATCAATTTCGCAGTTGATACGAGGAGTGAAGGTACGGCAACAAGGACCAGGACCAAAATCCGAGAGCAAGAGGCCTGGAAAATTGCATAGAAACCAACATGCAAACTCTCCAGCTCGTCTTGGGAACGCTTCGTCATCTTCACCAATCACTCAAACAATAAATTAAGAGAGAAACATACCCTTTCATGCAACAAAATGGACGGTTAGGATCATCTAGGGGTGTAGGTTATGTTAATTATTAGCCTTTGGCCTTGATTATCTGTGCCAATCCACCTCGCTTTCTCAGTCAAATGCTTGATCCATATCACAACTGTCGAGACTATTAAGAAGGCGGGTTTGAGGACTTTGGCTCTTGACGCCGGTTGACTAGCTCACTCAGTGATACTGTATGTCGTTTTAACGTGTGTTTTTTTTTTTACGTTTTGGTGTCCTTTTAATCTCTTAAAGGCACACCATATATACACTGTTTATGGCTGTTATTTATATACTTCGGTAAAAGTAAAGCCAACTTCATCGTATAAAATACTCCCGTGTAAAGCTAGAACAGATGATGTTTTTTTTTTTTTTAAATTTAAAGCAAGATATTGTACTAAGTGTATAATAATATATTGAATTTTCTTTCATTTTTCAGTTGATGAAATAAAGGGAAAAAATATTTTATGTAATATATATAAGGAAAAGGTGGTAGAAACTAGGGATGGATTATAAGTTTCCCTTTCAAAGTTTCAAAATCGTGAGCCTTCGTAATTAGGCTTGACAACCTCTCCGAACTAATCAAAAATAGGTAGGAGAAAGTGAATCCCCCTTGTTGACCTTTATCGAATCCCCCTCATCGACCTAATAAAGCCATAGACGTCACCATTCAACACAAAAGACTCAGAAACGGATGAGACACAACTCATGCTGTGACCAACCCAAGTACTCTTTGACTGTGACCAACTCTTTGACTGTGACCAACCCAAGTACTCTTTGAAAAACCCCCCCGCGGGGGGGGTGGGGGGTTTGGTTTAAATAAGTGTACGTCAAAATTCTCGCAATTTTTTTCTATACAACCAATTTATACACATTTAGAATATTTAACAAGTACATTATGACAAGTGTTAAAACAATACAAATTAAAGTATGTAAAGAAACTAAAAGCACTAAAATCACTTCTTTTATACACAACCAATTTATACACATTTAGAATATTTAACAAGTACATTATGACAAGTGTTAAAACAATACAAATTAAAGTATGTAAACAAACTAAAAGCACTAAAATCAACACGACAAAATTTTACTCGGTAAAAGCTCCGAAGAGGAAACATCCACATGTTGATACCACAATCACTAGCAAACCGCAATTCACTATGACGAATAAAAAATACACACTCAAAAAGCAATCAACACATGATCTACTCTCTAAGATAACACTCATATTCTACCCTCGGGCCTTGTGAATCACTTTGCTTGCCTCCTATCCAAGATGTGACCAATACACCTCTAGGAAGAAACTTCATATCCAAGACCCTCACGTCTCTAGGAAGATTCCTTGCTTATCTATCCGGATCCTCTCGATCCTAGACAAGGCTTCTTGCATAGTTATCCGGATCTTTCTAATCTTAACTTAGACTTCTTGCTTGGCTATCCGGAATACTTTCCTAGCCAAGTCTTCTTGCTCAAGTCAAAGCTTCACTCATTTTGACAAAAGACTCCAACCTTTCAAAAGGAAATGATCTAAGTGAAATGCACACAAGCAATATGATGCAATCACAATCAAAAAGAGTAAGTAGATCAAACACACTCTATGAACATGCAATTAGAGAACTAGATTATGTTTTAAAAAATCAGTCACAAAGATATCTAGAAATCTAAGCATGTTAATCAAACAAGAACTAGATTAGAATAATAGAGATCACAATCAAAATATCCTAGTTTTTAGAACATATGAATAGGCCTAGAAATCAACAATCAAGCTCAAGAACACAAAGTATTTCTAGAATCAAGTTCATGTTCTTCAAGTTTATCAAAAGGATGTTCATATGAAATCACAAAGGATAAACTCAAAAATCAATCAAACAATTCTAATAGTTGAATCAAAATCATCATAAACAATTTTCCTTAATCAAATCAGAAGATCTATCAAGTTGATCATAAAAAAAATGGAAATAAGATGATTCACTTAAAAATGATGAACACACGAACTGAGATCAAATCAACGTGAATATCCTAGATATCTTTTAACTCTAAAAAGGCTTGGGAATTGTTCCTCTCTTCAACACCAACAATTTTGTCTTTTGAATCACTTGATTCGGAGTTGAAATGAGAGAGATATCACAAAAACAAAATGGAAGAAGTTATGAAGAATTATGCACAACATTTGAATTTAAATGGAGGGAAAAGAGATGGACAGAAGAGTGATATCCGACCACCAATAAGGGATCGCCACCTCAGCCTCTCGTAGAGGTGCGTAGGCCTCATGGGGGCAGAGAGGTGTCCTTCATGTGAGGCTCACACGTGAAGAAAGTGTCGTTTTGTGTGTATTTAAATTCACTTATCAAAAACAATTTATAAAAACATCACGAAGCCCTAAATGGCTTGGAAAGCACAAGTATGGTGGTAAGTAGGGTGTCGTCCACAAGGATCGGGACTAGCAAGGACTAGTTGATACTTTAGCAATATTCATGTTATAAATGAAAAAGTAAATTGTTGATGTTGTGAAATGTGAAATAACAAACAATTAAAACTACACTAGCAATGCAACCTAGAAATGGAATGCGAAATGGAATGAAAGATATGTATGATGGAGACTAATGAGTTAACAGACTTAGAAGCGAACATTTGGGCAAATGTAATAAACTCGAAAATATGCACTTTTTAACGAAAGTAGCCAATCTATGGTGTATAGAGTTGGCTATCTATCACTAGAAAGGGGCCAACCTAGGGTGTATAGAGAAGGCCTCCTACTAGGATTGATCCCTTTCAAGTAACTAACATAGGATGTATAGTGTTAGTTACTTGATTAGGACCTTAACAATGAATGCATGTATGTCTATCTAGGACTCAACCGATACTAGTTTAGCCAACCTAGGGTGTATAGTGAAGGCTTCTAATCCTCTCACGAGTGTTGTCCTAGGCTGTATAGTGACGGACACCCGATCGAGGTTAGGTGAAGAACACGGTTATCCAATCGGGATTCCGGAAATCCATCTATTCACATAAGTGGTAAACAACTACATAGGATGTATACATAATTGCCTATCTAAATAGCATCCAAAGAGAACTTGCAAGAGAGTGTTTCTAAGACAAGTAAATCCAAAGAAAATCCATTCATAATCTTGAATATAACAATAAAAGATAGACATATAGATGAAATAAAGTTTATATACCAAAGCCCAATCAATCACAAACTATCCATCAACTCTTTAGTGGGGATTTAACTACTCATTACAACAAATAAAACAAGAGAAAGGAAAGAGAAATAATCCTTGGAGATCATCTTCTTCCTTTAAATCCCTAGCTTCCTTAAGTTGAATAGCAAAAGTGAATGAGAGAGAGAGAATGTATTCCTCTATCTAGGTGGTTAAGTGGTGTAGAAAATCTAAGTCTAAAAACGTGGAGAGGTCTCTGATAATCAAAAGAGGTATATTTATACTATTCTCAAAAATAGGTCAGAAAATGCTGATGTGGCAGAATCTAGGCTCGAACTGCGCGGGTAGTGCACGGGTGTGCTTACTAGCACAATACCCGCGCACATGACAATTTACGATTCTTCAGCTTTAAAGTGCAGGTGAGTGCTGTTGGGACCTGTACTTTATTGATCTTCATCTGAACGGCTCCCAGGTTTCCATAAAGTGCGGTTTGTAGTGCGGGTGGGGACCCGCACTTTGAGCCATTCTGTGTTAGCTTTGCACTGGTAGTGCGTGGGTATGTTTACCAACACAGTACCCGCGCACTGAGGCTTATTTTCTTGCTTTCTAGCTTGTTTCGCATCTGAAATTCCCATTTTGCATCTCCAACACTTGAATTACATCAATTTCGTACAATTACCACATATGAGCCTATTAGACACGAAAAACAAGGAAAAACACACGAGAACGAGGCAAAGGACACGGATTTGAGGGCCAAAATATACAACATATTTGGTGCGATCAAATACCCCCAAAACAAACCTTTGCTCGTCCTCGAGCAAGCACAAGATAAAATAATTAAGACACTTAATAAAACCAACTCAAATGAAAAATTCCTAGACACCTAAACAACTATTTCAAAAAGGCCGCAAGTCCAACTATGATGTGATGTAAATATGTGAGATCAAGGGAAGTAAATATATGCACATGATCTAGAGCAACATGGAGATACCAAAGAGAGACTCACACGAACATGAATCCCACACAAAAAGGCACTCATGCATTAGGGACTACTTACTCCTATACTTCTAGCATAATTCGCTTCAATTCTAAAGCTTGCGTGGATTCTCTCTTTTCTTTCATCCTAGAGTCCTAAGTTCCACACAACAAAATATGCAAAAGAAAAGAATTATACATATAATTCAAGCAATGAACTATTCTAGGAAAGAACCACTATGCCATTGATGTGAAAGATCATATGTCAACCGATATTCCCAATCTAGACTCATTATGGATCAAAAATGGCTTTTCCTTTGGTTATAGCGTGGCTATAGGGTTTAATGCGGTGATACAAAGAATTTGGAAATTTAATAGTTCAAAATCACCAATCATGCTAGAATATATTAACACACCCATACATTGCTCTTTTTTCTTGATTGATCACTCACACTCTAGTGTCTAGGTATTCGTTTTACCCACATTTATGCTTCCAATGTTGTACTCCACATTGTGAGTACTTAGCATCACGAAATTCAAGCACCTTTTTCTTTTTCTCATTTTTTTTTGTTAATGGAAAATTATCACTGGGGTGAATCTCCAAATAACAACATCAAGGACCAAGACCGAGATAGACCCTGGTTGGAGGGGCATCACGTAGTTCGATACCAATGAAGCTCCTAACAAACCAAACAAGAGCTTACACCGAAAAAACTAATAAGCATGATTTTATTTATAAGAACATGTGTACAACTAATGAAATTAGGACTATGGCGATATGTGGTGGTAGGTAATAGAGATGGCGTGCTCGTGCCTATTAATAAGTTGAACTGAACATGGGTGTAGGGTTTTAGGAAGCGAATTTTCCATGCCATTCTTGATGAATGTAGTGTCGTATATATAGGACCCGTTGCTTGCCATGCACTCCTATACTTTCGGTCTAGGGTTTTGGCGATCACAGAACTTTCTTTCTTTTTAGGAGACGATTTTTTAGGAGCTTTTATTATCCGAATCAAGTAATTCCTTTTGGGGAGAATTCTGATAAGAGTGGACTCCTTATTCCAATGGATGTTTTGCATGGCGGGAAGGAGTCTACCTTATTATCGGGACATGAACAACCGCATTTCACCCCCTTGCTTTGGAGTCTCAAGACTTGTCCGCCTGGACGTATGGATTTGAGATTTTGTGAGTGTTTCTTATGGTTTATCTAGCGAGAGGATCCTTGGAGGTATTTGGGTTCATCTAGGTTCTCGTGTACCCCGTCTCTTGCTACTTTTATGCTTTCCTTGTTAGGTGCTTGGTCGATGGGGTATCTTAATATCGGTTGTTTTTGCAGCGGGGTACCTAGCTGAATGTTGAAGCGGGGTACTTAACGGATGTAGTATATGGATGCCTGTCTGATGCGGCAGCGAGGTACCCTGTTGATGTAATGACGGGGTGCCCTATCGATCTTAGTAGCTGGATACCTGTCTGGTGCAGTAGTGGGATACCCTGTTAATGTAATGGCTGGGCTTGCTGGCTTGATCTAAGGGAGGAGGTAGGTATTCAGATTTGATTTCGCATTCTTTTTTCTAGGAGTAGCTAGGTGGTATCTTGGCTTGTGTCTCTTCCTTGTATCTGGGTGGAAAATTCTTCTTTGGTCCTTCGCCAATTTTGGTGGTTAACAGAAGTCCCCCCTGACTTGAACATCGATGTCTTGTTGGGGTTGGAGTTAGGATTCCACATTTGCTTGAAGGATTTTCTACCTCGTCTTGTTCGCTTATTCTTTGTCTGGTTAGGTATTGCTGCTGGGAAGGAAATCCCCCCTAGATACGCTGATAATCATTGTATTAGCCACCTATCAGATGGTGATTGGCTTACAAATTTCAAAAATGAGCCGTTTTTGCGCGATTAATGCAAAACCACCAATGGCACGTCTTATAAGCACGTTGCCGGTCATCCATTCTTCGTAAATTCTGGTTTCCTTGTGTGTAACCGCCTATCTTCGTCTATAAATAATTCAGTCCTTCCTTCTCATTACACACTTGCTTTTCAAAAAGAAATTTCCTTCTAACCCTAGCCCCTCTTCTTCGATCTTTTTCGATTTCTTCAAGCTTTCTTCTTCCTCTTTCATGGTAACTCCACCGAAACCCGTCGACAGCCTCGACGAGCTGTTTGATACTGAAAAAGAGGCTTCAATTGAAACTACTCCCCTCCAACCCCAAAAAGAGGGGTCCTGAGGAGGGTGACATCGCGGGGAGCTCCTTTCCCGCTCAACGCTGCTGGTCTACGAGGAACCCAAGGATTGGGTTGGGCTTTAATAACAAGCCTAACAACCCAGTCAAGCTTGCTAATGAGGAAGTGGAAGAGGATGAAGACGATGATGAGAAGGAAGGAATCCCCACTGGGATATGTAGGGAAAAATAAACAAATAAAAGTGTTACACGCAGCGGAAGCGATACTAAAGACGATTTAGTGACTTTTAAAAATTTTCCTTTATGAACCTTAAACCCTTTTAATCAATAAACATGCATATATATCAACAAAAGTAAATTACCTCTTGTCGCGTGATCCGATTGACATACGTCGATGGTAATCCGCAAGACCTTCAATCCGAGCACGAACGTGGATCACCTAGGAGCGTGGTCTCCCTTTCCTTTGAATTGCAAACCTGTGAATGGACCAAACAAATACTTTCTTTTCTTTGTTAGTCACAAAACAATCAAAAGAATGTCAAAATTATTCCGGTACTTTTGAGTTCACAATCTTATGATCGAAACTCGCGTGAACCTAGATCGATATCGTATACACAAGCTTATTGATGTTTAAGCAATTGTATACTATCAAAGAATAATTTTTCACTCCTTTTTGTCTCTCTAGAATAAAAACTCTCTTAGAATTAAGAAGAAGAAGAAAGAAAATAAAAACTCAAGCACCAATTCATTGACGTGGCCGAACCCTATAAGAACATATATATAGGTTGGCCGAATTTTTCTTCTTTTTCCTTTAGGGTTGCCGAATTCTATGTAGTATCTAATTAGGGTTGGCCGAATTTCATCATGTCACTTATATAGGGTGACTGAAATTCAACCCTAATTCTTTTTAACTTTATAGACTTCAAACCCTAATCCAACTCTTTTATTTTTATTCTTTTATTTGACTAAATAAAAAAAGACTCCTTATTTGATTAAATAAATAATACTAATTTATTTATTTACTTATCAAACAAGTCTTTTACTTTTAGGAAAGATTTGTTTCTTTAATTAAACAATTAATCAATAAATCAATTAATTCTTATTTAATTAAAACAAATGAAACAAAATAATATTTTTAGGTCAAAACCTTAACCTAGCCGCCCCACTTATATATAAGATGGGCCTAATATTATTTTCCTATTTCATTTAATCCATTGGACTTTAAATAAAAAAGCCCACATGTGAACCAGACCCATTCTTACTAAAAGAAACAAGCCCACATGTCTTTCATTAATATATTAATATAATTGAGCAGCCCATTACTTAAATAATGTGCAAATTATATTCTTAATATATTAAATGCAATTCTAGATGGACCCTTAAATTGGTCCGGTAGAATATATCAAGTGATCCATGCAAGTCCGTGTGGATTGGGGATCTTGGCGGGCCATCTAAATTTAAGCTTCAATAGACATAACCTAATCACAATCAACAAATGATTCACTTAGGTCCGATCCATTAATTTTAACTCATTCCACTAAAGAGCTAAAACTGAACTCTTAAATAAAGATAGAAAAGGAAGATGCTCCTCATTCATACCCTAGACAATCATATTGGAGATAGTGTATCCTCGTGATTAATATCAGTAATCGCCAAGAGTTCATAGACCGCCTATAACTCTCCAAGTTACCATATTTACTCATATGACCACGTTTTGAACTTGGATATTTTGACTTGTCCAGAAGCCATGTTTTCAATAGACACTATTGAAAACTCAACGTTGAGATTTAATATCCAATTACCTCAAAACATCCATATGATGATATTATACTCTCATTTAATTAAATGGAGCCACGATGTCCATATCTATAAATGAAGTCCTCTATCGATTAACAAATGAATATCACCAAACTATCGAGGATAGACTATGCGATATAATCGTACTCATTGATAACTCAAATGATATCACTTGCAACCATAAGTCCATCATTTATCTCAGGATTAAGATAGACCCTCCGATTGTCCTGATAATGAAAAGACTATTATCTATCGACGGTTCTAGATAAAGCTTTTCATTGTGATCCAGTTCAATGCACCCAGTGCACTAGATCCTTTTGCTCGAAGACACTCCGATGATTTTAGACTCATCATATCTCATTTGATCCCACTCAAATGCTAGCAAAAGAATTCTACAACTTTAACAAGATAAAGGTGCCCAACCTTTAACTTAAGTTGTGAACAATATTCAAGACTAACTAAAGAATCGTGTCTACCACATACATATCCAGATGTACGAACAATTCTTCTTTTCCCATAGTCTTTAGACCTTATGATTATTTACTTTGACAATTATAATACAAACTATAAATGCTATACGATTTGTTAAACCAGAAATCACTTTATTAATATGAAAAAGATTGTTAATTACAACATTACACTCTTGCTATCGAGCATAATCCTAACAATCTCCCACTTGCGCTATAGCAAATGTGTCATATCTCTCAAGCCCATATTCTCTAGATGCCATCGAAACTCTTCTGAGGTAGAGCCTTTGTGAAGGGATCCGCTAGATTTTCTGCTGACGCGATTTTGGTAATCGTCACGTCACCTCTTTGAACAATCTCCCTTAAAAGATGATACTTTCTTTCAATGTGTTTACCTCTCTTGTGACTTCTTGGTTCTTTCGAATTAGCCACTGCTCCACTGTTGTCACAGTAGATAGTGATCTGCTTATTCGCACTAGGAACCACTTCTAAGTCAATCAAGAATTGGCGGAGCCAAACAGCCTCTTTGGCAGCTTCGCATGCAGCAACATACTCAGCTTCCATGGTGGAATCAGCAATACAAGATTGCTTGATACTCCTCCATATAACTGCTCCTCCTCCAATAGTAAACACAGCCCCTGATGTGGATTTTCTGGAGTCAGAATCTGATTGGAAATCAGAATCTGTATACCCAACGGGAACCAAATCCCCTCCAGAGTATACAAGCATATTATCTCTCGTTCTCTTAAGATACTTGAAAATATGCTTGACTGCCGTCCAGTGATCAGGTCCAGGTTTCGATTGAAACCTGCTAACTATGCCAACAGCAAAACAAATATCTGGTCTAGTACAGAGCATTGCATACATGAGACTTCCAACTGCCGAGGCATATGGAACTCTACTCATGAATTGCTCTTCATGCTCATTCTTAGGAACTTGTTCCTTAGAAAGCTTGATTCCATGTCTGAAAGGTAACATACCTTTCTTGGAATCCTGCATGGAAAACCTAGACAAGATTTTGTCTATGTATGAAGCTTGGGATAATGCAATCGTTCTATTCTTTCTATCCCTTATTACTTGGATACCTAGAATAAAACTTGCTTCTCCTAAGTCCTTCATATCAAATTGTTTTGCTAACCATTCTTTTACTGATGTCAATACACCTACATCGTTTCCAATGAGTAGTATATCATCAACATAAAGAATCAGGAAAACCAACTTGTCGCCTTTAATCCTTTTGTATACACAAGGTTCGTCAGGATTCTGAATAAATCCAAAACCTTTGACAGCTTGATCAAACCTTATGTTCCAGGATCTGGATGCTTGCTTTAATCCATATATGGATTTCTGCAACTTGCATACCTTATCCACTTGCCCCTTTTCAATGAATCCCTCTGGTTGCATCATGTAGATGCTTTCGTCAAGACTTCCATTTAGGAAAGCTGTCTTGACGTCCATTTGCCAAATCTCTAAATCTAAAGATGCTGCAATGGATAAGAGTATCCTAATGGATTTAAGCATGGCCACAGGAGAGAAGGTTTCCTCGTAATCGATACCTTCTTTCTGTGTATACCCTTTAGCTACCAATCTAGCTTTAAAGGTTTCCTCCTTTCCATCCATACCTCTTTTCCTCTTGTATACCCACTTGCACCCAATGGGTTTTATCCCTTTAGGCAAGTCTACAAGGGACCAGACTTTGTTATCGAACATAGATTCAATCTCGGATTGCATTGCCTTTTGCCAATGGCGACTATCAACATCCTCCATAGCTTCCTTGTACGTATAGGGATCATCGTCGTCCGGGAGATTCTCCACTGATTCTCCCAGACCGATGTATCTTTCGGGTTGTGTTCTAACCCTCCCACTACGACGAGGAATGGTAGGTTGTTGATCTTGTGTTGGATCGGAACTTACAATTGGGTTAGGTTGTGCAACCTCTCGTGGAATTGTATCTCCTGACATCTCATTCAGGACAATTCTACTTCTAGGCACAAAATCATTCATATAGTCCTTTTCCAGAAATTTAGCATTTGTCGAAACAAATACTTTAAGATCTGAAGGACTATAGAAATAATATCCTTTAGTTTCTTTTGGATACCCTACAAATATACATGTTTCTGAACGGGACTCCATCTTTTCTGTCTTTCCTTTTAACACATGCCCAGGACAACCAAATATCCTTAAGTGTTGTAAACTAGGCTTGCGCCCAGTCCACAACTCATGCGGTGTTTTAGGAACAGACTTAGATGGTACATCGTTTAGAATGTATATAGCAGTTTGTAAAGCATATCCCCAAAAAGAAATAGGAAGCGTTGAATAACTCAACATAGACCTAACCATATCCAAAAGAGTTTTATTTCTCCTTTCTGCTACCCCATTCTGTTGAGGTGTACCTGGTGCAGAAAACTGAGAAACTATCCCATTATCAATAAGATATTGCTGAAACTCACCAGATAGATATTCTCCACCACGATCAGATCTCAAGATTTTTATGTGTTTCTCAAGCTGATTTTCCACTTCAGCTTTGAATGCTTTGAACATGTCAAAAGCATCCGACTTATGTCTCATGAGATACACATAACCAAATCTTGAGTAATCATCCGTGAAGGTGATGAAGTACTCATATCCACCTCTAGCTTGAATGCTCATAGGTCCACATACATCAGTGTGTATCAATCCTAAACATTCAGTGGCTCTTGCACCTTTGGCAGAGAACGTCCTTTTGGTCATTTTACCTTCCAAACAAGATTCACAAGTTGGTAGATCATCAACCTTTAAGTCACTTAAAGGTCCTTCACTTACCAATCTTTTAATCCTATTAAGGTTAATATGACCTAAGCGTAAATGCCAAAGGTAGGTTTCATCTGTTGATAATTTTACTCTTTTATGATTAGGTTCAGTTATTTCTGTGTCTAACGAGTGAGAGATATTTCTATGCAAAAAGTATAGACCGTTTTCCAATGTACCTTGGCAAATAATTTTGTCATTCTTACTAATAATAAAAACTTTATTAAAAGTAACCGAATATCCAAATTTATTTAAACAAGAAACCGAAATTAAATTCCTCTTGAATTGAGGTACATAATAAACGTCTATTAAATCTAAATGCCTTCTAGAATCCAAATAAACTCTAATATCTCCCACTGCACTTGCAGACACTAACGTTCCGTTGCCCAAGCGCAAATTGATTTCATTCTTACTCAGCTTTCTCCTTTCTTGAAACCCCTGCAAGGAATAACAAACATGATTAGTGGCTCCTGAGTCTATGATCCAAGAATCTGTAGAATCAGCCAAAAAACATGTTTCTAGATAATTCAAATTACCTTCTTCCTTCTTGTTCTGGGACTTTGGGCAATTTCTCTTCCAATGTCCCTTTTCACCACAAAGGAAGCATTTCCTTTGATCTTGGTTACTTTCTTGGTCTCCTTCTTGATAGGCCCAAGTTGCTTTTTCTTCTGTTGTTTCTTGACCTTTTGACGGGCCTTAACAGTAGCAACTTTACCAACCATATGAATCTCTTGACCTTTGCCTTTCACAAGGATCTTTTCAGCACTTTGAACATCTTGCATCAGGCCTTGTAAGGTGTATTCCTTTTTGTTCAAAGTGTAGTCTAATTTGAACTGATCAAAGGAATCTGACAATGAATTGACAACCATATCAATCTTTGTCTCACCATCTATCTCAGCGCCATGCAGTTCAGCAATGTTGAGATGTGCTATGACTTTCATCATGTGATCTTTCACAGCCTGTCCAGGTTTCATCCTAAGATTCATAAAAGCAGTCACTGCCTCTCTCTTAGTTGTCCTAGACTTCATAGCAAACATCTCCTCTAGAGACATCATTATATCAGCAGCGGACTCCATTTCTTCATGCTGCTGTTGCAACAAGTCGGAGATAGTGGCCATAATGTAACATTTTGCCATATCATCTGAAGTCTTCCACTGCTCATACTCATCTCTACACATTATGCTAGATTCATTATTAGGAGCAGGTGGTTTAGGAGTAGTTAGAACAAACTTATGTTTTTCACTTTGCAGTAACAACCCAATTTTCCTTTTCCATGTGACATAATTATCTCCAGTTAAAGTGTTGTCTTTCAGGATGTTCATAAGTGATAGGGTCATGATTTCTGAATAAAACAAAACATATATAAGTAAATAATCATGATAAAGCACTTTTAAATATTTGTCTTGAATTAAATAAATAACTCAATCATAAAATTCAACGGTGATCTAACACCCATAAATGTTACGCCTCCTTTGGGAGTTCGCACCATTTACTAGTTAGACTAGGTCCCACCTAATTGTTAACATAATAACCAGCGTTTTCAATTTTAGCCTTGCAATTTTACTGACAAGAACTCTTGGGAGGATATCAATAAAATTACATTGAGTGTGTTACCAAGATATCGACCCTCAATTTTCTCTCACGAAAATCCCTCCTTGGGGAGTAGATCTCGTTTGAGTCCATTGTCTAGTCTATCCTTGTAAGGAAGTATGTTGCTAAATTCCATTCATGGACGCCCCTTGGGGGGATTACCAATAAATAATAAAGCTCAACTAACCTTGGAGGCCATAGGTGTTACCAAAACACCTTCTCCCACTCAATTATTTAAGGCGTGTGATTAAATCCCATAGAATGATTTACCAAGTTATCTAGATGCCAATTTAGATACCTAAATCATTCAATGCATGTTCATACCAAAAGAGATATGCGTGGCACTCCTATTCTATATGTCATGTTATCATACAATAACAAATATTGTAATATTTAAGCATAAATTAAATAGCAACAATTTTGGCCCATCCTAGAAAAAACAAGTAAATTACAATTTGTCAGGAATACAAGATCTTCAGGTGGCCCATCAACCATACGCTCATCCTTCGGCCTTCTCCCATGGGCGTGCGCAGCCCACAACCCCACAAAGGGGCTGCCTTGCGCAGCCCATAAGGCCACACAAGGCTGCCATGCGCAGCCCACCAAAGTTTGGGCTTGTCATGCGCAGCCCAATCCACTCCTAGGGTGGGCACGGTGCTCGTACTTGGTTCCGGTTGCTTCCTTTTGCTTCGTGTCTTCGAATCTCCAAGACCTAAATATATTACGGCAGTATATATATAATAAATACTGCAGTATTAATTTTTTTTATTTTTTTTTTATTCACTGCAGTATTTTTACAAACCAAAAACTGTACATACTAAAAATAAATAAAAAAAACTGCAGTAACCCTAAAAAAATACTGCACATATATATATAAAAAAATAAAACCTAGCAATCTACCAAGAAGGAATTATGGCGATAATAGACCACCCTTCTTGTTACAACTCCGAAACAAAAATTACATTGAAAATCTAGGGCCAAAATCGAGCAATAACAAACCACATAAAATATATATAAATCCATACATCACATGTAATTATATATTTGAATACCTAGAGTGCCATCTCTTTCTAAACATGCAAAATCACAATAAAAAAGAAATACATCCACGTATATATACGTTAATTAATTAAAAGGGTTCAACCTAGGCTCTGATACCAATTGTAGGGAAAAATAAACAAATAAAAGTGTTACACGCAGCGGAAGCGATACTAAAGACGATTTAGTGACTTTTAAAATTTTTCCTTTATGAACCTTAAACCCTTTTAATCAATAAACATGCATATATATCAACAAAAGTAAATTACCTCTTGTCGCGTGATCCGATTGACTTACGTCGATGGTAATCCGCAAGACCTTCAATCCGAGCACGAACGTGGATCACCTAGGAGCGTGGTCTCCCTTTCCTTTGAATTGCAAACCTGTGAATGGACCAAACAAATGTAGGGAAAAATAAACAAATAAAAGTGTTACACGCAGCGGAAGCGATACTAAAGACGATTTAGTGACTTTTAAAATTTTTCCTTTATGAACCTTAAACCCTTTTAATCAATAAACATGCATATATATCAACAAAAGTAAATTACCTCTTGTCGCGTGATCCGATTGACTTACGTCGATGGTAATCCGCAAGACCTTCAATACGAGCACGAACGTGGATCACCTAGGAGCGTGGTCTCCCTTTTCTTTGAATTGCAAAACTGTGAATGGACCAAACAAAAAACTTTCTTTTCTTTGTTAGTCACAAAAACAATCAAAAGAATGTCAAAAATTATTCCTGTCACTTTTGAGTTCTCAATCTAATGATCGAAACTCGCGTGAACCTAGATCGATATCGTATACACAAGCTTATTGATGTTTAAGCAATTGTATACTATCAAAGAATAATTTTTCACTCCTTTTTGTCTCTCTAGAATAAAAACTTTCTTAGAATTAAGAAGAAGAAGAAAGAAAATAAAAACTCAAGCACCAATTCATTGATGTGGCCGAACCCTATAAGAACATATATATAGGTTGACCGAATTTTTCTTCTTTTTCCTTTAGGGTTGCCGAATTCTATGTAGTATTTAATTAGGGTTGGCCGAATTTCATCATGTCACTTATATAGGGTGACTGAAATTCAACCCTAATTCTTTTTAACTTTATAGACTTTAAACCCTAATCCAACTCTTTTATTTTTATTCTTTTATTTGACTAAAAAAAAAAGACTCCTTACTTGATTAAATAAATAATACTAATTTATTTATTTACTTATCAAACAAGTCTTTTACTTTTAGGAAAGATTTGTTTCTTTAATTAAACAATTAATCAATAAATCAATTAATTCTTATTTAATTAAAACAAATGAAATAAAATAATATTTTTAGGTCAAAACCTTAACCTAGCCGCCCTACTTATATATAAGATGGGCCTAATATTATTTTCGTATTTCATTTAATCCATTGGACTTTAAATAAAAAAGACCACATGTGAACCAGACCCATTCTTACTAAAAGAAACAAGCCCACATGTCTTTCATTAATATATTAATATAATTGAGCAGCCCATTACTTAAAAAATGTGCAAATTATATTCTTAATATATTAAATGCAATTCTAGATGGACCCTTAAATTGGTCCGGTAGAATATATCAAGTGATCCATGCAAGTCCGTGTGGATTGGGGATCTTGGCGGGCCATCTAAATTTAAGCTTCAATAGACATAACCTAATCACAATCAACAAATGATTCACTTAGGTCCGATCCATTAATTTTAACTCATTTCACTAAAGAGCTAAAACTGAACTCTTAAATAAAGATAGAAAGGGAAGATGCTCCTCATTCATACCCTAGACAATCATATTGGAGATAGTGTATCCTCGTGATTAATATCAGTAATCGCCAAGAGTTCATAGACCGCCTATAACTCTCCAAGTTACCATATTTACTCATATGACCACGTTTTGAACTCGGATATTTTGACTTGTCCAGAAGCCATGTTTTCAATAGACACTATTGAAAACTCAACGTTGAGATTTAATATCCAATTACCTCAAAAACATCCATATGATGATATTATACTCTCATTTAATTAAATGGAGCCACGATGTCCATATCTATAAATGAAGTCCTCTATCGATTAACAAATGAATATCACCAAACTATCGAGGATAGTCTATGAGATATAATCGTACTCATTGATAACTCAAATGATATCACTTGCAACCATAAGTCCATCATTTATCTCAGGATTAAGATAGACTCTCCGATTGTCCTGATAATGAAAAGACTATTATCTATTGACGGTTCTAGATAAAGCTTTTCATTGTGATCCAGTTCAATGCACCCAGTGCACTAGATCCTTTTGCTCGAAGACACTCCGATGATTTTAGACTTATCATATCTCATTTGATCCCACTCAAATGCTAGCAAAAGAATTCTACAACTTTAACAAGATTAAGGTGCCCAACCTTTAACTTAAGTTGTGAACAATATTCAAGACTAACTAAAGAATTGTGTCTACCACATACATATCCAGATGTACGAACAATTCTTCTTTTCCCATAGTCTTTAGACCTTATGATTATTTACTTTGACAATTATAATACAAACTATAAATGCTATACGATTTGTTAAACCAGAAATCACTTTATTAATATGAAAAAGATTGTTAATTACAACATTACACTCTTGCTATTGAGCATAATCCTAACATCAAGTACCTAGGTAGCATCATCTGGGTGAAGGCATCTGAGTAGGAGGAGGGATTTCCCTTTACGGTAAAGGTATCCGTTTACAAGGCAGTACCGGGTAGCGATTCTCTTCAGCTTGCGTGCTTGATCTGGACCTGCAGGAAGAGTGTCACTTTGGAGGTAGTTCACTATTGGATCCATCCAACAAGGGAGTTGTTTGACTGGAAGGAACTCCACCCTCTTGGTTATGCTGGAGCAGGGTATCAGTTGGAGGGGTACCTCTCTTGGTAAGGTATGCCCTTCACCTGCTGCGATCTTGGCCAGAACATCCGCCCGATGATTTTTCTCTCGGGGTACCTATTCCATCCTCAATCCTTTGAATCCTATCATTAATTCTCGGACTTTAGCCAGATACGCTACTATATTGTCACCTTTCTCCTGGTACAACCCCAACGCCTGGTTGACCACCGATTGGGAATCATTCTTGACTAGGAGGAAATCGGACCCTAAGGCTTCTGCTACTCCTATTCTTGCTAGTAAGGTTCATATTCTGCTTCGTTATTAGTAGCTCTGAACTCAAACCTGAAGCAGTGACTTCATTCAACCCCCTCTGGGTCTATCACGACGATTCCTACTTTGCATCCCGATTGACTTGATGCCCTATCCGTGTATAGAATCCAGATCTTGTTATCTTCAGGCCAGTTCAGATTGGTTTGATCCGGACTGAGGTCGAGCCTGGTGACTGGGTCCAGATTCACACTGAACTCCATTATGAAGTCACCTAGGGCCTGTGCTTTGATTGTGGTTCTTGCCTTGTATTTGATGTCAAATTGGGAGAGCTCTAGGGCCCATAGAACCAACCTGCCTGATACATCTGGCCTTTGGAAGAATTATCGTAAGGGCTAATTGGTGACTACCACGATAGTGTGTGAATGAAAATAAGGCCGGCGCTTTCTGGCTGTAATTACCAAGGAATAGGTAAGATTCTCTAGGAAGGTGTCATTTTTTTAAAACTTGGTGAAAGCACGGCTCATATAGTACACTGGTTTTTGTACCCCGTCATTGCATTCCTTCACTAAGGCCCCACTAGTGGCAGATTCTGAGACCGCTAGGTAGAGTTGGAGTTCTTCTCCTGCAAGGGGCTTGACCAACAGAGGGGGACTAGCCATGTACACCCTTAAGGCTTGGAAAGCCTGTTCGCTTTGCTCAACCCACTGTAGCTTATTTCCTTGTTTGATAATCTTGAAGAACGGGAGGCACTTATTTGTGGAACGGGATATGAATCGGTTCAACGCTGCTATCCGGCCTATCATCCTTAAGCTAGTTTGAGTGTTATGCGGGACTTGAGGTCTAGGATGGCCTTGATCTTCACGGGATTAGCCGCGATTCCTCTTTCATTCACTATAAACCCTAGGAACTTTCCTGTTGCTACCCCGAAAGCACATTTTGCTGGGTTCAGTCTCGTTTGATTCTTTCTTATTACCTGGAAAGTTTGGCATAAATCACTTGGGTGTTGTCCAGCCTCTAGAGATTTTGTAATCATATCATCTATGTACACCTCCATGGATCTTCCTATTTGCTGCTTGAACAATTTGTTCACCATATGCTGGTATGTAGCACCTGTATTTTTAAGTTCGAATGGCATTACCTTATAGCAGTAGAGGCCTTGCCCGGTGATGAAGCTGGTCTTGTCTTGATCTAATGGATGCATCATGATCTGATTGTATCCTAAGAAGGCATCCATGAAGCTTAGGAATTTGTTTCCTATGGTAGAATCGATGAGCTGGTCGATCTTGGGTAGTGGGAAGCTATCTTTGGGGCAAGCCCGATTGAGGTCGGTGTAGTCCACACACATTCGCCATTTTTCATAAGATTTGGTTACCATGACCACATTGGCGATCCATTCAGGATATCAGGACTCCTTTATGAATCCGGCTTTTAGGAGTTTGTCAACTTCTTCCTGGACTATGGCATTCCGTTCGGCATTGAAATGTCTTCGTTTCTATTTAACTGGCTTGCAGGTTGGGTCTACTACTAACCTATGAGTGGCCAGGCTAACAGGAATACCGTGCATTTCCTCATGGCTCCAAGCAAAAATATTGTTGTATTCTCTAAGGAGCTTTATCTAGTCTTCTTTGACTCCGGGATCCAATCCCCCTCCAACTTTCACCACCTTCGTGAGATCTTCTTCCCTGATAGGTACTTCTTTAAACTATCTATGGGATAACCATTGGTCTAACCCTGCTCTTCATCCTCCTACTCTTCGATGATTATGTCTGGTACTTCCCTTTCTTCCATGACACAACGACCTTGTTCGGCGTACCCGAGTTCATTTCATTGACCACATGTGCACACTATCTACCAAGTGCGGCGGGATTGGTAGATACCGCATAGCAATTGCGGGCTTCCTGTTGGTCCCCTATGACTTCTCCCACTTCTGCTCCTACCGAAAACTTTAGGACGTTATGGTAGATGGGTAGTACCTCCTAATCCCTAAGAAGAAGGGCCTACCCAGAATGACATTGTAGGCAGACGGGGTATCCACCACAATGAACTTCGTCATCACGTTCTGCTGAAGTAGAGCTTCTCCGATTATCACTGGCAGGATTTTGGATCCCTTTGGCATTACAGAGTCCCCTGTGAATCCGTACAAATGCGAGGTACAGCTGTTGTAATAGGAGTTCTTCAAGTTAAGTTGTTTATGGGCTTCCTTGAATAGGATGTCAACACTGTTTCCAGTATTGATCAAGACACGGTGAACCCGACAGTTGGCAATCTGTACCGAGATTACCATGGGATCGTTGTGTGGTTGTACGGTATTGTAGACATCTTCCTCTATGAAGATAATCTTGGTAGAGCGGGCTGGATCTTGGGATCCATTGCTGACTTTTAGTATCCCATAACCTATGTTGAGCCTGGGGATCTTCCTTGCGTGGTTCTTTCTCAAATTGTTGGAAGTTCTAGCCAAGGTAGGGCCTCCACTAATGGTATGAATCACCTGGATCTGCTGCATCAGATCCTTCTCTCTATCCCTCCTTCTTTTTACCGCCTCCCACATCTTGCTTTGCATCTGTTTCCCTTCTTTGATGCTATTTCGTACCTGTTGTAGGAATTCTATCAGTAGGCCTCCTCTTACCAATCCTTACGAATACTGGTTCCTTCTATCAGCTGGGACTTTCATGGGACCCCGCTTCCTGAGTAGGCCTTTATCCCAGATGGCGAGGTATATAGTTTCTCTTTAAGCATTGAAGGGGGTGTAATGATTATATCCATCTTCCTCACTTGCTACCCGAGCAACTTTTTCAGAGGGGCCACCCTGAGGGGCGATCTCCTGAGGCGGGATCTTTTAGCCGGGTACCTTTCCTAGTACGAGGGAATAGGATGCGGCCTGTAGGTTGACCAGTTTGGGGGCTGATTCTGGAATCTCTTGACCGGCAGGGGCTTTGAAGCCTCTTTCTTAAGACTTGTGGTCAACCGGGCTTCATCATGTTCAACCTTGATCCGGAGTTGCTCTTCTATGTCTACTTGTGCTAAAGCTCAATTGCAGGTTTCCTAGTAAATTTCTAGTGGATGCTTAGCAAAAGAGCAAAATAGTCTGCCCGCCCACAAGTTTCTTCGGAAATTAGCCAAGGTTTCTTTTTCGTTGAATACTTCCATCTAGATAACTTTCTTGTGGAATTTCTCCACATAAGACCTCAACGTTTCACCCCGCTCCTGGATCACATACTTAAGCAAGATGGGGTACTTAGGACTAGGCTTGATTCCTTGAAAATGTGCACAGAAAGCTATGGTAAGTTTAGAGAAAGAATCTACACTACCTGGTGGCAATTTCCTGAACCATGTTTTGGCATGGTCGGTCAAGGTCGAAGGGAACATCCTGCACATGGCTAACTGGGTTACATTCTAGACTTCCATATGGTGGAGAAAGCTTTCTAGGTGGCTGATGGGATCCTCTGTTCCGGAATACTTCTCGGAGGGCATCCTAAATTTAGGGGGTAACCCCACCTGTCTGACTCTCTTGGAAAAATGTGCGTTCATCTAACGCAGGGGGGTTCTTCCGGATTCCCTAGTGCTTTCCCTTCTTCAATTCCTTCAGCTTTTTTGCCATTTTGGCCATCTGATCTTCTAGGCACTGAGATTTATTATTTCCGAATCGGGCTACTGATTCTTCTTTAATCGAGGTCTCTGAATCAATAACCACTTCCTTCAGTTTGGCTTTTTGGTGCCTACCTCTAGAGCTTTTTCGGGATCTGGCACTTCCTTCCGAATCTGGCTATGGATCTATCTTCTCTCCCCTTGGCCTTGCTAGGGGTTGGACTCTCCTAGGTGGAATCTCAATCGCGGATTTAACCAGTAGGGGTCTGAGATTAACCTGATAGACCGGGGTTGGTGGAGATGGACCTAGTCGGTCAAACACTAGTACCCGGGTACTTTAGCCAATGTCTCCTGCGATCTCGGCTACTTCAAAGGGGATTCCTTGAGCTATCATTCTGAGTCGGATGGCTTCTATGTAAGCAGCAGCTTATTGCTCTAGGATATCCCGATTGATCTCCTACCCAGTCGGATCTCGAGGCAGAGGGCTTACAGTTGTGACTGGAGGAGATATTGGTGCCGGGTTGTCATTACTTGATCCTCTACCCTGTCTTTGAGCTCTCTCGATGGAAGCGTGGGGTAAGGGTCCCGATGGGGTTGGATTAGCCTGAGTGGATCAGAGTTTCATTCTGAAAGACCTCTGGGTAGGGCTGGGCTTTTTTTTTTTTTTAAAGTAATGGGTTGGAATAGTTTATTTTTATTTTTATTTTTTTTTGTTCCCACAGACAACGCCGAAAGTGTTAATGGAAAATTATCACTGGGGTGAATCTCCAAATAACAACTTTAAGGACCAAGACCGAGATAGATCCTGGTCAGAGGGGTATCATGTAGTTCAAAGAGTTACCCTGCTATTTCATCAGATAGGTATCCTGTTACTAGATCGACAGGACACCCCGCTACTATTTCAGCAGGATACCCTATTGCCACATCAGACGAACATCCAGATACAACGTCAACTAAAGCATCCCGCTTCTACATCCAACCGGGTACCCCGCTGCAAGCACAACCGATATCAGGATACCCCGCTGACCAAGCACCTTACCAAGAAAGCATCAAACTAGAAAGGGGCAAGGTACACGAGAACCCAGATGAACCCAAATACCTCTTGGGATCCTCTAGCTGGATAACCATAAGAAATACTCACAAAATTATATATCCATATGTTCAGACAGACAGTTCTTAAAGCTCCAAAGCTAGGAGAATGAAATGCGATTGTTCATCTCCTGATAAAAGGTAGATTCTTTCCCGCCACTTAAGAATTCCATTCGAATAAGGAGTCCATTTATATTAGAATCCTCTCCGAAAAGAATGACTAGATTCGGATAATTAAAGCTTCTACGAGGTTGTCTCCTAGAAGGAAAGAAAGACATGTGATCGCCAAACCCTAGATTGAAATTGTTAGGATTATGCTCAATAGCAAGAGTGTAATGTTGTAATTAACAATCTTTTTCATATTAATAAAGTGATTTCTGGTTTAACAAATCGTATAGCATTTATAGTTTGTATTATAATTGTCAAAGTAAATAATCATAAGGTCTAAAGACTATGGGAAAAGAATAATTGTTCGTACATCTGGATATGTATGTGGTAGACACAATTCTTTAGTTAGTCTTGAATATTGTTCACAACTTAAGTTAAAGGTTGGGCACCTTTATCTTGTTAAAGTTGTAGAATTCTTTTGCTAGCATTTGAGTGGGATCAAATGAGATATGATGAGTCTAAAATCATCGGAGTGTCTTCGAGCAAAAGGATCTAGTGCACTGGGTGCATTGAACCGGATCACAATGAAAAGCTTTATCTAGAACCGTCAATAGATAATAGTCTTTTCATTATCAGGACAATCGGAGAGTCTATCTTAATCCTGAGATAAATGATGGACTTATGGTTGCAAGTGATATCATTTGAGTTATCAATGAGTACGATTATATCGCATAGTCTATCCTCGATAGTTTGGTGATATTCATTTGTTAATCGATAGAGGACTTCATTTATAGATATGGACATCGTGGCTCCATTTAATTAAATGAGAGCATAATATCATCATATGGATGTTTTGAGGTAATTGGATATTAAATCTCAACGTTGAGTTTTCGATAGTGTCTATTGAAAACATGGCTTCTGGACAAGTCAAAATATCCAAGCTCAAAACATGGTCATATGAGTAAATATGGTAACTTGGAGAGTTATAGGCGGTCTATGAACTCTTGGCGATTACCGATATTAATCACGAGGATACACTATCTCCAATATGATTGTCTAGGGTATGAATGAGGAGCATCTTCCTTTTCTATCTTTATTTAAGAGTTCAGTTTTAGCTCTTTAGTGGAATGAGTTAAAATTAGTGGATCGGACCTAAGTGAATCATTTGTTGATTGTGATTAGGTTATGTCTATTGAAGCTTAAATTCAGATGGCCCGCCAAGATTCCCAATCCACACGGACTTGCATGGATCACTTGATATATTCTACCGGACCAATTTAAGGGTCCATCTAGAATTGCATTTAATATATTAAGAATATAATTTGCACATTATTTAAGTAATGGGCTGCTCAATTATATTAATATATTAATGAAAGACATGTGGGCTTGTTTCTTTTAGTAAGAATGGGTCTAGTTCACATGTGGGTTTTTTTATTTAAAGTCCAATGGATTAAATGAAATAGGAAAATAATATTAGGCCCATCTTATATATAAGTGGGGCGGTTAGGTTAAGGTTTTGACCTAAAAATATTATTATTGTTTCATTTGTTTTAATTAAATAAGAATTAATTGATTTATTGATTAATTGTTTAATTAAAGAAACAAATCTTTCCTAAAAGTAAAAGACTTGTTTGATAAGTAAATAAATAAATTAGTATTATTTATTTAATCAAATAAGGAGTTCTTTTTTTATTTAGTCAAATAAAAGAATAAAATAAAAGAGTTGGATTAGGGTTTGAAGTCTGTAAAGTTAAAAAGAATTAGGGTTGAATTTCAGTCACCCTATATAAGTGACATGATGAAATTCGGCCAACCCTAATTAGATACTACATAGAATTCGGTAACCCTAAAGGAAAAAGAAGAAAAATTCAGCCAACCTATATATATGTTCTTATAGGGTTCGGCCACATAAATGAATTGGTGCTTGAGTTTTTATTTTCTTTCTTCTTCTTCTTAATTCTAAGAGAGTTTTTATTCTAGAGAGACAAAAAGGAGTGAAAAATTATTCTTTGATAGTATACAATTGCTTAAACATCAATAAGCTTGTGTATACGATATCGATCTAGGTTCACGCGAGTTTCGATCATAAGATTGTGAACTCAAAAGTGACCGGAATAATTTTGACATTCTTTTGATTGTTTTGTGACTAACAAAGAAAAGAAAGTATTTATTTGGTCCATTCACAGGTTTGCAATTCAAAGGAAAGGGAGACCACGCTCCTAGGTGATCCACGTTCATGCTCGGATTGAAGGTCTTGCGGATTACCATCGACGTAAGTCAATCGGATCACGCGACAAGAGGTAATTTACTTTTGTTGATATATATGCATGTTTATTGATTAAAAGGGTTTATGGTTCATAAAGGAAAAATTTTAAAAGTCACTAAATCGTCTTTAGTATCGCTTCCGCTGCGTGTAACACTTTTATTTGTTTATTTTTCCCTACAGAAATTATATACGACACTATATTTGCCAGAAAAAGGTCACAAAAAAAAAAAAATTGGCCTCCCAAAACCCTACACTTGCAGTTTTTTCTACTTATCGACAGGCACGAGCACGTCATCTCCATCACCCAACAGAAACCTTGAATACCGTCGTACAGGACCGTAGCCTTAATTTCATCAGATGTGTCCATGTTGTTATCAATGAAATCATACCTATTAATCTTTTCTTGTGTGATTTTTTAGTTTGGTTTGACAGAATTCTTGTTGGTATCGAACTACGTGATACCCCTCCGACCGGGATCTACCCCAATCTCGGTCCTTAAAGTTGCTATTTGGAGATTCACCCTAGTGATAATTTTCCATTAACACTTTTGGTGTCGTCTATGGGAACCTTACCTTCCCAACATTTATTGGAAAGCTATCTTAGTTCTACCCGGCGAAGCAGAAAGATGACACTGCGATCCTCTCAGGCCCATCCGGCTCTATCAGGACCCTTGTCACTCGCTTACACCGAAAGAGCTCAAAGACAGGGTAGAGGATCCAGGAATGACGATCCGACACCAATACCTCCTACTGTCACAGCCGCATACCCTTTGCCTCGAGATCCGATTGGGAAGGAGATTAATCGGGATATTCTAGAGCAACAAGCTGTTGCCTATGTAGAAGCCATTCGACTTAGAATGATAGCTCAAGGAATCCCTTTTGAAGTAGTCGAGACTGCAGGAGACATCGGCCTAAGTATCCGGGTACCGGTATTTGATCGACTGCGACCATCTCCACTAGCTCCCGTCCGCCAGGTTAATCTCAGACCCTGACTGGTAAAATCCGTGATTGAGATTCCACTAAGGAAAGTCCAAACCCCAGTAAGGCCAAGGGAAGAGAAGAAAGATCCATAGCCGGACTCAGAAGGAAGCATCAGATCCCGAAAAAGCCCTAGGAGTAGGCAGCAGAAAGCCAAACAGAAGGAAGTGGTTATTGATTTAGAGACCTCGGATGAAGAGGGCTCGGTGGCCTGATCTGGAAACGCTAAATCTTATCGCCTGCAAGATCAGATGGCCAAAATGACTAAGGAATTGGAGGAATTAAAAAAAGGAAAGCACCAAGGAATCCGGAAGAACCCCCAGGAGCGATGAATGCACCATTCTCCAAAAGAATCAAGTAGGCGGGGCTTCCCCTCAAATTCAGGATGCCTTCCAAAAAGTATTTCGGAACAGAAGATCTAATCAGTCACCTGGAAAGCTTCATCCACGAGATGGAAGTCTAGAATGCAACACAGTCAGCCATGTGCAAGATGTTCCCCTTGACCTTGATTGACTGTGCCAAAACGTGGTTCAAGAAATTGCCACAAGATAGTATGGATTCTTTTTCTAAACTAACCACAGCTTTCTATACGCAGTTTCAGGGAATCAAGCTTCGTCCCAAGGACCCTATTTTTCTTTAGTATGTGACCTAGGAGCGCGGTGAAACATTGAGGTCTTATGTGGAGATATTCCATAAGGAAGTGATCCAGATGGGAGTATTCGACGCAAAAGAAACCTTGGCTAATTTCTGAAGAAACTTATGGTCAGGCAGACTATTCGAACTCCGGATCAAGGTTGAACATGATGAAGCCCAAATGGCCCCACGTCCTAGGAAGGAGACTCCAAAGCTTGTACCAATTAAGAGTTTCCAAAATCAGCCACCAAACAGGTCAACGTACAGACCGCCTCTTATTCCCTCGTACCAGGAAAGGTACCCTACTAGAAGATCCCCTCTCAGAAGATCGCCTCCCCGGGCTGTCCCTTTGAAATAAGTTGCCTGGGTTACAAGTGAGGAAGATGTGTGCAATCACTACACCTCCATTAATGCTTCAAGAGAAACCATCTACCTCATTATCCGGGACAAAGGCCTACTTAGGAAGCCAGGTCCTATGAAAGTCCCAGCTGATAGGAGGAACCAGTACAAGTATTGTGATTTCCACGAGGATGTCGGACACAATACCTCAGAATGCTACAGCCTCCGCAATCAGATCGAAAGGCTGGTAAGGGGGGCCTGCTGACAGAATTTCTATAATAGGTACGGGATAGCATCAAGGAGTGGAAACAAGTACAAAATGGGATAGAAGAGGCGACATATAGAAGGAGGGATGAGGAGAAGGATTTGATGTAGCAGATCCAAGTGATTCATACCATTAGTGGAGGTCCCTTATTGGCTGGAACTTCCAACAATTCTAGGAAGAACCATGCAAGAAAGATTCCCAAACTCAACATAGATCATGAGATATTCAAGGTCAGTAGTGGGTCTTGAGATCCATCCTGCACTACCAAGATTGTCTTCACATTGGAAGATGTCTACAATACAGTCAACCATATGACGATCCCATAGTAATCTCGGTACAGATTGCTAATTATCGGGTTCACCGTGTCTTGATCGATACAGGAAGCAGTGTCGACATCCTGTTTAAGAGATCTCATGAGCAACTTAACTTGAAGAATTTCTGCTACAACAGTTGCACCTCGCTTTTGTATGGTTTCATAGGATACTTATTAATGCCCATGGGATCCAAAATTATGCTGGTGATAGTCGAAAAAGCTCCACTTCAATAGAATGTGACGATGGAGTTCATCGTGGTGGATACCCCGTCTGCCTAGAATGCTATTCTGGGTAGTCCCTTCCTTTCAAGGATTACGGGGGTACTATCCATCAATCACAACGTCCTGAAGTTTCTAGTGGGAACAAAAGTGGGAGAAGTCAGAAGGGACCAACAGGCAGCGCGCAATTGCTATGAGGTATCCATCAATCCCGCCGCGCTTGCTAGACAGTGCACACACGTGGCCAGTGAAATAAACTCGGATATGCCAAAACAATGTCATTATGGCATGGAAGAAGGAGAGGTACCAAACATAAAAATAGAAGAGTATGAGGATGAAGAGCGGGGTTGGACCAGTGGTCATCCTGTGGTTCAATTAGAAGAGAGACCCAACAGGAGAGAATATCTCACTAAGGTGGTGAAAGTCGGAGGGGGGTTGGATCTCGAAGTCAAGGAAGACTTGATAAAGCTCCTTAAAGAATACAACGATATTTTTGCTTGGACGCATGAGGAAATGCCCGGCATTCTTCTTAGCTTGGCCACTTTTAGGCTGGAAATAAACGTAATCGTCAAACCAGTGAAACAGAAACGAAGACACTTTAACACCGAACGGAACGCCGCAGTCCAGGAAGAAGTGGATAAACTCCTAAAGGCTGGGTTCATCAGGGAATCCCGATATCCTGAATGGATCGCCAATGTGTTCATGGTAAACAAATCTAACGGAATATGGTGAATGTGTGTGGACTACACCAATCTCAACCGGGCTTGCCCCAAAAATAGCTTCCCGCTACCTAAGATTGACAAGCTCATCAACTCTACCGCAGGAAACAAGCTTCTAAGCTTCATGGATGCCTTCTCGGGATACAATCAGATCATGATACATCCCTCAGATCAAGACAAGGCCAACTTCATCACAGGGTAAGACCTCTACTACTATAAGGTAATGCCATTCAGACTTAAAAATGCATGTGCTACATACCAACGTATGGTGAATAAATTATTCAAGCAACAAATAGGAAGATCCATGGAGGTATACATAGACGACATGATTACAAAATCTTTGGATGCCGGGCAACACCCAGAAGATTTACGCCAAACTTTTCAGGTAATTAGGAAGAACCAGATGAGATGAACCCCGCAAAGTGTGCTTTCGAGGTAGCGACAGGAAAATTCCTAGGGTTCATGGTACATGAAAGAGGAATCGAGGCTAATCCCGAGAAGATCAATGCCATACTAGACCTCAAGTTTCCCTTAACACTCAAGCAGGCACATGGATTGACAGGCCGAATAGCAAAATTGATCCGATTTATATCCCGCTTCACCGATAAGTGCCTCTCATTCTTCAAGATTATCAAGCAGGGAAAGAAGCTAAAGTGGGATGAACTAAGCGAGTTGGCTTTCCAAGCCTTGAAGGAATACTTGGCCTGTCCCTCTCTACTAGTCAAGCCCCTCACGGGAGAAGAGCTTCGACTTTACATAGCCGTCTTAGAGACTGCCACTAGTGGGTCCCTAGTGAAAGAATGGAGTGACGGAATACAAAGACCAGTGTATTATGTGAGCCGTGCTTTCACCAAGTCTAAAAAAATTATACCCTCCTGGAAAAACTCACCTATGCCTTAGTAACTACAGCCAGAAAGCTCCGACCCTATTTTCAGGCACACACTCTCATGGTAGTCACCGATCAGCCCTTACGACAATTCCTTCAGAGGTCGGAGGTATCAGGCAGGTTGGTTCTATGGGCCCTAGAGCTCACCCAATTTGACATCAAATACAAGCCAAGGTCCACGATCAAAGCACATGCCTTAGCCAACTTCGTGATGGAGTTCAGCGCAAATCCTAACCGAATTACCAAGTCCGACCTTAGTCCGAATCAAACTGATCTGAATTGGCATGAAGATAACAAGACCTAGATTCTATACATAGATGGGGAATCAAGTCAATCGGGATGCGGAGCAGGAACAGTCGTGATAGACCCATAAGGGGTTGAATGCAATCACTGTTTTAGGTTTGGGTTCTAGGCAACTAATAATTAAGCAGAATATGAAGCCTTACTAGTAGGAATGGGAGTAGCTGAAGCCTTAGGGGCCGATTTCCTCCTAGTCAAGTGTGATTCCCAATTAGTGGTCAACTAGGTGTTGGGGTTGTACAAGGCAAAATGTGACAATATGGTAGCATATCTGGCTAAAGTCCGAGAAGCTATGTTAGGATTCAAAGTTATGAGGATGGAACAGATACCCAGAGAGAAAAATCATCGGGCAAATGTTCTAGCTATGATCGTAGCAGGTGAGGGTCATACCTTGCCAAGAGGGGTGCCTCTCCATCTACTACCGTGTTCCAGCATAGCTAGAGGGTAGAGATCTTACCAGTCAACCGATTCCCTTGTTGGATGGATCCAATAGCGGACTACCTCTAAAGTGACACTCTCCTTGCAAATCCAGATCAAGCGCGCAAACTGAAGAGAATCACTGCCCGGTACTGCCTTGTAGATGGATACCTTTACCGCAAAGGGATATCCCTCCCCCTACTTAGATGCCTTCATCTAAACGATGCTACCTGGGCATTTAAAGAGGTACATTCAGAAGACTGTGGTAACCATGCAGCAGGCGAGACATTAGCCTACCAGATAATTAGATTGGGCCACTTTTGGCCGACTATACATCAAGATGCAAAATAGTTCACACAATCATGCGAGGCTTGCCAAAAGACAGCAAACCTCTATCATCTCCCCCGGAAAAGCTCGCCTTGATCAGTACACCTTACCTTTTTGCTATTTAGGGACTGGATTTAATCGGCCCGCTCCCTACTACACCCGGCCAGGCCAAACATGCAGTTGTAGTAATAGACTACTTCACCCGTTGGGTAGAAGCTAAGGCACTTGTCAAGAAAACTAAAGAAAAGACCACTAGTTTTGTCAAAGAGAATCTCGTTTGCCGCTTCGGTACCCTGAAGGCCATCATAACTGACCTGGGAAAGCAATTTGATAACGCCAACTTCAGAGAATTCTATGAAGATCAAAACATTGATCTCCGATTTGCATCAGTGGCACACCCTCAGACTAATGGGTTGGTAGAAGCTACCAACAAGACAATTAAGAAGCTCATAAAGAAAAAGCTCCAACAGAAGAAAGGGTTATGGGTTGAAGAATTACCTTATGTACTATGGGTGTAGGGACCACCAGAAAAACTGCAACCGGGGAAACCTCATTGGTATTTGGAACTGAAGCAGTCTTGCCCATCGAACATAAGCTTATCTCCTCCCAGATTCAAAACTATGAGCCTGAAGATAATGAGGCTAAGTTGATAGCCAATCTGGACCTACTCGAGGAGAAACAAAGCAGGATTGTCGAAAGAGTAGCGTACTAGAGTAAGATAACCCGACACTTCAACAAGAGGGTGAAGATCCACCATTTCAAAGAAAGAGACTTGGTCCTCAGAAAGGTAACCCAGAGCAAACGGAAAAGGTCCGACGGGGTTCTAGCCCCTAACTGGAAAGGCCCCTACCTGATTAAAGCAATGCTCCGGGGAGGGTCCTACAAGCTGGAAGACCTGGAAGGATACCCGGTGGATCACACATGGAATGTCGATCACCTTAGGAAGTTCTATCCTTAGGAATCCAATCTATATTAGCTGGAATACACACCCCGATTTTACATTGTATTATTTGAAAAAATTCAATAAAGTCAGTTATCTCTCCTTCATGATTCTCCAATGATCACTCTGCAAGCTCCCATACATAATTCTTCTTGCCGCCTTGGTCTGGGTATACCCTTCTCCGAGAAGCCTGGTGCTAAAGTGGCCTAAGTTGCCTACTAGGACTGATAATTTTCACCATTACTGATTCGCCTCAAGACTAGGAAATAGCCTTAGGGTGCTCCTACTACCTTGGTCGGGGTATACCCTCCTCCAAGAAGGATCTGATACACCAGACTAAGGATCCGGACTCGTGGCCTTAGTTGCCCGCCGTATCCTCAAGACCAGGAAATAGCCTCAAGGTGCTTTTACTGCCTTGGCCGGGGTATACCCTCTGCCAGGAAGCCTAGTGCTAAAGTGGCCTACGTTGCTTACCAGGACAGACCATGAGAAGGATCGGGATACCTTTTCGGGATACCCATTTCTCCATCTCTCCAAGAAGAAATAACATTAAGGTTTTCAAGCTACCTCGGTCTGTGTATACCCACCTTCGAGAGGCCTGATACTAAAGCAATATAAATTGCCTATCTAGACAGAATCTTAGAAGAAGCAGGATACCGTACCAGAATACCTATTGGCTTGCTTCTTCCAAAGACTCTTATAGCTGAAATAGGTTTGATTATCAATCGGGATATCCAGAACCTCAAAGTGCTACATACTCATTAAAAACCCACTAAAGAAAGGGACGTGTTCTCCTACTAGATCTAGTTGATGTTTACAATGACAAGGTACAAAATTGTCATAGGGCTATCAAGTATCCCGATCAAGGAGCAGGTCTCCAAATTTAGTTCCAATTCATTTACAAATACGAAAGTGCAAGAATTTCTCCTAAGTCAGAATTTCTCCTAAGTCAAGATTTTTTCTAAGTCCAGATTTTTCTAACTTAATCTTTTTCTAATTCAGAAAAGCAAGCAAGATATGATTTGTTCGGACAAATAAAGATCTCTTATTAGACTGACTGGGTGCCTAACTCCCTCTTAAAGGCTACAAAAAATATAATAAATGAAAGACAAGTCAGGAGTCCTCCTTCCCTTCCAAGTTTTCTCCCTGACTGGTTGCTCCTTTCTTGGGCACCTCAGCTGTAGTATCAGGCTAGATCTCCTCGACTACTGGAACCATAGATCCAGCTGAAGGATTCTCCTCTCCCTCGACTGCCAAAACACTTGTCTGCCTCAACTTCTGGAACCCCGGTTCTTGCTGCATCTTCTTTTTCCTCCTCCATTAGAATAACTTCTGAAAAAGGCATGGGGTCCTGTGTTTGTCCTTCCTAAGTAGAGGAAGGGTCAGTCTGAGTACCAACAGGAAGGCTAGACCTCCGGCTTGGATGGGCATCATCATGTGGAGAATCTTCCTAAGCCTAATCCTCACCCACAAACTGGGCAGCCTTCGCCATAATTTGTTCTCGGTCCCAGTTCAAGGCCGCCTGAAGTTCAAATGGAGGAGGCAGAGCTGTGGCCACCTCATAGCAGGCAGTGAAATACCCATCTTCAAAGGAAGGACCTTCTTGACCCTCTAAATTCTGCACTCTCCCTTAAAAGACGATTTTCATCCTGCAACAGCCTTTTCTCCCTCTTCAGGCATTCCCTCTCCTCACGCCGACGTAGGGACTGGACTGTTTCCATATCCAAGCAGCGTAGACAACGCTGGGCCTCCACCATGGCAACCTGTCTACCATCTTCAGATGCCTTATCATCCTGGAGTAGAGGGGCTATGCTCTACTGTGCTTAAGGCAACTCATGCTGGGTATCCTTCAACTTGGCCTGAAGCCCTATGTAGGCTTCCTTCAGAGTCAGCAGCTGTTTCTCCATGGCCAAAGCAAATTTAAAACTTTGCAAGAAGAAGAAGTGTCAGTACCTGTAGAAAAGAAAGGAGAATAACAAGAGGAACTGTATAATGCTACCTCGGCCAATATAGAAGCCCCTTTTACCGCCAAAATTTATGTAGGAAGCTTCGCCATGTTTATTAAGCTCCCGCCAGGGTAGGATGCTTTGAACCGGGATACCACCTGGTTGTGGGAAACACCTCCTAATCCCGATCCCGATCCCGATCCCAAAGGAACATCAACGGCGGGATAAGAGGCAAGAGCAGCTTCCTTCTTTGTAATTCTAGGCTGCTCCCTGGAAGGCAAGATTGCTGGAGGAGGATTAGGAGGAGTGCCCACACCAGGATGAGCAGCAACCTTTCTGGTCTTCCTTTGAGATTGTTCAGATGAACCCCGTGCTTTGGCAGCTCGAGCTAGCATTGACCTTATGGTTGGCGTCCTGGGGCACGAGTAGAGGGATGAGCAGAAGTCCTGACAAGCAATCCCGCAGAAGCAGAAAGGGGTGAAGGGATCTTGACTGTAGGTTTAGCCAAAGTAGAAGGAGGGATAAGGACTGTCAGGCTGAGTTGTTATGGCCTAGACAGAATTGGAGGGAGATGAAGGTAAATCCACACCTCCTATCCATTTCCCGGATGACGTAGGAGAACCGGTCACCAGCGAGATAGCAAATACTGTTTAAAAAGAATAAAATAAAAAATAATAACATAGTAAGGAAGGGAGAGTAAAAAATACACATACACAAACAAAGAAGACAGATGAAGTTTCTTTACCTGGAAGCACGTAGGAGATCCTCAAAGACTTCTCTAGCTGGGCTCTTTCGAAGGGATCCAGAGTAGGATATTGCACATTGACATACCCCCTCTTTAAAATCTTTCCCAGAATATCCCAGGATTATGAAGAAAGCACCCCCTTCGCCCATTTGTCTTTAGTTGTGAATTGGGTTGGGACGGGGTACTCAAATTCCCCAATGTAGGCCGTATTCCCCCTTCTCCCTTTACGACGAACCACTCTTCCTTCCATGGTGGAGCATACTTTACATTCGCACCAGGAACGATGAACTTCATCTCATTGGAGGCCCTCAAATAGAACTGACCCCGTGGTACTAGGTTCGCTATCTGGAATAAGTAGCGTAACTCGTCCAAGCCCGACTCCCTGTCTATGTTGTCTCTTGAACACTGCTCCCTCCAGAGCACTAAAAAGCCCATCAGATGTTTCCAAAAACCGGACGAGATCTGGAGAGGTGCTAATTCAAGGGAGGCCAAAGCCTAGTGAAGAGTCGGGTAGAGAGGGAGCCGAACGCCGCACTCAAAAGCTGCTTTCTGGATGAGAAGGACATCTCGCAGCGGGGTGTAGACGTCATATCCCCGATGAGGAAGGGAGAGATCGATGTCATCCGGGATTCGGTACTCCTCTCGCAGCTTAACCAAGGTTTCCACCGTACATATAGAATCAGGAATAATACGCCCATCATGAAAAGAGGCTAAAGAACCGGTATGCACCCAGACCAAGGTAATGACTAGCGCATCACCAGCCTCCTCTACTTCTCCAACGATCCAGGTATCTTCTTCATCGGTGAGTTGAACCGGGTCCTCTGACCTATTGTGGAAACCCAACCCGATTCTTGGGTTCCTTGTAGAACGACGTTGCAGCGGCGTTTGTTCATCGCTAGAATCATCCACCTCACCTCGACCTGTCTTTTTCCCTCGCAGTATCAAAGAACCCACCTTTGATCCCCCATCAAGAAGATCATCGAAACTATCGGGTGAAGGAGGTAAATCTGGTCGAGGTTCAGAGGAAGTGGGAAGAATACCTGGGGAAGGAGCTGGAAGTTTTGAAGGAGACGCCATTAAAGGAGGAAAAAGAAAGCTTGAAAGATCGCTGATGAGAAGATGAAAGAAAGGAAAGGCTAGGGTTTTCTCTGCTTTTGAATATTGAAAGTAATAAGGAAAAATAGCAGGAATTCGGGGTTACTTATAGACTGAGACAGTCGGTCAAGCACAAGAAAACCGGAATTGATTAGGAGTTCATAATAGGTAACATGCTAGGAAACCGAAATTGATGAGGAGTTAATTACCAGCAACGTGCTTGGAAAACATGCCAATGGCGGTTTTGCATTAATCGTGCCAAAATGGCTCGTTTTTTAAATCCGCAAGCCTATCACCATCTAACAGGTGGCAAAAACAAATGATTACCAATGTATCTTGGAAGGATATCCTTCGCGGCTATGATACCTAACTGGACAGCTGACGGACGAGGTGGAAAATCCTTCAAGTAAAAATAGAAATTGACTCCTACCCCGACAAGATAGCGGTGTTCAAGTTAGGGGGGACTTTTTTTAACCACCAGAAATGGCAAAGGACCAAAGAAGAATTTTTCCACCCGGATACAAGGAAGAAATACTTTTTTACTCTTAGAAAGAAGAATACTGGATCAAATCTGGGTACCTACCTCCTCCCTCGGGCTAACGACAGCAAAGCCTAGCGATCCCAATAATTCCAACTCAGAGTTTTACTCAAAATCCAATCACGGAGCTCAAAGGGGTACCCTGCTATTTCATCAGATAGGTATCCTGTTACTAGATCGACAAGACACCTCGCTACTATTTCAGTAGGATACCCCACTGCCATATCAGATGGACATTCAGATACAACGTCAACTAAAGTATCCTGCTTCTACATCCAGCTAAGTACCCTGCTTCTACATCAAATCAGGTACCCCGCTACAAGCACAACCGATATCAGGATACCCCGCTAACCAAGCCCCTAACTAAGAAAGCATCAAACTAGAAAGGGGCGAGGTACACGAGAACCCAGATGCACCCAAATACCTCTTGGGATCCTCTCGCCAGATAACCATAAGAAATACTCACTGAATTATATATCCATATGTTCAGACAGATAGGTCTTGAAGCTCCAAAGCTAGGGGAATTAAACGCGGTCGTTCATCTCTCGATAAAAAGGTAGACTCCTTCCCACCACTTAAGAATTCCATTCGAATAAGGAGTCCATTTATATTAGAATCCTCTCCAAAAGGAATGACCAGATTCAAATAATTAAAGCTCTTACGAGGTTGTCTTCTAGAAGGAAAGAAAGACCTGTGATCGCCAAACCCTAGACCAAAATTATAGGAGTGCATGGCAAGCAACGGGACCTATATATACGACACTATACTCACAGGAAAAAGGACAAAAAAACAATTTGCCTTTGGTTTGATAGAATTCTTGTTGGTATCGAACTACGTGATACCCCTCCGACCGGGATCTATCCCAATCTCGGTCCTTAAAGTTGTTATTTGGAGATTCACCCAAGTGATAATTTTCCATTAACAAATATCTATATGTATTGAGCTTTGTTTATTCATTTTGTGCAAGTGTGGTTTGTATGGGTATTTTAGTGTGCTTAAAGATTTCAATTGATTGATTTCCTTTTGAATGATTTTTGTGGTGTGTTATGTAATGACCGGAGACGCACACCACGTGCTCGATAAAATGTCCTCTATGCATGTCTAGAAAAGTAGACCTACTTAGGCTAGCGTACAGGATTCGTTTAGTGCACCAATATCCTTAACGAACTCATTCATATATTCCGAGTAATCGAGAGATAGGCTTGGGTATGATTTTGGGTGTAATTTGTTCTACTCGACCGAGATTGTAGGTTAATATTAGGGTGCATGAATCTATTAATTATACGAGCATAATTTGGGTGAGTAATTCAGTCTAGAATGGAAGTCAATAGATGGTGTGTGTGGGGTGTAATCAAGTCCTAGAATATTTCTCTCCATAATCATATTTAAGTTTATTTTGTGTCATTTATTTGTTGCTTTACCATAAAACCTTTTATAAATCTAGTTTATTTTGTTTAAAATGAAAACGTTTCAATATGATTGTTTGAATAGCTCTTAGACTAATCAATTTTAGTAATCGGTCACTCGATCCCTGTGGGAACGAACTTTACTTACCATTATGCTACTCTCCCACCTCATCCTATTTCCAGTGTCACTTGAGTGTTAGTCAATTTTTGGCGCCACTACCGTGGATTGAACGGATGATTGATATCGATACTAGTTAGTTTATTGCTAATTTGAATTTTTTTATTTATTTATTTAGTTTCTTTCTATTTCTTTGATTGTTTTTGTTTCTTTTTGTTTCAGTATTCTATGGATTTTTCCATGCAAAACTCGTGGCCAAGCTATCCGCCAATGAGCATGTCATCGGAAGATAGGATAAGAAAGCTCTTACAAGATGCTATAGACTCTCAACCGAAAATCGCATAGAATTTCAATAACGATATGTCACCTAGCTGGCCAGACCAATCCATAGAGACAACATTTGAAGGGAACTTCAACAAACCTTACAACAAGGATTGGAGGACGTACCAAGACATCTCAATGAGTTATGATGAGGCCAATGCCTTTGAAAAACCTACCACACCATCCCAACCAATGTTCACATCATTTGTAAACAAGAAGAAAGAATTGATCAAGATGTGCGGGGATGTTATGAATATTGATAGGGATGTGATGTCTAAATTAAAGGAGCTGAAGGAAGGGAATGCTAGACTTCAAGAGAAATTAGAGGAAACTTCCCGAGAGAAAGAAGAAATGTGGGAAGAATTTAAGAAGATGCTGGAAAGCACGAAGAAGGAATTTGAAGGCAAGGAAGCCTTGGAGATGGAAAAGGCGAATAACCTTCAAGAGCTAAACAAGAAACTAATATTTGAAGTAAAGATGCTCAGAGCTGATAAGGGCATACTCCTAAAGAAGAATGAGGAAGTCTCAAACAAGAACAATGAGTTGGAAGTACAAATTAAGAGACTTGAAGTTAAGAGGAATTCTGCATCAAAGGAATTCAAAGATCTTGAAAAGCTATTGGAGTTAACGAAGAAGATGGAACTTGACCACCTTGCGGAACTGGTAAAGGATAAGCAAGAGATTCAAACATTGTTAATGGAAGCGATTCAACTTCCAAAAGAAGAGAAGCTTAACGCAAGTCAAGGAGATTCAAGTGCCGAGGTCAAAAAGTCAAATACTAGTAAAGCAAAGAGGAGGAAAGCCAAGAGGAAGAGTAAGAACCCTCCACCTCTACCTCCACCTCCACCTCCACCTGTAACAAAGGCCCACCAACAAGGTATCATTCCTAACCCTACCACCGTGTGCCACCATTGCTATAAGATATGTCACATTAGACCAAAAGGCCAACAATATGAAAGGCATGGCACACGAGAGAATTTTAAATATAGGGAAACTTATAGGCACGTTAGGAAAGTATGGGTTGAGAAATCTAGGAGTAAAAGAAGTCCACCTAGAAATAGGAAAATTTGGGTGAGAAAAGACTGACTTGACCAAGCAAGAAACATAAGCAAGGATAGGATGGTGAAGTCATCTACACTTGTTTGGGTTGTAAAAAGTGGTGAATTTCCAAACTTGGTAAAGCCTCCCTTACTTGATAACATTCCTAGCATATGTGCATAGAGTTGAATATCTTTTTGTGCATTTTATTTAAGCTATTTTTGTTTTTGTTAAGTCTTATTTATTTATTTATTTATTTTTCTTGTTTAGATTAAGTGTGTGACATTGTATTGTGCCTAGTTTTTAGGTTTGCAGCGTGCTTGTTTTTGGTTGTGCGTTTGGCCTCCCTCCCGTTTCTAAGCTTATATTGTCCAATCCGCTTTTGTGCAAACACTGGGGACAATGTTTCATTTAGGTTTGGGGGTGTGTCCATTTAATGACCATTTTTGTATGATTGTTTAGTTTGTGTTTATTTTTTGTGAATTATTTTTCAAATTTTTGCATGATTGTGTGTTTGATGAGTTCGTTCTCCTGTTTTGAGCCAAATTTTGGAGCATTAACTTGCTTAATGAGATGCTTTTGGGTTGTGCCTTTTGAGGCAAATTTTTGTATGTGTTGAATCCTTTAGTCTAGGCAAAAGTGGTGCTAGTTAAAGCTACACCACATTGCTTGCACGCACCCTACCAGACTCAAAAGTGTCTTAGTAATTGGGTATCGCGTTTGAGATGTCTAGATCATTAGTGGAGACTACCCGTGTGAGGCCAGAGCCTAAATAGCGTCCTTATGAGTGTGGTTTGTTTTATTGTTTCATCTTAAACACTCTTCTTGTAGATAAATAAGCTTAATATAAAAAGGACCTCACTCTATGCTTTGGGCATTAAAGAACGTCATTTTAAGAGCATCACCGTTGTTTTGCCTTTGTTTGCTTGCTTAGCTCGTACCGATAGAGATGATGTAGGCTATGTGTGTTAAGTCACAACAAAATTCCCAAACAAGTCCCATGTCTTGTGTGTGTGCTTAAATGACCTATCTATATTGACCTACACACTACACCCCATCACTATATCCTCCCATATCATACACATCACCACATCTTACCTAAACACTAGACCAACCCCCATTTGCTACGAATATGGCTTGTTATCATGTCAAGATGAAGCTCATGAATGAACTCAAAAATGTAAAAATAGCGTGTACTCAAGCTAGATGCGTAAGTTGTGCAATGAATAAGGCTTAAAATAAATGAAAAATTAAAAAGTGCTTAAAGAAAACCAATAGCACAAAAAGCCTTATAATCTTCAAAAGTGTAAAAGTTGCCAAAATATAAAGCAATTTAAAAATTAGCACAAAGTGATTAGTTGAACAAATCATGTCTAGAAGCTTTAATTGTGATGAGCATACCAAAATAGAAGTTTAAAGAACAATTGTTAGCTAGCCCATAATCCCCGTACCCACCTAGCCTCTCCACCACCAATTCACCATAGCATCCCTTGAACTTTAAAGAAGTCCTAATTGATCTTTAGGATGATTTTTAGCTTGTTGATAAAGGTATCAAATGGTGCTCTACTCTTGTTCTTAATATTCAAATCCGTTCTTATGGTCCAATTGCATTTAAACATTAGCGGTTTTTCAAAATTTGTCATATGTGTGTAAAATTTGAAAATTTCTTGTGCTTAATTTCCAACCGCATATGTCTGTTAAGTGAGCCTAGGTTCTGAGTGGTAAAATGAGAGAGATCCTGAAAGAAATAGAGTCGAGGGGAAATGCTATCATAAGACTCTTGTGTTCGATGCTTTTTGAAGCTTTATTCACTAAGAAGTATAGAATTGCAATCTCTCTTGTTGTAGAACCATGGCTTGCATTCCCCAACTTTTTCTTAGGGGTCTTAGCATGCATGTGCCTCAATTTGGTTCGCCCATTATTACATCTTTATCTATAGTTGGCTCAGCAAGAAAGACGTTTATGGATATCGTACTGTAAGCCCTCACGAGACTTCACTCGTCCAACTAAGGATCGCCTAGGGGTTTAAAAGATATATCACATATGTTTTATTTATTTATGTTTTATTTTCTTTCTTTTGATTTATTTTTTATTTTTTGTTTGTTTGTTTGTTTTGGTTTTGCTCGAGGAAGACCAAAAGATAGGTTTGGGGGTGTTTGATTGCTTCATTTCTACACAATGTGTAGCCCCATTTTTGTATCATTTTGTTTTCATTTCTAGGGCAAAACCGGGTATTTAATATGATAAAATAAGTGTTTCAGGTATTTATGGAGTTCAGGGGCATTGGAGTAATTTTGGTGAATCAGTGGTCAAAGTGCAAAATTTGGAGAATATATTGAAGAAACTGTGATTAAGGAAGAGTTGAGGGGACCCTTTTGTAATTTCCTATCCAACACATGTGCAGCGCCATGTCATTAATGAAACAGCGTGTTTTGCATGTGGTGGCTAACATCAGTGTGACGTCACGTCATCTTCTTCCTTGAGCGGGTCGTGCAGACCCGCGTGGGTCGACCCGACCTGGACCTGGACCTGGACCTTGACCCGGTTTCAACCTGGCCTTGTTCAGCCATTTTCCAACGTCGTTTCCAGCGGTTTTTCACCCAGAATGGCGGCGCACCTCCACTCTATCCATTTGGCACCCATTTCGAGCCTCCATGCAAAGCTTTTCTGCAAGCTCCAATTCCTTCAAGCTTCCATGGCTTCCCAACTCGTATCTTCAACCGCGGCATGCAAGTAGCACCCAAGCGAAAGTAATGTACTGCGGTTTAAGTGTCGCGTCTGTCAAAACCGTGGTACACTTATGACAAAGACCTCTCGGATGTGCCGCAGTCTAGATGTCGCCTTCCGTCAACCCAGAAAACCTAAACCGCGGCAGTCCGTCTTTAGGTCATTTTGGATGAAATTTCAGCTCTATTTTTAACCTTTATATATACATCTCTTGTTCTCAAAGAAAAGGGAGGAGAGACACAAAAAGGAAATCGAACTTCAAAGCTAAATCCACCAAATATCCTCTCATTCCACCATATCTTCCACCCACACATACACCCATCACTTCTCTTTATCACATCCTCCATCACTCCATCTTTTGGAACCAAAAGAGAGTTGAAGAAAGGGGCAAAGGAAGAAGAGAAGATCTCATTAGTTTTCTCTAATCTTTATTCTCTTTATTTTTCTTTACAAAGCCATGTATTTAATTGATTTAATATATTGTATGGCTATACTTTGTGAGATGAGCTAAATATTAATTGCTAGGATATGATGAAACCCAACTCTTGAATATCTGTATGTATTGACCTTTGTTTATTCATTTTGTGCAAGTGTGGTTTGTATGGGTATTTTAGTGTGCTTAAAGCTTTCAATTGATTGATCTCCTTTTGAATGATTTTTGTGGTGTGTTATGTACTGACTGGAGATGCATACCACGTGCTCGATAAAATGTCCTCTATGCATGTCTAGAAAAGTAGACCTACTTAGGCTAGCGTATAGGATTCGTTTAGTGTACAAATATCCTTAACGAACCCATTCATATATTCCGAGTAATCGAGAGATAGGCTTGGGTATGATTTTGGGTGTAATCTATTCTACTCGACCGAGATTGTAGGTTAATATTAGGGTGCATGAATCTATGAATTATACGAGCATAATTTGGGTGAGTATTTGAGTCTAGAATGGAAGTCAATAGAAGATGTGGGGTGTAATCAAGTCCTAGCATATTTCTCTCCATAATCACATTCGAGTTTATTTTGTGTCATTTATCTATTGCTTTAGCATTAAACCTTTTATAAATCTAGTTTAGTTAGTTTAAAATGAAAACGTTTCAATATGATTGTTTGAATAGCACTTAGACTAATCGATTTTGGTAATCGGTCACTCGATCCCTGTGGGAACAAACTTTACTTACCATTTTGCTACTCTCCGACCTCGTCTTATTACGAGTGTCACTTGAGTGTTAGTCATCTACCTATGATGACTCCCGCAGGTGGAGGAGAATAAGTGTTGAAGCCAAAGGCTCAATAGAGTCCAAAAGAATTTGAGGCTTTAAGGTGGAATAGGAAGGCTATGCATGCCATCCTTTGTGCAATGGATGAAAATCAGTACAAGCTAGTTCAGAATACTCAAGTGGCAAAAGTGGCTTGGGACATCTTGCAAATTACACATGGAAGAACCGATGTGGTGAAGGAATCCAAGCTTCAAGTCCTTCAAACTCAATTCAAGTTGTTTAGGATGGAGGAGGACGAATGCTTTAATGATTTTGAAATCAAGTTGATGGATATCATCAATCAAAGTCACCAATTCGGAGGCCCGTATTCGGATAGGTTAGTCAAGCAGAAAATCATGAGGTCTTTCCCCGATAGGTTTGAATCAAAAGTGACGGTGTTAGAAAAAAATAGTGGATATAAGGACTGTAGGGAAAAATAATAAATAAAAGTGGTAAACGCAGCGGAAGCGATACTAAAAACGATTTAGTGACTTTTAAAATTTTTCCTTTATGAACCTTAAACCCTTTTAATCAATAAACATGCATATATGTTAACAAAAGTAAATTACCTTTTGTCGCGTGATCCGATTGACTTACGTCGATGGTAATCCGCAAGACCTTCAATCCGAGCACGAACGTGGATCACCTAGGAGCGTGGTCTCCCTTTTCTTTGAATTGCAAACCTGTGAATGGACCAAACAAAAAAACTTTCTTTTCTTTGTTAGTCACAAAAACAATCAAAAGAATGTCAAAAATTATTCCGGTCACTTTTGAGTTCTCAATCTAATGATCGAAACTCGCGTGAACCTAGATCGATATCGTATACACAAGCTTATTGATGATTAAGCAATAGTATACTATCAAAGAACAATTTCACACTCTCTTTTGCCTTTTTAGAATAAAAACTCTCTCTTGGAATTAAGAAGAAGAAGAAAGAAATAAAAAACTCAAGCACCATGGATTGTGGTGGCCGAACCCTATAAGAACACATATATAGGTTGGCCGAATTTTTTCTTCTTTTTCCTTTAGGGTTGCCGAATTCTATGTAGTCTAAGATTAGGGTTGGCCGAATTCTATAATGTCACTTATATAGGGTGACTTAAATTCAACCCTAATTCTTTTCAACTTAATAGACTTCAAACCCTAATCGAACTCCTTGATTTTTATTCTTTTATTTTGACTAAATAAAAAGACTCCTTATTTGATTAAATAAATAAAACTAATTTATTTATTTTCTTGTCAAACAAGTCTTTTACTTTTAGGAAAGATTTGTTTCTTTAATTAAACAATTAATCAATAAATTAATTAATTCTTATTTAATTAAAACAAATGAAACAAAATAATATTTTAGGTTAAAATTTTAACCTTGCCGCCCCACTTGATTAAGATTGGGCCTAACATTATTTTCTTATTTCATTTAATCCATTGGACTTTAAATAAAAAGCCCACATGTGAACCAGACCCATTCTTACTAAAAGAAACAAGCCCACATGTCTTTCATTAATATATTAATATAATTGAGCAGCCCATTACTTAAATAATGAGCAAATTATATTCTTAATATATTAAATGCAATTCTAGATGGACCCTTAAATTGGTTCGGTAGAATATATCAAGTGATCCATGCAAGTCCGTGTGGATTGGGGATCTTGGCGGGCCATCTAAATTTAAGCTTCAATAGACATAACCTAATCACAATCAACAAATGATTCACTTAGGTCCGATCCATTAATTTTAACTCATTCCACTAAAGAGCTAAAACTGAACTCTTAAATAAAGATAGAAAAGGAAGATGCTCCTCATTCATACCCTAGACAATCATATTGGAGATAGTGTATCCTCGTGATTAATATCAGTAATCGCCAAGAGTTCATAGACCGCCTATAACTCTCCAAGTTACCATATTTACTCATATGACCATGTTTTGAACTTGGATATTTTGACTTGTCCAGAAGCCATGTTTTCAATAGACACTATCGAAAACTCAACGTTGAGATTTAATATCCAATTACCTCAAAACATCCATATGATGATATTATACTCTCATTTAATTAAATGGAGCCACGATGTCCATACCTATAAATGAAGTCCTCTATCGATTAACAAATGAATATCACCAAACTATCGACTATGCGATATAATCGTACTCATTGATAACTCAAATGATATCACTTGCAACCATAAGTCCATCATTTATCTCAGGATTAAGATAGACCCTCCGATTGTCCTGATAATGAAAAGACTATTATCTATTGACGGTTCTAGATAAAGCTTTTCATTGTGATCCAGTTCAATGCACCCAGTGCACTAGATCCTTTTGCTCGAAGACACTCCGATGATTTTAGACTCATCATATCTCATTTGATCCCACTCAAATGCTAGCAAAAGAATTCTACAACTTTAACAAGATAAAGGTGCCCAACCTTTAACTTAAGTTGTGAACATTATCCAAGACTAACTAAAGAATTGTGTCTACCACATACATATCCAGATGTACGAACAATTCTTCTTTTCCCATAGTCTTTAGACCTTATGATTATGTACTTTGACAATTATAATATAAACTATAAATGCTATACGATTTGTTAAACCAGAAATCTCTTTATTAATATGAAAAAGATTGTTAATTACAACATTACACTCTGGCTATTGAGCATAATCCTAACAAGGACATGATGCTGAACGAGGTAATTGGAAGACTCCTTGCCTACGAGTCTAGGAAGGCTCCTAAATCTACTCCTGAAAAGCATAAGGGAATTGCTTTGAAAGCCTCCAAGGATGAAAAAGAGGAAAGAATCACTCGGACGAAGATCTTGCCTTATTTTTGAAGAGGTTCAAGAAGGTTATGAAGTTCAAGAAAAAATATTTTGGATCCAAAGGTCAAAACTACAAGAAAAAGGGTTCCCATAACAAGTTTTAGCCTAAGCAAGAGAAGACCGAAAGGAAAGGGGTCCAATGTTTTGAGTGTGGTGGTAGAGGTCATTTTGCCCTTAAATGTGCAAATCATTTGGTCAAGAAGAAGGGTAAAGTGATGGGCACCACATGGAGTGGTAGTAGTGATGACTCCATTAAAGGAGAAGAAACTTCGGATGATGAAGTGGCTAACTTCATAGCTTTTTCCTCCTTTCATAAGAGCAAAAGTAGAAGTGAAGAAGAGGAATAGAGTCAAGAGGAAAATGACTCAAGTGAAGATGGCTCCTCAACTCACTCCGTAAGTGGATATGTGGAGAGAGAGGTTCTTGTTGAACACTAAGCCGAATTCAATAGCTTAGGGAAGAAGACCTCTAAAAAGATAAAAATGTTGAAAAAAGAAAATCTTGAGCTCTCATTTCATAATGACCACTTAAGTGAACAAGTGGAAAGATTGAAGAAAATTGAAGATAAGCTAAGAAAGGACTTAGTCTTATCTAAGAGGAATGAAGAAGATTTGAAGAGGGTACTTCAAGAAGTGAAAGAGTCTTTAGCTAAGATGGATTATAGCACCAAGAAGCTTGATCATATACTTGGTGTTGGAAAGTGTCCATGTGACAAAAGAGGTATTAGGTTTGAAGATGGTAAAGAGACCTCCACTTCTAAGAAGACCATATTTGTCAAGAGTTTGGGGAACCAAGAAGCTTCATCGGTGCAAACTCCTAGGAAAAAGTTAGAAGTAGGACAATGTTCTCATAGTGCACAAGTGAAAGTGGTGCCACTGAGGCAACCTCAAGCTCATCCCACAAGGGTCGCTCAAGTCAACATTCGTTAACAAATGTCTCATAAGGGAAAAAGACCAATCATGCAACCTCAAGCTAGGAAGCAAGCTAGACCGGTTTAACAACGAAGATGAATTGAACCCACTCAACCACAAAGACATGGACAAGCTCCAATGCCTGCACAAGGACATGGTATGATTCCTTATTTCATTCCTACATGTCATTTTTGTGGATTTGATGGTCATATTAGACCAAATTGCTTTCGATACATTAAAATGTGTAGAACTAGAAGCATGATTGGAAAGAGAAATAATATAGCCATGATGCATTTTCCTAGGAATGAGAAAATTGATTTGCATGATCCTAGAACATCTAGAGCCCATGTACCAAAAACCACTAGAAAAGAAAAGATAGTACCTAAGTGGATTAGAAAGAATGAAAGTGTTTGCCATGTTGCACAAATCACTTTAAGAGCAAATTCTTCTAATTTTTGGTATCTTGATAGTGGGTGCTCTAGGCACATGATGGGAAACAAGAGTTTCTTCGAGACTCTTGTCATGGAGGAAGAAGGATGTGTTACCTTTGGTGATGGATCCAAAAAGAGAGTTATAGGGAAAGGAACCATTTCCATTCTCGGTCTAACCTCATTGTCCAATGCTTTATTTGTTGATGGCTTCAAAGCCAATTTCATAAGCATTTCACATCTAAGTGATGAAGGACTTTCCGTCTCATTTAGTAAAGATGATTGCTCTATCCTATTTCCCAATGGATAGACCTTGTTAAAAGGTATGAGATATAGCGGCAATTGCTATTGTCTTGAAGATAGAATAGTCTCAAACAATGTGTCTATGGATGAGCAAATTGAGTTGTGGCATGAAAGACTTGGCCACATGAACTTTCGGGATTTACGAACCCTTGGAATGTGTGGACCTTGCCAATAAGGAAAACAAACCAAAATCATGCATAAAAAGGGCAAATATCTTTCCACCAAGGAGCCCCTAGAGCTTATCCATATGAATCTTATGGGTCCTACGCAAACCGAGAATTTAGGTGGAAAGAGATATATTTTTGTTTATGTTGATGATTTCTCTAGGTTCATATAGACATATTTCTTAGAGAAAAATCCAAAAATTTTGATAAGTTCGAAATGCCTTGCATTAAAATTCAAAATGAAATGAACTCAAAGATTAAAAGCATAAAATGGATTAGAAGTGACCATGGGAGGAAATTTGAGAATGACTTTTTTGAAACATATTGTGATAATGTTGGCATCTCCCATGAGTTTGACCTCAACAAAATGGAGTTTTTCAGAGGAAAAATAGGGTCATTCAAGAGATGGCCCATGTGATGTTGCTTAGCAACAATGTCCCTAGGAACCTATGGGCTGAAGCCGTCAATACAACTTGCTATATAGGAAATAGAGTTTTCCTAAAGCCCAGAACTAGAAACACCTCCTATGAGTTATGGAAAGGTAAGAGACCAAATGTTAGCTACTTCCACACTTTTGGAAGCAAATGCTACATTTTGAATGACCGTGATCAACTTGGCAAGTTCGATGCTAAGAGTGATAAGGGTATATTCATTGGCTATTCCTTGAATAGTAGAGCCTATAGAGTTTTCAATTTGAAAACTCGAAGCATCATGGAATCATCCAATGTTGTCATTGATGATGAAAGGCTCAAGTAAAGTAACCATAAGGAGGAGGTTGTTGCTATAGATAACTCTCTTTTAGAGAAGGTTGTGGAGACTCCTAATGTTGGGACGTCTAATCCTATTGGTGAGGACACACAACCTATTGATAAAGTTCCTCTTTTGAATTCCAAAGAACCCGCTCCATGGGTTAGGAAACTCCATGATAAAGATAACATCATTGGAGAAATTAATAAGAGTGTTAGGACTAGGCGTCAATTAGCTAATCTTATTAGCTATACATGCTACACCTCTCAAATAGAACCTAAAAAGATTAATGAGGCCTTGAATGATGAATTTTGGGTTCTTGCTATGCAAGAAGAGCTAAATCAATTCGAAAGGAATGAGGTTTAGACTCTAGTTCCTAGGCCTAAAAGCACAAATGTGATAGGCACCAAGTGGATCTATAGGAACAAATCCGATGAGGATGGCAACATAGTGCGTAACAAGGCTAGACTTGTTGCACAAGGGTACTCTCAAATTGAGGGTATTGACTTTGAGGAGACATTTGGTCCCGTTGCCTGTTTAAAGTCTATTAGGCATCTCTTGTCCATTTCTTGTGTGCATAAGTTCAAATTGCACCAAATGGATGTCAAGAGTGCCTTCCTCAATGGCTTTTTGCAAGAGTATGTGTTTGTTGAACAACCCAAGGGGTTTGTGGATGCTCACCACCCAAACCATGTCTATCGCCTCAAGAAGGCTGTATATAGGTTTAAACAAGCACCGAGAACTTGGTATGAGCGCCTCACTCAATTTCTTATTGGCAATGACTACACAAGGGGTAGTGTTGACAAGACCTTGTTCATCAAGAGAAACAAAAATGAGTTATTTATAGCTTAAATCTATGTGGATGACATTGTATTTAGCTCCACCAACAACACCAAGGTCCAACAATTTGTTGAAGTTATACCTCATGAATTTTAGATAAGTCTTGTTGGTGAGCTAAGTTACTTCCTAGATTTGCAAATTCGGCAATTAAATGATGACATTTTTATAACCCAAGCCAAATATTCTAAAAACTTAGTGAAGAAGTTTAGCTTAGAAAATGTCAAACATTGTGATACACCCATGAGTACCACTTTAAAGCTAAGCAAGGATGCTAGTGGAAAAAGTGTTGAACAAACTATATATCGGGGCATGATTGGTAGGTTGCTTTATTTGACCGCAAGTAGGCCCGATAACTCTTTTAGTGTGGGTTTGTGTGCTAGGTACCAAGCGAATCCGAAGGAGTCCCATCTCTTTTCCGTTAAGAGAATCATTGGATATGTGAATGGGACATCCAATTATGGGATATGGTACTCTTTTGACACTAATGCTAGTTTAGTTGACTTTAGTGATGCGGATTGGGCAAGAAATTATGATGATAGGAAGAGCACATCGGGCAGTTGCTTCTTTCTAGGCAACAACTTGGTGTCATGGTTTTGCAAGAAGCAAAACTCGATTTCCTTGTCCACGGCCGAGGCCAAATACATAGCCACGGGGAGTGGATTCACACAACTCCTATGGATGAAGCAAATGCTTGTTGACTACAGATTCAACCAAGGTACACTCACTCTCTTTTTTGATAATATGAGAGCTATTAATATTTCCAAGAATCCGGTACAACACTCTAGGACTAAGCATATTGACATCCGTCATCACTTCATTAGAGAGCTTGTTGAAAATAAATGCATAGTGCTTGAACATGTAGGCACTAATGATCAACTAGCGGACTTATTTACAAAACCCTTAGATGCAACAAGGTTTAAAACTCTTAGTATATCTATTGGGATATGTCTCGTGGAGTGATGTGTTTTGTTGATTGACCCCATTTGGGGAACTCAAGCAAAGAGAGCAATTGCATATTTGATGAATGCAAAATTTTGAAAATTTTTATGCTTCTTTATTAATTGCTTGAGTATCTTGGTTGCACATATGTATATATGCTTTTATCTTAATAAGTGTGAACCTTGCTTTGAATGCAATCCATGTCATATTTATGTTCAAACATGCACTTTTGGACTAGGAGATATAATTAGGAAATACTTATTGAATGACCTGTTAGGATTATGCTCAATAGCAAGAGTGTAATGTTGTAATTAACAATCTTTTTCATATTAATAAAGTGATTTCTGGTTTAACAAATCGTATAGCATTTATAGTTTGTATTATAATTGTCAAAGTAAATAATCATAAGGTCTAAAGACTATGGGAAAAGAATAATTGTTCGTACATCTGGATATGTATGTGGTAGACACAATTCTTTAGTTAGTCTTGAATATTGTTCACAACTTAAGTTAAAGGTTGGGCACCTTTATCTTGTTAAAGTTGTAGAATTCTTTTGCTAGCATTTGAGTGGGATCAAATGAGATATGATGAGTCTAAAATCATCGGAGTGTCTTCGAGCAAAAGGATCTAGTGCACTGGGTGCATTGAACTGGATCACAATGAAAAGCTTTATCTAGAACCGTCAATAGATAATAGTCTTTTCATTATCAGGACAATCGGAGAGTCTATCTTAATCCTGAGATAAATGATGGACTTATGGTTGCAAGTGATATCATTTGAGTTATCAATGAGTACGATTATATCGCATAGTCTATCCTCGATAGTTTGGTGATATTCATTTGTTAATCGATAGAGGACTTCATTTATAGATATGGACATCGTGGCTCCATTTAATTAAATGAGAGTATAATATCATCATATGGATGTTTTGAGGTAATTGGATATTAAATCTCAACGTTGAGTTTTCGATAGTGTCTATTGAAAACATGGCTTCTGGACAAGTCAAAATATCCAAGTTCAAAACGTGGTCATATGAGTAAATATGGTAACTTGGAGAGTTATAGGCGGTCTATGAACTCTTGGCGATTACTGATATTAATCACGAGGATACACTATCTCCAATATGATTGTCTAGGGTATGAATGAGGAGCATCTTCCTTTTCTATCTTTATTTAAGAGTTCAGTTTTAGCTCTTTAGTGGAATGAGTTAAAATTAATGGATCGGACCTAAGTGAATCATTTGTTGATTGTGATTAGGTTATGTCTATTGAAGCTTAAATTTAGATGGCCCGCCAAGATCCCCAATCCACACGGACTTGCATGGATCACTTGATATATTCTACCGGACCAATTTAAGGGTCCATCTAGAATTGCATTTAATATATTAAGAATATAATTTGCACATTATTTAAGTAATGGGCTGCTCAATTATATTAATATATTAATGAAAGACATGTGGGCTTGTTTCTTTTAGTAAGAATGGGTCTGGTTCACATGTGGGCTTTTTTTTATTTAAAGTCCAATGGATTAAATGAAATAGGAAAATAATATTAGGCCCATCTTATATATAAGTGGGGCGGCTAGGTTAAAGTTTTGACCTAAAAATATTATTTTGTTTCATTTGTTTTAATTAAATAAGAATTAATTGATTTATTGATGAATTGTTTAATTAAAGAAACAAATCTTTCCTAAAAGTAAAAGACTTGTTTGATAAGTAAATAAATAAATTAGTATTATTTATTTAATCAAATAAGGAGTCTTTTTTTTTTTAGTCAAATAAAAGAATAAAAATAAAAGAGTTGGATTAGGGTTTGAAGTCTATAAAGTTAAAAAGAATTAGGGTTGAATTTCAGTCACCCTATATAAGTGACATGATGAAATTCGGCCAACCCTAATTAGATACTACATAGAATTCGGCAACCCTAAAGGAAAAAGAAGAAAAATTCGGCCAACCTATATATATGTTCTTATAGGGTTCGGCCACATCAATAATTGGTGCTTGAGTTTTTATTTTCTTTCTTCTTCTTCTTAATTCTAAGAGAGTTTTTATTCTAGAGAGACAAAAATGAGTGAAAAATTATTCTTTGATAGTATACAATTGCTTAAACATCAATAAGCTTGTGTATACGATATCGATCTAGGTTCACGCGAGTTTCGATCATAAGATTGTGAACTCAAAAGTGACCGGAATAATTTTGACATTCTTTTGATTGTTTTGTGACTAACAAAGAAAAGAAAGTATTTGTTTGGTCTATTCACAGGTTTGCAATTCAAAGGAAAGGGAGACCACGCTCCTAGGTGATCCACGTTCGTGCTCGGATTGAAGGTCTTGCGGATTACCATCGACTTAAGTCAATCGGATCACGCGACAAGAGGTAATTTACTTTTGTTGATATATATGCATGTTTATTGATTAAAAGGGTTTAAGGTTCATAAAGGAAAAATTTTAAAAGTCACTAAATCGTCTTTAGTATCGCTTCCGCTGCGTGTAACACTTTTATTTGTTTATTTTTCCCTACACTCCCAAGTGAGCCTCCTAGGTTCTGGCTTGTCCAAGTGGAGTCCAGAGCCATGTTTCAGCTGTTAGGTACTTCTTGATGCCCTAGCAAGCCTCTGGATTTGTATCATGTAGGAGGCTCCTCACTTTTTGTATCGGGTTCCTCAATGGTGTAGTCAGCATCTAATTTTACGGTTCGTCGGAGTAGAGTCCAGAGCCTCGTGTTAGCGGCTCGGCACTTCTTGAAACCCTAGCAAGCCTCTGGACCAATATCATATAGGAGGCTCCTCATTTTTTATACTGGGCTCCTCAACTCCCAAGTGATCCTCCTAGGTTCCGGCTTGTCCAAGTGGAGTTAAGAGCCTCGTTTTAGTTGCTGGGTACTTCTTCATGCCCTAGCAAGCCTCTGGACCAGCATCATGTAAGAGGCTCCTCACTTTTTTTACCGGGCTCTTCAACACAATAGTAATCATCCAAGGTTATGGTTCATCCGAGTAAAGTCCAAAGCCTCGTTTCAGCGGCTCAGTACTTCTTGATGCCCTAGCATGCCTCTGGACTAGCATCATGTAAGAGGCTCCTCAATTTTTACACCACGTTCCTCAACGTCGTAGTGATCATCCATGGTTATTGTTCATCCGAGTAGAGTCCAGAGCCTCGTTTTAATAGCTCGGTATTTTTTTGATCCCTAGCAAGCCTATGGACCAGCATCATATAGGAGGCTCCTCACTTTCTATACCGGGCTCATTAACTCCCAATTGAGCCTCATAGGTTTCGATTCGTCAAAATGGAGGCCAGATCCTCGTTTCAGCTGCTGGGTATTTCCTAATGCCTTAGCAATCCTCTGGACCAGCATCATGTAGGAGACTTCTCACTTTTTATACCGGGCTCCACAACGCCGAAGTGAGCACCCAAGGTTCCGGTTCGTTTGAGTAGAGTCCAGAGCCTCGTTTCAACGGCTCGGTACTTTTTGATGCCCTAGCAAGCCTCTAGATCAGCATCATGTAAGAGGCTCCTCAATTTTTGCACCGAGTTCCTCAATGCCGTAATGAGCATTCAAGGTTACGGTTTGTTCGAGTAGAGCAAAAGCCTCGTGTCAGTGGCTTGGTACTTCTTGAAGCCCTAGCGAGCCTCTGGACCAACTTCATGTAGGAGGTGCCTTACTTTTTGTACCGGGCTCTTTAACTCCCAAGTGAGCCTCCTAGGTTCCGGTTCGTGCAAGTAGAGTCCAGAGCCTCGTTTCAGCTGATGGGTACTTCTTGATGCCCAAGCAAGCTTACAGACCAGCATCATGTTGAAGGCTTCTCACTTTTTGTACCGGGCTTCTTATTGCCGTAGTGAGCATCTAAGGTTGCCATTCATCCGAGTAGAGTCAAGAGCCTCGTTTCTGTGGCTTGGTACATCTTAATGCCCTAGCAATCCTCTAGATCAGCATCATGTAGGAGGCTCCTCACTTTTAGTACCGGGCTCCTCCACTCCCAAGTGAGCCTCCTAGGTTTCGGCTCGTCCAAGTGGAGTCCAGAGCCTCATTTCAGCTTCTGGATACTTCATAATGCCTTAGCAAGCCTCTGGACCAGCATCATGTAGGAGGCTCCTAACTTTTTGTACCAGACTCCTCAATGCCGTAGTGAGAATCCAAGGTTCCGTTTCGTCCGAGTAGAATCCAGAGCCTCTTTTCATCATCATGTTACTTCTTGTTGCCTTATCATGCCCCTATACCAAGATTATGTAGGAGGTTCCTTACTTTTTGTACCGAGCTCCTCAACTCTAACGTGCGCCTCCTAGGTCCCGGTTCGTCCAAATGGAGTCTAGAGCCTTGTTTCAGCTACATGGTACTTCTTGATGCCCTAGAAAGCCTCTAGAACAGCATTGAAACAAATTTAAAGTGTGTTCTAATATTAATCCAGAGGAGGGTGAATAGATTTTAACCCTTATTACCCAATTTTCGTGTTTAATCAATTTTACAAAAATACCTCTAACTAGTCAATTTAATATAGCAAGTGTAATATGGTGCGGAATTTAAATAACACTTGATATATACGTGGAAACCCAACCACTGGGAAAAACCACGGGTTGTATAGTGCGCCACACTCGAAACTCGAAATCACTTATATAAATGAAGTTTACAACCTATGTAGACCTCGTCTCACACTCTGGTCAATAACCCCTCACTTCGACCACACGGGCCTTTAAAAGTGCTCCTATTCCAATTTGCTTGAGGATTAAGCAACCTTAGCCCCAAGTCTTACTTCTTAATGAAGAGATAGAAAGTCATGCGTGAATATAAGATGATATTCAAAGAACAAACAAGGCTAGGGAACCTTATAAGCTTATCTAGGATGATAAGATGACAATTAATGCAATCCTAGATATCAATGGCTAGATGACATGTCAAAAGCTTAGATAAACATAGATTATAAAAACCTAGATATCTATCACAATACAACACTCAATCAATTCATCACAAACAATCTCTATCTTGTATTTAGCATATGATCTAAAAACATACAAGTGAATAAAGAGATGACTTGTTATGAAAGACACTAAAATTAGATGAAGTTAGTGAGAATCTTACCAAGCAAGATGTGATAATGCAAAACCATTCATGGATGCACTCTATGTTAGCATAGATGATGTAATATGAAGTTTGATGCAAAAAGGTTTAGCTTTGAGTGATTAAAGGTGAGTTCTTGTGAATTTTTCTTTTGAAATATTTTCTAAGTGAAAAATATGCTTTTGGAACTCTTAAAAACAACCTAAAATGAAAGAGGCATATATATAGGATGTCAAAATAAAGTGGCGTCGTTTTGATATTTTTTTCAAAAATATGCCTTGGATGTCTTACATAGGGCGGGTGTATGGCGCCTCACCTGGAAAATTGAAGAACAAGTTCTTCAATGATGTTGTACATAGGGCGGAAATGGGTGAACCAAAGGTGATTGCTCTCGGGATTTGAGAGCCGCCATTCACATGCTCTCTACATAGGGCGGGTGTAGGGCGAAACACCAGCAAAAATAAATTGGATCAGGTGCCTCGCTGTACGTACGACAGTGCATCAGCATCAGCTTCAAGTGCCTTAAAACATGACCAAATTGGAAAGGTATGGACGTCTACTTTCTACTCCAATTTATGGAATGACATTTAGATGTCCGTAGTAAAATTTTTGGTCAATAGAGTGATCAAAGGTCAGAAACGGACAACAACAGAGTTGCCCTGTTTTGGTGGTTACTTTGGAGATTTCAAAACCAATCCAAACGGTCATCAAATATTACGAATAATGTACCGTTGGAAAGGCATGGGTGTCTAGTTTGTCAAGAATTTTACAAAACTCAATTTAAATCTTTCTATAAAAAATTATGGTCACAAGACCATACAAAGGTCAGTTTTAAAAAATATTTAAAACAATGAAATCTAATATTTTGAAACTAGACACTTTACTCCAAACAACCAAACCAAAACTTACCCATATCCAAGAGAAGTATGAGACCTTCTCAAGTGGTCAACCATCGCGCTAAAACATGCACACCATCGTGCAAGCGCGGACATTTCCAATCACACAAATAGAAACGAATAACACCGCACTTAAGACTATCATACATGAGGTGCAAGTGTGGGAAGTGAATGCATCCTAATGCCTAACATGTCATGGCAATTCAATGAATTAGATGCAATCAAATAAACATGCATGAAGAGATATTCAATAACATGAATGCACACATATAAAAACACACAACATACAATTATTAGAGATATGCATGAGTTGTGAGTGTGTGCAACTAGATCTCTTCAAAGCTAGTAAGCACAATAATATACCTTTGGCGCTTATCAACATTAAGGTTTTGAACAAGGGCCTTTGGGCTTGATCCTCAATCACCTAAACTACCCTTACAATTCAAACCCCAACTGTGGTTTGTCCACAAAATAAGCCAATCACAATATGGGAATCCTTACAAGCATCATGTAGGAGACTCCTTAATTTTTGTACCGGGCTCATCAAGGTTGTAGTGAGCATCAAACAATCTGGTTAGTCCGAGTAGAGTCCAGAGCCCCGTTTCAGCGGCTCGGTACTTCTTAATGCCCTAGCAAATCTCTGGACTAGTATCATGTAGAAGGCTTTTAACTTTTTGTACCGAGCTCCTAAACTCCCAAGTGAGCCACTTAAGTTCTGGTTCATCCAAGTGGAGTCCAGAACATCGTTTCAACTGTTGGGTACTTCTTGATGCCCTAGCAAGCCTTTGGACCAGTATCATGTAGGAGGCTCTTCACTTTTTGTAGCGGGCTTCTTAATGCCCAAGGGAGACTCCTAGGTTTTGGTTTTTCCGAGTGGAGTCCAGAGTCTAGTTTCAGCTACTGGGTACTTGTTTATGACCTAGCAAGCCTCATGACCAACATCATATAGAAGGCACCTCACTTTTTTTACCGGGCTCCTAAACGCCTAAGTGAACCTTCTCAATTCCGGTTCGTTCGAGTGGAGACCGAAGCCTCATTTCAGTTACTGGTTACTTCTTGAACACAGCAAGCCTCTAGACCAGCATCATGTAGGAATCTCCTCACTTTTAATACTGGGCTTCTCAATGCCCAAGTGAGCCTCCTCGGTTCCTGTTCGTTTGAGTGGAGTATAGAGCCTTGTTTCAGATGCTAGGTACTTCTTAATGCCCTAGCAAGCCTCTAGACCAGCATCTTATAGGAGGCTCCTCACTTTTTGTACTAGGCTCATCAACACCGTAGTGAGCATCAAGGGTTTCGGTTCGTTCGAGTAAAGTCTAGATCCTCGTTTCAACTGCTGGGTACTTCTTATTGCCTTAGCAAGCCTCTGGACCAACATCATATAGCAGGCTCCTTACTTTTTGTACAGGGCTTCTAAACACCTCAGTGAGCCACCTTGGTTCCGGTTTGTCCGAGTGGAGAACAGAGCCTCGTTTCAGCTGCTGGGTACTTCTTGATGCCCTAGCAAGCCTTTGGACCAGCATCATGTAGAAGGCTCCTCATTTTTTGTACCAGGCTTCTCAACGCCTAATTGAGCCTCCTCGGTACCGGTTCATCCAAGTGGAGTCCAGGGCCTCGTTTCAGTTGCTCGGTACTTCTTGATGCCCTAGCAAGCCTTTAGACCAGCATCATGTAGGAGGCTCCTCACTTTTTGTACCTGGCTCATCAGTGCCCAAGTGAGCCTCCTAGGTTCCAGTTCGTCTTAGTGTATTGAAAGCCTCATTTTAAATGATGAGTACTTCTTGATGCCATAGCAAGCCTCTAGACCAACATCATGTAAGAGGCTCCTCACTTTCTGTACTTGGCTTTTCAACTTCCAAGTGAGCAACCTAGTTTTAGGTTCTTCCAAATAGAGTCCAGACCCTCATTTCAACTGCTGGGTACTTCTTGATGCCCTGGCAAGCCTTGGACCAGAATCATGTAGAAGGCTCCTCACTTTTTATACCAGGCTTCTCAATGCCTAAGTGAGCCTTTTCGGTTTCGGTTAGTCCGAGTGGAGTGTAGAGCCTCATTCCAGCTGCTAGGTACTTCTTAATACCATAGCAAGCCTCTGGACCAGCATCATGTAGATGGTTCCTCACTTTTTTTTGCCTGGCTCCTCATCGGCCAAGTGAGGCTCCTAGGTTCCGGTTCGTCTAAGTGGAGTCCAGAGCCTCGTTTCAAATGCTGGGTACTTCTTGATACCATAGCAAGCTTCTAGACCATCGTCATGTAGAAGGCTCCTCACTTTTTGTACCGGGGTCCTCAACGCCCAAGTGAGCCTTCTAGGTTTCGGTTCGTTCCAGTGGAGACTAGAGCCTTGTTTCGTTTGCTGGGTACCTCTAGATGGCCTTGCAAGCTTCTGGACTAGCATCTTGCAGGAGGCTCTTCACTTTTAGAACCAAGGTCCTCAACACCCAAATGACCCTCCTAGGTTCGTCCAAGTGGAGTCCAGATCCTCGTTTTAGTTACTGGGAACTTCTTGTCGCCTTACAAGCCTCTAGACTAGCATCATGTAAGAGGCTCCTCACCTTTTCTACTAGGCACTTTAACGCCCAAGTGAGTCTCCTAGGTTCCAGTTTTTTAGTCAAAGCCTCGTTTTAGCTGCCGGGTAGATTTTGATGACTTTGCAAGCCTCTAAACCAGCATCATGTAAGAGACTCCGCACTTTTTGAACTGGGCTTCTCACTGCCCAAGTGATCCTTCTATGTTCAAGATTGTCCGAATGGAGTCTAGAGCCTCGTTTCAGCTAATGGGTGCTTCTTGATGCCCTAACAAGCCTCTGGACCAGCATCATGTAGGAGGCTCCTCACTTTTTGTATCTGGCTTCTCAACGCCGAAGTGAGCCTTTTAGATTCCGATTCGTCTAAGTGGAGTCCAGAGTTTCATTTCAGCTACTGGGTACTTCTTGATGCCCTAGCAAGCCTCTAGACCTGTATCATGTAGAAGGCTCATAACTTTTTCCACCAGGCTTCTAAACACATAAGTGAGCCTCCTCGGTTACGGTTCGTCCGAGTGGAGTCTAAAGCCTCGTTTCAGCTGCTGGGTAATTCTTGATGCCCTCTCAAGCTTCTGGACCAGTATCATGTAGGAGGCTCCTTACATTTTGTACCGTGCTTATCTACGCCCAAGTGAGCCTCCTAGGTTCTGGTTCATCTAAGTGGAGTCTAGAGCCCCGTTTCAGCCATAGTAAGACTCTGGACCAGCATCATATAGGAGGTCCTCACTTTTTGTACAGGGATCCTCAACGCCCGAGTGAGCTTTCTATGTTTCAGTTCATCCGAGTGGTGTCCACAGCCTCATTTTAGATGCTAGGTACTTCTTAATGCCCTAGCAAGCCTCTAGACCAGCATCAAGTAGGAGGCTTATAACTTTTTATATCGGGCTCCTCGAAGCCCAAATGAGCCTAAAAGGTTCTAGTTCATCAGAGTGGTGTCTAGAGCCTTGTTTCAGCTGCTAGGTACTTCTTGATGCCCTGGCAAGCCTCTCGGCCAGCATCATGAAGTGAGCTCCTCATTTTTTGTATAGGGCTCCTCAAAGCAAAAGTGAGCCTCATAGGTTTTGGTACGTCCGAAGGGATTCTAGAGCCTCGTTTCAACTACTGGGTACTTCTTAATTCCCTACCAAGCCTCTGGACCCGTATCCTATAGGAGGCTCCTCACTTTTTATACCTAGCATCTCTATGCCCAAGTTAGCCTTTTAGGTTCCGGTTGGTCTGAATGGAGTCTAGAGACTGGTTTTAGCTGCTAGGTACTTCTTGATTCCCTAGTAAGCCTCTGGACCCGTATCCTGTAGGAGACTCCTCACTTTTTATACTAGGCTCTTGATCTCCTAAGTGAGCCTTCTAGGTTCCAGTTCATCCGAGTGGAATCTAGATCCACGTTTCAGCTGCTTGGTACATCTTGATGCCCTCTCAAGCTTCTGGACCAACATCAGGTAGGAGGCTCCACACTTTTTTGTATCTAGCTTCTCAATGCCGAAGTGAGCCTTTTAGGTTCCAGTTAGTCGGAGTGGAGTCTAGAGTTTCATGTCATTTCGGTTGCTAGGTACTTCTTGATGCCCTAACAAGCCTTTGGACCCGCATCATGTTGGAGGCTCATCACTTCTTCTACCGGGCTCATAAACACATAAGTGAGCCTCCTAGGTTCCAGTTCGTCCTAGTGGAGTCTAGAGCCTCGTTTCAGCTACTGGATAATTCTTGTTGCCCTCTCAAGCTTCTGGACCAGCATCATGTAGGAGGCTCCTCACTTTTTCTACCGGGCTTATCTACGCCCAAGTGAGCCTCCTAGGTTCTGGTTCATCTAAGTGGAGTCTAGAGCCCCGTTTCAGCTGTTGTGTACTTCTTAAAGCCATATCAAGCCTATAGACCAACATCATATAGGAGGTCCTCACTTTTTGTATAGGGATCATTAACGCCCAAGTGAGCTTTCTATGTTCTTGCTCATCCGAGTGGTGTCCAAAGCCTAGTTTCAGATGCTAGGTACTTCTTGATGCCCTAGCAAGCCTCTGGATTAGCATCATGTAAGTGTTAGGATTATGCTCAATAGCAAGAGTGTAATGTTGTAATTAACAATCTTTTTCATATTAATAAAGAGATTTCTGGTTTAACAAATCGTATAGCATTTATAGTTTATATTATAATTGTAAAAGTAAATAATCATAAGGTCTAAAGACTATGGGAAAAGAAGAATTGTTCGTACATCTGGATATGTATGTGGTAGACACAATTCTTTAGTTAGTCTTGAATAATGTTCACAACTTAAGTTAAAGGTTGGGCACCTTTATCTTGTTAAAGTTGTAGAATTCTTTTGCTAGCATTTGAGTGGGATCAAATGAGATATGATGAGTCTAAAATCATCGGAGTGTCTTCGAGCAAAAGGATCTAGTGCACTGGGTGCATTGAACTGGATCACAATGAAAAGCTTTATCTAGAACCGTCAATAGATAATAGTCTTTTCATTATCAGGACAATCGGAGGGTCTATCTTAATCCTGAGATAAATGATGGACTTATGGTTGCAAGTGATATCATTTGAGTTATCAATGAGTACGATTATATCGCATAGTCTATCCTCGATAGTTTGGTGATATTCATTTGTTAATCGATAGAGGACTTCATTTATAGATATGGACATCGTGGCTGCATTTAATTAAATGAGAGTATAATATCATCATAAGGATGTTTTGAGGTAATTGGATATTAAATCTCAACGTTGAGTTTTCGATAGTGTCTATTGAAAACATGGCTTCTGGACAAGTCAAAATATCCAAGTTCAAAACATGGTCATATGAGTAAATATGGTAACTTGGAGAGTTATAGGCGGTCTATGAACTCTTGGCGATTACTGATATTAATCACGAGGATACACTATCTCTAATATGATTTTCTAGGGTATGAATGAGGAGCATCTTCCTTTTCTATCTTTATTTAAGAGTTCAGTTTTAGCTCTTTAGTGGAATGAGTTAAAATTAATGGATCGGACCTAAGTGAATCATTTGTTGATTGTGATTAGGTTATGTCTATTGAAGCTTAAATTTAGATGGCCCGCCAAGATCCCCAATCCACACGGACTCGCATGGATCACTTAATATATTCTACCGGACCAATTTAAGGGTCCATCTAGAATTGCATTTAATATATTAAGAATATAATTTGCACATTATTTTAGTAATGGGCTGCTCAATTATATTAATATATTAATGAAAGACATGTGGGCTTGTTTCTTTTAGTAAGAATGGGTCTGGTTCACATGTGGGCTTTTTATTTAAAGTCCAATGGATTAAATGAAATAAGAAAATAATATTTTGGCCCATTTACTCTAAGTGGGGCGGCAAGGGTTAGTTTAACCTAATATATTATTTTGTTTCATTGTTTTAATTAAATAAGAATTAATTAATTTATTAATTAATTGTTTAATTAAAGAAACAAATCTTTTCTAATCAGGAAATATATTTCCTAAAAGTAAAATTAAAAGACTTGTTTGATAAGGAAATAAATAATTAGTTTTATTTATTTAATCAAATAAGAAGTCTTTTTTATTTAGTCAAAATAAAAGAATAAAAGATCTATGAGTTGGATTAGGGTTTAATGTCTTAAAAACTAGATGGAAATTAGGGTGCAACATAAGCCTATGGTGGGCATGTGATTTCGGCAACCCTAGTTATTTCTAGGAATAATAAAAGAAAAGAAGAAGCAAACTTAGGTCACCTATATATTGACATGTATAGAATTCGGCCAACATGATATGGGTTCATGATACAAATTTCTTCTTCTTCTTAATTCATAGAAAGCTTTTTATTCTACTAAAACAAAAAGGAGTGTTAGATTATTCTTTGATAGTATACTATTTGCTTATTCATCAATAAGCTTGTGTATACGATATCGATCTAGGTTCACGCGAGTTTCGATCATTAGATTGAGAACTCAAAAGTGACCGGAATAATCTTAGTCATTCTTTTGATTGTTTTTGTGACTAACAAAGAAAAGAAAAGTTTGTTTTGTCCATTCACAGGTTTGCAATTCAAAGAAAAGGGAGACCACGCTTCTAGGTGATCCACGTTCGTGCTAGGATTGAAGATCTTGCGGATTACCATCGACGTAAGTCAATCGGATCACGCGACAAAAGGTATTCTACTTTTTGTTATTGTATATGTATGTTTAATTAATTAAAGGGTTTAAGGTTCATAAAGGAAAATTTTTTAAAAGTCACTAAATCTAATTTTTAGTATCGCTTCCACTGCGTGTACTTCTTTGGTATTTTCCCCAACAATTGGTATCAGAGCCTAGGTTGAACCCTTTTAATTAATTAACGTATATATACGTGGATCTATTTCTTTTTATTGTGATTATGCATGTTTAGAAAGAGATGACACTCTAGGTATTCAAATATATAATTACATGTGGATGTATGGATTTATATATGTTTGTGTGGATTGTTATTGCTCAATTTTGGTCCTAGATTTTCAATGTAAATTTTGTTATGGAATTGTAACAAGAAGGGTGGTCTATCATCGCCATAATTCCTTCATGGTAGATTGCTAGGTTTTATTTTTTTTTATATATAGGTGCAGTATTTTTTTTATATTACTGCAGTTTTTTTTTTTAATTTTTAATATATGCAGTTTTTTGTATGTAAAAAGGTACTGCAGTGATTAAAAAAAAAAAAAAAAACTGCAGTATTTTATTTGTTTAAATACTGCTGTAATATATTTAGGTCTTGAAGAGTCGAAGACATGATGAAAAATGAAGCAACCGGAACCGAGAACGAGCACCGTGCGCACCCTAGGAGTGGATTGGGCTGCGCAGGGCAAGCCCAAGCTTGGTGGGCTGCGCACGGCAAGCCCAAGCTTGGTGGGCTGCGCACGGCAGCCCTGGAGTCTTCATGGGCTGCGCACGGCAGCCTCTTTGTGGGGTTGTGAGTTGTGCACATCCGTGGGTTGGCCCGAAGGATAAGCATATGGTTGATGGGCCACTTGAAGAACTTGTATTCCTAAACAATTGTAATTTTACTTGTTTTTCTAGGATGGGCCAAAATTGTTGCTATTTAATTTATGCTTAAATATTACAATATTTGTTATTGTATGATAACATGACATATAGAATAGGAGTGCCACGCATATATCTCTTTTGGTATGAACATGCATTGAATGATTTAGGTATCTAAATTGGCATCTAGATAACTCTGTAAATCATTCTATGGGATTTAATCACACGCCTTAAATAATTGACTGGGAGAAGGTGTTTTTGTAACACCTATGGCCTCCAAGGTTAGTTGAGCTTTATTATTTATTGGTAATCCCCCCAAGGGGCGTCCATGAATGGAATTTAGCAACATACTTCCTTACAAGGATAGACTAGACAATGGACTCAAACGAGATCTACTCCCCAAGGAGGGATTTTTCATGAGAGAAAATTGAGGATCGATATCTTGGTAACACACTCAATGTAATTTTATTGATATCCTCCCAAGAGTTCTTGTCAATAAAATTGCAAGGCTAAAATTGAAAACGCTGGTTGTTATGTTAACAATTAGGTGGGACCTAGTCTAACTGGTAAATGGTGTGAACTCCCAAATGAGGCGTAACATTTATGGGTGTTAGATCACCGTTGAATTTTATGATTGAGTTATTTATTTAATTCAAGATAAATATTTAAAAGTGCTTTATCATGATTATTTACATATATATGTTTTGTTTTATTCAGAAATCATGACCCCATCACTTATAAACATCCTGAAAGACAACACTTTAACTTGAGATAATTATGTCACATGGAAAAGGAAAATTGGGTTGTTGCTGCAAAGTGAAAAACATAAATTTGTTCTAACTACTCCTAAACCACCTGCTCCTGGTAATGAATCTAGCATAATATGTAGAGATGAGTATGAGCAGTGGAAGACTTCAGATGATATGGCAAAATGTTACATTATGGCCACTATCTCCGACGTGTTGCAACAGAAGCATGAAGGAATGGAGTCTGCTGCTGATATAATGATGTCTCTGGAGGAGATGTTTGCTATGAAGTCCAGGACGACTAAGAGAGAGGTAGTGACTGCTTTTATGAATCTTAGGATGAAACCTGGACAGGCTGTGAAAGATCACATGATGAAAGTCATAGCACATCTCAACATTGCTGAACTGCATGGCGCTGAGATAGATGGTGAGACAAAGATTGATATGGTTGTCAATTCATTGTCAGATTCCTTTGATCAGTTCAAATTGGACTACACTTTGAACAAAAAGGAATACACCTTACAAGGCCTGATGCAAGATGTTCAAAGTGCTGAAAAGATCCTTGTGAAAGGCAAGTGTCAAGAGATTCATATGGTTGGTAAAGTTGCTACTGTTAAGGCCCGTCAAAAGGTCAAGAAACAACAGAAGAAAAAGCAACTTGGGCCTATCAAGAAGGAGACCAAGAAAGTAACCAAGATCAAAGGGAAATGCTTCCTTTGTGGTGAAAAAGGACATTGGAAGAGAAATTGCCCAAAGTCCCAGAATAAGAAGGAAGAAGGTAATTTGAATTATCTAGAAACATGTTTTTTGGCCGATTCTACAGATTCTTGGATCATAGACTCAGGAGCCACTAATCATGTTTGTTATTCCTTGCAGGGGTTTCAAGAAAGGAGAAAGCTGAGTAAGAATGAAATCAATTTGCGCTTGGGCAACGGAACGTTAGTGTCTGCAAGTGCAGTGGGAGATATTAGAGTTTATTCTAGATTCTAATAGGCATTTAGATTTGATAGACATTTATTATGTACCTCAATTCAAGAGGAATTTAATTTCAGTTTCTTGTTTGAATAAATTTGGATATTCGGTTACTTTTAATAAAGCTTTTATTATTAGTAAGAATGACAAAATTATTTACCAAGGTACATTGGAAAACGGTCTATACTTTTTGCATAGAAATATCTCTCACTCGTTAGACACAGAAATAACTGAACCTAATCATAAAAGAGTAAAATTATCAACAGATGAAACCTACCTTTGGCATTTACGCTTAGGTCATATTAACCTTAATAGGATTAAAAGATTGGTATGTGACGGACCTTTGAGTGACTTAAAGGTTGATGATCTACCAACTTGTGAGTCTTGTTTGGAAGGTAAAATGACCAAAAGAACGTTCTCTGCCAAAGGTGCAAGAGCCACTGAATGTTTAGGATTGATACACACTGATGTATGTGGACCTATGAGCATTCAAGCTAGAGGTGGATATGAGTACTTCATCACCTTCACGGATGATTACTCAAGATTTGGTTATGTGTATCTCATGCGGACATAAGTCGGATGCTTTTGACATGATCAAAGCATTCAAATCTGAAGTGGAAAATCAGCTTGAGAAACACATAAAAATCTCGAGATCTGATCGTGGTGGAGAATATCTATCTGGTGAGTTTCAGCAATATCTTATTGATAATGGGATAGTTTCTCAGTTTTCTGCACCAGGTAGACCTCAACAGAATGGGGTAGCAGAAAGGAGAAATAGAACTCTTTTGGAAATGGTTAGATCTATGTTGAGTTATTCAACACTTCCTATTTCTTTTTGGGGATATGCTTTACAAACTGCTATATACATTCTAAAAGATGTACCATCTAAGTATGTTCCTAAAACACCGCATGAGTTGTGGACTGGGCGCAAGCCTAGTTTACAACACTTAAGGATATTTGGTTGTCCTACGCATGTGTTAAAAGGAAAGCCAAAAAAGATGGAGTCCCGTTCAGAAACATGTATAATTGTAGGGTATCCAAAAGAAACTAAAGAATATTATTTCTATAGTCCTTCAGACCTTAAAGTATTTGTTTCGACAAATGCTAAATTTCTGGAAAAGGACTATATGAATGATTATATGCCTAGAAGTAAAATTGTCCTGAATGAGATGTTAGGAGATACAATTCCACGAGAGGTTACACAACCTAACCCAATTGTAAGTTCCTATCCAACACAAGATCAACAACCTACCATTCCTCGTCGTAGTGGGAGGGTTAGAACACAACCTGAAAGATACATCGGTCTGGGAGAATCAGTGGAGAATCTCCCGGACGACGATGATCCCTATACGTACAAGGAAGCTATGGAGGATGTTGATAGTCGCCATTGGCAAAAGGCAATGCAATCCGAGATTGAATCTATGTTCGATAACAAAGTCTGGTCCCTTGTAGACTTGCCTAAAGGGATAAAACCCATTGGGTGCAAGTGGGTATACAAGAGGAAAAGAGGTATGGATAGAAAGGTGGAAGCCTTTAAAGCTAGATTGGTAGCTAAAGGGTATACACAGAAAGAAGGTATCGATTACGAGGAAACCTTCTCTCCTGTGGCCATGTTTAAATCCATTAGGATACTCTTATCCATTGCAGCATCTTTAGATCTAGAGATTTGGCAAATGGACGTCAAGACAGCTTTCCTAAATGGAAGTCTTGACGAAAGCATCTACATGATGCAACCAGAGGGATTCATTGAAAAGGGCCAAGTGGATAAGGTATGCAAGTTGCAGAAATCCATATATGGATTAAAGCAAGCATCCAGATCCTGGAACATAAGGTTTGATCAAGCTGTCAAAGGTTTTGGATTTATTCAGAATCCTGACGAACCTTGTGTATACAAAAGGATTAAAGGCGACAAGTTGGTTTTCCTGATTCTTTATGTTGATGATATACTACTCATTGGAAACGATATAGGTGTATTGACATCAGTAAAAGAATGGTTAGCAAAACAATTTGATATGAAGGACTTAGGAGAAGCAAGTTTTATTCTAGGTATCCAAGTAATAAGGGATATAAAGAATAGAACGATTGCATTATCCCAAGCTTCATACATAGACAAGATCTTGTCTAGGTTTTCCATGCATGATTCCAAGAAAGGTATGTTACCTTTCAGACATGGAATCAAGCTTTCTAAGGAACAAGTTCCTAAGAATGAGCATGAAGAGCAATTCATGAGTAGAGTTCCATATGCCTCGGCAGTTGGAAGTCTCATGTATGCAATGCTCTGTACTAGACCAGATATTTGTTTTGCTGTTGGCATAGTTAGCAGGTTTCAATCGAAACCTGGTCCTGATCACTGGACGGCAGTCAAGCATATTTTCAAGTATCTCAAGAGAACGAGAGATAATATGCTTGTATACTCTGGAGGGGATTTGGTCCCCGTTGGGTATACAGATTCTGATTTCCAATCAGATTCTGACTCCAGAAAATCCACATCAGGGGCTGTGTTTACTATTGGAGGAGGAGCAGTTATATGGAGGAGTATCAAGCAATCTTGTATTGCTGATTCCACCATGGAAGCTGAGTATGTTGCTACATGCGAGGCTGCCAAAGAGGTTGTTTGGCTCCGCCAATTCTTGATTCACTTGGAAGTGATTCCTAGTGCGAATAAGCAGATCACTATCTACTGTGACAACAGTGGAGCAGTGGCTAATTCGAAAGACCAAGAAGTCACAAGAAAGGTAAACACATTGAAAGCTTTATCTATAACCGTCAGTAGATAAAAGTCTTTTCATTATCAGGGCAATCGGAGAGTCTATCTTAATCCTGAGATAAATGATGGACTTATGGTTGCAAGTGATATCATTTGAGTTATCAATGAGTACGATTATATCGCATAGTCTATCCTCGATAGTTTGGTGATATTCATTTGTTAATCGATAGAGGACTTCATTTATAGATATGGACATCGTGGCTCCATTTAATTAAATGAGAGTATAATATCATCATATGGATGTTTTGAGGTAATTGGATATTAAATCTCAACGTTGAGTTTTCAATAGTGTCTATTGAAAACATGGCTTCTGGACAAGTCAAAATATCCAAGTTCAAAACGTGGTCATATGAGTAAATATGGTAACTTGGAGAGTTATAGGCGGTCTATGAACTCTTGGCGATTACTGATATTAATCACGAGGATACACTATCTCCAATATGATTGTCTAGGGTATGAATGAGGAGCATCTTCCTTTTCTATCTTTATTTAAGAGTTCAGTTTTAGCTCTTTAGTGGAATGAGTTAAAATTAATGGATCGGACCTAAGTGAATCATTTGTTGATTGTGATTAGGTTATGTCTATTGAAGCTTAAATTTAGATGACCCGCCAAGATCCCCAATCCACACGGACTTGCATGGATCACTTGATATATTCTACCGGACCAATTTAATGGTCCATCTAGAATTGTATTTAATATATTAAGAATATAATTTGCACATTATTTTAGTAATGGGATGCTCAATTATATTAATATATTAATGAAAGACATGTGGGCCTGTTTCTTTTAGTAAGAATGGGTCTGGTTCACATGTGGGCTTTTTATTTAAAGTCCAATGGATTAAATGAAATAAGAAAATAATATTTTGGCCAATTTACTCTAAGTGGGGCGCAAGGGTTAGTTTAACCTAATATATTATTTTGTTTCATTGTTTTAATTAAATAAGAATTAATTAATTTATTAATTAATTGTTTAATTAAAGAAACAAATCTTTTCTAATCAGGAAATATATTTCCTAACAGTAAAATTAAAAAACTTGTTTGATAAGGAAATAAATAATTAGTTTTATTTATTTAATCAAATAAGAAGTCTTTTTTTATTTAGTCAAAATAAAAGAATAAAAGATCTATGAGTTGGATTAGGGTTTGATGTCTTAAAAACTAGATGGAAATTAGGGTGCAACATAAGCCTATGGTGGGCATGTGATTTCGGCAACCCTAGTTATTTCTAGGTTAGGATTTCGGCAACCCTAATAATAAAAGAAAAGAAGAAGCAAACTTAGGCCACCTATATATTGACAAGTATAGAATTCGGCCACTATGATATGGGTTCATGATACAAATTTCTTCTTCTTCTCAATTCATAGAAAGCTTTGTTTTCTACTAAAACAAAAAGGAGTGTTAGATTATTCTTTGATAGTATATTATTTGCTTATTCATCAATAAGCTTGTGTATACGATATCGATCTAGGTTGACACGAGTTTCGATCATTAGATTGAGAACTCAAAAGTGACCGGAATAATCTTAGTCATTCTTTTGATTGTTTTTGTGACTAACAAAGAAAAGAAAAGTTTGTTTTTTCCATTCACAGTCTTGCAATTCAAAGAAAAGGGAGACCACGCTCCTAGGTGATCCACGTTCGTGCTAGGATTGAAGATCTTGCGGATTACCATCGACGTAAGTCAATCGGATCACGCGACAAAAGGTATTCTACTTTTTGTAATTGTATATGTATGTTTAATTAATTAAAGGGTTTAAGGTTCATAAAGGAAAATTTTTTAAAAGTCACTAAATCTAATTTTTAGTATCGCTTCCGCTGCGTGTACTTCTTTGGTATTTTTCCTAACAGATACACTATCTCCAATATGATTGTCTAGGGTATGAATGAGGAGCATCTTCCTTTTCTATCTTTATTTAAGAGTTCAGTTTTAGCTCTTTAGTGGAATGAGTTAAAATTAATGGATCGGACCTAAGTGAATCATTTGTTGATTGTGATTAGGTTATGTCTATTGAAGCTTAAATTTAAATGGTCCGCCAAGATCCCCAATCCACACGGACTTGCATGGATCACTTGATATATTCTACCGGACCAATTTAAGGGTCCATCTAGAATTGCATTTAATATATTAATAATATAATTTGCACATTATTTTAGTAATGGGCTGCTCAATTATATTAATATATTAATGAAAGACATGTGGGCTTGTTTCTTTTAGTAAGAATGGGTCTGGTTCACATGTGGGCTTTTTATTTAAAGTCCAATGGATTAAATGAAATAAGAAAATAATATTTTGGCCCATTTACTCTAAGTGGGGCGGCAAGGGTTAGTTTAACCTAATACATTATTTTGTTTCATTGTTTTAATTAAATAAGAATTTATTAATTTATTAATTAATTGTTTAATTAAAGAAACAAATCTTTTCTAATCAGGAAATATATTTCCTAAAAGTAAAATTAAAAGACTTGTTTGATAAGGAAATAAATAATTAGTTTTATTTATTTAATCAAATAAGAAGTCTTTTTTATTTAGTCAAAATAAAAGAATAAAAGATCTATGAGTTGGATTAGGGTTTAATGTCTTAAAAACTAGATGGAAATTAGGGTGCAACATAAGCCTATGGTGGGCATGTGATTTCGGCAACCCTAGTTATTTCTAGGAATAATAAAAGAAAAGAAGAAGCAAACTTAGGTCACCTATATATTGACAAGTATAGAATTCGGCCAATATGATATGGGTTCATGATACAAATTTCTTTTTCTTCTCAATTCATAGAAAGCTTTTTATTCTACTAAAACAAAAAGGAGTGTTAGATTATTCTTTGATAGTATACTATTTGCTTATTCATCAATAAGCTTGTGTATACGATATCGATCTAGGTTCACGCGAGTTTCGATCATTAGATTGAGAACTCAAAAGTGACCGGAATAATCTTAGTCATTCTTTTGATTGTTTTTGTGACTAACAAAGAAAAGAAAAGTTTGGTTTGTCCATTCACAGGTTTGCAATTCAAAGAAAAGGGAGACCACGCTCTTAGGTGATCCACGTTCATGCTAGGATTGAAGATCTTGCGGATTACCATCGACGTAAGTCAATCGGATCAAGCGACAAAAGGTATTCTACTTTTTGTTATTGTATATGTATGTTTAATTAATTAAAGGGTTTAAGGTTCATAAAGGAAAATTTTTTAAAAGTCACTAAATCTAATTTTTAGTATCGCTTCTGCTGCGTGTACTTCTTTGGTATTTTCCCCAACAGAGTACTTCTTGATGCCCTAGTGATTGTGCCTAAATTGTTGTATATTTAGGCCCTCATTTCTTATTCCTTTGTCTCGTTCTTGTGTGTACTTTCAATATATTTTATGTCTAATAGGCTCATTAGTGCTAATTGCAGGCAATAGATGTAATTCTGGGGTCAGAAGCGTGTTGCATGAGTTCTGGCCAAAAAGGGACCAAAGGTGGCTGAAGGAAAGACAAAGGGTCACCAGCAAGTCTAAGAGTGTGGGTCCCTTTTGTAATCCACCCGCACTCCAAGCCAAAGCCAGGACTTGAAACCTACAAAGAAGATAAAGTGCGGGTAATCCAACTGCACTCCACCCGCACTGTTGCCAAGAATAGAAAGTTGGAATTGCACCTGATAGTTAAAGTGCGAGTCAAGTGCGAGTCATTCAACCACACTCCACCCGCATTGTTGACAGGACCCGAGAGCTGAAATGTTGAAGAAAAGATAAAGTGCGGGTACAGTGTTGTTTAGTTCACCCATACTCCACGCACAACAGCTTATGTTTTCAAGCTTAAGTGATCTATTTTTGCATCCCCTATAAGTAGAAAAGCATGGGAACGAACCATCTATCTCCCACATCCTACCACACATATTTCTTGTAACTTAGAGTTAGTAAAACTTCTCCCTCTCATCCAAACCATCTTTACTCATCAAAGGCAACTTGTAGGATTGGAATCAAGTTTCAAGGTAGGAGACACTCTTCAAGGGTTTCCTCTCAATCTCTCTCTTAGTTTTGTATTTGTTGTAATGAACATGAGTAGCTAAAACACCTCACTATGGGGTTGATGTTATTTGTTTGATGGATATTTGGGCTTCGTAAATAAACTCTATGTTTTATATTTCATCTATCTCTATGTTTTATTCCATTGCTTGAATTGATTTCCATTATTGATTTTCTTGGATACTGATGTGTAAAATCGTGTTATAAAAACCTAACTCGCAAGTGCACGAATTGTGAGATAAGTACAGCGACAAGTAGGGATCGTTCCCATGAGAAAAATTGATTTATCAATTGTAACTAATCATAATTAAAGCTAAGCAATTAAAAGTAACCAAGAGATTTGAGATTGATTGATTGATTTAGAACTAAATTAAACTAAGAAAGCAATTTAACAAGAATATGTGAATGTGATCAACAGATGGAAAACTAGGTAACCGATGCTCCCCATAGGCAATACTTAATGTTCATCAACTAATTCTATGAAATAGATTCAATCCAGATTTAGAGTTCATTCTCATCTAAATTATGGTATTACCTTAATTCCTATGGAAATAACCACGTGTTCTCAATCACAACTCACCCTCGTCAAAGGTGTAAGCCATCTCCAAGAACCCATTACGTGAAAGAATTATTGAACCAAAATTGTTTCACAGTAATTCCTATGTCGAGAACAATCATACTCATTCAATTGAAAAGTAAATAAGACAACCTAAATTCCTCTAGCGCAATCTCAATTTATAAATTATCGAAACCCTAGACAAGTATCAATTAATTTCCATTAGATTAATGCAAGTCAAGAGTAAGACATATAATGAATTGAACAAATCTAAATCCGAATTGATTAATAAAGATATGGAGTTTGAATCATAACATGGCATTACATAGGTTCACATTGATCCCCTCGTATGGAGTTAGTTACACATGAAAAGATTAAAAGAAGAGGAGAAAGAGTTGATAAAACCCATGAATGTCTTTTTCAAGCTTCCAAGTGCAACAATGGTGGTGGTGTGATGGGGGACGGCCCCATTGGTGGCTTGGGACCTCCTTTCGATTCTTTCTAATTTAAAAGAATATGAAGTATTAATAGGTGACTTTTCCTTGTGAACCTCTAATTCTTCTTAGGTTTAGGAAATCCACAAAGTGGGAAAGTAGAAGAAAACAAACAATTAGAATCCTTTCCCAACTTTGATTTCCTCTCTTGATGATTGGCTCATAATTTGAGTTTAGGAAGTTTCTCAAACATGTATTGGTCTTCTAGAGTCATTAGAATTTGATTTGGGAAGTTTAGGAACAGTTTTGGCACAATTCAGAGTTGAAATCCGCCAAAATTACCCACGACCGCTCCCTAGACCGCTTGGGAGGAAAGTTACCTCGGTGACTGCATAGCAAGCGGAATTCTTCTGCTATTTTCCGCTGCCCAATACCGCTCCCTAGACAAGTGCACGCGGGGTGGTTTGGGAGGCGGTAGACTCTCCAGCTATGACCTTTGGTTAATAAATCAGTCATAACTTCTTCTAGAAATATCGGAATTGCGATCTGAAAAGTGTACCAAAAACTAGACTTTTGGGGCTTTCAATCCATAGCTAGTAGGACACACAATTCAATCGGAGCTGAGAGATATGGGCTCTGCAACATGACTATTCAGCACTGGCCGAAAATCCTCTTTTCATGGCTTCTTCCGATTTGCTCATTTTCTCCATCTTTTGACTTCATTTCTTCCAAAATGAGATTTAACACCACTTGAATGGAATGAACCTACACATGCTCAACAAACACATTAAACAACCTATTTTACTCGAGAACAAAACATAAATAATAAGAAATAGGGGCCTAAAACATGTATAGAAATGGACCGATCAAATACCCCCAAACCTATCGTTTGCTAGTCCTCGAGCAAAAAAAAACTAAAGACTAAAAACAACCAAAATTAAAACCAAAACTAAGCCACTTTCGTAGGGAACACGATAGCATTTAGCGAATGCTACAAGCCTTTAAACCTCTAGGTATCCCTAGTAGGAGGAGTTTTGTCTCCTAAGGGTTTATAGCTATGCTACCCACAAACATATTTCTACGAAGAACCAAATAATCAAGATGCAAACTTACATGTACCATTCAAAGCCAATGCATGCTAGAGCCAATAAGTAAAGACTAAAATTAAGTCATAAAACTGAATACATTGCTAGTTTGAATGAAAAGCCCAAGCTCAAGATATTCTAGTTTCAAAGACACAATCGTCAAACACCATAGATATAATTCGCCTCGACTCTAATTCTTACAAGATATCGCTCATATTTTCACACGAAACCTAGGCAAATTCACTCATCAAGCCTATGCGAATGGAAATTACGCACAAGAAAATTTCAAATTATAATCGCATATGAATATATCATTGAAAGAATGCTTGATTTGTATGCAAAAGATCTCATGAAAAGAATCAAAAATTAAGAATAAGATAGAGCACATGTTTACCTTACTTTTGAGCTAGCATCCCCAAAAGATCAATTAGGTCTTTTCTTTGGTTGTAACGGGGCCATTGGGTGTAGGCTATGAAGGAATGGGAAAAGGATAGCTAACAAACCTAGGATCATATCAAGTGGCAAACTTTCTTCAAATTCTTCATTCCACTTACATCCAGGCTTCTTTAACAATTTTTGTTCATCCTCCTTCGTAAGTTGACTTTGATTTCTCATCACTTCATTGTAACTCTCTTTTCCTTTTCTCTTTTATTTGATTCATCATCTCATTCATTTATCTCTTTCTTTTTTATAATAACTTTTCAACACATTTCTTCTCGACACCACTTTGGTGTTTATCTTCTTGGTTTTTTTCTTTGGTACATGCACATCACGAGTCACCCATTTCGACTCGCTTCAATCATCTTCATCACTTTCTCTATATGAACCCAAGCTATATGGTATGGTTAAATTATGGCTTATTAGGGTTAAGTTAATGTGGGTGATGAAAGAAAAAGGCTTATAGTGTTTGGATTCAAACAGGGCTATGGAGCACACACATTAGATAGGAAATATTTAAGGCCTTTTAAGTGAGTTCAAGCACACATTGCCTATATCACTTCTAATGGTTCAACCAAATCAAGAGCAAAGTCCACATGTGATATCTTTTTAATGAGAATTGTTCTTTAATGCTCAATGTACAACCTATAGAGATCGAATCTAATGCTAAGAACCTACTGAGTGTTTAAAGAGTAGAAACAAAAAAATCCTTATAATATTTCATTTATGTACACTTTTTGGCTTAGTGAACTCACAAGGGTAGTCTCCACTATTAATCAGGACAATCCAACAAAGCATCCTATCCACTATCACATCAAGAGCATGTTGTAAGTTTTGAAAAATGCAATGCACAACTCTAAATGGCAAGAAGTTAGTTTAAACTCAGTAAATAAAATATATATTATGGCTCTTAAAGCACACACACGAAGCAACTCAACATGGAGGACAAAAATTAAAAAACTGATGACTTTCGAAATTGACCTACGTCTATTCGTTAATGCATATGTCTCAAATAAATTAACAAAAGTTAACCAAATTTTAGCAAACAATAATAGACATGCAAACACACACTTTTAATTTAGAAAATATTTCAAAATTCGCATTAGAAAAGTATGAAAACAGACAACGAAAATAGTACACGCACCGTTTTGCAACAACAGAGCATCGCCCATGACCTTTGGTTGAAGAAACAATCATAACTTTTAAACCATTGCCCAGAAATTTACGTTCTTTATACCATTGGATTCATATCGAAAAATCGAAGAAGCTAACGTGGACATAAAAATTTATTTCTTCACCAATCAATACAGTTTTAACAAAACGTTTGACTCAAAAATTTTCAAAACAGGGCACTTCTTTTCACAGATTTTTCAAAGAATAAAACAAACACAAATTCACACCCCCAAACCTAATCTAAACATTGTCCTCGATGTTTGTATGACATTTAAAGCATGGACAACGAACAAAGAAAAAGAATGAAAGGCAAAAACTCGAAACAAAAAACAAAAGAAAGAAAACTAAAAACTAAAAACTAAAAACAAAAATAAAAAAGAAAATAGCTAGGTGGGTTGCCTCCCACCAAGCACTTAATTTAATGTCTCCAGCTCTAACCTTTGGTTTCTAAATCAGTCATAACTTCTTTTAGGAATATCAGAATTGCGATCTAAAAAGTGCACAGGAAACTAGACTTCTGGGGATTTCAATCAATAGGTAGTAGGAAACACAATTCAATCAGATCTAAGAGATATGGGACCCATAACATGACTGTTCTGCACAGGCTAAAAATCCTCTTTTCATGGCTTCTTCCAATTTGCTCATTTTCTCCATCTTTTGGCTTCTTTTCTTCCAAAATGAGATTTAACACCACTTGAATGGAATGAACCTACACATGCTCAACAAACACATTAAACAACCTATTTTACTCGAGAACAAAACATAAATAATAGGAAATTGGGGCCTAAAACATGTATAGAAATAGACCGATCAGATACACCTTCTTAGCATGTTAATTTGGATTACCTGAGTAGGCAATTAGGTTGTCTAATGCTCTATTGAATGGAAGGAATTCTGGAAATCTAGCTCTACAAACTGTGCCCTTAATCTAATCTTGAATGAGTGGCTTTCACTATACACCCTAGGTTAGCCACTTGTGAGAGAATTAGAAGCCTCCACTATACACCCTAAGTTGTCTACTTTAGTGATTTTGCAAAACTTAACAATTGCGTAAAATCCGATTGAATAACCTCGAGCCTCATCCGATCTCAAATGGATGGCCTTCATTATACAACCTAGGTCGGCTACTTGTGAGGGAATTGGAAGTCATCCCTATACACCCTAAGATTGCTACATTAGAAATAGGTTTAGCCATTGTTATATAGATGAGCTTCATGGTTAGAATCCCAATTGATCAACTAGCCACTGTTGGTTACTTATGAGGGATTAATCGTTAGTAGGGGGTTTTCGCTATACACTCTACGTTGACCCCTTGCTAGTGATACATAGCCAACACTATACACCCTAGGTTGGTTACATTTGTCATTACATGCTTAATTGAGAGTTTGTTTCAATTGCCCCAATATTCGCTTACGAGTCCATCAACTCTGTAGTTCCATCATCATACATTCATCACTCCATTACCATTCCATTTAGATTGTATTCTTAGTTTAGTTTATATTATATTTTCACCTACCATATACTTTACTTTTATGCTCACTAGTTTATTAATCCTAATCTTATCACCGCTACCCCGATCTTAGTAGATGTCACATGTGCTTACCACTTTACTCGTATTTATACTTGTGAACGCATCGCATAGGTTTTATAAATTGTTTTGATGGATGGTTTTCTAACGACGAAAAATCATCCCATCACCTAGCAAGCCTCTAGACCAGCATCATGTAAGAGGCTCCTCACCTTTTCTACACGGCTCCTCAACGCCCAAGCAAGTCTCCTAGGTTCAGGCTCGTCCGAGTGAAGTCTAGAGCCTCGTTTCAGCTGCTGGGTCTTAATGTCCTCGCAAGCTTCTGGACCAGCGTCATGAAAAAGGCTCCTAACTTTTTCTAACAGGCTTCTCAAAGCCTAAGTGAGCCTAATTGGTTTTGGTTCGTTCAAGTGCAGTCAAGATCCTCATTTAGTTGTTGGGTACTTCTTGATGCCCTAGCAAGCCTCTAGACCAGCATCAAGTAAGAGGCTCCTACCTTTTTATACCGGGCTCCTACATGCCAATGTGAGCCTCCACGATTCCAGTTCTGGTTTGTTTGAGTGGAGTCCAGAGCCTAGTTTCAGCTACTGGGTACTTTTTGATGCCCTAGAAAGCCTCTAGACTAGCATCATAAATGAGGCTCCTCACTTTTTATACTTAGCTCCTCAACGTCCAAGTGAGCCTGCTCGGTTCGGGTTCGTCCGAGTGGAGTCAAGATCCTTGTTTCGACTGCTGGGTACTTCTTGATGCCCTGGCAAGCTTCAAGACCAGCATCATGCAAGAGGCTCTTCACTTTTTGTACCAAGGTTCTCAACACCCAAGTGAGCCTCCTAGGTTTCTGTTCGTCTAAGTGAATTCTGGAGCCTCATTTCAGCTACTGGGTACTTCTTGATGCCCTAACAAGCCTCTAGACCAGCATCATGTAGGAGGCTCCTTACTTTTTATACCGGGCTCCTCAACGCCAAAGTGAGCCTCCTAGGTTACGATTCGTCCGAGTGGCGTCCAGAGCCTCGTTTCAGCTGCTGAGTACTTCTTGATGCCCTCGCAAGCTTTTGGACAAGCATCATATAGGAGGTTCCTCACTTTTTGTATCGGGCTTATCAATGCCCAAGTTAGCCTCCTAGGTCCCAGTTCGTCCAAGTGGAGTCTAGAGCCTCGTTTCAGCTACTAGGTACTTCTTGATGCCCTAGCAACCCTTTGGATCAGCATCATCTCGGAGTCTCCTCACTTTTTATACCGAGCTCCTCAACACCCAAGTGAGTCTCTTAGGTTCGGGTTCGTCCGAATGGAGTTCAGAGCCTCGTTTTAGGTGCTAAGTACTTCTTTATGCCCTCGCAAGCCTCTGCACCAGCATCATATAGAAGGCTCCTCACTTGTTGTACCATGCTTATCTACACCCAAGTGAGACTCCTAGGTTCCGGTTCGTCCGAGTGGAGTCTAGAGCCTCGTTTCAGCGGGTGTGTACTTCTTAAAGCCATAGCAAGCCTCTAGACCAACATAATGTATGAGGCTCCTTACTTTTTGTATAGATGTCCTCAACACCCAAACGAGCCTCTTAGGTTCTGGTTCGTCAGAGTGGGGTGCAGATTCTCATTTCAGCTGCTGGGTACATCTTAATGTAGGGAAAAATAAACAAATAAAAGTGTTACACGCAGCGGAAGCGATACTAAAGACGATTTAGTGGCTTTTAAAATTTTTCCTTTATGAACCTTAAACCCTTTTAATCAATAAACATGCATATATATCAACAAAAGTAAATTACCTATTGTCGCGTGATCCGATTGACTTACGTCGATGGTAATCCGCAAGACCTTCAATCCGAGCACGAACGTGGATCACCTAGGAGCGTGGTCTCCCTTTCCTTTGAATTGCAAACCTGTGAATGGACCAAACAAATACTTTCTTTTCTTTGTTAGTCACAAAACAATCAAAAGAATGTCAAAATTATTCCGGTCACTTTTGAGTTCACAATCTTATGATCGAAACTCGCGTGAACCTAGATCGATATCGTATACACAAGCTTATTGATGTTTAAGCAATTGTATACTATCAAAGCATAATTTTTCACTCCTTTTTGTCTCTCTAGAATAAAAACCCTCTTAGAATTAAGAAGAAGAAGAAAGAAAATAAAACTCAAGCACCAATTAATTGATGTGGCCGAACCCTATAAGAACATATATATAGGTTGGCCGAATTTTTCTTCTTTTTCCTTTAGGGTTTCCGAATTCTATGTAGTATCTAATTAGGGTTGGCCGAATTTCATCATGTCACTTATATAGGGTGACTAAAATTCAACCCTAATTCTTTTTAACTTTATAGACTTCAAACCCTAATCCAACTCTTTTATTTTTATTCTTTTACTTGACTAAAAAAAAAAAAAAAGACTCCTTATTTGATTAAATAAATAATACTAATTTATTTATTTACTTATCAAACAAGTCTTTTACTTTTAGGAAAGATTTGTTTCTTTAATTAAACAATTAATCAATAAATCAATTAATTCTTATTTAATTAAAACAAATGAAACAAAATAATATTTTTAGGTCAAAACTTTAACCTAGCCGCCCCACTTATATATAAGATGGGCCTAATATTGTTTTCCTATTTCATTTAATCCATTGGACTTTAAATAAAAAAGCCCACATGTGAACCAGACCCATTCTTACTAAAAGAAACAAGCCCACATGTCTTTCATTAATATATTAATATAATTGAGCAGCCCATTACTTAAATAATGTGCAAATTATATTCTTAATATATTAAATGCAATTCTAGATGGACCCTTAAATTGGTCCGGTAGAATATATCAAGTGATCCATGCAAGTCCGTGTGGATTTGGGATCTTGGCGGGCCATCTAAATTTAAGCTTCAATAGACATAACCTAATCACAATCAACAAATGATTCACTTAGGTCCCATCCATTAATTTTAACTCATTCCACTAAAGAGCTAAAACTGAACTCTTAAATAAAGATAGAAAAGGAAGATGCTCCTCATTCATACCCTAGACAATCATATTGGAGATAGTGTATCCTCGTGATTAATATCAGTAATCGCCAAGAGTTCATAGACCGCCTATAACTCTCCAAGTTACCATATTTACTCATATGACCACGTTTTGAACTTGGATATTTTGACTTGTCCAGAAGCCATGTTTTCAATAGACACTATTGAAAACTCAACGTTGAGATTTAATATCCAATTACCTCAAAACATCCATATGATGATATACTCTCATTTAATTAAATGGAGCCACGATGTCCATATCTATAAATGAAGTCCTCTATCGATTAACAAATGAATATCACCAAACTATCGAGGATAGACTATGCGATATAATCGTACTCATTGATAACTCAAATGATATCACTTGCAACCATAAGTCCATCATTTATCTCAGGATTAAGATAGACTCTCCGATTGTCCTGATAATGAAAAGACTTTTATCTACTGACGGTTATAGATAAAGTATTTCATTGTGATCCAGTTCAATGTACCCAGTGCACTAGATCCTTTTGCTCGAAGACACTCCGATGATTTTAGACTCATCATATCTCATTCGATCCCACTCAAATGCTAGCAAAAGAATTCTACAACTTTAACAAGATAAAGGTGCCCAACCTTTAACTTAAGTTGTGAACAATATTTAAGACTAACTAAAGAATTGTGTCTACCACATACATATCCAGATGTACGAACAATTTTTCTTTTCCCATAGTCTTTAGACCTTATGATTATTTACTTTGACAATTATAATACAAACTATAAATGCTATACGATTTGTTAAACCAGAAATCACTTTATTAATATGAAAAAGATTGTTAATTACAACATTACACTCTTGCTATCGAGCATAATCCTAACAATCTCCCACTTGCGCTATAGCAAATGTGTCATATCTCTCAAGCCCATATTCTCTACATGCCCATCGAAACTCTTCTGAGGTAGAGCCTTTGTGAAGGGATCCGCTAGATTTTCTGCTGACGCGATTTTGGTAATCGTCACGTCACCTCTTTCAACAATCTCCCTTAAAAGATGATACTTTCTTTCAATGTGTTTACCTCTCTTGTGACTTCTTGGTTCTTTCGAATTAGCCACTGCTCCACTGTTGTCACAGTAGATAGTGATCTGCTTATTCGCACTAGGAACCACTTCTAAGTCAATCAAGAATTGGCGGAGCCAAACAGCCTCTTTGGCAGCTTCGCATGCAGCAACATACTCAGCTTCCATGGTGGAATCAGCAACACAAGATTGCTTGATATTCCTTCATATAACTGCTCCTCCTCCAATAGTAAACACAGCCCCTGATGTGGATTTTCTGGAGTCAGAATCTGATTGGAAATCAGAATCTGTATACCCAACGGGAACCAAATCCCCTCCAAAGTATACAAGCATATTATCTCTCGTTCTCTTAAGATACTTGAAAAATATGCTTGACTGCCGTCCAGTGATCAGGTCCAGGTTTCGATTGAAACCTGCTAACTATGCCAACAGCAAAACAAATATCCGGTCTAGTACAGAGCATTGCATACATGAGACTTCCAACTGCCGAGGCATATGGAACTCTACTCATGAATTGCTCTTCATGCTCATTCTTAGGAAGTTGTTCCTAAGAAAGCTTGATTCCATGTCTGAAAGGTAACATACCTTTCTTGGAATCCTGCATGGAAAACCTAGACAAGATTTTGTCTATGTATGAAGCTTGGGATAATGCAATCGTTCTATTCTTTCTATCCCTTATTACTTGGATACCTAGAATAAAACTTGCTTCTCCTAAGTCCTTCATATCAAATTGTTTTGCTAACCATTCTTTTACTGATGTCAATACACCTACATCGTTTCCAATGAGTAGTATATCATCAACATAAAGAATCAGGAAAACCAACTTGTCGCCTTTAATCCTTTTGTATACACAAGGTTCGTCAGGATTCTCAATAAATCCAAAACCTTTGACAGCTTGATCAAACCTTATGTTCCAGGATCTGGATGCTTGCTTTAATCCATATATGGATTTCTGCAACTTGCATACCTTATCCACTTGCCTCTTTTCAATGAATCCCTCTGGTTGCATCATGTAGATGCTTTCGTCAAGACTTCTATTTAGGAAAGCTGTCTTGACGTCCATTTGCCAAATCTCTAAATCTAAAGATGCTGCAATGGATAAGAGTATCCTAATGGATTTAAGCATGGCCACAGGAGAGAAGGTTTCCTCGTAATCGATACCTTCTTTCTGTGTATACCCTTTAGCTACCAATCTAGCTTTAAAGGTTTCCACCTTTCCATCCATACCTCTTTTCCTCTTGTATACACACTTGCACCCAATGGGTTTTATCCCTTTAGGCAAGTCTACAAGGGACCAGACTTTGTTATCGAACATAGATTCAATCTCGGATTGCATTGCCTTTTGCCAATGGCGACTATCAACATCCTCCATAGCTTCCTTGTACGTATAGGGATCATCGTCGTCCGGGAGATTCTCCACTGATTCTCCCAGACCGATGTATCTTTCGGGTTGTGTTCTAACCTCCCACTACGACGAGGAATGGTAGGTTGTTGATCTTGTGTTGGATCGGAACTTACAATTGGGTTAGGTTGTGCAACCTCTCGTGGAATCGTATCTCCTGATGGAATTGTATCTCCCGACATCTCATTCAGGAATATCCGTAAAAGGAAAAATAAACAAATAAAAGTGTTACACGCAGCGGAAGCGATACTAAAGACGATTTAGTGACTTTTAAAATTTTTCCTTTATGAACCTTAAACCCTTTTAATCAATAAACATGCATATATATCAACAAAAGTAAATTACCTCTCGTCGCGTGATCCGATTGACTTACGTCGATGGTAATCCGCAAGACCTTCAATCCGAGCACGAACGTGGATCACCTAGGAGCGTGGTCTCCCTTTCCTTTGAATTGCAAACCTGTGAATGGACCAAACAAATACTTTCTTTTCTTTGTTAGTCACAAAACAATCAAAAGAATGTCAAAATTATTCCGGTCACTTTTGAGTTCACAATCTTATAATCGAAACTCGCGTGAACCTAGATCGATATCGTATACACAAGCTTATTGATGTTTAAGCAATTGTATACTATCAAAGAATAATTTTTCACTCCTTTTTGTCTCTCTAGAATAAAACCTCTCTTAGAATTAAGAAGAAGAAGAAAGAAAATAAAAACTCAAGCACCAAATTAATTGATGTGGCCGAACCCTATAAGAACATATATATAGGTTGGCCGAATTTTTCTTCTTTTTCCTTTAGGGTTGCCGAATTCTATGTAGTATCTAATTAGGGTTGGCCGAATTTCATCATGTCACTTATATAGGGTGACTGAAATTCAACCCTAATTCTTTTTAACTTTATAGACTTCAAACCCTAATCCAACTCTTTTATTTTTATTCTTTTATTTGACTAAATAAAAAAAGACTCCTTATTTGATTAAATAAATAATACTAATTTATTTATTTACTTATCAAACAAGTCTTTTACTTTTAGGAAAGATTTGTTTCTTTAATTAAACAATTAATTCTTATTTAATTAAAACAAATGAAACAAAATAATATTTTTAGGTCAAAACCTTAACCTAGCTGCCCCACTTATATATAAGATGGGCCTAATATTATTTTCCTATTTCATTTAATCCATTGGACTTTAAATAAAAAAGCCCACATGTGAACCAGACCCATTCTTACTAAAAGAAACAAGCCCACATGTCTTTCATTAATATATTAATATAATTGAGCAGCCCATTACTTAAATAATGTGCAAATTATATTCTTAATATATTAAATGCAATTCTAGATGGACCCTTAAATTGGTCCGGTAGAATATATCAAGTGATCCATGCAAGTCCGTGTGGATTGGGGATCTTGGCGGGCCATCTAAATTTAAGCTTCAATAGACATAACCTATTGAATATTAACAAATGAATATCACCAAACTATCGAGGATAGACTATGCGATATAATCGTACTCATTGATAACTCAAATGATATCACTTGCAACCCTAAGTCTATCATTTATCTCAGGATTAAGATAGACTCTCCGATTGTCCTGATAATGAAAAGACTATAATCTATTGACGGTTCTAGATAAAGCTTTTCATTGTGATCCAGTTCAATGCACCCAGTGCACTAGATCCTTTTGCTCGAAGACACTCCGATGATTTTAGACTCATCATATCTCATTTGATCCCACTCAAATGCTAGCAAAAGAATTCTACAACTTTAACAAGATAAAGGTGCCCAACCTTTAACTTAAGTTGTGAACAATATTCAAGACTAACTAAAGAATTGTGTCTACCACATACATATCCAGATGTACGAACAATTCTTTTTTTCCCATAGTCTTTAGACCTTATGATTATTTACTTTGACAATTATAATACAAACTATAAATGCTATACGATTTGTTAAACCAGAAATCACTTTATTAATATGAAAAAGACTGTTAATTACGACATTACACTCTTGCTATTGAGCATAATCCTAACACTTAATGCCCTAGCAAGCCTCTGGACCAGAATCATGTAGGAGGCTGCTCTCTTTTGTACCTGGCTTCTCAATGCCCAAGTGAATCTCATAGGTTCTGGTTTGTCTGAGTGGAGTCCAGAGCCTCGTTTCAACTGCTGGGTTCTTCTGGTTGCCCTCGCAAGCCTCTAGACCATCATCATGTAGAAGGATCTTCACTGTTTATACCAAGGTCCTCAATGCCCAAGTGAGCCTTCTAGGTTTCGGTTCGTCCGAGTGGAGTCTCTAGCCTTGTTTCTGCTGCTGGGTATTTCTTGATGCCCTCGCAAGCTTTTAGACCAGTATCGTGCAAGAGGCTCCTCACTTTTTTTACTGGGGTCCTTAACGCCCAAGTGAGCCTCCTAGGTTATGGTTCGCCCGAGTGGAGTCCAGAGCCTCATTTCAGCTGCTGGGTATTTATAGATGCCCTCGCAAGCCTTTGGACCAGCATCATGTAGGAGTCTCCTCACTTTTTGTACTGGGCTCTTCACCACCCAAGTGAGCCTCCTAGGTTCCTGTTCATCTGAGTGGCGTCCAGAGTCTCGTTTAAGCTGTTGGGTACTTCTTGATGTCCTCGCAAGCTTCTGGACCACCATCATCATTTAGGAGGCTCTTCACTTTTTGTATCAGGATTATCAACTCCCAAGTGAGCCTCCCATGTTACGGTTCGTCCGAGTGAAGTTTAGAGCCTCATTTCAGCTGCTGGGTACTTTTTGATGCCCTAGCAATCCTCTGGACCAGTATCATATATGAGGCTTCTCATTGTTTATATCGGGGTCCTCTACGCCCAAGTGAGCCTCCTAGGTCATCCGATTGGAGTCCAGATCCTCGTTTCAACTGCAAGGTACTTCTTTATGCCCTAGCAAGCCTTTGGACCATCATCATGTAGGAGGCTCCTTACTTTTTTTTACCGGGCTTCTCCACCCCTAAGTGTGCCTCATAGGTTCCGATTCCTCCGAGTGGAGTCCAAATCCTCATTTTCGTTATTGGGTACTTCATTATGCCCTAGCAATCTTCTAGACCAGCATCTTGTAAGAGTCTCCTCACCTTTTGTACCGGGCTCCTCAACCCCCAAGTGAGTCTCATAGGTTCCGACTCGTCCGAGTGGAGTCCAGAGCCTCGTTTCAGCTGCTGGGTGACAAGTGACGATTCACGCCGTCAGTAAACCGTCCATCAAAACTATCTGTAAAACCCTCACAAGCCCTAATTGGATTTTAAAACACAAGTGGAGTGGTAGGTGGGGTGTCGTTCACAGAGACACGGGACTAGTAAGAACTAGCTAATACTAGAGTAGCATTCATGTAATTAATAATAAGTAAATGTGGATGTTGTAAAATGTGACTTAACACAATAATAAATCTAAACTAACAATGCAACCTAGATAAAGGGGAAATGGAGTGAAGGATATATAAATGATGGAAACTAAGGAGTTAACGGATTCGAAAGTTGTTAATGGAAAATTATCACTGAGGTGAATCTCCAAATAACAACTTTAAGGACCAAGATCAGGATAGATCTCGGTCGGAGGGGTATCACGTAGTTCAATACCAACAAGAATTCTGTCAAACCAAATACAAGAAAAGATTAACAGGTACGATTTTATTGATAAAAACATGGATACAATTGATGAAATTAAGGCTATGGTGATAAATGGCGGTATTCAATGTTTCTGTTAGGTGATGGAGATGGAGTACTCGTGTCTGTGGATAAGTAGAACAAAAAGTACGAGTGTAGGGGTTTGGGGAGGCCAATTTTTGATCCTCAATCTGATGAATGTAATGTTGTATATATAGGTCCCGTTGCCTGCCATCCACTTCTATAATTTCGGTCTAGGGTTTTTGCGATCACAGGACTTTCTCTCCCTCTAGGAGACAATCTCGTAGGAGCTTTAATTATCCAAATCAAGTGATTCCATTTGGAGAGGATTCTAATACAAGTGGACTCCTTATTCGAATGGAATTCTTAAGTGGCTGGAAGGAGTCTACCTTTTTATCGGGAGATGAACGACCGTGTTTCATTCCCCTAGCTTTGGAGTTTCAAGACCTATCTATCTTTCCTCTTTCTAGTTTAATGCTTTCTTGGTTAGGTGCTTGATTAGCGGGGTAACTTGATATCGGTTGTTCTTGCAGCGGGGTACCTGGTTGGATGTAGAAGCAGGGTATTTATCTGGATGTAAAAGCGGGATACTTTAGCTAATGTTGTATCTGGATATCTGTCTGATGCGGCAGCGGGGTACCCTGCTGAAATAATAGCGGGGTATCTGTCTGATGCAGTAGCAGGGTACCCCATTTAGCTTCGTGATAGGATTCTGAGTAGAACTCCGCGTTGGAGCATTTTCAAGGTTATCGGGATCGCTGGGCTTTGCTGGTGTTACTTCAAGGGAAGAGGTAGGTATCCAGATTTGATCCAGTAATCTTCTTTCTAGGAGTACTTAGATGGTATCTCGGCATGTGTTTTTTCCTTGTATCCGGGTGGAAAATTCTTCTTTTGTCCTTTGCCAATTTTGGTGGTTAACAGAAGTCCCCTCTGACTTGAACACTGCTGTCTTGTCAGGGTTGGAGTAAAAATTCCATTTTTACTTAAAGGATTTTCCACCTCGTCTGTCAGCTGTCTGGTTAGGTATCATAGCCGGGAAGGAAATCCCTCCTAGATACGCTGGTAATCATTTGGTTTAGCCACCTGTCAGATGGTGATAGGCTTACGGATTTCAAAAATGAGTCGTTTTGGAGCGATTAATGCAAAACCGCCATTGGCACGTTTTCCAAGCACGTTGCCAGTCATCAACTCCTCATCAATTCCGGTTTCCTAGCACGTTACAGGTTATTAATTCCTCATCAATTTCGGTTTCCATGTGCGTAACTGACTGTCTTTGTCTATAAGTAACCCAGAATTTCTACTATCTTTCCTCATTACTTTCAAAATTCAAAAGCAAAGAGAACCCTAGCCTTTCCTTTCTTTCCTTTTCTTATCAACAATCTTTCATGCTTTCTTTTTCCTTCTTCAATGGAGTCTCCTTCAAAACATCTAACTCCTTCCCTAAGTCTTCTTCCCACTTCTTCTGAACCTCGTCCAGATTTGCCTCTTTCACCCGATAGTCTCAATGATCTTCTTGAGAGGGGACCAAAGGTGGGTTCTTTGATATTGAAGGGGAAAAAGAGAGGTCGAAGGCAAGGTGGATGATTCCAGTGATGAACAAATGTCATTGCGCCATCGTTCTACAAGGAACCCAAGAATCGGGTTGGGTTTCCATAATAGGTCAGAGGACCCAGTCCACCTCACCAACGAAGAAGACACCGGGATCATTGGTGAGGTGGAAAAGGCTGGTGGTGCGTCAGTCATTACCTTGACCGGGGTGCATACTAGTTATTTCTCCTCTTTTCATGATAGGCGTATCATTCCCGATTCTATGTGCACGGTGGAAACCCTGGCTAAGCTACGGGAGGAGTATCAGATCACAGATGACATCGATCTCCCCCTCCCTCCCTCCCTCCCTTCCTTATCGAGGATATGACGTTTACACCCTGCCACGAGATGTCCTTCTCATCCACAAAGCGGCTTTTGAATGCGGGGTCCGGATCCCTCTCCATCGGACCCTTCACCGGGCTTTGGTCTCTCTAGAACTGGCACCCTTCCAGATCTCACCGAGTTTCTGGAAGAATCTGACTGGCTTCTTAGTGCTCTGGAAGGAGCAGTGTGCGAGAGACAACATAGACAGGGAGCCAAGCTTTGACGAGCTCCGTTACTTATTCTAGATAGCGAACTTAGTACCACGGGGTCAGTTCTATTTGAGGGTCTCCAATATGATGAAGTTCATCGTTTCTGGTGCGAATGTGAAATATGCTCCACCATGGAAGGAAGAGTGGTTCGTTGTAAAGGGAGAATGGGAGAATATGACCTATATTGGGGGATTTGAGTACCTCGTCCTAACCAAGTTCACAGCTATAGAAAAATGGGTGAAGGGGGTGCTTTCTCCAGAATCATAGGATATCTTGGGAAAGATTTTAAAGAGGGGGTATATCAACGCGCAATATCCTACTCTAGATCCCTTTGAAGGAGCCCGACTGGAGAAGTCTTTGAGGATCTCCTTCATACTTCCAGGTATAAAAATTTCATCTGTCTTCTTTGTTTATGTATGTGCATTTTTTACTCTTCCTTTCTTGCTATGTTATCTTCTTCTTAACAATCTCTGCTACCCAGCTGGTGACCAGTTCTCCTACTTCCTCTGGGACATGGGCAAGAGGTGTGGATTTAACTCCCTCTACTTCTCTTGTTCCATCTCTTCCTTCTTCTCCCTCAAATACTGCCCAGGTCACAACTACTCAGCCTGACGCGGTCCTTATCCCTCCTTCTACTTTGGCTAAACCTCTTGCCAAGATCCCTTCACCTCTTCCTACTCTTGCGGGATTGCTTGTCAGGACTCATACTCATCCCTCTACTAGTGCCCCGGGACGTCAATCCATAATATCAATGCTAGCTCGAGCTGCCAAAGCCCGGGGCTCGTTAGAACAATCTCCAAGGAAGACCAAAAAGGTAGATGCTCCTCCTATTGTGGGCACTCCTCTTAATCCTCCTCTAGCAGTATTGCCTTCCAAGGAGCAGCTTGGAATTTCAGAGAAGGAAGTTGCTCCTGTCTCTTATCCCACCGCTGATGTTCCTTTGGGATCGGGGTCAAGATGTGCTACCCACGACGAGGTGGTATCCCGGTTCAGAGCATCCTGCCCTGGAAGGAGCTTAATGATCATGGCAAAGCTTCCTACTGAAATTTCTGCAGCCAAAAGGGCTTCTGTATTGGCTGAGGTAGCATTCTAGCTTTGGAGCTTCAAGACCTGTCTAGCTAAATATATGGATATATAATTCTGTGAGTATTTCTTATGGTTATCTGGTGATTGGATCCCAGTAGGTATTCGGGTTCATTTGGGTTCTCGTGTACCCCGCCCCTTTCTAGTTTGATGCTTTCTTAGTTAGGTGCTTGGTCAGCGGAGTATCCTGGTATCGGTTGTGCTTACAGAGAGGTACCCGGTTGGATGTAGAAGCGGGGTCCTTAGCTAGATGTAGAAGCAGGATACTTTAGCTGACGTTGTATCTAGATGTCCGTCTGATGCGGTAGTGGGATACCCTGCCGACATAGTAGCGTGGTATCCTGTCGATCTAGTAACGGGATACCTATCTGATGCAATAGTAGGGTATGAGCTCCGTGAAAGGATTCTGAGTAGAACTCCATGTTGGAACATTTTAAGGGTTATCGGGATCGCTGGGCTCTGCTGTCGTTAGTCTGAGAGAGGAAGCAGATATCCAGATTTGATCCAGTATTCTTCTTTCTAGGAGTAAAAAAGTGTTTCTTCCTTGTATCCGGGTGGAAAATTCTTCTTTGGTCCTTTGCCATTTTTGGTGGTTAACAGGTATGATTTTATTGATAAAAACACGGATACAACTGATGAAATTAAGGCTATGGTGGTATATAGCGGTATTCAATGTTTCTGTTAGGTGATGGAGATAGCGTGCTCGTGTCTGTTGATAAATAAAAAAAAATGTGAGTGTAGGGTTTAGGGAGGTTAATTTTTTCCATCCCCTTTCTGGTGAATATAATGTCGTATATATAGGTCTCATTGCTTGCCATGCACTCCTATAATTTCGGTCTAAGGCTTGGCGATCACAGGACTTTCTTTCCTACTAGGAGAGAACCACGTAGGAGCTTTAATTATCCGAATCAAGTGATTCCTTTCGGAGAGGATTCTAATATAAATGGACTCCTTATTCGAATGGAATTCTTAAGTGGCGGGAAGGAGTCAAAATTTTTTTCGGGAGATGAACGACCGCGTTTCATTCCCATAGCTTTGAAGCTTCAAGACCTGTCTGTCTGAACATATGGATATATAATTATGTTAGTATTTCTTATGGTTATCTGGCGAAAGGATCCCAAGAGGTATCTGGGTTCATCTGGTTCTCGTGTACCTTGCTCCTTTCTAGTTTGATGCTTTCTTAGTTAGGTGCTTGGTCAGCGGGGTATCCTGATAACGGTTGTTCTTACAACGGGGTACCCGGTTGGATGTAGAAGCGGGGTACTTAGCTGGATGTTAAAGCGGTATACTTTAGCAGGATGTAGAAACGGTATACTTTAGCTGACGTTGTATCTGGATGTCTGTCTGATGCGGTAGTGGGGTACCCTGCTGAAATAGTAGCAAAGTATCATGTTGATCTAGTAACGGGATACCTATCTGATGCAGTAGCAGGGTACCCCATTGAGCTTCGTGAAAGGATTCTGAGTAGAACTCCGTGTTGGAACATTTTAAGGGTTATCGGGATCGCTGCTTTTTGCTGGCATTAGCCCGAGGGAGGAGGTAGGTATCCGGATTTGATCCAGTATTCTTCTTTCTAGGAGTACTTAGATGGTATCTCAGCATGTGTTTCTTCCCTGTATCCAGGTGGAAAATTCTTCTTTGGTCCTTTGCCAATTTTGGTGGTTAACAATATATATATATAACCAAGTTTATGTACAAGCTCAATATTTAACTAACTACTCCATTAACCCCTTAGAGGGGATTTGGCTACTCATTACAACCAAGAAAACAAGAGAAAGGAAAGAGAAAGAATCCTTGGAGATCATCTCCTTCCTTGAAGTTGCTTCAATCTCCTATCTTCCCTGAAGTTAACTTTAGAACTAAGTAAAAAGCTACTTAAAACGAATCTATAACATTATATATACTACATAGAAAAATAGGTCACTTAAACTTCAAAATGAGATCTGGCATGGGTGGAGTGCGGGTGAATTACCCGCACTTTACCAGCACTATAATTATCAGGTGTAGATTCAGCTCTCTGGATTGTGCTACAATGCGGGTGGAGTTCGGGTGAATTACCCGCACTTGACCCGCACGTTAACGTCAGGTGTGATTTCCACTTCTCAGATTCAGCTCAAAGTGCGGGTGGAGTGCGGTTGAATCACCGCACTTGACCCTCACTTTAATGTCAGGTATGAAATCAGCTTCTCTGGATTTGCTTGAAGTGTGGGTGGAGTGCGGTTGGATGACCCACACTTTAATGTCAGGTGCAAAACAGCTTCTCCAGAATTAGCAATAGTTCAAGTGTAGTGCGTTTGGAATACCCGTACTGTACCCGCACTTTAGCTCTTCTTCAAGCATCAGGTCCCGGTTGTGGTAGAAGTGCGGTTGCAACCTGCACTTGACCCACACTATAAGGCTGTTGATGATCCTTTGCCTTTCCTTTTGCCACTTTTTTGCCGAAATCATCGTAACATCCCTTCAAACCCATCATTGCACCATTTTCTACAATTACGCACATGACAAACACTAGAGATGCCAAAACGCACGAAAACAGAACAAAGGATAGGGAAATGAGGGCCTACATATACAACATATTCGGCACGATCAAACACCACCAAACCAAACCCTTGCTCGTCCTCGAGCAAACATACTATAAACAGGTAAGACGCCTAACTGAAATAAATCCTAGACACCAAAGCAATAATTCGAAAATGCCACAAGCCCAAAAAGTGATATGATACATACACGTGTGATAAAGAGAAGAAAAACATATGCGCGAGATCTAGAGCACTTGGAGGTACTAAAGGGAGGCTCGCACGAACACGAATCTCATACCTAAGGCATTCAAGCATTAGGGACTACTCGCTCTTATACCTCGAGCATAATTCGCTTCGATACTAAAGCTCACATGAATTCTCTCTTTCTTTCCTCATAGAATCCTAAGTTCCACACAACAATTTATGCAAAGGTGGATTCTACACAACATTTTTAGCAAAGAACTATCCTAGGAAAGACTCACAATGCCATGGACATGAAAGATCGTGTATCAACCAACATTCCCGAACTAGATTCATTTTGGATCAAAAAGGACTTTTCATTTGGTTATAGCATGGCTATGGGGTTTAATGAGGTGAAACAAAGAATATGGAAATTTGGATTTCAAAATCACCAATCATGTTAGAATACGACCACACACACTATACAATGCTCTTTTTCTTCATTGATCACTCACACTCTAGTGTTTCAACACTTGTTTTACCCATATTTTGCTTTCAATGTTGTACTCCACATTGTGAGTACTTAGCATCAATTAATTTAAACATTTTTTTTTTTTGCTTTTCTCCTTTTCTTTTCTTTTTTAGTTGCCCATGTTCATTTTCTTTTAAAATCCATGGCTCACAAGTACAAATTTGAGTACCTTTATATTTTTAGCCATTTGCTCACATATTCAACTTTTTTTTCTTTGTACACTTGGTTTGACCATTTGAGTTTAACTACTTTTATCACCACATTTACACATCCAAACATGATTAGTCATAAAGGTAGGCATGTGTTTAAGCTATGGTATATGGTTGTATTGGTACAAAATGAAAGAGTACGTGTTTGGCCTCAAATTTGGCTTTTGAGCACCACAATATGGATAAAAGTTTGTTTAGGCTATCATAGGTAGTTAAATTCACACACATTGCCTAATATCACATCCACAATTCATCTATCAAGGGAATGAACACATCCATCACACAATCACAATATAATCTGTAAGTCCTATGGCATGTGACATATATGACGAGATAAGTGTTTGAGAATAGACAATAACAACACTCAAAATACGCACTTTGAACACTTGTGTTTGTGTTCTCATGGGGATCTCCACTATTAGAACTAGGCATGGAAACAACGAGTCCCCTCAACTTAACACCAACGGATGGGATAAAGCCATGGAGGTGCAAGCGACTCCCTAAAATAGCACCAAGCTACATCACAAGTTCACAACACATACCAAGAACTCGCCAAAAGCACACGCTAAAGGCATCACACCCAAACTTACTCAAATTTTGAAATTTGGACAAGCGGCATAATGAAAAATTGGACCCTACAAAGACCACAAGGACCACTCTGCAAGGTGTACCACACCCCTAAACCAAAACTCAAAAATGTCCCCATTGTTGATAACAACAAAGCACGGTCTAGCGGGGGGCGAATGCTGCCCAAGACTCAAAATAATAGAACATGCATAAAGCGCAAAAAAATCAACAGACGGAGGGTACAACGACCCCCAAACTGGATCTAAACATAAGCTCAAAAACTGTAATCACTATGCGTATAACCATGTTCAACCATATTAACAAAACATGCACCAATCACATTCCACAAATATGAAAAACAATTAAATACAAAAATCAAAAAGTAGAAACTCCCTTAAAAGGAAGATAGGTCCATTGTCCAAACATGTTGTCATATGATTCCCAAAAGGTCAAGAACCTAGCACAAAACACACAACACTTATACCAAATCAAATGTTAAATGTAATTTCAAAACATAGGTCCCATCGTCCATAAAAAAAACTAAATAAAACTAACTAAAAATTCAAATACAAAAAGGAAATACTAATATGAAACATAAAGGAAATGGTTGGTCAATCCTTGTCTGACAACTCTAGCTCTACTCCACTAGTTACCTCCTTTCCCTTGGGTCACACTCTGCTCTCATCCTCTTCTCATGCTCTTTCCTGGATAACTCCATTGTAGCCTGGAATTCTGGATCAATGATTGGGCCTCCTAATGGTTGTGAAAAGGTGACTGGCCTCTTTTTCTTCCTTGGATAAGTTGGGAGATTGAGCGCCTCCCTCATGTCTGTGAGATTCCCCCATATGTCAGCATAGAACCCACTAGACTCTACCCTACTATTGGCAATTTGCTGTCTATTCTAAAGGACTTCAATCTTGAGAGCGCTCAAACCCGCTAGTAAAGTTTGCCAAGGGATCTCCTTAGAAGTCTCATGCGGAGGTGTGGGCATGTGACTATACTCCATGTACTCTACAAGGCTCTATTCAATCCCCGTCTAGAATCTCCTCTGCCTACCTACTTGTACCTGCTCCCTGTGCGGCTTTCTTCCTCCCAGTTCGAACTCTGACACCAGAGGGGTCCTGCTCTCTCAATTGATCATTCCACACGAATCTCCCAACAGGACCTAGACCACTATAAAATGAGTCGGACCCAAAATCCACCCTACCTCTCTGCAAAATGTGGTGATCAAGCTAGGATAAATGAGTGGCTGTTTGTTTACTCTAACGCCACCTAGTTCGAGTATCTCTCTCTTGATCAGGAAGCCAATGTCAACCAATTGATTCTGAAGGATGCAGTAAAGGACCATGGCCGTATTGAAGTTAACTGACGTCCGGTGTTTCCTAGGGAACAGGGAGTGGGAGATGAAGATATGCTAAAATCCCAACTCCAATCTCAAGTTTGTGTGCTTCATGCGGTAATCAAGGGCCACCTAGAAATCCATTAGTCAGATCACCAGCTGGTTGGCGAACTCTACATTTTATGTGACAAACGTATTATTCCAAGTCACCCCATTGCGTAGTCTCCCAACTGCCTCCTGATCATCTGAGAGCTCGGTCCGATAATACTTGTTGATGTCAGTGATCGTCATTCAGGACTTGCACCCCAAGGACTAAAATAATGGACGTTCTCTAAAAGTCCTCTGGTACCATCTCCGCATAGAATTCTTCCACAACACTTCTGCAATACATAGGTGAGGCGCTAACATAAGTCTCCCATCCCCTCGTCTCCACTACTTGAGGAATCAGGGTGTCCACTGACTCTTCAAATGCTATGCCTCTTTCAACCACAATATCCCGCTTCTTAAAATACTCCAAGCGGTCCTCAAAATCTGTGTGCCTGACACACGGTGGTGGAACCTAAGGTCCCCTCCTTGTACATCGCTCAAGAACTTGACTCCCTTGTTTGGCAGGTTGCCTATCCTCCCTGACATCTTGGTTGCTAAAAATTGGAAATGTGGAGCACATTGAATACCTGTCGATTGAGCGAGGGAAAATAAAGGTTGTTCGGTATGTTCTTTTTGTTTTTGAAAGTAGTGAAGCCCTAGAAAACGACATTGCATATATATAATACGCATATAGTGCGGATGAAGTGCGGGTGAGTGACCCGCACTTGACCCGCACTTTATTACCTGATGCTCTCTGTCTGTCTGAGTGTGGTTAGAGTGCGGGTGAGTGACCTGCACTGTAACCGCACTATTTCCCAGCTCCAGTTTCTAGATTCAACATTGAACCTATTCCTACACAAACACCACCAACAACACATCAAAAAGTCATATAGCACAAATTATCTAAAGTAAGAACTAGCCATTCGAAATGCAAAAACATTAACAGAAACTCAAAAATGGGAACAAAGCACTCAAAGTTGGGCATGGTCAACCAATGGAGGTTTGACTGGAATGGAGAATACACTTAACTTGGCCACCCAAACTGGTGCCAATGGATTGCCTACAGTATCTCTCCTAACCTTGTGCAATTGACCAATATGGTCTTTTCTAACCCATACTTGCTTAACCCTTGGTGGATTCATTCTAGACCTAACTTGACTTGCTTTAAATCTTTGGAACCTAAAGCAATAAGCCTTAATGTGCCCCTTTCTTGCACAAAAATAACAATTTAGAGGATGGTAAGGAAAACTCCCTTGTTTGTTATTGATGTGGGCCTCTTTGTGTTGACCGTATTGGAGTGATTTAACCTTGTTTTCTGCCCCGTCAAGCTGAATAATCAAATCACACTCTGTAACTTTGGCTCGCTTCAATTCATCCTCTTTTCTATTCAACCGTTCTTGCAAATCCAACATGGCCTTGGTTGATGTCTCAACACTCAATAATAGCTTTCTTGACATTCTCCCATTTTCCTCCTCAAATTCAGTCGAGAGTCTTGTCAATTCCTCTGGGTTCATGGAGCCTAACTCATCCTTTTTGGCAAGCTCCACCAATTACTCTTCAAGACTCTTGTTCAATGTTGAGAAGTTATATACCTTTGTCTTCAACATTCCATTCTCGGTTTTAAGCAAATAAACTTCTAGCTTAAGCTTTGTGTTTTCTTTCTCAAACTCACCAATCTCTTCAAAAATCACTTTTTCCTCTTCGAGATCACATTTTTGTCTTTCCTTTAAACAATCATGGCTGCCCATTTCCATCTCATTCACACCCTCAAAGGCTTGCACAAGACTGAAAACACGGCTTCTTTTCTTCCATGACTTGGGTGCCTCTAAGACCAAACAATCCTCCATTTGACTCATCTTAAGGGAATCAACCATGAAGTTCACACTCTTTCCTCCACAGCTGAAGGAGATGTTCCTAAAATAAATATCCATAACCATTCCGACTGTGGCCATGAATGACCTCCCCAAAAGCAATTTCCAGTCCCTACCACTAGTTTCTCCTTTCTTGCACTCTAGCACCACAAATTCAACCGACACCATCAAACCGTGCACGTTCAAATAGACTTCCTCCACTATACCAACTAGGGTGGTGGAAGAATTGTCCGTCATGATGAGCGTTTAAGAAGTAGGCTTGATTGACTGAATCTTCAACTATTTGTATACCTCTAAGGGCATCATATTGATGCTAGCCCCCATATCAAGCACTGCTCCCATATTAGGTGAGTTTTCAATTCCCACCTCTATTACGAAACTTTCAGGATCCGAAAGTTAAACGGGGAAGTCTATGCCACTTCTCCCATTCTCATCATGTGCAACCTCCACCTCCCTCATTACATTCACTTCATCGGAGGTGTATAGAATATTTTCCTTGGTCGGGATGGTTCCTTCTTCCATCACCTCATCAACTTCTAATTCGGCTACCTCTAGCATGTTAATGTGCTCATCGATGCTTTATGCCTTACCATTGTTCTTAACCACATCAAAAATCTGTGCCAACTGAGTTTCCATCTTCTTCAGTGACGCTCCATGTAAGGTATTCTTGAGAGCTTCGGACCCTATCTCAACCATTTTGATAATTGTGCTCACTATCTCCTCTAGGGATTTGTCCTTTGGTTGGTTGGTTGGTTGGTACTTGGGAATTAAGGTGGTTTGGTGGGTTGTTTCTAGAACTACTCCATTGATTGTTGTTGCTCGAACCTCTTTGGTTAAACCTATTGTATCCGCGGTTTTGGTACCCCTAATTGAAATTCCCACCTTGGTAATTTGTGTTGCCACCTTGGTCGTTGGTGTTACCGCATTGGTAATTTGTTACCTCTAGGTGGTTGTTGTTGACCAAGACAAGTTGGGATGGTTCCTCAACCCTGGATTGTATGTATTTGAATACGGGTCATTCTGTTGCCTTTGAAATTCCCCAAGGGCTTGGGCTTGGGCTTGGGCTTGCTCTTGCTCTTCTTGACCAAACTGCCCCTTTCCCCCTTCTATCTCTTCCGTTACTTGACTAACCCCATGTAAAGGTCCTGGCTTTCCATTTTTAAGCTCCATGATAAATTAGAGCTCCTTGTTCATTCTGGACATCTGAATTTGAACTTAAGTGTCCTGCCCCACATCTATCCTTCCACCCCTTCTCACATGGAATGTTTTCTGCTGTGAATTATGAGCTATCTTTTCCAAGATGTCATATGCTTCTACTGCCCTCTTATCAGCTATTGTACCCCCGTATGCGTTGTCCACCATCATTTGTATGACAAGTGAAAGTCCACTATAGAAGGAATTTACCTTCAGTTCTGGATGGTATGTGTACGGCGGCATCTGAGCTAACAGTAGATTGAACCTCTCTCATGCCTCGTGGAATGGTTCTCCGTCTTCTTCAACAAATGATGTTATTTTTAACTTGAGGTCCTTCGCCTTTTGTGACGGAAAGTACTTGTTGAAGAAGACCTTGCATACTTGGCTCCATTTCACCAATGACTTTGGCCTCAAGTTCATATACCAAGTCATAGCATCATTTTTCAAACAATACTGGAAATACCTAAGGTGAAGTTGTTCTCTTGTCAGTACTGCTTGACGAGCCATTACCGGAAAGGTCTCTAATGTGGCTCCATATTGCTTCATAAACTGGAGGCAATCTTCGGTAACTCTCCCACTAAAAGATGGTAGAAGGCCAATCTGTATATTCTTCAGTTCATACTGCCTTGCCACATCATCTAGCACTATAGAGGTGGGCACATTTCCTACAAATGGGAGTGTATACTCGCCTATGGTGAGACCCAACTGTTCCTCCCCATGTACACTGCCCTCATGCTTGTGAGCCTGTTGCTCATTTAGATTTTGAGCATCTCTATCACCCATATTCTGGTCGGGTTAATTCTAAGGATCCCCATCTGCCATGTTCTCTTCTAACTAACCGACTCTCCTACCCAACTGATTGATATTATCGGCAATGGGTAACACTGTTCCTCTAAGTGATCTTCTTCCGTGCATATACTTAGAATCCTGAAATTCTAACACAAATACTGCACGACGTAAAAAGACACAAAAACAAAATAAAATGCAGAAATGTAAATAACTATAAACATTAATCAAGCAAAACTAATCCTACTAAACTCACCGTGTCCCCAGCAGCGGCGCCATTTGACAAGTGACAATTCACGCCGTCAGTAAACCGTCCATCAAAACTATTTGTAAAACCCTCACAAGCCCTAATTGGCTTTTAAAACACAAGTGTAGTGGTAAGTGGGGTGTCGTCCATATGAACACGGGACTAGTAAGAACTAGCTAATACTAGAGTAGCATTCATGTAATTAATAATAAGTAAATGAGGATGTTGTAAAATGTGACTTAACACAATAATAAATCTAAACTAACAATGCAACCTAGATAAAGGGGAAATGAAGTGAAGGATATAAACATGATGGAAACTAAGGAGTTAACGGATTTGAAAGTAAATACTAGGCAATGTAACAAACTCGTAAATAAGCACGTCTATTCAAAGGTAACCGATCTAGGATGTATAGAGTCAATTATTTATCCCTATCAAGTGACCAACCTAGGATGTATAGTGAAGACCACCTATTAGGGACAAATTCGTTGTGAACCACCAACCTAGGATGTATAGTGTTGGTTTGGAAATGAAGTCCATCTACCTATTAGATATTCAACCGATTATAGAATAGCCAACCTAGGATGTATAGTGTTGACTTCTAATTCTCTCACAAGTGCCGACCTAGGATGTATAGTGCCAGAAACCCGTTCGAGGTTAGATTGAGACTGCGGTTTAAGAATCGGAGTTCATGACATTCCGTCTATTCATTTGAGTAAGGTACAACTAAACATCATATATATCTAGATGCAATACTTATACATAAACCAATGAGAACTTGCAAAGATCATGTATCTCAACAAATAATCAATGAAAACCATTTAAGAACAAGAACAGAACAATGAAAGCTAAATACGAATATATATATATATAACCAAGTTTATGTACAAGCCCAATATTTAACTAACTACTCCATCAACCCCTTAGAAGGGATTTAGCTACTCATTACAACCAAGAAAACAAGAGAAAGGAAAGAGGAAGAACCCTTGGAGATCATCTCCTTCCTTGAAGTTGCTTCAATCTCCTATCTTCCTTGAAGTTGAGTAGAGAATGTATGTGAGAGTGTGAGAGAGTGTTTCTAGATCTAGGTTAACTTTAGAACTAAGTAAAAAGCTACTTAAAAAGAATCTATAACATTACATATGAACTACATACAAAAATAGGTCACTTAAACTTTAAAATGAGATCTGGCGCGCGTGGAGTGAAGGTGGAGTACGGGTGAATTACCCACACTTTACCCGCACTATATTGATCAGATGCAGATTCAGCTCTCTGGATTGTGCTACAGTGCGGGTGGAGTGTGGGTGAATTACCCGCACTTGATCGGCCCTTTAACATCCGCTGTGATTTCCACTTCTCGAATTCAGCTCAGAGTGCAGGTGGAGTGCGGGTGGAGTGCGGTTGACCTGCACTTTAATGTCAGGTATAAAATCAGCCTCTCTAGATTTGCTTGAAGTATGGGTGGAGTGTGGTTGGACGATCCGCACTTTACCTGCACTTTAATGTCAGGTGCAAAACAGCTTCTTTAGAATTGGCAATAGTGCAGTTTTAGTGAGGTTGGATGACCCGCACTGTATCTGCACTTTAGCTCTTCTTCAAGCATCAGGTCCCGGTTGTGGTAGAAGTGCGGTTGTGACCCTCACTGGACCCGCACTATAAGGCTGTTGATGATCTTTTGCCTTTCCTTTTGCCACTTTTCTGTCGAAATCACCGTAACACACCTCCAAACCCATCATTGCACCATTTCCTACAATTACGCACTTAACAAACATTAGAGATGCCAAAACGCACTAAAACAGAAAAAAGGATAGGAAAATGAGGGCCTACATATACAACATATTTGGCACGATCACTAGGTAATTCTTGATGCCCTCGCAAGCTTCTGCACCAGTGTAATGAAGGAGGCTCCTCACTTTTTATACCTCGGTCCTCAATGCCCAAGTGAGCATCTTAGGTTCCAGTTCATCTGAGTGGAGTCCATATCCTTGTTTCAACTGCTGGGTAATTCTTGATGCCCTAGCAAGCCTCTGGACCAGCATCATGTAGTAGGCTCATCACCTGTCGTACGGGGCTCCTCAAGGCCCAAGTGAGCCTTTCAGTTTTCGGTTCGTCCGAGTGGAGTCCAGAGCCTTGTTTCAGGTGTTGGGTACTTCTTGATGCCCTAGCAAGCCTCTCGGCCAGCATCATGTAGTAGACTCCTCACTTTTTGTATAGGGCTCATCAACGCCCAAGTGACCCTCCCAGGTTCTGGTTCGTCCGACGGGAGTCTAAAGCCTCATTTCAGCTGCTAGGTAATTCTTGATGCCCTAGCAAGCCTCTGACTAGCATCATGTAGGAGGCTCCTCACTTTTGCACTGACCTCCTTAAAGCCCAAGTAAGCCTCCTAGGTTACGGCTCAACGGAGTTGAATCTAAAGCCTTGTTTCAACTGCTGGGTACTTCTTGATGCCCTAGAAAGACTCTAGACCAACGTCATATAGGAGGCTCCTCACCTTTTGTACCGGGCTCCTCAAATCCCAAGTGAGCCTTCTAAGTTCTGCTTCATCCGAGTGGAGTCCAGAGCCTCGTTTCAACTGCTATATACTTCGTGATTCCCTACCAAGCCTCCTGACCAGCATCATGTAGGAGGCTACTCACTTTTTGTACAAGGCTCTTCAACGCCCAAGTGAGCCTCCTAGGTTCGGTTTGTCCGACTGGAGTCCAGAGCCTCGTTTCAGCTACTAGGTAATTCTTGATGCCATAGCAAGCCTTTGGACCAGCATAATGTAGAAGGCTCCTCACTTTTTGTACTGAGCTTCTCAAAGCCTTAATGAGCCTTCTAGGTTCCAGTTCGTCCAAGTAGAGTCCAGAGCCTTGTTTCAGTTGTTGGGTACTTCTTGACCCCCTAGCAAGCCTCTCGACCAACATCATATTGAAGGCTCCTCAGTTTTTATACAGGGCTCCTCAACATCCAAGTGACCCTCCTAGGTTCTGGTTCGTTCGACGCTAGTCGAGGGTCTCATTTCAGCTACTTGGTAATTCTTGATGCCCTAGCAAGCCTCTGGACCAGCATCATGAAAGAGGCTCCTCACCTATTGTACTGGGCTCCTCAAAAGACAAGTGAGCCTCACAGCTTTTGGTTTGTCTTAGTGGAGTCCAGAGTCTTGTTTCAATTGTTGGGTACTTCTTGATGCCCTAACAAGCCTCTAGACCAACATCATGTAAGAGGCTCCTCACTTTTTTTATCAGGGTCCTCAATGCACAAGTGAGGCTTCTAGGTTTTGGTTCGTTCGAGTGGAGTCCAGAGCCTCATTTCGGCTGCTGGGTACTTCTTGATTCCCACGCAAGCTTCAGGACCAACAACGTGCAAAAGGCTCCTCACTTTTTCTACCAGGGTCCTCAACGCCAAAGAGAACCTCATATGTTTTGGTTTGTCCGAGTGGCATCCAAAGCCTTATTTCAGCTGCTGGTTACTTATTGATGCCCTAGCAAGCCTATCGGCCAGCATCATGTAATAAGCTCCTCACTTTTTGTACCGAGCTCCTCAACGCTCAAGTGAGCCTCATAAGTTCCGGTTTGTCTGACTGGAGTCTAGCCTCGTTTTAGCTGTTGGGTAATTCTTGATGCCTTAGTAAGCCTCTGGATCAGCATCATGTAGGAGGCTCCTCACCTTTTGTACTAGGCTCCTCTTAGCCTAATTGAGCCTTATAGGTTCTGGTTCGTCTGAGTTCAGTCCAGACCCTTGTTTCAACTGCTAGGTACTTCTTGATGCCCTAGCAAGCCTCTATACCAGCATCGTTAGGAGGCTTCTCACTTTTTGTACCGAGGTTCTTTACTCCAAAGTGAGCCTTTTAGGTTTCGGTTCATCCTAGTGGAGTCCAGAGCCTTATTTCTGCGGCTGGGTAATAATTGATGCCCTCGCAAGCTTGTGGACCAGCACCGTGTAGTAGTTTCCTCACTTTTTGAACTGGGGTCCTCAACGCCCTAGTAAGCCTTCTAGCTTTCGTTTCATCCGGGTGTAGTCTAGAGCCTCGTTTCAACTTCTGGGTACTTCTTGATGCCCTCGCAAGCTTCTAGACCAGCATCGTGCATTAGGCTCCTCACTTTTTGTACCGGGGTCCTCAACATCCAAGTGAGCTTCATAGGTTTCGGTTCATCCGAGTGGAGTCCAGAGCCTCGTTTCAACTGCTGGGTACTTCTGGATGCCCTCGCTAGCTTTTAGACCAGCGTCATGTAGGAGGCTTGATCGCTCCAAATCCGTTGTATGCTTCGGCACTCATTCATATATCCTTTGTTTTGTTTTCTTGGCTTTAGCGTCTCTTATGGGCTTTTTGTGTGTAATTGCAGGCATTCTTACATTTCCGGAGTTGGAAACAGTATTCGAGAGTTTTGTGCGAATAAGGGGTCAAGTGGTACAAAAAGAGGTCAAAATCCAGCGTAGGAATTCCCACGTTGGACCAGCAAACCAAGGGATTAAGAAGACAGCAGAACGCCATAAAGTGAGGGTACAATGCGAGTCCCTGAATCGCACTCCACCTGCACTCTACACTTTCCAGTGTGGGAATTCCAGCGTTGGAGTGCGGGTTATTGAACCGCACTCCACCAGCATTTTATTAGAAACCTCGGAGCTGAAATTGTGAAAATATGATAAAGTGCGAATGAAGTGCGGGTCCCTGAACGTAACTCTGCATGAGACAGCTTCTGATTATCAGTATTTTGAACCTAATTTTGTGTCCTCTATAAAAAGAAAAGGATGGGATCGAACAAAAGCATCCTCCACACATCCCACCACACTTAGGTTTTCTTATTTTCTTATAACTTAGCTCTAGAATACACTCTCCCTCTCATCCAAACCATCTCTACTCAACTAAAGGCAACTTGGAGGATTGGAATCAAGCTTCAAGGAAGGAGACACTCTTCAAGGGTTTTCTCTCAATCTCTTCTCTAAGTTTTTATTGTTGTAAAGAACATGAGTAGCTAAAATACCCCACTTTGGGGTTGATGTTATTTGTTTGATGGATATTGGGCTTGTAAATAAACTCTATGTTTTATATACATATATATCTCTATGTTTTATTCTTTTGCTTTGAATGATTTCATTATTGATTTGTTGGGATACACCTTCTTATCATGTTAATTTGGAATTTTATTGCTTTACTGAATGGAAGGATTTCCAGAAATCCAGCTCTACAAACCGTGCCCTTAATCTAATCTTGAATGAGTGGCTTTCACTATAGACCCTAGGTTAGCCACTTGTAAGAGAATTAGAAGCCTCCACTATACACCCTAGGTTAGCTACTTTAGTGATTTTGCAAGAATTAACGTTCGCATAGAATCCAGTTGAATAACCTCGAGCCTCATTTGATCTCAAACCGGTGGCCTTCACTATACACCCTAGGTCGGCCACTTGTGAGGGAATTGAAGTCATCGATATACACCCTAGGATGGCTACATTAGAAATAGGTTGAGCCATAGTTAGATAGATGAGGTTCATGGTTAGAATCCCAATTGAGCAACTAGTCATTGCTGGTTACTTAGGAGAGATTAATCGTTAGTAGGGGGTTTTCGCTATATACCCTAGGTTGACCCCTTGCTAGTGATACATAGCCAACACTATACACCCTAAGTTGATTACATTTGTCATTACATGCTTAATTGAGAGTTTGTTGCAATTGCCCCAATATTCACTTACGAGTCCATCAACTCCATAGTTCCATCATCATACATTCATCACTCCATTCACATCCCATTTAATTGCATTCATAGTTTAGTTTATATTATATTTTCACCTACCTTATACTTTACTTTTATGCTCACTAGTTCTATTATTCCTATTCTTATCATCGCTACCCCGATCTCAGTGGACGACACACGTGCTTACCGCTTTACTTGTATTTATATTTGTGAACGCATCGCATAGGTTTTATAAATTGTTTTGACGGACGGTTTTCTAACGGCGAAAATTTTCTCATCAAATGGCGCCGCTGCCAGGGATCGGTGTGCGTAGTAGTGATTAGATTAGTTTTAATATTATTAGTTCTTAGTTTTTTTAGTCTTTTTAGTTTCTTTTTATTTCTTTGGTACTTTTTGTTTTTGTTTGTTTCAGGATTCTATGGATTCCTTTTGGCAAAATTCAAGACAAAGTTAGTCACCAACATACTGGGAAAATGATGAGAAAATGAAGCTTCTACAAGAACGTTAGGGAACCAAGCCGTTGGGATCATCCAATAGCTTAGAAGGAGACATTGATAAACTCCGAATGGAGTTAGAAGTTGAGAAATGCAAGAAAATGGATGAGACGGAAAGGTGGATCAACATGAACCAAGAGCTTATGAATGTGATCAAGGAGCTATTGTTGGCGAGGGATGTGTCAAAGAAAGAGAATGAAGAACTTCAAGAGAGAGTTAAGTAGTTTCCTAAGAAAAAGAAGAAATGAGGGAAAACTATGAAAAGAACATGAAACTCTTGAAGAAGGAGCTAGAAGGCAAGCCTTAGAAATGGAAAAGGCAAAGAAACTTCAAGAGCTAAACAAGAAACTCATTCTTGAAGTGAAGATGCTTAGAGTTGAAAATGGCACACTTAAGAAGGCCAAGGGCGAAGTCTCCAACGAGCATAAAGAGTTTGAAGAACAAGTTGGGAGACTTGAAGCCGAAATGCATACAACATTAAAAGAGATCGAGAACTTGGCGAGGGTATCAAAGAAGTTCGAAGAAGAGATATCTCGCAAGTCAAGAACAATTCAAGATGAAGTTGTACAAAAAGCCAATGCTCTTGAAGAAGCAAAAGGAGCACTTAGCATAAAGGAGGAGGAGGTCAAGATGTTACAAGTGAAACAAATCAAACGTCCTCAATACCACGCATCAAAGGGGAGTTCCTCTAAATCTAATCTTTTTTGCTATGCATGTTCTAGGTTAGAGCATTTGAAGGCTAAGAATTTCAAACCAAGCCAACATAGGAAAACTAGAGGTCCTAGGAGTCCACCTAGGGTCAAGCAAATATGGGTAAGGAAAGACCGAGTGCACTTATATAGAAACATGGAAAAGGAAAAGATAATGAATTCCCCTAAATTTATTTGGGTTGAGAAAAATAGAATTTCCTAACTTGGTTAAACCACCCTTAGAGGACCCTAGCCTCTCCATGAATGCATCCTATTGAATAATTTTGATGCATGTAGTTATTTTTATGTTTTCTGTTGTTTAAATTTAATAAATTGTGTTGTTGGGATGTTTTTGTTCGAATGATTATTTTTGTAGATGATTGAGCTGGAGGCTCTTATGCATGCACTTAATGATTATGAGTCGGAGGCTCTATTGCATGATTGTGATTATATAGGTTTTAGTGCTTTATATTTTTTAATTCGGTTTGTGGGTTGTTCATGCCCCATTCCGTCAATTTTGATAAAATGCTTGATGATTAAGCTTGACTTGTGCCTCAATGATATATTGCATGAATTGCCTTTATTTTGTGAGCCTTGTTTGAGTCATTTTTATTTTTTTGGGGCATTGATTGTGCATGATTAGTGGCTAGGTTTATTTTGAGTCTTTTTAGTGTCAACTTTTTCTTTGACCATTGCAAAAGTCCCTGTTTTGAAATTTCGAAGGCAAAATGTTTCATGCAAACTGTACTTATTGGTGAGGAAATAAATTATTTCCCCCGCATTGCGTTCTTTGATTTTTTGATACGTTTCTAACGGTATAAAGAACGTAAAATTTTGGGTGGGGGTTCAAAAGTTATGAATGTTTCTTCGACCAAAGATCATTTGCAATGTCCTGTTATGAAATTCTGCACGTGAACCATCTTTGACGTCTGTTTACAAACTTTTCCAATTTTAATTTTGAAATGTTTTCTAAATAAAAAGTGTAGATTTGCATGTTTATTTTCTTGTGACAAAATTTGAAGAAGTTTATTGAGTATTTTTGAAAATATACACTGAAGAGCAGACATAGGTCGATTTCAAAAGTCACCAATTTTTTAGAACTTTATCCTCCATGTTGAGTTAGTCTTTCGCATTGTGTTTTTTGTGTTTTGTATCATGTTAGGTGCACACCGTTAAGCCGGGCTCTCTTGTTTCCAACATTGGGGACAGTGTTGAGTTTTGGTTTCGGGGTGTAGACGCCTTGTTGAGTCGTTTTTTTTTAGTCTTGATTCATTTTTGTGTCTTTTTGAGTCTTGTGTCATTTTTGTGTCTATTTTTTCATTTTTATTTGCTGCTTAGCCAAATTTTGAGCTTATTTAGCTTGGTGAGATGCCTTGAGCGTGTGCTTGTGGCGAGTTTATTTATGAGTAGTGTGCTTAATTAAGTAACTTGTTGTCACTATAGGGTCTCACTTGCATGTCATGGGCAAGTCCCATCCTTTTTGTGCTTAAGTTTAGGGGACTTGGTGCTCTTGCACCTTGTTCTAATAGTGGAGATTACCGAGTGAGTTCACAAACACAAGCCTAATAAAAAGCGCATTGAGTGTATAATTTTTTCTATTCTTGAACCGCTTATCTCATCGTATGCGTCACATGCCACAGGACATGCATCTTCATATGTGGATTGCTTGATGGATGCTTTCATTCCCTTGATAGACAGACTTGTTGACATGATTTTAGGCAATGTTCGTGCATTAACTACTTATATAGCCTAAACACATTTCGTATCCGTATTATGTGCTCTAAAGCCAAACTTGAGACCAAACACTACTCTTTCATTTGGTACCACATATAGCCATATAGCCATAAGCCTAAACACATGCCTACCCTTGTTACCAATCATGTTAGGGTGTGTAGTATTGTGTGGTTAAAAGGTGAAAAAGCTCTAATATGTAAAGATAGCGTTTACTAAGGCAATATTTGTAAGTGTACGAGGCATAAGCTCACAATTGTAAAGGTGCCAAAATTTGCACTTAGAACCGAATTGCCAAATGCAAGTGTGCTAAAAAGTAAAAAGAAAGAAAAAGAAGAAAAGAAAAGCACAAAAGAGCCTTGAATGCTCTTAATGTAAAGTACTCAAACAATGTAGAGTACAATATGTGAAAGCATAATGTAATTGAAAGTAAGCCTAGACACTAGTGTTCATAAATAGGAAGAAAGTAGAGCTAAAGTGTGGTTGTGTAATGTATGTCAGTCTTAGCATGATTGGTGATTTTGAACTCCAATTCCTATTCTTTGTATCACCTCTTACCACCCCATGGCCCCATTACAACCAAAAAAGGAAGACCTAATTGATCTTCGATGAAATCTAATGTTTGTTGAAGCATAATCTTCCACGTCCATGGCATTTGATTCCGTACTTAGGCTAGTTCACAAAATATTAACGGTTTTTCAATGATATATTGTATGCAATGCATTAGACTCCTATGCATAAACTCTATCTTTGCATACCTTGCTTGTGTAAACTTAGGACTCCGAGCGGAAAGAAAATAAAGTATCCACATGAGGCTTAGAGTCAAAAAGAATTATGCTCGAGGTGTGAGAGCGAGTAGTTTCCAATATGAGAGCGCTTTTAGGTGTGGGATTCGTGATTGTGCGAATTCCCTTGAGTGCCTTTAAGTTGCCTTAGACCATTTTGCATGAGTCTTCTTCTCTCTATCACACTCCATTGTATCTCACCACTAGTTGGAAATGCGGCTTTTTGTTTTGTCTTTGTGGGTATCTAGGAAAATTTTAAATTGAGTCATTTTATTGTTGTGTCTTATTTGTTTTATTTTGTGTTTTGCTCAAGGATGAGCAAAGGTTTGGTTTAGGGGTATTTGATTACGCCAAATATGTTGTATATTTCAACCCTCATTTCCATATCCTTTGTTTCGTTTTCTTAGCTTTAGCGTCTCTTATGGGCTTTTGTGTGTAATTGAAGGCATTCTTTCATTTCCGGAGTTGGAAACAGTATTCGTGACTTTTGTGTGAATAAGGGGTCAAGTGGTGCAAAAAGAGGTCAAGATCCAGCGTAGGAATTCCCGCGTTGGACCAGCACACCAAAGGATCGAAGAAGACAGCAAAACACCATAAAGCACGGGTACAGTGTGGGCCTATGAACCACACTCCACCCACACTTTACACTTTCTAGTGTGGGAATTCCAGCGTTGGAGTATAGGTGAGTGCGGGTCATTGAACTGCACTCCACCTGCACTTTATGAGAAACCCGGTTGGAGTGCAGGTGAGTACAGGTCATTGAACCGCACTCCACCCACATTTTATGAGAAACCCGAAAGCTGAAATTGTGAAAATATGATAAAGTGCGGGTGAAGTGCGGGTCCCTGACCTGCACTCTATACTATACAGCGTTGGAGTGTGGGTGAGTGAGGGTCATTGAACCGCACTCCACCCGCATTTTATGAGAAACCCGAGAGCTGAAATTGTGAACATATGATAAAGTGCGGATGAAGTGCAGGTCCCTGAACTTAACTCTGCGCGTGACAGCTTCTGTTTTTTAGCATTTTGAACCTAATTTTGTGTCCTCTATAAATAGAAAAGGATGGGATAGAACCAAAACATGCTCCATACATCCCACAAGACTTAGGTTTTCTTATTTTCTTGTAACTTAGCTCTAGAATACATTCTCCCTCTCATCCAAATCTTCTCTACTCAACTAAAGGCAACTTGGAGGATTGGAAACAAGCTTCAAGAAGGAGACACTCTTCAATGGTTTTCTCCCAATCTCTTCTCTTAGTTTTTATTGTTGTAAAGAACATGAGTAGCTAAAATACCCCACTATGGGGTCAATGTTATTTGTTTGATGGATATTAGGCTTGTAAATAAACTCTATGTTTTATATACATATCTATCTTTATGTTTTATTCTTTTGCTTTGAATGATTTCATTATTGAATTGTTGGGATACACCTTCTTAGCATGTTAATTTGGAATCTTTATTGCTTTATTGAATGGAAGGATTTCCGAAAATCTGGCTCTACAAACCGTGCCCTTAATCTAATCTTGATTGAGTGGCTTTCACTATAGACCCTAGGTTAGCCACTTGTGAGAGAATTATAAGCCTCTACTATACACCCTAGGTTCGCTACTTTAGTGATTTTGCAAGAATTAACGTTCGCGTAGAATCTGGTTGAATAACCTCGAGCCTCATCCAATCTCAAACTGGTGGCCTTCACTAAACACCCTAGGTCGGCCACTTGTGAGGGAATTGGAAGTCATCACTATACACACTAGGATGGCTACATTAGAGATAGGTTGAGCCATAGTTAGATAGATGAGCTTCATGGTTAGAATCCCAATTGAGCAACTAGCCACTGTTGGTTACTTAGGAGGGATTAATCGTTAGTAGGGGGTTTTCGCTATACACCCTAGGTTTGCCCCTTGCTTGTGATGTATAACCAACACTATACACCCTAGGTTGGTTACATTTGTCATTACATGCTTAATTGAGAGTTTGTTGCAATTGCCCTAATATTCGCTTACGAGTCCATCAACTCCATAGTTCCATCATCAAACATTCATCACTCCATTCACATCCCATTAATTGCATTCATAATTTAGTTTATCTTATATTTTCACCTACCATATACTTTATTTTTATGATCACTAGTTCTATTAATCCTAATCTTATCATCGCTACCCCGATCTCAGTGGATGACACCCGTGCTTACCGCTTTACTCGTATTTATACTTGTGAACGCATCGCATAGGTTTTATAAATTGTTTTGACGGATGGTTTTCTAACGGTGAAAATCTTTCCCATCAAGGCTCCTCACAATTTGTATTAGGCTTCTCATCGCCCAAGTGATCCTCTTTGGTTCCGATTTGAGTGAGTGGAGTCCAGAGCCTCGTTTCAGCTGTTGGGTATTTCTTGATGCCCTAGCAAGCCTCTAGACCAGCATCATGTAAGAGACACCTCACTTTTTGTACTGGGCTTCTCAACACCCAAATGAGCCTCATAGGTTCCAGTTCATCCGAGTGGAGTCCAGAGCCTCTTTTCAGCTGCTAGGTACTTCTTGATTCCCTAGCAAACCTTCTGACCAGCATCATGTAGGAGGCTCCTCACTTTTAGTACCGGGCTCCTAAACGCCTAAGTGAGCCTCATTGGGTCAGGTTCGTCCGAGTAAAATCCAGAGGCTCGTTTAAACTGTTAGGTACTTCTTGATGTCCTCGCGAACTTCTGGACCAGTGTCATGTAGGTGGCTCCTCACTTTTTGTAATAGGCTTCTCAACCCCCAAGTGAGCCTCCTTGGTTCCAGTTCGTCCTAGTGGAGTTTAGAGCCTCGTTTCTATTAGGTACTTCTTGATGCCCTAGCAATCCTCTAGACCAGCATCATGTAAGAGACTCATCACTTTTTGTACTGGGCTTCTCAACGCCCAAGTGAGCCTTCTAGGTTCCAGTTCGTCCGAGTGGAGTCCATAGCCTCGTTTCAGCTACTGGGTACTTCTTGACGCCCTAATAAGCCTTCTAACCAGCACCATGTAGGAATGACTAGTACCATGGTTTGCCTAAGCCAAGTGTGCAAGGAATGGTTTTTTCGTTTCAAGTCATGGTTGCCAACGAAGAAAGAAGAGCAAAATTCTTCAAGCATCCTGACTCCAACCCCAACTAGGTACCGGTGTTCAAGTAGCGAGGACTTATGTTAACCGCCAAAAATGGCAGGGGTCCACAGAAGAATTTTCCATCCATATTTGAAGTAGGAAGACATCAAAGAAAAACATCACGGTACCCCACCATTGTATGTCAAAGTATGCCATCTACCAATATAGGTCAAGATTAAGAACACATGGATACCAAAGTACCAGGAGACACAGAAGCCAAGGTTCTAAGTACCCCGCTATTGCATAGTCTCGGTATCTCGCTACTTCATAGTCCTGGTACCCCGCTACTACATGATTCTAGTACCCTTGCTACTACCCTGTACCCCGTACGCAGTACCCCGGCACCCGGTACCCTGTACCCCGTACCCTATACCGGTTCTCCTAGCACCTCCCAACCATCTAGCATAGAAGGCGTCAACAAGGGAGGTCTTAATACCCCATCTGTCAGATTGCCAAGGAAGAAAAGAACCATGCTACAAGAAGGACAATATGCAGTAATGTTCGAATACAGGGAAAGTTAACCTCTTCGGCCATTCATAACGCCACTAATGGAGACAATCAACCATATTAATGAAGATAATCAACTCTTTAAATGGCCATTCACAACGCCATTAAAGAGAGATTAGTCAACTCTTTAATGGCCATTCACAACGCAATTAAAGAGGAAACATTCAACTCAATCATTGCTAAATCAGTGTTCCAATAATTGTGGATTGATTGACTTAATTCAAGGAGTGGGCAGAAGGCTTAAAGCCTATAAATATAACAAAGCTCTCTCTTAAATGGGGGGCTTGGTCTTTTTATTCTTCCCAAACAAGATATGATCTTTCGAATGGTTTTCCAACAAAAGGCTATGCCCCGCCTATTATTGGAAGCTCTCTGAAGCATTTATGTTGTATCACTTTACTACTTTTGTGAGCTCCTCAGAGCACACCTTATTCATAAATAATATAAGGATGGTCACTTTCTCCAAGAGATACTACCTAGGGGTTTTTCAGCATGTGATCATATGTGATGCTTTTACCCCCTGGGCTAGTCCACCTTCTATCAAAAGACTTGTCATTCTCTCCCTTTTATCTCTTTTATTATGCAAGTATCTGAATTAGACTCCAACCTTGCTGGTCGTAGCTCTCCTGGCCACCTATTCATATGACGTCCCATATACAGAGAAGGGGAAAGAACCTTTAGACTAGCTAGAAGAACCGAGGTGGTCTCATCTTTTTCGACCACATCTACATCATTGAAGAGCACTTATCCCTCCTTCTACTTGCTTACTATCTGGGTCAGGAAACTACATAAGAGATCTAGAAAAGAGTACCAAGTACGGGGTACTAGGACCAAGTACCATAAGAAGGAACCAAGGACTAAGATCAAAGCCCCTCACACTAGCAAGGGAACCTCGAGTACCATACCTTCTTCATATGCTTGAAGCCCATACAGGCGGGGTGATTTTTCTCCTACCTACAACACATTACTCCAAGCTTTTTACTCGTACAAAACCATGGTACCTAAAGGTACCTACCCTACTATAGCTTACTAGGTAGCAGTTTGAGGGTGTTAACTGAAATTCCTCATACATAGCGAATTTTTTTGTTAACATAAGTGTTTGGCCTCAAGTTTGGCTTTGGAGCACACAACATGGTAGGAACGTGTTTAGGCTAATATAGGTAATTAAGGGCACACACATTGCCTAATATCATTTCCATCACTATCTATAAAGGGAATGAAAGCATCCATCAAGCAATTCACAATATGATATGCATATCCTATGGCATGTGACGTATATGACGAGATAAGTGTTTAAGAATAACAAATAATAACACTAAAAAAAAAAAAAAAACACACAATTTGAAAGCTTGTGTTTGTGATCTCACGGAAATCTCCACTATTAGAACAAGGCGTGGAAACGCCTAGTCCTCTCAACTTAACACCAAAAGGATGGGACAAACCCATGACGGTGCAAGCTAAACCCTAAAGTGGCACCAAGCTACATCACAAGTTCAAAATGCATACAAAGAACTCGCCAAAAGCATAAGCTATAGGCATCACACCCAAACTAATTAATGTCTTAAAATTTGGACACGCGACAAATTTGAAAAAATTGGACACTAAAAAGACTCAAAAGACTCGAGACACTTAAAAAGATGACTCTACAAGGCGACTACACCCCTAAATCAAAACTCAACATTGTCCTCAATGTTAAAGACAAGAGAGTCTGGCATAGCGGCGCGCACCCTACAAGACTCAAAAAGGCTCTACTAAGCAAGGTAATTCATGTAATATGCCAAATAAGCACAAAGGCAACTTTTCAACCTACAATAAGCATTTTCTTAAAAATCTGTGGAATGGAGGTACTACAACCCCTAAACCAGATCTAAACATACGCTCTAAACCTATACAAGTATGCATATAGTCAAGTCCCCCAACCGAATTGGGTATATATTCCATTAGAACCTGTATACATGCAATATCAAGAGCCTTCAGCTCATTCATCTAAAACAATAAATCAATGAATGCATCCACACAATTATCGACAACTAGTAAATTGAAACAAATAACATAAGGTAGAAACTCCCTTAATAGAGGAAAAAGGTTCTCGCTCTTTTTATGAGCACTCTTGGCTTGCTGATGAGGTCGTTTGTGTGCTCAACAAAATACTCTTTTATGTTATTTTGAAAACCATGTTTTAGCCACTTAAAAATCTTTTGATATTTTAATTTTTAGCAAATGGTAAGCAAGATTCGTTCCACAAGGAAATGGAGTAAAACGTTAGATTGATTGACTAATCTATTTTGCAATAAAATAAATCATAATGAGTGGATAGTTGTGTGGTTTGACAAACCACCAAACATACAAGTAATATAAACAAACAAAAGTGATAGGGAAAATAGAAGACTCAACAATCTTGATAAGAGGGATGATGTAAACAAACAGAATAGATGCTATGGAATTGATGGATTCACAAGTGATATGGGTAATGCTCTTTAAAGCTTCATTGATAGCCAAATCTCTTGGAGGCTAACCATTTGTTTCCTATAGTGTGTTTAGGTCATTTTAATGAAAACTAAACATCTTCCCACCCCAATGCCTAACCGATTAAGGAGAGGGGGTCAAGGTAGGATCAGTTTGATACAAATCAAGGTTTAGATTAATGGGGTTGGTATATCCACCACAAATCTATCCTATTCACTATGTTCCTTAACCAATCAAGGGTGTCACTCCAAGACTGGTTTCATAACAAATTATCCCACACAATAAAATGATCTACTGATGATATACAATGCAAATCAAAATAATGTACAAAATCTCAATATTAACTGAATAGAAAACAAGTAAAGATTTAATTACACATAGCATAAACAAAACCCATAACAAATGTTCCTCACATCTATCCCCTAGATTAGGGGTTTAGTTACACATAGTTACAATAAAATGAATGGGAGGTAATAGTTAAGGAAATCACTCTTAGGCCTTCTTTTTTAAAGCTTGCTCCTTCCCTTTCTTTGTTGCCTCTAGTGTCAAGAGTGGTAGAAGAGGTTGTGTTTAAATAGAGGGGTGTCTAATGGTGAGTGACAAAGGTACTGAAATGTAGAGAATAGAAAGTGAGGAATGGTTGGGTGAAGTAATCAAGACATTGGTGTTGAGGATTTGATGGAAAAGACAGATCAAGTTTAGAGAATGGAGGAAGTTTAGAGAAGTGATGTATGGAGGAGAAACTAGGTCTAAAACTCTGTAAATTTCTTGATCTTGGAATGATTCGATCCTTCTAACGTTGGAAGTGAGGGATATATATAGTCACACTCGTAGATATACTGATAACTGCTAGAAAATCCGATGTGGAGTGATGTCACCATTTATGTGGCCATTGGAGACATAGTGGCAACAAATGGTTACTCATTCTGAGATTCACATCTCACCACTTTTCTCATCTTTTTCGGCACTTTGCAAGTGACGACATTAAAGCCATTCCAATTGTCCCCACTTTGTCAATATGGCGACAAGACCTGATGCTTTTAATTCTGAAATGAGCATTCTGTCGCCACTTCTATCATTATGTCGCCACTTTGTGATGTGGCGACACAAAGTGGTGACAACACATGATGCTTTACTTCTGAGAAATGAATTATGTCGCCACTTAAGCCATCGTGTCGCCACTTTGCAAAGTGGCAACAATACCCTGTTTTGCCAACTTGAGCTCCTTTTGTACCAAAGTCATCACCTTCCTCACAAATGCCCCTAAAGCCAAATACGGGGAAATGCCCGAGAATCAAGCAAAGAGAGTCGGGAATAGAGGCCAAAATCATACCAATTTAGGCTTGATCAAATACCCCCAAACTTATCTTTTGCTAGTCCTCGAGCAAAACAATCACAAATCAACCCTAAAGACAATCATCAAGATAATTCAAAGGTTTTTGCAATCAAATACTAACTCATCCGAGCAAGGTTTTACTTCTTATGACCAAAGAAGCAAAACAAAAATGAAGAGATTAAAAAGATGATGCACTAGTGAGGATTTGTACATGTAAGTGAATTGTTGAGTAAAAGTTAAGAGCATGCCATTCTAGATATGATTGTACGCAATGCGACCTTACATTCAACATGCCTAAGCTTCAAAGCAAAGGTGTCATTTGATTTAGAATGTAATTCGCCTTGTTAACTAATCCTCATCAGATTCTCTCTTTTCTTCCCTTGAGATTCCTAGGTTTCACTCAAATTCTTGTGCAATATGAATTTGTATCATGGATATCTAATTGATTGCACATGATGACATGTAAAACACAATTTCTTGAAAAGTAAGTCTCATGAATGGAATTGCTAACCATGAATTGGAAAGAACATGTATCAACTAAAATTTACAAAATGGACATTCCTAGAGATCATATAGGTCTTCTTTTAGGTTGTAATGGGGCCTTAGGTAGATGGTGAGCCAAAGAATGGGGAGATGGATACAAAGGACTCAATGATTACACTAAGGCATACATCTAATTATGAATTCAATTTGCTTCTCACATATAATTCACAAATAAGGCGTCCAATCTTGCACTTTCAATTTACATGAGCATGCTACTAATGATCTTTTCATTTGAGTAGAACATACTGTAGGGAAAAATAAACAAATAAAAGTGTTACACGCAGCGGAAGCGATACTAAAGACGATTTAGTGACTTTTAAAATTTTTCCTTTATGAACCTTAAACCCTTTTAATCAATAAACATGCATATATATCAACAAAAGTAAATTACCTCTTGTCGCGTGATCCGATTGACTTACGTCGATGGTAATCCGCAAGACCTTCAATCCGAGCACGAACGTGGATCACCTAGGAGCGTGGTCTCCCTTTCCTTTGAATTGCAAACCTGTGAATGGACCAAACAAATACTTTCTTTTCTTTGTTAGTCACAAAACAATCAAAAGAATGTCAAAATTATTCCGGTCACTTTTGAGTTCACAATCTTATGATCGAAACTCGCGTGAACCTAGATTGATATCGTATACACAAGCTTATTGATGTTTAAGCAATTGTATACTATCAAAGAATAATTTTTCACTCCTTTTTGTCTCTCTAGAATAAAAACTCTCTTAGAATTAAGAAGAAGAAAAAAGAAAATAAAAACTCAAGCAACAATTAATTGATGTGGCCGAACCCTATAAGAATATATATATAGGTTGGCCGAATTTTTCTTCTTTTTCCTTTAGGGTTGCCGAATTCTATGTAGTATCTAATTAGGGTTGGCCGAACTTCATCATGTCACTTATATAGGGTGACTGAAATTCAACCCTAATTCTTTTTAACTTTATAGACTTCAAACCCTAATCCAACTCTTTTATTTTTATTCTTTTATTTGACTAAATAAAAAAAAGACTCCTTATTTGATTAAATAAATAATACTAATTTATTTATTTACTTATCAAACAAGTCTTTTACTTTTAGGAAAGATTTGTTTCTTTAATTAAACAATTAATCAATAAATCAATTAATTTTTATTTAATTAAAACAAATGAAACAAAATAATATTTTTAGGTCAAAACTTTAACCTAGCCGCCCCACTTATATATAAGATGGGCCTAATATTATTTTCCTATTTCATTTAATCCATTGGACTTTAAATAAAAAAGCCCACATGTGAACCAGACCCATTCTTACTAAAAGAAACAAGCCCACATGTCTTTCATTAATATATTAATATAATTGAGCAGCCCATTACTTAAATAATGTGCAAATTATATTCTTAATATATTAAATGCAATTCTAGATGGACCCTTAAATTGGTCCGGTAGAATATATCAAGTGATCCATGCAAGTCCGTGTGGATTGGGGATCTTGGCGGGCCATCTAAATTTAAGCTTCAATAGACATAACCTAATCACAATCAACAAATGATTCACTTAGGTCCAATCCATTAATTTTAACTCATTCCACTAAAGAGCTAAAACTGAACTCTTAAATAAAGATAGAAAAGGAAGATGCTCCTCATTCATACCCTAGACAATCATATTGGAGATAGTGTATCCTCGTGATTAATATCAGTAATCGCCAAGAGTTCATAGACCGCCTATAACTCTCCAAGTTACCATATTTACTCATATGACCACGTTTTGAACTTGGATATTTTGACTTGTCCAGAAGCCATGTTTTCAATAGACACTATTGAAAACTCAACGTTGAGATTTAATATCCAATTACCTCAAAACATCCATATGATGATATTATACTCTCATTTAATTAAATGGAGCCACGATGTCCATATCTATAAATGAAGTCCTCTATCGATTAACAAATGAATATCACCAAACTATCGAGGATAGACTATGCGATATAATCGTACTCATTGATAACTCAAATGATATCACTTGCAACCATAAGTCCATCATTTATCTCAGGATTAAGATAGACCCTCCGATTGTCCTGATAATGAAAAGACTATTATCTATTGACGGTTCTAGATAAAGCTTTTCATTGTGATCCAGTTCAATGCACCCAGTGCACTAGATCCTTTTGCTCGAAGACACTCCGATGATTTTAGACTCATCATATCTCATTTGATCCCACTCAAATGCTAGCAAAAGAATTCTACAACTTTAACAAGATAAAGGTGCCCAACCTTTAACTTAAGTTGTGAACAATATTCAAGACTAACTAAAGAATTGTGTCTACCACATACATATCCAGATGTACGAACAATTCTTCTTTTCCCATAGTCTTTAGACCTTATGATTATTTACTTTGACAATTATAATACAAACTATAAATGCTATACGATTTGTTAAACCAGAAATCACTTTATTAATATGAAAAAGATTGTTAATTACAATATTACACTCTTGCTATTGAGCATAATCCTAACAGTCACTGCCTCTCTCTTAGTCGTCCTAGACTTCATAGCAAACATCTCCTCTAGAGACATCATTATATCAGCAGCAGACTCCAACACGTCGGAGATAGTGGCCATAATGTAACATTTTGCCATATCATCTGAAGTCTTCCACTGCTCATACTCATCTCTACACATTATGCTAGATTCATTATTAGGAGCAGGTGGTTTAGGAGTAGTTAGAACAAACTTATGTTTTTCACTTTGCAGTAACAACCCAATTTTCCTTTTCCATGTGACATAATTATCTCCAGTTAAAGTGTTATCTTTCAGGATGTTCATAAGTGATGGGGTCATGATTTCTTAATAAAACAAAACATATATAAGTAAATAATCATGATAAAGCACTTTTAAATATTTATCTTGAATTAAATAAATAACTCAATCATAAAATTCAACGGTGATCTAACACCCATAAATGTTACGCCTCCTTTGGGAGTTCGCACCATTTACTAGTTAGACTAGGTCCCACCTAATTGTTAACATAACAACCAGCGTTTTCAATTATAGCCTTGCAATTTTACTGACAAGAACTCTTGGGAGGATATCAATAAAATTACATTGAGTGTGTTACCAAGATATCGACCCTCAATTTTCTCTCACGAAAATCCCTCCTTGGGGAGTAGATCTCGTTTGAGTCCATTGTCTAGTCTATCCTTGTAAGGAAGTATGTTGCTAAATTCCATTCATGGATGCCCCTTGGGGGGATTACCAATAAATAATAAAGATCAACTAACCTTGGAGGCCATAGGTGTTACCAAAACACCTTCTCCCACTCAATTATTTAAGGTGTGTGATTAAATCCCATAGAATGATTTACCGAGTTATCTAGATGCCAATTTAGATACCTAAATCATTCAATGCATGTTCATACCAAAAGAGATATATGCGTGGCACTCTTATTCTATATGTCATGTTATCATACAATAACAAATATTGTAATATTGAAGCATAAATTAAATAGCAACAATTTTGGCCCATCCTAGAAAAACAAGTAAATTACAATTTGTCAGGAATACAAGATCTTCAGGTGGCCCATCAACCATACGCTCATCCTTCGGCCTTCTCCCATGGGCGTGCGCAGCCCACAACCCCACAAAGGGGCTGCCTTGCGCAGCCCATAAGGCCACACAAGGCTGCCATGCGCAGCCCACCAAAGTTTGGGCTTGTCATGCGCAGCCCAATCCACTCCTAGGGTGCGCACGGTGCTCGTACTTGGTTCCGGTTGCTTCGTTTTGCTTCGTGTCTTCGAATCTCCAAGACCTAAATATATTACGGCAGTATATATATAATAAATACTGCAGTATTAATTTTTTTTTTTTTTATTCACTGCAGTATTTTTACAAACCAAAAACTGCACATACTAAAAATAAATAAAAAAAAACTGCAGTAACCCTAAAAAAATACTGCACATATATATAAAAAAAATAAAACCTAGCAATCTACCAAGAAGGAATTATGGCGCTAATAGACCACCCTTCTTGTTACAACTCCGAAACAAAAATTACATTGAAAATCTAGGGCCAAAATCGAGCAATAACAAACCACATAAAATATATATAAATCCATACATCACATGTAATTATATATTTGAATACCTAGAGTGCCATCTCTTTCTAAACATGCATAATCACAATAAAAAGAAATAGATCCACGTATATATACGTTAATTAATTAAAAGGGTTCAACCTAGGCTCTGATACCAATTGTAGGGAAAAATAAACAAATAAAAGTGTTACACGCAGCGGAAGCGATACTAAAGACGATTTAGTGACTTTTAAAATTTTTCCTTTATGAACCTTAAACCCTTTTAATCAATAAACATGCATATATATCAACAAAAGTAAATTACCTCTTGTCGCGTGATCCGATTGACTTACGTCGATGGTAATCCGCAAGACCTTCAATCCGAGCACGAACGTGGATCACCTAGGAGCGTGGTCTCCCTTTCCTTTGAATTGCAAACCTGTGAATGGACCAAACAAATACTTTCTTTTCTTTGTTAGTCACAAAACAATCAAAAGAATGTCAAAATTATTCCGGTCACTTTTGAGTTCACAATCTTATGATCGAAACTCGCGTGAACCTAGATCGATATCATATACACAAGCTTATTGATGTTTAAGCAATTGTATACTATCAAAGAATAATTTTTCACTCCTTTTTGTCTCTCTAGAATAAAAACTCTCTTAGAATTAAGAAGAAGAAGAAAGAAAATAAAAACTCAAGCACCAATTAATTGATGTGGCCGAACCCTATAAGAACATATATATAGGTTGGCCGAATTTTTCTTCTTTTTCCTTTAGGGTTGCCGAATTCTATGTAGTATCTAATTAGGGTTGGCCGAATTTCATCATGTCACTTATATAGGGTGACTGAAATTCAACCCTAATTCTTTTTAACTTTATAGACTTCAAACCCTAATCCAACTCATTTATTTTTATTCTTTTATTTGACTAAATAAAAAAGACTCCTTATTTGATTAAATAAATAATACTAATTTATTTATTTACTTATCAAACAAGTCTTTTACTTTTAGGAAAGATTTGTTTCTTTAATTAAACAATTAATCAATAAATCAATTAATTCTTATTTAATTAAAACAAATGAAACAAAATAATATTTTTAGGTCAAAACCTTAACCTAGCCGCCCCACTTATATATAAGATGGGCCTAATATTATTTTCCTATTTCATTTAATCCATTGGACTTTAAATAAAAAAGCCCACATGTGAACCAGACCCATTCTTACTAAAAGAAACAAGCCCACATGTCTTTCATTAATATATTAATATAATTGAGCAGCCCATTACTTAAATAATGTGCAAATTATATTCTTAATATATTAAATGCAATTCTAGATGGACCCTTAAATTGGTCCGGTAGAATATATCAAGTGATCCATGCAAGTCCGTGTGGATTGGGGATCTTGGCGGGCCATCTAAATTTAAGCTTCAATAGACATAACCTAATCACAATCAACAAATGATTCACTTAGGTCCGATCCATTAATTTTAACTCATTCCACTAAAGAGCTAAAACTGAACTCTTAAATAAAGATAGAAAAGGAAGATGCTCCTCATTCATACCCTAGACAATCATATTGGAGATAGTGTATCCTCGTGATTAATATCAGTAATCGCCAAGAGTTCATAGACCGCCTATAACTCTCCAAGTTACCATATTTACTCATATGACCACGTTTTGAACATGGATATTTTGACTTGTCCAGAAGCCATGTTTTCAATAGACACTATTGAAAACTCAACGTTGAGATTTAATATCCAATTACCTCAAAACATCCATATGATGATATTATACTCTCATTTAATTAAATGGAGCCACGATGTCCATATCTATAAATGAAGTCCTCTATCGATTAACAAATGAATATCACCAAACTATCGAGGATAGACTATACGATATAATCGTACTCATTGATAACTCAAATGATATCACTTGCAACCATAAGTCCATCATTTATCTCAGGATTAAGATAGACTCTCCGATTGTCCTGATAATGAAAAGACTATTATCTATTGACGGTTCTAGATAAAGCTTTTCATTGTGATCCAGTTCAATGCACCCAGTGCACTAGATCCTTTTGCTCGAAGACACTCCGATGATTTTAGACTCATCATATCTCATTTGATCCCACTCAAATTCTAGCAAAAGAATTCTACAACTTTAACAAGATAAAGGTGCCCAACCTTTAACTTAAGTTGTGAACAATATTCAAGACTAACTAAAGAATTGTGTCTACCACATACATATCCAAATGTACGAACAATTCTTCTTTTCCCATAGTCTTTAGACCTTATGATTATTTACTTTGACAATTATAATACAAACTATAAATGCTATACGATTTGTTAAACCAGAAATCACTTTATTAATATGAAAAAGATTGTTAATTACAACATTACACTTTTGCTATTGAGCATAATCCTAACACTTCCGGCATCCTAACTCCACGTTGGGCCAACAAGCGTCGCCATGTAGATAAGTCCATATCAGATTTAGGATCTTTAAGATCCTCCCCATGCCTATTTGCAAATCTCTGTAATCGTACATGGGAAGGGTAGAATGTCTGAATTTGACTCATTCCGGCCAATCCTCTGAATTTCCATCTTTACTATAGTGCCAACATCAATGGGCTGTCTCCCCAAAATACAATGCAAGATCCGGCCTGCCTCTAAAGGGACTATGGACCTGTGAGAAACTGGCCTAAGTGAAGCAATGATAAACTTGTTCCAAAACACTAGCTCAATCCTCAAGTTAGTACGCTTGAGGGGGTGTCCCCTAGAAATCCACGGTTTCATTGGAATGATAGTCATTTGAACTTGAAAACTAATGAATGAGTAACCGAAACGACTGGAACTCAACAAGTAATCATATGAGAACATATTCAAGTCCAAAACAATAAAACACAAACACATAAACATAATATCACACAAGTATGCCATTTCCTAGAGATAGTCATAGAACATGCAATTTTCCAATGTTTGTCAAATTAAGATTAATGCATGTGTATACTTCAACAAGTGTGTAAATGTGTTTTATCAATTGAGCACAACGATGCAGGGACACATATGAATGCAATGTGTGTGTGGGCTTTTACGCCTTGCAAGAGGAAGAAGAATCTCGATACCTTTAGCATCCAAGTAAACACATTTCCTCTTAAAGACAAACTTTGCATGTGAAATTGCTTTCCTTCTTTGATTGTCGATCTAATCACAAATCACCTAAGCAACTAAGCAATACAAATAAAGAGCATTTTGTTATGTAATCAAGCCAACACAAATCTAAGACCTAACAATCTACCCCTTTGGCTATTCCATGGCAAAACCTCAACGTCACCATACAATAATCACTCAAATTATCTCATAGTTGATTGCATTCTCACATGCTCACATTACAAAGAGAACCCTAGACTAAAATATCTTCAAGTCTTCATGAGTCTTCAAGATTCTCCTCTTCAATCATCAAGGCATCTCTGAGAAACACAAAACAAAACAAACAAAAAATCTTCTACAAAGAAGATTGGAGAGATATATCCACAAAACAAACAAGACTCCCTCTACCTTATATAAAATTTCACTTTAAAGCACTCCTTTAGTTCCTTAACCTCAACACACAAGAATTCTTTACTCCCCTTTATGAAAAGAATTCTCCCCATTAATACAAGAAGGTTAATAAACCACAAAGAGGTACATATTCCCATATGAGGTACATTTCTCCCACACATGATGAAGTATACATTTCTCCCCATTTTTGACAAGGAATAGTCAAAGAAACAAATAAGGGATAATGAGAGTCAATTATGTCATGTTATTATCAAAATAAACCATGTGAACATATCATAAAAGAGAACAAAGTCTAGCATAGTATTCTCCCCCTTGATAAATGCTCTATCTAGGATTAAGATAGGATATTGTTCGAAATGATATTCATACAATCACACAATCAAGCAATTTTAAAGAAATTCAATAAAATAAGCTCCACAAACTATGAGAGATATACTGAGATTTTCAATCTCTCTCATATTTCTTCTAAAATTGCTAGTATATCAAATTCACTTGAAAGATAAACAAGTGTTTGTATGTGGATTTGCTTTAAACATATATAAAAGAGTAATTGGATCATTAACATGCAAACCATATCAACATCTATTTATCTTAAGCTTTTCCATTCAAGGTCAAACTGATTTTCATCCGGTATTTTTAGTTTAAAAGAATAGATTTCAACATATGAGCGTGTGTGTGAATGTGGTTCGCCATTCCATTTTTGTTTTTCAACCCGAGCAATCACAAAAATCAACTATACTCCTTTTAAGCCTTTTTCCCTTTTTTTTAATTTTTTTTTATTTAGGCTTGAATCAAACAATTTTTTTTTTTTGTTGATTCTTTTCATTACTTCTTTGATTTTTCTAACATAAACATATACGCTTCATGACGGTTTTCACTCATCATAATGGTGTAGCCCATTCCTACATTGGGCGGCTGCACAACCAAAATGTGTAGCCCTATTCATGAAAGTGCTTGTTAAGTTCTATGTAGTTGCCGAAGCAAAATGGATACTAACCAAAAGTCATCTTTCATGTACTAGTCAAAAGACTACTAGGCGCATCCATAACTCACATATCTTGAAACTCAACTTACTAAACTAAACATATAAGAGAAGCAAAGTGTGCACTTTTGAAAACCAAGTTCTAAGGCTTAAAAGCACATGATCTAAAAGTAATAAAAAAAGACTTACTTAAGATTATTACTTCTCAAGTGAGTAGATTTCAGAGAAAATGAAGCTCATATTAAAGTATGCCACTCATCATTCAAACAAACATTTCAAGCATCATGTACAAGACCTTTGTTAACAACATCACCAAAAGATCTTTAGAGAGCAAATGTTAATGAGAACATATTCAAGTCCAAAACAATAAAACACAAACAAATAAACACAATATCACACAAGTATGCCATTTTCTAGAGATAGTTCTATAACATGCAATTTTCCAAGGTTTGTCAAATTAAGGCTAATGCATGTGCATACTTCAACAATTGTGTGAATATGTTATAACAATTGAGCACAACGATGCAAGGATACATATGAATGCAATGTGTCTGTGTGCCGTTACGTCTTGCAAGAGGAAGAAGAATCTCAATACCTTTAGCATCCAAGTAAACACATTTCCTCTTAATGACGAACTTTGCATACGAAGTTGCTTTCCTTCTTTGAAGCTTGATCTAATCACGAATCACCTAAGCAACTAAGCAATACAAATAAAAATCATTTTGTTATGGAATCAAGCCAACACAAATCTAAAACCTAACACCCATCCTCCGCATCATTTGATCAATGAAATCTCATTTAATACGGTCACACGTCTTCGACATATCCAGCTTAATAGCTATCGATCCTTCCTCTCTCTTCTTCTTCTGTGACAAGGCATATAAGCACTAAAATCACACTATTGTGTTGTCAGTAATCTAGCACCTTGGAATAAACGTGTTCTGCAATACAGAGATAACCTCTCCTAGTGTTTTATGGAATCTATTAGCTAGAGCCTTGGCAATGATTTTATATACAATTACAAAGGCTAATAAGTTGAAAGTCTATCATTCATACACACAGCATCTTTAAGTTTTGGAATCAAAGTAATCAGTGTACTATTAATCTCATCCAAAGACAGCACCCCCCCCCCATTTAGACAACAAAGACAAGGTATCGTTGCCCAAAACTTCTGATAAAACATGTCAGGAAGCCCATCAATTCAAGGAGACCTCATCATACCCATATCAAAGACAACCCACAAAATCTCCTCCCTTATAATTAAATTGCCTATCCAGATAATTTCCCATATGGTTTGAAAGTTTCACTGAACCTTATTCATCAGAACCCATCCATCATACTCCTACGTCGGATTACTAATACTGAAAAGCTTTGAAAAGTAGTTAAAAACCACATTTGCCATATCCCTAAAATCTCTGGAAGGTTTTTCATGGTTGATTTTGTAGTGGTCCAAGATGACACTTGGATCGCGAAATCCACTCGAAGGAATGTCGCGCCATTTTTCATGGTGGTCAATGACGACACAAAGACTATGAAATCCATTGGAATGGTTTTTACGGTTCACGACGACACCAAGACCGTGACAATGAGAAAAATAGTCATTCTCATACAATCACTCCTCTTTCACATGTTCACTGTAAGTTCCACCATTTTGTAATTGACTTATTTCTATGACAAATTGATGAGGTCGTTTGTGTGTTCAATAAAATACTTTTTCATGTTCTTTTGAAAACCATGTTTTAGCCACTTAAAAATCCTTTAATATGTTAATTCTTAGCAAGTGGTAAGCAAGATTTATTCCACAGGGAGATGAAGTTATATGTTAGATTGATTGACTAATCTATATTGCAAGAAAATAAATCATAATGAATGGATAGTTGTGTGGTTTGATAAACTACCAAACATGCAAGTAAGATAAACATAAAAAAAAAATGATAGGAAAAAGAGAAGACTCAACAATCTTAATAAGAGAGATGATTGATGCAGTCATTTTGTGCACAACAAAATGATGATTAAATGTGTTCGTTTTGAAAACCTTATTTAACCACTAGAAAAACCACTTAAGATATAAAATTAGTAAAGTGGTAAGTAGAGTTCGTTCCAAAGGGAATTGGAGTAATATGTTGAATAATTAACTAGTCCTAAATGCAATTAAACAAATCATAGTAGATGGATAATGTGTGGTTTGATAAACCACAAAACATGTAAGTAAAAATAAATGACAATAATATAAAGAGAAGTTGAATGGATAGGAATCCGATATCAACAATACTTGATAGGAGAATGAGTTTAAACAATTAATATAGATACTAGGGAATTGATGAAATTGCATATGGGTATGGGTAATGCATTCTAAGCCACTTTAATGGACCAATCTTTATATGTTAACCATTTGATTTCTAGGATGTGTTTAGGTCATAAATATGAACCTTAAACATCTTCCTACCAAAATGCCTAACCGATTAAGAAAAGGGGGTCAAGGTGGGATTGGTTGGTTACAAATATAGGTTTAGATTAATGTGGTTGATATACCCTCCATTAATCTATCTTATTCATTGGATTCTAAATCACACAAGGGTGTCAACCTAATGATAATTGTATAATATATTATTCTAAAAAAGATTATAATTAATAAGTTGGTATACAAGTCAATCACATAGTGAATAGAATTTAATGATAAAATAAATAGAACACAAATAGAGATTCAATACAAAAGCTTAAGCAAAATACCCACAACCAAATGCTCCTCACATATATCCCCTAGATTAGGGGTTTAATTCCACATAGTTACAAACAAATAGAAAACAAGTAATGGATAAGGAAATCACCTATGGGCATCCTTCTTTAATGCTTGCTCCTTTCCTTACTTTGTTGCTCCTAGTTGAATGACAGAAGAGGATGTGTCTAGCTATGTGGGTGTCTAATGGTGATTGACAAAGGTATTGGGATGTAGAGAATGGGAAGAGAGGAATGATTTAGGTGAGGTAGTCTACTAATTTGTTGAGAGATTGGAAATGAGAAATGGTGGGATTAGGAATGGTGGAGAAAGGAATTTCTTGGATGAACAAGTGTATTTTCAAAGGAAAAATAGGATGAATTTATAGTGCTTTCAAATCAGGTCACGAATGGCTAATTACCAAAACATCCCTATAACTTATCAAATTACCATTTTGACCCCTCAAGGGGACCATCTTGTAATTTTCCAGCCAAAATCCGCCATCAGATTTGAACACAAAGGAGTGTCGCGATTTGCTTCATCGTGCCACATTTGGCGACATCAAGCGGCGACAGTGTCAGGTGCAAATTTGATCCTCTGTCGCTTTTGGGTCGTTTGTGGCGACATCGAAACGCTAAATGGCAACAATTGCAGAACAAAATTCGCGGTTCGGAAAAGAGCGACAAGGGAGCGACGGCTGCCGTGGATGCTACTCTTCGCGGTGGAGAATGGCGAGCCAAAAGGACATTATTAAAAGGTTTGCGTTGAGCCCGCCGTTATTATCCACCGGAAATTAGATGAAACGAGCCCGTGTATGGTCGTTTCCGGCGGCTGGAAGTAAGCAAGGGTTTGGTCGGCATCCATGGTGGTCAGCTTGAGGAAGAGGATGAAGGTAGGTGATGATATGTGGGTGCATTCAGAACTGGGATGGAGGCACGTAGCTGCTACTCTTTTTGTCTTAAATGGTGTTCATTTAGAACCAGGTTGTGGTGCGTTTGGAGGCCGAAACCTGCCTCAAAACGCACTGCATAACTTGAAGTGTGGGAATGGGCTGCCATGTATTGGGCCTGTTGCTTGGCTGTGCAAAGAAATTGCCTGGGGTGCACACATGAGGTGGAAAGGGTCAGCGTTTCGGCCAATGTGTTTGGGCGTGTGTATTGGGTGTGTATAGCAGCAGGCCTGATTGCATTTAAGAGAAAGCTGCTGTGGTGCACAAAGAAACGGGCTGGGGTGCACTTGGGCTCAAGCGCTTTGCCTTCATTGGGGTGCATTTAGGCATACTAATTGAAAGTCACCGTTTAGAGGAAGCTGGCTGCGTAAGCTGTTATGTGTTGTGTGGCAAATTACAATTCGATCCCACCATTATTCCAAATTCACGAAAAATCCAAATCTTCCTCATATGTTATACTTTTGCCCCTAGTTTCACCAAATTCCTTCGATGCCTTTGAACTGTGTAAATACCTGAAAATACTTAATTAACAACATTAAATCATGGGAAAATACCCAAGAATCAAGCATAAGGACACGGAAATAAGGGCCAAATTCTACCAATTTTTGTTCTATCAAATACCCCAAAACCTATCTTTTGCTCGTGCTCGAGCAAAACAATAAGAAATCAACCCCCAAAGACATGCATCAAGCCATTTCAAAGATTTTCAATAAAGTTCAAACTCACTCTAGCAAGGATCTACTATCTAATGATTAGCATGCGAAACCAAAATGAAGAGATTACAACAATGATGAACTAGTGATGACTAATACATATAAGAAAATGTTAAGTAAAGATTAGGAGCGTGCCACTCTAGATATGACTATACGTAATGCGACCTTACATTCAAAATGCCAAAGCTTTAAAGCAAAGGTGCTATTCGGTTTAGAATGTAATTCACCTTGACATCTAATCCTCACTGAATTCTCTTTTTTCTTCTCATTGATTCCTAGGTTTCGCTGAAAATACATATGCAATATGAATTCATGTCGTGGATATCTAATTGACTGCATATGATCATTTTTTTTAAAACGCAATTTCTAGAAATTAAGTCTCATGAATGGAAGTGCAAGCCATGAATTAGAAAGAACATGCATCAACCCAAATTCACAAGTGGACATCCCTAAAGATCGTAAAGGTCTTTATTTTGTTATAATAGGGCCTTAGGTGAATGGTGAATCAAAACATAGGCAATAGATAACAAGGAACCCAATGATTTACTTAAGACATACATTCTAATTATGAGTTCCAATTCCTCACGCATTTGTTCACACCCTTGATGTTTATTGCTTACAATATTACTTCAATTGCACATTCTATACTCAAACTTTTTATTGAGTAGCTCTTTCAATTCTTAACCCTCTATTTAGGCCAATTGTGCCCAATTCATAGTTCTTTCTATTTTTTTTTTCTTGGTTTTCCCTTTCTTTTCTTTTCTTTTGCATACATCTTTTTATTTCAATCTTTTCATTTCAATCTTTTCCTTTTCTTTTTGCTTCTCTTTCTTTGCTTTCCTTTTTCTTTTCTTTTTTCTTGCATTTCAATACTCTTTTACACAAATTTACATGCCTGGATACATGTATCAACATTTTCTCTTAAAAGAGCTTACATCCATATCCTAAGCCTTAGCAAATCATTTGGTCATGGTAAATCAATTATGTAAGCTATATGGTTCGTTTATATGTGGTTCAAAAATGAAAAGCTTAAGATGTGTTTTGGCTTCAAAAGGGGCTTGGGAGCACACACATTTGAGGGTATGGAAGTATTTAGGCCAATTTACGGTTTTTCACATGCATTGCCTAAAGTCATTTCTAAAGGTTTGTCCACAAGAAAATCAAAGCATCCACAAGCAGTCCATAATATTCTATGACATGCAATATTTAAGTGCAAATGAGACCTATACATGCTTGAATAAGTGTTTGAGAGTAAGTGTTTAAAGAGTGAATATTTGACAATTCAAAATACGCTTTTTAAGGCCGTGTTTGTGATCCTCACGGGAATCTCCACTATTAATTCATAGCCTTAAAGCAAAATTGATAATTCACCCTAACATTATGAGAAAAAGATTAACGCACTTTGTTCAATGACACCCTAAATGACATGACGTTAATCTAAACCAAACAATGGCAAAGATGCACATTCTCAACAAGTAAAGAATGCTTAAATATGGCATTATCGCAAGAGTTTAAAAAATTCGGCTCAAGTTTTAAAACCAAGCAATGTAAGCAAAGTGGTGTTGCGCAAATGTACCCCCAAACCTAAATTGTGTTGGGAAAAATACCAAAGAAGTACACGCAGCGGAAGCGATACTAAAAATTAGATTTAGTGACTTTTAAAAAAATTTCCTTTATGAACCTTAAACCCTTTAATCAATTAAACATACATATACAATAACAAAAAGTAGAATACCTTTTGTCGCGTGATCCGATTGACTTACGTCGATGGTTATCCGCAAGATCTTCAATCCTAGCACGAGCGTGGATCACCTAGGAGCGTGGTCTCCCTTATCTTTGAATTGCAAACCTGTGAATGGACAAAACAAACTTTTCTTTTCTTTGTTAGTCACAAAAACAATCAAAAGAATGACTAAGATTATTCCGGTCACTTTTGAGTTCTCAATCTAATGATCGAAACTCGCGTGAACTTAAATCGATATCGTATACACAAGCTTATTGATGAATAAGCAAATAGTATACTATCACAGAATAATCTAACACTCCTTTTTGTTTTAGTAGAATACAAAACTTTCTATGAATTGAGAAGAAGAAGAAATTTGTATCATGAACCCATATCATAGTGGTCGAATTCTATACTTGTCAATATATAGGTGGCCTAAGTTTGCTTCTTCTTTTCTATTATTATTAGGGTTGCCGAAATCCTAACCTAGAAATAACTAGGGTTGCCGAAATCACATGCCCACCATAGGCTTATGTTGCACCCTAATTTCCATCTAGTTTTTAAGACATCAAACCCTAATCCAACTCATAGATCTTTTATTCTTTTATTTTGACTAAATAAAAAAAAAAACTTTTTATTTGATTAAATAAATAAAACTAATTATTTATTTCCTTATCAAACAAGTCTTTTAATTTTACTTTTAGGAAATATATTTCCTGATTAGAAAAGATTTGTTTCTTTAATTAAACAATTAATTAATAAATTAATTAATTCATTTAATTAAAACAATGAAACAAAATAATATATTAGGTTAAACTAACCCTTGCCGCCCCACTTAGAGTAAATGGGCCAAAATATTATTTTCTTATTTCATTTAATCCATTGGACTTTAAATAAAAAGCCCACATGTGAACCAGACCCATTCTTACTAAAAGAAACAAGCCCACATGTCTTTCATTAATATATTAATATAATTGAGCAGCCCATTGCTAAAATAATGTGTAAATTATATTCTTAATATATTAAATGCAATTCTAGATGGACCCTTAAATTGGTCCGGTAGAATATATCAAGTGATCCATGCAAGTCCGTGTGGATTGGGGATCTTGGCGGGCCATCTAAATTTAAGCTTCAATAGACATAACCTAATCACAATCAACAAATGATTCACTTAGGTCCGATCCATTAATTTTAACTCATTCCACTAAAGAGCTAAAACTGAACTCTTAAATAAAGATAGAAAAGGAAGATGCTCCTCATTCATACCCTAGACAATCATATTGGAGATAGTGTATCCTCGTGATTAATATCAGTAATCGCCAAGAGTTCATAGACCGCCTATAACTCTCCAAGTTACCATATTTACTCATATGACCACGTTTTGAACTTGGATATTTTGACTTGTCCAGAAGCCATGTTTTCAATAGACACTATTGAAAACTCAACGTTGAGATTTAATATCCAATTACCTCAAAACATCCATATGATGATATTATACACTCATTTAATTAAATGGAGCCACGATGTCCATATCTATGAATGAAGTCCTCTATCGATTAACAAATGAATATCACCAAACTATCGAGGATAGACTATGCGATATAATCGTACTCATTGATAACTCAAATGATATCACTTGCAACCATAAGTCCATCATTTATATCAGGATTAAGATAGACTCTCTGATTGTCCTGATAATGAAAAGACTTTTATCTACTGACGGTTATAGATAAAGTATTTCATTGTGATCCAGTTCAACGCACCCAGTGCACTAGATCATTTTGCTCGAAGACACTCCGATGATTTTAGACTTATCATATCTCATTTTATCCCACTCAAATGCTAGTAAAAGAATTCTACAACTGTAACATGATAAAGGTGTCCAACCTTTAACTTAAGTTGTGAACATTATTCAAGACTAACTAAAGAATTGTGTCTACCACATACATATCCAGATGTACGAACAATTCTTCTTTTCCCATAGTCTTTAGACCTTATGATTATTTACTTTGACCATTATAATATTAAACTATAAATGCTATACGATTTGTTAAACCAGAAATCACTTTATTAATATGAAAAAGATTGTCAATTACAACATTACACTCTTGCTATTGAGCATAATCCTAACAATATCAGTAATCGCCAAGAGTTCATAGACCACCTATAACTCTCCAAGTTACCATATTTACTCATATGACCACGTTTTGAACTTGGATATTTTGACTTGTCCAGAAGCCATGTTTTCAATAGACATTATCGAAAACTCAACGTTGAGATTTAATATCTAATTACCTCAAAACATCTATATGATGATATTATAATCTCATTTAATTAAATGGAGCCACGATGTCCATATCTATAAATGAAGTCCTCTATCGATTAACAAATGAATATCACCAAACTATCGAGGATAGACTATGCAATATAATCGTACTCATTGATAACTCAAATGATATCACTTGCAACCATAAGTCCATCATTTATCTCAGGATTAAGATAGACTCTCTGATTGTCCTGATAATGAAAAGACTTTTATCTACTGACGGTTCTAGATAAAGCTTTTCATTGTGATCCAGTTCAATGCACCCAGTGCACTAGATCCTTTTGCTCGAAGACACTCCGATGATTTTAGACTCATCATATCTCATTTGATCCCACTCAAATGCTAGCAAAAGAATTCTACAACTTTAACAAGATAAAGGTGCCCAACCTTTAACTTAAGTTGTGAACATTTATTCAAGACTAACTAAAGAATTGTGTCTACCACATACATATCCATATGTATGAACAATTCTTCTTTTCCCATAGTCTTTAGACCTTATGATTATTTACTTTGACAATTATAATATTAAACTATAAATGCTATACGATTTGTTAAAACAGAAATCACTTTATTAATATGAAAAAGTTTGTCAATTACAACATTACACTCTTGCTATTGAGCATAATCCTAACAAATTGGACATTGTCATCAATGTTGATGGGAGGCAAAATTAGTCAAAAAGGCGCAACCCAACAAATCCAAAGCAAATGATGCATATATGTCTACGAATAATCAATGTATTTTCAAAAATTGGCCAAAGGGCACTCTCATCCTAACATGCCCAAAATAATCTAAAAAGATGCTCAATCATGAATGACATATTCATCAACATTCCTTTCATTCAAAAATAGTCAATAAAGCACATACATCCTAAATCCACTACCAAAATCCATCTCACACCCTTATTCTAAGCAAAAACGAAATAAAGATAAAAGAATTCAAAAATGATGCGACTAAATAAAAACAAAATTTTAAGTTATGAAAGAAATGTACCAACCTGGGTTGCCTTCCACAAAGTGCTCGATTTAACGTCTAGGCAAGACATGGCATGGTGCTCCCGCACTTTGAACTTCTAAATTGTTGCTTTCCTTAGAATAAGGCTCTCGCCCTTTTTATGAGCACTCTTGGCTCGCTCGTCCCTCCAAGACTCGCAAGTTGTCTTTGTTTCATCACAAGAGATAAATAAACCTTGCTTTATATTACAAGCAACAAAAATCTTGCTTCCTTAAGAAGCAATAGAAAATCTACACACTCATTAAAAGGAATAATAAATTCCCGTTTTTACATACGTGTCTGTTAAATACAACCTAGAAGGTGTGTGAATGGGTTGTTAATCCGTTATTACCAATTTTTTTGGATTAGTCAATATTTCTAAAATAATTCCAAACACACAAATAAACCAATCAAGTGTAAAGGTGCGGAAATATAAACGACACTTGATTTTTACGTGGAAACCCTCAACAGGGAAAAACCACGGGGCTGATAAGTACGCCACACTCGAACCTCAAATCCACTAATTGCGGTAGCGTATACAACCTAAACTCGGTTTCACGGCCTAATCCAGGCCAATATCCCACTACCACTACCCGTAAACCTTTAAAAGCGGACATAGTCCAATTGCTCATGTGAACACCTAATCCTGGTGTATGACCTAATCTCGGTCATCACACAAGACTTACTTCTCCGAAGAGATCACACCATAAGTGAATATACAATGATATCCAAATATGCAAATAGAGCTAGGGTACACTAAATGCTTATCTAGGATGATATGATGACAATTAAATCAATCATAGATATGAAAATAGCTATATGACATGGCATACAACTTTAGCTATGTAAAGGATAACCAATTCTAGATACAATAGCTATCAAAAAACAATATCAATCATATAGTGAGATAATTAGCTAGATGGCATATAAGCAAGAAAACCTAGCTATCATAAATAGCCCAATCAACACATAATCTCAATCTTATATGCAAAAATTAATCTAAACACATACAAGTTATAGAAGAGAAAAATTGATAAGTACAAACACTAATTATGTAAGATAATAGTGTTCAACATACCATACCATGTGTGTAGAAAAAGACCCATGCATTAGCACATGCTAGTTGAGTCTAGATGATGCTTAGATGATGATTTATACATGTGGAAATGGGTTTAGAGAAATAAAGATGTAATCTTAAGCTTTTTATATCAAGTCTCTTTAATTATCTCTCTAGGATTCTTAGAATGCAAGACTTGTGTTTTGAACCAAAGATAAGGGTGTATTTATAGAGAGTGAAAAAGGTTGGGTGAAAGACAATTTTGTCCCAGCTTTACGGGCAAAAAATGTGCCATGTTCTACGGCCACGGACCGTAGAATTGAGGGTGCAGAAATAGACATGATGCTCTGGTCCTTTTTTTACGCCCTTGTTCTACAACCCCTAACCAGAGAACCTAAGGGCGCAGAAGTGTTAGGTGTTTTGACACAACTTTTCTACACCCTATTATGCGATCACCAGCTGCAGAATTGGGGCGCATTTTTTACCTGGTAAAAAATGCAACCCCTTTTTCCCGAATCCTCTTGGAAAACAACTTCCATAAAACAATCTCAATGAGAAGAGCATGGAGGATTTAAATAGAAAACCACACACACAAAATACAACAAAGAAGTGCAAGTGTGGAAGTGAAGAGAATGCATAATAGCAATGAACATGTATTCAATCATGGCAAATGAGTGTGTGCAACTAAATCTTTTCAATGAAAAACTAAGCACAAGAGATATACCTTTGGCGTGCTTATCCCTTGAGGTCTTGAAGGAGCCTTTGAGCTTGATCCTCAAACATTAAAGCTACCCTTACAACAAACCCTAATATATGGTTTGTCCACGAAATAAGCCAATCAAAATATGGGAATCCTTACAATCTCCCCCTTTGGCTATTTCGTGACAAAACCACCACTCATATTGATCCTCATAACATAATTGAAGCTACGGGATATTCTACATTACAAAGAGATATTAAAAAAGTCATGAATCTCTTGTAGAACTATCAACCCTTCAAAACAAAAAAATTACACTTGCCAAAGCAAGTGTTTGTGAGATGATCAAGTGAAAATAAAACAAGCATTTGCATTCAAGAATTTAAGCACAACATCATGCAATGTATGTGTGTAATGCAATGCTCCCCCTCAATATATGGTCTCCCCAATATGCATAATTGCTACTACAATTAGTAACTCCCCTTACCACCATTATACTCCCCTTTTTCGTCAAGATATATGCAAAGGAGTAGTCCCCAACCGTGTCACTTAAGGCAAAGAGAGATAGTAGCATACAAGATATTTGCATAATCATATAAGCCACTTTATGCAACTCAATCAATTGGAAAGAAACAAGGAGATTTATATTATGAAAATGTGTGAATTAAAAGATGATTTGAATACAAGACATGTAGCATTCAAGTCCAAAATACAATGGTATTTGGCAAAGCAAATGACAAAGGATTCCAATAAAAGTCAAACCAATTTCACCATTTGTCATGAGAGAAGCAAGGATATAGAGATTTCATTGAGTTTAATTTGAGAGCAGCTATATCAAACTTTATAAGCCAAACATGTCATAAGCGACTTTGCACCCTATTTAATTTTTCTGGATAAGATATTCGTATGATAGTAGACATGTTCAACAAATAAAGAGAGAGAGACATTCAGATTGTAAAATCCTTTGAACGGATACAAGATCCTTTATTCATTTCAAGTCTCATTAGCTATTTCACACATTGTCTTGCATTTAAGAATATGCAATCATTAATTCATGCTTTTTCATTTTGCATTAGCATGTTAAAAGAAATTCATGCTATTCATTTTTAGCATCTCAATTAAGAATCAGCATGTCATGTAGATAACTATAGGTCATTCAAACCGTACTTCCTATGTAAATCTCCTAGTCCAAAAATGCATGTTTGAACATAAATATGACATGGATTGCTTTCAAAGCATGGTTCACACTTATTGAAGTAAAAACATATGAACATATGTGCAACCATGATACTCAAGCAATTAAAGAAAGAAGCATAAATTTTTTCAAATTTTTGCATGTGACAAGTATGCAATATCTCTCTTTGCTTGAGTTCCCCATATGGGGTCAAAACCGTACCGTATTAGGGCAAGGGACAAGATCCTATAAACATACTAAGTCGGTTAGACCTAGTAGCATCTACGAGTGATGTATTAGGACAATTGCAATCGGGTTTAAATTTTCTAATCCACCTAGTTTCCACCTTTTCATTTTGGTGGACATAGACATATTTCTAGGTTCATGCAAGCTAGCCCTATGGTTCATTCTCTTTTCTTTCATGCTCTTAATTCTACATAATTTAATGTAGTTAAAACATTCCACAATAAAGAGAAGTAGGTATAAAGAGAGAATTTATACCATCGCTTTGAGCTCTCATCGAGGCAATGCCATGTTGATGAGGTTGTCTTTGATGATGCACCGATTGGCTTCTCCTTAGAGCATTATCGAATGTTGGTGCCATTGTGGTTAAGCATGATGAACCTTTCTCCAAGGTTGAGTCATATGGTTGTCTCCTCATCGAAGTCAAATTATTTTCTCTCTACCTTAGAGGTCAGATTTCCCTCTAGTCTCTCAAATCCAATTATAGTGTTTGAGTAATATTAATGCACATGTATGTATCAATCAAAACATACAAAATGCAAGACATGAAAATTTGGCAAGGATCACCTAAGTATGTCTAGGAACATGCTCTGATACCAATTGAAAGGAATAATAAATTCTCGTTTTTACGTGCGTGTTTTTTAAATACAACCTAGATGGTGTGTGAATGGGCTGTTAATCCGTTATTACCAAATTTTTCAGATTAGTCAATATTACAAAAATAACCAAACACACAAATAAAACAATCAAGTGTAAAGGTGCGAAAATATAAACGACACTTGATTTTTACATGGAAACCTTCAACAGGAAAAAACCACGGGCCGGTAAGTGCGCCACACTCGAACCTCAAATCCACTAACTGCGATAGCGTATACAACCTAATCCCAGTTTAACGACCTAATCCCACCCAATATCCCGCTACCACTACCCGCAAGTCTTTAAAAGCAAGCCTAGTCCAATTGCTCATGTGAACACCTAATCCCGGTGTACGACCTAACCCCGGTCATCACACAAGACTTACTTCTCCGAAGAGATCACACCCTAAGTGAATATGCAATGATATCCAAATATGCAAATAGAGCTAAGGTACACTAAATGCATATTTAAGATTATATGATGACAATAAAATCAATCCTAGATATGAAAATAGCTATATGACATGGCATACAACTTTAGCCATGTAAAGGATAACCAATCCTAGATACAACAACTATCAAAAAACAATCTTAATCATACAATGAGATAATTAGCTAGATGGCATATAAGCAAGAAAACCTAGCTATCATAAATAACCCAATCAACACATAATCTCAATCTTATATGTAGAAATTAATCTAAACACATACAAGTTATAGAAGAGACAAAATTGATAAGTACAAACACTAATTATGTAAGATAATAGTGTTCAACATACCATAACATGTGTGTTGAAGAAGACCCATGCATTAGCACATGCTAGATGATCCTAAATGATGCTTGGATGATAATTTATGAATGTGGAAATGGGTTTAGAGAAATAAAGATGTAATCTTTAAGCTTTTTCTCTCAAGTCTCTCTAAATATCTCTCAAGGGTTCTTAGAATGCAAGACTTGTGTTTTGAACCAAAGATAAGGATGTATTTATAGAGAGTGAAAAGGTTGGGTGAAAGACAATTTTGTCCCAACTTTATGGGCAAAAAATGTGCCATGTTCTGTAGCCACGGACCACATAATTGAGGGTGCAGAAATAGACTTGATGCTCTGGTCCCTTTTCTACGCCCTTGTTCTGTGGCCCCTAACTGCAGAACTCAAAGGCGTAGAAGTGTCAGGTGTTTTGACACAACTTTTTTGCGCCTTGTTCTGTGGTCACCAACCGTAGAATTGGAGTGCATTTTTGCCTGGTAAAAAATGCATCCCCTTTTTCCCGAATCCTCTTGGAAGACAACTTTCATAAAACAAGCTCAATGAGAAGAGCATGGAGGATTTAAATAGACAACCACACACACAAAATACAACAAAGAAGTGCAAGTGTGGAAGTGAAGAGAATGCACAATAGCAATGAACATGTATGCAATCATGGCAAGTGAGTGTGTGCAACTAAATCTCTTCAATGAAAAACTAAGTACAAGAGATATACCTTTGGCGTGCTTATCCCTTGAGGTCTTGAAGGAGCCTTTGAGCTTGATCCTCAAATACTAAAACTACCCTTACAACAAACCCCAATATGTTGTTCGTCCACGAAATAAGCCAATCAAAATATGGGAATCCTTACACTCACAAAGTATAATAGAAAGTTCTGGAAAAATCTCTTGTTTGGTATGCTATTTTTCTCATAGTTACTTTGTTGATCAAAGAAGGGATTCTTGAAGACTTATGAGAGAATGCAAACAACTATGAGTTTAAGTGAATGTTGTATGGTGAGGATATGGTTTTTCCATGGAATAGCCAAATGGGGAGATTCTAAGGTCCTAGATTTGTATTAGCTTGATTCCATTACAAAACTCTCTTTATTTGTAATGGTTTGTTGCATACTTGTTTCTTAGTTGATTTGTGTTTCGAAGGAGAAAAGCAACTACTCATGCAAATATCGTTTTTATGAGGAAAAGTGCTTACTTGGATGCTAAGCTATCAAGATACTTCTTCCTCTTGCAAGGCGTAAGCACACACACACACATTGCATACATTTGTGTCCCTACATTATTGCACCAAAATTGTATAACACATTCACACACTTATTGAAGTATGCACATGCATTAGTGTTAGTTTGACAAACATTGGAAAATTACATGTTCTAGGACTATCTCTAGAAAATGGCATACTTGTGTGATACTGTGTTTATTTGTTTGAGTTTTTATTTTTGAACTTGAACATGATCTCATATGAATCCTTATTGAGTTCCGGTCACTTCAGTTACTCGTTCATTAGTTTTCGAGTTCAAACTAGGAAGCTACACTACTTTACATTCTCATACAATGCGTTGTCTTCATCATCATGTATCGAGTCAATTTCACAACCTTTTGTCAAAGTTTCATAGTCGTCCTTATGCATGAGGGAGTCATAATTTGTAATCCAAAAATTAATTCAAATTCAGAGTTAGGAGGCCAAAATACTGTTGAAGAATGCAAGTGGAGCACGAGAGAGACAAATAATAGCCAAAAGCCATTTGGGTGCCATCCTGTGAAGGCGTATAAGCCTCACGGGAAGGTAACCCCTCTGCTCCCATGAGGCTGACGCACCTCCACGGGGTGGGTGACATGGCCTCCTCTGGTTAGCCATCGAAACTCCTTCCCTCTCTCTTTTAAATATCTTCATTCTTCCTTTCAAATTGTGTGTGAAGAAAAAACTGAAAAGATAGAGAGCTGAAATTTTCTTTAAGTTTTTTGATTTCTTGTTTTTATCAGAACTCTCTCATTTAAGCCCCGAATCAAGTGATTCAAAAGCCAAAAATATTGGTCTTGAAGAGAGGAACAAACCCCATTCATTTTTAGAGCTAAATTAGGTCTTGAGTTTGTGCATTAAATCGTTTTCTACTCGTGGTTCATCATTTGTAAGTGAATAATCTTCTTTTCATTTTCTCTTGTGATCACCTTATTGAATCTTCTTATTTGATCAATGAAAAGTGTTAAGGATGATGTTGATTCATATTCTAGGTTTTTTTGATTGATTGATTTTGAGTTTAAGCTTTGTGATCAGATTTGAATATCTTTTAGCTAAACTTGATTAACATGAAATTGATTATAGAAAAGCTTTATGTGATGAGCTTAATTGTTGATTTCTAGTTCTAGTTTCATGTTTCTAAGAACTAGTTGACTGAGATATTGATTATTCTAATCTAGTTCTTATTGATCCACATGCTTGGATTTCTGCATAACTTTGTGATTGATTGTTGAAAGCATGTTCTATTTATCAAATGAAATGTTCATAAAGTTTGAGAGATCTACTTGTTCTATGTGATTGTGTTTGCATCATTTGCATCACTTCGATTATTTTGCCTTGTAATAGGTAGAAGTCTCTTTCAAAGTGAGTGAAGCTTTGTTTAGAGCAAGAAGACTTGACTAGGACAAGTGGTTCAAATAGTCAAGCAAGGAGTTTTAGTTAGGATCAAGAGGATCCGAATAACTAAGCAAGAAGCCTTGTCTAGGATCAAGTGGATCCAAATAGATAAGCAAGAAACCATCCTAGAGACATGAGCATCTTGGATTGGAAGTTGCTTTCTAGAGGTGTGTTGGTCACATCTTGGATAGGAAGTAAGCAAAGTGACTCACTAGGCCCGAGGGAAGAGTAGGAGTTGATAGCTTGGGGAGTGTATCATGTGTTGATTGCCTTTGGGCGTGTATATCCTTTTCGTCATAGTGAATTGCTTACCGGTGGTTGTGGTATTAACCTGTGGATGTTTCATCTTAGGAGGTTTTACCACATAAAAACACTTGTGTCAAGTTTTGCTTTACATTTCATTACTTCCATAATTTATATTGCTTGTATCACTTGTGTATTGAACTCTTTTTGTATTGATTAAAGCAATTCATTTGTTAGACACACCAAGTGTGCACATCATTGTTGTGTTGAAAAAGGAATTTGGAAGAAATTGGGCCTATACCTATTCACCCCCCCCCCCCTCTAGGTATATTTTACACTATATTGCTTAAGGTAATTTCAGTAACCTAGTTCTTAGAACATGTAACTAAATCTAAAAATCAACAATCAAGCTCAAAACACAGTACTTCTAGAATCAAGTTCATGTTCATGTTCATCAAGTTTAGCTTAAAAGATGTTCATATAAAATCACAAAAGCTTCAACTTAAAAATAAATCAAACAAACCTAGAAGTTGAATCAATATCATTCTAAACACTTTTCATTGATCAAATAAGAAGATTCAAGAAGATGATCACAAAAGAAAATGAAAATAAGTTAATTCACTTACAAATGACGAATCACGAGTAGAGATCAATTTACTGCGAACATTAAAGACATCATTTGGCTATTAAAATAATTGGGGTTTGTTTCTCTCTTCAAGGCCAACATTTTAGGCTTTTAAATCACTTAATTCGTTGTTTAAATGAGAGAGATATCATCAAAACAAAAAATCAAAAACTTAGAAAATTTTTGTGTTTTTTCAATTGTTTTCTTCACAGTTGAAATGGATGGGAAAGGAGGATATTTAAAAGGGAGGAATTTGATAGCCAATTGAAGAGGGCCATGTCAGCCACCCGTGAGAGGTGCGTAAGCCTCATAGGGGCAGAAAAGTAGCCATACCGTGAGGCTCACGTGCCTCTCACAGGAAGGTGTCTAAATGGCCAAAGGCCATTTTTCGCCTCACTCGTGCTCCTCTCGCGTTCTTTTGCAGTATTCTAGCCTCCGAACTCTGAATTCGAATTCGTCTATGATTATAAACTATGACTCCCTCACGCACATGAAAGACTATGAAAATTTGACCAAAGGTTATGAATTCAACTAGATACATGTAGACGAAGACAAGGCGTTGTAAAAGAACGAAAAGTTTCATAACTTCCTACTTTGAAAATGAAAACTAATGAATGAGTAACCGAAATGTCCGAAGCTCAATAAGGAATCATATGAGAACATATTCAAGTATAAAATACACAAAGCACAAACAAACAAATACAAGAATACACATGTATGCCATTTCCAAGATATAGTTCTAGAACATACAATTTTACAAAAGTCGACAAATTGAAACTAATGCAGGTGCATACAATCATAAGTTTGTGAATGTGTTATACCAATTTAGTGCAATGATGCAGGGACACAAATGTATGCAATGTATGTGTGTGCGCTTACGCCTTGCAAGAGGAAGAAGTATTTTGATACCTTAGCTTCCAAATAAGCACATATCCTCATGAAGACGAACTTTGTATGTGAAGTTGCTTTTCTTCTTTAAAGCTCATAACAACCATGAACTACCTAAGCAACTAAACATTACAAAGAAAGAGAGTTTTGATATGGAATCAAGCCAACACAAATCCTAAACCTAACAATCTCCCCATTTGGCTATTCCATGGCAAAACCTCATCCTCACTTTACAATATTCACTCATATAAACTCATAGTCGATTGCATTCTCACATCCTCATACTACAAAGAGATCCCTAGACTAAAATGTCTACATGTCTTCATGATTCTTCAAGAATCCTTTCTTTGATCATCAAAGTACCTATGAGAAAAATAGCAAACCAAACAAGAGATCTTCTACAAAAAAGATTAGTGAGAACATATTCACAAAAACAAATAAGACTCCCCCTATCTTATATAAAAATTCACTTTAAAGCTCTCTCTTAATTTCCTAACCTTAACTAGTGTTCAAAAACGCAGCCGCCTAGGTCGATTAACTAGTGCAATTTAGCTAGGCGACCTAAAACTGCAGCGAAAAGGGGAAAATCGGACAAATTTCGCGGTGGCTGCCTTGTGCTAAGCGATAATAATTCCTTAGCACAAGCGTTAAGCGATAATAATTCCTTTATTTCCTACTTTTCGTTTCACCTCACCTTATTTTTGTTTTCGATCCTTCATGTCGCTTTTGTTCAATTATAAATAGAAATAAATAACCACTTTAATGGAGATTTATAGCATCATTCAAGTAAATACAGATTAAGATCGTAGAAACATGAGCTTGTGATATAGCTACACCTAATTCCGGGCCGGTTAATGCAAGAACGATAAATAAAGGACCAGGATCCCCTATGAAATAGAAAAGATTATTCATACATAGCAAGGCATCGATTAATCAACCAAATTAGCCCAAGAAGCTTTAGTCTTCTACCTTCAGTTACCGAAAGCTGCTGTCTTTTGATGCCGACGTCGCCGAAAGCTGTTGCAGCTGTGCCGTCTCCGATCACTCATAATAGTGACAGAGAGAGATATTTATATGTACATATCAGGATCTAGAGAGAGTAAGTGGTTGGGGGTTTGTTTCTTTCATTTTTGAAAAAGCGAGAGAAAAGAAGCTAGAATAAGAAGAAGAAGAAGCAAGAAGAAAGAAATAGAGAGTTAGTGTGTGCGTAGAAGAAAAAGAAGCTAGAAGAAAGAAAGAGAGAGTCAGTGTGTGTGTAGAAGAAGAAGAAGAAGAAGTTAGAAGAAAGAAAGAGAAAAGTTAGTGTGTGCGTAGTGTGTACATCTATTTCAGTGCTTATTTTATCATTTTTTTATTTGACTTGTTTGCATTTCTTTACTTCTTGTTTTAGTTTACATGTGAACTTTATTTTATCATTTTTTTTTTTTTGCATTTATAGATTTGTAAAGAATTTTGTTTGGATTTATATTTGGAATTTGTTTGTGATTGGATTTTTATACAGGAAAAAAAATAGGTCTGAATTCATCAACTGATTCATCGCCAACTAATTGGCTTAGGCACTAGGCACCGAGTTTCCACCCAACTATCACCTAACGCTTACTAGAACACTGACCTCAACAAACAAGAATTCTTTACTTCCCTTAAGAAAAGATAACAACGACTGTCTACTCTACTTAAAAACTTCCCTCTTTTTGAACTTTTGACCCTCAATTTTCCAAGTTAAGCCTAGATGCCCTTGTGATGCAATATTACCTACAAAGCTCAATTCAAGATGTTAAGTGACTAGGTTTTACTCGAGGACGCACAAAAAGAGTCGAAAATAGGGGCCAAAATCATATACATTTTTGGCTCGATCACTGGTGTTGATTGAAATTTGACTAATACAAAGAATCCTCTATAATGTTTGTGTAATGACCTCTGTTTTGTGACTGGCTTATTTCATGACAAACCACATTGGGGATGAATGTGTAATGGGTAGCTTAGGTCTTCTTAATGATTATCAAGGCAAGCTTCCAATCATCTTCGTGACTTCAAGAGCGAAAGGTATATTCACTTAACTTTGCCTCTTGAAGAGTTTAGGTGCATACACACACTTCATGCATACTTTTTTCATTCTGCATTTTTGTTCTAAATGTTTATATGTGTGCATCCATTACACTTATCACACTTGCACTTCATTCTTCGACTTATGTGTGGTTTTGTGTGATGTAATTCGTTTCCCGATGATTAATCGAAAACATCCATGCATGCACAATGGTATGCTTGTCTTAGCGTAATGAGTGACCATTAGAGAAGGTCTTATTCTTCCCTTGGTTTGGTCTTTGGTCATATGGTATTATACCATGAGTTTTGGACATTTTGTTGTTGTCTATATTTGACCTTTGGTCACTCTTTTGACCTTATCTCTTTCTGTAGACATCGAAACCTCATTTTGTAAAATAGACTAGAAATTAGACTTTAATACCTTTCCAACGATATATCATAAAAAAAGTTTGGATGTCGTTTGATCTTGTTTTGATTCGTTTGGAAATTAGGTTGTTGTGTTGATTATCCAGTGTACAGGTAACGCTCAGGTCCCTACCTGCGCAATCACCAGCAAAGTCATTTTTCATGATTTTCCTAGTCCCGGTGCACTGGTAACTGGGCGGGTCCATACCAATGCAATGGACTTGTGCACCGTATCATTTTTGTCTTATTTTCTCAAAATGATGTCGTTTCAATTAGGGCTTCTATATAACTATCTATTTCTCATCTTCTTCATTACGACAACGAAATTAAAGCCCTAGACAAATAGAAAGAGTGGTTCTAGAGAGAGAAAGCTTCAAGCTTCATTCCTTGACTCTCTAAACCCAAAACATATCTTCTTCATGCCTCATTGAACATCTTTGTAAGTTCCTCAAGTTTGATTGACTTATTTCGGTGACAAACCACAAGTAGGGTTTGATGTAAGGGTATCTTAGCTTGTCATGGTTGGTGCTTTGCATAACCAAGGCCCTCTCAAGACCTCAAGAGAAGAAGTACCATAGGTAAATTTCTAAGTGCTTACTTGCTTTGAAGAGATAGTTGCACACACCCACAACCCATGCATAAGTCTTATTCTTATATGTTGTGTGTGTTTATATTGTGTGTATTAATGTTCATTAATCTCTCTTCTTACATGTGCAATTGATTGCATCTAGCTTGTTAAATGCCATAACATGTTTGTAAGGATTCTCATTTATTGATTGGCATATTCCGTGGACAAACAACATATTGGGGCTTGATGTAAGGGTAGCTTAGGTATTTGATGGTGGGTGTGTTGCACAACCAACAAGACCTCAAGAGAAGAAACACCAATGGTATATTCTAGTGCTTTCTTGCTTTGAAGAGATCTAGTTGCACACACACATAACTCATGCATATATCTTATTCTTGTATGTTGTGTGTTTTATATGAGTGCATGCATGTTCTTGAACATCTCTTCTTGCATGTTTTAAGTGAATGCATCTAGTTTATTAAAATGCCATAACATGTTTAGGCATTAGGATGCAAAGTCATGAAGTCTCTTCATGCATGTTTAAATGATTGCATCTTGTTCATTGAAATTCCATAACATGTTTAGCATTAGGATGCAAAGCCATGAAGTTTCTTCATACATGTTTAAATGATTGCATCTTGTTCATTGAAATGCCATGACATGTTTAGGCATTAAGATGCAAAGCCATGAATTCTATTCATGCATGTTTTAATTGAGTGCATCTTGTTCAATGACAATGCCATGACATGTTAGCCAATAGGATGCATTCACTTCCCACACTTGCACTTCATGTTAGTTTTAAGTGTGGTGTAATTCGTTTCCTAAAGATGATCGGAAACGTCAACAATTGCACGATGGTGTGCATGTCTTAGTGCGATGGTTGACCACTTGAGAACGTCTCATTCTTTTCTTGGATAAGTGTTAGATTTGGTTTGGTTGTTTGGAGTGAAGTGTCAAGTTTCAAAAGATTGGATTTCAATGTTTTAAATGTTTTTCAAAACTGATATTTGTATGGTCTTGTGACCATAACTTTTTATTAAAAGATTTAAATTGAGTTTTGTAAAATTTTGGAAAAACTAGACACCCATACCTTTCCAACTGTATATTATTCGTAATATTTCATGACCGTTTGGATTGGTTTTGAAATCTCTAAAATGACCAACAAAACAGGGCAACTATGCTGTTTTCCAAGTCTGACCTTTGGTCACTCAATTGAACAAAACGTTTTCTACAGGCATCAAAATGTCATTCCATTAATTTGAGTAGAAAGTAGACTTCAATACCCTTCCAACGATATATCATACGAAAGGTTTCGATGTTGTTTAATCATGTTTTGAGGCGCTTGAATTTGAAGCTGATGCACTGTCACAGCCAAACCGTTGTTCACTCGTCCTACGTACAGTGGGCACCTGATTGATTTTTCAATCTGCCCTACACCCGCTTTACAACCGCCCTATGTAGAGCGGTCTGCAGGAAAACTTTTGGAAAATTTCCAAAATGACATAGCTTTAATTGAACATCATATATAAATGCCTCTTTGACCTTAGGTCGTCCCAATGACTCAAAACCCCATATTTTTGATTGAGAGGATTTTCAAAGAGAGAAATTCACCCAAGAACTCATCTTTGATCATCCAAACCCATTTCCATATGCATAAATCATCATGTAAGCATCATCTAGGATCATCTAGTATGTGCTAATGCATGGATCTTCTTCAACACACATGGTATGATATGTTGAACACTATTATCTTACATAATTAGTGTTTTTACTCATCAATTTATCTCTTTTATTATTTGTATGTTCTTAGAGTAATTTCTACATACAAGATTGAAATTATGTGTTGATTGGATTATTTTGTGATAGCTAGGTATTATTGTTTATATGTCATCAAGCTAATTAATCTCATTGCATGATTGAGATTATTTTTTGATAGCTAGGATATCATGATAGATATATACATCTAGCTAATTAATCTCATTGAAATGTTTGAGATTGTTTTTGATAGCTTTGTATCTAGGATTGGTTATCCTTTACTTAGCTAAAGTTGTATGCCATGACATATAGCTATTTTCATATCTAGGATTGATTTTATTGTCATCATATAATCTTAGGTAAGCATCTAGAATACCCTAGCTCTATCTTGCATATTTGGATATCATTGCATATTCACAATAGGGTTTGATCTCTTCGGAGAATATAAGTCTTGTGTGATTGACCGGGATTAGGTCGCTACGCTGGGATTAGGTTGTATACGCTATTGCAATTAGTGGATTCGAGGTTCGTGTGTGGTGCACATAACAGCCCGTAGTTTTTCCTAGTGGTTGGGTTTCCACGTATACTTCAAGTGTTGCTTAAATTTCCGCACCATATTACACTTGTTGTTTATTTTTATTAGTTGGAGTATTTTCGTGAATATCGACTAATCGGGAAAATTGGTAATAATCACTTAAAGTCTATTCACCCCCCCTCTAGATTAATATTGAACGCATCGTAAATTTGTTTCAATGTTAGGCATTAGGATGCATTCTTTTCACTCACACACTTGCACTTGTTCCATGGTCTTTGTGTGAGAAGCTGCATGAGAAGGCCTTGCCTTTCTTTGCCGCGGTTGGATAACCGCGGCATGCAAGTGAAAGAAACATGTTCTCTCTGCCGTGGTACACTGCCGTTGTTAGGATAACCACATCATATAAGCGATAGAGATGTGTTCTCTCTGCCTCGGTTGACTAACCACGGCAGTCGAGACCGCAGTAGTCTATCATGGGGTAAACGCCCAAAACGTTGCAGTTTTGTTGGATGCCTATAAACACCCCACTTTCATTTTAGGTCATCCCCAAGAGTTCAAAATCATATTTTTCAACAAAAGATATTTTCCAAGAGAAACAACTCTTCCAAGAACTCACCTTTGTTTACTCAAACAAATATCCATATACATCAAACATCATCTAGCATCATCCATGATCATCTAGGTGCCATATATGCTTGGTTTTTATTCAACACACCTAGCTTGGTAAGTTGGTAACTAATATCTTACATATTTAGTGTCTTTCTTAACAAGCAATCTCATTTATCACTTGTATTCGTATAGAACATATTATATTGACAAGATTGAGATAATCGTGTTGATTGTTTGAGAGTTGTATTTTGATAGCTATTATTAGGATTGTTTAATCTTTGATAGCTATGCTTTATGCCATGTCATCTAGCAAAGATTGATATCTAGGATTGTGATTATTGTCATCTTTCATCTTAGATAAGCATTTAGTGTAACCTAGCATTACTTGCTCTTTGAATATCATATTATTCACATTAGGTTGTTTATTCTCTTCATTGAGAAGTAAGTCTTATGACTACCGGTGAGTGGTGCAAGCAAATTGGACTAGGTCCACTTTTATAGGCCTACGGGTAGTAGTGGTGGGTTATAGACTGTGAGAGGTTGAGGTTAACCTAGGTTGTAAACGTCATTGCAATTAGTGGATTTGAGGTTTGTGTGTGGCACACTTAACAGCCCGTGGTTTTTCCTTGTTGAAGGTTTCCACGTAAAAATCAAGTGTTATTTAAATTCCACACTTTACACTTGATTTATTGCTTTGACTAGTTTGGGGTTTTTTTCGTAACATTGACTAATCACGAAAATCGGTAATATTCATTTAAAATCTATTGACCCCCATTTAGATAATGTTATACACACCATGCATTATTAGTTTCAATTGGTATCAGAATGGGTCTTCTTGGTTTCATAACTAGGTAAGCTAGAACTTCATTGAATACCATTTATTGTCCTCTTACTCTAGATTAGGTATTAGTTGTTTGATTAAATGCCTTGACACTCTTTATTGCATATATTTATGAGTCTTTATAACATGATTGGGTTTGTTTGTGATAGCTTGAATGTTTAGGTTGTTTTTATGAGATTGTTTGATGATTAGGCTAGATTCATGTTATTTACATAGTCAAGGTCTCTTGAATGTTCATGTATGTTTATTTGACAATTAGGTTGTTAGATTTACTCTACACATCTAATTGAGTCCTCATGTATGGGCATGTAGGCATTGTTTGATAACTAGGTTGTTAAATTGCATCATAACATCCAGTTAAGCATTTTGTGTGTGGTCTTACACATTATTGCATTTGAGTATCATTGTCATATTTACCTAGACTATTAATTCGCTTCAATGAGTCAAAGTCTTGTGGCTTCTAGGTGAAGTTGTACAAGAAAGTTTGTAAGTGCCTCACTTTTTAATTGGCTTAATTTCGTTGACAAAACCACAATGGAGTTCAAACATCTAAGGGTAGCATAGGACTGAAGAAACCTCATCAAATGTTAAAGGACCTCATTATGGACATCAAGAGTTTCAAGGAAGATAGATTACTTGTCTTGACTCCTAATTGAAGAGATTTAGTTGTACACACACACTCTTTATCATACATGTGTGATTATTGCATTTTGAGTGTATGTTGTGACATTTCACACATGCAAAAATTTTCTATGCTAGATTGTGTGTAAGTGTAGTGTACTGGTCCTTGCACCCGCACACACCCGCGTAGACTCGCGCGTTGCGCTTGTCGTCATGCGCCAGACCAGCGCACACACCAGCGCAACCTTGGCAGAGGTTGTGTACTGGTCGTCCGCTGGACGTCATGCACATCTCACCAGCGCAAGGCTTCCCAGAGGTTGTGCGCTGGTCGTGCGCATGACGACCAGCGCATGACTAGCACAACTGACAGGGAATTTGAACCATTTTTTTCAAAATGACCTAACTTTACTTGGATCTTATATACATATGTCTTGATGGCCTTAGGTCGATTTTTAGAGCAAAAATTACACCTTTCAAGAACCAAAAGAGTGTCTTCAAACAAAAACCACAAAGACTTGATTTTTAATCATCCAAAACACCAATACCTTTCATCTTTCATGATTCATACATCATCTTGCATGGGTTAGATATGATTTCTCTTGGTTTCTTTTCTTTGCTCACATGACTTGTAACTAGAACATCATTTGCATCTTATATGTTCTTGCTTTACAAGATAGTTTTCTTTTACTTGACTAGGTTCAAGATTGCATCTTTATTACTTGACTAGTTTCAAGATAGTTTTTTATTGTGTTCATGTGAGTTGTTTGTGATAGCTATTACATATATGGTTTGATTTGCAAAATATAGCTAGGTTGTATGCATGTCATATAGCTAAATGATATCTATGAATGCTTAACATGTTCATTCATGCCTAGATAAGCTTACATGTTTGACTTTGCATTTTTGCATCTTGAATATTGCATATATTCACTCTAGGTTGTTAATCTCTTCTTTTAGATTGTCAAGTCTTGTGTTAACCTTTTGGTAGTTTGCAAGCAAGGGACTAGAGTCACTATTAAAGGCCCGCGGGTAGCAAAGACGGATTAGTAATCTTAGGTGTGATGTGGTCAACCTAGATTGTAATCGTATTTGCAAATAGTGGATTCGAGGTTCTTGTGTGGCGCACATAACAGCCCGTGGTTTTTCCCGTGTGGGTTTCCACGTAAAAATTCACGTGTTATTTATTTTTCGCATCTTTCTATTGATAGTTGTTTTGACTAGTTAGGGGTTGTTTTTTAATATTGTCAAAATCGCGAATATTTGGTAATTAATTTGTGTTTAATCTATTCCCCCCCTCTAGATTAATTAGGCTCATTATAGATATATTTTCAATTGGTATCAGAGCGGGTTCCTTAACATACTTAGGAGATCCTTGCTCTTGTTAGAGTCTATTGCATTTGTTTGCATTTTCTTGTGTCTTGTGTGCCTTGCTTGTTTGTTTGCATTCATATCATTCTCACCCAAAAACAATGAGTGGAAATGGGATTGGAGGCGAGGGTGCTTCTAGTACAAGACCTCCCTTGCTCACCGGAGTGAATTATGCATCATGGAAGGGCAAAATGGAAGCATATGTGTGTCAAATTCATGACCGTGCATGGATAGCGATTGAAGATGGGTACACGCCACCTATGATGACTCCTACGGGAGGTGGAGACGAAGTTCCCAAGCCAAAGGCACAATGGAGTCCCCAAGAGTTTGAGGATTCAAAATGGAACAACAAAGCCATGCACGCAATCCTATGTGCCATGGATGACAACCAATACAAACTCATTCAAACTACAAGGATAGCAAAGGAAGCTTGGGACATATTGGAGACGGCTCATGAAGGAACCGAAGTGGTCAAGGACTTTAAGCTTCAAGTCCTCCAAACACAATTTGAGACCATAAGGATGGAGGAGGATGAGTGCTTCAATGACTTCCAAGTGAAGCTTATGGATATTGTGAATCAAAGTCACCAACTTGGTGATCCTTACTCGGATAGAAGGATCAAGCAAAAGATAATGAGATCGCTTCTCGAGAGATTCGAATCCAAAGTGACGGCCTTGGAGGAAAATAGTGACTACTCAAAAATGAAGCCAAGTGAAGTGATAGGAAGGCTCTTGGCCTATGAATCAAGGAAGGGTCCTACTACTACACCTCCAAAGAAGCAAAAGAGCTTGGCTTTGAAGAGCACCACAGTGGAAAAGGAGGAAGAGAACTCAAATGAAGAAATTACTTTGATGGTTAAGAAGTTCAAGCAATTTGTGAGATTTGAGAAGAAAGGTTTTGGTTCCAAGGGAAAGTTTGTAAAGAAGAAGACCCCTTTTAAGAAAGTGGAGCAAACTCAAGAGAAAGATCACAAGAAAGGTGTCCAATGCTATGAGTATAGTGGCTTTGGACATATTGCTCTGGAATGTGCAAATTTGAAGAAAAAGAGAAGAAAGGCCATGGCGGTCACTTGGAGTGATAGTGATAACCTAAAAAGAGGACGATAAGTCTTCGGATGATGATGAAGACCAAGTTGCCAACTTCATTGCCTTTTCGTCCTCTCTCAAGAGTAATGACATAGAAGAGAATGACTCAAATGGTGAGAGCAACTCCTCAAACTCTAATTTTGAGATCGATGAAGAGATGGACTATGATGACTTCATGAGGTTCTTTGAGAACTCTAGATTGAAGAAAAAGAAGGAGATACAAAAGCTAAAAGGGGAAAACCTTGAATTGACTTCTAAGGTTACTTATTTAAGTATGGAAATGAGTAAAGCAAAATAGATGGAAGAAGGATTGAAGATGAAGTTAGTCTTGGCCAAGAAGAATAAAGAGAGCTTAAGGAAAGAGCTTATGGAAGCAAGAGGGTTGATTGCTAAGATGACTTCCGGAACCGAGATGCTTGACAAGATGCTAACTTGTGGGAAGAGTCCTTGTGACAAGAAAGGGTTAGGATATGTGGAAGAAATGAAGACCACATCCTTGAAGAAGACAACCTTTGTCAAAAGCAAAGAGGTTGAAAATGTTCAAACCCCTTAACAATCAACCAAATGGGTGGAAGTTGGTGAATCCTTAAAGCAAGCTCAAACTAGAGCTCCACCACAACCAAGACAACCACAACCAAGAGCTCATCCACAACCAAGACCTCTATAACTTAGACCTCCGCAACCAAGGATCCCACAAGCTCAACATGGGGTCTTTCATGCTCAACCTAGAAGACATGCCAACATGGCTCAAGCTCAAAGCAGAGAGTTGCCTCAACATCCAAGAGCAACTCAAAATAGGAGGAGGTCACAAATGCTTGCTCAAGGCTATGGTATAAACTCTTACTTTACTCCTACTTGCCATTTTTGTGGAATTGAATGCCATATTAGGCCAAATTGTTTTAAGTATATTAATTTGTGTAGAAGAGAAAACATAATTGAGAAAAATATGCTTCGAAGAGCCACAATGCATGCACCTAGGAAAATTAGAGCTAATGGACCAATGGCTCATAGGAATGACCATGTTTCACCTAGGATGAATAGAAATGATGAATATTGTTGCTATGTGGCCCAAGTTGCCTTGAAATCAAATGCCTCCAACACTTGGTACCTTAATAGTGGGTGTTCTAGGCACATGACCGGAAACAAGAGTTTCTTTAAAACTCTTGTGATAGAGGATGGTGGATTCGTCTCCTTTGGTGGTGGATCTAAGAAAAAGGTCATAGGGAAAGGTAATATATCCATTCCAGGTTTACCCTCCTTGCCCAATGCTCTTTATGTGGACGGCTTGCAAGCCAATCTCATTAGCATATCACATTTGAGTGATGAAGGGCTCACGGTTATGTTTGGCAAGGTTGATTGCTCTATTCTTAAAGAAAATGGGCAAATTTTGTTGAAAGGCAAGAGATCAAGTGACAATTGTTATTGTCTTGAGTCTAATCTCATCTCTTGTAACTTATCTTCTAGTGAGCAAGTTGAGGTGTGGCACCAAAGATTTGGTTACATGAACTATAAGGACTTGAAAGTCCTTGATAGGTTGAATGTAGTTAGAGGTCTTCCCAAGCTTGGGAAAAAGGTTGAGGGTATTTACGGACCTTGTCAACAAGGAAAGCAAACCAAGAGTGTTCATAAGAAAGGCAAATATCTCTTCACCAAAGAACCATTGAAGCTTCTCTATATGGATCTTATGGGTCCCATCCAAACCGAAAGCTTAGGTGATAGAAGATACATTCTTGTGGTAATTGATGACTTCTCTAGGTTCACATGGACTTACTTCCTTAGAGAGAAGTCCGAAGCCTTTAAGAAATTCAAAATTCTTTGTGTTAAAATTCAAAATGAGAAAACTTCTCACATTAAAAGCATTAAGAAAATTAGGAGTGATCTTGAGAAAGAATTTGAAAATGCTAGCTTTGAAAACTTTTGCAATAGCCTAGGCATTTCCCATGAATTTTCGGCCCCTCGGATTCTTTAACAAAATGTAGTTGTTGAGAGGAAGAATAGAATCCTCCAAGAGATAGCCCGAGTGATGTTGCTTAGAAACAAAGTCCCTAGGAACCTTTGGGCCGAAGCCATCAACATAGCATGTTATATAGCGAATAGAATGTTCCTTATGCCCGTGACTAAACAAACATCCTATGAGTTATGGAAGGGTAGGAAACCCAATGTGAACTGCTTCCACATCTTTGGAAGCAAGTGCTATATACAAAATGACCAAGATCAACTTGGCAAGTTTGATGCCAAGAGTGACGAGGGTATTTTCATTAGGTATACACTTAATAGCAAGGCCTATAGAGTTTTTAATTTAAAGACTCGAAGTGTCATGGAATCATCAAATGTTGTCTTTGATGATTGTAGGCCCAAACATTGTGACCATGAGGAGGATGTTTGTGAGATTGTTGACCTTCCTTTGAAGGAGTGTGGTGAGACTTCAAGTGGTGTGAAGTCAAACCAAAATGAAGAGGATGATCTACCTTTTAATAGAGTTCCCCATTTGGACTCTAATGAACCCGCTCCTTGGGTTAGGAAACTTCATGATAAGAATGATATCATTGGAGATGCTAATGAGGGTGTTAGAACTAGGCATCAAATAGCTAATCAAATTAGCTACACTTGTTACACCTCTCAAATAGAACCCAAGAAGGTTTATGAAGCCTTAGAGGATAAGTTTTGGGTTCTTGCCATGCAAGAAGAGCTAAACCAATTTGAGAGAAATGAGGTTTGGACTTTTGTTCCAAGACCTAGAAATAACAATGTCATAGGCACTAAGTGGGTGTTTAGGAACAAATCCAATGAGGATGGCAACGTTGTGCGAAACAAGGCAAGGCTTGTTGCATAAGGGTACTCTCAAATTGAGGGTATTGACTTTGAGGAGACTTTTTCTCCTGTTGCTTGTTTAGAGTCCATTAGACTTCTCTTGTCCATTTCTTGTGTGCACAAGTTCAAGTTGTACCAAATAGATGTGAAGAGTGCCTTCCTCTATGGCATCTTGTAAGAGGAAGTGTTTGTTGAGCAACCCAAGGGGTTTGTGGATGCACACCATCCTAACCAAGTCTATCGCCTCAATAAGGCTTTATATAGGTTGAAACAAACACTGAAGGCTTGGTATGAGCACCTTACTCTTTATCTTGTTGACAATGGCTACTCTAGAGGTAGTGTTGACAAGACTTTGTTCATCAAGTGCACTAAAAATGAGTTATTAATAGCTCAAATTTATGTTGATGATATTATTTTTGGTTCCACCAACCAATCCAAAGTCCAACAATTTGTTGATGTCATGTCTCATGAATTTGAAATGAGCATGGTTAGTGAACTAAATTACTTTCTATGCTTGCAAATTAAGCAAATGCATGATGGGATCTTCATATCCCATGCTAAATATGCCAAAAGCCTAGTGAAGAAGTTTGGCCTTGAAAATGCCAAGCATTGTGACACACCTATGAGCACCACCTTGAAACTTAGCAAAGATGCAAGAGGAAAGGATGTTGAGCAGAGTCTATATCGTGGCATGATAGGTAGCTTGCTTTACTTGACCGCAAGTAGGCCCGATATTTGTTTTAGTGTGGGTGTTTGTGCTAGGTACCAAGCTAATCCCAAAGAGTCTCACCTTGTTACGGTGAAATGGATCATTCAGTTTGTGAATGGTACCTCAAATCATGGGATTTGGTACTCCTTTGACACCACTCCAAGTCTTGTTGGATTTAGTGATGCCGATTGGGCGGGAAATTATGATGATAGGAAGAGTACATCAGGCGGTTGCTTCCTTCTTGGGACCAATTTGGTCTCTTCGTTTTGTAAGAAGCAAAACTCAATTTCCCTATCCACGGCCGAAGTGGAATACATTGTCGTCGGTAGTGCTTACACTCAATTGATGTGGATGAAACAAATGCTAGCCGATTATGGCTTAAAGGAAGGTACTCTCACATTGTTTTGTGACAACATGAGTGCCATAAACATTTTCAAGAATCCTGTCAAACATTCTAGGACAAAGCACATTGACATTAGACACCATTTCATAAGAGAGCTAGTTAAGAGAAAAATCATTGCATTGGAACATATGGGAACAAATGACCAACTAGCGGATTTGTTTACAAAACCCTTAGACACTATTAGATTTGGGAACCTTAGCAAGTCAATTAGGGTTTGTCACTTGGGTTGATATGGAATGTCTTGACTCCATAAGGGGAGCTCAAGCAAAGAGAGCAAAGTTGCATGATCATGCATTGTGCTACTTTTACATAATTTATGCCTCTTATTTAATTGCTTGAGATGATTGGTTGTGCTTGCTTATATGTATTTTTCTTAATAAGTGTGCCACATTGCCTTGCTTGCAATCTATGTCATATTCATGCTCAAACATGCATTTTTGGAATAGGAGATGTACTTTGGAAGTACTTTTTGAATGACCTTTAATTGATCTCCATGACATGATGATTCTTTCTAGTGACATGCATAAGATGAAAAGTATGAGTTGAAAAATGTGTCACATTTAAATGCAAAATCTTGAATGCAAATATGTGTGCAAAAGGAAACATTGAGACTTAAATAAATAGGGATCTTGAAATCCAAAGTCTCTCTTTCTTTATTGGTAAAACAAGGCTACTATCATACGGGTATCTCACCCGGAAAAATCAAATAGGGTGCAAAGTCGTACATGTCTTTTTTTGCTTATAAAGTTGGATATAGTTGCTCTTCATTTTGAAATGCCTAAACTCTATATCCTTGCTTCTCCATGACAAAGGGTGAAATTGGTTTGAATTCTTTTGGAAACCTTTGTTGTTTGCTTTGCTAAATACCATTGCTTTTGGACTTGAATGTAACATGTCTTGCATGCAAAGCATCCTTGTCGCACATTTGTTTTGTTTTAATAAACTCCTTGAGTCTCTCGTACTTAATTGAGTTGCATAAAGTTCTTAAATGATTATGCATTTGTGCTTGTGCTACAAGCTCTCATTGCTAATGCTTACCTATTAGGGGATACTCCCTTTGCCTATCTCATGACAAAAAGGGGGAGTAAGGTTGAGAAGAATTTGTGTCATTCTTGGCATTGCATTTAGGGGGAGTTGAGAGAGAGTAACCCATGTTGGGAGATATTGCATGTAGGGGGAGTTGAATTGCATTGCTTGATTACATTTTTTTATTGTATTTATTTACTTCGGCAATTGCAAATTACTCCTGTTATAAGCACCTCTCACACACTTGCTCTTGGAAGGTATCTTTCTTCTTGATTGTGTGTAGGTTGGATTTTTCTACAAGCTTGGACTTGACTTGAAGATGGTCAAGACTTAGACTAGGAGCTTTATTTGTATTGTAGAAAAATTTTGTTGACCAACCATTTTTTTTGTTTTGTGAGGTTGCTATGTGAGTGTTAGTTTTGTCACGAAATAGCCAAAGGGGTAAATTGTAAGTGCCTCACTTTTTAATTGGCTTAATTTCGTTGACAAACCATAATGGGGTTCAAACATGTAAGGATAGCTTAGGATTGAAGAAATCCTCATCAAATGTTAAATGACCTCATTGTGGACATCAAGAGCTTCAAGGAAGGTAGATTACTTGTCTTGACTCCTAATTGAAGAGATTTAGTTGCATACACACACTTTTTAGCATACATGTGTGATTATTGCTTTTTGAGTGTATGTTGTGACATTTCACACATGCATAAATTTTCTATGCTTGATTGTGTGTAAGTGTAATGTACTGGTCCTTGCACCCGCACACACCCGTGTAGACTCGGGCATTGTGGCTGTCGTCATGCGCCGGACTAGCGCACACATTAGCGCAACCTTGGCAGAGGTTGTGTGCTGGTCGTGCGCATGACGACCAGCGCAGGATCAACGCAACTGACTGGGAATTTGAACCTTTTTTTTCAAAATGACCTCACTTTACTTGGATCTTATATATATATATATATATGTCTTGACAGTCTTGGGTCGATTTTTAGAGCAAAAATTACACATTTCAAGAACCAAAAGAGTTTCTTCAAACAAAAACCACCAAGACTTGATTTTTAATCATCCAAAACACCAATACCCTTCATCTTTCATGATTCATACATCATCTTGCATAGGTTAGATATGATTTCTCTTAGTTTCTTTTCTTTGCTCACATGACTTATAGCTAGAACATCATTTGCATCTTCTTATATGTTCTTGCTTTACAAGATAGTTTTCTTTTACTTGACTAGGTTCAAGATTGTATCTTTATCACTTGACCAGTTTCAAGATAGCTTTTTATTGTGTTCATGTGAGTTGTTTATGATAGCTATTACATATAGGGTTTGATTTGCACATATAGCTAGGTTGTATGCATGTCATATAGCTAAATGATATCTAGGAATGCTTAACATGTTCATCCATACCTAAATAAGCTTAAATGTTTGACCTTGCATTTTTGCATCTTGAATATTGCATATATTCACTCTAGGTTGTTAATATCTTCTCTTAGAGAGTCAAGTCTTGTATTTACCTTTTGGTAGTATGCAAGTAAAGGACTAGAGTCACTATTAAAGGCCCGCGGGTAGCAAAGACAGATTAGTAATCTTATGTGTGATGTGGTGAACCTAGATTGTAATCATATTTGCAAATAGTGGATAAGAGGTTCTTGTGTAGCGCACATAACAGCCCATGGTTTTTCTTGTGTGGGTTTCCAAGTAAAAAATTCACGTGTTATTTATTTTCTGCATCTTTCTATTGATAGTTGTTTTGACTAGTTAGGGGTTGTTTTTAAAATATTGACAAAATCGTGAAAATTTGGTTATTAATTTGTGTTTAATCTATTCACCCCACCCCCCCCCCCCCCCCCTCCCTCTTTCAAAGTGAAGTATTGCAACCAAAGGATTGGTTGGCAAGCATTGCCAAGTACCGCTATAAAAGGCATATGGGTAACTTAGGGCGTGCTCACACGAAGAGTAATGGATCGGGGGATATCACTAGGATTGAACCAAAAGTGGCGAGTGGTAGCCATAGCCAAAGGTTATCGTGAGTGAGAGTCCTGTATCACTTGAGGGTTTAACTGTCCTTTCATATAGTGGATTTTTGTAGCTTAAGTGGCTATCGTCGCTAGTCTCGTGGTTTTTCCTTGTTGAAGGTTTCCACATAAAAATCAATTGTTCTTTAATATCCGCACTTTACTTGATTTTTGTTTTATGTTTGAATTGGATTTAATTATTGTGAGTTCCTCAAGTTTGATTGGCTTATTTTGGTGACTAACCACATTTGGGGTTTGATGTAAGGGTAGCTTTAGACATATAATTGTTGGTGCTTATGCACAACAAAGGCCCTCTTAAGACCTCAAGATAAGAAGCACAACAAAGGTAATATTACTTGTGCGTACTTGATTTGAAGAGATTTTTAAGATCCTTGATTTGTATTAGCTTGATTCCATTACAAAACTCTCTATATTTGTAATAAGTGTTGCTTAGGTGGTTCTTGATGAAAAGAAGCTTCAAAGGTTAAAAAGTGATGTCTTATGCAAATATCGTCTTCAAGAGGAAAATCGCATACTTGGATGCTAAGGTATCAAGTTTCTTCTTCCTCTTACAAGGCTTAAGCGCACACACACACAATTCATTCATGTGTGTCCCTACATCGTTGTGCAAACATTTGGTATAACACATTCACACACATTTAAGTATGCTCATGCATTGGTCTCATATAGACAAACATTGTAGAATTGCATGTTTTATCACTATCGCATAGATATGCATACTTGTGTTACATTGTGTTTATTTGTTTGTGTTTTTATTTTATTTTAGACTTGAACATGATCTAATACGATTCCTTATTGAGTCCCGGTCATTTCGGTTACTCATTCATTAGGTTTCGAGTCCAAACGATGTAGCTACGCTACTTTGCATTCTCATTCGTTCAGTTATCTTCGTTGTAATTTTCCGAGATTAATTCTCAACCTTTTGTCAAAGTTTTGTAGTCTTCATTGTATGTGAGGGATACAGATTCGAAATTGGAGTTCGGCAGCCCGAATATGGTCGAAGAACGTGAGAGGTGTGCGAGAGGAACAAGCATGGCCAAAGGTCATGACTTGGAAGTCACGTGTGCCACGCAGCTTAGATGCCTCTCTACCCATGTGTGGCACATGTGCCCCACATGTGGAGATGACGTGTCACCTTTTGGTTGGCTCGTATTTTCCCTCTCTTGAATTCTTTTAAAAGTTCTCCATTCCCTCTCATTTCATTCAAGAAGAAAATTTGAAAAAGATAGTGCAGAATTTTCTCTTCGATTTTCCCAACTTCCAAACACCATAACTTTCTCATTTGGACTTCGAATTGAGTGATTCAAGTTGGAGAATCTTCGTATTCAAGTCCCTACCTTCTCTAAAAAGTTTTGCAGCAGTTTGATCAAGTTTTGTCATGATTCTACCCTCAAAATAGAAACTGCAAGGGATTCATAGGTATTGAACAAAACTTTGTGATTTCATCTTTTATGATCTTCAATTATCTTGGGTTTTCTTCTTCTATATGTATGTGTATGTTTGATGAAATCTATTGAGAAGGATAACTTCAAATCAAAGCTAATATAGTCTAATTAGAGACTTGAATGTGAACTAGTTTTCTAGAATTCTAGTTTTCACATGTTTGTGAATTGTATTGTGATTATCTTGATATCTAGGGTTATTTGTGTGTTGATTGACTCATTTTATGATTAATAACCTTAGCATATGCTTGGATCCTTTTATTGAACAAATTTAGGATTAGCACATTTGATTTTGTGTTTAGAGCCAACTAGGATTTAATTGATTATTCATTATATCCTTGCTCTAAATACTTGCTAGAATATTCATTGATCGTATTTGCTGATTCTAACATTTTTGGTATATGTTTCTAATATCTTGAATATGTGCTTCATGTATATGATTTATTCAAGTGTTGGCTTTGTGAATGAAACTAGGAATCACATTTGTTAGGTGTTTCACATGCTCTAGGTTTCAATTCATGATTTTAAGACTAGACAATATTTGACTTGTGTGCTCACATGATTAAGTCTATGTCTACATGATTTGTACTTGATCCATACACTTCATATGTTCATGTATCATCTTGTATGATTGCATCACTTGGATTGTTAAACTAGAATATCATACATTGTGTGCTCATTGTCTAATTTTAGTTTCCATAGTTCATATTGATCATATGACTTATGTTGAATGTGCTTGCATCATTTGCATCACTTAGATCATTTGCCTTGCAAAAGGTGAAAGTATCTTGTTAAGGTGAGTGAACTCTTAATCTAGGCAAAAAGACTTGGCTAGGAAAGTATTCCAGATAGCCAAGAAAGAAGTCTTAGTTAGGGTCAAGAGGATCCGGATAACTAAACAAAAGTCTTAGCTAGGAGTTTGGTACTCCGAATGGTTCAGCTAAGGAAGCTTGACTAGGATCATTTGTGATCTAGATTGCTAAGCAAGGTAATTTTCCAAGAGACGTGAGCGTCTTGGATAGGAAGTTGCTTCCTAAAGGTATAGGACACATCTCTAATAGGAAGTCGGCTAAGTGGTTCATTGAGCCCGAGGGAAGACTAGAAGTTGATAGCTTATGGTGGATATCATGTGTTGATAGCCTTGAGTGTGTAAGTCCTTTTTGTCATAGTGGATTGCTTGCTGGTGGTTGTGGATTCAACCCATGGATGCTTCCTCTTCGGAGGCTTACCACTTAAAAATCAATGTGTCAAATGTCTCTATCTCTATCTTTTTATATTTGTATGTATGATTAATATAACTTGTTTAAGATCTTCATTTCCTCACATCCTTGTAAACAAGTTATTGGTAAAAAAAGAGATGCACACATTATTGGTTGAATCAACACTTTTCTCTTGTATATTGCAAGTGTTTGAACATTCTATCTTGTAATATTCTATATCAAGTTGTAAAGTTCTACTTAGTGTAATTACATTGTAATATTCAAAGTACAATTTATGGAATTTGCTCTTCATTGAATATACTTGTATATGAGATACATTGTTTCTTGATATATGTTTTGTAGACTAAAGGTGGTAAATTGAGCATACATGTGTTAATTATTTTCTTATAATAATCATGTTAAAGGTCAATTTGTATGCTCACCAAGGTTTTGACATGAGTCATGAAAGAGTTTTTAAAACTAGTGTGTCAACCTATTCACCCCCATTAAGGTTGTTTAGTATAACTTGTAGGTATTTTCAAGATTTAGTTGCACACATACACAACTCATGCATATCTCTTCTTCGTGTATGTTGTGTGTTTTATATGTGTGCATTCATGTTCTTGAATATCTCTTCAAGCATGTTTTAATTGATTGCATCATGATTGACAATGCCATGACATGTTAGACATTATGATGCATTCAATTCACACTTCACACTTGCACATCTTTGATAGTTTGTGTTGTGTATTTTGTGTGTCGTGTATTTTGTTTCCCAAAGATTGTTCGGAAACGTACACGCTTAAACGTTGGTATGCTTGGTTTAGTGCGAAGATCTCCTTCAGAGAATACCCTTGGCTTCTCCTTTGGTTTCACCACAATTGGTGAAATAGTAGTTTGATCAGTGGCCCTAACCTTAGAATGGAACCGTCGTTTGATTCTAGTAGGTTTTGGAAGGCTTTCTACAGTTATGATCGTTAGCCACAACTGCCGATTAGACCTAACTTATTTAAAATATCTCGATATCAAATCAGTGGTTGGAATCGGAGGCCATGAAACCGCTAAATGAAACATCGTTGATACCTGACACTCTCAGGATCAATTCGGCAGCTGTGATCGGTGGTTATGAAACTGCCGAATGAAGACACCGTTTGAAACTAGTGCTATAGGTTTCAATTTGGCGGTTTAAATCGGTGGCCTCGACTGCCGATTGAAACCGCTGTTTTGGCACGTAACTAGGGTAAACTTGTCTTTTCATCCAGCTCGTTCTTGATGTCTATAAATACATCATTATCTCATTCTCTGAATTTAGTTCCTTGACTCCAAGAACCATAAAGAGAAAAAGAGAGATACTTGAGAGAAAATCAATCAAGAACTCACCATTAATCACTCAAAGTATTTTCCATGTGCATCTAAGTTAATCTAGCATCATCTATGACCATATAGGATGCATCCATGCATGGGTTTTCTACAACACATATTGCTTGGTATGTTTTTCACTAATTTCATCTAATCTTAGTGTTTTACTTAACAAGAAATCTCTTTAATCACTTGTATGTTCTTAGATTATATTCTATTATACAAGATAGAGATTATTGTGTTGTTTTGATTGAGTGATGTATTGTGATAGCTATACCGAGGATTGCTTATCTTATATAGCTATATTTTATGCCATGTCATATCGCAATTGATATCTAGGATTGATTTAATTGTTATCTTTTAATCCTAGATAAGCATTTAGTGTAACCTAGCATTAATTGAATATTTGGATATCATGCATATTCACATAGGTTGATTAATCTCTTCATTGAGAAGTAATTATTGTGGCTAAGGTTGCTTAGGCCGCAAGCAAATTGATCTAGGGTTGCTATTAAAGCCCTACGGGTAGTAGAGGTGGGTTAGTGATCGTGTAAGGTTTGACGTGGTCAACCTAGGTTGTTGACACCTTTACAAATAGTGATTTCGAGGATCGTGTGTGGCGCACACAACAGACCGTGGTTTTTCCTTGTTGAAGGTTTCCACGTAAAAATCAAGTGTTATTTATTTTCCGCACTTTACACTTGATTTTTGTTTTGACTAAAAAGGGGTTTTCATTGAATATTGACTAATCAAGAAAATTTGGTAATTAACTTGATTAAAATCTATTCACCTCCTAGATATAATTAGACACGCCGTAATAGTTTCAATTGGTATCAGAACGGGTTCCTAGATATACTTAGGCGATCCTTGCTCATTTTGGTGTGTTTTATATTTTGTGTGATTTTTGATCATTCATACATTTGTATTCATTTCATTCATTCATAAACAATATGAGTGGACACGGTGGTGGAAACGAGGGTGCTTCGAGCACAAGGCCTCCATTTCTCACTGGGTTGAATTATGCCTTTTGGAAAGGCAAGATGGAACCGTATATTTGCCAAATCCATGATAGGGCTTGGATGGCGGTTGAAGATGGCTACACATCACCGATGATGACTTCTACGGGAGGAGGAGAGGATGTACTCAAGCCTAAGGTGCAATGGAACACGCAAGAGTTTGAAGCATCAAAATGTAATAAAAAGGCAATGCATGTCATCCTATGTGCAATGGATGAAAATCAATATAAATTGATTCAAAACACTAGGATCGATTAGGAGGTGTGGGACAACCTAGAGGTTGCACATGAGGGAACTGAGGTAGTGAAGGACTCCAAAGCTTCAAGTCCTCCAAACTCAATTTGAGATGTTTATGATGGAGGAGAATGCGTGCTTCAACGACTTTGAGATCAAGTTGATGGACATAGTCAACCAAAGTCATCAACTTGGTGACCTGTATTCGAAAAGGAGAATCAAGTAGAAAATTATGAGATCTCTCCCCAATAGATTTGAGTCAAAGGTTATGGCTTTAAAAGAAAATATTGAGTTTAAGGATATGAAGCCGAGTGAGGTGATTGGGAGACTTCTAGCTTATGAGTCTATGAAGGGTGTTACCTTCACACCTCCTAAAAAGCAAAAGGGAATTGCTTTGAAGACCTCCAAGCATGATAAGAAGGAGGATAATGATAACTCGGATGAAGACATGTCCTTGTTGTTGAAAAGGTTCAAGAAGTTCGTCAAGTTTGAGAAGAAGTGCTTTGGATCCAAAATACAAGACTTGAAGAAAAAGGCTCCGTTCAAAGAGTTTGAGCCAATCCAAGAGAAGGGATTCAATGCTACGAATGTGGAGGATTCGGGCATATCTCTGCGGAGTGTGGAAACTTGAAGGATAGAAGAAGAGGAAAGGCGATGGCCACCTCATGGAGTGAGAATGAGAGTGAAGAAAATCCTTCAAGTGATGAAGAGCTTGTCATTAACTACACGGCATCTGGAGCCAATGACAAAGCCATTTTGTGTATATGCAAATCCACTTGTCAAAAACAATTAATAAATCCTCACTAAGCCCTAAATGATATGAAAGCACAAGTATGGCGGTAAGTGGGGTATCGTTCACAAGGATCGTATTTAGCTAAAACTAATTTGGAACTTAAGTAATAATAATGCAATAAAGGTAAATGGTTTATGTTGTGAAAATGTGAATGAGCAAACACTATAAGATTACATTAGAAAAGTAACTAAAAATGGAATGCAAATGGGATATAGATAGATATGATGGAAACTTAGGAATTGACGGACTAGTAAGCTAATATTTGGCAATTGCATACAACACAAAAATATGCTCCTTTTAACAACCATAGCCAACCTAGGATGTATAGAGTTGGCTCTCTATCTCTAGCAAAGGGCCAACCTAGGATATATAGAATTAGCCCATTACTAGTGATCGATCCTTCCCAAGCAACCAACCTAGGGTGTATAGAGTTAGTTGCCCATTTCGGATCCTTACCATGAATGCTCACTATATAAAAAGGGCTCTATCGAAGACGAAGGTAGCCAACCTAGGGTATATAGAGGAGGCTTCTAATCCTCTCACAAGAGCCATCTTAGGGTGTATGGTGACAGACTCCCATTGAGGTTAGGTGAAGAACATGGTCATTGAGCCGAGATTCCAGAAATCCCATCTATTAGCATAAGCAATAAACAACCTAATAGAATGTATATCAAGTTGTCTACACAAATAGAATCCAAAGAGAAACTTGCAAAGAGAGTGTATCATAGACAAATAAATCAATGAAAACATTCATACTCATGAATAGAACTAAGAAAGATAGAAATATAAATGAAATAGTGTTTATATACAAAAACTCAGCATCAAAACAAACTAATCCATCAACCCCTTAGAGGGGATTTAACAACTCATTACAATAATGAAAATAAGAGAAAGGATGGAGAAATAACCTGTGGAGATCATCTCCTTCTTTCAAGTTCCCTAGAAGATGAATAGATAATGAATGAAATGAGAAGAAATGTATTCTTAGATTTAGATTACAATTTCTGAGTTTTTCTAAGTGTAAAAGCTCTCTCAAAACGAATACAACACTTTCTATTTAAACTTTCTACAAAATAGGTTACAAAGCTGTTGTAAGACGACACTGGATCACGTTGGAGTGAGGGTGAGAGTGCGGTTGAGAGACCCGCACTCACCCGCACTTTAGTGAATCCTGCATTTTCTAGCTCTCTAGAAAGGGATAGAGTGCGGTTGGATGACCCGCACTCACCAGCACTTTATCAAGTCTTCAACTGTTAGGTCTCGGGTCTGGGCAAGAGTATGGGTGGTTGATTCGTACTCACCCACACTTTATCCTTCCTTCAGATGTCTGGTCCCGGGTCTTGGTGATAGTGCGGTTGGGACCCACACTATTGATGCCTTTGTTGCCATTTGTCCAACTTTTCGCTTCTTTTGGTCCCCTTTTCTTCTGAAAGTCCCGCGATATGCTCTAAGCACCGGTAATGGATAAACGCTTTCAATTACGAACATAGAGCCCATAAGTGACACTGAAACGTAAGAAAATGACATAAATGATATGGATTTGAGGGCTAAAATGTACAATATATTTGGTACGATCAAATACCCCCAAACCAAACATTTGCTTGTCCTCGAGCAAACAAAAGACAAAACAAATAAAACCGATTGAAACCGACTCGACCGACAAAATTCCTAGACACCTAAGCAATAATTTCAAAAATTCCGCAAGTCCAACTAGTGATGTGATACTAAAATGTGTGATCAAGATAAGTAAACATATGCATATCATCTAAAGCAACTTTGGGATAGCAAAAGGAAGTTTGCATGACACGAATCCCACACCTAAAGGTACTCATGCATCCAGGACTACTCACTCCCACACTTTGAGCATAATTCACTTCAATTCTACGGCTCGCGTGGATTCTCTCTTCTCTTTCCGCTCAGAGTCCTAGGTTCCACACACACACATATGCAAAGATGAATGATGCATAGAATTTAAGCAATGTCTATTCTAGGAAAGGACCAATGTGCCATGGATGCAAAAAGATCATGTGCCAACCTACATTCCCAATTTAGACATATTATGGATTAAGAAGGGCTTTTCCTTGGTTTAAACGTGGCCGTGGGGTTTCATGGTTTAAAACAAAGATTGGACAATTAGGAATTCAAAATTACCAATCATGCTAGAATAGTCCACACACCCATACAATGCTCTTTTAATTTGATCGTTCATACACTAGTGTTTTAGGCATTATTTACCCCCATTTGTGCTTCTTAAGTTGTACTCTACTTTGTGAGTACTTGGCATTAAATAATTCAAAACTCTTTTTTTTTTCTTTTGTGTTGCCCAAAATTTTCTTATTTTGCAATTTAAGGGTTTGGGTACTTTTATATTCTTAGTCGTTTGCTTACAAAATTTCTATTTGTACATGCTACTTGTCAATTATAACATAATTTCTTTCATTTCCACCATTACACATCCTAACATGATTAATAACAAAGGTAGGCATGTGTTTAGACTATGAGGTATATGGTTGTACGTGGTTCCAAATGAAAGAGTAGTGTTTGGCCTCAAATTGGGCTTGGGAGCACAAAATATGGATAGTAAAGTGTTTAGGCTCCTTGAAGGTAATTAAGTGCACATACATTGCCTAGTGTCATCTCCACAACCATCTATCAAGGGAATGAGCGCATCTATCAAACAATTCACTATTTATATGCATGTCCTATAGCATGTGACATAAATAACGAGAAGAGTGTTTAAGATAATCAATACTAACACTCAAATGCGCAATATAAAGGTTTGTGTTTGTGATCTCGCGGTAATCTCTACTATTAGAACAAGGCATGAAAGCGTCGAATCCCCTCAATTTTACACCAAGGATGGGATAAACCCATGAAAATACAAGTGAACCATAAAGTGGCACCAAGCTACATAACATGATTACTACGCATACAAGAACTTGCCAAAAGTACATGCTAAAAACATCACATCCAAACTAACTAAAGCTCAAATTTTTTAGCCAAGCAACAAGATTTGAAAAAATAGGACACTAAAAGAACTAAAAGATACAAGAAAAGATTCAAAATAGTGATAACACCACCAAACCAAAACTCAATAATGTAATTGTTTGAAATCAAAAGAATAGGCCTAGCGGGGGAAAACACCATACAAGACTCAAACATGCTCCATCAATCAAGACAATTCTTACAACATGTCATAAAGCAAATTTTAACCTAACACATGCATTTTCTCAAAATTAGCGGAACGGGGGCACAACAACCCCCAAACTGGATCTTATCAAAAGATCAAAAACCTGTACAAGTGTACGATTAATATGCAACAAAAAGTGTGCTCAACCATATCCACAAAATATTCTAAATCCATATTTAACAAGAATTGAAATCAATTAAGCACAAATTTAAATAGTAAAGACTCCCTTAAAAGGAAGATTGGTTCCTTGTCCGTGCAAGCTGTCATGCAATTCCCCAAAAGATGAAGAACCTAGCTTATCCACAACACCTCTACCAAATGAAAGTCAAATGCAATTTAAAATATCGGCATTAAGGTCCATAAAAACTCCAAATAAAAGAAAAAAAAAAGTGAATAAAGAAAGGTTTAAGTAATAGGACCACGATGGGTTGCCTCTCACAAGCGCTCTATTTAAAGTCTAGGCAGGACGTGATGAGAGTTCTATGGCTCAGCAAGATCCACAAAAACAACACACTTCCAGCTTACTTTGGATCCCAAATATGGCTTAAGCCTATGTCCATTCACCATAAATGTTCCATCATCTTTCAAACTTTGAATTTCGATTGCTCCATTAGGTGAGACATTAATGACACGGAACGGACCTGGCCATCTTGATTTTAACTTCCCTGGAAATAGCCTCAGACGAGATTCGTAAAGCAACATGAGGCATTGACGGATCGATATTTAGTGTCGTTTTAAAACCATACGTCAACAATATTTGTAAGACCTCACAAGCCTTAATTGGTGTGGAAAACACAAGTATGGTGGTAAGTGGGGTGTCGTCCGTAGGGAAACAGGATTAGCAATGACAAGCTATAGCTAAAGTAGCATTAATGTAATTAATGAAAGTTAAAATTAGGGTGATGTAAATGAGAATTAACATGCTAATAAAACTGAACTAACAATGCAACCTAGATGAAAGGAAATGGACTGAAAGATATATAAATGATAGAAACTAAGGGGTAAACGGATTCGAAAGTTAACATTGGGCAATATAGTAAACTCGTAAATAATTACATCTAGTCAAAGATAACCGACCTAGGATGTATAGAGTCGGTTATTTATCCCTAGTAAGCGGTCAACCTAGGATGTATAGTGAGGGCCACCTACTAAGGATTAATCTGTTATAAACCACCAACCTAGGATGTATAGTGTTGGTTGTTCGTTCGGGATTCTTGGAAATGAAGCTCGTCTACCTATCAAAGACCCAACCAACTGCAAGCGTAGCCAACCTAGGATGTATAGTGTTGACTTCTAATCCTCTCACAAGTGCCAGCCTAGGATGTATAGTGCCGAAACCCGTTCAAGGTTAGATTAAAACCGCGATTTAAGAGTCGAAATTCATGACGTTTCGTCTCTTCATTTATGCAAGAAACAACTAAATAGGATGTATATCTAGATACAATACTCACACATAGTCCAAGGAGAACTTGCTAAGATGATGTATCCAAACAAGTAATCAATGAAAACCATTCACAACAAGAATAGAACAATGAAAGATAGACATGAATATATATAGAATCAAGTTTATGTACAAGCCCAATATTCAACTAACTACTCCATCAACCCCTTAGTGGGGATTTAGCTACTCATTACAACTAGGAAAATAAGAGAAAGAAACGAGAAAGAACCCTTGGAGAACATCTCCTTCGTTGAAGTAGTTTCAATCTCCTACCTTCCTTGAAGTTGAGTAGAGAATGTAAGTATGAGAGAGAGAGTGTTCCTAGATCTAGGTTGTGTAAAAATTGCTTGAAATCTGAGTAACAAGTCCCTTAAAACGTTTTCATCCTATTCTATTTATACTACATACAAAAATAGGTCACGTAGGCTTCAAAATACAAACTCACGCGTGTGAAGTGTGGGTGGAGTGCGGTTGGATTACCCACACTTTATCGCATTTTAATGATCAGGTGCAAATCCAACTCTCTGGTTTGGGCAAAACTATGGGTGGAGTGCAGTTGGATGACCCGCACTTGACCTGCACTTTAACTGTCAGGTGCAATTCCAACTCTCTGTTCTGGGCAACATTACGGGTGGAGTGCGGTTAGATAACCCGCACTTGACCCGCACTTTAACTGTCAGGTGCAATTCCAACTCTCTATTCTGGGCAACATTGCGGGTTGAGTGCGGTTGGATAACCCGCACTTGACTCGTACTTTAATTGTCAGGTGCAATTCGAACTCTCTGCTCTAGCTTGGAGTGCAGGTGAAGTGCGATTAGATGACCCACACTTTTTCTCTTCCTCATGATTCAGGTACCGACTATGGGTAGGAGTGCGGTTGCGACCCGCACTAACTCGCACTTTAAAGCTGTTAATGATCATTTGTCCTCCTTTTTTGCCACTATTTGCCCATTTTTGGTCGGAACTACCACAACACGCTTCCAAACCCATAATTGAACCATTTCCTATAATTACGCACGTAACAACCCATTAGAGACACAAAACGCATGAAAACAGAACAAAAGATATGGAAATGAGGGCCTGAATATACGACATATTTGGCACGATCAAGCATCCCAAGTCGAAGCTCTTTTTTCACTAATCGCTTGTCATGAATGATTTTGGTTTTTTAATTGTAAATCCTTAAACTCTCATAGGCTTCTAACCTAAATTCTTCCAACTCATTCAATTGATGGCATCTTTCTTCACCCGCCTTATCATATTCCCAGTTCAACTTATTGATTGCCTACCAAGCTTTATGTTCTAGTTCCATAGGTAGGTGGCAAGTGATCGTGCCAAATATGTGGTATATATAGGCCCTCATTTCCGTATCCTTTGTTCCGTTTTTGTGCGTTTTTGTGTCTCTAATGGTTGTTATATGCATATTGTAGGAAATGGTGCAATGATGGGTTTGAAAGAGTGTTACGGTGATTCCGGCAGAAAAGTGGCAAAAGGAAAGGCAAAGGATCATCAACAGCCTTATAGTGCTGGTCGAGTGCAGTTGTGCGGGTCGCAACCGCACTCCAACTGTACTCCTACCACAACCGGGACTTGATGCTTAAAGAAGAGTTAAAATGCAGGTACAGTACGGGTCATCCAACTGCACTACACCCGCATTGTTGCCAAATCCAGAGAAGCTATTTTGCACCTGACATTAAAGTGTGGTTACAGTGCGGGTCATCCAATCGCACTCCACCCGCACTGTTGCCAAATCTAGAGAAGCTATTTTACACCTGACATTAAAATGCAGATGATTCAAATGCACTCCACCCGCACTCCGAGATGGAACCGAGAAGTGGAAATCACACCTGACGTTAAAGTGCGGGTCAAGTATGGGTCATTCAACCGCACTCCACCCACACTGTAGCACAATCCAGAGAGCTGAATCTGCACCTGCTCATTATAGTGCGGGTAAAGTGCGGGTAATCCAACCGAACTCCACCTGTACTCCATGCGCGCCAGATCTCATTTTGAAGCTTAAGTGACCTATTTTTGTATGTAATATAAATAAAATGTTATAGATTTCATTTTAAAAAGCTTTTACTTAGTTCCTAAGACAACCTAGATCTAGAAACACTCTCTCTCACTCTCACTTACATTCTCTACTCAACATCAAGGAAGATAGGAGATTGAAGCAACTTCAAGGAAGGAGATGATCTCCAAGGGTTCTTCCTTTTTCCTTTCTCTTGTTTTCCTAGTTGTAATGAGTAACGAAATCCCCTCTAAGGAGTTGATAGAGTAGTTAGTTGAATATTGGGCTTGTACATAAACTTGGTTCTATATATATTCATGTCTACCTTTCATTGTTCTATTCTTGTTCTTTAATGGTTTTCATGGATTATTTTTTTAGACACATCATCTTAGCAAGTTCTCCTTGGTTAATGTATGAGCATTGCATCTAGATATACATGATGTTTAGTTTTATCTTGCTCGAATGAATAAACGGAACGTCAAGAACTCCAATTCTTAAACCAAGGTCTCAATCTAACCTCGAACGGGTTTTTGGCACTATACATCCTAGGTCAGTACTTGTGAAAGAATTAGAAGTCAACACTATACATCCTAGGTTTGCTAATTTGTAATTGGTTGAATCTTTGATAGGTAGATGAGCTTAATTTCCAGAATCCGCATGAACAACCAACACTATACATCCTACATCCTAGGTTGGTGGTATACAACGGATTAGTGTTGGCTATGTATCACTAGCAAGAGGTCAACCTAGGGTGTATAGCGAAAACCCCCTATTAGTAATTAATCCCTCTTAAGCAACCAACAGTGGCTAGTTGCTCAATTGGGATTCTAACCATGAAGCTCATCTATCTAACTATGGCTCAACCTATTTTTAACATAGCCATCCTAGGGTGTATAGTGATGGCTTCCAATTCCCTCACAAGCGGCTACCCTAGGGTGTATAGTGAAGGCCACCCGTTTAAGATCGGATGAGGCTCGAGGTTATTCAATCGGATTTTACTCGAAGGTTAGTTCTCGTAAAATCGCTAAAGTAGCCAGCCTGGGGTGTATAGTGAAGGCTTCTAATCCTCTCTCAAATGCCGACCTAGGGTGTATAGTGTCGGACACAAGTTCGAGGTTAGATTAAGAATGCGGTTGTAGAGCTGGGATTCCGAAAATCCCATCCATTCAATAAGTAATAAAGATTCCAAATTAACATGCTAAGAGCGTGTATCCCAACAAATCAATAAGAAAATCATTCAAAGCAAAGAATAAAACATAGAGTTAAATATGTATATAAAACATAGAGTTTATTTACAAGCCCAATATCCATCAAACAAATAACATCAACCCCATAGTGGGGGATTTAACTACTCATGTTCTTACAAACAAATACAAAACTAAGAGAAGAGATTGAGAGAAAACCCTTGAAGAGTGTCTTTTTCCTTGAAGCCTTGATCCAATCCTCAAAGTTGCCTTTAGGTTGAGTAAAGATGGTTTGGATGATAGAGAGGGTGTTTTAAGAGCTAAGTTACACTAAGACCTAAGTGTTGTGGGGTGTGGAGGATTTGTTGGTCGAATGGCATAAGGTTTTATTTATAGGGGATACAAAATTAGGTCACTTAATTGAAAACAGAAGTTGGAGTGCGGGTGTGGAGCACGGTTGAATAACCCGTACTTTAACATCAAGTGCAAATTCCACTTCTCTATTCCAACTTGGAGTGTGGGTGGAGTGCAGTTTCTATAAATAGTCATTTTCTGAATGGCATCCAACAAGAGCATATTGATGGTTACTTTGGAAAGGAGGTTATAGATATCCTGATGTGATTTCTCCATTTTAGAATTCTTCAACCTTCCGGGAAATGGTATCGGTGGCACATAAGGGTTTGGTGACTTATGGAGTTGTGGTGTTGGTTCAGGATTTGCTACCTCAACATCGTCTTCTTTTTCCAACTCCTTTTCACCTTCTTCTTTTGTGTGCATAGCCTCATTTTCGTCTGCCGCATCCTTTTTGTTGCTATTTCCCAAAACTCCTCCACTTCGAAGGACCGCCATTGCTCTAGCTTACTCAGGTTGGCTCGGGAATCTTCCTTTTTCTATCTCTTGCAACAATTCTACCAACTGCCCAATCTAAGATTCAATCCTATGAATGGAAGTATCCATCTCACTTGATTGTCTGTCATTCTCCCACATGTATGTTTCCTAATTTCATATATGAGTTTGTTGAAACGACTGGGCCTCTTGTGAATCTTGTGTAGATGACTGCATGACTCTTCCTATTATTTCCCCAAGTAATTCCCCGTCGAGCTAACTGGAATCAATGTTCTAACAACCCCCATCCGGAGTCTGTGACGCTTGTATAATTCCCACTGTTCCTTGTTCAGATGACAGGGCCTCCTCATTTCCTTGTAAATAGTCCCTCAGAAGATCCGCAAGTTGTTCTTAGGCTGAAAAATTTCCAACCTCATTGCAGCCCTCTTGGAAATCTTGATTATTCCCCCATTCAATACTAAATGGGTCAATGACTGGTCTATCCCTAGGCCTCAAATCTTGCATAAAAGAATCCATGAAAATGAAGTACTGAGAAGCAAAAACTACCCAACATAATCACTCGAATTCAATCAAGCCAAAAGTATTTTTGAAATATATAACAAAAATTAAAATGCTACTAAACACAAATACTACTCAAATAAAAACTAATCAAGGATAAACTTGTCAACCCCTGACAACGACACCATTTTGTCCAAGCCTTTTTGTGAGTATGTAAATCCACTTGTCAAAAACAATTTACAAAACCTCAAAAAGCCCTAAATGATATGAAAGAACAAGTATGGCCACTACAAGAAAAAAGGCCTATTGTGAAGCTTTTTTTTAGTCTATTGGGACAAAAAAAATTCCTCCCTAAAGGTCACATTGGACAAAAACTGTCCCAATAAACATTGTGTTGGGATGAAATAAATATTCATCCCAATAGAATGTCTATTGGAACAAATTTTATCTAATGTGGTAAGACCTTTAGGGACGAACTTTTTTCGTCTCAATAGGAGGTCTATTGGGACAAAATAAATTCCGTCCCAATAAACGTCCTATTGGGATGAATAAAGTTCGTCCCTAAAGGTCTTACCACATTAGATAAAATTTGTTCCAATAGACATTCTATTGGGATGAATATTTATTTCATCCCAACACAATGTTTATTGGGACAGTTTTTGTCCAATGCGACCTTTAGGGAGGAATTGTTTTTGTCCCAATAGACTGCATATTGGGATGAATTTTTTTTGTCCCAATAGACTGCCTATTGGGATGAATTTATTTCGTCCCAATAGTTTTTCTTTTTATTTAAAATTATAATAATTAATTAATTTTGTTGACCTTTAGGGACGAATTTTTTTTGTCCCAATAGGAGATCTATTGGGACGAAATACATAATTCATCCCAATAGACCGCCTATTGGGACAAATTTCTTTTTATTGGGACGAAAGAAATTATAATAATTAATTAATTTTGTTGACCTTTAAGGATGAATTGTTTTCGTCCCAATAGACTTCCTATTGGGACAAATTTATTTCGTCCCAATAGGTTTTCTTTTTATTTAAAAGGGGTTTTTACAATTTGGTCCCAATCAAATTGGGAAAAGACACTTTTTACTTGCTAATTGATTTTTCAACAAATTGGTCCTAATATAATTCAAAATACAACAAATTGGTCCTAAGGTTAGAAAAATATTAGGACTAATTTGTTGTATTTTGATTATATTAGGATCAATTTGTTGTATTTTAGGACCAATTTGTTGAAAAATCAATTAGTAAGTAAAACAGTGTCTTTTTCCAATTAGATTGGGACCAAATTGTAAAAACCCCTATTTAAAATTATAATAATTAATTAATTTTGTTGAACTTTAGAGAAAAATTTGTTTCGTACGTCCCAATAGGAGGTCTATTGGGACGAAATATATAATTCGTCCCAGTAGACTGCCTATTGTGACTAAATTTATTTCGTCCCAATATGTTTTCTTTTTATTTAAAATTATAATAATTAATTACTGTTGTTGAAAATTCTTGATTTTTTTTTTGAAGTTTTTTTCCTTAAAGATAGATTAATAATTAAATTACCATATAAATTAGAAAATGATGTAATATGGATCATTTTGTTCATCCAAAGTAGTTCTCTATTGAGATGAATTTTGTTTTTGCCCAATAAGTTCTTCATAAGAATCAATAAATATTAGTCTTAAGAGGTGTTCTATTATTTAAAAAAAAAAAAACAAAAGGACCGAACTGTCAGAACTGGAACCAAAACCACTGGTTCTGAATCGAAAACCGAAACCGCTGGTTTCAAATCAAAAATCGGACCCGCTGGTTTCAAATCTGGAATCGGAATCGGGGTCATGTCTAATTCCGAGTATGACTAGCGATTGACTCTTTGATTTGACAATATATTATTTTAACAAAATAGTTTAATTAAATGTTATAATAATATTTTTTTTTTAATATCAATTTGTTTATCATATAAAAATAAAATTTAAATTAGTGGAATCATTTATAAATAAAATTTTGATTAAAAAAAAATCAATAAAAATTTAATAACAAGTAGAGGTTATATATGAAAATTATGCTTTTATTATCACATGCAAAGCAATAGCACGGTGGATAAGGCATTCTCTCCTGCCAGGTTCGATGCCCTATAATCACAACAATTAAAATTGTGTAGTGGGTGGATCGGGGGCGTGGGTGCTGGTGCCTGGTGCGTGGTGGGTGGGTACGGTCTCATTTGAAGGCAAAAAAACCATTTAATTTTAAAAAAAAAATATTCGTCCCTAAAGGATATCTAAAAGGACGAAAATTTATCTAATGGGATGCAATATTTCGTCCTTACAGATTGTCAAAGGTGATGAAAAAAATCGTCCCTATAGGATATCTACTGGGACCAAATATTTCGTCCTTACAATTTGTCAAAGGGGACGAACAAAAATCGTCCCTACAAGTAGTCAACTGGGACGAACAAAAATCGTCCCTATACAAAGTTTTAAGGGACGAATTTCAATTTTTGTCCCGAAGAACCTATTGCGACCCACTTGAGGTGACGTATTTTGGACGAATTTTATTCGTCCCTATAGACCTATTGGGACGATTTTTGGGCTATTGGGACGAAGAAAAAAAATGTCACAATAGCCCATTTTTTTGTAGTGGGCGGTAAGTGGGGTATCGTCCACAAGGATCATATTAAGCTAGAACTAATTTGGAACTTAAGTAATATTAATGCAATAAAGGTAAATGGTTTATGTTGTGAAAATGTGAATGAGCAAACATTATAAGATTACACTAGAAAAGTAACTAAAAATAGAATGCAAATGGGATGTAGATAGATATGATGGAAACTAAGGAATTGACGGACTAGTAAGCTAATATTGGGCAATTGCATACAACACAAAAATACACTCATTTTAAAAACCGTAGCCAACCTAGGATGTATAAAGTTGGCTCTCTATCTCTAGCAAGGGGCTAACCTAAGATGTATTGAATTAGCCCCCTACTAGCGATTGATCATTCCCGAGCAACCAACCTAGGGTATATAAAGTTAGTTGCTCATTTCGGATCCTTACCATGAATGCTCGCTATCTAAAAAGGGCTCTACCAAAGACGAAGGTAGCCAACCTATGGAGTATAGAGGAGGCTTCTAATCCTCTCACAAGAGTCGTCCTAGGGTGTATAGTGACAAACTCCATTGAGGTTAGGTGAAGAACGTGGTCATTAAGCCGAGATTCCAGAAATCCCATCTATTAGCATAAGCAATAAACAACCTAATAGAGTGTATATCAAGTTGTCTATACACATAGAATCCAAAGAGAAACTTTGCAAAAAGAGTGTATCAAAGACAAGTAAATCAATGAAAACATTCATACTCATGAATAGAACTAAGAAAGATAAAAATATAAATGAAATAGTGTTTATATACAAAAACCCAACATGAAAACGAACTGATCCATCAATCCCTTCTAGGGGATTTAGCTACTCATTACAATAATGAAAATAAGAGAAAGGATAGAGAAATAACCCATAGATATCATCTCTTTCCTTCAAGTTCCCTTTAAGATTAGTAGATAAGAAATGAAATGAAAAGAAATGTATTCTTAGATTTAGATTACAATTTCTGAGTTTTTCTAAGTGTAAATGCTCTCTCAAAACGAATACAACACTTTCTATTTAAACTCTCTACAAAATAGGTTACAAAACTGTTGTAAAACGACACTGGATAGTGTTGGAGTACGGGTGAGAGTGCGGTTCAGGGTCCCGCACTCACCCGCACATTAGTGAATCCTGTATTTCCAGCTTTCTGGAAAGGGATAGAGTGCGGGTGAGAGTGCGGTTTGATGACCCGCACTCACCCATACTTTATCAAGTCTTCAACTGTCAGGTCTCGAATCTGGGCAAGAGTACGAGTAAGAATGTTGGTGGCTAACCCGCACTCACCTGCACTTTATCCTTCCTTCAGATGTCTGGTCCTGGGTTTTGGTTATAGTGCGGTTGGGACCCATATTGACTCACACTATTGATGGCTTTATTGCCATTTGTCTAACTTTTTGCTCCTTTTGTTCCCCTTTTTGTCCGAAAGTCCTGCGATACGCTCTAAGCACTAGAAATGGATAAACGCCTGTAATTATGAACGTAGAGCTCATAAGTGATACTAAAACGCAAGTAAATGACATAAAGGATATGGATTTGACGGCCTAAATGTACAACATATTTGGTGCGATCAGCCACTTGTTTAGAACTTGAAGTAGATGGCAAGGATGCCTTGACTAGTGATCCCAAAGAAGGAATAGATGAAGAAGTAGCTAAAGAGGTAATTAGTGTAGCTACTCAATGGAATATGGCTCATATAACATCAAGTGACCATAGTGAAGGTCTTGATGAGAAAAATTACTCCATTAGTGAGATGGAAAGTATAGGAGATGACTTTGGTGATGAGAATTCGTCATGTCACTCCACAAATGTGTTAGGATTATGCTCAATAGCAAGAGTGTAATAATGTATTTGATAATCTTTTCATATCAATAAAGTGATTTCTTGTTTAACAAATCTTATAGCATTTATAGTTTAATTACTATAATTGTTAAAAGAAAATAATCATAAGGTCAAAGACTATCAGAAATGAAGAATTGTTCGTACATATGGATATGTATGAGGTAGACACAATTCTTTAGTTAGTCTTGAATAATGTTCACAACTTAAGATAAAGGTTGGGCAACTTTACCTTGTTAAAGTTGTAGATTCTTTTGCTAGCATTTGAGTAAGATCAAATGTGCTATGATGAGTTTAAAATCATCAAAGTGTCTTTGAGTAAAAGAATCTAGTGCACTAGGTGCATTGAATAGGATCATAGTGACATACTTTATCTAGAATCGTCAGTGGATAAAAGTTTTCATTATGAGGACAATCGGAGAGTCTATCTTAATCCATAGATAAATGATGGACTTATGGTTACAAGTGTTATCATTTGAGCTATCAATGAGTACGATTATATAACATAGTCTATCTTCGATAGTTTGGTGGTATTCATTTGTTAATCGATAGAGGACTTCATTTATAGATATGGACATCGTGGCTCCATTTATTAAATGTGAGTAGAATGTTATCATATGAATATTTTGAGGTATTGGATATTGAATCTTAATGTTAAGTTTTCGATAGTGTCTATTGAAACATGGCTTCTAGACAAGTCAAAATATCCAAGTTCAAAATGTGGTCATATGAATAAATATGGTAACCAGGAGAGCTATAGGCGGTCTATGAGCTCTTGGCGATTAGTGATATTTATCATGAGGATACACTATCTCCAATAAGGTTGTCTAGGGTACAAATGAGAAATATTTAGTTATTCTATCTTTATTTTAGAGTTCAATTTTAGTTCTTTAGTGGAATGAATTAAAATTAATAGATCGAACCTAAGTGAATCTGTAAGTGCCTCTAAGTTGATTGGCTCATTAATGAGAAGATTTTCGCCGTTAGAAAACCGTCCGTCAAAACAATTTGTAAAACCTCACAAGTCCTAATTGGTTTTTAAAACACAGGTGTAGTGGTAAGTGGGGTGTTGTCCACAGGGAAACAGGGTTAGTAAAAACTATCTATTGCTAGAATAACATTCATGTAATTAATGATACAAAAATGAAGATGTTGTAAAATGTGACTTAACACAATAATATATCTAAACAAACAACAACCTAGATGGTGATAAATTGTATGGGAGATATAGATATGAAGGACACTAAGGAGTTAACAGATTCGAAAGTAAATACTGGGCAATGCAACAAATTAGTAATTAAGCACGTCTATTCAAAGTTAACCGACCTAGGATGTATAAAGCCGGTTATTTATCCCTATTAAGTGATCAACCTAGGATGTATAGAGAAGACCACCTATTAGCGACTAATCCGTTGAAAACCACCAACCTAGGATGTATAGTGTTGGTTGTTCATACGGATTCTGGAAATTAAGCTCATCTATCTATCAAAGACTTAACCGATTACAAAATAGCTAACTTGGGATGTATAGTGTTGAATTCTAATCCTCTCACAAGTACCGACCTAAGATGTATAGTGCCAAAAACCAGTTTGAGGTTAGATTAATACCGCGGTTTAAGATTCGGAGTTCATGACGTTCTGTCTATTCATTCGAGCATGGAACAACTAAATAGAATGTATATCTAGATGTAATACTCATACATAATCCAAAGAGATCTTGCTAAAAGGATGTATCTAAACAAGAAATCAATGTTAACCATTCACAACAAGAATAGAACAATGAAAGATAGACATGAATATATATAGAACCAAGTTTATGTACAAGCCCAATATCTAACTAACTACTCCATCAACCCCTTAGAGGGGATTTAGCTACTCATTACAACTAGGAAAATAAGAGAAAGGAAAGAGAAAAAACCCTTGGAGAACATCTCCTTCCTTAAAATTGCTTCAATCTCCTACTTTTCTTGAAGTTGAGTAGAGAATGTAAGTGAGAGTGAGAGAGAGATTCTAGATCTAAGTTGTGTAAAAGAAACTAAGTAAAAGCCTTCTAAAATGAATTCTATAACATTCTATTTATATTACATACAAAAATAGGTCACTTAAGCTTCAAAATGAGATCTGGCGCGCGTGGAGTGCGGGTGGAGTGAGGTTGGATTACCCACACTTTACCCGCATTATAATGATCAGGTGCAGATTCAGCTCTCTGGATTGGACTATAATGCGGGTGGAGTGCGGTTGAATGACCCGCACATGACCCGTACTTTAACATCAGGTGTGATTTCTACTTCTCGGTTTCAGCTTGGAGTGCGGGTGGAGTGCAGTTGAATTACCCGCATTTGACCCGCACTTTAATGTCAGGTGTGAATCAGCTTATCTGGTTTTGCTTGTAGTGCGGGCAGAGTGCGGTTGGATAACCCGCACTATACCCGCACTTTAACTCTTCTTCAAGCATCAGGTCCCGGCTGTGGTAGAAGTGTGGTTGGAGTACGGTTACGACCTGCACTGTAGAGCTGCTCATGATCATTTGCCTTTCCTTTTTCCATTTTTCTGCCGGAATCACCATAACATGCTTCCAAACCCATCATTACACCATTTCCTACAATTACGCAAATAACAACCATTAGAGACGCCAAAACACACGAAAACAGAACACAGGATACTGATTTGAGGTCCTAAATATACTACATATTTGGGACAATCACTCATTTCGTGGACAAACCACATTTTGGGGTTTGAATTGTAAGGGTAGTTTAGGTGATTGAGGATCAAGCTCAAAGGGCCTTTTCACGACCTCAAGTTGATAAGCACCAAAGGTAAAATTCTAAGTGCTTACTTGCTTTGAAGAGATAGTTGCACACACTCACAACTCATGCATTTGTTTATGTAAGATCTTAGATTTGTGTTGGCTTGATCCTATTGTAAAACTCTCTATATTTGTAATAATTATTGCTTAGATGATTCTTGGTGAAAAGAAGCTTCAAAGGTGAAGAAGCATCATTTTGTGCAAATATCGTCTTGAAGGGGAACATTGCGTTCTTAGATGCTAAGGTATTAGGATTTTTTTTCCTCTTTTAAGGCGTAAGCGCACACACACACAATTCAAACATGTGTGTCTCTTTATTGTTGTGCAAACATTTGGTATAACACATTCACACACATTTAAGTATACACATGCATTGGTCTCATATTGACAAACATTGTAGAATTGCATGTTTTATCACTATCGCGTAGATATGGCATATTTGTGCAACTTTGTGTTTATATGTTTGTGTTTCTTGTATTTTAGGCTTGAAAATGATCTCATATGATTCCTTATTGAGTTCTAGTCATTTCAGTTACTCATTCATTAAGTTTCGAGTCTAAATGATGTAGCTACGCAACTTTGTGTTCTCATTTGTTGAGTTGTCTTTGTCGTCGTTTTCCGAGATGAATTCTCAACTTTTTTGCAAAGTTTTGTAATCTTTGTTGTGCATGATGGATTCATGGTTTGTAATCTGAAAAAGGATTCAAATTCAGAGTTCGGATTCCCGAATACGACTGAAGAACGCGAGCGTAGCGCGAGAGGAGCAAGCATGGCTAATGGCCAAGCTTGGAGGCCACATGTGCCACACGGCCAGAGCACCTCTCTGCCCACGTGTGGCACACACGCCCCACACATGGTGCTTATATGGCAGGCCATGATTGGCTCTTCATTTCCCTCTCTTTCATTTCTTTTAAATTCCTCCATTCCCTTCCATTCATTCTAAGAAAAAATATTGAAAGAAAAAAGAGTGCATAATTTCTTCATGAATTTTTTATTTCTTATTTTGATCATAACTCTCTTATAAAAACTCAAAATTCAGTGATCCAAAAACCAAAATTGTTGGTCTTGAAAAGAGATACAAACACCAAGCATTTTTGGAGTCATTTGAGTTCATGGTGTTTTACAGTGAGCTGATTTCAGTTCGTGACTCAACTTTTGTATGTGAAACTTCTTCTCACTTCATCTTTTGATCATCTCTTTTAATCTTCCTAATTGATAGATGATATGTGTTTAGAGTTTTTTTAGATCATATTATAGGGCTGGTTGATCTATTGATTGTTGAGTTTTAGCCTTGCGATCTCAATTGAACATATTTAGCTAAACTTGACTAATCTTAAAATTGATTCTAGAAATGTTGTACATGATGTGCCTCATGTTATTTTCTAGGTTTAATTTCATCATCTAAGAACTAAGATTTTTGTGTAATATATTGAATATTCATATCTTGTTCTTATTGATTCACATGTCTTGATTTCTAGATACATTTGTGATTGTTTGTTGACAGCATATTCTAGATTATCATTGAACATGTTCATAGAGCTTGATTGATCCTATTGCTTTATTTGATTGTGCTTGCATCATTTTCATCACTTAGATTATTGCCTTGGGGAAAGGTCGAAGTCTCTTTCAAAGTGAGTGAAGCTTTGATTAGAACAAGAAGACTTGACTAGGACATGTGGTCCGGATAGTCATGCAAAAGTCTTAGCTAGGAGTGTGATACTCCGGATGGTTGAGCTAGGGAAGCTTGACTAGGATCCTTGTGATCTAAATATCTACGCAAGGAAATCTTCCTAGAGGCTTGAAAGTCTTGGATAGGGAGCTGCTCTCTAGAGGTGTAGAACACACCTTGGATAGGGAGTAGGCTAGGTGGTTCATTAGGCCCGAGGGTAGACAATGAGTTGATAGCTTAGGGTGGATATCATGTGTAAGTCCTTTTCATATAGTGGATTGCTTTGCCGGTGGTTATGGTATCAGTCCGTGGACGTTTCCTCTTAGGAGGTTTTACCTCGTAAAAAAAATGTGTCAAGTTTTGTTTTTATGTTTCCATTATCTTCCATATATTGTAATGATTGCATCACTTGTGTATTGATTTCCACATGTGTTGATTATAGCAAATCATTTGATAAAGACACGTCAAGTGTGCATTTCATTATTGTATTCTGTAAAATTTGAATTTGGAAGAAATTGGGCCTATACCTATTCACCCCCCCTCCTCCTAGGTATAATATACACTATATTGTTTAAGGGAATTTCATTTGGTATCAGAATAGGTGTCTAGAAGTAATTAGATAGATCCTTTTATAGTGTTTTGTATTTGTTGTATTTTTTGAGCTGTGGGTGATTTGATGCCGGAAGGCACCTTTAGTGCTAGACCTCCTCTCTTGGATAGTGGTAACTACACCTTTTGGAGAAATACAATGAAAGCCTACATTAGAGCTATCAATGGTAAATCATGGATGAGTATGAGTGATGTTGTAAAGGAGGAGGAGTCCTTGGATGATCTAGAATCTATTAGCAACCACATTGCTCATGTGGCTATATATGAAGGAAGATTTGAGAATATTAGTGAATACTCCTCAAGTAACGGGGAAAGTGAAAACTCTTCAAGCAGTGAAGATAGTGGAATCTCCTCCTATAATGAAGAGTTAGAAGCCTCCTCAAATCAAGATTTTATAAGCTTAAATGACAAGAGCCTTCAACTTACTAGTGAAAAAATCAAGAAGAATGAAGAGAACAACAAGTTGAAGTTGATCAATGGTAATTTGGTAGTGATAATCAAAGTCTTTGTTAATAAGAAGCTAGAGAATCATGGTCTAGGCTCAAAAGATTCAAATGAACTTGAAGACAAGATCCTAAGTCTAGAAATGAACCTCAAGGATAGCAATGACAGACTTAGCATCTTGAAGCAAGAAATTGAGCAAAAGGATAGTTCTTTTGTTTGTGCTAGGAAGCTTGAGAATGTGCCTAAAGTCAAACTTAGTGAGCACCAAAAACAAGAGAAGAAGTATGAAGAATGGCTTAAGAAATCTCGTGAAGATGTTAGGAAAAATGATGATATCTTAGAGAAATATGTCATTAAGAATAGGGTGGTTAGTAATAAACTTGATGAGGCAAGTAGGGTGATTAACAAGATGTCATCTAGTTCAAACAAGGTAGAAACCCTCATTAGAAGTGGTAAGCATCCATGTGACAAAAGAGGTTTGGGTTATATCAATGAGAAGGAAACTCATTCATCTAACAAATCTATTTTTGTCAAAGCAATTGTTGAAACAAATTTAGGTACTTTCTCTCAAGGTAAAGCGATGAAAGCTACCAGAGGTGCCACTACATCTGCAAGGAACTCAAATGGAAAATCTTAACAAGATCAAAGTCAAAGAGTATCAACCTTAAATGCAAGAGGTGAAGCATCAAGGGTTGCACTTCAAAGAAGTAAAAATGTGAGAGGACCAAATGGAAATTCTCAACAAGATCTTAAGGGTTGAATGATCCTAGGCAATCATCCATGTATGGATATAGAACAAGATCTAGGAAGACCTTGGAAAAGCATGTTGATAAGGAACTTGTTGATAACTTGCTTGTTAAATCTTGTGTTGTGCCTCACTCTACTATGCATAAGAAAATTGATAATGCTTTGTTTGATATATTTGAGAATGTGACTAACAAGGTCAAGGTGCATGTTAAAAAGTCAAACATTGAGTTAAATCATGATATTGGTAAGAGTGAGAGGCATGTTGTGAAGAGTGTGTGGGTTAGAAAAGACACACCTAAATGTCTAGTTGCACAATATGCTCTAAGTGCCAATAATCTTGTAAAGGAACATACTAGGAAAGCTTGGATTAAAAAGCATGATGTGAAAAACGTTCCTAGTCATTCTTCTAAACATGTTTCTAATGATAACTCTTTGAATGTTGTGCATGATATTGATAATCATGTGAAGAAGGATGTCAATAATATTTTGTTGAAAAAGAGTGTTTCACATCATCATACTCATAGTCTTGATGAAATATTTGTGTGTGGCAATAATGATGTGTTTAACATGAGTGATATCTTTATAAAGAAGATAGTTGATTATTTATCTTCTAGATACACTATTGCCATGAGAAATGATCATGATGGTTTATGTGTTGGTTCACCTAAGACCAATGTGGTTAAAGGTGAGTGCTCTCATTCTTAATTGAGTAGCACATATGAGAATATTTTTGTTCTTGTTTGGTAAGAGTTCTAAGTCTTATGCTTGACTACGCTATTTGTAATGTGCTAAGTCTAGTATTCAAACTTGGTGTCTCTAGTCAATAAATGAACTTAATATTCTCATAATCACTATGATAGTTAAAATTTGTTGATTAACTTTTAAGAAGTTGAATTTTGAAATCTGTTTGGTGAAATTTTTTGTTAAGACTTTTGGAGAAAGTCATTTTTTTGTTGTTTCTTCTCTTATCAAATTTATGCCTCTCCCGAGGGGTAATTCCCCAAAATAAAAGCAAAGCTTGCACTCGACTGGATCGCCATAAATTTATTGAGTTGAACTGCATAGTCTTTAGTCTCTTGGAATCGACACGCCTATAGCTTGTTGTCATGAGGACAAACAAGCCAAGAGGACTCATAAAAAGGGTGAAGGCCTTGCATTTGATGAAAATAGCTTGCGAAGGTATCTTTATATCATATTGCTTGCTTACTTGAATTTTCATCTCTCAACTCATTGTGTTATACCACTTCATGAAGCATCTCATATTAGAGAACTAGTATATTGTTCTTATGGTTCTCATTGACATTGGCTCTTTTAAGATCTTTGGGTGGTAATTGTTCACATTGATCTTAATCATGATGTGTGTTGTTGTAAGCATGTCCCGCACAAAGCATATATATATTAGGTATCATTTTATTAGAGACCTAGTTGAACATTCAATTGTTACTCTAGAGCATATGCCTAATAAAAATCAACTTGCGGACTTGTTCACAAAGTCCTTGGACAAAGAGAGGTTTAAAACTCTTAGAATGTCCATTGGCATGATTTGTGTTGATTAGTGTCTTTGTGTGATTGATGAGTGGCTTGATGAGCAAAACTTAATTAAAATATCAATATCTTTGAGAGCCTCTCACTTGAGAAAGTAATGATCTTAAACAAGTATCTTTTATTGTTTTTAGATCAAGCACTTAAGCTTGAAAATCTTATTTTTTGAAAAGTGCACAAACGCTTCTCTTTTATGTTTTAGTTTTTGAGTATATGTGGTTGAAAGTATGTAGATTATGGATGCATTTAAAAGCCTAATTCTTAGTACATGATAGATGACGTATGGTATGTATCCATTTTGCTTTGGCTCTATATAGAATTCAACGAGCACCCTCATGGAAAGGGCTACACACGTTGGTTGTGTAGCCTCCTAATGTAAGAAAGGGCTACGCCATTATGATGATTGAAAGCCGTCATGAGGTGTATATGTTTATGTTAGAAAAATCAAAGAAGTGTTGAAAAGATTCATTAAAAAAAAAATTCTTTGATTCTAAGCCTAAAAGAAATTAAAAATAAAAGACTTGTTAGTGTATAGTTGAGAATTGTGAAATGCTCGAATTGTCAAATAGAAATGAGTAAACGAGCCACATGCACACACACGGTCACATGTTGAAATCTATTCTTTTAAAGCAAAAAACCCGGATGAATATTGGTTTGACCTCTCCAAACAGGCGTAGGCTTATCGACAAATGTCTCTTCTATTACGAAGACCACCCGGTCGCGAAGCTTACCCAGGAGATGTTTTTTATTTGCATTCACAACTTTTGGAATGAGTCGCTAAATTAAGTTCTCAGTTAGGTGAAGGAAGTATGACCGCTTTACCAATAGTTGAAACCCAATCAGGAGATGTTTCGACGTATATTCCTACTAATGTAATTTCCATTACAGATGGACAAATATTCTTATCCGCGGATCTATTCAATGCTGGAATTAGACCTGCTATTAACGTGGGTATTTATGTTTTGGAAACGCTTTAGTTGGATAGGTGTGAAAATTGTTTGCATGTTAATATCACAATTACTCCTACTATATATGTGAGAAGCATTCACACACACATATATTTTGCTTATGTGCTTGATTCATTAGCAATGTGAGAATATTTTTTAGAGATAAATGAAAATCTATGATTCTCTTTTGGACTTTGAAAAGTGACAAAATATTTTCTCTTATTATTTGAATGTGTGATTGTGTGAGTCCCTTGTGAACAAATCTACTTGGTGATAATAAGTGGAGCATATTTTAAGAGGGAGCTTTAGTTTATTCAACTTTGCTTTCTATACGATTTGTTTGCTTAATATCTCATTCTTTATCTTTTATGTCCTTTATCTATTCCTTGACAAAAAAGGGGAGAAATTGTATACCTCACCATGTTTGATATGGGGGAATCCATGTTTGATATAGGGGAATCCATGTTTGATATAGGGGAGAAAAATGTATACCTCACCATGTGTGGAGATATGTTCCAAATGTGTGAGTTTTGTACCTCTTTATGCTTTAATGAAGACTTTGTCTTAAAGGGGAGAATTCTTATCTTAAAGGGGAAAAAAGAATTCTTGTCTAATTGTGTTAAGGATCTTAGGGAGAGCTTTAATGTGAAAACATTCATTTACTTGAGATAATGCATTTTGGTTTGGGATTATGGAGTTTTTATTTGTTTTTGGTAAAATATCTCACCATTCTTCTTTAGAAGAAGATCTCTTATTGGTTTACTTCTTTCTCACAGGTACTTTGAAGTTCGAAGAAGGGATTCTTGAAGACTCAAGAAGACTTGAAGACCTTTTAGTCTAGGGATCTATTTGTAATGTGAGGATGAGAGAATGCTATCAACCTTGAGTTTATTGGAGTGAAAATTGTTTGGTAAGGATGAGGTTTTGCCATGAAATAGCCAAAGGGGGAGATTGTAAGATCTTAGATTTGTGTTGGCTTGATTCCATTGCAAAACTCTCTATATTTGTAATACTTTTTTCTTAGGTGATTCTTAGTGAAAAGAAGATTCAAAGGTGAAAAAGCAACATCTTATGCAAATATTGTCTTCAAGGGGAACATCGCATTCTTGGATGCTAAGGTATCAAGATTCTTCTTCCTCTTTCAAGGCGTAAGTGCACACACACACAATTCATACATGTCTATCCCTGCATACTTGTGTGACTTTATGTTCATATGTTTGTGTTTCTTGTATTTTAGACTTGAAAATGATCTCATATGATTTCTTATTGAGTCCCGGTCATTTCGGTTATTCATTCATTAAGTTTCGAGTCCAAACGATGTAGCTACACTACTTTATGTTCTAATTCGTTGAGTTGTCTTCGTCGACATTTTCTGAGATGAATTCTCAACCTTTTCGTAAAGTTTTGTAGTCTCCATTGTGCATGAGGGATTCAAGGTTTGTAATATGAAAAAAAATTTGAATTCGGAGTTTGGATTCCAGAATACGACTGAAGAACGCGAGTGGAGTGCGAGAGGAGCAAGCGTGGCCAACGGCCAAGCTTGGAGGCCACATGTGCCACACGGCTAGAGCACCTCTTTGGCCACGTGTGGAAAACACGCCCCACACATGGTGCTGATATGGCAGGCCATGATTGGCTCTTTGTTTCCCTCTCTTTCATCTCTTTTAAATTCCTTCATTCGCTCCCATTCATTCTAAGAAGAAAAATTGAAAAAGAAAGAGGGCATAATTTCTTCATGAATTTTTTATTTCTTATTTTGATCATAACTCTCTCATAAAAACTCAAAATTGAGTGATCCAATGGTCTTGAAAAGAGATACAAACCCCATGCATTTTTAGAGTCATTTAAGGTCGTGGTTTTCGCAGTGAGCTGATTTCAATCCGTGACTTAACTTTTATATGTGAAACTTCTTCTTCTCACTTCATCTTTTGATCACCTCTTTTAATCTTCCTAATTGATAGATGATATGTGTTTAGAATGTTTTTAGATCATATTCTAGGGGTGGTTGATCTATTGATTGTTGAGTTTTAGCCTTGTGATCTCAATTGAACATATTTAGCTAAACTTGTCTAATCTTGAAATTGATTCTAGAAATGTTGTATATGATGTGCCTCATGTTATTTTCTAGGTTAAATTTCATCATCTAAGAACTAAGATTTTTGTGTGATATATTGAATATTCATATCTTGTTCTTATTGATTCACATGTCTTGATTTCTAGATACATTTGTGATTGTTTGTTGAAAGCATATTCTAGATTATCATTGAACATGTTCATAAAGCTTGATTGATCATCTTGTTTTATTTGATTGTGCTTGCATCATTTGCATCACTTAGATTATTGCATTGTGGAAAGGTTGAAGTCTCTTTCAAAGTGAGTGAAGCTTTGATTAGAGCAAGAAGACTTGACTAGGACATGTGGTCCGGATAGTCATGCAAAAGTCTTAACTAGGAGTGTGATACTCCGGATGGTTGAGCTAGGGAAGCTTGACTAGGATCCTTGTGCATTACTAGCTTTTACATCAAAAGACTTTGTGCACAATTTTGAATAAGGTCCACGCGAGTTTCGATCAAAAGATTGAGAATTCAAAAGTTACCGAACATTCTTCGTTTTCTCTAGAAAGATTATTGTGACTAAGAAAAGAAAATTTTTTTTTTTTTTTTTTGTTATCCATCCTCAAGTACACAATTGAAAGAAAGGGAGCCCACACTCCTAGATGATTCACGTTCGTGACTGGATTGGAAGATCTTGCGGATTACTATAAACGCAACATCAATCATCACGTGGAAAAAGGTACGATATCTTTTTTTATATGTAAATTAATCAAGAGTTAAAGTTCTCTTTTAAAGGAAAAATTTTAAAATATACAAATCTATTTTTTGCTTCTGCCGCATGTATTTTTCCCTTCATAATGGAAATATGGAGAGTATGGATCTTTATGACTGCATAGTCATGTTCGAAAGCTCAAGGATGAAGAACAAGAAAGAAATTAGAAGATTGAAGGAGGAAAATCTAGAACTTACAATCTAAGTTGACCACTTGAGTGAAGAAATGGTGAGATCCATGAAGGATGAAGATAAGCTAAAAGATGAGTTAGCTTTATCTAAGAGGAATGAATAAGGGTTGAAAAGAGAGCTTGAAGAAGCTAAAGCTTCAATGGCTATGATGGTTTCAAGCACTGAAAAGCTTGACCACATGTTGGGAGTTGGAAAAAGGCCAAATGACAAGAGAGGTCTTGGCTACATTGATGACAAGGAAGCTTCCTCCTCAAGCAAGATAACCTTTGTCAAGAGCATGGACTTCAAGCAGTATCCTCCTCCTTAACACCCTAGGAAGAAGATTGACCTAAGAGAATGTTCAAGAAGTGCCCAAATAAAGGTGGTGTAAGGATTCCCATTTGTTGATTAGCTTATTTCTTGGACAAACCACATGTTGGGGTTTAAGTGTAAGAGTAGTTTAGGTGATTGAGATTCAAGCTCAAAGTCCATTTCAAGACCTCAAGAGAACAAGCACTTCAAAGGTAAATTTCTAAGTGCTTACTTGCTTTGAAAAGATGTAGTTGCACAAACTCACAACACATGCATAACTCTTATTCTTGTATGTTATGTGTCTTTATTATGTCTGCATTAATGTTCATTAATCTCTCTTTTTGCATGTTTAATTTGATTGCATCTTGTGTGTTAAATGCCATGTCATGATTAGGCTTAGGATGCATCATTTTTGTAGAGGGTGTTGTACAACCGCCCTTTAGGTGCTGTACAACCGCCTTTCAAGATCTTTACAACCGCCCTACGTAGAGCGGTGTCACTGGTCAATTTAATTGTGGCATGTGAACCGCCCTACAACCGCCATACGTAGAGCGGGTGTAGAGCGACTCTCAAAATCCTGAGAGTAACCGCCCTTGGTTCGCCTGATTTTTGCTCTACACGCAGAGCAGTCATAAAGAACTTGTTCTTCATTTCTAGGTGAACCACATTACAGCCGCCCTACGTAGAGCGGATGTAAGGCGATGAAGGAAAATTTTAGGGAAACTTATCAAAACGATGTCACTTCATTTTGACACCCTATATATATGCCTCTTTTGTTTTAGGTCAGTTTTAAGATTTCCAAAAGCATATTTTTCACTTAGAAAATATTTCAAGAGAAAAATTCACAAGAACTCACCTTTAAACACTCAAAGCTTTTCCTTTGTGCATCAAAGATCATCTTGCATCATCTATGACCATATAGGATGCATCCATACATGGTTTAGCAACATCACATCATGCTTGGTAAGGTTTTAACTATTATCTTACATAACTAGTGCCTTTCTTAACAAGCCGTCTCTTTTATCATTTATATGCTCTTAGAATATATTCTAGATACAAAATAGAGATTGATTATGGTGTATTGATTGAGTGTTGTATTTTGATAGCTTCATAGGATTGCCATAATCTATGTTTAGCTAAGCTTTATGACATGTCATTTAGCTATTGATATCTAGGATTGTATTAATTGTTAATTTATCATCCTAGATAAGCATCTAAGGTTACCTAGCTTTATTTTCTCCTTGAATATCATCATATATTCACATAGACTTTTTATCTCTACATTGAGAACTAAGACTTGTGTTGTGACCGGGATTAGGTTCCGAAAATCACAAGCAATTGGACTAGGTCCACTTTTAAAGGCCTACGGGTAGTGGTAGCGGGATATTGTCCGGCATTAGATCGTCAAACTGGGATTAGGTTGTATACGCTATTGCAATTAGTGGATTTGAGGCTCGTGTGTGGCGCACATAACAGCCCGTGGTTTTTCTCAGTGGTTGGGTTTCTATGTATACTTCAAGTGTTGTTAATATTTCCACACCATATTACAATTGTGGTTTTTATTGACTAGTTGGGGCATTTTCGTGAATATTGACTAAATGCGAAAATTGGTAATAATCGTTTAAAATCTATTCACCCCCCCTCTAGATTAATATTGAACACACTGTTAATTTGTTTCAGGTGGCACCAAAAGGTCAAGCCATATAGCTCAACCAAAAAGGGCTCCTCATGCTAACTCCCTTCAACCTAAAATCCATCAAGGGAAGAGACCAATCTTGCAAGCTCAACTGAGCAAGCAACCTTGTCTTGGTCAACAACAAAGATGGAGAGATCCTATAACACCCTAAATCCGACCCAACGGATCGGGTTGCTATGTGAAACGGAACTTTAAAAAACCTTTATTCAAATATATTCACAATTAGCTTCATTAATAATATATCCACCAAAATACAATACCCAAACCTGATACCATCTAATTCACTAAACTTCCATATTCTAATTGTAAAAACAACATTAAATAAATTGATTTCTTACGGTACGCATACACATGAAATTAAATCCTTTAACGGTACATGTCCAACCATATGCTAATGCAAACCCCATCCATTCTAAATCCATGAACTCAATCTGCAAAATGGTGGTGACGAGAGGTGAGTCGTCAACTCGGTAAATAAATTCATGCATAACATGTAAAATAAATAATCTTTGTAAAATCTATGTGTTCAAAACCTTGCTCATAAAATTTTTAGAAAATATCCCAACAATGTATTACTTAATAAAACCATAATTAGCAATAATACAATTTATGTACTTAAATATCAATAAAACGGTTGAAGCAATACTTAAAATCATATTCATAAATCATAAAACATTTCATAAAATGATATAACAAAAGCTTTAAAGTATAAACGGTATTTTTTTCATAACACGATAAGCATATAGCTTTACAATATAAACAGTAGTCTTTTTATAAAACGGTAAGAATATAGCTTCACAATATAAATGGTAGTCTTTTTATAAAATGGTAAGCAGCTTTACAATATAAACAATATATCACAATTACCCGTGTGATGCAGTCAGTATATCACAATTACCCATGTGATGCAGTCAATAACAATATGTGTGCACACAGAATCTCAACTGAGCTAATACAATAACAATAACTACGAAACAATTAGCCAAAACAGTTTTATACATTCAAGTATAACAAGCATTTTCATATAAATAGTATAGATAACAATAGAAATCTGAATAGAACCTTTTCAGTATAAATAACAGTAGTCCAATTGTATTCATAATATGTAAGTAAGCAATTTAGTTCAAAGACGCTTAATATGAAATACTTACAAAAACAATCTTACTTAAAATCAATGAAACTTTTAACAAAATACGATAGAGTATAAAATTGTAAGGATACTAAAAACAGTAGTTCGATATTTCGAAATATAAATATGCCATAAATGAATTTACTCTCTTGCAATATAAACATTGAAAACACAAATGAGTTTACTACATATATATACATTTTGGAAAACATAACACATCATGGATGGGTTTATTTACCTTAAACACGTACAAATCCGCTCTAGCTTTAGGAATTCAAGAATCACTCAAACCAATCAAATATTACATTTGATTCACTATCATAATTTTATCATCACAGCCATTTAAATCAACATAAGCTTCACATATATTGAACTAAACTTAGAAATCTAATTTCCAGCTAATATGCACAGTTGACCACCCTTTGATCCTCAATTTCTAATTAATTCTCTAGAATTCCAAATATTACGAAATTTGACTACGATGAACTAGACATGTAGGATATACTACAGTAAAATTATAAATTTAATTCATGATCATTTGAATGTAAAAGTATCCATTCTTTTCCCGTTTTTCTCAAATCTGTTCAGCAGAGAATGAGATCCGACCTCTATCCATTCCGAAAATTTTAACAATATTCTTACACATCTAAAAATCACGAAACTTTACAGAATGATATTAGACATATACATATACCTTCATATAATTTTTCATAATTTGTAACGATGATTAACTAACCCAAAACAATATTCCAAAATATGGCTGGTCTAGTAAAAACAGGGGATCTCCAAAAATATCTATATTGGTCTGAAAATCTAATTAAAAACATGTTAAGGATCATGAACTATGAGATGAATATAAATCAATCCTATACATGCTTATTCTCATAAATGATTCATAAAGTCAAACCAACATATCTAAGAAATCCTTGTCAGGAGAACAACTTACCTAGCACCAATATCTTCAAACAACTACTTATACAAGCTTCTGTCCAGCTCTGTTCTGGGAAATAGATCTATCCATAGGAAACTCCAATTTTAATCTCCACTGTCCAGAATCAAGAACTACAAGAGTAGAACATGCTAACCATATTTGAGCTCGATCGGGCCATAACTCAACCTCCGAAATGTCCTCAGAAGAAGTTTGGACAGTGACTCCATAAACTCCGAACACACTCTCTCCTTCTTTCTCTCTTCTTTCTTCACCGATTCACTTTACTTAAAACAATTAGGGTTCCACTGGAAATCCAACTTAAATGGACCGGCTATATAACTGGATTTGGGCTTGGGTTAACTACCAATTTAATTGGGCATGGGCCTTAACATTTAAAATGAAGATAAGCCTAAATACTTTTTTTCTTCTCTTCTAAAATTGGACTGATCTAAGGGGAAAAAACATCATAAACGATCATATGCTGAAAAACCCTTAGATAGTATCCATATATAAAAAAGATAAAAGAGAAGTAAAAAGAGAGAAAAAGCAACAAAGCACAAAGAACTAAGGGGAAAACAACCCCAAATAAAAAGAGGCACGCAGGCCATACAAAAAAGAAAAAGAAAACATCAAGAAAAACGAAAAGACTCCTGACCCATGCAGTCGTTGCCAACTAAAGTAGAATAGAACAATGGGGCAGAGAACCACCAAGAATCACCCTGAAGCTCCAAAGCATGCTTAGAAAGTGTATCTGCAACCTGATTCCCCTCCCTAAAAATATGGGAAACCTGAAAAACCATCTGCGAGATCTGGAAGATGCAGCGCTGCCATGCTTGACGAACTCTCCAAGGAACCATCTCAGAACGAGAAGAAAGAACCTTAATCACTTTCAAGCCAAAGACGATGCCACCCATACTTCCATGCAAACTTAATGGCCAAAGAGGCCGCTAAAAACTCAGCCTCAAACGTAAAAACCTTACCAAGAGGAATAGCAAAGCAACCCTTCACAAAAGCTTTGCAGTTCCGAAAGATATCACCACAACCACCAACCCCCAGAGAGCCCATAGCAGTGTCATCTGTATTCACTTTGATTCAACCAGGAGCTGGAGATGACCAAATCACACTCTTGATCACCGGGGCTTTAGAAGGGCGACCCTGAAGACCGAAACGATTAAGAATCAAAAGGTCGTCCATAGAATTATGCATAAAACCAATATCCAAGCGATTAGCCTCTGAAACTGCACGCCAAACCAAAGAAAGGATGGATCTAAAGTCCACCGACTTTCCTTCAAAGATCCACTGATTACGAGCAGTTTACACCCCCCATATCACTGCAGTGGAAATGGTGCGAAATGTCACCATTTCAAACTCATTTGGTGATATTGTCAGTGGTTTAATAAGTTAAGTTTAAAAGGCACATATTATGGTGAACTACCAAAATTGCCCTTAGATAATCAGTTATGTTATTCTCTTTGTACCTTTATTTCTCCACACTTCCAAAAAAAACGACTCTCTCTCTCTGATTTTTTCTTTCTCTCTCTCTCTCTCTCTCTCTCTCTCGCTCTATCTACAAATAAAAGTTAAAGATTTGTGGTTTCCTCGAGTTTCATCTTCAACTTATAAAATAAGGTAATATTTCTTGAACTTTCTTCTTATAATTTGTTCACATTTTGTAAACTAGCCATTGTGAGAATTTTTAGATCTCCGAGCCTTTTCAACTATCCAAGCATTTTCATGTGTTTCCCGTGCCTTTTCATGTGTTCACTATCCGAGCTTTTTCATGTGTTTCCCGAGCCTTTTCATGTGATTCCCGTGCCTTTTCATGTGATTCCCGTGCCTTTTCATGTGTTTCCCGTGCCTTTTCATATGTTCACTATCCGAGCCTTTTCATGTGTTTCCCGTGCCTTTTCATGTGTTTCCCGTGCCTTTTCATGTGATTCCCGTGCCTTTTCATGTGTTTCCCGTGCCTTTTCACGTGTTTCCCGTGCATTTTCACATGTTTCTAGTGCCTTTTCATGTGATTCGTGCCTTTTCACATGTTTCACGTGCCTTTTCATGTGTGTTGTACCTAACATGTGTTTTTTCTAGTGCCTTTTCATGTGTTTCCGTGCCTTTTTCTGTGTTTCTAGTGCCTTTCATGTGATTCATGCCTTTTCACATGTTTCCCGTGCCTTTTCATGTGATTCCCGTGCCTTTTCACATGTTTCCCGTGCCTTTTCATGTGTTCACTAACATGTGTTTCCTGAGTGCCTTTTCATGTGTTTCCTGCCTTTTCATGTGTTTCCGTGCATGCCATTGTGATTCCGTGCCTTTTCACATGTTTCCGAGTCACCTTTTCATGTGTTTCCCGTGTCTTTTAATGTGTTTCCCGTGCCTTTTCATGTGTTCACTATCCGAGCCTTTTCATGTGTTTCCCGTGCCTTTTCATGTGTTTCCCGTGCCTTTTCATGTGTTTCCCGTGCCTTTTCATGTGATTCCGTGCCTTTTCATGTGTTTCCCGTGCCTTTTCATGCCTTTTCATTCACTATTCGAGCCTTTTGAAGAATTTTTCGAGCCTTTTGAAGAAATTTTTGAGCATTTTCATGTGATTTAATCGAGCCTTTTAAAGAATTCTATGAGCCTTTTCATGTCTTCTCTGAGACTTTTAAATATCCTTAACATAGCCTTTGTAAATGTAATATTTGAAAAAAGTTTGTAGTCCTGAATTTTCATTAATGCTTTGTGATGATTAATTTGACAGCATCATGAATCGGGTTAGAATAGTAATATCTTACAACGGTCGATGGGAGCAGTTACCCGACGGAAGTCAAAGGTTTGTTGGATCGGATAACCAGGGAATGTATGTGTCGAAAGATATGACTTACGAAGAATTGGTGGCGATCGTGCATACCATTGTGAATTATGATGTAAACAAATTCAATGTTGATCTGTCATCAATATCAATTGTTCCTGGCAGTACATGTCGCACATTTATAAGAAATGACAACGATGTGCAGTTTATGCTAGGGGAAGATCGAGTTATCCCTCAAGTATGTGTCAGTGTAACTGAGAGGACAGCTGGAGATGTGATCGGGAATGATATTCCTCCTCTTGAAAATACCCAACAATTAGGATCCTTTAGCGGTAGCAACCAAGTGTTCACCCAAAGAAGTGCCACTGAAGGTGGGGGAAACATGTGTGGTGTCCCACCGGTAGCGGTCGACCATGAAGATTTAGTTGAACCTCAATTTGGCGATGTGTTTGGTTGTCGAAATGAGCAGTACAATGAGCAAAACAATTACTCGAACCCTGAGGTGGATAATGAGGCAAATAATGAACAGGTTAATGATCGGGTTGATGATCTACAAAATGTGGATGAAGACCCTGCACAAATTGAAACACGAGGTAGACATGTACAAGGAGTTAGTTGCACTCCACTTGATATGCCTGGGCCTTCCGAGGTCCGGTATAATGTAACAGCATCTGCAACGTGGGTTATTCCCGGAGCAGATTCATACTCGTTTGGTATTGATACAACTAGCACCTTGGCAACGCCAGAACCTAGAACCATGATTTATAAAGGTCAATTTTTTCCGAGTAAAAAGGATTTGAAGAGGCTAGTTGGCCATTTTGCAATGCATCATAACTTTGAATGGAAGGTGAAAAGGTCCAATAAGACAACTTTACATCTGGTTTGCATCATTGACGATTGTACATGGAAATTAAGAGCGGTGAGGAGAGATGAAGGGACATACTTTCAAGTGAGAAGTTTTGTCAACGAACACAGTTGTCCCTTGGAGGAGATTCACGTCGCCACCGACAAGCTAGTGCAGTCATAATCGGAGAAGTCGTTGCACCTAGACTTCAACAACATGATGGTCGTCTCATGCGTCCCAAGGACGTCATCGCCGATATGAAAACAATGTATGGCATACAAATCATGTACAGTAAGGCACACGATGCCCTTCAATATGCATTATCATTGACCTACGGAACGCATGAAGAAGCTTTCCAACTCTTGCCATCTTTTGCATACGTTCTGGAACAGCAAAATCCTGGCACAATCACCGACTTACAATGCACTGACGATGATAAATTCCTCTACTTTTTCATGTCGTTAGGGTCCTCAATTAGAGGTTTTCGGAGGTGTATACGTCCTGTGATTGCAGTTGATGGTACCCATTTGAAAGGAAGATTCGGCGGTACAATGTTTGTGGCAACTGCACAAGATGGAAACGAACAGGTGTATCCAATTGCTTTTGGGTATGGTGACTCAGAAAATAATCTTTCATGGGAGTGGTTTTTGGAATGCTTGAGGGGTGCCCTTGGTAATATAGATGATCTGGTTTTCATTTCCGATCGTCATCCAAGCATTGAAGCAGGGATATCTAAAGTGTTCCCTTATGCAACACATACCATATGTTGCTGGCATTTTGGGGAAAATATGAAGAAGCGATTCCATAGAAAGGATGTTGCTGACATAATGAATGATGCAGCTAGGTCATACAGTGAATTAAAGTATAATCGTCACATGGAGGAGTTACGTAAGCTGCACAAGGCTGCATTCGATTATGCTATTGCTGCCGGTCCTCACAAATGGTCCCGCGTACACTGTCCCCTAAGAAGGTACAGAGTGATGACCACAAATGTTGCAGAGTGCATAAACTCATGCCTAAAATTCGCACGGCAACTGCCATTGATGACGCTGGCAGAGTTCATTAGGAATATGCTACAAAAGTGGTTTCACGATCGTCATGCAGCTGCACGGTCCATGCGTCATCGATTGACCGACGCAGCACATCTTGTGATCCTGAAACGGGTCGAGAAGTGCGGTTTTATGACCGTAAATCCAGTTGACTGGAACATATTCTCCGTCAAACACAAGGGAAAACAGTGGACGGTTGACTTAGCCCGCAAGACTTGCACATGCAACAAATTCCAAATGGACTTTTTTCCATGTTCACATGCACTCGCAGCGGCAAGGTACTTGACAAGTTATAGTTAACACATTATATTACCCAAACGTGAATCTCACTATTTTCATTGTTGCAGGGAGCGAAACTTGGATTTCACATCTCTGTGTGCAGACTACTACAAAAGGGAGACACTTATTGATGCATACTCGGTTCCTATTATGCCTGTTGGCCATCCTTCTTCATGGGTTGTGCCATCTGACATCGCAGCGCGGGTGGTTTTAAATCCAAAGACAAAGAGACAATCAGGTCGGCCGATGGAGGGTCGACATGCCTCGTCTTCAGAGAGGACAACCACACAATCGTGTAGAAGATGTGGGCAACCTGGACATAATAGCAGGAGGTGTTCCAACCCGCCTATGGTTAATGAAGGTCCCAGTAGAATTGTCCCCGAGGAATATCGTCGCAAGTGTAGCATCTGTCATTCAATTGGACACAACAAACAAACGTGCCCTTATAAGGAAGGCAATCAAACATAACAAGGCAGTACAAGATGAAGACGAATTGCCACCAGAAGCACCTTGAGGAACATGTCTCCAAGTTGATGTCTTCAAACATCGTTCAGACTTTGGGAACCATGCTCGATACAGTTATGTTGTTTAAATCGGTAAAGGTTTAGTTGTTCATTTTCATTGTATTATTTAATTCGTGATGCAACGCACTAAATTGTTCACGCGCGGGTTGGAAAGTGAAAAAAATTAATTAATTAATGAAAATAATATATGAATCTGTTATGTACATCAATTACAACTCAGGGAACAACCCATATATAAATCATCTATACAACAGTGTTGTGGAGCGAGTTACAATAAACCTCCACAGCCATCTTCTCCCGGATGGTGCCCATATCCTCTTCTTTCCAATCGAACTCCTTCTTGTTTGCCAACAAGTACTCTGCCAATCTCAAAGTATGGGCACCACAGTTACCGCTGCAAATCACCATATGAACAACCATTAGAATGGAATTTAATTAAAACCAAGTGAGGTATAATAAAATTTTGAAACAGTCATACCCCTGATGTTGTTGGGGCACCCCACGGGATCCGTCCATGATGCTCATCCGGAAGGCCTTCTTCGATAAACTGTATGTCACATCATCCTTCGTTCGGTTTGAGTGAAACTCGACCTGATGCAACATCGAGGGTATAAACCAACGTAGGCACGCAACCTGCTTATTCCTGTACTCCCATGTGACCTCCTGTCTGAACGGGTCTAACAGGTAGATCTTCCCTTGGGTGAGGTCGACGCTGGCCAGTACCCAATGGTTGCGTCCAAGGTTGCAAGGTATCATAACCTGTTAGTGTTTCAACACAGTGTTATGTGCCTGAAATCTAAACATAGTATTAAACACATTGAAACCTTGTAATTTAAACACTCACCCAATCAACCGCGTGCCATGACCGGTTTCCTGACGGGAGTAATCCTCGGACCGTCTTCAGGTCATCATCGTGCCACTTGTGTTTCAGCATAGACCACTCCTTAGGGGGTGCAGCCACCCCACTGCCGAACATCCGCTCCCACTTAATATCTAACCATGACTGTATATAGAAAATTAACCACAATGTTAGGTAATAGATCTAGTAAACACATCAATTAACAAAAGGAAAATCGTACTGTACAAGAACTTACATAGAACTGGGAATCCAGTACGTTAACCCTCTGAGCGTAGACAGTGGGGTATGCTCGTTGACGCTTCCGTAAAATCAACAAGTACGCATCGATGTGCTGACAATGTAAACATTTTATATTGTTAGGATTCTACCATTACTGATAAAAACTTATACAAAAAGTTAAAGTAAGGAACGTACCGTATCCTCCAACTCCATGAAGTTGGTTTGGAACCGTTGGAACCAAGTGACACCAACTGGTATATGTATATCCACATCACGTCTGCATAATTGCTGAAGAAGTTAGATGACCAAGTAATATTAATTAAAAGATTGTGTAATGAACGATTATACGTACAATTCCCCCGTGGTGTTCCTCTTGTAGGCTTGGTACGCAGTAACGTGGTCAGGATCTAACAAATCATAGGGCTTGAATGCATGCACTGATGACGCTGGCCTGGTCCTTGGCTTCTTCGGCCTACATGGGTCAGTGTATGGGCTCATCAGCTGCCAACCTGGCCTGCGAACCCGCAGCTGACGCTGAATCTGGGGCGGACTACAGGCTCCAGAACTAGACTCCACCGGAGGTGTGTGCAGTGAGGAGGATCTATGCCTCTGTGGACTACTATGAAGAGGGCTGCGCTGTGAGGACGACCTGTGCCGCCGTGTATCTCTATGAGGAGGGCTGTGATGTGAGGAGGATATCTCCCGTCGTGTATCTCTCCGAGAAGGGCTACGCTCTGAAGAGGATCTATCCCTCCGTGTATCGCTCTCTCTCCCTGTATCGCGCTGATGAGTGGGGGAGTTGCGCCTGGATCGCTTCAACGGTCGCACTGCGCTGGGATCTACTGGAGGTGGTGTACGCTGTGATGATGAACCATGTGCTAGGTCATGTGGAAGAACATGTGGCACAGATCCACCAGGTAGCTCCCGTACTAGTAGTCCTGTCTCTGTACCAGCACTGTCGTCGGGTATAACTGGAGGAGGCACCTGCTCTAATACTGATATCTCTGTACCACCGGGAACCTCTGTTCGTTCTGTCATAACATGCCCCGGGTGATCAGATACTGTGTCTGCAGTATGTGCCTCCGTAGTAGGTGTCTGCTCATGTGTGATCTGTGGGTCTATCCCATGCTGATGTGTACCTGTCCTGCCTGTGGGACTAAAGTCTCTGTGATGGTCATTGGATGGTGGACCATCCATACGGGACTGCGATGTCTGACCTTGACCCTGACCCTGACCCTGAAGCGCCCGGATCATATCCAACAACTCCTGATGCTGCTGATCTCGCTTCTCATCACTCTTTCGGATAGCCTCCATCATATCAACCCGTAGAGATTGGACAGCATCCATCACTTCAACGAATTTACCATCCCAGCCCTGAAACGATTTCAAGTTTTGTCAGCACTTAAACTGTTCACTCAATTGAAATTAAATAATGTGGTTCTAATATCTTTTACATACATGTGGATGCCCGCCAACGCCTCCTCGGGAATCACCTCCAGGTCGAGACTGTCTGGGCATAGTGAATCGTACCCGTCTATGCCTTTCAGGACTCTCATCGCGACCCTCCAAAACTGAATCACCCCTAGGTCGAGGCTGTCTGGGCAAAGTGAAACGTACCGGCTGATGCCTCACGGGACTCCGACTCCCACCCTCCTGGTCTGAACCCTCTGTATCATTGGCTCCGGAATATGCACCATCCCTATCACTGGGTCCGGAATAAGGACCCTCCCTGTCACTGGGTCCTGAATACGCACCCTCTGTATCACTAGGTCTGGAATACGCACCCTCCATATCAATGGGTCCAGCACTCCTACGTCGTTCGTGCTCAGGGACGTGACTAGGTATATCAGAAACATCGGTATCATACAGACTGCCTCCCAGGTATATGCCTTCGTAGTAAGGTTGAGCCATCTCAACACTCGTTGGCACCAATTCACGCCGCGCAAACATCTGAAATCGGAGTTAGATCATTGTAATTGTATACATACTAAAAACTATGAAAATTAACAACAACAATACTTACCCTTTCAGTGAAAATGCCATCCAGTTTTCTCCCCCACGGTCGCTGACTCAACTCCCATTTCAGAATACGTGGGGGTGGTAGCTCGGAGATTGCCCTACGGATCCCACATTTTTTATTCCCAAGCTCGGGGATAACCTCAAAAGCAAATATCTGTATAATATATAAGTACAATATAAAATAAAATAAAAAACTATAATTAAAATACAGATTCAAATTTTAAATTCTCACCAATAGTGCGTGTGGTAGTCCATATATGTTGTACGTCTCAGTCGTGTGTACGTCAGCACCCCTTTCTTGCTGTCGTTGTTCAAACCGCTCCCGTCGACCATCCAACGCATGCTTGAAACAATAAATTGACCGCCTATACACGTGTGCGCCCCACGGGAACGCATCAAAAGCGTCCAAGTCCTCCACTAGCCTCCACTGCCATACTGGAACTCTATCTCGCTCGTCTACCCCCATTAGTATCCAGTTGAGCATAAACAATAAGCATAGCTTTACCGCATCGTACTGCTCCACAAAAATACCAATCCGCAGCACTGCTCTCAACTCTTCAAACTCGATGTCTCTACCCTGGAAGTACCGCTCGTGTATGCCATTCTCTACCATATCATACCTTGCCGTGTCGGGAATGACTCCGAACTTCAACCCAGTGATTAGACAAAACTCAACCTTCGAGAACCGGACCGAATGCTTACCTAACAAAAATCTCATCTCATCTTCCGGCCCATCGTGATGCAACTCGCGTAAAAGCAGCCGATGGACAATCCCAGCCGAAAAATGAATCTCACGATGCATCATTAGAAAATGACCAAAACACGACTCAGTATACCGACGTCGGTCTTCGATCCTCAGATGTTCAGGTACACTATTAAGTGCGTTGTCGATATCAACCAGGTCATGGAAATGGTCATGCCGTATAATTTTTCCCTTGAACCATTCTCTTACTGGGGTTTTAAGCGACTCCTTTAGCTGATACCTCATCTGCATTCACAGAAAAAAAACATATGAGTTCATGAAAAGGCTCGAACAAAAAGGCTCGGGAAGTGTATGAAAATGCTCGGGTAATGTATCAAAAGGCTCGAACACTTCAGTAAAAGGCTCGGGTAGTTTGTGAAAAGGCACGAACACTTCAGTAAAAGGCTCGGGTAGTGTATCAAAAGGCTCGGGTACTTTGTGAAAAGGCACGAACACTTCAGTAAAAGGCTCGGGTAGTGTATCAAAAGGCTCGGGTAGTTTATGAAAAGGCACGAACACTTCAGTAAAAGGCTCGGGTAGTGTATCAAAAGGCTCGGGTAGTTTGTGAAAAGGCACGAATACTTCATTAAAAGGCTCGGGTAACGTCTGAAAAGGCTCGAACAAAAAGGCTCGAATAACAGTTCAAAAAGACTCGATTAAGTTCAAAAAGGCTCGAAATAAAAGGTTGAAAAAGGCACGATAATAGTCCAAAAAGGCACGAGTACGATAACAGTACAAAAAGGCACGATAACAGTACAAAAAGGCTCGATAACAGTTACAAAAGGCACGATAACATTACAAAAAGGCTCGAAATCACTTCAAAAAGGCTCGATAACAGTTCAAAAAGGCACGATAACAGTCCAAAAAGGCACGATAACAGTCCAAAAAGGCACGATAACAGTACAAAAAGCCACGATAATAGTACAAAAAGGCACGATAACATTACAAAAAGGCTCGATAACAGTTACAAAAGGCACGGTAACAGTACAAAAAGGCTCGAAATCACTTCAAAAAGGCTCGATAACAGTTAAAAAAGGCACGGTAACAGTACAAAAAGGCTCGAAATCACTTCAAAAGGCTCGATAACAGTTAAAAAAGGCACGGTAACAGTACAAAAAGGCTCGAAATCACTTCAAAAAGGCTCGATAAAGATTCAAAAACACTTACTAACCTAGATCTTCATCGTCTTAAACTAAAACACTAACCTAATCTCATCAAACAAACATAATGAACAACAAATCAAATCAAACCTAATCTACATCAAATACACAAAACTTATCTAGAACAAAAATGTGTGAGAAACAAAAACGTACCGGTCTCGTTTTTCTTCGCCCTTCAGTTCTATTCGACATCGGTACTGTAGCGCCGTCGCCGGTGGTTCTTCGTCAGGTTTTGGTCCTCTGTAGCACTGTTGCGCCGTCGGGGTTTCTCTCTCTGGTTTTTTCTTTCAACGTTTCAAAACCAGACAAACCGACAAAAAGGGTAATTTTGTCTGGTCACATAAAATGGTGCCTTTTAAACTTAGATTAGTAACTTGGTGCCTGTTCCCCAAAAAGCCCCCCAAATGGTGACATTTAAATTTCGACCTCTATCACTGCATGGATAGCAACTATCCATAAAATCCTAACCTGCTCACTAAAGGAAACTGACATGACCTGCAAGAAGAAGGACTGCCAAGTTTTGGTAGAGACACGTCGCTGGAAAGATGAGAAAACCGCCTCCCAAAGAGCAACTGTCAAGGGACAATGAAGAAAAAGGTGATCCGTAGATTCACTACTAACCCCACAAATACTACAACAGATAAGCCCAAATAGTAATTGATTTGAGTCCAATCCAAATCATTACATCTCTTGTCACAATTATGATCTCACCAACACTATCATTTTGAACCTCAAATCTTTTAGAAACTAAATTGACTCCAAATCCAAAATAACTGGGGTCAACTACTTGGGACAGTTTGACCCATTTTTCAGAATATTACAGATCCAATCCAACAACCAAGATAACCACAACGACAAGGGAAAGCACCAATGCATACACGAGGACATGGTATGATTCCTCACTTTACTCCCACTTGTCAATTTTGTGATATTGATGGTCACATTAGACCAAATTGCTTTCATTATATCAAAATGCGTAGAGTTGAAAGCATGATTGATGCAGTAAAATCTATTCAATTTACTAAGAAAGTTCGTTCACTGGGATTGGTGATTCTATCGGTCGAAAGACAATTAATCAAGCTATGATTTACTCTGAATGCGAAAAACAAAATTGTATAATGGTTTTCTTTAGAAGTTGGTGAATTCTAAAATTAACCTAAATTATGAATACTTGAACTAAAGACTAAAATTAATCAAAGATTAAATCACACAAGTGGTGAATATATGGAGAGAAATACTAGGGAATCGATGCACCTTTCTTAGACACGCAATGTTCACAACCAGTCTCAATAAACACTTCAACAAACTTTATGGTTTATTTTGATGATAAAAAATTGAGAACAAATCTCCTTCCCACCACTCGCAGAAAGACCATGTGTCAAGTGACAGTAAAGAAATCCTTTAGAACAAAACTCTAAGTCAAATCAACGCAGCAAGGCCATGCAAACGTTAATTTTCTAGTCTATTAAGCTTATGATTATGGTTTAAATGGAAAAGGTCATTCACATATAAACCCTAACCTCATGGATAAACTAAATCACAAACCCATATCAATTGAGGCTACAAAATAATACTAGCAAGTAAAATAGAACAATTAATTCAATAGACAAGACTAAAACCCAATTGATTAACAAAAGATAGACTAATTGTCACTACTATAAAATTGTTAAAAGAAATCACTTGTTTCAATCGGTTTTTATGTAACTGATTTAAAAAAAATTTAGAAATCGGTTTTTATAAAAACCGATGTTTTAAATATTGGATTTTCAAAAGACATCAGTTTTTAGGAAAACCGATATTAAAAAAAAAAAAAAAAAAGGTTAGACATCGGTTTTTATAAAAACCGATGTCTTAAATTTTGCGTTTAAATGACAACGGTTTATATAAAAACCAATATTTAAAAAAAGCGTTTAGACATCGGTTTTTTGATGTGGATTCAAAAGCAAAATTCTAGGATGCAAATCTGACCTATGACCACATTTAAGTACGAATCTCTAAAAAAACTCAACATTATTTGCTCAAATTTTGACACAAGAAAGTAGACATGTAAACAAACACTTTTCATTCGAAAAATATTCCAAAAATCGACTTGGAAAAGTGTGAAAATGAGTGATGAAAACAGCTCACTCCTTGATTCTCCAATCGCTTCTGACCTTTGACTGAATAATTGATCATAACTTTCAAATTACCACCCGGAATTTTACGTTCTTTATATCGTTGGATTCGTATCAAAAAATCAAAGAATCCAATAGGGACAAAAAAAATTATTTCATTGCCAAAAGATACAGTTTTAAGGAAAAAGTTTGCACAAAAATATCTCCAATCGCTTCTGATCTTTGACTGAATAATTGATCATAACTTTCAAAATACTAGCCGGAATTTTACGTTCTTTATATCGTTGGATTTTTATCAAAAACTAAAAGAATCTAACATGGACAAAAAAAATTATTTCATTGCGAAAAGATACAGTTTTAAGGAAAACGTTTGCACAAAAATATCTCCAATTGTTTGACCTTTAACTGAATAATTGATCATTACTTTCAAAATACAGCCCGGAATTTTACGTTCTTTATACCGTTGGATTCGTATCGAAAAATTGATGAATCCAACGAGGAGAAAAAAAATTATTTCATTTCCAAAAGATGCAGTTTTAAGGGAAAAGTTTGCACAAAAATATCTCTAGCAGAACACAAAACCACACAATAAAAAATAAAATGAAAAATAAACCCACCAATAAAATTTATTTAATATATTTATATTTGTAGTAGATATTAGAATTTTGATTAGTTGAGTAAATTTAAATTTATCAAACAAGTTTTTTTTTTTTATTTTTTTTTTTAACAACTCATATAGGTTATATATAAATATTGTGCAATTGTTAACACATCCAATCTTGTAGTTAGGCAGTAAAGGCTTACCACTTTGTCTTTGAGGTTGCAAGTTCAATTCCCCATAATGATAATTAATCCTCATTAATATCAGAGGTGGGGTTGACCGATGGCGGTGGCCGGACGGTGGGATTAATTTTTGTAATATATCAATTTTACATCAGGGTTTTTAAATCAGTTTTAATAAAAACCGAGGTCTTTTCTCTTGGGTTTTTAAATCGGTTTTAACTAAAACCGATTTCTTTTCCTTGTTTTTACATCGGTTAAAAACCAATGTCTTTTGCGCGTATTTTCTAAAACACTCAAAAAGACATCGATTTTAAAAATTTTAAAAACCGATTTCTTCCATATAAAAAAACCGATTTCTTTTGTGTTTTTTTGTAGTAGTGTGTTCACATAGAGTTATCAAAAATTGGTTTGATCAATCCCCTAGAATGAGGTTTAGTTACACATAAATGGAGAGAACAAAAAACATAGAAGAGATGTAGAGAAAACCCATGTGTGGTGGTCAGAGTGATGGGGGATGGCCCCCCTTCTATGGCTTGGAACCTCCCTTGGCTGTCTCTTTTGAATTGAAAAGAATATGAAGTATTTATAGGTGATTTTTCCTTGTGAACCCCCAATTCTTTTTTGGTTTAGGAAATCTGACATGCTCGGGACGGTTCCCTAAAATATGTGAGCATGGTTGTTTATCCGCAAGTGCATGGATCGTTACGATTGCGTAGCAGCAAATACGGTTAGTTCCCATGGGGATGTATGGTACACTTAAGTCAGTTCTAAGTCTAATAGTATATATACGATGTATTTACACTACTTACATGCATGAAAAGTAAAGGAGGAAGTTGCAAGCAGGTTAACTAGCTAAAGGCTAATGATTACACTAGGATGGCAAGAATTGAAATACAACTAAATTAACTACAACCAAGGGTTGTCATCCCCTTAGGCAATTAACTAACTTATCAACTAAGCTACCATAACAATTATCTAAATTACACTACAAGCTAAACTAATTACCACTAATGCTAAGCTCATGCAAGAGTGATAATGAGAGAGGGTAGAATGGGAAATAAGATGTTAGGATGTTGGTATACAAGTTCAATCACCTAATAACTAAGTTGATTTCAATTAAGCGGTCTTAAACCATGAATAAAGGCCAACACACAAATGGTTATTCATGTATTATATAAATTGTATTACATGCTAATCAATTGGCTAATTAAATAAACACATCTATAACTTGAAGCTCAACATAGATAATCAACATATATTATAGAAAATATTACAAGTACACCATATCCCAACATCAATATTTTAGTTACACATATCTTAACAAACTAAATGAAATAAGAGAGAAAGAGAGACAACCCAATATCTTGGTGGTCTGCACAACAAACAAGCTCTTCTTGCTTTCCCAAGCTCGAAATCCACATGCAACCAAAGCTTACTTACTAGCTAAGGTGAGGTGAATGTTCTTGGAGAGGTTCTAAGCTATTCTAAGAGTGTTTGGTGTAATTTCTAGGTTTAGTTAGCTATTAGGTGTAACTATTGGATATTAGGGAAGTGTTTTAGGTTGGCAAAAGATGTATATATATACTAGGGAAGGTTTTAGAAAAGCTTGGAAGTGAAAAGGACAAGTTTCTCCTCAGAAAACAGCCATCTCACGGGTTCATTCCCCTGCTCTCGCGGGTTTGTTACCGTCGACGGAAGTCGCGGTGCGTTTTGCACGTGAACCCCGTGACTTCAGGCATTCTGCTTCGCTTGTTCTTTCTTACCTGGCATGAAACCGTGGGGATTCCATGAGTTTAGACGTCTAGAACGCGTGAATGAAGCCGCTGAACCAAGCTTGCCAGCTTGCATTTCTATGGAGGTTTGGCTCCTTGAAGGAGAGAGAAAACATGTGCATAGGAGCCTAAAAATAGGTCCAATGTGATTCGAGGGGTGGTGGTCGTTGATCTGGGCAGAACGGTATCGAAAAGCTGGTTGGGAAATGGTTGGAATTGCTCGGGTTGAAGTCGGGTATGAACCGAGTCGGGTCCGGGTCACGCGAGTCGTGGCCAACCCGGTTGGAGCTTGAAGACGCTGACGTAGTGATGCCCAAAATGACGCCGTTTATGGCCTGATGATGTGCTTTGCGCGGAAATATTAATCTACCCCCTTTCTCTCTTCCTTATTCACAGAATCTTTAATAAATGTCTCGAATATTGCACTTTAGCCCTGAATTGTCCAAAATGACAATAATACCCCTGCATTTCCCTATTTACATGAAAATTTTATTTAAACCATTAAATACCTGGTTTTACCTGAGAAACAAGCACAAAGTAATAGGAATTAGAGGTATAAAATAGGTACTTTTATACCCCGATCAAAATCCACCAAGTGGGAAAGTAGAAGGAAACAAGGAATGAGAATCCTTTCCTAACTTGGATTTCCTCTCTTGATGATTGACTCCTAATTTGAGTTTAGGAAATTTTCCAAACATGTCTTAATCTTCTAAAGTTATTAGGATTTGATTTGTGAAGTTTTGGAACAGTTTTGGACCAATTCGGAGTTGAATTCTGCCAAAATTGCGCACGATTGCTCCCTAGACCGCTGCGGAGGCAGGTTGCCTCAGCAGCTGCATGGGTAGCGGAATTCTTCTGCTCTTGACCACTGTTGAGGTCGCTACCCAAGCACTTGTGCAGGCGGGGCGGTTTTGGGCTGCGGTGGAATTTCCATCTCTAACCTTCAGTTACTAAATCGGTCATAACTTTTTCTAGAAACATCAGAATTATAATCCGAAAAGTGCACCGAAAACTAGACTTATGGGGGTTTAAATCCATAGGTGGTAGGATAGAATTCAATCAAAACAGAGAGATATGGGCCCCGCAACATAGAGGTTCTGCACTGGCCGAAAATCATCTTTTCATGGTTTTTTTCCAATTTGCTCCTTTTCTCCATCTTTTGACTCCTTTTCTTCTAAAATGAGATTCAACACCACTTATATGGAATAGACCTACACATGCTCAACAAACATATTAAACAACATAATTTACTAAAGAACAAATCATAAATAATGAAATAGGGGCCTAAAACATGTATAAAAATGGATCGATCAATGATTAAAAAGAAAAAGGCTAGAGCTATGGTGCATGTTCCTAGGAAGGATAAAACCTATTTACATGATCTTATGACATCTAGTGCTCATGAACCTTTGACCAGTAGGATTGAAAATGTATCACCTAAGTGGAAAAGAAAAGATGAACCCGCTTGCCACGCTGCTAACTTGTCTCCCATAGGTTCAACTAGATCCAACGAACTTGGTAGGTCTATAGGACCTTATGCCTTTCATTGATGCGGTGTGGTAATTGACCCCATATGGGGAACTCAAAGCAAAGAGAGCAATTTTATATACTTGTCACATGCAAAAAATTTGAAAAATCTTATGCTTAGTTATTAATTGCTTGAGTAGCTTGGTTGCACATATACTTATATGTTTTTCTATTCAATAAGTGTGAACCATTGCTTTATTGCAATCCATATCATATTTATGTTCAAATATGAATTTTTGGACTAGGAGATATACTTAGGAAGTACGTTTTGAATGACCTATAATTATCTCCTTGACAAGATGATTCTTTAAATGGCATGCTTAAAATGAAAAAGCATGAATTCAAATGACATGCTCAAATAAAAAAGTATGAATTGATGATTGCATATTCTTAAATGCAAAACTATGTGTGAAAAGCTAATGAGACTCAAATGAATAAAGGATCTTGTATCCGTTCAAAGGATTTTAAAATTCAAATGTCTCTCTTTCTTTATTTGTCAAACATGACTACTATCATACGGGTATTTTACCCAGAAAAATCAAATAGGGTGCAAAAAGTCGCTCATGGATATAGTTGCTCTTTAAATGTGAATGAATGACTATTCTATATCCTTGCTTAAATTCATGACAAATGGTGAAATTGTTTTGAATTCCTTAAGGAAACCTTTATCATTTGCTTTACCAAATACAATGATTTTTGGATTTGAATGCAACATGTCTTGCATGCAAAGCATCTTAATCACACATTTTCATAAAATAAATCTCCTTGTTTCTCTCCAATTAATTGAGTTACATAAAATAGCTTATATGATTATACAAATGTCTTGTATGCTACCATATCTCTTTGCTACAAATGACCCGGTTTGGGGGATACTCCTTTGCCTATATCATGACAAAAAAGGGGAGTGGTATGTGGTAAGGGAGAATGCTTATTTAATGTAGCAAGTACGCATATTGGGGAGATGCTTAACTGAAGGGGAGTAACCCAATGAGGGGGAGCATTGCATTGCACATTCATTGTATGATGTTGCCTGTTTTCTTTAATGAAAAAAATTCTTTAATGCAAATGCTTGTTTATGACTTCACTTGAGCACCTCACATACACTTGCTTTGGAAAGTGTAATTCTTTATTTTGAAGGATTGATTGTTCTACAAGAGATTGAAGACTTAAAGTTTTTATCTTTTATATATCTCTTTGTATTATAGAAAATCATTGTTGACTTTTAGATTCTTTTTTGTTGTAAAGATCAATGTGAGTGGTGGTTTTGTCACGAAATAGTCAAAGAGGGAGATTGTAAGTTCCTCAAGTTTGATTGGCTTATTTAGGTGACAAACCACATTTGTGGTTTGATGTAAGGGTAGCTTTAGGCGTATAATTGTTGGTGCTCATGGATAACAAATGCCCTCTCAAGACCTCAAGATAAGAAGCACAACAAAGGTAAAATTACTTGTGCTTACTTGCTTTGAAGAGATTTAGTTGCACACACACACAACTCATTCATATCTCTTCTTCGTGTATGTTGTGTGTTTTATATGTGTGCATTCATGTTCTTGAATATTTCTTCAAGAATGTTTTAATTGATTGCATCCTGATTGACAATGCCATGACATATTAGGCATTTGGATGCAATCAATTCACACTTCACACTTGCACATCTTTGATAGTTTGTGTTGTGTAGTTTATGTGTCATGTAATTCGTTTCTTGAAGATTGTTCGAAAATGTCCACGCTTGAACGTTGGTATGCTCGCCTTCGGAGAATGCCCTTGGCTTCTCCTATGGTTTCACCACAATTGGTGAAACGGCAGTTTGATCGGCAGCCCTGACCGTCGAATGGAACTGCCATTTGATTCTAGTAGGTTTTGGAATGCTTTCTGCGGTTATGATCGGCAGCCACGACCGCCGATTGAAACTGCCTATTAGACTTGATTGATTTAAAATACGTCTCAAATCGGCAGTTGGAATCAGCGACCATGAAACCAATGAACTAAACCGTCGTCGATACCTGACACTCTCGAGATCAAGTCGGCAGTTATGATCGACGGTTATGAAACCACCGAATGAAGATGCCGTTTGAAACCAGTGCTCTCGGTTTCAATTCGGTGGTTTAAATCGGCGACCTTGATCGCCGATTGAAACTGCCATTTTAGTGCAAAACTAGGGTAAACTTGTCTTTTCACACAGCTCATTCTTGATGTCTATAAATACATCATTATCTCATTCTCTAAATTTAGTTCCTTGACTCCAAGAACCCTAAAGAAAAAAAGAGAGATACTTGAGAGAAAATCAATCAAGAACTCATCTTTAATCACTCAAAGTATTTACCATGTGCATCTAAGTTCATCTAGCATCATCTATGACCATATAGGATGCATCCATGCATGGGTTTTTTACAACACATATTGCTTGGTAAGTTTTTCACTAATTTAATCTAATCTTAGTGTTTTACATAACAAGAAATCTCTTTAATCACTTGTATGTTCTTAGATCATATTTTATTGTACAAGATAGAGGTTATTGTGTTGTTTTGATTGAGTGATGTATTGTGATAGCTATACCTAGGATTGCTTATCTTATATAGCTATGTTTTAGGTCATGTCATATAGCAATTGATATCTATTATTGATTTAATTGTCATCTTTTAATCTTAGATAAGTACTTAGTGTAACCTAGCATTAATTCCATATTTTGATATCATGCATATTCACATAGGTTGATTAATCTCTTCATTGAGAAGTAAGTCTTGTGGCTAAAGTTGCTTAGGCCGCAAGCAAATTGATCTAGGGTTGCTATTAAAGGCGTACGGGTAGTAGAGGTGGGTTAGTGACCGTGTAGGGTTTGACGTGGTCAATCTAGGTTGTGGACACCTTTACAAATATTGATTTTGAGGATCGTGTTTGGCGCATATAATAGCCCGTGGTTTTTCCTTGTTGAAGGTTTTCTCGTAAAAATCAAGTGTTATTTATTTTCTACACTTTACCCTTGATTGTTGTTTTGACTAGAAATGAGTTTTTATTGAATATTGACTAATCAATAAAAATTGGTAATTAACTTGATTAAAATATATTCACCATCCTCTAGATATAATTAGACACGCTATAATAGTTTCAAATGTTAATATTGACTAATTGAAAAAGTTCGCCGCCGCCCCCCCCAAAAACACCGTATTTTTTTTTTATTTTTTTTTCAGTTTTTCCCCAAACACAGTATTTTTTTTTTTTTTTCAGTTTTTCAGTTTTTCAGTTTAATTTTGCTAATTACTTTTCCTCTTAGTGGGAGCAAACACCATATTTTTTTTCAGTTTGAAGTTTAATTTTGCTAATTACTTTTCTTCTTAGTGGGAGCATTTAACTAGTTCATGTATTTTTTTTTCTTAGAAAGCCTCTCCCCCAAACACCGTATTTTTTTCAGTTTGAAGTTTAATTTTGCTAATTACTTTTCCTCTTGGTGGGAGCATTCAACTAGTTCATGTATTTTTTTCTTAGAAAGCCTCTGAAGATTAATGGAAATACTAAAATTTCTCATCAACTTCAGTTACTTACTATGAGTTGCTCATTGGAGAAGCAATTCTAATGAGTTGTTAAATCAAGGATTTGCACATACTAACTGAGAATTATAAGTAAAAATACTAGAAGCAACTTCGATATAAAACAAACAAACTCATATATTTCTGCTTTCATGCTTTCATTTATTAGTTTAGAACTTTAATTTGGCCTTTACATAAGAAACAAGACTAGTATTGAAACTGAACTGGTCTCTCTGGTCTCTCTACCTTGGCTTGGAAATGGAGGATGAAGAGTATAACAATGAAGATGCAGAAAAGCTTGTATTGTTGCTTTGCTGATCATGATATGAGTTAGGCATCATTGTTGATGAAGAGTTAGTAGTAGTAATATCTTGTTTACCATTTGAATTGAGAAGCACATCAACTTTCAGGTATTCTTGATCTCTTTCCTGCCTAATCTCCTTGAGCATTGCTGCTACATCTTTCATGGTAGGCCTGTCATCTTGGGTTGAATTTACACACAGCAAAGCCACACCTAAAGTCTGCAACATTTCTTCTTTTTCTACTTCTGGCCTTGCTTGTAAACTCGAATCGAGCACTTCCATTCCCCCTCTCCTCTGCCTTACCCAATCCACAATGTGAAGCCCTTCTGGAATAGTTGGATCAATCGGTTGCTTACCCGTAAGCACTTCCAACACAACAACTCCGTAGCTATACACATCGCTCTTTTCTGTTATCTTCATCATGTAGCCGTACTCTGTGAATAAAAATAAAAATCAAAGAAAGTACTTCAATAAGCAGCATTAATATTGTAAAGATTGGATCAAGTGTGATGGATTATGGAATTGAACTAACCTGGAGCTATGTAACCATAAGAACCAGCTACAGTGTTAGAAGACCGAGCAAAATCTCCCTGATCAACAAGCTTGGCAAGCCCGAAATCAGCAATGTAGGGTTCAAATTGAGGGCCAATGAGAATGTTGTTGGCCTTGATATCCCTGTGAACAATGGGAGGAACACAGTCATGGTGTAAATAAGCCAAACCTTGAGCTGCCCCCAATATAATCCAATATCTCAGCTCCCATTCCAAGCAGCTATCATTTCTTTCATGAAGAAGACTACCTAAGCTCCCATTAGACATATAATCGTACATGAGTAATCTTGTATTCCGATTCCAACAGCAACCCAAAAACCGAACAATGTTCTTATGGCGGATTGAACCAAGGGTCTTTATCTCAGCTGAAAAGGAATCTCTAACACTTCCAATTCCAGTTTTATCATTTTGACAATCATATCCAGCAGCCATTGTTGCTGGCCAGAGCTTCTTTACTGCAATGACTTCCCCGTTCTCCATTTCTGCGCGATAAACAATCCCTGAACATCCCTTTCCTATTACATTGTCTTCAACTAAACATTTCAAAACATGTCCAACTGTGAAATTCAGTTTCTGGAATGGAGTAAATTGCCAAGGCCATAAATCACCACCTCCCAGCTCAGAGTCATTGTCATCTCCTACCATTTTCCTAGCTCGAAAAACTGCAACAGCCCCGAATATTACCATTGCTATGGTGAAGGAAATAAGCAATGCAATGGCTATTTTAATTCCCCGTGACTTCCTAAAACTACTACCGTTCGACATCCCCATTGCTGTGGCATTGCTCAGGAAACATGAATCATGGCCCTTAGAACACAACCCCTTGTTTCCTGCTATCTCTGTTGCTGATAATTGTCGAAAGAGCTTGCTATCTGGAAGATAGCCGGTGAAATTGTTGTAAGAGATGTTCAGAGAAACAAGGTTATCAAGTCCAGAAAGTGATAGCAAGTCACCTCCAAGCTTATTGTGTGAAAGGTCTAGTGTTGATAGTTTGCTGAGAGCTGAGATCTGAGGAGGAATTTCTCCTGATAGTGAATTCCAGCTCAAATTCAGAGAAATGTCAAGGGCTTCAATTTCAAATAGTTCCCCTGGGATCATGCCAGAGAGCTTATTGCTGCTAAGATCAAGCAGTTGAAGACTTGAACAATGGCCAAGAGAGGAGGGGATCTCTCCAGAGAGTGAGTTCCTACTAAGGATGAGCCTGTTAAGCGATGTAAGTTTCCCGAAACTTCCAGGAATCTGACCATCAAATTGATTTACAGAAACATCTAGTACCTCGAGCCTAGTGAGTGAAGCTAAAGAGCTAGGCAATGTGCCTCTAAGGGTGTTGTTGCTTAGGTTTAACATCTGCAATTGAGTGCAATTGCCTAACTCATCTGGCACTGACCCATCAAGGTGATTTTCAGACAAGTCAAGGAAACTGAGGTTGTTGAGGAATCCAATTTCTTTCGGAATCACTCCACGGATTCTATTATTTACAACTCTAAGTCGAATAAGAGAACTGCAGTAACCGATCTCCTGAGGGATCACGCCTGAAATGTCATTGGAAATTAAGAGAAGCTTTGTTAAATTTTGAAGCCGAAATAGACCTGGAGGTAGGCTGCCAGTGAGCGCATTGCGTGACAAATCTATAGCTTCTAGGCTCTTGCAACTAGCTAATGCTGATGGAATGCTTCCTTCAAGCTTGTTCTGCCAAGCAAAGAAGACTCGTAGCTGGGTTAACATACCGAGCTCTGCTGGAATAAAACCTGATATCTGATTCGTATCGAGCTGTAACTGTAAAAGGCTTGTAGCATTGGAAAGAATTGGGGGGATTGAACCAGAAATGTTGTTGTTACTTAACATAAACTCTTCAAGATTCGAGAGGTTTCCAAAAGACTGAGGTATGCTTCCAGAGAAAAAGTTTAAAGAGAGATCGATAGTCTTTAAGCTTTTGCAGTTACCTATTTCTTCAGGAATCGTACCCTCAAAGTTGTTTTGCCATAGTAACATTTTCTCCAGCTTCTGTAGCTCGCCCAGCTCCCGCGGTAACGAACCTGAGAGATCATTCTCATAGAGAAACAAGTTAATAAGCTCTGTACAGTTGCCAATATGCGGGGGAATCTCACCAGAGAGCATAGTAGTATATACTGATAGTGTATGAAGCTTGCTTAGTTTACCCAATGAAGCAGGTAAGGAACCAGCAACTTTAGTATCAGCAAGACCAAGAACCTTCAAATTCTGACAATCTCCAAGCTCATCTGGGATTTTTCCGGCGATGTCCTTGTTTCCTCCAGCTCGTATAACTTCCAAGTTTACAAGCTTGCCTAGTTCAACCGGAAGATTCCCACTTAAATAGTTATCGAATATGTGGAGATTCTTAAGGTTGATGCAAGCGCCAAGCTCTTTTGGGATGTCTCCAGTAAGCTTGTTGGAATTTAAAATCAAGTCCTGGAGATTAAGGAGCTTGCCAAAGCTTGAAGGAATGCTACCAACAAGACTGTTTGAACTTACATCAATAACTGTGAGTTGTGTGCAATCTCCTATATCAGGAGAGATTGGTCCTGTGAGATTAGCACCAGAAATAATGAGCTTTTGGAGGAATGGCAGAGAGGAAAGATTGGAAGGGAAGGGAAGAAGTGCTAGCTCAACGGATTGGATATTGATTTCAGTGACAAAGTTTTGGGAAGAACAATAGATGTACGACCATTTGCAAGGGTTGGGATCTGAAGCTTTCCAGTCAGAGAAAGGTGAATTAGAAGAGTTGTGAAGCCAAGAAAGCAGTGTGAGAGCTTCATTATTTGTTGCACAAGTAACAGACGAGGCTAGAAGAGCAATGACAAGGTGGAGGAAAAGGGAATAGTGGTGGTGGTGGTGGGTGGTTAGCCTAGGCCTCGGCATCGGCATCGGCATTGGTATTGGCATTTTCAATTGCTTCAAATCCCAAACCACTCTCTCTCTCTCTCTCGTGATTTTTATCTTAAACTCTCTCCACTGATGATACTGCTAGTGCAAATAGTCCTCTATTTACTTTGCAGGCAAGCAAGAAAAGATTAGCAATTACCACCACCATCTGCCTCGCCTCGGGGTTCTGTTCCTAATTGCTATATTCTAATATAAGTCTTGTAATTAGATCACCATGTGTTTTTGCATTGTTTTCCTCAAAATGTACAGACATGGACTGTTTTATTTTTGGTAACCGGGTCAGTCATTTGAAGCACCCTTGATTCATATTCTAAAAGAAATAAATTTTGGTTTCGAAATTTCAGGAAATCTGTTTTCACTTTTCATCATTAGAATTGCACAACAAGCGCTTTGTAGGAAGAACACAGAATGAATGTTAATTAAAATGACCATTTAGTTAGTATCTATAAATCCATTTCCCATATCGAATCTCTTTATTTTCTTTTCTCCCTTCCCAAACAAGAAGCCATGGCAAATATTATTGTATAAGAAAAAGCAAAATGTGGTTCACAATTAACAAGATGAGCATAATCTTTTTTATGGGGCAGATAAATCTCTGAATGCAAAGCATATTTTGTGCACTTTAGTAATAATAATAAATCCATGCACTCCCATCATCTTATCTTTGACCACTTGTTCTTTATACTCCACTGTATTGAAAACTCAATGTGAACAAAAGACTATTTGGAACTCCAACAAGAAGCATCTGCACTGTTCATTTGTTCATTTGTTCATTTGTTCATTTTAAAAAATAAAAAATACATTACAGTAGTTATAGTAATGTATAAGATAGAAAATACTAGATTTAATGTAATATCAATTTATTTCAATTTCCCTTATTTGGTGTATCGGCCGACCCTAGCTCGGGATTGGCTTTAAACTACCCCAACCCAAGGCATATGTTGGGGGTTGGAAAAACTTAAAAAAAGACAAATCATCATAGGGTCCTCCTCCTCTCCTATTTGTATACCTGTGAAGTCAAAATTATTATTAGCTTTATCTACAACCATTTTAATTTAAGCTCTCATGCTTTTGACTGTTTCATTGTATCCATTAATTGATGATGCAGATATATATGGTTTCAAAATACCAACTAGCTCGAGCCCAGCGTCCTAAGCAAGTAGCCAACTAATCTACTCTTGGCAAATATACTATAATACATACATGAAATGAGGGAAACAACAATAGGACTTGGAAGTTGTAATTTTTATCCTAACAAATTAAATTAAATAATAATTTTCTGTTATAACTCCAGCTAAAGAAACCTCATACTATGGTATTGTTCATTAATTGTCTGTTTAATTTGAAAACAAAAAAGAATCAAATAAATTAAATTGTTATTTTAAAGTGTTGAAAGTTACAGGTGTCCCTGATTTTGAGGCTAAAACATGTGACTTGTTTTTAAAAATGAAAACTTTTATAAAATGCAAAATTAAACCATTTAGTTTTAAAAATCAGTAAAAATCATATCGTTATTTGACCACTTTTAGTTAAATGACAAATCTAACGATATATATGAATATTTAGCTCATGTACTATATAATTGAATTATATATATATATATATATAGTAATAAGAGTAAATTACACACAATACACCTGAAATTTGGCTTGTGACACATGATGAGATCGTTTTATACTCTTCAAAATAATATTTATGTGATCATTTGAAAACCATGTTTTAACCACTTAGAATCCTCTTGGGATGTAAATTTTTAGTAAATGGTAAGCAAAGATTTAATCCACTGGGAAATTGAGTAATATATTAGATTGATTGACTAATCTATAAAGCAATAAAATAAATCATTGTAAATTGATAGTTGTGTGGTTTGATAAACCACCAAAAATGCAAGTAAAATAAACATACAAAAAGTTATAGGACAAATAGAATGTTCAACAATCTTGATAAGAGAAATGAATGTAACAATTAAGATAGATTCTAGGGAATTGATGGAGTTACAAATGGGTATGGGCAATGCCTTTTAAGCCACTTTAATGGACCAATCTCTTATATGTTAACCATTTGTTTTCTTAGGTGTGTTTAGGTCATCACTATGAACCCTAAACATCTTCCCACCAAAATGCTTAACCGGTTAAGGAAAGAGGGTCAAGGTGGGATTGGTTGGTTGCAAATTTAGGTTTAGATTAATGTGGTTGATATACCCTTCACTAATCTGTCCGATTCACTAGGTTCCTAATCAATCAAGGGAGTCAATCCAAGAATGATTTCACAACAATTTATCTCACACAAGAGTATGATCTACTAGTGATATACAATACAAATCATATAATGAATAGGATCTAGATGTTAAGTGAATATAACACAAATAGAGATTCAAATACAATAGCTTAAGCAAATACCCACAACCAATTGTTCCTCACATCTATCCCCTATATTAGGGGTTTAGTTACACATAGTTACAATCAAATAGAAATAAAGTAATAGATAAGGAAATCACCATTGAGTCTCCTTCTTTAGTGCTTGCTCCTTCATTTCCTAAGATGCTACTAATGCAAAGAGTGGCAAAAGAGGGTGTGTCTAGATATGTGGGTGTCTAATGGTAAGTGACAAAAGTATTGGGATGTAGAGAATGGGAAGAGAGGAATGGTTGGGGTGTAGTAATCAAGATTAAGTGTTGAGGTTTTTGATGGAAAAGGTAGTATAAGATTAGAGAATTAATGAAGTTGAATGTGGGAAAAATGAAAGCGAATGCTATGCTAAAACTCAGTAAATTTCATGCTTGGAAATATGCTTGGATCCCCATTCAAGTTGGAAGAGAGGAATATATGCAGTGGTAATCAGAATTGTGTTGATAACTCCCATAAATGCTTATGTGGCAGGGTGTCGCCCTTGTTGTCGCCATGGCTACATCGTGGCCGTAGGCGGTTACACATTCTGAGATTCAATTGTCCCATCCATTCTTATCTTTTTCGCTGTGGTGAAAATAGCGACACTAAAGATTTTAAGAATGGTCGCCATTTTTTCTCATGGCGACGCCATTTGTTCTTCTATGTTGCCCTTTGTTCTCGGAGCGATATCTCTTAGCGACGCCATACATAATTGATTTTCAGGAATTAATCTCTCTGTCGCCCTTTGGTCGCTACAACGATAATACCAAAACACTCTTTGGCTTGAGTCTTTAGTGCTTCAAGCCTTTTGTCACCCTGTGCCAATAAACGACACCTTCAAAAGGTGAAAATGTCATGTTTCTCCATTTTGTGCACATTTTGCACCAACTTCTACTTCTTCTTCACAAATGCCCTTGTGGCACGAATAATCTTGAAACATTTGATTAACGACGTTAAAACACGGGGAAATGCTCGAGAATTAAGCATAAAGAAGAGCAAATTAGGTACAAGATCATACCATATTTGGTTCGATCAAATACCCTAAAACCTATTTTTTACTAGTCCTCGAGCAAAACAATCACAAATCAACCCTTTAAAGACATGCATCAAGATATTTTAAAGATTTTTAAATAATTTCTAACTCATCCTAGCAATGTTTTACTATCCATTGATTAATATGCGAAACCAAAATGAAGAGATTAAAACATTGATGCACTAGTGAGGACTTATTCATGTAAGAAAATGTCAAGTAAAGATTAAGAGCATGTCACTCTAGATATGATTGTACACAATGCGACCTTTCATTCAAAATGCCTAGGCTTCAAAGTAAAGGTGCTATTTGGTTTAGAATGTAATTCGCCTTGATATCTAATCCTCACCGAATTCTCTCATTTCTTCTCTTAGATTCTTAGGTTTCCCTTAAGATATACATGCAATATGAATTCATGTCTCGGATATCTAATTGATTGCACATAATGATTTTTAAAACGCAATTTCCTGAAATTTATGCCCCATGAATGGAATTGCAAGCAATGAATCAGAAAGAACATGTATCAACCAAAATTTACGAAATGGATATTCCTAAAGATCATAAAGGTCTTTCTTTTGGTTTTAATAGGGGCTTAGGTGAATGGTGAGACAAAGAATGAGACAATAAATAACAATTAACCCAATGATTCCACTAAGGCATACATTCTAATTATGAGTTCAATTGCTTCACACATATAATTTACACTTTCAATTTACTTGTGCATTCTACTATAATCTTTTCATTTGAGTAGCTCATACCACTTTCAATTCTCTCTCTAGGCCAATTGTGCCTAATTCTTAGTTCTCTTTTCCTTCTTTTTCTTTTCACTTTTCTTTTTCTTTGCTTTCCTTTTTCTTTTTAAGCTTGCTTTTCTTTTGCACATATTTACTTGCCTAGGAACACGTCTCTAGAATTTCAAGTACAAGAGCTTACATTCATATCCTAAGCCTTAGCAAATCATTTGGTCAAGGTAAGTCAATCATGTAGGCTATATGGTTAATGTAGATGTGGTTTATGAATGAAAAGCTTAAATTGTGTTTGGCTTCAAAGAGGCTAGGGAGCACACAAATTAGATTGGTTGGAAGTATTTAGGCCAATTTAGTGGCTTTTCACATGCATTGTCTAAAATCATTTCTAAAGGTTTGTCCACTAAGCAAATTAAAGTATCCACAAGCAATCCATAACATTCTATAACAAGCAACATTTAAGTTCAAATGAGATTTATACATGCTTGAATGAGTGTTTGAGAGTGAGTGTTTTATTGAGTGAATATTTGACAACTCAAAATACGCTTTTTAAGGCAGTGTTTATGATCCTCACAGGAATCTCCACTATTAATTCCTAGCCTTCAAGCAAAATTGATAATTCACCCTGACATTTATGAGAAAAAGATTAACACATTTTGTTCAATGACGTCCTAAATGGTATGACGTTAATCTAAACCAAAAAATGGCAAAGATGCACAATTCCTGACAACTCATGTAAAGCACAGTCTCAACAAGCAAAGTATGCTGAAATATGGCATTATCACAAGAATTTAAAAAATTCAGCTCAAATTTTATAACCAAGCAAAAAAAGCAAAGTGGTGTTGTGCAAATGTACCCCAAAGCTAAATTGGACATTGTCCTCAATGTTCATGGGAGGTAAAATTGGTCAAATGGCGCAACCCAACAAATCTAAAGCAAATAATGCATGTATTTTCAAAAATTCGGCAACATGCATTTTCATTCTAATATACCCAAAATCATCTAAGAAGATGCATAATCATGAATAGCATATTCTCAACATTCATATTATCCAAAAATCATCAATAAAGCACAAATATCCTAAATCCACTACCATCCATCTCACATCCTTATTCTAAGCAAAAACGAAACAAGAATAAGAATTGAAAAAGAAAAAAAGACCCGAAAGATATGGCAGAAAGATAATAAAAGGAATGTGACAACGAAATAATCAATAAAACTGAAAATAAAACTAAAGTGCTCAAAAATATCCAAGTAAACATATGATGCACATGTGATGCCAAAAATCTCTAAATGATGATGGTGGTGGTAACTACTTTTACTCCTCCTCAGCCTGCTCAGACTCTATCCTACTCGAAACTAATTACGATGTGTACAATGTTAATCTAGAGGGGGGGGTGAATATATTTTATCTGATTTTACACAATTTTTGTTTTAGTCAAATTGACGAAAATACCCCTAACTAGTCACAATAATATATCAACTATATAAAGTGTGGAATCTTAAATGACACAAGATATTTATGTGGAAACCCTCACGAGAAAAACCACAGGCTGTTTAGTGCGCCACACTCGAACCTCAAAATCACTAATTGAAATGGAGTTTACAACCTATGTAGACCTCATCTAACATTACGGTCAATAACCCCCCACTTCTGCTTTACGGGCCTTTGAAAGTGATCCTAGTCCAATTTGCTTGTGGCCTAAGCAATCTTAGCCGCAAGTCTTATTTCTCAATGAAGAGATAATACAACCTAAGTGAATATATGATGATATTCAAAATACAAATAAAGCTAGGTAACCTTAGATACTTATCTAAGATGATGATATAACAATTAATACAATCCTAGATATCAATAGCTAAATGACATGTCATAAAGCTAAGCTAATCATAGATTAAGTAAACCTAGATAGCTATCACAATACAACACTCAATCATATCAACACAACAATCTCTATCTTGAATATTAGAGTTTAATCTAAGAGCAAGCAAGTAATCTAAGAGATGTCTTGATAAATTAAACACTAATTATGTATGATAATAGTGGAAAACATACCAAAGGATGTGTGTTGAGCAAGACCCATGCAAGTAAGTATCTAAACTATGCTAGAAAATGCTTAGATGATATTTTTATGCATATGTGAATGGATTTGAGTAATTAAATGAGCAATATTGATTGCTTTTTCTCTCAAAAGTCTCTTTTTTAAACTTAGGGTTCTTGATAATCAAAGAGTCACACCTAGACTATGAGAAAGTTGTGCATTTATAAAGGGCCATAAAAGTTTGAGTGTAAAGACAAAATTGCCCTAACTTTCACGGGAGAAATGTGCGGCCACCGATCGCATAATGAGGGCGCATTTTTAGACCTAATGTTCTAGTCCCTTTTATGCGCCCTTGTCATGCGTCCCCTAACCGCATAACCCAAGGGTGCAGAAGTGTCAGGTATTTTGACACTTTAATTATGCGCCTTGTTGTGCGGCCCGTGGCTGCATAACACAAGGGCGCAGAAATGTTAAGTATTTTGCCACTTTAATTATGCGCCTTGTTGTATGGCCAGTGACGGCATAAAAAGAGTGCATTTTTGACCTGGTCAAAAACATGCGACCCTATTCCCAAATCGTCCTAGAAGACAACTTCCAATACAAGCTCAATGACAAAGAGCATGGAGGATTTAAATAGACAACCACATACACAAGAATAAATCAAAGAAGTGGTAATGTGGAAGTGAAGAGAATGCACAATAGCAATGAACCTGTATGCAATCATGGCAAGTGAGTGTATGCAACTAAATCTCTTAAAAGAAAAAAAAGCACTAGAGATGTACCTTTTAAGTGCTTGTCACTCTTGAGGTCTTGAGAGGACTTTTGAACATGATCACCTATCACGTTTGCTACCCTTACATCAACCCCAATGTGTGGTTTGTCCACAAAATAAGCCAATCAATAAACGGGAACCTTACACTACCCTTCCTTTTCGGGTCCTTCAACTCTCTCTCTAACCTCGGCCTCTCTTCGAGCATGCTCCTCAGCATCTGAGCTGTAGCCTCATCTATAGGAGGACCTCCTATAGAGCGTACTCCCTGATCGGTGAGTGAACGGGCTAAGGCTAACTCTAACTGAGCTTTCTTCTCAATAGCAAATTGTGTAGTCTGTAGGATAGGGTCAGGTGCAATCAATGTGGCATCTGAAGCACTGGGCCCTGCTATTATGGCTGGAACATGTGGAGTCTTTGTGGTGGCACTGACACTGGGTATGGTGGCTGGATCAGCAGTCCTCCTCTACCTCCTGACATATAGAGTAAGTCTCAACTCCTACGGAGCTCTGTGAAGCCCTAAACAACACTCTAGGGCAAATCCCTAATCAGACCCTTCAAAGTACTCTACCTAGTTAAGATCTCTTCCTACCTCAGCTAGTTTCATCTGAGCTGTAGCCTCATCTATAGGAGGACCTCCTATAGAGCGTACTCCCTGATCGGTGAGTGAACGGGCTAAGGCTAACTCTAACTGAGCTTCCTCCTCAATAGCAAACCGTGTAGTTTGTAGGATAGGGTCAGGTGCAATCAATGTGGCATCAGAAGCACTAGGCCCTGCTACTATGGCTGAAACATGTGGAGTCTTTGTGGTGGCACTGATACTGGGTATGGTGGCTGGATCAGCAGTCCTCCTCTACCTCCTGACATATAGAGTAAGTCTCAACTCCTGACGGAGCTCTGTGAAGCCCTAGACAACACTCTAGGGCAAATCCCTAATCAGACCCTCCAAAGTACTCTACCTAGTTAAGATCTCTTCCTGCCTTTTTTTTATAGCCTTCTGCCTCTTGGTCAAATCCACCCAATCTGAATGCAACGCATCAAAATTATCGCCCTAGGCAACCAAAATGTGTTGCACACTATCTAAAATCCGTAGGCCTATGGGCTGACTCTCATCGTATACAAGGATAGAGGGCTCATCATCCTCACTAACCTGCTCTCCCTACTCGTCATCCTCGATGACTCTATCAAACATTGCCTCAGCACTCACGCCGGCCTCTGGTCCAAGCATCCTCAACCAATGCTTGCCTAGCAAAAGATACCATGTAGACAAATCCAAATCAGGTGCAGGGGATTTCAAAGCATCCCAGATATGTCCACGCCAGCCAATCTGCATATCTAAGTAATCAAGCACAGAAAGGGAAGGATATCTGAATCTGACTCATTTAGCCTAGCCTTCTGAATCTCCATCTTCACTAAAACACCCATATCAATGGGCTGCCCATCCATAATACAATGCAAGATCTAGGCTGCCTCAAATGTGACTGTAAACTTGTGGGAAACCGGCCTAAGCGAGGACATGATGAAGATGTGCCAAAATGCTGACTCAATCTTCAAATTGGGTTACTTGATGAGGTGTCCCTTAGCAATCCAGAACAACATTGAGGTGATCGTCAAAGTGTTGGCAAAGTCTACTGAACCTTTCACATACAACGGGTTCGAGGTGATCCCCTTTATCATGTGCTCCCGTATCTCCTCATGCTCTAAAAGTGTGGACCTAAAAAAAATGTTTATGTCCACGACGTTCATGTGAACGAGAACTCCTCTAATTAGTACCAGATCCCCCTCTCATGAACTCCCCGGGGTTCATCCCCGCATAGAACTCTCTCACGAGTCTCTCACTATACATAGGAGGTGTAGTTACTAATCCTCCCCACCCCGTATCATTTACTATCGCCGAGATGGGAGTATTCTCCAACTCTTTCAAATTAACTCCCCTTTCTACCCAAATTTTCTTCTCACTGAATGTCCCCATTCGGTCATCAAAGTTGAAGCAAATATTCCGGTTTGTCCTAATATTATCTAGATGGGGGTTGAATAGACTTTAATCCGGTTATTACTAAATTTTCGCGATTAGTCAATTTTGCTAAAATAACCCTAATCTAGTAAATACAATAAAGCAAGTGTAAAGTGCAGAATTTAAATGACTCTTGATTTTTACGTGGAAACCTTCAATAAGGAACAACCACGGGCTATTATGTACGCCACGCATGATCCTAGAATCCACTAATTCTAATGGTGTCCACAACCTAGGTTGACCTTGTCAAACCCTACATGGTTACTAACCCGCCACTACTACCCGCAGGCCTTTAAAAGTGAACTTAGATCAATTTGCTTGTGGCCTAAGCAACCTTAGCCACAAGACTTACTTCTCAATGAAGAGATTAAACAACCTATGTGAATATGCCAAGATATCCAAATATGCACTTAGTGCTAGGTTACACTAAATACTTATCTAAGATTATAAGATGACAATTAAATCAATCCTAGATATTAATTTCTATATGTCATGGCATAAAGAACAACTAACATAGATTAAGCAATCCTAAGTAGCTATCACAATACAACACTCAATCAAAACAACACAACAATCTCTATCTTGTATAATAGAATATGATCTAAGAACATACAATTAATTAAAGAGAGTTCTTATAAAGTAAAACACTAAGATTAGATGAAATTAGTGAAAAACTTACCAAGGCATGTGTGTTAAGTAAGACCCATGCAATAAAGTATCCTAAATAAGCTAGATGATGCTAGATGAAGTTTGATGCATATGAAAATGGTTTTTAGTGTTTAAAGGTGAGCTCTTAATTGATTTTCTCTCAAGTATCTCTTTTTTTTCTCATTAGAGTTGTTAGAGTCAAAGAACTAGTTTAAAAGAATGAGATAAGGATGTATTTATAGATATGAAGAATGAGCTGGGCGAAAAGACAAGTTTGCAATTGAAAAGCACCATCAGTTTCAATCAGCGGTTTCAAAACCATCGTTCCAATCGCCGAATTGAATATTGAGAGAACAAGGGAACATCGGTGGTTTCGTTCAGCAGTTTCCTAGCCACCGTTCCAACCGTCGTTTTGAGACCGAGATATTTAAGTCGATCAGGTTTAAACAGCGGTTTCAATCGGCGGTCGGGACTGTCGATCATAACCGTGATATTGGTCTAAAACCTTTTAGAGACAAACGTCAGTTTCATTCAGGGTTATGGCCACCGATCAAACCGCCGTTTCACTAATTGTAGTGAAAGCAAAGGAGAAGCCAAGGACATTCTCCGAAGGCGATCCTCTCACTAAACCAAGCACACCAACGTGTAAGTGTAGACGTTTCCGGACAATCTTTAGGAAATGAATTACAAGACACACAAACAACACAACACAAACCATCAAAGATGTGTAAGTGTGAAGTGTGAAGTGAATGCATCCTAATGCCTAGAATGACATGGCAATTATCAATCAAGATGCAATCAATAAAACATGCATTGTGTGTGTGTGCAACTAAGATCTCTTCAATGCAAGTAAGCACAAGTATTTTACCTTTGGAGTGTTTATCATCTTGAGGTCTTGAGACGGCCTTTGTTGTGCTTGATCACCAACAAGGATGTGCCTAAGCTATCCTTACAATACAAGTCCCAAACGTGGTTTGTCCACAAAATAAGCCAATCAAAACTTGAGGAACTTACAATCTCCCCTTTTGGCTATTTCGTGACAAAACCACCACTCATATTAATCCTTACAACAAAAAAGAATCTAAAGTCAAAATGATTTTCTACAATACAAAGAGATTAATAAAAGATAAAAACTTCAAGTCTTTAATCTCTTGTAGAACAATCAATCATTCAAAACAAAGAATTACACTTTCCAAAGCAAGTGTATGTGAGGTGATCAAGTGAAGTCATAAACAAGCATTTGCATTAAGGAATTTTTTCATTAAAGAAAACATGCAACATCATGCAATGAATGTGCAATGCAATGCTTCCTCTAAATGGGTTACTCCCCTTTAATTAAGCATCTCCCCAATATGCGTATTTGCTACTCTTAGTAAGCACTCTCCCTTACCACATACCACTTCCCCTTTTTTTCATGATATAGGCAAAGGAGTATCCCCCAACCGGGTCATTTGGAGCAAAGAGAGATAGTAGCATAGAAGACATTTGCATAATCATAAAAGCCAATTTATGCAACTCAATTAATTGGAGAGAAACAAGGAGATTTATTATGAAAATGTGTGATTAAGATGCTTTGCATACAAGACATGTTGCATTTAAAACCAAAAATCATGGTATTTGGCAAAGCAAATGACAAAGGTTTCCTTAAGGAATTCAAATAGATTTTATCATGTGTCATGAATCAAAGCAAGGATATAGAGTTATTCATTCCCATTTAGAGAGTAACTATATCCAACTTTGTAAGCAAAACATGGCATGAGTGACTTTTTGCACCCTATTCAATTTTTCTAGGTAAGATACCCGTATGATAATAGCCATGTTTCACAAAGAAAGAAAGAGAAAGATTTGGATTTTAAAGTCCTTAGAACGGATACTTTGATCCTTTATTCATTTGAGTCTCATAATTTGCACAATATTTTGCATTTAAGAATATGCAATCATCAATTCATGCTCTTTTTTTTTTATTAGAGCATGTCATTTGAATTTCATGCTTTTCATATTTAGCATGTCAATTAAAAATCATCATGTCATGGAGAATTAATCAAAGGTCATTAAAAGAGTACTTCCTAAGTATATATCCTAGTCCAAAAATGCATGTTTGAACATAAATATGACATGGATTGCAATCAAAGCAATTGGTTCACACTTACTGAATAGAAAAACATATAGGTAAATGTGCAACCAAGCTACTCAAGCAATTAAAAAAAGAAGCATAAGATTTTTCAAATTTTTTTCATGTGATAAGTACGCAAAATTGCTCTCTTTGCTTAAGTTCCCATATGGGGTCAATAACCACACCGCATCAATGAAGGGCATGAGCTCCTATAAACCTACCAAGTCCGTTGGACCTAGTTGAGCCTATACGAGACATGTTAACATCTTCATCTTTTCTCATCCACCTAGATGACACATTTTCATTCCTAGTGATCATAGAATGCATGTTACTTGAGTTCTTAGGATTATTGACTCTAGTTTTCCTAGGCACATTCATATTGGCTCTTCTAAGCCTCTTTCTTTCTATCACCCTTTCAACTTTACGCATTTTGATATAATGAAAGCAATTTGGTATTGTGTGACCATCAATACCATATAAATGACAAGTAGGAGTAAAGTGAGGAATCAAACCATGTCCTCGTGTATGCATTGGTGCTTTCCCATGTCGTTGTGGTTGTCTTGGCTGTTGGATTGGATCTTTCCATCTTTGTGGTTGACCAAGACAAAGTTGCTTGCTTGATTGAGCTTGCAAGATTGGTCTCTTCTTTTGATGGATTATAGGTTGAAGGAAGTTAGCATGAGGAGCCCTTTTTTATTGAGATAGAGCTTGACCTTTTAGTGCTACCTTTACTTGAGAACTTTTTGAACATTCTCCTAGGTCAATCTTCTTCCTAGGTTGTTGAGGAGGAGGAGACTTCTTAAAGTCCATGATCTTGACAAAGCTTATCTTGCTTGAGGAGGAAGCTTCATTGTCATCAATGTTGCCAAGACCTCTCTTGTCATTTGGCCTTTTTCCAACTCTCAACATGTGGTCAAGCTTCTTGGTGCTTAAAGTCATCTTAGCCATTGAAGCTTTAGCTTCTTCAAGCTCTTTTTTTAACCCTTCTTCATTCCTCTTAGATAAAGCTAACTCATCTTTTATCTTACCTTCATCCTTCATGGATCTCATCACTTCTTCACTCAAGTGGTCAACTTAGGTTGGTAGCTCATGGTTTTCTTCTTTCAACCTTCAAATCTCTCTCTTGTTCTTCATCCTTGAGCTTTCAAACTTGACTATATAGTCATGAAGATCCATACTCTCCACATTTCCATTTGTGCAGTGAGATGACGAATTCTTATCACTAGAGTCATCTCCTATACTTTCCATCTCACCAATGGAGTCATTTTCCTTATCAAGACCTTCACTTTGGTCACTTGATGTTATATGAGCCATATCCCAATGAGTAGCTACACCAACTACTTCTTTAGCTACTTCTTCATCTTTTCATTCTTTGGGATCACTAGTTAAGGCATCTTTGCCATCTACTTTAACTTCTACACGAGCGGCTCCAAAGGCCGTGTAGTTAATGGCAAGCTCTTTATCACTTAAATGATTTTCTTCACTCTTATCCTCACTCAATAAGGCGACCATTACCTTTCCTCTTCTTCTATCCTTCAAGTTTCCATACTTCGGGGAGATGTGCCCGAATCCTCCACATTCGTAGCATTGAATCCTTTCTCTTGAAAACATCTCTTGGTTAGGCTCATCATTCTTGAGCTTAGTCTTCTTCTTGAAGCCATCCCCCTTTGGGCCATAACCATTCTTTTGTAGACTTAAGAGTTTCTTAAATCTCTTGACAATTAGTGTCATGTCTTCATCTGAGTCATCCTCCTTCTTGTCATGTTTAGAGGTCTTCAAAGCAATATTCTTTTTCTTCTTAGGAGGTGAGGTTGTACCCTTTTTTGACTCAAAGGTGAGAAGTCTTCTAATAACTTCAACCGGCTTCATATCCTTGTAGTCGATATTCTCTTTTAAAGCCATTAATTTGGACTCGAACCTTTCAGGAAGTGATCTCATAATCTTTTGCTTGATCCTTCTATCCGAGTAAGGGTCACCAAGTTGATGACTTTGGTTAACTATGTCTATCAATTTGACCTTAAAGTCGTTGAAGCACTCGCTCCCTTCCATTCTAAGAATCTCAAATTGTGTTTGGAGGACTTTAAACTTAAACTCTTTAACCACTTTGATTACTTCATGTACAACTTCTGGGATGTCCCATGCCTTCTTAACGATCCTAGTATTTTGAATCAATTTGTATTGATTCTCATCCATTAAACATAGGATGGCGTGCATCGCATTCCTATTCCATTTTGATTCCTCAAACTCTTATGTGTTCCATTGTACCTTAGGCTTGAGTACATCTTCTCCTCCACCCGTAAGAGTCATCATTGGTGATATGTAGCCATCATCAACCGCCATCCAAGTCGTATCATGGATATGGCAAATGTACGACTCCATCTTGCCTTTCCAAACGGCATAATTCAACATGGTGAGCAATGGAGCTTGAGTACATCCTCTCCTCCACCCGTAAGAGTCATCATCGGTGATATGTAGCTGTCGTCAACCGCTATCCAAGCCGTATCATGGATATGGCAAATGTACGACTCCATCTTGCCTTTCCAAAAGGCATAATTCAACACGGTGAGCAATGGAGGCCTTGTGCTAGAAGCACCTTCGTTTCCACCACCGTTTCTACTCATAAAGTTTATAAATTAATGAAATGAATGCAAGTGTATGAATAATCAAAAATCACACAAAATGAAAAACACACCAAAATGAGCAAGGATCACCTAAGTATATCTAGGAACCCGCTCTGATACCAATTGAAACAAATATTCTAGTGTGTCATAATATTATCTAGAGGGGGTGAATAGATTTTAATCCGGTTATTACCAAATTTTCACGATTAGTCAATTACATGAACTTACCTTGATTATATGTAAAATTGCACTAAAACCCACACAAAAATTCATAATAACAATGACTTCCCCTTGACCAGTTGACTAACCATTGACTAACTGTTGACCGCATTAATTAATCACACAATGTCTGTTTTGCCCTTGCTCGACATAAAAAAAATAAGAAAAAAGATATATTTAAAATTTAATAATATTTAAATGGTTTATAAAATTAAATTAACATAAAATTTATTTATTTTTTACTTTTTTAAAGGTACACATATTTAGAAAGATCTTATAAAAATAACATAAATTAATGGATAAAAGAAAATTATTAAAAAACAGTTACAATTTTAAAACATAAAAAATTAATGGATAATAGAAAATTATTAAAATAAAAAATTGTTAATAGATAATTAAAAAAAGAAATTATATAAATAAAAAATAAAAAATAAAATAAATATGAAACGATCTCCATATTTTCAGTCCACGATGGAGATCGACTGAATCTCCACTCGCTCGACAAGACGATGACTCAACGATAGACATCTATCTTAAAAATTATTTTAATGTTATTTGATTGGAAAAAAAAAAAAAAAAAAACTCAGTTTGGAGGTCCAAAAGAAAAACTCGATACTCCAAAATTTTTTATTATTATTATTTTATTATTTTTTATTTTTTATTTTTTATTTCTTACATCAAATAACATTAAAATGATTCTTAAGATGGAGGTCCATCGTTTAGTCACCGTCTCGTCGAGCGAGTGGAAATCCGGTTGATCTCCGTCGTGAACTGAAACCATGGAGATCATTTCAGATTTCTTTTCTTTTATTTTTTATTTTTTATTTATATAATTTCTTTTTAAAATTATCTATTAACTATTTTTTATAATAATTTTATATTATCCATTAATTTTTTATGTTTTAAAATTGTAACTGTTTTTTAATAATTTTCTTTTATCCATTAATTTTAGTTATTTTTATAAGATCTTCCTAAATATATGTACCTTTAAAAAAAAATTGTGTTAATTTAATTTTATAAACCATTTAAATATTATGTAATTTTAAATATATTTTTTTCTTATTTTTTTTATGTTGAGCAAGGGCAAAACATACATTTTGTGATTAATTAATGTGGTCAACGGTTAGTCAATGGTTAGTCAACTGGTCAAGGGAAAGTCATTGTTATTATGAATTTTTTTATGGGTTTTAGTGCAATTTCATATATAATTAGGGTAAGTTTGTGTAATTTGCCCTAGATTTTAATCCGGTTATTACCAAATTTTTGTGATTAGTCAAGTTTACGAAAATAACCCCAATCTAGTCAAAGCAACAAATCAAGTGTACAATGCGGAATTTAAATGACATTTGATTTTTACGTGGAAACCTTCAATGAGAAAAAACCACGGGCTGCTATGTACACCATACACGATCCTCGAATCCACTAATTGTAATGGTGTCCATAACTTAGGTTGACCCTGTCAAACCATACACAGTCACTAACTCACAACTACTACCTGCAAGCCTTTAAAAGTGAACCTAGATCAATTTGCTTGCGGGTTAAGCAACCTTAGCCACAAGACTTACTTCTCAATGAAGAGATTAAACAACCTATGTGAATATGCAAATATATCCAAATATGCACTTAGTGCTAGGTTACACTAAATACTTATCTAGGAGTATAAGATGTCAATTAAATCAATCCAAGATATCAATTGCTATATGTCATGGCATAAAGCATAGCTAACATAGATTAAGCAATCCTAAGTAGCTATCACAATACAATACTCAATCAAAACTACACAACAATCTCTATCTTGTATGATAGAATATGATCTAAGAACATACAAGTAATTAAAGAGATTTATTGTTAAGTAAAACACTAAGAATAGATGAAATTAGTGAAAAACTTACCAAGGCATATGTGTTGAGTAAGACCCATGCAAGAAAGCATCCTAGATAAGCTAGATGATGCTAGATTAAGTTTATGCATATGAAATGGCTTTGAGTGTTTAAAGGTGAGTTCTTGATTGATTTTCTATCAAGTATCTCTCTTTTTATCTTTAGGGTTCTTGGAGTCAAGGAACTAGTTCAAAAGAATGAGATAAGGATGTATTTATAGACATCAAGAACGAGCTGGGAGAAAAGACAAGTTTGCCATTGAAACGCACCATCGGCAGTTTCAAAACCGTCGTTCCAACCGCCGAATTGAATCCCGAGAGAATAGGGGAACAACGGCGGTTTTATTTGGTAGTTTCATGGCCGCCGTTTTGAGACCGAGATATTTAAATCAATTAGGTCTAAATAGTGATTTCAATCGTTGGTCGGGCTGCCAATCATAACCGTAGATATTGGTCCAGAACCTTCTAGAGACAAACGGTGGTTCATTCGACAGTCATGGTCGACGATCAAACCGCCGTTTCACAAATTCTAGTGAAACCAAAGGAGAAGCCAAGGGCATTCTCTGGAGGCAATCCTCGCGCTAAACCAAGCACACCATCGTACAAGTGTGGACGTTTCTAAACATTCTTCGAGAAACAAATTACATGACAGACAAACAACACAACACAAACTGATGGGAAGATTTTCGCTGTTAGAAAACCATCCATCAAAACAATTTATAAAACCTATGCGATGCATTCACAAGTATAAATACGAGTAAAGCAGTAAGCACGGGTGTCGTCCACTGAGATCGGGGTAGCAATGATAAGAATAGGAATAATAGAACTAGTGATCATAAAAGTAAAGTATATGGTAGGTGAAAATATAATATAAACTTAACTATTAATGCAATTAAATGGGATGTGAATGGAGTGATGAATGTATGATGATGGAACTACGGAGTTGATGGACTCATAAGCGAATATTGGGGCAATTACAACAAACTCTCAATTAAGCATGTAATGACAAATGTAACCAACATAGGGTGTATAGTATTGGCTATATATCTCTAGCAAGCGGTCAACCTAGGGTGTATAGTGAAGACCTCCTACTAGAGATTAATCCTTCCTAAGCAACCAACAATGGCTAGTTGCTCAATTGGGACTTTTACCATGAAAACTCATTTATCTAACTATGGCTCAACCTATTTCTAACGTAGCCATCCTAGGGTGTATAGTGAAGACTTCCAATTCCGTCACAAGTTGCCGACCTAGGGTGTATAGTGAAGGCCACCCGTTTGAGATCGGATGAGGCTCGAGGTTATTCAACCGGATTCTACGCGAATGTTAATTCTTGCAAAATCACTAAAGTAGCCAACCTAAGGTGTATAGAGAAGGCTTCTAATCCTCTCAAAAGTGCCGACCTAGGGTGTATAGAGCCGGTCACCCGTTCGAGGTTAGATTAAGGGCACGGTTTGTAGAGCCGGATTTCTAGACATCCTTCCATTCAATAGAGCATTAGACACCCTAATTGCCTACTCAAGTAATCCAAATTAACATGCTAAGAGGGTGTATCCAAGCAAATCAATAATGGAAATCAATCAAGCAATGGAATAGAGAATAGATAGATTAAATATAAAACATAGAGTTTATGTACAAAGCCTAAATATCCATCAAACAAATAACATCAACCCTATAGTGGGTATTTTAGCTACTCATGTTCATTACAACAAATACAAAACTAAGAGAGAGATTGAGAGGACACCCTTGATGAGCCCTCTTTCCTTAAAGCTTGAATCCAAGTCTCCTAGTTGCCTTTGACTTGAGTAGAGATGGTTTGGATGAGAGGGATAGTGTATTTAAGAGCTAAGTTACAAGAAAATAAGAAAACCTAAGTGTGGTAGGATCCTGGGTTCGTTCCTATGCTTTTCTATTTATAGGGGATGCAAAAATAGGAAAACAGAAGCTGTCGCGCGTAGAGTGCGGGTGGAATGTGGTTGGTTGGCTCGCACTCACCCACACTTTATTATTGAAATGGTCATAATTTTCTCTAGGAGACTCGGAATTGCAATCCGTAAAAACCGCTCGAAATTAGACTTCTGGGACTTTCCGAATATATGTAATCTGACACGTGGTTCAATCTAAGGAGAGAAATATGACCCTTTGAAGTTGGATGTTCTGCATAAGAATTTACAATTTCAGCCTCTTAGTGAGTGCGGGTGGAGTGCGATTCAGGGACCTGCACTCACCCGCACTTTATCATTTCTTCAGATGTCAGGCTCCCTGGTTTGGGCAGGAGTGCGGGTGAGAGTGCGGGTGAATGACCCGCACTTGACCCGCACTTTATCTTCTTTATAGGCATCAGGTCCCGGCTTTGGCTTGGAGTGCGGGCGGAGTGCGGTTGGGACCCGCACTTGACCTACACTCTTAGAGTTGTTGATGACCCTTTGTCTTTCCTTCAACCACCTTTGGCCCTTTTTCGGCCAGAACTCCTGCAACATGCTTCTAACACCAGAATTACATCTATTGCCAGCAATTAGCACCAACGAGCCTATTAGACATACAATATACAAAAAATACACACAAGAACAAGACAAAGGAATAGGAAATGAGGGCCGAAATATACAACAATTTAGGCATGATCAAACACCCCCAAACCAAACCTTTGCTCGTCGTCGAGCAAACTCAAAACAAAACAAGACACAATAACAAAAATGACTCGAACTAAGAACTTTCCTAGACACCAAGAAAACTTGATGCAGAACCAACTAACATAGAGATATGCAAAAGCAAATAGGAGTGACGAATGAGTATATGACAAATGTTCTAAACAACTCGAAGGCACCCCAAGGGAAACTCGCACAACACGAATCCCACACTTAAAACGCCCTTTCCTCAAAAACTACTCACTCTTACGCCTCGAGCATAATTCGCTAGGTTCTGACATGGATTCTTTCTTATCTTTCCTCTCAGAACCTAGGTTCACACTCATGCAACATGTATGCAAATGAATTTATGTAACTGAATCAACTTAGTTGCATACATTTAGTATAAAATAAACGATGTTTTCAGTGAGTGAGTCTCATGAAAGAATCACGTGTCATGAACTTGGAAAGAGCATGCATTAACTAATAGTCCCAATCTAGACTTCCCCTAATATCAACTAGGTCTTTTCCATTTGGTCATAATGTGGCCACGGTGAATGGTGATTAGAAGAATGAGAATTTAGGCATAAGCACTAATCAACCAAGTTAAGGCAATACATTCTACACTTAAGCATTCAATTTCTCGTGCAACTCCACTTCCAAATATAATATGGCGTCCAGGCATACAATTAGACTCTACGTGCAATCTTTAACTATTCATGTTACCCATTTGAGTAGCATTTACAATTTACACAAGGCATTTGAAGCATATTTTTCTTTTGTTTCTTTTTGCTTGTTTTCTTTTCTTTTCTTTTCTTTTCATATCTTTTTACTATGCACATTTTCACAACTCATTACTCAAGCCTAGGTACACACCATTTATAAAATTAAAGCACAACTTTACATTCCTAAGCCTCAACAAGATCAATTAAGTGAGGGTTGGCATAGTGTTTAGGTTGCTTGGATTATGGATAACGTGGGTGTAGAATGAAAAAGTCTATTTGTGTTTGGCTTCAAAATTGGCTTGAGAGCACACATATTATGGGAATGGGAAGTAGTTAGGCTTTTTGAGTAGCTAAAACACACATTGCCTAATATCACTTCAAAGGATCAATCTACTAAGGGAATAAAAGTTTCCGTCAAGCAGTCCACATATATGATGCATGTTCAATGACAAATGATGATTTTTGATGTAGTGAGACTATGCATGGTGTTTGAATAGTGTTTACGGATTTGGAAAACATTTTCCCTTAAATATACACGCTTTTGTCTTGTGTTTGTGATCTCATAAGTGAAATCTCCACTATTAGAACAAGGCGCTTGAGCACCGAGTTCCCTAAACTTGGACAATAAAAGATGAGACTAGCCCATGAAGTGCAAGTGAGACCCCAAAATGACTAAGAGCTATTAAACAAGCACATTAAGCATACACACATTCGCCACAAACACTTTGCTCAAGGTATCTCACCAAGCTAAATAAGATCAAAATTTGGCTAAACAGCAAATAAAAATGAAAAAATAGACACAAAAATGACTCAAGACTCAAAAAGACGACTCAACAAGGCTAACTCAAAACTCAAAAAGACACAAAAATGACTTAAGACTCAAAAAGACAACTTAATAAGGCGTCTACACCCCCAAACCAAAACTCAACATTGTCCCCAATATTGGAAACAAGAGAGTCCGACTTAACGGCGTGCACCTAACACAACACAAAGCACAAAAAAAAACACAATGTTAAAGACTAACTCAACATGGAGAATAAAGTTCTAAAAAAAACTGGTGACGTTTGGTCCGCTCTTCAGTGTATATTTTCAAAAATACTTAATAAAACTTTTTCAAATTTGGCATAGGAAAATATACATGCAAATGTACACTTTTCATTTAGAAAAAATTTCAAATTTAAAATTGAAAAAGTGTGTAAACAGACGTCAAAGATGGTTCCCGTGCAGAATTTCAAAACAGGGCATCGCCCATGACCTTTGGTCGAAGAAACATTCATAACTTTTGGACCCTCACCCAAAATTTTATGTTATTTATACCATTGGAACCAAATCGAAAAATAAAAGAACACAACATGGGCGAAATAATTTATTTCCTCACCAATAAGTACAATTCTCGTGAAACATTTGGCCTCCGAAGTTTCAAAACAGGGCATCGCCCATGACCTTTAGTCAAAGAAACGTTCATAACTTTTGAACCCCCACCCAGAATTTTACGTTCTTTATACCGTTAGAACTATATTGAAAAATAGAAGAACGCAGCATGGGAAAAATAATTTAGTTCCTCACAAATAAGTACAGTGTTCATTGAACATTTTGCCTCCGAAATTTCAAAACATGGACTTTCGCAAAGGTCAAAGAAAAAGTTGACAATAAAAAGACTTAAAACAAACCTAGGCACTAATCATGCACAATCAATGCCCAACAAAATAAAAATGACTCAAAATAGGCTCACAAAATAAAGGCAATTCATTCAATATATCATTGATGCTCAAGTTAAGCTTAATCATCAAGCATTTTATCAAAATTGACGGAATGGGGCATGACCAACCCCCAAACTGAATTATACAATATAAAGCACTAAAACCTATATAATCACAATAATGCAATAGAGCCTCCGGCTCATAATCATTAAGCGCATGCATAAGAGCCTCCGGCTCAATCATCCATAAGTATAATCAAAGTAATCAAAGTGCAATTATCCACAAAATAAACCATTTGAACGAAATCATCTTAACATCACAATTATTGAATTTAAACAGCATAAAACATAAAAATAACTACATGCATCAAAATTATTCAATGAGATGCATTCTGTGATAGGCTAGAGTCCTCTAAGGGTGGTTTGACCAAGTTAGGGAATTCTCTTTTCTTAGCAACCCAAACGAATTTAGGTGGCTTCAATATCTTTTCCTTTCCCATGTTTCTAAATAAGTGCACTTGATCTTTCCTTACCCAAATTTACTTGACCCTAGGTGGACTCCTGAGACCTCTTGTTTTCCTATGTTGGCTAAATTTGAAATTCTTAGCCTTAAAAAGCTTTATCCTAGAACACACATAGCAAATGAGATTAGGATTAGAGAAACTCCCCTTTGATGCGTGGCTTTGAAGATGTTGGATTTGCTTCACTTGTAACGCCTTGACCTCCTCCTCCTTTTTGCTAAGTGCTCATTTTGCTTCTTCTAAAGCATTGGCTTTTTGTACAACTTCATCTTGCATTGTTCTTGACTTGCAAGATATCTCTTCTTCGAACTCCTTTGGTACCCTCGCCAAGTTTTCGAACTGCTTTAATGTTGTACTCATTTCGGCTTCAAGTCTCCCAACTTATTCTTCAAACTCTTTACGCTCATTCGAGACTTCGCTGTTGGCCTTCTTAAGTGTGTCATTTTCAACTCTGAGCATCTTCACTTCAAGAATGAGTTTCTTGTTTAGCTTTTGAAGTTTCTTTGCCTTTTCCATTTCCAAGGCTTTCTTGCCTTCTAGCTCATTCTTCAAGAGCTACAACTTCTTTTTGAGTGCATCACAACTCTCTTTTTGCACACATCAACCCTTATTTAAGCGATAGCCATGAAAGGTCTACCAATTAGAACTTGCCACTTCTTTTTGTCATTTGATTTGTCATCGATCTCTAACATCATGAAATCGGTCCGGATCACGGTTCCATCCACTAAAATAGGGATATCTTTTATCTCCCCATGTGGTGCTCGAGAAGTTTGATCCGCTAACACAAGCATCTTCCCGGTTGGTTTCAAACCTAACAAACCAAACTTCTCATACAATGCCAAGGGCATCATGTTGATGCTTGCACCCAAGTCAAGCACTCCTTTTAGAACTTCACTCTCTTCGAGCGATATGGGGATCACAAAACTCCATGGATCATCAACCTTGCTTGGGAAAGCCTCTTCAAACATCATTGCTTCATCCCTAGCTCCATCCATATTGATAAAATTCACCTCATTTTCTTGCTCCGTATGGCTTGGAAACTTTCCCTTCTCTTGTTTTTGGAGGGCTTCGTCAATTTGCCCCATTTGAATCTCTAATTTTCCAAACGAAGCTTCTAAGTTACCAAACCTTTGGCCACGAGCTTGCATAAAGTTTTTCAATATGTGCTCGGTGATCGTGCCAAAAATGTTGTATATTTTGGCCTCATTCCCTTATCATTTGTCTCGTTTTCGTGTGTTTTAGCATATTTTATGGGCTCTTTATTCGTAACTGCAGGCATTCATACATTTCCGTGTAAAAAAGGAATTCAGGATTATCATGCGAAAAAAAGTTCAAATGGTGTAAAAAGAAGAAAAAAAGCCATCAACAAGCTCCAAGAATGCCGGTACAGTACGAGTCATCAAACCACACTCTACCCGTATTAATGAAAAAACCTGGTAGCATGAAGTTGAAGAAAAGCCCTAGTGTGACATACAACCCGCACAATTACATCGTAGGAATTTCTCATGCAGGATCTGTGCATAACCCGCACACTGAAGGATTAAAGACAATAGAAATGCCATAGAGCGTAGGTACAGTGCAGGTCCCTTACCCGTACTCTACACTTTCCAGCATGGGAATTCCCTCCTTGGAACCGCACTCCAACCGCACTAATTTGGAAACCCGAGAGCTAAAAAATTAAAGAATTGATAAAGTGCGGATACAGTGCGGGTCCCTTACCCGCTCTCTATACTGTCCAGCTCCAAATGACAGGTTTTTGGGCCATTTTAGAGAGGTAATATTGTCCTTTCATGCCTAAACCGTGACATAACCTCCCATGCCTATAAATACATCATTTTCTCCATAAGACAAGAATCAATCTCTTCCCCACACTCTTTAAACCGCAAAACCTCTTCCTCTTACAACACTAACCCACATATACCCATTCTCTACTCACCAAAGACAACTAGGAAATTTTGAAAGAAGCTTCAAGAAAGGAGGATTCTCTACATGGGTTTTCTCTCAACCTCTTCTCTTAGTTTATATGTTGTAATAGACATAAGTAACTAAATCTGCCACTAAGGGGTTGATGTGTTTAGTTTAATGAATATTGGGCATTTGTAATCAAACTCTATTATTCTATATTCAATATATCTCTATGTTCTATTCTCTTGTATTAATTGCTTTCTAATATTGATTTGTCTTGGATACACCATTTTATCAAGTTGATTTGGAATCTATTTGAGTAGACAACTAGGTATACACCCAATTTTGTTGTCTAATGCTCTATTGAATGGAAGGATTTCACAAGAATACACCCTTCAAGTGAAATTCGACTTAATAACCAGAATCTTAATCTAATCTCAAATGGGTGGACTTCACTATATACCCTTGGTTGGCCACTTGTAAGGGAATTAAAAGTCATTACTATACACCATAGGATGGCTACATTAGCGATTTTGCAAGAACTAACCCATCAAGTAAAAACCGGTTAAATAGCCTCTAGCTTCATCTAATCTTAAATAGGTGGCCTTCATTATACACCCTAGGTTGGCCACTTGTGAGAGAATTGGAAGTCATCATCATACACCCTAGGATGGCTACATTAGTAAGAGGTTAAGCTCTTACTAGATTGATGAGCATTCATGACTAGAATCCTAATTGAGCAACTAGCATTATACACTCTAGGTTGGTTACTTATGAGGAATTAATCTCTAGAAGGAGGCTTTCACTATACACCCTAGGTTGGCCTCTTGCTAGAGATATATAACCAATACCATATACCCTAGGTTGGTTATATTAGATCAAATGTGCTTATTCGAGAGTTTGTTGCATTGCCCAATGTTCACTTACTAGTCCATTAACTCCTCAGTCCACATTATCACACATTCATCACATTACTAATTGTAGTTGCATTCTAGTTTTAACATTAATTGTAGATTGCATCTTCGTGTTAATCTTTCCAACAAAACCATTAATACTTTACTTTTATGCATACTAGTATTATTTATCCTAATCTAGTCATCGCTACCTCCGATCCTTGTGGACGATACCCATGTTTACCGCTTTACTCGTTTTTATACTTGTGAGCACATTGCATAGGTTTTATAAATATTTTTTACGTACGATCTTTTTAACGACGAAGCCGTACTTGTCAAATGGCGCCGCTATCGAGGATCGATGTGTATAGTAGTGGTTAGATTAGTTTTAATATTATTAGTTCCGTAGTTGTTTTTTGTTTTGTTAGATTCTTTTTATGTCTTCGGTAGTTTTTGTTTCATTTTGTTTCTGGACTCTATGGATTCCACTTGCCAACCTTCAATGAGCAATTTGAAGTAACCAAACCGGTGGAATCCTCCAATTGCTCAAAAGAGGACATGGATAAACTCTAGATAGAATTTGAAGTAGAGTGAAGCAAGAAAATGGATGAGATGGAAAGGTGGATCAACATAAACTAAGAGCTTATGAGTGTAAGTAAAGAGCTATTATTGGCGAGGGATGTGTTGAAGGAAAAGAATGAAGCACTTCAAGTGAGAGTAGAAGAAGCCTCCCGAGAGAAAGAATAAATGAAGGGAGACTACGAAAAGAATATACAACTCTTGAAGAAGAAGCTAGAAGGCAAGGAAACCTTGAATAGAGTGAAAGTGGAAAAACTTGAACAAGGGAACAAGAAGCTCACACTTGAAATTAAATTGGTCAAGGCGGAGTATGACACACTCCAAAAGAAAGTAGGGGAAATTTTTGAAAAGAACATGGAGTTGAACGAACATGTGAGAAACCTTGTCGTCCGAAAGTGTAAACCCCTAAAGGATTATGACGAGATCAAGGAGAACTTTGCCAAGAGGATGCGACTAATGCAAGCCGAAATTGAAACAAGGGACAAGGCTTTGGAGAAAATGAAGAAGACGGAACTTGACCACATTGTGGAGCTTTCACAAGCTAAGCAAGAAATTGAGGCAATGATGAAGGAAGCGGTTCTGAAACTAATAATTCACGGTGTGTATAAAACTATCTAGAGAGGGGTGAATGGATTTTAAATGATTATTACCAATTTCCGTGATTAATCAATATTACGAAAATAGCCTAAACTAGTTAAAGCAATAAATCAAGTGTAAATTGCGGAATTTAAATAACACTTGATATTTATGTTGAAACCTTCAACAAGGAAAAACCATGGACTGTTTTGTGCGCCACACACGAACCTTGAATCTACTAATTGTAATGGTGTTTACAACTTAGGTTTACCTCAACCTCTCACGGTCTATAACCCAGCACTACTACCCGCATGCCTATAAAAGTGAACCTAGTCCAATTTGCTTGCGGTCTAAGCAACCTTAGCCACAAGTCTTAGTTCTCAATGAAGAGATTAAACAACCTCAGTTAATATGCATAGATATCCAAATATGCAAATAATGCTAGGTTACACTAAATGCTTATCTAGGATTAATAAATGTCAATTAAATCAATCCTATATATTAATTGCTATATGACATAGCATAAAGCATAGCTATGTGAGATATGTCAATCCTAGATATAGCTATCAAAATACAACACTCAAACATTCAACACATAATCTCAATCTTGTATGTAGAAATTACTCTAAGAACATATAAGTAATAAATGAGATAAATTGTTAAGTATGAACACTAATTATGTAAGAAAATAGTGAACAACTTACCATAATATATGTGTTGAAGAAGACCCATGCACTAGCATATACTAGATGATCCTAAATGATGCTTAGATGATGATTTATGCATGTAGAAATGTGTTTAGAGAAATAAAGATGGAATCTTTATGATTTTTCTCTCAAGTCTCTCTCAATATCTCTTTAGGAAAAGAAGAACAAAAGATAGAGGTATATTTATAGAGAGTAAAGAAGGTTGGGTGAAATGACAAAATTGCCCCCAACTTTCATGGGCAAAATTTCTGACTAGGTTCAGCAGATTTGAGGGCGCATAATTGGACCAAACGTTCTGGTCCCTTTTCTACGCCCTGGCTATGCAACCCTTACTCGCCGAACACAAGGGCGCATAATCGACTAGATCTTCTGGCCTTGATTTTGTAGCCCTATTCTACGGCCACCGACCGCAGAATCAGGGCGCCAAATCCTCCTGAAGAAATCTTCCAATACAAGCTCAATGAGGATGAGCATAGAGGATTAAACAAACAACCACGCAAAAAAACTAAAACAAATAAGTGCAAGTGTGGAAGTGAAAAGAGTGCACACAATATCAACGAACATAAATGCAAACAAGACAAGTGTGTTTGTGTGTGTATGCAACTAAATCTCTTTAAAGAAAACTGTTAACCGTAAAAATCGGCAAAAGATCAAAGAAGAATTTTCCACCTAGATACAGGAAGGAGACACAAGCCAAGATACAGCCTAGCTACTCCTAGAAAGAAGAATGCTAAATTAAATCTGGATACCTACCACCTCCTTCGGATCAAGCTAGCGAAGCCCAACGATCCTGATAACCCCAAAGTAACTCGATGTGAAGTTATGCTCAAAATCCCATCACAGAGCTCGGCAAGGTACCATGCTATTGCACCAGTCAGGTATCCCGCTACTAAAATCAACAGGGTATACTACATCCGCTAAGTACCCCGATTCTACATTCAACCAGGTACCCCGCTGTAAGAACAACCAATATCAGGATACCCTGCCGACCAAGCACCTAACTAGGAAAGCATCAAACTAGCAAGAGGCGGAGTGCATGAGAACCCTGATGAACCCAAATATCCTCAGGGATCCTCTCACCAATTAAACCATAAGAAACATTAACAGAATCCGAAATACGTATGTCCAGGCGAACAAGTCTTAAAACTCCAAAGCTAGGGGGATGAAACGCGATCGTTCATCTCCCGATAAAAAGGTAGACTACTTCCTGCCACTTATGAATTCCATTTGAATAAGGAGTCAACTTGTATTAGAATCCTCTCCAAAAGGAATCACTTGATTCGGATAATTAAAGCTTCTACAAGACTGTCTCCTAGAAGAGAGGAAAGAAAGTCTGGGGATCGCCAAAACCCTAGACCGAAATTATAGGAGTGCATGGCAAGCAACGGGACCTAAATATACAACTCTACATTCACCAGAAAAGAGATTGGAGATTGGCCTCCCTAGAACCCTACACTCGCTTTCAGTTCTACTTATCAACAGGCACGAGCACGCCATCTCCATCATCCAACAAAACTTTACATACCGTCACATATCGCTATAGACATAATTTTATTAGTTGTATTATCAATAAAATTGCGTCTATTAATCTTTTTTGGCGTGAGTTTTTTAACCTTTGTTTAACACGAATCTTGTTGGTATTGAACTACGTGATACCCTTCCGACCGGGATCAACCTCGATCTTGGTCCTTAAAGTTGTTAATTAGAGATTCACCCCAGTGATAATTTTCCATTAGCACTTTTTTGGCGCCGTCTATGGGAAATAACTTCCGAACATTTATAAAAAAGCTATCTTAGTTCTACCCAGTGAAGCAGAAAGATGAGACTACGATCCTCTCAGGCTCGTCCAGCTCCATCGGGACCCTTGTCACTCGCTTCCACTGAAAGAGCTCAAAGAAGGGGTAGAGGATCCAGGAATGACAATTCGGCACCAATACCTCTTCCAGTCACAGCCGTAGGCCCCTTGTCTCAAGACCCAACTGGGCAGGAGATCAATCGAGATATTCTAGAGCAACAAGCTGCTGCGTACGTAGAAGCCATCCGACTTAAAATGATAGCTCAAGGAATCCCCTTTGAAGCAGCTGGGATCGCAAGAGATATTTGCCCAAGTATCTGGGTACCAGTATTTGACCGACTAGGTCCATCTCCACCAACCCCGGTCCGCCAGGTTAATCACAGACCCCGATTGGTAAAGTCCACGATTAAGATTCCAACGAGGAGAGTCCAACCCCCGGTAAGGCCAAGGGGAGAGAATAAAGATCCACAGCCAGACTCAGAAGGAAGTGCCAGATCCTGAAAAAGCCCTAAAAGTAGGCACCAGGAAGCCAAGCGGAAGGAAGTGGTTATTGATTCAGAGACCTCAGATGAAGAATGCTCAGTGGCCCGATTCGGAATCGCTAAATCTCATGCATGGATGATCAGATGGCCAAAATGGCTAAGGAATTGGAGGAATTAAAAAAGGGAAAGCTTCAAGGAATCCGGAAGAACCCCCTAGGTGAGATGAATGCACTATTCTCCAAAAGAATTAAAGAGGCAGGGCTCTACCCCCCCCCCCCCCCCCCCCCCCCAAAAATTTAGAATGCAACATGGTCATCCATGTGCAAAATGTTCCTCTCGACCTTGACTAACTATGTCAAAACCTCGTTTAGGAAATTGCCACTAGGTAATATTGATTCTTTTTCTAAACTCTCCACAGCTTTCTGTGCACAGTTTTAGGGAATCAAGCCTCGCCCCAAGGACCCTATCTTCCTTCAGTATGTGATCTAGGAGTGGGATGAAGCATTGAGGTCTTATGTGGAGAAATTCCATATGGAAATGATCCAGATGAGAGTATTCGACGAAAAAGAAACCTTGGCTAATTTCTGAAGAAACTTGTGGGCTGGCAGACTATTCCGTTCTTTTGCTAAGCATCCACCAGAAACTTATCAGGAAACCTACAATCGAGCTTTAGAACAGGTAGACATAGAAGAGCAACTCCGGATCAAGGTGGAACATGATGAAGCCCGGCTAGCTCCGCGTCCTATGTAGGAGGCTCCAAAGCCCGTACCAGTCAAGAGATTCCAAAATCAGCCCCCAAACAGGTCAACCTACAGGCCGCCTATCATTCCCTCATACCAGGAAAGGTACCCGACTGGAAGATCCCCTTTCAGGAGATCGCCTCAGGGCGGCCCTTTTGAAAGAAGTTGCCCGGGTAGCAAGAGAGGAAAATGTATATAATCACTACACCCCCTTCAATGCTTCAAGAGAAACCATCTACCTCACCATTCGGGACAAAGGCCTACTCAGGAAGCCAGGTCCTATGAAAGTCCCAACTAATATGAGAAACCAGTACAAGTATTGTGATTTCCACGAGGATGTCAGACACAACACTTCAGAATGCTACAACCACCGCAATCAAATCAAAGGATTGGTAAGGGGAGGCCTGCTGATGGAATTTCTACAACAGGTACAGGATAGCATCAAGGAAGGAAAACGGGTATAAGCTGGGATGCAGGAGGCGGCAGATAGAAGGAGAGATAGAGAAAAGGATCTGATACAGCAGATCCAGGTGATTCATACCATTAGTGGCGGCCCCACCTTGGCTGGAACTTCCAATAATTTTAGGAAGAACCACACAAGAAAGATTCCTAGGCTCAACGCAGGTCATGAGATATTCAAGGTCAGTAGTGGATCCCGAGATCCATCCTGCTCTACCAAGATTGTCTTCACAGAGGAAGATGTCTATCCAACCACATGACGATCCCATGGTAATCTCGGTACAGATTGCCAACTACCGGGTTCACCGTGTCTTGATCGATATAGGAAGCAGCGTCGACATCCTATTTAAGGGTGCTCATGAGCAACTTAACTTGAAGAATTCCTGCTACAATAGTTGCACTTCGCTTTTGTATGGATTCACAAAGGACTCTGTAATGCTCATGGGATCCAAAATCCTGCCGGTGATAGTCGGAGAAGCTCCACTTCAGCAGAATGTGATAACGAAGTTCATCGTGGTGGATACCCTGTATGCCTACAATGCTATTCTAGGTAGGCCCTTCCTCTCAGAGATTAGGAGGGTACTATCCATCTATCACACGTACTAAAGTTTCCAGTGGGAACAAAAGTAGGAGAAGTCAGAGGGGACCAACATGCAGCACATAATTGCTATGCGGTATCCACCAATCCCGCCACGCTGGCCAGCTAGTGCGCACACGTGGCCAGTGAAGTAAACCCAAGTATGCCGGAACAATGTCGTTATGACATGGAAGAAGGAGAGGTACCAGACATAGTCATAGAAGAGCAGGAGGATGAAGAGCGGGGTTAGACTAGTGGTCGTCCCGTAGATCAGTTAGAAGAAATATCCATCATGGGTGAAGATCTTACTAAGATGGTGAAAGTTGGAGGGGGATTGGATCCCGAAGTCAAGGAGGACTTGATAAAGCTCCTCATAGAGTACAACGATATTTTTGCTTGGACCCATGAGGAAATGCCCGGCATCCCTCTTAGCTTGACAACTCATAGGTTGGCAATAGACACAACCATCAAACCAGTGAAATAGAAATGAAGACACATCAACGCCGAACGGAACGTCGTAGTCTAGGAAGAAGTGGACAAACTCCTAAAGGCCGGGTTCATCAGGTAATCCCGATATCCCGAATGGATCGCCAATATGGTCATGGTAACCAAATCTAATGGAAAATGGCGAATGTTTGTAGACTACACCGATCTTAATCGGGCTTGCCCCAAAGATAGCTTCTCGTTACCTAAGATCAACCAACTCATCGATTCTACTGTGGGAAACAAGCTTCTAAGCTTTATGGATGCCTTCTCGGGGTATAATCAGATCATGATGCATCCCTCAGATCAAGACAAGACCAGCTTCATCACTGGGTAAGGCCTCTATTGCTATAAGGTAATGCCATTCGAACTTAAAAATGCAGGTGCTACATACCAGCGTATGGTGAACAAATTGTTCAAGCAGCAGATAGGAAGATCCATGGAGGTGTACATAGATGACATGATTACAAAATCTTTAGAGGCTGGGCGACACCCAGAAGATGTACGCCAAACGGTCCAGGTAATTTGAAAGAACCAGATGAGACTAAACCCCTCAAAGTGTGCTTTCGGGGTAGCGGTAGGAAAATTCCTAGGGTTCATGGTACATGAAAGACGAATCGAGGCCAATCCCGAGAAGATCAAGGCCATCCTAGACCTTAAGTCTCCCACAACACTAAAGTAGGCATAGGGATTGACAAGCCGAATAGCAGCATTGAACCGATTCATATCCCACTCCATAGATAAGTGCCTCCCGTTCTTCAAGATTATCAAGTAGGAAAAGAAGCTAGAGTGGGATGAACAAAGCCAGTTGGTTTTCTAAGCCTTGAAGGAATACTTGGCCAGTCCCTTGCTACTGGTCAAGCAAGGGACTGGCCACTATTGGGGTGTCAGTGAAGGGATGCAGTGACGGAATACAGAGTATGGTGTACTATGTGAGTCGTGCTTTCACCAAATATGAAAAAAATTATACCCTCATGGAAAAGCTCGCTTATGCCTTAGTAACTATAGCCAAAAAGCTCCGTCCCTATTTTCAGGCACACACTATCGTGGTAGTTACTGATCAGCCCTTACGACAATTTCTCTGGAGGCCGAATGTATCAATCAAGATGCGGAGCAGGAAAAAGTTGTGATAGACCCAAAAGAAGATGAATGCAGTCATTGCTTTAGGTTCAAGTTCAGGGCTTCTAATAATGAAGTAGAATATGAAGCCTTACTAGCGGGAATGGGAGTAGTAGAAGCCTTGGGGGTCGATTTCCTCCTAGTCAAGAGTGATTCCCAATTGGTGGTCAACCAGGTGTTAGGGTTGTACCTGTTAGGATTATGCTCAATAGCAAGAGTGTAATGTTGTAATTGACAATCTTTTTCATATTAATAAAGTGATTTTTGGTTTAACAAATCGTATAGCATTTATAGTTTGATATTATAATTGTCAAAGTAAATAATCATAAGGTCTAAAGACTATGGGAAAAGAAGAATTGTTCGTACATCTGGATATGTATGTGGTAGACACAATTCTTTAGTTAGTCTTGAATAATGTTCACAACTTAAGTTAAAGGTTGGGCACCTTTATCTTGTTAAAGTTGTAGAATTCTTTTGCTAGCATTTGAGTGGGATCAAATGAGATATGATGAGTCTAAAATCATCGGAGTGTCTTCGAGCAAAAGGATCTAGTGCACTGGGTGCATTGAACTGGATCACAATGAAAAGCTTTATCTAGAACCGTCAATAGATAATAGTCTTTTCATTATCAGGACAATCGGAGAGTCTATCTTAATCCTGAGATAAATGATGGACTTATGGTTGCAAGTGATATCATTTGAGTTATCAATGAGTACGATTATATCGCATAGTCTATCCTCGATAGTTTGGTGATATTCATTTGTTAATCGATAGAGGACTTCATTTATAGATATGGACATCGTGGCTCCATTTAATTAAATGAGAGTATAATATCATCATATGGATGTTTTGAGGTAATTGGATATTAAATCTCAACGTTGAGTTTTCGATAGTGTCTATTGAAAACATGGCTTCTGGACAAGTCAAAATATCCAAGTTCAAAACGTGGTCATATGAGTAAATACGGTAACTTGGAGAGTTATAGGCGGTCTATGAACTCTTGGCGATTACTGATATTAATCACGAGGATACACTATCTCCAATATGATTGTCTAGGGTATGAATGAGGAGCATATTTCTTTTCTATCTTTATTTAAGAGTTCATTTTTAGCTCTTTAGTGGAATGAGTTAAAATTAATGGATCGGACCTAAGTGAATCATTTGTTGATTGTGATTAGGTTATGTCTATTGAAGCTTAAATTTAGATGGCCCGCCAAGATCCCCAATCCACACGGACTTGCATGGATCACTTGATATATTCTACCGGACCAATTTAAGGGTCCATCTAGAATTGCATTTAATATATTAAGAATATAATTTGCACATTATTTTAGTAATGAGCTGCTCAATTATATTAATATATTAATGAAAGACATGTGGGCTTGTTTCTTTTAGTAAGAATGGGTCTGGTTCACATGTGGGCTTTTTATTTAAAGTCCAATGGATTAAATGAAATAAGAAAATAATATTTTGGCCCATATACTCTAAGTGGGGCGGCAAGGGTTAGTTTAACCTAATATATTATTTTGTTTCATTGTTTTAATTAAATAAGAATTAATTAATTTATTAATTAATTGTTTAATTAAAGAAACAAATCTTTTCTAATCAGGAAATATATTTCCTAAAAGTAAAATTAAAAGACTTGTTTGATAAGGAAATAAATAATTAGTTTTATTTATTCAATCAAATAAGAAGTCTTTTTTTTTTTTATTTAGTCAAAATTAAAGAATATAAGATCTATGAGTTGGATTAGGGTTTGATGTCTTAAAAACTAGATGGAAATTAGGGTGCAACATAAGCCTATGGTGGGCATGTGATTTCGGCAACCCTAGTTATTTCTAGGTTAGGATTTCGGCAACCCTAAGAATAATAGAAAAGAAGAAGCAAACTTAGGCCACCTATATATTGACAAGTATAGAATTCGGTCACAAAAAAAAAATAAAAAAATAAAAAAATAAAAAAATAAGATATGGGTTCATGATACAAATTTCTTCTTCTTCTTAATTCATAAAAAGCTTTTTATTCTACTAAAACAAAAGGAGTGTTAGATTATTCTTTGATAGTATACTATTTGCTTATTCATCAATAAGCTTGTGTATACGATATCGATCAAGGTTCACACGAGTTTCGATCATTAGATTAAGAACTCAAAAGTGACCGGAATAATCTTAGTCATTCTTTTGATTGTTTTTATGACTAACAAAGAAAAGAAAAGTTTGTTTTGTCCATTCACAGGTTTGCAATTCAAAGAAAAGGGAGACCACGCTCCTAGGTGATCCACGTTCGTGCTAGGATTAAAGATCTTGCGGATTACCTTCGACGTAAGTCAATTGGATCACGCGACAAAAGGTATTCTACTTTTTGTTATTGTATATGTATGTTTAATTAATTAAAGGGTTTAAGGTTCATAAAGGAAAAATTTTAAAAGTCTCTAAATCTAATTTTTAGTATCGCTTCCGCTGCATGTACTTCTTTGGTATTTTTCCCAACAGTATCAGGCAAAAGGTGACAATATGGAAGCATATCTGGCTAAAGTTTGAAAAGCTATGTCGGGATTCAAAGGCGTGAGGATGGAACAGATACCCCAAGAGAAAAATCATCGCGCAGATGTTCTAGCCAAGATCGCAGCAGGTAAGGGGCATACCTTACCAAAAGGGGTACCCCTTCAACTGATACCCTGTTCCAGCATAGCCAGGAGAGTAGAGATCCCACCAGTCAACCGATTCCTTTGTTGGATGGATCCAATAGCGGACTACCTCTAAAGTGACACTCTCCCTGCAGATCCAAATCAAGCATGCAAGCTGAAGAGATCGATACCTGGTACTGCCTTGTAGACGGATACCTTTACAGCAAAGGGTAATCGCTCCCCTTACTTAGATGCCTTCACCCAGATGATGCTTCCTAGGCACTTAACGAGGTACATTCAGGAGACTGTGGTAATCATGCAGCAGGCGAGACACTAGCCTACGAGATACTTAGAATGGACTACTTCTGGCCGACTATACATCAGGATGCAAAACAGTTCACACAATCATGCGAGGCTTGCCAAAAGACAGCAAACCTCCATCACCTCCCTCTATAGAAGCTCTTCTTGATCAGTACACCTTACCCCTTTACTATCTGGGGACTAGATCTAATCGGCCTGTTTCCTGCTGCACCCGGTTAGGCCAAATATGCAGTAGTAGCACTAGACTACTTCACCCGTTGGGTTGAAGCTAAGGCACTTGTTAAGATAACTGAGGAAAAGACCGTCAGTTTTATCAAAGAGAATATCATTTGCCGTTTCGGTACCCCGATGGCCATCATAACTGATCTGGGAAAGCAATTCGATAACGCCAACTTCAGAGAATTCTGTGAAGATCGAAACATTGATCTCCGATTTGCATCAGTGGCACACCCTAAAACAATGTGTTGGTAGAAGCTACCAACAAGACAATAAAGAAGCTCCTAAAGAAAATGCTCTAACAGAAGAAAGGGTTATGGGCTGAAGAATTACCCAATGTGCTAAGGGCGTATAGGAAAACCAGGAGGACTACAACCGAGGAAGCGAAACTGAAGCAGTCTTGCCCATCGAACACAAGCTTATAACTTTCCGAATTTGAAACTATGAACAAGAAGATAATGAGGCTAAGTTAAAAGCCAATCTGGATCTACTCAAGGAGAAACAAAGTAGGATCGCCGAAAGAGTAGCAGTATACAAGAGTAAGATAGCCCGACACTTCAACAAGAGAGTGAGTCCGCCATTTCAAAGAATGAGACTTGGTCCTCATAAAGGTAACCCGGAGCACACGGAAAAAATCCGACGAGGTACTAGCCCCTAACTGGGAAGCCCCTACCTGATTAAAGTAATGATCCGGGGTGGCGCCTATAAGCTAGAAGACCTAGAAGGATACCCGGTGGATCACACATGGAATGCTGATCACCTCAAGAGATTCTACCCTTAGGAATTCAATTTATATCGACTGGAATACACACCTCGATTTTACATTGTACTATTAGAAAAATTCAAAAAAGTAAGTTATCTCTCCTACATGATTCTCCAATGATCACTCTGCAAGCTCCCCTATATAATTTTCCTATAGCTTATCTTGTCACCTAAGTCAAGGTATACCCTCCTCCGAGAAGCCTGGTGCTAAAAGTGGCCTAAGTTGCCTACTAGGATAGATAATTCTCGCCATTATTGAATCGCCTCAAGACTAGGAAATAGCCTCATGGCGCTCCTGCTGCCTTGGTCGGGGTATACCCTCCTCCAAGAAGATTCTGATATATCAGACTAAGGACCCGATCTCTTGGCCTTAGTTGCCCGCCGTATCCTCAAGACCAGGAAATAGCCTTAGGTCGCTTCTGCTGCCTTGGTCAGGATATACCCTCCTCCAAGAAAGATCTGATACACCAGACTAAAGATCCGGACTCACGGCTTTAGTTACCCACCGCATCCTCAAGACCAGGAAATAGCCTCAAGACGCTTATACTGCCTTGGCCAGGGTATACCCTCCGCCAGGAAGCCTAGTGCTTAAGTGGCCTAAGTTGTCTACCAGGACAGATCATCAGAAGGATCGGGATACCTTTTTGGGATACCCGGTTCCTTACGTCTCCATCTCTCTAAGAAGAAATGACATTAGGGCATTCAAGCTACCTTGGCCGGGGTATACCCTCCGCTAGGAATCCTGGTGCTAAAGTGGCCTATGTTGCCTACCAGGACAGACCATCAGAAGGATCGAGATACCTTTCCAGGATACCTGGTTCCTTACTTCTCCATCTCTCCAAGAAGAAATGACATTAGGGCATTCAAGCTACCTTAGTCGGGGTATACCCACCTCCGAGAAGCTTGATGCTAAGCAATCTAAATTGCCTATCAGGACCGAATCTTAGAAGAAATAGGATACCTTATTAAGGTACCTGATGACTTGCTTCTTCTGAAGACACTTATAGCTGAAGTAGGCTTGATTATCAATCGGGATATCCAGAACCGCAAACGGCTACATACTCATTAAAAACCAACTAAAGGAAGGGACGTGGTCACCTGCTAGATCCCATTGGTGTTTACAACGACAAGGTACAAGATTGTTATATGGCTATCAAGTATCCCGATCAAGAGGCAGATCTCCAAATTTAGTTTTGTTCATTAACAAGTATGAAAGTTGCAGGATTTCCCCTAAGTCAGGAGATCTCCTAAGTCAAGATTTTTCTTGAGCCCAAATTTTTCTAAGTAAATTTCTTTCTAAATCGGAAGAGCAAGCAAGATACTATGTGTCTTAGTAAAAGAAGAAATTTTTATTGACCGGAACAGGGAGCCCAACCCCCTAATTACGGGCTACAAAAAAAGGGGGTAAATAGTAAAACAAACAAATCATGCATCACCATGCTCTGCCACCGCCTCTAGGCCCGGGTCTGTCTCGCCCGTACTATCAACTGCCTCGATGACTACCTCAACTTGAACTCCTTCAATTTCTGATACCTCGGGTGTAGCAGGAACTCCTTCCCCCCCAGCTAACTCAATCATAGCCTCTGCAAGATCCTCAGTCTCCTAGGGCCTACCATCATATTATGTTGGGAGCTCTGACGTTAATGTTATGCCTTCATATTTCTGGCCCGCAATAGGCAGGGTAGGTCCCTAAAGAATAAGGGGATCGAAAACTGTAGCAGACGTAGAGGGATCTGGATGGACCGGGGTAGATCCTGAAAGCTGGGCGACTCTTGCTTCAATTTTCTCCCTGTCCCATCCCAAAGAGGCTATCAAGTCAAAAGGAAGAGGGAAGACTTTGGCAACTTCATAGGAGAAATAAAAATATCAATCTCCAAAGGCGTCATCTATCTTCACCTCCAAGTTACCTATCGAACCCCGCAGGAGTTGATTTTCATCACGAAGTAGGACTTTTTTGCTCTTCAAGCTATCCCTTTCTTCTCAGTGGCGTAGAGATCTAAAAGTCTTTATATTGAGAGCCCGTTCTAGCTTAGCCGAGTTTGCTAAGGCTTTGTCTCTTGCCTTCTCTACCTCGGTCACTGATCTGCTTAGGAATTTGATGCTTGTTTCAGACCGAGGCAGCTCTCGTTTGATATCCTCCAATTCTGCCAGAGCAAAGATAGCTGCCTCCCTGAAAACATTCACCTGTTTTTCCATGGCCACAGTAAATCTAAAGGCCTACAAGAAAGGAAACGAGGGTTAGTACCATACCCCGACTTCACAAAGTAAAAAGGAAAAAGCTGAAGGTTGTACCTCGGCAAGAAAAGAAGCTCCTTTAGAGACCATGATGTCCCAAGGCATTGAAGTCTTAGCTTGCATACTCCCACTAGGACACACCTTCAAGAAGCGGGCCACAAACTTATCTAAATTCTTATCCCGAGCTTGAAATCTTGAAGGCTGGTCAATGGGGAAAGTCGCCGAGGTACTATTATCCTTTGCCCTGTCCACCCGAAGTTAGCTCCTGGAAGGTACAATAGGCGAAGGAGGAGGAGGACTTACAGGAGACTAATCAACAGGTTTTATAGAAGAAGTGGCTGGGGCTTGCCTTTGGATTTGTCCTGAGATACTTCGAACCCTGGAGGCCCTAGTAGCCATCTCACTCAAAGGAGAGTGTGTCGTAGGCGAGGTGGAAAGCTTAGCTGGCAGACTTGTTCGAGACTTAGCCGGGGTCAGAGGAGGAGTGTCAGAAGGCCGGTTAGACCCAAGAGAGAGGCCAACATTGGTAGTATGAGAAATAGAAGAAGAAGATAAAGAAATAAGAGGTGCAGCAGGAAGGAGAACTGCTGGATACATGACAGAAGGAGACGCTGCAAAAACTATAAAATCAGTCAGTATACAAGTCTAAATTTATCAAGTAAAAAGAAGTGAGATGTAGGGAGTTACTTACGCGAAGCTGCTAGGGAGATCTTGAGATATCGATCTACCATGCCGCTATCAAAGGGATCGAAGATGGGATACTTCACATTTACATAATGTCAGCCTAGAATTTTCTCCAAGATACCCTGTGATTCCTCAGATATCTTTCCTTTACCCCATTTCTCCAACCCGCTGAACTGAACTGGTGTTGGGTGCTCAGCCCCGTCAACATCAACCAAATTGCCCCACTCTCCTCCTATTATGACCCACTCCTCGCGCCAAGAACGAGGATACTTTATATTGGCTCATGGGACAATGAATTTCAGGGGATTCTTCGCCCTTAAATAGAATTGGCCTTTGGGACCGATCTTGAGTGCCGCCACCTGGAAGATATACCGAATCTCGTCATAGCCCGGTTCTCTCACAATGCCATCTGTCTCGCATTGTTCTACCCAGAGCACTAGGCGAGATCTGCAGTGGGGCAAGACCCAAGGCGACCAATAATCTACACAAGGTAGGATGTAGAGGTAGCAGGAGTCCGCATTCTAAAGCTCCTACATGAATGGGGACCTCGCCTTTGACTGGGGTAGAGACATCATAACCCCGATGCAGAAGGGTGAGAGTAATGGCATACGGAATTTGATACTCCTTCCTCAAGTGGGCTAAGGTATTCATTGTGCAAATAGAGTTAATAGTGACTAGGTCTTCATAAGGAAGAATGATGGTACGCTTGAGTGGTTTCCCAGTGGGGATTCCTTCCTCCTCATCATCATCTTCATCCTCTTCCACTTCATCATCAGCAAGCTAGACTAGGTTGTTCGGCTTGTTATTAAAGCCCGAGCCAATCCTTGGGTTCCTCGTAAGCCGGCGGCGTTGAGCTGAAAGGGAGCTCCTTGCTGTGTCGCCCTCCTCACGACCTCTCTTTCGTGATTGGATGGGTGTACTTTCGATTGAAGCCTCTCTTTCAGTATCAAACAGCTCATCGAGGCTGTTGAAAGGTTTCGATGAAGTTGCCATTAGAAGAGCGAAGAAGAAAGTTTGAAAGAGCGAAGAAGAAAGGCTAGGTTTAGCAAGAAAATTTCTTTTTGAAAGGCAAGTGTGAAAGGAGAAGAAAGGACTGGGTTATTTATAAGCAAAGATAGGCGGTTACACATAAGGAAACTGGAGTTGATGAGGAGTGGATAACCGGCAATGTGTTTGGAATACGTGCCATCAGCAGTTTCGTATTAAACTCGCCAAACCGGCTCGTTTTTTAAATTCATAAGCCAATCATCATCTGACAGGTAGCTAATACAATGATTACCAGCGTACCTAGGGGGGATTTCCTTCCAAGCAACGGTACCTAGCCAGATAAAAAATAAGCGGACAAGGTAGGGTAGAAAATCCTTCAAGCAACGGTAGAATCCTAACTCCAACCCCAGCAAGACATCGGTGTTTAAGTCAAGGGGGACTTCTGTTAACCGTAAAAATTGGCAAAGGATCAAAGAAGAATTTTCCACCTAGATATAGGGAGGAGACACAAGCCAAGATACCGCCTAGCTACTCCTATAAAGAAGAATGCTAAATTAAATTTGGATACGTACCACCTTCTTCGGATCAAGCCAGCCAAGCCCAGCAATCCTAGTAACCCCTAAGTAACCCGATGTGAAGTTCTGCTCAGAATCCCATAATAGAGCTCGGCAAGGTACCCCACTATTGCACCAGTCAGGTATCCCGCTACTAAGATCAACAGGGTATCCCGCCATTACATCAGCAGAGTACCTCCCTACCGCATCAGATAAGCATCCATATACTACATCTGCTAAGTACCTCGCTTCTACATTCAACCAGGTATCCACTGCAAGAACAACCGATATCAGGATACCCCGCTGACCAAGCACCTAACCAGGAAAGCATTAAACTAGCAAAAGGCAAGGTACACGAGAACCCAGATGAACCCAAATATCCACAGGGATCCTCTCACAAGTTAAACCATAAGAAACATTAACATAATCCGAAATACGTATGTCCAGGCGGACAAGTCTTGAAACTCCAAAGCTAGAGGGATGAAATGCGGTCGTTCGTCTCCCGATAAAAAGGTAGACTGCTTCCCGCCACTTAAGAATTCCATTCGAATAAGGAGTCCACTTGTATTAGAATCCTCTCCAAAAGAAATCACTTGATTTGGATAATTAAAGCTATTACAAGACTGTCTCCTAGAAGAAAAGAAAGTCCGGGGATCGCCAAAACCCTCGACCGAAATTATAGGAGTACATGGCAAGCAACGAGACCTATATATACAACGCTACATTCACTAGAAAGGAGATCAGAGATTGGCCTCCCTAAAACCCTACACTCGCTTTTAGTTCTACTTATCAACAGGCATGAGCACGCCATCTCCATCACCTAACAAAACCTTAAATACCGTCACATATCGCCATAGACATAATTTTATTAGTTGTATCATCAATAAAATTGCATCTATTAATCTTTTCTTGTGTGACTTTTTTAACCTTTGTTTAACACGAATCTTGTTTGTATCAAACTACATGATACCCCTCTGACCGGGATCAACCTCGATCTTGGTCCTTAAAGTTGCTATTTGAAGATTCACCCCAGTGATAATTTTCCATTAACAAAAACTAAGCACAAGAAATATACCTTTGGAGTACTTATCAACTTGAGGTCTTGAGAAGGGCCTTTGAGCTATGATCATGAACACCTAAGCTACCCTTACATATCAAACCCCCAATATTTGGGTTGTCACCGAGATAAGCCAATCAAACTTTGAGGAACTTACAATCTCCCCCATTGGCTATTTCGTGACAAAACCACCACTTACTTTGATCCTCACAAAAAAAAAAAAAAAAAAAAAAAACTAAAGGTCAACAATGATTTTCTACATTACAAAGAGATATAAAAAAGAAAACACTTCAAGTCTTCAATCTCTTGTAGAATAGCCAATCCTTCAAAATAAAGTTTCTACACTTTCCAATACAAACGCAATGTGAGATGACCAAGTGAGTAGCATTTAAAGAATTTAAGCACAACATTATTCAATGTATGTGAAATGTTACGAAATGCAATGCCCCCCTCAATGGGTTACTCACCCTCAAATAGTAAACTCCCCAATATACACAATTGCTACTATAATTAGCAAGCTTCCCTTACCACCTTACCACATTCTACTACCCCTTTTTGTCATGATATAGGCAAAGGAGTATCCCCAACTGGGTCAATAAAGCTAAGAGAGATAGTAGTATACTAGACATTTGCATAATCATGTAAACCACTTTATGCAACTCAATTAATTGAGGAGAAATAAATTGATTAATTTATGAAAAATGTGTGATTTAGGCTTTGCATGCAAGACATGTTGCATTCAAATCCAAAGATCAATGGTATTTAGCAAAGCAAATGACAAAGGTTTCCAATAGAATTCAAACCCTTTTCACATTGTCATGAGTAAAGTAAGGATATAGAGTTTATCAATCATTCAATTTTAATGAGCAACTATATCCAACCTTATAAGCAAAACATGACATGAATGACTTTTTGCACCCTATTTGATTTTTCTGGGTATGAAACCCGTATGATAGTTGCCATATTCAACAAATAAAGATAAAGAGACCTTTGGATTTTAACATCCTTTGAATGGATACAAGATCCTTTATTCATTTTGAGTCTCATAAGCTTTTCACACATAATTTTGCATTTAAGAATTGCAAACATCAATTCATGCTTTTCATTTTCAAGCAAGTTATATAAAAAATCATCATGTCATAGAGATCATTATAGGTCATTCAACAAGTACTTCCTATGAATATCTCCTAGTCTAAAAATACATGTTTGAACATAAATATAGCAAGAATTGCAATCAAAGTAAGGTTCACAGTTCTTGAAGAAAATACCATATAAGCATATGTGCAACCAGGATACTCTTATTAATAAAAAAGCATAAGATTTTTCAAATTTTTGCATGTGACAAGTATGCAATTGCTCTCTTTGCTTGAGTTCCCATATGGGGTCAATTTCCAAACCACATCAATCCATAAGACATATCCCAATAGATGTACTAAGTTCATGAAATCTAGTTGCATGAAATTCCCTTTTAGAGTAGTGTATATTATACCTAAGGGGATGGGGATGGGGTTGAATAGGTATAGTCCCAATTTCTTCCAACTTCAAAATTTACAAAATACATGTACACTTGATATGATTTAACACTTGTATAGTATGTGTCAATACATGTAAAAATCAATATACAAGAGATACAATCAATACATGATATGGAAGATAATAAAAAGTAAAGCGAAAATGAATACAAGTATTTTTACGTGGTAAACCTCAAAGAGGAAACATCCACAGGTTGAATAACCACAACCACCAGCAAAGCAATCCACTATATGAAAAGTACTTACACACTCAAGGCCATCAACAAGTGATATCCACTCTAAGCTATTAACTCCTAATCTACCCTCAAGGCCTAATGAACCACCTAGTCTACTCTCTATCCAAGATGTGTCCTACACCTCTAGAGAACAACTTCCTATCTAAGGCTCTCAAGTCTCTAGAAAGATTTCCTTGATTAGCTATCTAGATCACAGATGATCCTAGTCAAGCTTCCCTAGCTCAACCATCCAGAGTACCAAACTCCAAGCTAAGACTTTTGCTTAGTTATCCCGATCCTCTTGACCCTAACTAAGCCTTCGTGCTTGGCTATCTAGAACACTTTCCTAGCCAAGTCTTCTTACTCAAATCAAGGCTTCACTCACCTTAACTTCACTCACCTCAACAAAAGACTTCAACCTTTCCATCAGGCAATGATCTAAGTGATGCAAATGATGCAAACACAAGTCAAATAAAGCAAGATGATCAATCAAACTTTATGAACATGCTTAGTGATAATCTAGAATATGCTTTCAACACACAATCACAAATCTATCTAGAAATCAAAGCATGTGAGTCAATAAGAACAAGATATGAATATTTAATATATCACAAGAAAATCTTAGTTCTTAGATCATGAAATTAAACCTAGAAATTATCATGAAGCACATCACATATAACATTTCTAAAATCAATTTCAAGTTAAATCAAGTTTAGCAAATATATGTTCAAGAGAAATAACAAAGCTAAAACTCAATTAAAAAATGATCAAACACCCATATCATATGATCTAACATCATTCTTACCATAAATCATCTATCAAATAAGAAGATTAAAAGAGATGATCAAAGAGAAAGTGACAAGAAGAAGTTTCACATACAAAGTTGAAACTCGGACTGAAGAACAGCTTGCTGCAAATAATTACGAATTCATTTGACTCTAAAAATGCATGGGGTTTGTAGCTCTCTTCAAGACCAACAATTTTAGTCTTTGGATCACTCAATTTCGAGCTCGTATGAGAGAGTTATGATCAAAATAATAAAACTAAAAGTTAGAGAAAATTTCTAATTTCATCTTTTTCAAATTTTCTACACTTAATGTTTGGAGGGAAGAAGGAGAGCTTTTGAAATAATTCAAGGGAGGGAAAAAACTGACCAACCACAGCTTGAAATGTCACCTCCACGTGTGGGGCACATGTGCCACACATGGGCAGAGAGGCTGCCTGGCCGTGTGGCACACGTGGCTCACCAAGGTTGGCTTTGGCCAATCTTGCTCCTCTCACGCACCTCTCGCGTTCTTCGGCCTTATTCAGGCCTCCAAACTCCGATTTGGAATCCGTCTTCAGATTACGAATCTTGATTCCCTCATGCACAAAGAAGACTACAAAACTTTATAAAAAGATTGAGAATTCATCTCGAAAAACGACGACAAAAACAACTCAACGAATGAGAACGCAAAGTAGCGTAGCTACATCGTTTGGACTCGAAACCTAATGAATGAGTAACCGAAATGACTAGGACTCAATAAGGAATCATATGAGATCATGTTCAATGCCAAAATATAATAAAAATAAACAAATAAACATAATGTCACACAAGTATGCTAAATTCAAGTGATAGTCACAAAACATGCAATTCTACAATTTTTGTCTTTATGAGACCAATGGATGAGCATACTTAAATGTGTGCGAATGTGTTATACCAAATTTTTCCACAATGATTTAGGGACACACATGAATGAATTGTGTGTGTGTGTGCGCTTACACCTTGCAAGAGGAAGAAGAAACTTGATACCTTATCATCCAAGTGTGCGATGTTCCTCTTGAAGACGATATTTGCATATGACGTCGCTTTTAACCTTTGAAGCTTCTTTTCACCCAGAACCACCTAAGCAACACTTATTACAAATATGGAGAGTTTTGCAATGGAATCAAGCCAATACAAATCAAGGATATTACATTGCCTCTAAGGGTTTTGTAAATAAGTCCGTTAGTTGATCATTAGTACCTATATGTTCAAGTACTATGCATTTGTTCTCAACTAGTTCTCTTATGAAATGATAGCGGATGTCAATATGCTTAGTCCTAGAATGTTGAACTGGATTCTTGGAAATGTAATATCACTCATGTTATCACAAAAGAGGGTTAGAGTACCTTGATTGAATCCGTAGTCGAATAGCATTTGCTTCATCCATAGAAGTTGTGTGCATCCACTCCCCACGGTTATGTATTCGGCCTCGGCCGTGGACTCAACATCACCAAAGCCAACTAAACTAGCATTAGTGTCAAAAGAGTACTAAATCCCATAGTTGGATGTCCCTTTCACATAGCAAATGATTCTCTTAATGGAAGAGAGATGAGACTCCTTAGGATCCAATTGGTACTTAGCACACACACACACACACCCACACTAAAAGATATATCAGGCCTACTTGTGGTCAAATATAGCTAGCTACCAATCATGCCCTGATATAGAGTTGGTTCTACACTTTTTCCACTAGCATTCTTGCTTAGCTTCAAAATGGTACTCATAGGTGTATCACAATGTTTGGTATTTTAAAGACCAAACTTCTTCACTTGGGTTTTAGCATATTAGCCTAGGTTATAAAAATTCCATCATTTAGTTGCCTAACTTACAAACCTAGGAAGTAACTTAGCTCACCAACAACACTTATCTAAAATTCATGAGACATAACATCAACAAATTGTTGGATCTTGGTGTTGTTGGTTAAGCCAAATACAATGTCATCAACATAGATTTGAGCTATAAATAACTCATCTTTGTTTCTCTTGATGAACAAGGTCTTGTCAAAATTACCCCTTGTGTAGTCATTTCAACAAGATATTGAGTGAGGCGCTCATACCAAGCCTTCAGTGCTTGTTTCAACCCATATAAAGCCTTCTTGAGGTGATAGACATGGTTGGGGTTGTGTGCATCCACAAACCCCTTGGGTTGCTAAACAAACACTTCATCGTGCAAGAAGCCATTAAGGAAGGAACTCTTCACATCCATTTAATGCAATTTGAACTTATGCACACAAGAAATGGACAAGAGAAGCATAATGATCTCTAAACGGGCAATGGGAGCAAATGTTTCCTCAAAGTCAATACCCTTAATTTGAGAGTACCCATGTGCAACAAGTCTAGCCTTGTTACGCACTATGTTGCCATCCTTATCGGATTTGTTCCTATATATTCATTTGGTGCCTATGACATTAGTGGTCTTAAGTCTAAGAACTAGAGTCCAAACCTTATCCTTTCGAATTGGTTTAGCTTTTCTTGTATGGAAAGATCCCAAAATTCATCATTTAAGGCTTCAAAAACCTTTTTAGGTTAAATTTGAAAGGTGTAGCATGTTTAGCTAATAAGATTATCTATTTGATGTCTAGTCCTAACACCCTTATTCACATCTCCAATTACATCATTTTTGTTATGAAGATGTCTAACCCATGGAGCGTGTTCTTTAGAGTTCAAGAGAGGAACTCTATCAAGAAGTTGTGTGTCCTCTTCATCTTGGTTAGGCCTCCCATCAATAGGAGTCTCCACAACTTTCTCCAATGGAGAATCATCTTTTATAACAACTTCCTCCTCATGGTCACTAGACTTGAGCCTATTATCATTAAAGACAACATTTGATGATTCCATAATGCTTTGAGTCTTCAAATTTAAAACTCTATAGGCTATACTATTAAAGGCATAGCCAATAAAGATACCCTCATCAATCTTAACGTCAAACTTGCCAAGTTGATCACGGTCATTTAAAATGTAGCACTTGCTTCAGAAAGTATGAAGTAGCTAACATTTGGCTTTCTATCTCTCCATAACTCATAGGAGGTTTGCCTGGTACTGAGCTATAGGAAGACTCTGTTTCCTATATAGCAAGCAGTATTGACAGCTTCGACCCATAGGTTCGTAGGGCCATTATTGCTAAGCAACATCGCACATGCCATCTCTTGAAGGACCCTATTCTTTTTCTCAACAACTTCATTTTGTTGATGTTAGGATTATGCTCAATAGCAAGAGTGTAATGTTGTTATTAACAATCTTTTTCATATTAATAAAGTGATTTCTGGTTTAACAAATCGTATAGCATTTATAGTTTGTATTATAATAGTCAAAGTAAATAATCATAAGGTCTAAAGACTATGGGAAAAAAAGAATTGTTCGTACATCTGGATATGTATGTGGTAGACACAATTCTTTAGTTAGTCTTGAATATTGTTCACAACTTAAGTTAAAGGTTGGGCACCTTTATCTTGTTAAAGTTGTAGAATTCTTTTGCTAGCATTTGAGTGGGATCAAATGAGATATGATGAGTCTAAAATCATCGGAGTGTCTTCGAGCAAAAGGATCTAGTGCACTGGGTGCATTGAACTGGATCACAATGAAAAGCTTTATCTAGAACCGTCAATAGATAATAGTCTTTTCATTATCAGGACAATCGGAGAGTCTATCTTAATCCCGAGATAAATGATGGACTTATGGTTGCAAGTGATATCATTTGAGTTATTAATGAGTACGATTATATCGCATAGTCTATCCTCGATAGTTTGGTGATATTCATTTGTTAATCGATAGAGGACTTCATTTATAGATGTGGACATCGTGGCTCCATTTAATTAAATGAGAGTATAATATCATCATATGGATGTTTTGAGGTAATTGGATATTAAATCTCAACGTTGAGTTTTCACTAGTGTCTATTGAAAACATGGCTTCTGGACAAGTCAAAATATCCAAGTTCAAAACGTGGTCATATGAGTAAATATGGTAACTTGGAGAGTTATAGGCGGTCTATGAACTCTTGGCGATTACCGATATTAATCACGAGGATACACTATCTCCAATATGATTGTCTAGGGTATGAATGAGGAGTATCTTCCTTTTCTATCTTTATTTAAGAGTTCAGTTTTAGCTCTTTAGTTGAATGAGTTAAAATTAATGGATCGGACCTAAGTGAATCATTTGTTGATTGTGATTAGGTTATGTCTATTGAAGCTTAAATTTAGATGGCCCGCCAAGATCCCCAATCCACACGGACTTGCATGGATCACTTGATATATTCTACCGGACCAATTTAAGGGTCCATCTAGAATTGCATTTAATATATTAAGAATATAATTTGCACATTATTTAAGTAATGAGCTGTTCAATTATATTAATATATTAATGAAAGACATGTGGGCTTGTTTCTTTTAGTAAGAATGGGTCTGGTTCACATGTGGGTTTTTTTTTTATTTAAAGTCCAATGGATTAAATGAAATAGGAAAATAATATTAGGCCCATCTTATATATAAGTGGGGCGGCTAGGTTAAGGTTTTGACCTAAAAATATTATTTTGTTTCATTTGTTTTAATTAAATAAGAATTAATTGATTTATTAATTAATTGTTTAATTAAAGAAACAAATCTTTCCTAAAAGTAAAAGACTTGTTTGATAAGTAAATAAATAAATTAGTATTATTTATTTAATCAAATAAGGAGTCTTTTTTTTATTTAGTCAAATCAAAGAATAAAAATAAAAGAGTTGGATTAGGGTTTGAAGTCTATAAAGTTAAAAAGAATTAGGGTTGAATTTCAGTCACCCTATATAAGTGACATGATGAAATTCGGCCAACCCAAATTAGATACTACATAGAATTCGGCAACCCTAAAGGAAAAAGAAGAAAAATTCGGCCAACCTATATATATGTTCTTATAGGGTTCGGCCACATCAAACAATTGGTGCTTGAGTTTTTATTTTCTTTCTTCTTCTTCTTAATTCTAAGAGAGTTTTTATTCTAGAGAGACAAAAAGGAGTGAAAAATTATTCTTTGATATTGTACAATTGCTTAAACATCAATAAGCTTGTGTATACGATATCGATCTAGGTTCACGCGAGTTTCGATCATAAGATTGTGAACTCAAAAGTGACCGGAATAATTTTGACATTCTTTTGATTGTTTTGTGACTAACAAAGAAAAGAAAGTATTTGTTTGGTCCATTCACAGGTTTGCAATTCAAAGGAAAGGGAGACCACGCTCCTAGGTGATCCACGTTCGTGCTCGGATTGAAGGTCTTGCGGATTACCATCGACGTAAGTCAATCAGATCACGCGACAAGAGGTAATTTACTTTTGTTGATATATATGCATGTTTATTGATTAAAAGGGTTTAAGGTTCATAAAGGAAAAATTTTAAAAGTCACTAAATCGTCTTTAGTATCGCTTCCGCTGCGTGTAACACTTTTATTTGTTTATTTTTCCCTACAGTTGAGGTGTTCTAGAAGTTGAAAACTCATGGGAGATACCTAAGCAATTGCAATAGCTTTCAAATGTTGCATTCTCAAACTCCCTCCCATGGTCACTTCTAATCCATTTAATGTTAGGGTCTTTTTCATTATCAAGTTTATTGCAAAGCATTTTAAACTTATCAAAAGTTTTAGATTTTTGTATAAGAAAATATGTCCATGTGAATCTAGAGAAATCAACTACACAAAAAAAAATGTATCTCTTTCCACCTAAACTCTCGGTTTGCATGAGACCCATAAGATCCATGTGGAAAAGCTCTAAGGGCTCCTTGGTGGAGAGATACTTGCCCTTCTAATGCATGCTTTTGGTTTGTTTTCCTTATTGGCAAGGTCCATAAACACCATTGACTTTCTTCTCAAGCTTGGGAAGGCCACAAACAACATTGAACTTATCTAGGATTTGTAAATCCCGATAGTTCATGTGGCCAAGTCTTTCATGCCACACTTCTATTTGCTCATCATTGGACATATTACAAGAGACAACTCTAGCCTCAAAACAATAGCAATTGTCGCTAGATCTCATACATTTCAATGAGTTTTGTCCATTAGGCTTTAGGATTAAGTAATCATCTTTCCTAAACAAGACAGAAAATCCTTCATCACTAAGATGAGAAGTGCTTATTAAATTTGCTTTCAAGCCATCAACATATAAAGCGTTGGACAAGGAGGGTAATCCAGGAATGGAAATGGTTCCTTTCCCTACAACTTTCTTTTTTGATCCATCACCAAAGGTGACACATCCTTCTTCCTCCATGACAAGAGTCTCGAAGAAACTCTTGTTTCCCATCATGTGTCTAGAGCACCCACTATCTAAGTATCAAAAATTAGAAGAATTTGCCTTCAACGCAATTTGACCAACATGGCAAAAATAAGCATCTCTTCTAATCCACCTAGATGACACACTATCTTTCCTAGTTGTCATAGGTACTTTGGCTTTAGATGTCCTAGAATCATGCAAATTAGTTTTATCATTCCTAGGAACATGCATCTTGGCTTTAGCCTTTTTCTTTCCTATCATGCTTTCAGCTCTACGCATTTTGATATAACAAAAGCAATTTGGTCTAATGTGACCATCAATACCACAAAAATGACAAGTAGGAATAAAGTTAGGAATCATACCATAACTTTAAGGATGCATTGGAGCCTTCCCATGTCTTTGTGGTTATCTTGGTTGTTGATAAGGATCTCTCCTTCTTTGTTATTGACCAAGACTTGGTTGTCTCCTCGGTTGAGCTTGCATGATAGGTCTCTTCCCTTGATGGACTTTGGATTGAGGGTAGTTAGTTTGAGGAGCTCTTGTAGGATAAACTTGAAGAGGACTTCTTAGAGCCACCTTCACTTGAGCACTTCTTGAACACTCTCCCAAGTCAATTTTCTTCCTAGGTAATTGACGAGGAGGAGATTCCTTGAGGTTCATGCTCTTGACAAATACAATCTTGCTTAGAGTGGAAAACATCTTGTCATCTTCAAACCCAAGACCCCTCTTGTCACTTAGCCTTTTTCCACCATCTAACATGTGGTCAAGTTTTTTAGTATTAGAGCCCATCTTGGCCATCAAATCTCTAACATCTTCAAGCTCCCTCTTCATCCTTTCTTCACTCCTCTTAGATAAGTCTAACTCCTTTCTTAGCTTATCTTCATCCTCCATGGTTCTCACAACTTCTTCACTTAAGTGATCAACTTGTGTTAAGAGCTCTAGGTTTTTTTCCTTTAATCTCCTAATTTCTCTCTTATTCTTTAACCTTGAACTCTCAAACTTGACTATATAGTCTTGGAGATCCATCCTATCCATATTTCCATTTATGGAGTAAGATGAAGAGCCATCATCACTTGAGTCATTTTCCTCTTGACTCTCATCCTTTTCTTCACTAGTTCTTTTGCTCTTGTGGGAGGAGGCAAAGGCTATGAAGTTAGCCATGAGTTCTTCATCATACGAAGACTTATCTTTCTCATCGGAGTCATCACTTCCACTCCAAGTGGCGGCCATCACTCTCCCTTTCTTATTCTTCAAATTTCCACAATCGAGAGAAACGTGTCATATGCCATCACACTCAAAGCATTGGATCCCTTTCTTTTCACTCTTCTCTTGCCTAGGCTCAAACCTCTTGAAGAGAGTCACTTTCTTAAAGTCTTGGCCTTTTGGTCCAAAACCCTTCTTCTCGGTCTTGACAAATTTCTTGAACCTTCTCATCAATAAGGCCATGTCTTCGTCCGAGTCATCCTTCTCCTCCTTCTCAACTTTGGAGGCTTTCAAATCAATTCCCTTTTGCTTTTTAAGAGGTGTAGAGGTATGACCCTTCCTGGACTCATAGGCTAGAAGCCTCCCAATCACCTCACTCGGCTTCATATCTTTATAACTACTATTCTCCTCTAAAGCTGTTACCTTGGACTCAAATCTATCAGGGAGAGATCTCATAATCTTTTGCATGATTCTCCTATCCGAATACGGGTCACCAATTTGATGACTTTGGTTAACTATATCTATTAATTTGATCTCGAAATCGTTGAAGCACTCATTCTCCTCCATCCTATGCATCTCAAATTGAGTTTGTAGGACTTGAAACTTAGAGTCCTTAACCACTTCAGTTCTCTCATGTGCAACCTTTAGGATGTCCCACGCCTCTTTAGCGATCCTAGTATTTTGAATCAATTTATAATGATTCTCGTCCATTGCACATAGGATGGCATGCATCACCTTCCTATTCCATTTCGATGCCTCAAACTATTGCGCGTTCCATTATGCCTTAGGCTTGAGAACATCCTCTCCTTCACCCGTATGAGTCATCATCAGTGATGTGTAGCCATCTTCAACCGCCGTCTTCATTCACCATCCATGTCTTATCATGGATTTGGCAAATGCACGACACCATCTTGCCTTTCCAAAAGGCATAATTCAACCCGGTGAGTAGGGGATGTCTCATGCTAGAAGCACCCTCGTTGCCACCACCATTTCCACCGTTTCCACTCATAGTGTTTATGAATGAATGAAATGAATGCAAATGTATGAATGATCAAAAATCACACAAAATGCAAAGCACACCAAAATTAACAAAGGAACACCTAAGTATATCTAGGAACCCACTCTGATACCAATTGAAACTGTTAACGGAAAATTGTCACTGGATGAATTTCCAATTAACAACTTGTGTGACCGTGGTCGAGGTAGATTACCGTCGGAGGGGTATCACGTAGTTCGATACCAATGCATATTCAATGAGAGGAGATTAAATTCAGCATCAAGGAATCATCATCCACTATCAATAAAGATCAAACCAGAACTTATTTTTATTGATAATAATCATATATTGGAAATACAATGGAGGATTTTAGTTATCGCAGTAACAGGGGTTCAAAACAAATTGGCGATAGAGCTCTCACGTTAGTCTATAAGTGGAAAATAGAATAGTAGGGTTGCCTCCACTTTCTTGTTGAGTATAATGTTGTACATATAGGTCCCGTTTCTTATCATGCACTCCTATAAATTCAGTGTAGGGTGTTAGCAATTACGGGAATTTCCTTGGCGATAGGTGAGAATGTCGTGGGAAACTTAATCCCTAAAATTAAGTGATTCTTTCTTGGAAAGACTTTGATAGAGTTGTCTTTGCCTTTAAGTAGTACTCTTAAGTGAAGGGAATGAGTCCATTTCCTTACTCATTTAAACGTTGTCGTATTCTGTCTCTCTCTGTAGCTTGATCTTGGCGTACTCGGTCTCTTTTTGACAGTCTGTTAGTCTGATGTACTTTCTGCCTGGTCGGCTAGTTCTAGGAAGGGTCGGGGTGTTCAGATATCTCGCTTCCTACTAGACCACGTATGCAGTTAGCAACGGGGTACAGGAATACTAGTTTAGCATAGTAGTGGAGTCCTTAGGACCCTGTTGTAGCGGGATCCTTTAGATCTTGACCCCTATACCCTGATACCTAGGGAAATTTAGGTGATCCTAATATGGATCTTAACAGATTTTGTATCTTGGTGTATTGGACTAATCTTATCTTCAGGGTAGTGGGATACTTCCTGTGGCCTCCTTTTACCATTAATCTAGATGGCAAATTCTTCTTTGGACCCCTGCCATTTTTTACGGTTAACAGAAATTAATAATGCATGGTGTGTATAAAACTATCTAGGGGGGTGAATAGATTTTAAATGATAATTACAAATTTCGCGATTAGTCAATATTATGAAAATACCCCAAACTAGTTAAACAATAAATCAAGTGTAAAATGCGGAACTTAAATAACATTTGAAATTTACGTGGAAACCTTCAACAAGGAAAAACCACGGGTTGTTATGTGCGCCACATACGAACCTTAAATCCACTAATTGTAATGGTGCTTACAACCTAGGTTGACCTCAACCTCTCATCGTCTATAACCTATCACAACTACCCGTAATCCTATAAAAGTGAACCTAGTCCAATTTGCTTGCGGCCTAAACAACCTTAGCCACAAGTCTTAATACTCAATGAAGAGATTAAACAACCTAAGTGAATATGCAAAGATATCCAAATGTGCAAATAATGCTAGGTTACACTAAATGCTTATCTAGGATTAATAAATGTCAATTAAATCAATCCTAGATATTAATTGTTGTATGACATGGCATAAAGCATAGCTATGTGAGATATGTCAGTCATAGATATAGCTATCAAAATACAACACTCAAACATTCAACATATAATTTCAATCTTGTATGTAGAAATTACTCTAAGAACATACAAGTAATAAATGAGATAAATTGCTAAGTAAGAACATTAATTATGTAAGATAATAGTGAACAATTTAACATAATAAGTGTGTTGAAGAAGACCCATGCACTAGCACATACTAGATGATCCTAGATGATGCTTAGATGATGATTTATGCATGTAGAAATGTGTTCAGAGAAATAAAGATGGAATCTTTATGATTTTTCTATAAAGTCTCTCTCAATAGCTCTTTAAGGTTTTTAATTTTGAAAAGCTCAAAAGAAGAACAAAAGATAGAGGTATATTTATAGAGAGTAAAGAAGGTTGGTTGAAATGAAAATATTGCTTCCAACTTGCATGGGAAAAATTTAAGGCCAGGGGCAGCAGATTTTAGGGTGTAGAATTGGACCTAATGTTCTGGTCCCTTTTCTGTTCCTTAGTTCTGTGGCCCCTAACCGCAGAAAACAATGGCGCAAAATCGACCAGGTCTTCTTGACTTGATTCTACGGTCAGTGACCGCAGAATCAGGGAGTTGAATCCTCCTAGAAGAAAACTTGCAATATAAGCTTAATGAGGACAAACATGGAGGATTAAACAAACAACCACATACAAAAACTAAAACAAAGAAGTGTAAGTGTGGAAGTGAAGAGAGTGCACAAATATCAATGAACATAAATGTAAACATGACAAGTGTGTGTACAACTAAATCTCTTCAAAGAAAACTAAGCACAAGAGATATACCTTTAGAGTGCTTATCAGCTTGAGGTCTTGAGAAGGGCCTTTGAGCTATGATCATGAACACCTAAGCTACCCTTACATATCAAACCCCAATACGTGGTTTGTCCCCGAGATAAGCCAATTAAACTTTGAGTAACTTACAGGTTCGACTTCCAAAAGAAGAGAAGATTGCCATGAGTCAAGGAAATCCAAGTGTCGACATTGAAAAGCCTAGTCCTAGTAAAGCAATGAGGAACAAGCCTAGTCCTAGCAAAGTAAGCAACCTCCACCTCCACCTCCAACAAAGACCCACCACCAAGGTATCATTCCTAACCTATCACCGTGTGCCACCATTGCGATAGAAAGACATGGAACATGGGAGAATTTTAAACATAGAGAGAATTATAGGCATGTTAGGAAGGTATGGGTTAAGTAGCCTAGTAAGAGAAAGAGTCCACCTAGGATAAAGAAAATTTGGGTGAGGAAAGACCTAGTGAACCAAATAAGAAACAAGGGGAAGGAAACGATGGGGAAGTCATCTATGTTTGTTTGGGTTGTAAAGAAGTGTGAATTCCCCAACTTGGTTCAACAACCCTTAGTTAACCCTAACCCCACCCTAGATGCATAAAATTGAAAATCTTGTTACATCTTTATTTTTATGTTTAGTTTATTTTGTTTAGTTTGTTGGCAATTGTATGTATTGCGTAGACTTTTATTTGCCGGAAATTTCTAAAATGCTTTGTGAGTGTGTAGATTTTCTATTGCTACTTGAGGAAGCGAATTGTGTAGCTTGTGCAATAAAGCAAGGTTTCTTTATCTCTTGGGAGGAAATAAAGACAACTTGCGAGTCTTGAAGGGACGAGCAAGCTAAGAGTGCTCATAAAAAGGGCAAGAGCCTTATCTTCTTAAAGACAGTAACATCTTAGAGTTCAAACAGTCGAAGCACCATACCACGTCTTGCATAGACATTAAATCGTGCGCTTGGTAGGAGGCAGCCCACTTAGGTGTTGGGAAAAATACCAAAGAAGTACACGCAGCAACAGCGATACTAAAAATTAGATTTAGTGACTTTTAAAAAATTTTCCTTTATGAACCTTAAACCCTTTAATTAATTAAACATACATATACAATAACAAAAAGTAGAATACCTTTTGTCGCGTGATCCGATTGACTTACGTCGATGGTAATCCGCAAGATCTTCAATCCTAGCACGAACGTGGATCACCTAGGAGCTTGGTCTCCCTTTTCTTTGAATTGCAAACCTGTGAATGGACAAAACAAACTTTTCTTTTCTTTGTTAGTCACAAAAACAATCAAAAGAATGACTAAGATTATTCCGGTCACTTTTGAGGTCTCAATCTAATGATCGAAACTCGCGTGAACCTAGATCGATATCGTATACACAAGCTTATTGATGAATAAGCAAATAGTATACTATCAAAGAATAATCTAACACTCCTTTTTGTTTTAGTAAAATAAAAAGCTTTCTATGAATTGAGAAGAAGAAGAAATTTGTATCATGAACCCATATCTTTGTTTTTTTGTGGCCAAATTCTATACTTGTCAATATATAGGTGGCCTAAGTTTGCTTCTTCTTTTCTATTATTATTAGGGTTGCCGAAATCCTAACCTAGAAATAACTAGGGTTGCCGAAATCACATGCCCACCATAGGCTTATGTTGCACCCTAATTTCCATCTAGTTTTTAAGACATCAAACCCTAATCCAACTCATAGATCTTTTATTCTTTTATTTTTGACTAAATAAAAAAGACTTCTTATTTGATTAAATAAATAAAACTAATTATTTATTTCCTTATCAAACAAGTCTTTTAATTTTACTTTTAGGAAATATATTTCCTGATTAGAAAAGATTTGTTTCTTTAATTAAACAATTAATTAATAAATTAATTAATTATTATTTAATTAAAACAAATGAAACAAAATAATATATTAGGTTAAAGTAAACCTTGCCTCCCCACTTAGAGTAAATGGGCCAAAATATTATTTTCTTATTTCATTTAATCCATTGGACTTTATATAAAAAGCTCACATGTGAACCAGACCCATTCTTACTAAAAGAAACAAGCCCACATGTCTTTCATTAATATATTAATATAATTGAGTAGCCCATTACTAAAATAATGTGCAAATTATATTCTTAATATATTAAATGCAATTCTAGATGGACCCTTAAATTGGTCCGGTAGAATATATCAAGTGATCCATGCAAGTCCGTGTGGATTGGGGATCTTGGCGGGCCATCTAAATTTAAGCTTCAATAGACATAACCTAATCACAATCAAAAAATGATTCACTTAGGTCCGATCCATTAATTTTAACTCATTCCACTAAAGAGCTAAAACTGAACTCTTAAATAAAGATAGAAAAGGAAGATGCTCCTCATTCATACCCTGGACAATCATATTGGAGATAGTGTATCCTCGTGATTAATATCAGTAATCGCCAAGAGTTCATAGACCGCCTATAACTCTCCAAGTTACTATATTTACTCATATGACCATGTTTTGAACTTGGATATTTTGACTTGTCCAGAAGCCATGTTTTCAATAGACACTATGGAAAACTCAACGTTGAGATTTAATATCCAATTACCTCAAAACATCCATATGATGATATTATACTCTCATTTAATTAAATGGAGCCACGATGTCCATATCTATAAATGAAGTCTCTATCGATTAACAAATGAATATCACCAAACTATCGAGGATAGACTATGCGGTATAATCGTACTCATTGATAACTCAAATGATATCACTTGCAACCATAAGTCCATCATTTATCTCGGGATTAAGATAGACTCTCCGATTGTCCTGATAATGAAAAGACTTTTATCTACTGACGGTTATAGATAAAGTATTTCATTGTGATCCAGTTCAATGCACCCAGTGCACTAGATCCTTTTGCTCGAAGACACTCCGATGATTTTAGACTCATCATATCTCATTTGATCCCACTCAAATGCTAGCAAAAGAATTCTACAACTTTAACAAGATAAATGTGCCCAACCTTTAACTTAAGTTGTGAACATTATTCAAGACTAACTAAAGAACTGTGTCTACCACATACATATCCAGATGTACGAACAATTCTTCTTTTCCCATAGTCTTTAGACCTTATGATTATTTACTTTGACAATTATAATATTAAACTATAAATGCTATACCATTTGTTAAACCAGAAATCACTTTATTAATATGAAAAAGATTATCAATTACAACATTACACTCTTGCTATTGAGCATAATCCTAACATTAGGTACATTTCTTTCTTAGTTCCTAATTGTTTTTATTTTGTTTTTACATTTTATTTAGAATAAGTGTGTGAATTGGTTGTGTTATGTTTAGTGCCTAGGTAGTTTACGTTGTTTGTGTTTGAGTTCTTACCTTCCATCCTTCATTTATTCATAGTCCATGCCTCTCAATGTCATATAAAAATTGAATACAATGTTTAGATTACATTTGGGGGTGTTTTGAGTCATTTTTCTTTTTAATTTTTCAAGCTTTTCTTTAACCTTTGCGAAAGTACCCTGTTTTGAAAGTTCTAAGGCCAAATGTTTCATTTAAATTGTACTTCTTGGTGAGGTAATAAATTATTTTGCCCATGCTATGTTCTTTTATTTTTCGATACGGTTCCAACGGTATAAAGAATGTAAAATTTTGGGGGGTTCAAAAGTTATGAATGTTTCTTCGACCAAAGCTCATGGGCGATGCCTTGTTTTGAAAATCTACACATGAACCACTTTGGACGTCCGTTTACACATTTTTCCAATTTGAATTTTGAAATGCTTTCTAATTGAAAAATGTGCATTTACATGTCTATTTTCCTATGCCAAAATTTGAAAAATATTTATTGAGTATTTTTGAAAATATACACTAAAGAGCGAACATAGGTCAATTTCAAAAGTCACCAATTTTTTGGAATTTTATCCTCTATGTTTAGATGGTCTTTCGCATTGTGTTTGTTGTCATACTAGGTGTGTGCCATTAAGCCGAGCTCTCTTGTTTCCAACATTGGGGATAATGTTGAGTTTTGGTTTGGGGGTGTAGATGCCTTTTTGAGTCTTCTTTTGTGTCTTGAGTCATTTTAGTGTCAAACTTTTCAAAAGTTGTCGCATGGCCAAATTTTTCGAGCTTTAAATAGTTTGGATGTGATGCCTTGAGCGTGTGCTTGTGGCGAGATTTCTTATGCTTGATGAGCTTGTGACGTAGCTTGTTGTCACTCTAGGGTCTCAATTGCACTTTCATGGGCTAGTCCTATCCTTTTTATGCTTAAGTTTAGGGGACTCAGTACTCTTGCGCCTGGTTCTAATAGTAGAGATTACCTAGTGAGTTCACAAACACAAGCCTTAAAAAAAATAGTGCATTTGAGTGTTATCATTATTTTATCTCTAAACACTTTTCTCTTCATGTGCATCATGTGCCATAAGACATGCATCATATTTATGGATTGCTTAATGGATATTTTCCTTCCCTCGATAGAAAAATTGTGGGACTGATTTTAGGCAATGTATGTGCAATTAAATACTTAAAAAGCATAAACACATTTCTTTTTCCCTATGTGTGCTCCAACACCAATTTGAGGCCAAACACTTACCTTTCACTTGGTACCACAATTAACCATATAGCCATAAGCCAAACACAAAACAACCCTTTAATTGCCAATCATGTAGGGTGTGTGTGTGTGGAAAGTGGTTGAAAGGTGTAAGCTCTTAGATGAAATAGTGTGTACTTAGGTAATGTGTAAATGTGCAAGCAAGGGTTCAAAAATGTAAAAGTGCCAAAAATTGCACTGAGAGCCAAATTGTCGAATTGTCGAATTGTCGAATGTAACTTTGCAAAAAGAAAAAAAAAAACAAAAGCAAAAAGAAAAGAAAAATAAGGGAAAGAAAAGAGCCTTAAAATTAATTGTAAAGTACTAAGAATGTAGAGTACAATTGTGTAGCACAAGTGTGTATGTAAGTAAAAGCCTAGACGCTAGAGTATGAGTTATTTTAAATAGAGCTAAGATTATGAGGGTGAGTTTGTGTGAGTATTGCATGATTGGTGATCTTTGAACTCTAAATTCTTCCTATTTTCTTTGTTTCACCACATCTAACCCATTGGCCCCATTTCAACCAAAGGGAAAAGACCTTTTTGATCTATGATGAGTCTTGATTGGGAATGTTTGTTGAAGCATGATCTTCCACGTCTATGGCACTTTATTCTTTCCTAGGCTAGTTCACAAACATATTAACGGTTTTTCAATATTATATTGTATGCAATGCATTAGATTTCTATGCATAAACTCTATCTTTACATACCTTGCATGAGTGTGAACTTATGACTCCAAGCGGAAAGAAATGAGAGTTTCCACGTGATGTTTAGAGTTGAAGAGAATTATGCTCGAGGTGTAGGAGTAAGTAGTCTCAATACGAGAGTGCTTTTAGCTATGGGATTCATGTTCATGCGAGTTTCCCTTTAGTGCCTTCGAGTTGCTCTAGATCATATTGCATATATCTACTTCTCTCTAACACACATCTCTGTATCTCATCACCAATTGGTCATGCGGCCAGTTTGAAATTTTGTTTAGTGTCTAGGAGCATTTTTAAATTTGAGTCAGTTTTGTTATTGTGTCTTATTTATTTTATCTTGTGTTTGCTCGAGGATGAGCAATGGTTTGCTTTTGGGGTATTTGATCGTGCCAAAAATGTTGTATACTTCGACCCTCATTGCCTTATCATTTGTCTCGTTTTCATGTGTTTTAGCATCTCTTATGGGTTCTTTATTCGTAATTGCAAGCATTCATACATTTCCAGTGTAAAAAGAAGAATTCGGGATTACCGTGCGAAAAAGGGATCAAATGGTGCAAAAAGAGGAGCAAAAAGCATCAAGAAGCTCCAAGAGTGCAGGTACAGTGTGGGTTATCAAACCACACTCCACCCGCACTAATGAAAAAACCCGGGAGCATCAAGTTGAAGAAAAGGCCCAGTGTGACATACAACCCCCATAATTCTGGCGTAGGAAATCTCACGCAGGATCCTTGCGCAACCCGCACATTGAAGGATTAAAGACAACAAATATGCCATAGTGCGGGTACAGTACAGGTCCCTTACCCGCACTCGACCTGCACTCTATACTTTCAAGCATGGGAATTTCCGCGTTGGAACCGCACTCCACTCACACTAGTTTGAAAACTCGAGAGCTGAAAACTCGAAGAATCGATAAAGTGCAGGTGCAGTGCAGGTCCCTTACCCGCACTCTACATTGTCCAGCACTAAATAACGGGTTTTTGGGCAATTTTAGAAGGGTAATGTTGTCATTTCATGCCTAAACCATGCCCTAACCTCCCAAGCCAATAAATACATCATTTTCTCCACAAGACAAGAATCAATCTCTTCCCCACACTCTTTAAACCGTAAAACCTCTCCCTTTTACAACACTAACCCATATATACCCATTCTCTACTCACCAAAGACAACTAGGAGATTTTGAAAAGAGCTTCAAGAAAGGAGTATTCTCTACATGGGTTTTCTCTCAACCTCTTCTCTTAGTTTATATGTTGTAATAAACATGAGTACCTAAATCCCCCATTAAGGGGTTGATGTTGTTAATAGAAAATTATCACTAGGGTAAATCTCCAAATAACAACTTTAAAGACCAAGATCGAGATAGATCTCAGTCGGAGGGGTATCGCGTAGTTCGATACCAACACGATTTCTATCAAAGCAAAATAAAACTGATACAGGAAAAGATTAACTGGTGCGATTTTATTGATGAAAATATGCATACAACTGATGAAATTAGGGCGATGGCGATATGTGACAGTATTCTAGGTTTCTGTTAGGTGATGGAGATGGCATGCTCGTGCCTGTCGATAAGTAGAACTGAAAATGAGTGTAGGGTTTGGGGAGGCCAATTTCCCCTCCATTCTTGGTGAATGTAGTGTCGTATATATAGGTTTGTTACTTGCCTTGCACTCCTATAATTTCGGTCTAGGGTTTTGGCGGTCCCAAGACTTTCTTTCCTTCTAGGAGACAATTTTGTATGAGCTTTAATTATCTGAATCAAGTGATTCCTTCTGGAGAGGATTCTAGTAAAAATGGACTCCTTATTCAAATGAAATTCTTAAACGGCTGGAGGGAGTCTACCTTCTTATCGGGATTTTGAACGACTGCGTTTCAACCTCTTTACTTTGGAGCTTCAGGATTTGTCTGCCTGGACTTATGGATTTGAGATTCTATGAGCGTTTCTTATGGTTATCTAGCGAGAGGACCCCTATAGGTATTTGGGTTCATCTGGGTTCTCATGTACCCTACCTTTTACTAGTCTTATGCTCTCCTTATTTAGGTGTTTGGTCGACGGGGTATCATGACATCGGCTGTTCTTGCAGCGGGGTACCTAGCTGAATGTATAAACGGGGTACTCAGCGGATGTAGTATATAGATGTCTGTCCGATGTAGTAGTGAGGCACCCTACTGATGTAATGGCGGGGTACCCTATTGATTTTAGTAGTGGGATACTTGTCTGGTATAGTAGAGGGGTGCCTTTAATGGCGGGGTACCTAGTTGATGTCTAGTGTAGTTGCAGGGTACCTTGTCGAGCTTTGTGACAGGATTCTGAGTAGGATTCTGAGTAGAACTCTTCGTCGGGCTACTTAAAGGTTATCAAGATTGCTGGGCTTGTTGGCTTGATCTGAAGGAGGAGGTAGGTATCCAGATTTGATCCAACATTCTTCTTTCTAGCAGTAGCCAGATGATATTTTGGCATGTGTCTCTTCCTCGTATCTAAGTGGAAAATTCTTCTTTGGTCCTTCGCCAATTTTAGCGGTTAACAGATGTGTTTAGTTTAATGGATATTGGGCATTTGTAGTCAACCTCTTTTATTCTATATTCAATCTATCTCTATATTCTATTCTCTTGTATTAATTGCTTTCTAATATTGATTTGTCTTGGATACACCCTCTTAGCAAGTTGATTTGCTTTAGAATCTATTTGAGTAGACAATTAGGTATACACCCTATTTGGTTGTCTAATGCTCTATTGAATGGAAGGATTTCACAAGAATACATCATTTAAGTGAAATTCGGCTTAATAACCATAATCTTAATCTAATCTCAAATAGGTGGCCTTCACTATACACCATAGGTTAGCCACTTGTGAGGAAATTAGAAGTCATCACTATACACCATAGGATGGCTACATTAGCGATTTTTCAAGAACTAACCATTCAAGAAAAATCCGGTTAAATAACCTCTAGCTTCATCTAATCTTAAATGGGTGGCCTTTAATATGCACCCTAGGTTGGCCACTTGTGAGAGAATTGGAAGTCATCATTATACACCCTAGGATGGCTACATTATTAAGAGGTTAAACCCTTAGTAGATTGATGAGCATTCATGGCTAGAATCCTAATTGTGCAACTAGCACTATACACCATAGGTTGGCCTCTTGCTAGAGATATATAACCAACTCTATACACCCTAGGTTGGTTACATTAGATCAAATGTGCTTATTTGAGATTTTGTTGCATTGCCCAATGTTCACTTACTAGTCCATTAACTCCTTAGTCTGCATTATCAAACATTCATCACATTACTAATTGTAGTTGCATTTCAGTTTTAACATTAATTGTAGCTTGCATCTTAGTGTTAATCTTTCCAACAAAACCATTGATACTTTAATTTTATGCATACTACTATTATTAATCCTAATATAGTCATCACTACCTCCGATCCTTGTAGACGACGCCCGTGCTTACCGCTTTACTCGTTTTTATACTTGTGAGCACATTGCATAGGTTTTATAAATATTTTTGACGTACGATCTTTTTAACGATGGAGCCGTACTCGTCACTCAGCTCTTTGGAAACCTTGCATCATCCCTCTCATTTCTTCATCCACGTTACGCCAAGGTTGGTATATGCTAGACTAAGCATTGTTGTTGTTGTTCCATTGATTTCCTCCCCATTGGTTTCCTCATTTTGGGTATCCACCTTGTTGCTCTATTTGACAGTATCCACTTTGTTGGTTTCCACCTTGATTGTTTCCTCCTTGTTGGTTTTTGGGTTTTGGGTTGTGGGTTCAATGTGTTGTTGTTGTTAGACCAAGAGAGTTTTGGGTGGTTCCTCCATGTAGGGTTGTATGTGTTTGATTAGGGGTTATTCCATTGCCCTTTGAAACCCATAGCTTGGACTTCCTCTTACCGTTGTCCTTCATTCATGTCATAGTAACCTCCATTATCATTTGGTTGATCATTAGAGCTTGCCTCTTGTCTTCCTAACATCTTCACCTCAGCCTTGGGAAATCCCATGCTTTCAATGTAAGATGTCAATGATTCTATTTTCTTGTTCATCATAGAGATCCCAATAGTGGTTTCCGTGTTAGCACTCACATCGAACCTTCCACCTCTAATCCTATTTGCATTTCTTTATTGAGAGTTTTGTGCTAGCATCTCATAGATTTCATATATCTCGGTGGCAATCTTTGTGTCAAAAAAGCCTCTGCAAGCATTATCCACCAACGCTTGAGAGAAACGTGTGAGGCGACCTTGGAAGCAAGAAACCTTGTATTCTTCTGTAAACATGTAAGAAGGGCATTAGGCAAAAAGAAGTTGATACCTCTCCCATGACTCATGAAAAAGCTCCTCTTCACTCTTATTGAAGTCTGCTATCTTCACCTTAAGCTCATTTGCTTTTCTAGCAGGGAAAAAATCTATTAAAGAACACACCACAAATTTGGCCCTAACTTGTCAAAGATCCCTGCCTAAGTCCCATCAACCACTTCATTACCAAGTCATTTAGGCAATATTGGAAACACCTCATGTGAAGTTACTCCTAAGAGAGTTACATGATCGGATTTGTCTCAATGATTGCACTATACTCCTTCATGGATTGCATTATACTCCTTCATGAATTGCACGCAATCCTTGTTCAACTTCCCATAGAAGGAAGGTAGAAGGTAGAAGGTTGATATGCATAATCCTAAGCTCATACCTCCTTGCAGCTGGATCTAAGACAATTGGTGAAGGTTGATTCCTTATTGTAGGCAATGAGTACTCCCCCATGGTCATCCTTTGGCCCTGGTTAGTAGGAGTCTCTTGAGTCACTTCTTCCCTAGGAGGAGCTTCTTTCTCCCTCATTGGTTCTTATCCCTCCATATTCAGTGTATGCCTTGGAATTTCTTCAAATTCCCTAACAATTCTTCCAATACGGTTAGATTCTTCCAGTGGTGGGTGTAATCCTCTTCCTCAGGATCTCCTACCGTGCATACACCTAAACTCCTGAAAATGGAATTGATAAAGAAAACACAAGAAAAGGTAAAAAGAACTACGAAAATCTACAAACAAGTAATACTAACGATAATTATGTAAAAGTAAAAGTTAGTGAGCTATCTAATAAGATTGTAAACTAAAAAGAAAAGTAAATCAATTTAACAATCGCTACAAATTCCCCAGCAACAGCACCATTTTTGATGAGGTCGTTTTATACTCTTCAAAACTATATTTATGTGATCAATTGAAAACCATATTTTAACCACTTAGAATCCTCTTGGGATGTAAATTCTTAGCTAATGGTAAGCAAAGATTCATTCCACAGGGAAATGGAGTAATACGTTAGATTGATTGACGAATCTATAAAGCAATAAAATAAATCATTGTATTTGGATAGTTGTGTGGTTTGATAAACCACAAAAATGCAAGTAAAATAAACATATAAAAAGTGATAGGATAAATAGAATGCTCAACAATCTTGATAAGAGAAATAGATGTAATAATTAAGATAGATGCTAAGGAATTGATGGAGTTGCAAATGGGTATCGGTAATGCCTTTTAAGCCACTTTAATGGACCAATCTCTTATATGTTAACCATTTATTTTCTTAGGTGTGTTTAGATCATCACTATGAACCCTAAACATCTTCCCACTAAAATGCCTAACCGATTAAGGAAAAAGGGTCAAGGTGGGATTGGTTGGTTACAAATTTAGGTTTAGATTAATGTGGTTGATATACCCTCCAGTAATCAATCCTATTCACTAGGCTCCTAACCAATCAAGGGTGTCAATCCAAGATTGATTTCACAACAATTTATCTCACACAAGAGTATGATCTACTAGTGATATACAATGCAAATCATATAATGAATAGGATATATATATTAAGTGAATAGAGCACAAATAGAGATTTAAATACAATAGCTTAAGCAAATACCCACAACCAATTGTTCCTGACATCTATCTCCTAGATTAGGGGTTTAGTTACACATAGTTACAATCAAATAGAAAGAAAGTAATAGATAAGGAAATCACTCTTGGGTCTCCTTCTTTAATGCTTGTTCCTTCCTTTCCTAAGATGCTACTAGTGCAAAGAGTGGTAGAAGAAGATGTGTCAAGATAGGTGGGTGTCTAATGGTAAATGACAAAGGTATTGAGATATAGAGAATGGGAAGATAGGAATGGTTGGGTGTAGTAATCAAGATTAAGTGTTAAGGCTTTTAATGGAAAAGGTAGTATAATATTAAAGAATTGAAGAGGTTGAATGTGGGAAAAATGGAAGAGAATGCTATGCTAAAACTCAGTAAATTTCGTGCTTGGAAATATGTTTGGATCTCCATTCAAGTTGGAAGAGAAGAATATATATAGTGATCCTCTGAATTGTACTGATAACTGCCATAAATGCTTATGTGGCAATGTGTCGCCCTTGTTGTCGCTATGGCAATATTTTGGTGGCAGGCGGTTACACATTTTGAGATTTAATTGTCATAGTCATTCTCATCCTTTTCACTGTGGTGAAAACAGTGACACTGAGAATTTTAAGAGTGGTCGCCATTTGTTCTCGGGGCGACACTTCGTGGCGACGCCATTTGTTCTTCTATGTGGCACTTTGTTATCGTGGCGACGCCATACCTGATTGATTTTTAAGAATTAATCTCTATGTTGCCCTTTGGTCGCCACAGTGACCACAACACTCTTTGGCTTGAGTCTTCAGTGCTTCAAGCCTTCTGTCGCCATGTGCCAATAGGCGACACCTTCAAAGGGTGAAAATGGCCTACTTCTCCACTTTGTGCACATTTTGCACCAACTTCTACTTCTTCTTCACAAATTCCCTAGTGGCATGAATAATCCTGAACACTTGATTAACGACGTTAAAACACGGGAAAATGTCCGAGAATCAAGCATAGAGAAGAGGAAATGAGGTACAAGATCATACCATATTTGGTTCGATCAACACATAGAAACAACTTTTTCAAAAATTGATAATAATTTCCCCTAACACTAGTAAATTCGGTTAGTTTTCACGTTGGACAATATTTGACCAATACAAAGTCCATTTTACCCTTATCATAATAAACAATAATACTAAAATGCTAATATAAATATTAAAATAAAATTAATCTATTAAGAGAAAATAGTTAGGTACTTAAGATTTAGGAAAATTATCACTGTCCCCCCTTGAGGTTTTCCATATTATATAAACTAGTCCCCCTAGTTTCAATAATAGCCGGTCAACCCCTGAAACCCAAATTATTGGTCATTTTTCCCCTTTTATCAAGTTTTTCATCCAAAATCCATTTGACCATTAATTAAAAAATTAAAACACGTCCATCAAGGATTGAACCATAGACCTTGATGTTAAAAATCATAAGCTCTAACTAGCTGAGCAACTCAAGCTCATTGTTGAAGGTTTGTTGATTTAAATGTATGTATATATATATATATATATAGTTATGTAATTTGTTTAAAATAATTTAAATATGTTTATATAATTTAAAATAAAAATATATATATAATTTACAATAAACCCATATTTAATAATAATATATAAAAATGGATTTATGAAAATGAAAAAGCAAAAGAAAATAAGAAAAAAAAAACAAAGGCAAAAAAAATCAAAAAAAAAAGGAAATTTTTATTATTATTATTTATCTTTCTTTTTTTTTTAAAAAATTCCCTTTTCAATTTTCTGGGTTTTTTTTTATCAAATTGAAATAATATATTTTTTGAAAAGGAAAAAAAATTCAGAAAAAAAAAAATTTACGGGCTTTAATTTTCCGAGTTTCGTTTTGTTTTCTTATTTTCTTTTTCTTTTTCATAAATCTTTATTTATATATTATTATTAAATATGAGTTTATTTTAAATTATATATATTATTTTATTTTAAATTATATAAACATATTTAAATTATTTTAAACAAATTATATTACTAAATATTTACATCAACAAACCTTTAACAATGTGTTGGACTTGCTTAGCTGATTAGGGCTTGTGGCTTTTAACATCAAGGTCCAATGTTCAATCCCTAATAAAGGCGTTTTAATTTTTTTTAATTAATGGTCCAAAGGGATTTTGGATGGAAAACTTGACAGAAGAAACAAAATAACCAATAGTTTGGGTTTTAAGGGGGTTGACTGGCTATTATTAAAATCAAAGGGACTAGTTTATCTAATATTGAAAACCTCAGGGGATAAAATGATAATTTCCCTAAGATTTAAAATGACAATAAAAACAAAAACATGAACATTTATAGGTGGCCTTCACGAGGGTGACCACTCCTATGGAGCCAGCGTTACTGTCGCTGGCCTCTGTAAATAAACTGAAGGTACAATCCCACCCCTCCCCCCCTAATTTCAGATGATGCCCGGTCAACAGGGGAGGGGAGCTCCTCCATAACAAAAGGCCAGCGGACGATATGCAACCTCTTTCACCACAAAATCGAGCTCCATAGTAGCCTTCTTGTTCTCATCTCAGACCTATTTCTTTTGTAACCTTCTCTCTCTTCACAAACAAATTTTCTCTTTTTTTTTTTAAATTTTTTTCTATCACTTTTCAATCCGGTCTTCTCCAACATTTGTATCCATAAGTCACACCAAATTTGCATTCACTCACCGAATAGACAGCTACTTCAACTTAGAATCAAATTATAAAGGGATTTGACCCATTGATTGTTAAATGTTGTAGATTGGTAGATTTGACCAATTGAAACTTTCAAATCTCTTCTTAAATGGAGGAATGGAGGAGAGATAAAATTTTACTTGATGATGAAGATCTAAAAAAATAAATGGAGAAAAGGGAACTTTGTATTGATGAGCAATGGCAGAAACGAGGCGAATCTGCAAAAAGTTAAAAAAATAATAATTGAAGAAGAAAAGGAGATCAGGAGATTGCACTTGACCAAATCTGTTCATTAGTTTTTTCTTTTTCTTTTTTTCTGAAATAATTATCTTTTTCTTTTTCAGATTTGGGTTGTGGGGAAGATTGCCACGTCATTATTAAAAATCAAATGACTAAATTGCCCTTATATCAATTAAAAGTTAACAGACTTGATATAATAGTAGGGGAGATCATTGTAAATTTTTATAAAAGTTGTTTCTGTGTCACAAGCCAAATCTCGGATATATTGTGTGTAATTTGCTCTATTAACAATAATCAAAATAAACCTTTTTTGTTAAAGTATTAATCCGGGAACATGTTTTTTTTTTTTTTTTTTTTTTTTTACTTTTGCCATTAAAATCAACTTCTTAACAAGATATAAGATAATAAGATATATTATGAATAAAAAATAAAAATAAAACCAAAATAATATTTAATATAAAAACAAAAATTATGGAGAAGACATGCACATTTTGGAGATGAATATATATCTGTGAGCGTCTCCTCCATGTATTTTTGTATGTTCTAAAATATATATATATATTTTTTTTTTTTTATGATTTAGTTGTTTAGCTAATATTTTTAAAATATTTTTTCAAGATTGTTTTTTTTTTAAAAAAAATTCAGTTATAATAGAAAATTGCATAACAAATTTAGAAATATTTAATCAAAATTAACTTAGAGCGAACTAACATTACAGGCTTTCTTGTCAGTTTCTTAAGTCAAAGAGTTTAATTTGTTATCAAAAGACGGAGGGTTATTTGTAATTCTCCAAAAACAAAATGCAGCATTAGCTTGGTATGCATACAAGCGCAGTGAGAAGGTCCAACAATTTGAAAGCAGACATTAAACAATGTTGCCTCGAGCCCAGAGTCCTAGGCCGTGACCTTGGAACTCTCATCTATGGAATCTCTTCACGTTTTGATTTATATTTTGAATTAATTCATTTAATATTTTTACCATATTCTAAAATTTCTTGTAGTAATAAAGATGTTTAAATTCAAGATTGTGACAAGTGTACCTTTTACTTAGATTTCATATGCATATTACAAATCTACGTGAACATTTGTGAGCTTGAAAAGCAATATGAAGATACAACATGGAAATTCTTGTGCAGATTACTACTATTGGTATATATAATTTGTGTACACCCAAGATGGGTTCAAACCCATAATGCATGATCATGTACATGGAGCCCAACTTGCCAAGCAAGCCCACCCATGATGTTATCATCAGATAACTACCAGAAAACTGCATGGGCAGTTTCATATATATATATACACAACGTGTATTTGATATGTAAGTTATGTCTGGCATTGTGTGTGTGCAAGGCAGAGAGAAATGGGTGTGTGCAATATGTTGTGGGTGCAAAGCAACAAGTCATGAATGTGTTGTGGCATGAGCGTGTTTCGGTGTAAATACAACAGAGAGCATATGTCTGGGCAATATACAATGCAAGAGTGCATATTTGCAAGTGTTTAGAGAGAACAAAGTATAGACAGAGAAACACAAAGGAAAAAGATGTGGAGAAAATCTTTGGAGAATTTTCTCCCATCCAACATCAAAGTGTGGGTATATGCATTGTGATCAGAGGGGATTTTCCAAATGTGTGATCATCCTCCGACCGATGGTACTATCCCAGGTGTTCGATCCGCTTCCGCCGTAGCGATTTAGATTCCGTATAGTGAACGGTAATGATCCGAATTTCGTTTATGTTTATTTGTTTAATTAGAATAATCTTCATTGGTATCAAAGCACATGTTTGAGATTGTATTCTGGTAGAAGAATGCCATGTTAGGATGTTTGTTTATTATTTTTTTTTTTTTGTAGAACAATAAATGAACACTAATGGCCTCACACACATGCAAGTGTTTAATTTCGTTTTTTCTGGAATATATGTATGTGTATACATGTTATATGATGTTCTGGAAATGCATGTTATGTATAAACTTCAAAATTTGGAGAATTTTGTAGAATTAAAGTTATTAAACATGTAACTTTATAGGGTCTAAACCTTATTGCCATTTTCTTTATTTCTCTACAATCATGGTACCATTAGATAGAGCCTTCCAAAAGCTTTTCAACGATAGGTCATATGAATAATTTGGATTAGAAACGAGGGAGAAAAACGCTTTCAAATTTTTCTGTTCGAAATCAAAAATCTGGAAACTTGTTTTGTTCTTGAACTTTGGTGAAGAACATGAAGAACATGTGCCACACCCCTATAGGTGGAGAGTGCGAATCACCCCTAACCTAAACACCATAACCGTTGACATATTTAGACTCACCATGACAATACGAGTCGAATGGTGGCGATCCTGAAATTGGGAAACATCAGGAAGCCGGCTAGTGATCTACACAAGCCTGTAGTGAGAATGGGGATGCCATAGAAGTTATTCATGTGGCCATGCTTCACTCACATGTTTCACTCAGAGAGTGAAACTTGTCAAAAGTTTTGTGCATGTGACAAAACATAAGACATGTGGTCTACTAAGACAATGACATTTGTCATGAGTTTATTTTTTTTTTTGTGGCAATGAATTAGCCATGTGTTCCACTATGAACATGACATGTGTCACATAGAAAATCAAGGAATTTTTCGGCAACGGTTTCCTAAGTGGTTTCCGGTTATGGATTTTCCAACAACAATTTTCGAAGTGATTTTCGGTTACGGATTTTCTAAAAAAAGTTTCCAAAGTGGTTTTAGGTTGTGGATTTTCTAGTAACAGTTTTTAAAGTGGTTTCCGATTGTGGATTTTCTAGAAATGGTTTCCGATGTTGTTTGCAATGACGATTTTTGACACGGATTTCAATGATGGATTTAGACACGGTTTCCAGTAACTGATTTTTCAATGACAGATTTCTGATGTGGTTTCCAATGACGATTTTTGGCACGGATTCCGATACGGTTTCCAATAACTATTTTTTCAAGAAACGGATTTAGATACAGTTTTCGATCACAATTTCCAAGATAAATTCCATTGATGGTTTCCAATAAAGTTACTGGTTACGGTTTCTAGCACAGTTTCCGGTGATGTTTTTCGGTAACTATTTCCGGTATGGATTCCAATGACAGTTTTCAGTTTGATTTTTCGGTGACGGTTTTCGGTGTGTTTTTTGGTTACGGTTTTGACACGATTTCCAGAGATGGTTTTTGGTGCATTTTTCGGTGACGGTTTTCGACACAGATTCCTATGATTGTTTTCTGATGCGTTTTATGGTAACGTTCTTTTGGCATGATTCTAGTGCGGATTTTGGTTATAGTTTCCGATATGGATTCCAATGATGGTTTCCAGTGCCATTTTCGACCAACTTGGAATTTTCAAGTAGGAATTTGGCACCGTTTTTTGTCGGTCATGGAATTTTTCTATGAGAATTTTGATCACCGAAATTTAGCTTTAGTGGTAGCTATATTGAAATACCTTTGATTAGAATTCTCCATCCAATTAATTATGCAATTGGGAATAAGAAATTTCTTTAGAAAGTACATTGGAAACGTACAAGGTTATTAAAAGACAAAAACTTTCTAAGTGACTTAGAAAATTTAAGAATAAATTTGCATTTTCTCATATGTCTTAATGGAGAAGATTTCATGAATGTTATTAAAGACATATAGCCATAGTCAATTTGGACTCATAATATTTATAAGGAGAGATGCAGTGGATAGTCTTTTAGTGAAATTTCCCACAAGTTAATAGATCTATAAAGTTGGAAAAGCTAGAGTAAGATACCATGATGTATTTTGGTCAAACAGTATGTGAACTAGAAATCGTAGAGGAGCGCCACATTCTAAGGAATGTGAGGCGATCTACTACATCCGCAATGAATATTCATAGTGCTAGGCACGTGAGTTATTAAACATGTGAAAGAGGACCAATATTCGAGAAAATGACAGTTAGATGAGTTTTGAAGACTTAGAGAGTTTTTCTTAGTAATGATCGATATGAATATAAGAAGTAAAAATGAATAGCATGCAAAGTCCCGTATTTATAAAGCATTCATATTTTATAAACTGTTCTCTAGTAAATAACTTTGGTTTATTTACTTTGTAGTAAGAATCAATTTGACCCATAAAATGTATAGGGACTTGTGCATTGTATTCTTCTGTTATTAATGATCACTTGTTTTTGGGAATTCTAAAGTGTTGAGTACAATATTAGAATTAGAATTTTGTGCAAAGTACTAAATTTATGATGATTAAATTTTTGGAAACAGAAGATGATTAAACGCTTGACGACCTTTTCGATTTTGTACCTTAAATTATTTTATCATTTTTTCGGTTTGTGTTTGCAGCAAAATTAAATGTCTGTATTTTTTGGAAGTTAATATGCTTGCATAGTAGATTGTATGTCTCTACATAGATTAGCATAAGATATAGATTATATATCTATAATACTATGGCCAATATGAAAGTGATATACTAAATCATGTAATCTAGGGAATAGATACAATAAGGTTTAGTGTATTTTAAGAGTAAGAAGCTCTTGAGACTATAACATGAATCATGATTGAACCTCGACATAGTACTTATTTGCTCTACATGCAAGATGTGGAGGCTTATCAAGCTAGAAGTTAAATTACTCACATTATGTTGCAGAGTATCTTAAATAGTAGCCTCACATGTATGTTTAACAAGTACAATATGATTTAAGTAAAGTGGTTTACCTTTCAGATTTTGGCTTGAAGGGAAATTTTAGTAGTATTTTGAGTACTGAAATTTTAGTTGGTACAGTATCAAGTTTTGAGTACTTATAATAAGCGCCAAAATTAGTGGCAGCCTCCAATAAGGATATAAAACATGATACACCGACTGAATGATATGATCTCTTCTGATAGTTGGAATATATAAAATTAATCTGACACGTATTTATCGCGTTATTTCGCTAGTAGAAGGTGAGCGCTTAAAGAGGCGGCTTAGGCTTTTAGCCAATTTTATATGAAAGATTCCAACTTGTAAACTTTTAGTTTTGAGCATATTAGTGGAAATAGATATTTCCAAAAGGTGAAGATAATCTAGTGTAGGAACCAAGGGTTACAGATTGCCCAGCGGAAAGGTTTTAAAATTTTTATGCAATCATAAACTAACCCATTTGTACAGTAATAATCAAATACAATAAGAAGGAGTTGAAATTAATTCATACCAATGTTTGAAGGCTCCTTCTCTTTAATATGTGATCTGCTCCTGATTTGAACTATTTGATCTTCCTGGCTATGACCCGGAATTGGTAACGGCTTGTGGGCGAGTCACGGTACTCACTACTCAGGAACTTGTATGGAGGAAGAAGAAACAACACAAAACAACTCTTACTTTGTGTATGGAGAATTTGGCTAACCTTGAATGAAAATAAAATAAACAAAAGCTTTAGTTTATTTTATTTTTCATTCTTTTTCTTTTTCTTTGGCCGCACCACTCTCTGCACTGCTTTTTCTTGTTTTCTGTTTGCATGTTCGTTATGTGTTCATGAATCAATTCTTTTCTTAAAAAACATATATCATATATATATATATTTTTATAAAATCAACTAATCAATTTTTATTAAAACATTTAAAAAAAATATCTGATATCTTTTAATAGATATTACTAAAGTTTGAATTTAAATTTTTTAAATTCAAATTCAATATTTAATTAAAAAATAAAATAATCACATTATCTTATCTTTCAAAATTAAATATCAAAGAAGACCCTCCAATAATGACTAACTACATAATTAAATAATCTAATTATTTAATTATCATAATTATCATTTTCCATTAATTAAATAATCTCATTATTCAATTAATTCCCGATTAAACACGTGCCACTTTTATAGCACAATTAATTGGACAATCCAATTAATTAACTGTGACCCTTGTTACCTAAATCAATTAGGCTAGCAAGGGGACCTAATGGACCCACAGTATTTTGAGCTCCAATAATCCTTAGAAATATTTAATTAAATTCTTTAATTAATATTTCATGATAATTAAATTCAGTGTTGTACCACTAAAAACCCGAAGCTGCACTCAACTGTAGACGTTTTTACATAAACCAATAACTCTTGGTGTCCATCGATATAACTATAAAAGAGTTTGTTATACCCCTCTAATTACATCTTTTCATTAAGTACCATTGATTCTCTAATGAACAATAAATTCTACATTCCTTACAGAATTAGGAGAGCGCTCATATTGTTCAAGCCTCGAATCAACCCTTAAGGGAACTACTATCTACTTCTCGCAAAAAGGAGTAGATTCCTCTGCTGTGTACAAACCTTCCTAGCCACAAGCCAAACCGTGATTCCAACATACAAAGTTATTGACCGGGAATGCAACTCTAAACTCACCCATGACATATCAAAAACCACAATTTAACCTGAAGGAGTTGATAGGACACTCAGGATTAAGATCACCCATATATAGCCATTATTTGTTAATGTATATGAATCTCATCTTGTAACGGATCTTGGTGAGAGATTCATATAGATCATGGCCTAATCCTATATGATCACTGTTAGCATTATGCTCAATAGCAAGAGTGTAATGTTGTAATTAACAATCTTTTTCATATTAATAAAGTGATTTCTGGTTTAACAAATCGTATAGCATTTATAGTTTGTATTATAATTGTCAAAGTAAATAATCATAAGGTCTAAAGACTATGGGAAAAGAAGAATTGTTCGTACATCTGGATATGCATGTGCTAGACACAATTCTTTAGTTAGTCTTGAATATTGTTCACAACTTAAGTTAAAGGTTGGGCACCTTTATCTTGTTAAAGTTGTAGAATTCTTTTGCTAGCATTTGAGTGGGATCAAATGAGATATGATGAGTCTAAAATCATCGGAGTGTCTTCGAGCAAAAGGATCTAGTGCACTGGGTGCATTGAACTGGATCACAATGAAAAGCTTTATCTAGAACCGTCAATAGATAATAGTCTTTTCATTATCAGGACAATCGGAGAGTCTATCTTAATCCTGAGATAAATGATGGACTTATGGTTGCAAGTGATATCATTTGAGTTATCAATGAGTACGATTATATCGCATAGTCTATCCTCGATAGTTTGGTGATATTCATTTGTTAATCGATAGAGGACTTCATTTATAGATATGGACATCGTGGCTCCATTTAATTAAATGAGAGTATAATATCATCATATGGATGTTTTGAGGTAATTGGATATTAAATCTCAACGTTGAGTTTTCGATAGTGTCTATTGAAAACATGGCTTCTGGACAAGTCAAAATATCCAAGTTCAAAACGTGGTCATATGAGTAAATATGGTAACTTGGAGAGTTATAGGCGGTCTATGAACTCTTGGCGATTACTGATATTAATCACGAGGATACACTATCTCCAATATGATTGTCTAGGGTATGAATGAGGAGCATCTTCCTTTTCTATCTTTATTTAAGAGTTCAGTTTTAGCTCTTTAGTGGAATGAGTTAAAATTAATGGATCGGACCTAAGTGAATCATTTGTTGATTGTGATTAGGTTATGTCTATTGAAGCTTAAATTTAGATGGCCCGCCAAGATCCCCAATCCACACGGACTTGCATGGATCACTTGATATATTCTACCGGACCAATTTAAGGGTCCATCTAGAATTGCATTTAATATATTAAGAATATAATTTGCACATTATTTAAGTAATGGGCTGCTCAATTATATTAATATATTAATGAAAGACATGTGGGCTTGTTTCTTTTAGTAAGAATGGGTCTGGTTCACATGTGGGCTTTTTTATTTAAAGTCCAATGGATTAAATGAAATAGGAAAATAATATTAGGCCCATCTTATATATAAGTGGGGCGGCTAGGTTAAGGTTTTGACCTAAAAATATTATTTTGTTTCATTTGTTTTAATTAAATAAGAATTAATTGATTTATTGATTAATTGTTTAATTAAAGAAACAAATCTTTCCTAAAAGTAAAAGACTTGTTTGATAAGTAAATAAATAAATTAGTATTATTTATTTAATCAAATAAGGAGTCTTTTTTATTTAGTCAAATAAAAGAATAAAAATAAAAGAGTTGGATTAGGGTTTGAAGTCTATAAAGTTAAAAAGAATTAGGGTTGAATTTCAGTCACCCTATATAAGTGACATGATGAAATTCGGCCAACCCTAATTAGATACTACATAGAATTCGGCAACCCTAAAGGAAAAAGAAGAAAAATTCGGCCAACCTATATATATGTTCTTATAGGGTTCGGCCACATCAATCAATTGGTGCTTGAGTTTTTATTTTCTTTCTTCTTCTTCTTAATTCTAAGAGAGTTTTTATTGTAGAGAGACAAAAAGGAGTGAAAAATTATTCTTTGATAGTATACAATTGCTTAAACATCAATAAACTTGTGTATACGATATCGATCTAGGTTCACGCGAGTTTCGATCATAAGATTGTGAACTCAAAAGTGACCGGAATAATTTTGACATTCTTTTGATTGTTTTGTGACTAACAAAGAAAAGAAAGTATTTGTTTGGTCCATTCACAGGTTTGCAATTCAAAGGAAAGGGAGACCACGCTCCTAGGTGATCCACGTTCGTGCTCGGATTGAAGGTCTTGCGGATTACCATCGACGTAAGTCAATCGGATCACGCGACAAGAGGTAATTTACTTTTGTTGATATATATGCATGTTTATTGATTAAAAGGGTTTAAGGTTCATAAAGGAAAAATTTTAAAAGTCACTAAATCGTCTTTAGTATCGCTTCCGCTGCGTGTAACACTTTTATTTGTTTATTTTTCCCTACAATTGGTATCAGAGCCTAGGTTGAACCCTTTTAATTAATTAACGTATATATACGTGGATCTATTTCTTTTTATTGTGATTATGCATGTTTAGAAAGAGATGGCACTCTAGGTATTCAAATATATAATTACATGTGATGTATGGATTTATATATATTTTATGTGGTTTGTTATTGCTCGATTTTGGCCCTAGATTTTCAATGTAATTTTTGTTTCGGAGTTGTAACAAGAAGGGTGGTCTATTATCGCCATAATTCCTTCTTGGTAGATTGCTAGGTTTTATTTTTTTTTTATATATATGTGCAGTATTTTTTTTAGGGTTACTGCAGTTTTTTTTTATTTATTTTTAGTATGTGCAGTTTTTGGTTTGTAAAAATACTGCAGTGAATAAAAAAAAAAAAAAAATTAATACTGCAATATTTATTATATATATACTGCCGTAATATATTTAGGTCTTGGAGATTCGAAGACACGAAGCAAAACGAAGCAACCGGAACCAAGTACGAGCACCGTGCGCACCCTAGGAGTGGATTGGGCTGCGCATGACAAGCCCAAACTTTGGTGGGCTGCGCATGGCAGCCTTGTGTGGCCTTATGGGCTGCGCAAGGCAGCCCCTTTGTGGGGTTGTGGGCTGCGCACGCCCATGGGAGAAGGCCGAAGGATGAGCGTATGGTTGATGGGCCACCTGAAGATCTTGTATTCCTGACAAATTGTAATTTACTTGTTTTTCTAGGATGGGCCAAAATTGTTGCTATTTAATTTATGCTTAAATATTACAATATTTGTTATTGTATGATAACATGATATATAGAATAGGAGTGCCATGCATATATCTCTTTTGGTATGAACATGCATTGAATGATTTAGGTATCTAAATTGGCATCTAGATAACTCGGTAAATCATTCTATGGGATTTAATCACACGCCTTAAATAATTGAGTGGGAGAAGGTGTTTTGGTAACACCTATGGCCTCCAAGGTTAGTTGAGCTTTATTATTTATTGGTAATCCCCCCAAGGGGCGTCCATGAATGGAATTTAGCAACATACTTCCTTACAAGGATAGACTAGACAATGGACTCAAACGAGATCTACTCCCCAAGGAGGGATTTTCGTGAGAGAAAATTGAGGGTCGATATCTTGGTAACACACTCAATGTAATTTTATTGATATCCTCCCAAGAGTTCTTGTCAGTAAAATTGCAAGGCTAAAATTGAAAACGCTGGTTGTTATGTTAACAATTAGGTGGGACCTAGTCTAACTAGTAAATGGTGCGAACTCCCAAAGGAGGCGTAACATTTATGGGTGTTAGATCACCGTTGAATTTTATGATTGAGTTATTTATTTAATTCAAGATAAATATTTAAAAGTGCTTTATCATGATTATTTACTTATATATGTTTTGTTTTATTCAGAAATCATGACCCCATCACTTATAAACATCCTGAAAGACAACACTTTAACTGGAGATAATTATGTCACATGGAAAAGGAAAATTGGGTTGTTGCTGCAAAGTGAAAAACATAAATTTGTTCTAACTACTCCTAAACCACCTGCTCCTAATAATGAATCTAGCATAATATGTAGAGATGAGTATGAGCAGTGGAAGACTTCAGATGATATGGCAAAATGTTACATTATGGCCACTATCTCCGACGTGTTGCAACAGCAGCATGAAGGAATGGAGTCCGCTGCTGATATAATGATGTCTCTAGAGGAGATGTTTGCTATGAAGTCCAGGATGACTAAGAGAGAGGCAGTGACTGCTTTTATGAATCTTAGGATGAAACCTGGACAGGCTGTGAAGGATCACATGATAAAAGTCATAGCACATCTCAACATTGCTGAACTGCATGGCGCTGAGATAGATGGTGAGACAAAGATTGATATGGTTGTCAATTCATTGTTAGATTCCTTTGATCAGTTCAAATTGGACTACACTTTGAACAAAAAGGAATACACCTTACAAGGCCTGATGCAAGATGTTCAAAGTGCTGAAAAGATCCTTGTGAAAGGCAAAGGTCAAGAGATTCATATGGTTGGTAAAGTTGCTACTGTTAAGGCCCGTCAAAAGGTCAAGAAACAACAGAAGAAAAAGCAACTTGGGCCTATCAAGAAGGAGACCAAGAAAGTAACCAAGATCAAAGGGAAATGCTTCCTTTGTGGTGAAAAGGGACATTGGAAGAGAAATTGCCCAAAGTCCCAGAACAAGAAGGAAGAAGGTAATTTGAATTATCTAGAAACATGTTTTTTGGCTGATTCTACAGATTCTTGGATCATAGACTCAGGAGCTACTAATCATGTTTGTTATTCCTTGCAGGGGTTTCAAGAAAGGAGAAAGCTGAGTAAGAATGAAATCAATTTGCGCTTGGGCAACGGAACGTTAGTGTCTGCAAGTGCAGTGGGAGATATTAGAGTTTATTTGGATTCTAGAAGGCATTTAGATTTAATAGACGTTTATTATGTACCTCAATTCAAGAGGAATTTAATTTCAGTTTCTTGTTTGAATAAATTTGGATATTCGGTTACTTTTAATAAAGTTTTTATTATTAGTAAGAATGACAAAATTATTTGCCAAGGTACATTGGAAAACGGTCTATACTTTTTGCATAGAAATATCTCTCACTCGTTAGACACAGAAATAACGGAACCTAATCATAAAAGAGTAAAATTATCAACAGATGAAACCTACCTTTGGCATTTACGCTTAGGTCATATTAACCTTAATAGGATTAAAAGATTGGTAAGTGACGGACCTTTAAGTGACTTAAAGGTTGATGATCTACCAACTTGTAAATCTTGTTTGGAAGGTAAAATGACCAAAAGGACGTTCTCTGCCAAAGGTGCAAGAGCCACTGAATGTTTAGGATTGATACACACTGATGTATGTGGACCTATGAGCATTCAAGCTAGAGGTGGATATGAGTACTTCATCACCTTCACGGATGATTACTCAAGATTTGGTTATGTGTATCTCATGAGACATAAGTTGGATGCTTTTGACATGTTCAAAGCATTCAAAGCTTTCAAAGCTGAAGTGGAAAATCAGCTTGAGAAACACATAAAAATCTTGAGATCTGATCGTGGTGGAGAATATCTATTTGGTGAGTTTCAGCAATATCTTATTGATAATGGGATAGTTTCTCAGTTTTCTGCACCAGGTACACCTCAACAGAATGGGGTAGCAGAAAGGAGAAATAGAACTCTTTTGGATATGGTTAGGTCTATGTTGAGTTATTCAACGCTTCCTATTTCTTTTTGGGGATATGCTTTACAAACTGCTATATACATTCTAAACGATGTACCATCTAAGTCTGTTCCTAAAACACCGCATGAGTTGTGGACTGGGCGCAAGCCTAGTTTACAACACTTAAGGATATTTGGTTGTCCTGCGCATGTGTTAAAAGGAAAGACAGAAAAGATGGAGTCCCGTTCAGAAACATGTATATTTGTAGGGTATCCAAAAGAAACTAAAGGATATTATTTCTATAGTCCTTCAGATCTTAAAGTATTTGTTTCGACAAATGCTAAATTTCTGGAAAAGGACTATATGAATGATTTTGTGCCTAGAAGTAGAATTGTCCTGAATGAGATGTCAGGAGATACAATTCCACGAGAGGTTGCACAACCTAACCCAATTGTAAGTTCCGATCCAACACAAGATCAACAACCTACCATTCCTCGTCGTAGTGGGAGGGTTAGAACACAACCCGAAAGATACATCGGTCTGGGAGAATCAGTGGAGAATCTCCCGGACGACGATGATCCCTATACGTACAAGGAAGCTATGGAGGATGTTGATAGTCGCCATTGGCAAAAGGCAATGCAATCCGAGATTGAATCTATGTTCGATAACAAAGTCTGGTCCCTTGTAGACTTGCCTAAAGGGATAAAACCCATTGGGTGCAAGTGGGTATACAAGAGGAAAAGAGGTATGGATGGAAAGGTGGAAACCTTTAAAGCTAGATTGGTAGCTAAAGGGTATACACAGAAAGAAGGTATCGATTACGAGGAAACCTTCTCTCCTGTGGCCATGCTTAAATCCATTAGGATACTCTTATCCATTGCAGCATCTTTAGATTTAGAGATTTGGCAAATGGACGTCAAGACAGCTTTCCTAAATGGAAGTCTTGACGAAAGCATCTACATGATGCAACCAGAGGGATTCATTGAAAACAAGTGGATAAGGTATGCAAGTTGCAGAAATCCATATATGGATTAAAGCAAGCATCCAGATCCTGGAACATAAGGTTTGATCAAGCTGTCAAAGGTTTTGGATTTATTCAGAATCCTGACGAACCTTGTGTATACAAAAGGATTAAAGGCGACAAGTTGGTTTTCCTGATTCTTTATGTTGATGATATACTACTCATTGGAAACGATGTAGGTGTATTAACATCAGTAAAAGAATGGTTAGCAAAACAATTTGATATGAAGGACTTAGGAGAAGCAAGTTTTATTCTAGGTATCCAAGTAATAAGGGATAGAAAGAATAGAACGATTGCATTATCCCAAGCTTCATACATAGACAAAATCTTGTCTAGGTTTTCCATGCAGGATTCCAAGAAAGGTATGTTACCTTTCAGACATGGAATCAAGCTTTCTAAGGAACAAGTTCCTAAGAATGAGCATGAAGAGCAATTCATGAGTAGAGTTCCATATGCCTCGGCAGTTGGAAGTCTCATGTATGCAATGCTCTGTACTAGACCAGATATTTGTTTTGCTGTTGGCATAGTTAGCAGGTTTCAATCGAAACCTGGACCTGATCACTGGACGGCAGTCAAGCATATTTTCAAGTATCTTAAGAGAACGAGAGATAATATGCTTGTATACTCTGGAGGGGATTTGGTTCCCGTTGGGTATACAGATTCTGATTTCCAATCAGATTCTGACTCCAGAAAATCCACATCAGGGGCTGTGTTTACTATTGGAGGAGGAGCAGTTATATGGAGGAGTATCAAGCAATCTTGTATTGATGATTCCACCATGGAAGCTGAGTATGTTGCTGCATGCGAAGCTGCCAAAGAGGCTGTTTGGCTCCGCCAATTCTTGATTGACTTAGAAGTGGTTCCTAGTGCGAATAAGCAGATCACTATCTACTGTGACAACAGTGGAGCAGTGGCTAATTCGAAAGAACCAAGAAGTCACAAGAGAGGTAAACACATTGAAAGAAAGTATCATCTTTTAAGGGAGATTGTTTAAAGAGGTGACGTGACGATTACCAAAATCGCGTCAGCAGAAAATCTAGCGGATCCCTTCACAAAGGCTCTACCTCAGAAGAGTTTCGATGGGCATCTAGAGAATATGGGCTTGAGAGATATGACACATTTGCTATAGCGCAAGTGGGAGATTGTTAGCATTATGCTCAATAGCAAGAGTGTAATGTTGTAATTAACAATCTTTTTCATATTAATAAAGTGATTTCTGGTTTAACAAATCGTATAGCATTTATAGTTTGTATTATAATTGTCAAAGTAAATAATCATAAGGTCTAAAGACTATGGGAAAAGAAGAATTGTTCGTACATCTGGATATGTATGTGGTAGACACAATTCTTTAGTTAGTCTTGAATATTGTTCACAACTTAAGTTAAAGGTTGGGCACCTTTATCTTGTTAAAGTTGTAGAATTCTTTTGCTAGCATTTGAGTGGGATCAAATGAGATATGATGAGTCTAAAATCATCGGAGTGTCTTCGAGCAAAAGGATCTAGTGCACTGGGTGCATTGAACTGGATCACAATGAAAAGCTTTATCTAGAACCGTCAATAGATAATAGTCTTTTCATTATCAGGACAATCGGAGGGTCTATCTTAATCCTGAGATAAATGATGGACTTATGGTTGCAAGTGATATCATTTGAGTTATCAATGAGTACGATTATATCGCATAGTCTATCCTCGATAGTTTGGTGATATTCATTTGTTAATCGATAGAGGACTTCATTTATAGATATGGACATCGTGGCTCCATTTAATTAAATGAGAGTATAATATCATCATATGGATGTTTTGAGGTAATTGGATATTAAATCTCAACGTTGAGTTTTCAATAGTGTCTATTGAAAACATGGCTTCTGGACAAGTCAAAATATCCAAGTTCAAAACGTGGTCATATGAGTAAATATGGTAACTTGGAGAGTTATAGGCGGTCTATGAACTCTTGGCGATTACTGATATTAATCACGAGGATACACTATCTCCAATATGATTGTCTAGGGTATGAATGAGGAGCATCTTCCTTTTCTATCTTTATTTAAGAGTTCAGTTTTAGCTCTTTAGTGGAATGAGTTAAAATTAATGGATCGGACCTAAGTGAATCATTTGTTGATTGTGATTAGGTTATGTCTATTGAAGCTTAAATTTAGATGGCCCGCCAAGATCCCCAATCCACACGGACTTGCATGGATCACTTGATATATTCTACCGGACCAATTTAAGGGTCCATCTAGAATTGCATTTAATATATTAAGAATATAATTTGCACATTATTTAAGTAATGGGCTGCTCAATTATATTAATATATTAATGAAAGACATGTGGGCTTGTTTCTTTTAGTAAGAATGGGTCTGGTTCACATGTGGGCTTTTTTATTTAAAGTCCAATGGATTAAATGAAATAGGAAAATAATATTAGGCCCATCTTATATATAAGTGGGGCGGCTAGGTTAAGGTTTTGACCTAAAAATATTATTTTGTTTCATTTGTTTTAATTAAATAAGAATTAATTGATTTATTGATTAATTGTTTAATTAAAGAAACAAATCTTTCCTAAAAGTAAAAGACTTGTTTGATAAGTAAATAAATAAATTAGTATTATTTATTTAATCAAATAAGGAGTCTTTTTTTATTTAGTCAAATAAAAGAATAAAAATAAAAGAGTTGGATTAGGGTTTGAAGTCTATAAAGTTAAAAAGAATTAGGGTTGAATTTCAGTCACCCTATATAAGTGACATGATGAAATTCGGCCAACCCTAATTAGATACTACATAGAATTCGGCAACCCTAAAGGAAAAAGAAGAAAAATTCGGCCAACCTATATATATGTTCTTATAGGGTTCGGCCACATCAATCAATTGGTGCTTGAGTTTTTATTTTCTTTCTTCTTCTTCTTAATTCTAAGAGAGTTTTTATTCTAGAGAGACAAAAAGGAGTGAAAAATTATTCTTTGATAGTATACAATTGCTTAAACATCAATAAGCTTGTGTATACGATATCGATCTAGGTTCACGCGAGTTTCGATCATAAGATTGTGAACTCAAAAGTGACCGGAATAATTTTGACATTCTTTTGATTGTTTTGTGACTAACAAAGAAAAGAAAGTATTTGTTTGGTCCATTCACAGGTTTGCCATTCAAAGGAAAGGGAGACCACGCTCCTAGGTGATCCACGTTCGTGCTCGGATTGAAGGTCTTGCGGATTACCATCGACGTAAGTCAATCGGATCACGCGACAAGAGGTAATTTACTTTTGTTGATATATATGCATGTTTATTGATTAAAAGGGTTTAAGGTTCATAAAGGAAAAATTTTAAAAGTCACTAAATCGTCTTTAGTATCGCTTCCGCTGCGTGTAACACTTTTATTTGTTTATTTTTCCCTACAATCACATCATATAAGGTGCCTCCATTCTCATATCACCATATGAATAGTCTAGGTTAAGACCATCGTACATTACAGAATGGACCGCAACTGTAGATTAACCATAAATAAAGTACCCAACTCTATTTGCTATCTACGGACTCTTTAGATTGCTCATCTCAAGCTGAATACCTCTGTATATGACACTCATATACTCAGTTAGAGATTACATCTGTCAATCTTGGATGTTAAATACACATGTTATTTATGTTCAATTCACATTTACAAAATACAAGCTTTAGGGCAAAAACCCCAACATCTAGTCATAACCAGTTAATCTTTGAATGAAATATGCAAGAAGTTGAGGGATAACGAATTGAGGAAGGACAACACTAAAATAACTTGTTACATTTGTGATAAGCTAGGTCTTCTTCGCTCACAAATACACTAAGTTGAAAAGAGTAAAACCCAAACTCAAGATTTTGTTAAGTTATGCTAAAGTTTATGGCTAGGTATTTTCCTTCTAAATCTTATCTTTTGTGGACGATGGATAAGTGAAGATATACCATCCAATAAGAAACTATAAAGCATACATTGAGTAAAGTTAAATTATTATAAACAAGATGTATATGTGTTTGAACAATTTTGGAGTTAAATACCTACAAACTGGGTTTGCATGGTAGCTTCAATATGTACTCCATAATGTTCTAATATACACTTGAGATCTAACTGGGTTTTAATGTCCACAGTTGTTCTCATTAATTCGGGTTATCGTTAATAATCATGATGGTTAGATGAATAATATTTTAGCAAATTATATTCATATGGTACTTGATAGTTGTTCAATGGTTTTATAGTATTATACATCAGCTTGGACGGTTATAATTAGAATAATCTTCAAGTCAGATGTCCAGACGTAAACCTGACCCAATTCTAATTATTCACAAATGCCGTAATTATATATATATATATATTTATACACAGAAAATATAATTATTTTTTTCTAAAAAGAAAAAATTGATTTTCCAAAAACATCTAAAATAAATTAATGTCATCTACTTATTTACCAAAATGTCACTTATTGAAAAAATTGTTTCCAAAAAATATCTAAAATAAATTAATGACATCTCCTTATTTGCCTAAAGACCACTTATTGGATGGAATTTGATGGAATTAGATGGAATAGCCATTAATATCACAAAGTTCGCCAAAAATGACCATTTTGGAATAACTTTCCAATCCAATAGCCATTTTGATAGAGTGTGATCAATTCCATGGCCACCACTTGAATACTTCATTCAAAGTCTGAAAATCATATTATATTTTGAATATTTGACAACTATCTCCATGTGTACATTAACCCCATTAACAAGACACCATACATGATGGCATGATGCGAGGGTTTTCATTTAACGCGATTGGTTGAGCACTATCATGAGGCTTACTCATATTGGAGCAAATATATAAATCTACCACATACAAGTTTTTCTTTATTAAAGATAATTTTTTTATAGTATTCTTTAAAGTATTAAAAAAAAAAGTTTTACATATGGCCTCTTACCATGGTGGTGGGCCTTTCCTTTGGAAACCCGCACCACACAAGATCGAGGCCTAGTGTATGTATGGCTTTCAGCTAATTTTCCCACCAATGGTATGAGTATTGTCCCACTTCTCTATGGGGTGCTCTCTCCCCTCTTGTGGGAGTGTTAGTCCAGACTGAGCTTGTAGAGCCTTATTTCGCCGGTCCGGGCAGTTGTTATTGTAATAAATAAATAAAAAATGAGTACAATACTATTTAATTTAAATTTTTAGATTATGTTTTCAATTCAATAAAGGACATTATTGGCTCGTTTGAAATAGTCTTTTCTTTTGACTTTAGACAGCAAGAGAAGAGAAGTAAAAGCTCGAACTTTTCAATTATCATTTGGATGATATATTTTAGAAGAGCTTTAATATCTAGAAGTGCTTTTTAGAGTGCTTGGTTGGAACATTTTAATATCTCTACTAACAATGATATGAAATTTATACCCTCCCAATTTTTATGTTTAGTTGAACAATTTATAAACTTTTTCTTTTCTAACAATAATTGTTTTTTCAAAAAAAAACAATAGTAATTCATTTGAACCTTAATTGGATTAATAGATTTTTTTTTAAAAAATAAAAATTAGTTCATATGGGATAATATATTTATATGTATAATTAGAAATCGAAAGAAAATAATTAAAACAACAAACAAAACTATAAAAAAAATAAAAAAAGATAAATCTCAACAACAAAAAATAGTAAGATAAACAAAAATTAATTGAAAAAATATATATGAAAGAAGTGGATCTCTTTCAATCCAACCCGCCGCTTAAAACATCACCAACTCGCAACACAGTACACCACCAAAATAAAAAATCACTACCAATATCATATAATTCATCTAGGTACACGCCCATTATATTAAAATCTGTTTATCATTACCAATATCATGGACTTCATCGGCGATGGATGACCTAGTTGGGTCTCCAATCTCCATCGTCGATTCGAAAATAGAGACCTAGAAGTGTCTCCATCTTTGATAATGGTGAACCGGCTCCATTATCAGCAAATGCTTCGGGTTTGCTTCCGATTGTTGGTGTGAGTTAGGTCCGATTGTTGGTCTTGATGATAGGTACTATCTCAATATTTATCAAATTTGATTGTTGATTTTGTGAAGTACCATGAGTATACATAACGCCGGTTTGGTTCCAATCGTTAAATCGATTCGGAACCGTAGCCTCGAAACTGGAACTGGAATCGAAATTGGACCGTGAACCGGTACTAGGGAGGTTTTGGTTCCAGTTCACCAAAATGTAGAACCGTACTGGAACTGTTGGTTGGGTTCCGATTCTGAAACCAATGGTTCCAGTTCTGAAACCAATGGTTCCAGTACCATATACTTTAAAAAAAAAAAAAATTTTAATTCGTTGGAACTTGGAGCCAGATATCTCTCTACCAGAAACCCGATTCATGCCTTAAAGCTTGTAATTTGTAAATGTTATAAATTCATTAAGAAAAGAAGTAGTTATTTCATTCAATTAACATAACTCATACGTTTATAATATATGTGCTAACATCCAAGATTGATAGTTGTAATCTCAAAATGAGTATATGAATGTCATATAAAGATGAATTCATTTTAAGACATGCAATCTAAAGAGTCCATAGAAAGCAAATAAGGCTGGGTACTTTATTTGTGGTTAATCTACAGCTACGGTCAATTCCGTAAATGTACGGTGGTCTTATCCTAGACTACTCATATGGTGTTATGTGAATGAAGACACCTTATATGATGTGATCATATAGGACTAGGCCATTATCTATATGAATCTATCACTAAGATCCGTTAGTTGTAAAGATTCATAAATATCGACAAATGATGACTGTATATGGGTGATCTAAATCTTGAGTGTCTTACTGACTCATTTGAGTTAGATCGTATTTTTTGAAATACCATGGGTGATATTGGAGTATCATTCTCGATCAATAACTCTATATCTTGGAATCACGGTTTGGCTTGTGGCTGGGAAGGTATGCATACAATACTAGAATCCACTCATTCTTTCGAGAAGTAGATGAGATGAGTAGTTCCTTTAAGGGTTGATTCGAGACTTAAACGATTAAGAGCGCTCTCCTTCTTCCGTAAAGGAATGAAGGATATAATCAGTCATTAGAGAAAATCAATGGTACTTAAAGGAAAATATATAATTAGAGAGGTATAACGGATTTTATGACCTAGCTCTAATTATGAACTACTTGTGGAGGATTATACCATATGCAATAGCTATATCGATAGACACAGATAATTTGGTTGTGTAAAACATTTACAGTTATGAGAGTACAACCTTGGATTTTTAGTGGAATAGCTTCGAGGTTAATAATTGTTAGATGTTAATAAAAGAGTTTAATTAATTTTTTTAAGTATTATTCGAGCTCAAAAACTGTAGGTCCATTAGGTCCCCTTACTAGCCCATTACGATTGATAGTAACAAGGCTCATGGAGAATTGGATGGTCCAATTAATTATGTTACAAAAGTAACTTAAATATATTTTTGGAATTAATTAAATGATTCGATTATTTAATTAATATATTATTTAATTGATGAATTAAATATTATTAAATAATATGATTATTTAATTGACATATTAATAATTAAGAATTATTAATAGTTATATGGAGGTTTCAAGTTCAAACCTTGACAAGAGCAAAAGAATAATAAAAAAAGAAAGTGATTATTTTTCTTTACTTTAAATAGATCAAAGGTTCAAACCCTAGTGGTGACCGAATTAAAAAGGATTTAGAATCCTATTTTAACTTGGATTACTAAACCCTAGGATTCTAGTATATAAGATATACTTATAAGGAAAAATAAACAATCGAAACCCTAAGAGAAACAAAGTAAGGTACGGCAACAAGGAGAGAAAAAGAAAGAGCTTTTTGTTCTCCCCCTAAGGTGGTCGAATTTACAAGAGGAAGAAAAGAGTTGTCTTCCGGTTCTTTCAAGCCTCCATTCAACTCCTCTCGGATTCCGTGGCATGCCCACACACACATTTGCTAGATCGCAGGATATAGCTCGTAAGGCTTAGTGTTGAGGGATCGAAAAGAAAACCAAGGAGTGTTTTTTATAGGTATGAAAAGAAATCTCTTCCTCATATTTGTGTATACAAAAAGGTCCCAATAAGACGATAAATTTTTTGAAACCTATTGTTCTTAAATCTTTTGATAAAATATCTATTTTCTACTGCATGACAACCCTTACAATTGGTTTCAAAGCCAATTTTTGATATACACGAATATGTTATATTTGTTTTCAAAGTCTTTTAGATATGTATGATATGTGTAGGCACAATCTAGGGTTGTATGATGTTTATATATATATTTTTTATAAACATGGTTGATCGTTAATTGTATGGTATGATGAATTTAGTTAAATTTGTTTCCGGGTTGTAATAATTAATTTTTTTTTTCGGATTGTAAATCAATATTTTGTAATATGATTATGTAATTGTTAGGTTTTTGGTTTGTCTTGACATATATTCCATATCAAAGCGATGTTTTTCTTGTATTGATTAGTGGTATTAGAATTGATGATTTGAAGCTTCAAAGAAAGACTCGGCCACATTTTATGCAAGTTGGTGTTGTTCAAGGAGGAATGTGCTTCATTGCACAATAAAGGTAAAATAGACCTCCTTCCTCTTACAAGGCTAGGAACACACACATGGCATTCATTTGTGTCCTTGCATAGTTGAACAACATTTATTTAACACTTTCACACACTTGGCAATATATGCTCATGCATTAGATTTAAATCGATACTCATTGGAAAATGCATGTTCTAGGACTAAGTCTAGGAAACGGCATATGTGTGTGAATTGGTATCTATTTGTTTTTGTTTTTGTTTTAATGTTTTTGGACTTGAACATGGTCTCTTATGATTCCTTATTGAGTCCCGGTCATTTTGGTTACTCATTCATTAGGTTTCGAGTCCAAACGATGTAGCTACGTTACTTTGCGTTCTCATTCGTTAGTTGTCTTCGTCATCATTTTTCGAGATGAATTCTCAACCTTTTTGAAAAGTTTTATAGTTTTTGTTATGCGTGAGGGAATCACAATTCGTAATCCGAAGACGGATTCAAAATCGGAGTTCGGAGGCCCGAATACGGTCGAAGAACGCGAGAGGAGCGATTGGCCAATGGCCAACCTTGCATGGCCACGTGTGGCACACGGGCTGGAACCCTCTTAGCCCACGTGTGCCACGTGTGCCACATGTGCCCCACATGGGCTGCTGATGTGGCAAGCTCTGGTTGGCCTGTATTTTCTCTCTCTTGAATTCTTTTAAATGTTCTACATTCCCTCCCATTCCATAAAAGAAGAAAAAAGTATTTCTTAAGTGATTCAAAAAAGAATTTTCAAAAAAGAATTTTCTCTCAACTTTTTCTCATCTTCCAAATACCATAACTTTCTCATACGAAGTTGGAATTGAGTGATTCAGGTTGGAGATTGTTCGTATTTGAGTGCTCTACCTTTCCAAGTGGTCTTGCAGCAGTTTGATTGAGTTTTTGAGTGGTTCTACCCAGAAAACAGTGACAGCTCGTGATTCCTAGGTATTGGTCTTATCTTTGAGATTTCTTCTTTTATAACCTTCAATTTGCTTGGGGTTTCTTCTTCTATATGTATGTATATATATGATGAATGCTATTGAGAAAGATAGGTTCATAATCAAATCTAATCAAAAGTCTAATTAGAGACATATGTGAACTAGTTTCTTTAATTCTATGATTTTCACATGTTTGAGAGTTGTATCGTGATTAGTTTGATATCTAAGGTTGTTTGAGACTTGATTGAATCATTTTGATGATAAATGACCTTGAATTTTGTTTTAATCCTATGATTGATGTAATCTTGGATTACCGTATGTGTATATGTTTTTAGAGAAATCTAGAATTTAATTGAGTAATCATTTTATATATCCTTTCTTTAATTCATTGGCTAGAATATTCATTGAAATCATTTTATGATTTTAGCATTTTATTGTGTATGTGTATGACATCTTGAATATGTGCGTCATGAATATGATTTATTCAAGTGTTGTTTGTTTGAATGAAACTAGGAGTTTTTTTGTTAGGTGTTTTCACTTGCTCTAGGTTTAATTCATGTTTTTGCATCTACACTATTAGACTTGTGTTTCACATGTTTAGGTCTATTTGTGCCTTGGAATGTATTGATCATATGTTCTATGTTGGATTGCTTGACTGCATCATTTTGCATTCACATGATCACACTAGGAAGTCCTTGTAAGACATGAAATCTTAGTTAGGATGTGATGTTCAGATAGCCAAGCAAGAAGTCTTGTTTAGAGTTGGGATAACTCGGATAGGCAAGCAAGAAGTTATGGCTAGGATCGGGAAGGTCCAGATAGCTATGCAAGGGAGGCTCTCTAGAGGCATGAGTGCCTTGGATAGAGAGTTGGCTATATTATTGGTAGGCCTAGGTGTATGGATAGACATAAACTCCAATAGAGCGGGTTACACGAGATGTGTATGCACTCTTGAGGAATTTCTAATCTTTCATCGATGTTGGTTTGGTATGTTGTCCAATATATGGTGGCTCCGCATCATTGAGGGATTTCATACTTTCCAATAGGGTTGGGTAGGTGATCTTGAATTGGTCACTTTGTGGAATTTCTAATTTACTATCCAATATATATAGTATCCAATGGTTATAGTTCAACCCTTGGAGGTTTTACCACGTTAAAAAAATCTCATGTGTTAACTCTTTCTATCTCTCTTTATTACTTGTATATATATGTTTGCTCTTAATCTTGTAGTACATTCATCACTTGTGAAGTTTTTGGAATCAAGATTTGTTAAGTGTGGTTTGTAAAGCAATACATATTTGATCATTCTTATATTCTTTATTCTTTTGTATACTGTTACTTTGATGTATAGCTATATTTGTTAACATTTGTAATTCCTTGAACAATATCATAATACAAGTATTCTTTGTTGATTGAGATTTTTGTGTTCTATACCTCATGCAACTCCATATATATATGTAGACATTGCTTAAACGATTACTACCAAAGCAAGGCATGCATAGCCTTATTTTTCCACTTCGAAGCTCCAAACTCTTCGGTATTCCATTGAGCCTTGGGCTTAGGCACAATGCTTCCATCTTCGACTGTCACGGTATGAGGTGTGTATCCATCCTCAATCACCATCCACACCCTAACATCTATCGCCGATAGATAGGATTCCATCTTCCCCTTCCATGAGGAGTAATTGTCTCCCTTGAGCAATGGTGGCCTCCCGCTTGATGCTCCCTCTTTGCTATTCCCAAATTCACTCATAGTGTTTGGGTGAATGCATACAAATGAATACAAATGAATGAAGCAATCAAAACACACAAAAGCAAGACACACAAGCAAGAGCAAGGATCACCTAAGTATAACTAGGAACCCGCTTTGATATCAATTGAAAATAAATATTAAGTGTGTCTAAACAACCTAGAGGGGGGGGGGAATGGGTTGTTAATCGATTATTACCAATTTTTCGATTAGTCAATGTTAACATATAAAAACCCAATTCAACAAACAATAAAAATCAAGTATAAAATGCGGAAAATAAGGAACACTTGATTTTTACGTGGAAACCCTCGAACTGGGAAAAACAACGGGCTGATTTGTGCGCCACACACGGTCAATGAAATCCACTATATGAAAAGGAATTTACACCCTCAAGTGATTCTCGGACTCTCACCCTAGATAACCTCAGGCTATGGACACTACCACTCACCACTATTTGTTCAATCCCTAATGATATCCCTTGATACACTACTCTTGGCGTGAGAAACTCCTAATCTACCCCGCAAGCCTTTTACAATGGCACTAGACCAATTGCTTGAGCACTACACACCGGTAGTCACAAGACTTAACACTCTATGAAGAGATCAACAACCTATGTGAATTAGTGATGATATTCAAAATGCATGTAATGCTAGGCTACACTAAATGCTTAACTAGATGTCATAATGCAAATCAACACTCTAGTTATCAACAATGCCTACATATACATGCATGAGGACTCAATTAGGTGCAAATAGACTCTAACAACCTAATTGTCAACAAACAAAGCCATTTCAACACAAGTTGTCAATTAATCATGGCAAGGCCTAAAAACATGAAATTAACTAATTCAATCAAGAATTTGTCAATCAAAAAAAAAAAAAAAAAAAAGCCAATCAACACAAGTTGTCAGTGAGCATGGCATGGACATTAAATGCAGTTAACAAATGCAATCAATGATAACTACACATTAATGTCTAAATGAAAATCATATAGACTTAGCTAGAGGGCAAAATAGTCCTAAATACTAGTTATCAACAAACAACTCATCTCAACCAAACATCAAAGACTCAATCATGTTATAAACAACATTAAGTAAAAAGTCATGCATTTAATCAACAGCTAAATGCTCATCCTATGTAAACATGTCATAAATATGAAACAAAGAGATTTAGAACATGTAGAGATTACGTAGTCAAAGAAATCAAGACAACCCATGCTTGGATGATGCTAGGAAAATGCTAGATGCTTATGGGAAGGTGTTTGGTTGAGTAAAGGTGAGTTCTTGGGAGTGTTCTCTCTTTAGGGTTTGGTTTCTCTCTCTAATATTTGATTTTGAGCTCACAAGCATGAGCAAGGAAGATGAGAACACTTATTTAGAAGCCCTAGATGAAGTGGTGTCGTTTTGGTGAAAAGATAGCCCAGAACCCGTCAAGTGCGTTGGTCGACTAGCGCACGTCACTAGCGCACAGCCTTGTTGCGTAATGTGTGCTGGATGAGAGGCGCAGGTCAGGGGTGCAGCACCGGCGGCAACATACTAGACATGTTGCGCTGGTCCGGCACTGGACCACTAGCGCACAACGCTAGTTTTGCACGGGTAAGGGGACCAGCGCACTGTACCTAAGCACAAATCAAACATACAATTGTGCAAGTGTAAGGAGGTGAACATAATCCATCCTAATGCCTAACATAACATGGCATTTTAATCACATGATGCAAACAATTTAAAATGTGCAAGAAGAGTTATTAAAAACATGAATGCACACATATATAAACACACAACATACAAGAATAAGAAATATGCATGAGTTGTGAGTGCATACAAGAATAAGAGATATGCACGAGTTATGAGTGTGTGCAACTACATCTATTCAACAAGGCTTAAGCACAAATGATTATACCTTCAATGAGCTCTTGTGCTTAAGGGCTTGAAATCCAAATGAGCTTGATCACGAACATAGAAGCCCTAAATTACCCTTACATATTAAACCCCCACAATGTGGTTTGTCATGAAATAAGCCAATAAAAAATGAGGCACTTACAAAAGTGATGTATTTATAGAAGCCAATGAAAACCATGGTGAAAATACAAGATTGCCCTTGAAACTTACTGATCAGCGGTTTCATTCTGCAGTTTCAAAACCACCGAATTGATCCTGAGAGAACAGAGGAGCAACGTCAATTTCATGACTGCCACCAAACCACCGATCTTGAGACCAAGATATTTATTTCAATCAGGTCTTGAACGACGGTTTCAATCGGCAGTTTCATGGATGCTGATTTGAACCACCGAATTGAGACCGAGATATTTAATCAATCATGTCTAAACGATGATTGGAAAAAGCCAATCATAACCGTAGAATCAGTCCAGAGACTTCTGGAATCAAATGGCGGTTTCATTCGACAGTCATGGCCGCCGATTAAACCTTTGTTTCACCAATTGTGGTGAAACCAAAGGAGAAGCCAAGGGCATTCTTCAAAGGTAGTCCTCGTGCTAAACCAAGCACACTATCATGCAGGTGTGGACGTTTTAGAACAATATTCGGAAAACAAATTACTAGACATACTAATCACACAATATGATACAACAAAGAAGTGCAAGTGTGAAATGTGACATGTGAAGAGAATGCACACAAAAGCAATGCATACATATGCAAACATTAGAAGTGAGTGTGTGCAACTAAATCTCTTCAAAGAAAACTAAGCCCTAGAAATATACTTTTGGAGTGCTTATCATCTCGAGGTCTTGAGAGGGCCTTTGAGCTTGATCATCATTCACCTAAGCTACCCTTACAATTGAAACCCCAATTGTATTTTGTCATCGAAATAATCCAATCAAACTTTGAGGACCTTAAAATCTCCCCTTTTGGCTATTTCGTGACAAAACCAATACTCACATTAATCCTCACAGCAAATTAGAAACTAAAGGTCAAAAAAGATTTTCTACATTACAAAAAGATGTTAAAAAGATAAAATTTAAAGTCTTCAATCTCTTATAGAACAATTAATCCTTCAAAAACAAAGTTTCTACACTTACAAGACAAGTGGAGTGTGAGATGATCAAATTAAAATAAAACAAGTATTTGCATTTAAATAAATTAAGCACAAAATTATGCAATGTATGTGAAATGCAATGCTCCTCCTCAATGGGTTACTCCCCCTTAATATGCAATCTTCCAAACATGCAAATTGGCTACTCTTAATAAGCACTCTCCCTATTCCACATACTACTCCCCGTTTTTGTCATGAGATAGGCAAAGGAGTTTCCCCAACCGGGTCACTTGTAGCAAAGAGAGATAGTAGCATGCAAGACATTTGTATAGTCATTATAAAAGAACATTATGCAAGTCAATTAATTGGAGAGAAACAAGGACATTTATTTTATGAAAAAATGTGTGATAAATATGATTTGCATACAAGACATGTTGCATTCAAGTCCAATATTCAATGGTATTTGGCAAAGTAAATTAAAAAGGTTTCCTTGAGGAATTCAAACTGATTTTACCATTTGCCATGAATCAAAGCAAGGATATGGAGTTATCAATCAATCAATTTAATGAGCAACTATATCCAACTTTATAAGCAAAACATGGCATGAATGACTTTTTGCACCCTATTCGATTTTTCCGGGAAGATACCCGTATAATAGCAGCCATGTTTGACACATAAAGAAAGAGAGACATTTGAATTTTAAAATCCTTAGAATGGATACAAGGTCCTTTATTCATTTGAGTCTCATAAGCTTTTCACACAAAGTTTTGCCTTTAAGAATATGCAATCAACAATTCTTGCTTTTTCATTTGAGCATGTCATTTGAATTTCATGCTTTTATAATTAGCATGTCATTTAAAGAATCATCATGTCATGGAGAATAATCATAGGTCATTCAAAGAGTACTTCCTAAGTATATCTCCACATAAATATGACATGGATTGCAATCAAAGCAAGGTTCACACTTATTGAAGAAAATATCATATAAGCATATGTGCAACCAAGATACTCAAGCAATTAATAAAGAAGAATAATGTATATCAAATTTTTGCATGTGACAAGTATGCAAAATTACTCTCTTTGCTTGAGTTCCCCTTATGGGGTTAATCACCAAAACACATCGCTCCACGAGACATATCCCAATAGATCTACTAAGTGTTTTAAACCTAGTTGCATCTAAGGGTTTAGTAAATAAATCTGCCAGTTGATCATTTGTACCTACATGTTCAAGTAAAATGCATTTGTTCTCAACTAGTTCTCTTATGAAATGATGTCGGATGTCAAAATGCTTAGTCCTAGAGTGTTGTACCAGATTCTTGGAAATATTAATGACACTCATTTATCATAAAAAAGGGTTAGAGTACCTTGATTGAATCCATAGTCGACTAGCATTTGCTTCATCCATAGGAGTTGTGTGCATCTGCTCCCCGCGGCTATGTACTCGGCTTCGGCCGTGGACAAGGAAATTGAATTTTGCTTCTTTCAAATAACCAAGAGACTAAGTTGTTCCCAAGGAAGAAGCAACTGCCCAATGTGCTCTTCTTATCATCGCAATTTCTTGCCCAATCCGCATCACTAAAGCCAACTAAACTAGCATTAGTGTCAAAAGAGTATCAAATCCCATAGTTTGATGTCCCATTCGTATAGCGAATGATTATCTTAACGAAAAAGAGATGGGACTCCTTAGGATCTGATTGGTACATAGCACACACACACACTAAAAGATATATCAGGCCCACTTGCGGTCAAATAAAGCAAGCTACCAATCATGCCACTATATAGAGTTTGTTCCACACTTTTTCCACTAGCATCCTTGCTTAGCTTCAAAGTGGTACTCATGGGTGTATCAAAATGTTTGACATTTTCAAGACCAAACTTCTTCACTAGGTTTTTAGCATATTTAGCTTGGGTTATCGAAATCCTATCATTTAATTGCTTAATTTGTAAACATAGGAAGTAACTAAGCTCACCAACAAAACTCATCTCAAATTCATGGGACATAACTTCAACAAATTGTTGGACCATGGTGTTGTTGGTTAAGCAAAATACAATGCCATCAACATAGATTTTAGCTATAAATAACTCTTCTTTGTTTCTCTTGATGAACAAGGTCTTGTCAACACTACCTCTCGTGTAGTTATTGTCAATAAGAAATTGAGTGAGGTGCTCATACCAAGCCCTCAGTGCTTGTTTCAACCCATCTAGAGCCTTCTTGAGGCGATAGACATGGTTAAGGTGGTGTGCATCCACAAACCCCTTGGGTTGCTCAACAAACATTTCCTCTTGCAAGAAGCCATCGAGGAAGGCACTATTCACATCCATTTGGTGCAATCTGAACTTGTGCACACAAGAAATGGACAAGAGAAGACTAATGGACTCTAAACGGGCAACGGGAGTACCCTCAATTTGAGAGTACCATTGTGCAACATGTCTAGCCTTGTTACGTACTATGTTGCCATCCTCATCGGATTTGTTCCTATATATCCATTTAGTGCCTATGACATTAGTATTCTTAGACCTAGGAACTAGAGTCCAAACCTCATTCCTTTCGAATTGGTTTAGTTTTTCTTGCATGGCAAGAACCAAAATTCATCATTTAAGGCTTCATCGACCTTTTTGGGTTCGATTTGAGAGGTGTATCATGTGTAGCTAAAAAGATTAGCTATTTGACGTCTAGTCCTAACACCCTCATTCACATCTCCAATAACATCATCTTTGTTATAGAGATGTCTAACCCATGAAGCGGGTTCTTTAGAATTCAAGAGAGGAACTTTATCAAGATGTTGTGTGTCCTCTTCATCAAGGTTAGACGTCCAAACAATAGAAGTCTCCACAACCTTCTCCATGGGAAAATTATCAACTACAACAACCTTCTCCTCATAGTCATTAGAATTGAGTCTATTATCATCAAAGACAACATTCGATGATTCCATGACGCTCTGAGTCTTCAAATTTAAAACTCTGTAGGCTATACAATTAAAGGCATAGCAAATAAAGATACCCTCATCACTCTTAGCAACAAACTTGCCAAGTTGATCACGGTCATTTAAAATGTAGCACTTGCTTCCAAAAGTATGAAATAGCTAACATTTGGCTTTCTACCTCTTTATAACTCATAGAAGGTTTGCTTGGTACCAGGCCTTAGGAAGACTCTATTTCCTATATAGCAAGTAGTATTGACAGCTTCGACCTATAGGTTCCTAGGGACATTATTGCTAAGCAACATTGCACATGCCATCTCTTGAAGGACCCTATTCTTTCTCTCAACAACTCTATTTTGTTAAGGTGTCCTAAGAGCCAAAAACTCATGGGAGATCCCTAGGCTATTGCTATAGATTTCAAAGTAGGCATTCTCAAACTCTCTCCTATTGTCACTTATAATTTGTTTAATGCTTTCAATGTTGGAGTCTTTTTGGTTTTCAAGTTTATTGCAAAGCATTTTAAACTTATCAAAAGTTTCGGATTTTTCTCTAAGAAAATATGTCCATGTGAACCTAAAGAAATCATCTACACAAACCAAAATATATCTCTTTCCACCCAAACTCTTGGTTTGCATGGGCCCCATAAGATCCATGTGGAGAAGCTTTAGAGGCTCATTGGTGGAGAGATACTTGCTAACGTGCCTGAACTGTACCTACGAAAGCTACACTAATTTACTCTACTCTACCTCGGCTATACTAACGGGACACGTGAGTTTTTCACCATTCACAAGTGCAGTCATTAAACTCATATAGGGTGCAAGAGTAAGGGTTATCGTTCCCACAGAGAACTAGGATGATTAGTGAACAAAAGAGCTAGTGAATTAGTTGATGGATATTGGGGTTTTTTTTTTTTTTTTAAATAAACTCTATTGTTTTATATTTAATCTATCTTTATGTTCTGTTTTATTGCTTTAAATGATTTCCATTATTGATTTGCTTGGATACACCCTCTTAGCATGTTGATTTGGATTACTTGAGTAGGCAACTAGGTGTACACCCTTTTTGTTGTCTAATGCTCTTTTGAATGGAATGGATTTTTGAAATCCCAGCTCAACAACCGCGGTCTTAATCTAACCTCAAACAAGTGTCCTTCACTGTACACCTTAGGTCAGCCTTGTGAGAGAATTACAAGCCTTCACTATACACCATAGGTTGGCTACTTTAGTGGTTTTATGAGAACTAACCTTCGAGTAGAACCCGGTTGAATAACCTCGAGCTTCATCCAATCTTAAACGGGTGGCCTCCTCTATACACCTTAGGTTGGCCACTTGTGAGGGAATTGGAAGTCATCACTATAAACCCTAGGATGACTACGTTAGAAATAGGTTCTGCCATAGTTAGATAGATGAGCTTTCATGGTTAGAGTCCCAATTGACCAACTAGCCATAGTTGGTTGCTTAGGAGGGATTAATCGGTAGTAGGAGACCTTCGCTATACACCCTAGGTTAACCCCTTGCTAGAGATAAATAAGCAATTCTAAACACCCTAGATTGGTTAAAATTGTCAAAACGCGCTTAAATGAGAGTTTGTTGCATTGCCCAGTGTTTGCTTACGATTCCATCAACTCCTTAGTCATATCACTTCATTTGCATCTATTTTTAGTCATTGTATTTACTAGTTCTCTTTATTTAATTCATAACAAAAAATGTAAGGATTCTCATATATTGATTGGCATATTTCATGGACAAACCACATATTGCTGCTTGATGTATGGGTAGCTTAGGTATTTGATGGTTAGTGTTTCGCACAACCAAGCCCCACTCAAGACCTCAAGAGAAGAAGCACCAAAGTTATATTTTAGTGCTTTCTTGCTTTGAAGAGATCTAGTTGCACACACTTACAACTCATGCACATTTCTTATACTTGTATGTTGTGTGTTTTTATATGTGTGCATTCATGTTCTTGAATATCTCTTCATGCATGTTTAATTGATTGCATCTAGTTTATTGAATTGTCATGACATGTTTAGGCATTAGGATGCAAAGCCATGAAGTTTTTCATGCATGTGTAATTGTTTGCATTGTGTAAATTGAAATGCCATAACATGTTTAGGCATTAGGATGTAAAGCCATGAAGTCTTTTCATACATGTTTAAATGATTGCATCTTGTTCATTGAAATGCCATAACATGTTTAGGCATTAAGATGCCAAGCAATGAATTCTATTCATGCTTAATTAAGCGCATCTTGTTCAATGACAATGCCATGACATGTTAGGCATTAGTATGCATTCACTTCCCACACTTGCACTTCATGTTAGTCTTAAGTGTGGTGTAATTCCTTTCCGTTTGCGTGATCGGAAACGTCCACGCTTGCACGATGGTGTGCATGTCTTAGTGTGATGGTTGACCACTTGAGAAGGTCTCATTCTACTCTTGGATAAGGGTTAGATTCGGTTTGGTTCTTTGGAGTGAAGTGTCTCGCTTCAAAAGATTGGATTTCAATGTTTTAAATGTTTTTCAAAACTAACCTTTGTATGGTCTTGTGACCATAACTTTTTATAAAAAGATTTAAATTAAGTTTTGTAAAATTCTGGACAACCTAGACACTCATACATTTTCAATGGTATATTATTCGTAATATTTCATGACTATTTGGATCAGTTTTGAAATCTCCAAAACTTACCACTAAAATAGGGCATCACAGCTGTGATCTGAATCTGACCATTGGTCACTCTTTTGACCATAACGTTTTTGTTAGGATTATGCTCAACAGCAAGAGTGTAATGTTGTAATTGACAATCTTTTTCATATTAATAAAGTGATTTCTGGTTTAACAAATCGTATAGCATTTATAGTTTGATATTATAATTGTCAAAGTAAATAATCATAAGGTCTAAAGACTATGGGAAAAGAAGAATTGTTCGTACATCTGGATATGTATGTGGTAGACACAATTCTTTAGTTAGTCTTGAATAATGTTCACAACTTAAGTTAAAGGTTGGGTACCTTTATCTTGTTAAAGTTGTAGAATTCTTTTGCTAGCATTTGAGTGGGATCAAATGAGATATGATGAGTCTAAAATCATCGGAGTGTCTTCGAGCAATAGGATCTAGTGCACTGGGTGCATTGAACTGGATCACAATGAAAAGCTTTATCTAGAACCGTCAATAGATAATAGTCTTTTCATTATCAGGACAATCGGAGAGTCTATCTTAATCCTGAGATAAATGATGGACTTATGGTTGCAAGTGATATCATTTGAGTTATCAATGAGTACGATTATATCGCATAGTCTATCCTCGATAGTTTGGTGATATTCATTTGTTAATCGATAGAGGACTTCATTTATAGATATGGACATCGTGGCTCCATTTAATTAAATGAGAGTATAATATCATCATATGGATGTTTTGAGGTAATTGGATATTAAATCTCAACGTTGAGTTTTCAATAGTGTCTATTGAAAACATGGCTTCTGGACAAGTCAAAATATCCAAGTTCAAAACGTGGTCATATGAGTAAATATGGTAACTTGGAGAGTTATAGGCGGTCTATGAACTCTTGGCGATTACTGATATTAATCACGAGGATACACTATCTCCAATCTGATTGTCTAGGGTATGAATGAGGAGCATCTTCCTTTTCTATCTTTATTTAAGAGTTCAGTTTTAGCTCTTTAGTGGAATGAGTTAAAATTAATGGATCGGACCTAAGTGAATCATTTGTTGAGTGTGATTAGGTTATGTCTATTGAAGTTTAAATTTAGATGGCCCGCCAAGAACCCCAATCCACACGGACTTGCATGGATCACTTGATATATTCTACCGGACCAATTTAAGGGTCCATCTAGAATTGCATTTAATATATTAAGAATATAATTTGCACATTATTTAAGTAATGGGCTGCTCAATTATATTAATATATTAATGAAAGACATGTGGGCTTGTTTCTTTTAGTAAGAATGGGTCTGGTTCACATGTGGGCTTTTTATTTAAAGTCCAATGGATTAAATGAAATAAGAAAATAATATTTTGGCCCATTTACTCTAAGTGGGGCGGCAAGGGTTAGTTTAACCTAATATATTATTTTGTTTCATTGTTTTAATTAAATAAGAATTAATTAATTTATTAATTAATTGTTTAATTAAAGAAACAAATCTTTTCTAATCAGGAAATATATTTCCTAAAAGTAAAATTAAAAGACTTGTTTGATAAGGAAATAAATAATTAGTTTTATTTATTTAATCAAATAAGAATTTTTTATTTTATTTAGTCAAAATAAAAGAATAAAAGATCTATGAGTTGGATTAGGGTTTGATGTCTTAAAAACTAGATGGAAATTAGGGTGCAACATAAGCCTATGGTGGGCATGTGATTTCGGCAACCCTAGTTATTTCTAGGTTAGGATTTTGGCAACCCTAATAATAAAAGAAAAGAAGAAGCAAACTTAGGCCACATATATATTGACAAGTATAGAATTCGGCCACTATGATATGGGTTCATGATACAAATTTCTTCTTCTTCTCAATTCATAGAAAGCTTTTTATTCTACTAAAACAAAAAGGAGTGTTAGATTATTCTTTGATAGTATACTATTTGCTTATTCATCAATAAGCTTGTGTATAAGATATCGATCTAGGTTCACGCGAGTTTCGATCATTAGATTGAGAACTCAAAATTGACTGGAATAATCTTAGTCATTCTTTTGATTGTTTTTGTGACTAACAAAGAAAAGAAAAGTTTGTTTTGTCCATTCACAGGTTTGCAATTCAAAGAAAAGGGAGACCACGCTCTAGGCGATCCACGTTCGTGCTAGGATTGAAGATCTTGCGGATTACCATCGACGTAAGTCAATCGGATCATGCGACAAAAGGTATTCTACTTTTTGTTATTGTATATGTATGTTTAATTAATTAAAGGGTTTAAGGTTCATAAAGGAAATTTTTTTATAAGTCACTAAATCTAATTTTTAGTATCGCTTCCGCTGCGTGTACTTCTTTGGCATTTTTTCCAACAATTGGTATCAGAGCCTAGGTTGAACCCTTTTAATTAATTAACGTATATATGCGTGGATCTATTTCTTTTTATTGTGATTATGCATGTTTAGAAAGAGATGGCACTCTAGGTATTCAAATATATAATTACATGTGGATGTATGGATTTATATATGTTTGTGTGGATTGTTATTGCTCGATTTTGGTCCTAGATTTTCAATGTAAATTTTGTTAAGGAATTGTTACAAGAAGGGTGGTCTATCATCGCCATAATTCCTTCTTGGTAGATTGCTAGGTTTTTTTTTTTTTTTTTTATATAGGTGCAGTATTTTTTTTTATACTACTGCAGTTTTTTTTTAATTTTTATTATGTGCAGTTTTTTTTTGTATGTAAAAAGGTACTGCAGTGATTAAAAAAAAAAAAACTGCAGTATTTTATTTGTTTAAATACTGCTGTAATATATTTAGGTCTTGAAGATTCGAAGACATGATGAAAAATGAAGCAACCGGAACCGAGAACGAGCACCGTGCGCACCCTAGGAGTGGATTGGGCTGCGCATGGCAAGCCCAAGCTTGGTGGGCTGCGCACGGCAGCCCCTTAGTTGGGTTGTGAGTTGTGCACATCCGTGGGTTGGGCCGAAGGATAAGCGTATGGTTGATGGGCCACTTGAAGAACTTGTATTCCTAAACAATTGTAATTTTACTTGTTTTTCTAGGATGGGCCAAAATTGTTGCCATTTAATTTATGCTTAAATATTACAATATTTGTTATTGTATGATAACATGACATATAGAATAGGAGTGCCACGCATATATCTCTTTTGGTATGAACATGCATTGAATGATTTAGGTATCTAAATTGGCATCTAGATAACTCGGTAAATCATTCTATGGGATTTAATCACACGCCTTAAATAATTGAGTGGGAGAAGGTGTTTTTGTAACACCTATGGCCTCCAAGGTTAGTTGAGCTTTATTATTTATTGGTAATCCCCCCAAGGGGCGTCAATGAATGGAATTTAGCAACATACTTCCTTACAAGGATAGACTAGACAATGGACTCAAACGAGATCTACTCCCCAAGGAGGGATTTTCATGAGAGAAAATTGAGGGTCGATATCTTGGTAACACACTCAATGTAATTTTATTGATATCCTCCCAAGAGTTCTTGTCAATAAAATTGCAAGGCTAAAATTGAAAACGCTGGTTGTCATGTTAACAATTAGGTGGGACCTAGTCTAACTAGTAAATGGTGCGAACTCCCAAAGGAGGCGTAACATTTATGGGTGTTAGATCACCGTTGAATTTTTTAATTGAGTTATTTATTTAATTCAAGATAAATATTTAAAAGTGCTTTATCATGATTATTTACTTATATATGTTTTGTTTTATTCAGAAATCATGACCCCATCACTTATAAACATCCTGAAAGACAACACTTTAAGTGGAGATAATTATGTCACATGGAAAAGGAAAATTGGGTTGTTGCTGCAAAGTGAAAAACATAAATTTGTTCTAACTACTCCTAAACCACCTGCTCCTAATAATGAATCTAGCATAATATGTAGAGATGAGTATGAGCAGTGGAAGGCTTCAGATGATATGGCAAAATGTTACATTATGGCCACTATCTCCGACGTGTTGCAACAGCAGCATGAAGGAATGGAGTCCGCTGCTGATATAATGATGTCTCTAGAGGAGATGTTTGCTATGAAGTCTAGGACGACTAAGAGAGAGGCAGTGACTGCTTTTATGAATCTTAGGATGAAACCTGGACAGGCTGTGAAAGATCACATGATGAAAGTCATAGCACATCTCAACATTGCTGAACTGCATGGCGCTGAGATAGATGGTGAGACAAAGATTGATATGGTTGTCAATTCATTGTCAGATTCCTTTGATCAGTTCAAATTGGACTACACTTTGAACAAAAAGGAATACACCTTACAAGGCCTGATGCAAGATGTTCAAAGTGCTGAAAAGATCCTTGTGAAAGGCAAAGGTCAAGAGATTCATATGGTTGGTAAAGTTGCTACTGTTAAGGCTCGTCAAAAGGTCAAGAAACAACAGAAGAAAAAGCAACTTGGGCCTATCAAGAAGGAGACCAAGAAAGTAACCAAGATCAAAGGGAAATGCTTCCTTTGTGGTGAAAAGGGACATTGGAAGAGAAATTGCCCAAAGTCCCAGAATAAGAAGGAAGAAGGTAATGTGAATTATCTTGAAACATGTTTTTTGGCTGATTCTACAGATTCTTGGATCATAGACTCAGGAGCCACTAATCATGTTTGTTATTCCTTGCAGGGGTTCTAAGAAAGGAGAAAGCTGAGTAAGAATGAAATCAATTTGCGGTTGGGCAACAGAACGTTAGTGTCTGCAAGTGAAGTGGGAGATATTAGAGTTTATTTGGATTCTAGAAGGCATTTAGATTTGATAGATGTTTATTATGTACCTTAATTCAAGAGGAATTTAATTTCAGTTTCTTATTTGAATAAATTTGGATATTCGGTTACTTTTAATAAAGCTTTTATTATTAGTAAGAATGACAAAATTATTTACCAAGGTACATTGGAAAACGGTCTATACTTTTTGCATAGAAAAATCTCTCACTCGTTAGACATAGAAATAACGGAACCTAATCATAAAAGAGTAAAATTATCAACAGATGAAACCTACCTTTGGCATTTACGCTTAGGTCATATTAACCTTAATAGGATTAAAAGATTGGTATGTGACGGACCTTTGAGTGACTTAAAGGTTGATGATCTACCAACTTGTGAATCTTGTTTGGAAGGTAAAATGACCAAAAGGACGTTTTCTGCCAAAGGTGCAAGAGCCACTGAATGTTTAGGATTGATACACACTGATGTATGTGGACCTATGAGCATTCAAGCTAAAGGTGGATATGAGTACTTCATCACCTTCACAGATGATTACTCGAGATATGGTTATGTGTATCTCATGCGGCATAAGTCGGATGCTTTTGACATGATCAAAGCATTCAAATCTGAAGTGGAAAATCAGCTTGAGAAACACATAAAAATCTTGAGATCTGATCGTGGTGGAGAATATCTATCTGGTGAGTTTCAGCAATATCTTATTGATAATGGGATAGTTTCTCAGTTTTCTGCACCAGGTACACCTCAACAGAATGGGGTAGCAGAAAGGAGAAATAGAACTCTTTTGGAAATGGTTAGGTCTATGTTGAGTTATTCAACACTTCCTATTTCTTTTTGGGGATATGCTTTACAAACTGCTATATACATTCTAAACGATGTACCATCTAAGTCTGTTCCTAAAACACCGCATGAGTTGTGGACTGGGCGCAAGCCTAGTTTACAACACTTAAGGATATTTGGTTGTCCTGCGCATGTGTTAAAAGGAAAGACAGAAAAGATGGAGTCCCGTTCAGAAACATGTATATTTGTAGGGTATCCAAAAGAAACTAAAGGATATTATTTCTATAGTCCTTCAGACCTTAAAGTATTTGTTTCGACAAATGCTAAATTTCTGGAAAAGGACTATATGAATGATTTTGTGCCTAAAAGTAGAATTGTCCTGAATGAGATGTCAGGAGATACAATTCCACGAGAGGTTACACAACCTAACCCAATTGTAAGTTCCGATCCAACAAAGATCAACAACGTACCATTCCTCGTCGTAGTGGGAGGGTTAGAACATAACCGGAAAGATACATCGGTCTGGGAGAATCAGTGGAGAGTCTCCCGGACGACGATGTTCCCTATACGTACAAGGAAGCTATGGAGGATGTTGATAGTCGCCATTGGCAAAAGGCGATGCAAACCAGAGGGATTCATTGAAAAGGGCCAAGTGGATAAGGTATGCAAGTTGCAGAAATCCATTTATGGATTAAAGCAAGCATCCAGATCCTGGAACATAAGGTTTGATCAAGCTGTCAAAGGTATTGGATTTATTCAGAATCCTAACAAACCTTGTGTATACAAAAGGATTAAAGGCGACAAGTTGGTTTTCCTGATTCTTTATGTTGATGATATACTACTCATTGGAAACGATGTAGGTGTATTGACATCAGTAAAAGAATGGTTAGCAAAACAATTTAATATGAAGGACTTAGGAGAAGCAAGTTTTATTCTAGGTATCCTAGTAATAAGGGATAGAAAGAATAGAACGATTGCATTATCCTAAGTTTCATATGTAGACAAGATCTTGTCTAGGTTTTCCATGCATGATTCCAAGAAAGGTATGTTACCTTTCAGACATGGAATCAAGCTTTCTAAGGAACAAGTTCCTAAGAATGAGCATGAAGAGCAATTCATGAGTAGAGTTCCATATGCCTCGGCAGTTGGAAGTCTCATGTATGCAATGCTCTGTACTAGACCAGATATTTGTTTTGCTGTTGGCATAGTTAGTAGGTTTCAATCGAAACCTGGTCCTGATCACTGGACGGTAGTCAAGCATATTTTCAAGTATCTCAAGAGAACGAGAGATAATATGCTTGTATACTCTGGAGGGGATTTGGTCCCCGTTGGGTATACAGATTCTGATTTCCAATCAGATTCTGACTCCAGAAAATCCACATCAGGGGCTGTGTTTACTATTGGAGGAGGAGCAGTTATATGGAGGAGTATCAAGCAATCTTGTATTGCTGATTCCACCATGGAAGCTGAGTATGTTGCTGCATGCGAGGCTGCCAAAGAGGCTGTTTGGCTCCGCCAATTCTTGATTGACTTGGAAGTGTCCTAGTGCGAATAAGCAGATCACTATCTACTGTGACAACAGTGGAGCAGTGGTTAATTCGAAAGAACCAAGAAGTCACAAAAGAGGTAAACACATTGAAAGAAAGTATCATCTTTTAAGGGAGATTGTTCAAAGAGGTGACGTGACAATTACCAAAATCGCGTCAGCAGAAAATCTAGCGGATCCCTTCACAAAGGCTCTACCTCAGAAGAGTTTCGATAGGAATCTAGAGAACATGGGCTTGAGAGATATGACACATTTGCTATAGCGCAAGTGGGAGATTGATAGGATTATGCTCAATAGCAAGAGTGTAATGTTGTAATTGACAATCTTTTTCATATTAATAAAGTGATTTCTGGTTTAACAAATCATATAGCATTTATAGTTTGATATTATAATCATAAGGTCTAAAGACTGTGGGAAAAGAAGAATTATTCGTACATCTGGATATGTATGTGGTAGACACAATTCTTTAGTTAGTCTTGAATAATGTTCACAACTTAAGTTAAAGGTTGGGCACCTTTATCTTGTTAAAGTTGTAGAATTCTTTTGCTAGCATTTGAGTGGGATCAAATGAGATATGATGAGTCTAAAATCATCGGAGTGTCTTCGAGCAAAAGGATCTAGTGCACTGGGTGCATTGAACTGGATCACAATGAAATACTTTATCTATAACCGTCAGTAGATAAAAGTCTTTTCATTATTAGGACAATTGGAGAGTCTATCTTAATCCTGAGATAAATGATGGACTTATGGTTGCAAGTGATATCATTTGAGTTATCAATGAGTACGATTATATCGCATAGTCTATCCTCGATAGTTTGGTGATATTCATTTGTTAATCGATAGAGGACTTCATTTATAGATATGGATATCGTGGCTCCATTTAATTAAATGAGAGTATAATATCATCATATGGATGTTTTGAGGTAATTGGATATTAAATCTCAACGTTGAGTTTTCAATAGTGTCTATTGAAAACATGGCTTCTGGACAAGTCAAAATATCCAAGTTCAAAACGTGGTCATATGAGTAAATATGGTAACTTGGAGAGTTATAGGCGGTCTATGAACTCTTGGCGATTACTGATATTAATCACGAGGATACACTATCTCCAATATGATTGTCTAGGGTATGAATAAGGAGCATCTTCCTTTTCTATCTTTATTTAAGAGTTCAGTTTTAGCTCTTTAGTGGAATGAGTTAAAATTAATGGATCGGACCTAAGTAAATCATTTGTTGATTGTGATTAGGTTATGTCTATTGAAGTTTAAATTTAGATGGCCCGCCAAGATCCCCAATCCACACGGACTTGCATGGATCACTTGATATATTCTACCGGACCAATTTAAGGGTCCATCTAGAATTGCATTTAATATATTAAGAATATAATTTGCACTCAATATATTAAGAATATAATTTGCACTCAATATATTAAGAATATAATTTGCACATTATTTTAGTAATGGGCTGCTCAATTATATTAATATATTAATGAAAGACATGTGGGCTTGTTTCTTTTAGTAAGAATGGGTCTGGTTCACATGTGGGCTTTTTATTTAAAGTCCAATGGATTAAATGAAATAAGAAAATAATATTTTGGCCCATTTACTCTAAGTGGGGCGGCAAGGGTTAGTTTAACCTAATATATTATTTTGAATTAATTAATTTATTAATTAAATAAGAATTAATTAATTTATTAATTAATTGTTTAATTAAAGAAACAAATCTTTTCTAATTAGGAAATATATTTCCTAAAAGTAAAATTAAAAGACTTGTTTGATAAGGAAATAAATAATTAGTTTTATTTATTTAATAAAATAAGAAGTTTTTTTTAATTTAGTCAAAATAAAAGAATAAAAGATCTATGAGTTGGATTAGGGTTTGATGTCTTAAAAACTAGATGGAAATTAGGGTGCAACATAAGCCTATGTTGGGCATGTGAATTCGGCAACCATAGTTATTTCTAGGTTAGGATTTCGGCAACCCTAATAATAAAAGAAAAGAAGAAGCAAACTAGGGCCACCTATATATTGACAAGTATAGAATTCGGCCACGATGGTATGGGTTCATGATACAAATTTCTTCTTCTTCTCAATTCATAGAAAGCTTTTTATTCTACTAAAACAAAAAGGAGTGTTAGATTATTCTTTGATAGTATACTATTTGCTTATTCATCAATAAGCTTATGTATACGATATCGATCTAGGTTCACGCGAGTTTCGATCATTAGATTGAGAACTCAAAAGTGACCGGAATAATCTTAGTCATTCTTTTGATTGTTTTTGTGACTAACAAAGAAAAGAAAAGTTTGTTTTGTCCATTCACAGGTTTGCAATTCAAAGAAAAGGGAGACCACGCTCCTAGAGTGCCATCTCTTTCTAAACATGCATAATCACAATAAAAAGAAATAGATCCACGTATATATACGTTAATTAATTAAAAGGGTTCAACCTAGGCTTTGATTCCAATTGTTGGGAAAAAATGCCAAAGAAGTACACGCAGCGGAAGCGATACTAAAAATTAGATTTAGTGACTTTTAAACAATTTTCCTTTATGAACCTTAAACCCTTTAATTAATTAAACATACATATACAATAACAAAAAGTAGAATACCTTTTGTCGCGTGATCCGATTGACTTACGTCGATGGTAATCCGCAAGATCTTCAATCCTAGCACGAACGTGGATCGCCTAGGAGCGTGGTCTCCCTTTTCTTTGAATTGCAAACTTGTGAATGGACAAAACAAACTTTTCTTTTCTTTGTTAGTCACAAAAACAATCAAAAGAATGACTAAGATTATTCCGGTCACTTTTGAGTTCTCAATCTAATGATCGAAACTCGCGTGAACCTAGATCGATATCTTATACATAAGCTTATTGATGAATAAGCAAATAGTATACTATCAAATAATAATCTAACACTCCTTTTTGTTTTAGTAGAATAAAAAGCTTTCTATGAATTGAGAAGAAGAAGAAATTTGTATCATGAACCCATATCATAGTGGCGGAATTCTATACTTGTCAATATATATGTGGCCTAAGTTTGCTTCTTCTTTTCTTTTATTATTAGGGTTGCCGAAATCCTAACCTAGAAATAACTAGGGTTGCCGAAATCACATGCCCACCATAGGCTTATGTTGCACCCTAATTTCCATCTAGTCTTTAAGACATCAAACCCTAATCCAACTCATAGATCTTTTATTCTTTTATTTTGACTAAATAAAAAAAAAACTTCTTATTTTATTAAATAAATAAAACTAATTATTTATTTCCTTATCAAACAAGTCTTTTAATTTTACTTTTAGGAAATATATTTCCTGATTAGAAAAGATTTGTTTCTTTAATTAAACAATTAATTAATAAATTAATTAATTCTTATTTAATTAAAACAATGAAACAAAATAATATATTAGGTTAAACTAACCCTTGCCGCCCCACTTAGAGTAAATGTGCCAAAATATTATTTTCTTATTTCATTTAATCCATTGGACTTTAAATAAAAAGCCCATATGTGAACCAGACCCATTCTTATTAAAAGAAACAAGCCTACATGTCTTTCATTAATATATTAATTTAATTGAGCAGCCCATTACTAAAATAATGTGCAAATTATATTCTTATTATATTAAATGCAATTCTAGATGGACCCTTAAATTGGTCCGGTAGAATATATTAAGTGATCCATGCAAGTCCGTGTGAATTGGGGATCTTGGCGGGCCATCTAAATTTAAGCTTCAATAGACATAACCTAATCACAATCAACAAATGATTTACTTAGGTCCGATCCATTAATTTTAACTCATTCCACTAAAGAGCTAAAACTGAACTCTTAAATAAAGATAGAAAAGGAAGATGCTCCTTATTCATACCCTAGACAATCATATTGGAGATAGTGTATCCTCGTGATTAATATCAGTAATCGCCAAGAGTTCATAGACCGCCTATAACTCTCCAAGTTACCATATTTACTCATATGACCACGTTTTGAACTTGGATATTTTGACTTGTCCAGAAGCCATGTTTTCAATAGACACTATCGAAAACTCAACGTTGAGATTTAATATCCAATTACCTCAAAACATCCATATGATGATATTATACTCTCATTTAATTAAATGGAGCCACGATATCCATATCTATAAATGAAGTCCTCTATCGATTAACAAATGAATATCACCAAACTATCGAGGATAGACTATGCGATATAATCGTACTCATTGATAACTCAAATGATATCACTTGCAACCATAAGTCCATCATTTATCTCAGGATTAAGATAGACTCTCCGATTGTCCTGATAATGAAAAGACTTTTATCTACTGACGGTTATAGATAAAGTATTTCATTGTGATCCAGTTCAATGCACCCAGTGCACTAGATCCTTTTGCTCGAAGACACTCCGATGATTTTAGACTCATCATATCTCATTTGATCCCACTCAAATGCTAGCAAAAGAATTCTACAACTTTAACAAGATAAAGGTGCCCAACCTTTAACTTAAGTTGTGAACATTATTCAAGACTAACTAAAGAATTGTGTCTACCACATACATATCCAGATGTACGAACAATTCTTCTTTTCCCATAGTCTTTAGACCTTATGATTATTTACTTTGACAATTATAATATTTAAACTATAAATGCTATACGATTTGTTAAACCAGAAATCACTTTATTAATATGAAAAAGATTGTCAATTACAACATTACACTCTTGCTATTGAGCATAATCCTAACAATTAGGATGCATTCACTTCCCACACTTGCATTTCATGTTAGTCTTAAGTGTTATGCAATTCGTTTCCGTTTGTGTGATCGGAAACGTCCGTGCTTGCACGATGGTGTGCATGTCTTAGCGCGATGGTTGACCACTTGAGAATGTCTCATTCTTCTCTTGGATAAGGGTTAGATTCGGTTTGGTTATTTGGAGTGAAGTGTCTAGTTTCAAAAAATTGGATTTCAATGTTTCAAATGTTTTTCAAATATCATTGATGACAAGGATGCTTCCTCCTCAAGCAAGACAACCTTTGTCAAGAGCATCAACATCAAGATGTCTCCTCCTCCTCATCAACCTAGGAAGACGATAGACTTAGGAGAGCGTTCAAGAAGTGCCCAAGCAAAAGTGGCACCAAATGGTCAAGCTCAAGCTCAAGCTCAACCTCAAAGGGCTCCTCATGCTAACTTCCCTCAACCTAAGATCCATAAAGGGAAGAGTTTAATCATGCAAGCTCAACCAAGCAAGCAACATTGTCTTGGTCTTTAACAAAGGAGGAGAGATCTTATCCAAGAATCAAGACAACCACAACGACAAGGGAAAGCACCTTTGCATGCTCAAGGGAATGGTATGATTCCTAACTTTATCCTCACTTGTCATTTTTGTGGTATTGATGGTCATGTTATACCAAGTTGCTTACATTACATTAAAATGTGTAGAGTTAAAGGCATGATTGAAAAGAAAAAAATGCTAGAGCTAAGATGCATGTTCATAAAAAGGAAGAAAATCATTTGCATGATCCTTTGCCATCTAGAACTCTAGAACCTTTGACCACTAGGAATGTAATTATGGCACCTAAGTGGAAAAGAAAAGACGAACTCGCTTGCTATAAGACTAACATGTCTCACATTGGTTCAACTAGGTCCAATGGACTTGGTAGGTCTTTTCGACCTCATGCCCTTCATTGAAGCGGTATGGTAATTGACCCTCTATGGGGAACTCAAGCAAATAGAGCAATTGCATACTTGTAGCATGCAAAAATTTGAAATATTTTATGCTTCTTTATTAATTACTTGAGTAGCTTGGTTGCACATATGCTTATATGTTTTTACTTCAGTAAGTGTGAACCATGCTTGTATTACAATCCATGTCATATATTATGTTTTAACATGCATTTTTGGACTAGGAGATATATACATAGGAAGTACTCTTTGAATGACTTATAATGATCTCCATGACATGACGATTGTTAAATGACATGCTAAATGTGAAAAACATGATTTCAAATGACATGCTAAATGAAAAGAATGAATTGTTGATTGCATTTTCTTAAATGCAAAAATAATGTGTTAGAAGCAAATGAGACTCAAATGAAAATCAAAATGTCTCTCTTTCTTTACTTGTGGAACATAGCTACTATCATACGGGTATTTACCTGGAAAAATCAAATAGGGTGCAAAAAGTCACTCATGCCATGTTTTGCATATAAAGTTGGATATAGTTGCTCATTAAATTCAATTCATTAAAAACTCTATATCCTTGCTTGATTCATGACAAATGGTGAAATTGGTTTGAATTCTTAAAGGAAACCTTTGTCATTTGCTTTGCCAAATACCATTGCTTTTGGATTTGAATGCAACATGTCTTGCATGCAAAGCATAATAATCACACATTCTTATGAAAATAAATCTCCTTGTTCTCTCCAATTAATTGAGTTGCATAAAGTGCATTATATGATTATGCAAATGACATATATGTTACTACCTCTCTTTGCTACAAGTGACTCGGTTGGGGACTACTCCTTTGCGTATCTCATGACAAAAAGGGGAAGTAGTGTGTAGTTAGAGGGAGAATGCTAAATTGCTAAAATTGTTGTAGCATTCATATGATTAGGGAGTTTACCTATTGAGGGAGAGTAACCCGTTGAGGGGGAGCATTTGCATTACACATACATTGCATGATGTTGTGCTTAAATTCTTATTGCAAATGCTTGTTTTTTCACTTGATCATCTCACATACACTTGATTTGGAAATTGTAAGTTTTTGTTTTGAAGGGTTGATAGTAATATAAGAGATTGAAAACTTGAAATTTTTTACTTTTTAATATATCTTAGTAATCTAGAATATCCCGTAGCTTTAATTAGGTTGTGAGGATCTATGTTAGTGGTGATTTTGTCACGAAATAGCCAAAGGGGGAGATTGTATGGATTCCCATATATTGATTGGCTTATTTCGTGGCCAAACCACATATTGGGGCTTGATGTAAGGGTAGCTTAGGTATTTGATGGTTGGTGTTTTGCACAACCAAGCCCTGCTCAAGACCTCAAGAGAAGAAGCACCAAAGGTATATTCTAGTGCTTTCTTGCTTTGAAGAGATCTAGTTGCACACACTCACAACTCATGCATATTTCTCTATACTTATATGTTGTGTGTTTTTGTATATGTGCATTCATGTTCTTGAATATCTCTTCATGCATGTTTATTTAATTGCATCTAGTTTATTGAAATGCCATGACATGTTTAGGCATTAGGATGCAAAAACCATAAAGTCTCTTCATGCATGTTTAAATGATTGCATCTTGTTCAGTGAAATGCCATAACATGTTTAGGCATTAGGATGCAAAGCAATGAAGTCTCTTCATGCATGTTTAAATGATTGCATCTTGTTCATTGAAATGCCATAACATGTTTAGGCATTAGGATGCAAAGTCATGAATTCTATTCCTGCATGTTTTAATTGAGTGCATCTTGTTCAATGACAATGCCATGACATGTTAGGCATTAGGATGCATTCACTTCCCACACTTGCACTTCATGTTAGTCTTAAGTGTGGTGTAATTCGTTTCTGTCTGTGTGATCGAAAACGTCCACGCTTGCACGATGGTGTGAATGTCTTAGCGTGATGGTTGACCACTTGAAAAAGTCTCATTCTTCTCTTGGATAAGGGTTAGATTTGGTTTAGTTATTTGGAGTGAAGTCTCTAGTTTCAAAAGATTGGATTTCAATGTTTTAAATTTTTTACAAAACTGCCTTTGTATGTCCTGTGACAATAACTTTTAATAAAAAGATTTAAATTGAGTTTTGTAAAATTCTGGACAAACTAGACACCCATACCTTTCCAATGGTATATTATTCATAATATTTCATGACCGTTTGGATCGGTTTTGAAATCTCCAAAGTGACCACTAAAACAGGGCATCACATCTATGATCTGAATCTGACCATTGGTCACTCTTTTGACCATAACTCTTTATACAGACATCAAAATATCATTCCATAAACTGGAGTAGTACTTAGACTTCCATACCTTTCAAACGATATATCATATGAAATGTTTCGATGTCGTTTGGTCATGTTTCAGTGCACTCAAATATTGAGCTGTGTGCTGTGGCGGATTTATGCGCCCAGTAACCGTAGATTTAGGGCGCTGAAAAGGGACCAGTTGGCACATTCAGGACGGTTCCCTAAATATGTGAGCGCGGTTGTTTATCCACAAGTGCACGGATCGTTACGATCGAATAGCGGTACGGTTCGTTCCCACAGGGAGGTGTGGTACACTTAAGCTAGTTCTAGGTCTTAAGTTACTTACACTATATACACTAATTACATGCAATAAAAGTAAAGAGCAATTGTCACAAGCTATTGACTACCTAATCTAAGATTACTCTAAGATTGCTTTTAACAACTATAATTAACTTAAACTAACTAGATTGGCAACAAAGCAAGTAAGTAAATTAACCACTAAATCACTAGGATTAAGTTACACTAAGAATGCTTAAATGAAATACAACTAAGTTACACTAAATCAACTACAACTAACTAAATTAACTAACTACCACTAATGCAATGAGCATGCAAGTATGATAATTTGAGTGAGCTGGTAAGGGAAATGAGATGTTTGGATATTGGCATAAAAGAGCAATCACCTAATTAATAAGTTGATTTCACTTAAGCACATGGATTGGTCTTAAACCTTGAAATAAGACTCATACAACAATAATCATTCAAGTATGGTCTAAATTATACTATATGTCAATCAATTGGTTAATTTAATCAACACATACATAATTGAAGCTCCACATAGATAATCAACAAATATCATAGATAAAATTACAAGTACACCAAATCCCAACATCTATTATTTAGTTACACATATAATAACAAATTAAAGGAAATAAGAGAGAAATGGAGACAACCCAACATATTGGTGAAGTCTTCACAATAGGCAAGCTTCTCTTGATCTTCCCAAGCTCGAAATCAATGAGCAACCAAAGTCTACTTACTAGCTAAGGTGGTATGAGTGTTCTTTGGACAGGTTCCAAGTTATTCTAAGGTATTTGGTGTAATTTCTAGGTTTAATTGGATATTAGGGATGAGTGTTTAGGTAAGCAAAGATGTAAATATATACTAGGGAAGGTTTAGGCACGGTTTGGTCGTGAAAATACATCAATATCCTTTGAAATCGACAGCTCCGCTGGTTCGTTCCCCAACTCTCGCGGGATCTTGCTCTCTAGAAGACGTCGTGGGTTAGAAATGGTAGTTTGGCCATGAGTTCACCGTCCTTAGTCAGCAAGAATTTCCCTTTGGCATGAAACTGCGGACTTCCAGCTGTTTTGGACGTCTTTGGTTGTGAAAGAGGCCACTGGAAGTGAGCTCATCGCCTTGCATTTCCATGGAAGTTTGGAGCTTTGGAGGATAGGGAAAACCTTTGCATGAAAGGCCGAAAATTGTATCAACCTGACCGGCGTGGAGTGGGCTTCCAATCTTGGTGGATTGGCATCGGAAAAGTGGCCAAAAAAAGGTCACAATCTGTCGGGTCTTGTCGTAGGTCAAAATCGGTTCGGACCGGGTCAGTGGGTCACGGGTTGAGTGAGCTGAAGGTTGAAGATGTAGGTGACGTCATTGATGACGTCAAGCTGACATTAGCGGCAGCGCTAAAATGCACCGTTTCACTTGGTGACGTGGTGCGCTGATGTGTTTTGGCTGGTGAATTACGTTCTAAACCCCTGATCTTCCCCTTATTCACAGAATCTTTAATAAATGCCCGAATATTGCAATTTTGCCCATGAAATGTCCAAAATGACAACAATGCTCTTGAACTTCCCTATTTACCTGAAACACTTATTTTATCCATTAATACCCGATTTTGTCCGTGAAACAAGCACAAAGTAATAGGAAATAGGGGCATAAAAGTGGTACTTTTATGGCACAATCAAGCCCCCAAACCTAACTTTTGCTAGTCCTCGAGCAAAACAAAACAAAAATAATACATTAAAGCATAAATAAACATAAACTAATTAGACCACTGTCGTGGGAGAAACGATGGCACTTAGCACGTGCCACTAGCCTTTTAAACCCTTAGGTGTCCCTAGTAAGAGGAGTGTAGTCTTCTGAGGTTTTATCACCATGATACCCATGACGTAAAGCTAAAAATTAAAAACCAAAATTCAAAACAACTTGCGAAAGCCATACAAAAATGAGATATCAAAAAGTTGTGCATAAGAGGAGTCACACATGTGAGAATTGCTGAGTGGGGGATAACCTAAAGTCATTCAATTGACTGAAATGCACAATGCAAATCCCACACTCTAAATGGCATAGCATCAAATACAACATACTCAAATGCTTCAGATGTAATTCGCCTCGACTCTAATCCTCACTGGATTTCACTCTATTTTTCTCTCAAAATACTGGGCACACTCTATATCAAACACATGCGATTTGGAAGATATATAAATGGCAATCTAATGTAACACATGTAAGTATTCAAAATAACGCACAATATAAGTGAATTGATCTCATGAAAGAATTGAATGCCATGAACGTGGTAGAGCATATAAAAACTTGTATTCCCGAAATAGACTTCCTAAAAGATCAATCGGATTCTCCTTAATTCATAATTTGGCCAAGGGTGATATGTGGTGTATGGAATGGTAGAGATGGGATATGGAAAGTATATGGAAAGTTATTAATCAAGCCAAAGTGTTTATACATTAGACTTTAAAATCTTAAGTTTTATATAACTTTAAATTTTACATTTTCAAACAAGCGTCTAGGCTACAATTTTAATTTAGATTTGTGCTAATTGGTTACTCTAATTTTGAGTAACATTGCATTGAAGTACAAAGGCTTTAAGTGTTTTATTTTTAGCACTTAATTTTTGAAAGTCTTTATTTTAACTCTTTAAGTGTTAGGATCATGCTCAATAGCAAGAGTGTAACAATGTAATTGACAATCTTTTCATATTAATAAAGTGATTTCTGGTTTAACAAATCTTAGAGCATTTATAGTTTAATTATTATAATTGTCAAAAGTAAATAATCATAAGGTTAAAAGACTATGAGATATAAAGAATTGTTCGTACATCTGGATATGTATGAGATAGACACAATTCTTTAGTTAGTCTTGAATAATGTTCACAACTTAAGATAAAGGTTGGGCACCTTTACCTTGTTAAAGTTGTAGATTCTTTTGCTAGCATTTGGGTGGGATCAAATGTGATATGATTAGTCTAAAATCATTAAAGTGCAGTGATTTTAGGTGAAAGAATCTAGTGCACTAGGTGCAATGAACCTGATCACAATGAAATACTTTATCTAGAACTGTCAATAGATAAAAGTTTTTTCATTATGAAGGCAATTGGAGATTCTATCTTAATCCTGAGATAAATGATGGATTTATGGTTACAAGTGTTATCATTTGAGTTATCAATGAGTACGATTATATAGCACAGTTTATCCTCGATAGTTTGGTGGTAATCATTTGTTAATCAACAGAGGACTTCATTTATAGATATGGACATCGTGGTTCCATTTATTAAAATGAGAGTATAATATTATCATATGGATGTTTTGAGGTATTGGATATTAAATCTTAACGTTAAGTTTTCGATAGTAACTATTGAAACATGGCTTTTGGACAAGTCAAAATATCCAAGTTCAAAATGTGGTCATATGAGTAAATATGGTAACTAAGAGAGCTATAGGCGGTTTATGAGCTCTTGGCGATTACTGATATTATTCACGAGGATACACTATCTCCTAAAAGATTGTCTAGGGTATGAATGAGAAACATTTACTTGTTCTATCTTTATTTAAGAGTACAGTTTTAGCTCTTTAGTGAAATGAGCTAAAATTAATAGATCGGACCTAAGTGAATCATTTGTTGATTGTGATTGGGTTATGTCTATTGAAACTTAAATTTAGATAGCCCGCCAAGATCCCCAATCCACACGGACTTGCATGGATCATTTGATATATTCTACCAAACTAATTATGGGTTCATTTAGAATTGTATCTAATACATTAAGAATATAATTTGCACATTATTTATTTAATAGGCTGTTAAATTATATTAATGTATTAATGAAAGGTATGTGGGCTTGTTTCTTTTAGTAAGAATGGGTCTAGTTCACATGTGTGGCCTATGTATTTAAAGTCCAATGGATTAAATAAAATAGAAAAATAATAAATAGCCCATGTATGGTACTTGGGCAGCAAGGCTATTATATTAGTCTAATATATTATCTTATTTTATTATTTAATTAAATGAAAATTAATTAATTTATTAATTAATTATTTAATTAAGAATCAAAATCTTTTTTTGACTAGGAAATATGTTTCTTAGTAGTATACTATTATTGGTAGTATAAAAGGAATCAAAGACTTTATTTGGTAAGTAGATAAATAAAATGATTTTATTTATCTAATCAAATTAGGAAGTCTTTGATATAGTCACAAATACACTAAAGAGTTGGATTAGGGTTTGGAATTCTAAGGAAATCTACCTAGGGTTAGGATTTAGACTACAAGGCATAAATCCTACTTGGGAGAAGATATAGACTAAAATATAATATATATGTTTTATTGGACAAGGAGAATTCGCGAGATATATATATTATTTTTGAAAGAAGAATTGTTTAACTATATGTTTTATTAGGCATGCAGATGAATTAGCATATACATATATATAATATTTATATGGCATGCGGATGAATTTGGATATACATATATTAATTGTATGGAATGCGGAATAAGTCGCGTATATATATATTATTTATATGGCAATTTGATTTCGGTCCCATATATATATATATATATATATATTTTATGATAAAAAGAATTCAGAAAACCCTAAGGCTTGCTAGAGAGTTATTTTTCTTTAGCTTGAAAAATAGAATCCATCTCTTAGACCAGTGTCAGAAATTTCGGCCAAAGAGAGAAAGTGAGGAGAACGTTTTTATTTCGATAGTGCACTAGTAGCTTTTACTTCAAAAGGCTTTGTGCACAACTTTGAATAAGGTTCACGCGAGTTTCAATTAAAAGATTGATAATTCAAAAGTAACCGGAACGTTCTTTGTTATCTCTTGGAAGTTTTGTGACTAACGAAAAAGAAAGGAAGACCACGCTTCTTGGTGATCCACGTTCGTGATTGGGTTGGAAGATCTTGCTGATTACCATCGACGCAAAGTCAATCGGATCACGCGGCAAAAGGTATGTTACTTTTGTTTATACATTAATTTAATTAAGGGTTAAGGTTCATCTTTTAAAGGGAAATTTTTTGTTATATACTAAACCTATTTTTCGCATTCCGCTGCATGTATAAACCGTTTTTCTCTACAATTGGTATCAGAGCCTAGGTTGTACCCTTGATTAATTAATGTAAGTACTTACGTAGATTTATTTCTTTTTATTGATTATATGCATGTTTTAGAAAGAGATGGCACTCTAGGTATTCTCATATATAATTACATGTGGATTGTATGGATTTATATATGTTGTTATAAAGTGACTTATTGTTGCTCGATTTTTGTCCTAGAATTTCAATGTATTTTTGTTTTGGAATTGTAACAAGACGGGTGGTCTATTATCGCCATAATTCCTTCTTAGTAGTTGCTAAGTTATCTTTATTTTTATTATAATAAAATAGTGCAGTTTTTAATGTATTAAAAAATACTGCAGTTTTTTTTATTAAAGTAGTGCAGTTTTTATTTGTATTAAAATACTGCAGTGATTAAAAAAAATACTGTAGTAATTTTTTTGTTAAAAATATGAAGAATTGAAGTATTGAAGATTTGAAGGTGTGAAGAATTGAAAGCAACCAGAACGAAGTTGGGATCATGCGCAATATAGCAAAGAGCGTGCGTGCAATTAAGCACGCAGCTGCGCTAGTTGAGATATGGGCTGCGCATGACAGCCCCATGGTTGTTATGGGCTGTGCATGGCAGCCCTTTGTGGTGCTGTGGATGCACACGCCTATAGGAGGCAGCCAAGGGGTGTTCAAGTGGACGATGGCTGAATGAAGACATGTTCGCCAAGAAAGGAGATTTTGCATTCAAAACAAATGTAATTTACTTATTTTTCTAGGATGGACCAAAATTGTAGCTATTTATATTTTCGTAAATATTACAATATTTGTTGTTGTATGATAACATGTCATATAGAATAGGAGTGCCACTCATATATCTCTTTTTGTATAAACATTCATTGAATAATTTAGGTATCTAATTGGCATCTAGATAACATGGTAAATCATTTTATGTAATTTCATCACACGCCTTCAATAATTGGGTGGGAGAAGGTGTCTTGCAACACCTATGGCCTCCAAGGTTAGTTGATCTTTATGTTTTATTGGTAATCCCCCCAAGGGGCGTCCATGAATGGAATTTAGTAAGATACTTCCTTACAAGGACAGACAAGACAATTGACTCAAACGAGATCTACTCCCAAATGAGGGATTTTCATGAGAGAAAATTGAGGGTAGATATCTTGGTAATACACTCAATGTGATTTTATTGATATCCTCCCAAGAGTTCTTGTCAATAAAATCGTAAGGCTAAAATTGAAAACACTGGTTGTTATGTTAACAATTAGGTGGGACCTAGTCGAACTAGTAAATGATGCAAACTCCTAAATGAGGTGTAACATTTATGGATGTTGGATCACTATTGAATTTTTCGATTGAATTATTTATTTAATTCAAGATAAATATTTGAATGTGCTTTATTATGATTATTTACTTATGTATAATTTTTGTTTTATTCATAAATCATGACCCCATCCCTAATGAACATCTTGAAAGATAACACTTTAACTGGAGATAATTTTGTCACATGGAAAAGGAAAATTGTGTTGTTGCTGCAAGCTGAAAAACATAAGTTTGTTCTATCTACTTCTAAACCACTTGCTCCTACTAGTGAATCCAAGATTCATATGGTTGGTAAAGTTGCTATTGTTAAGACCCGTCAGAAGGTCAAGGAACAACACATGAAAAAGAAACTTGGGCCTACTAAGAAGGTAACCAAGATCGAAGGTAACCAAGATCAAAGGGAAATGCTTCTTTTTTGGTGAAAAGGGACATTGGAAAAGAAATTGTTCAAAGTCCCAGAATAAGAAGGAAGAAGGTAATGTTAATTATCTTAAAACATGTTTTCTGGTAGATTCTACAGATTCTTGGATCATAGACTCTGGAGCCACTAATCATGTTTGTTATTCCTTGAAAGGGTTTCAAGAAAGGAAAAGGCTAAATAAATATGAAATCAACTTGCGTTTAGGCAACGAAACGTTAGTGACTGCAAGTGCAGTGGGAGATATTAGAGTTAATCTAGATTCTAGTAGGCATTTAGATTTGATAGACGTTTATTATGTACCTTAATTCAAGAGAAATTTAATTTCAGTTTCTTGTTTAAATAAATTTGGATATTCGGTTACTTTTAATAAAGTGTTTATTATTAGTAAGAATGACAAAATTATTTGCAAAGGTACATTGGAAAACGGTTTATTCTTTCTACAAAGAAATATCTCTCATTCGTTAGACACAGAATTAACAGAACCTAATCATAAAAGAGTAAAATTATCAAGAGATGAGACCTACCTATGGCATTTGCGCCTAGGTCATATTAACCTTAATAGGATTAAAAGATTGGTTAGTGATGGACCTTTAAGTGACTTAAAGGTTGATGATCTACCAACTTGTGAATCTTGTTTGGAAGGTAAGATGACCAAAACGTCGTTCACGACTAAAGTCACAAGAGGCACTGAATGTTTAGGACTAATATACACTGATGTATGTCGTCCTATGAGCATTCAAGCTAGAGGTGGATATGAGTATTTCATCACTTTCACAGATGACAACTCGAGATTTGGCTATGTGTATCTCATAAAACATAAGTCGGATGCTTTTGACATGTTCAAAGCATTTAAAGCTGAAGTAGAAAATCAGCATGAAAAACACAAAAAAATCTTGAGATCTGATCTTGTTAGAGAATATCTATCTGGTGAGTTTTAGCAATATCTTATTGATAATGGGATTATTTCTTATCTTTTTGCACCAGGAACACCTCAACAAAATGGGGTGTCAGAAAGGAGAAACATAACTCTTTTGGACTTGGTTACGTCTATATTGAGTTATTCAACGCTTCCTAAATCTTTTTGGGGATGTACCTTGCAAACTACAATGTACATTTTAAATGATGTACCATCTAAGTCAGTTTCTCAAACACCGCATGAGTTGTGGACCGAGCGGAAACCTAGTTTGCAACACTTAAGGATATTTAGTTGTCCTGCGCATGTGTTAAAAGGAAAGACAGAAAAGATGGAGTCCCGTTCAGAAACATACATATTTGTGGGGTATCCAAAAGAAACTAAAGGATATTATTTTTATAGTCTTTCAGATCTTAAAGTATTTGTTTCGATAAATGCTAAATTTCTGGAAAATGACTATAAGAATGACTTTGTGCCTAAAAGTAGAATTATCCTGAATGAGATGTCAAGAGATACAATTCCACAAGAGGTTTCACAACCGAACCCAATTGTAAGTTCCACACCATCACAAGATCAATAACCTACAATTCCTCATCATAGTGGGAGGATTAGAAATCAACTTGAGAGATACATCGGTCTAGGAGAATCACAAGAGAATCTCTCGGATGACGATGATCCTTACACGTATAAGGAAGCAATGGAGGATTTTGATTGTCGCCATTGGCAAAAGGCAATGCAATTTGAAATTGAATCTATGTTCAATAACAAAGTCTGGTATCTTGTAGACTTTCTTAAAGGGTTAAAACCCATCGGGTGCAAGTGGGTATACAAAAGGAAAAGAAGAATGGATGGAAAGGTGGAAACCTTCAAAGCTAGATTAGTAGCTAAAGGTTACACATAGAAGGAAGGTATTGATTACGAGCAAACCTTCTCTCTTGTGGCCATGATCTATTACAGAATCTCTAGACTTAGAGATTTGGCAAATGGACGTCAAGACAGCTTTCCTTAATGGAAGTCTTGACGAAGTATCTATATGATGCAACCAGAAGGATTCATTGAAAAAGGCCAAGAGGAAAGAGTATGCAAGTTGCAAAAGTCCATATATGGACTAAAGCAAGCATCCAAATACCGGAACATAATATCCAAGTTTAAAATATGGTCATATGAGTAAATATGGTAACTAGGAGAGCTATAGGCGGTCTATGAGCTCTTGGCGATTACTGATATTATTCACGAGGATACACTTTCTCCTACTTGATTGTTTAGGGTTTGAATGAGAAACAACTACTTGTTCTATCTTTATTTAAGAGTACAATTTTAGCTTTTTAGTGGAATGAGCTAAAATTAATAGATCGAATCTAAGTGAATCATTTGTTGATTGTGATTGGGTTATGTCTATTGAAGCTTAAATTTAGATAGCCCGCCAAGATCCCTAATCCACACGGACTTGCATTGATCACTTGATATATTCTACCAGACTAATTATGGGTCTATTTAGAATTGTATTTAATACATTAAGAATATAATTTGCAAATTATTTATTTAATGGACTGTTAAATTATATTAATGTATTAATGAAATACATGTGGGCTTGTTTCTTTTAGTAAGAATGAGTCTAGTTCACATGTGGGTTTTTTATTTAAAATCTAATGGATTAAATAAAATAGAAAAATAATATATGGCCCATGTATGGTACTTGGGCGGCAAGGCTATTATATTAGTCTAATATATTATTTTATTTTATTATTTAATTAAATAGAAATTAATTAATTTATTAATTATTTATTTAATTAAGAATCAAAATCTTTTTCTGACTAGGAAATATATTTCTTAGTAGTATACTATTGTTGGTAGTATAAAAGGAATCAAAGAATTTATTTGGTAAGTAGATAAATAAAATGATTTTATTTATCTAATCAAATTAGGATGTCTTTGATATAGTCACAAATACACTAATTAGTTGGATTAAGGTTTGGAATTCTAAGAAAATCTACCTAGGGTTAGGATTTAGACTACAAGGTATAAATACTACTTGAGAGAAGATTTAGACTAAAATATAATATATATGTTTTATTGGGCAAGGAGAATTCCCGAGATATATATATATTATTTTTGAAAGAAGAAATGGTCAACTATATGTTTTATTAGGCAAGCAGATGAATTCGCATATACATATATATAATATTTGTATGGCATGCGGATGAATTTGGATATACATATATTAATTGTATGGCATGCAAAATAAGTCGCCTATACATATATATATATATATATTATTTATATGGCAATTTGATTATGGTCCCATATATACGGTCCCGTTCCTATCATGACATCCTTATATAATTTTATCAGGATATTGAATGTGAGCCACTCATTTATTAAAAAGATTTGACAAATGTATACATACCAAGTTAAAGTATGTAAAACGAGTAGCTCACATTCAATGTCCTTATATAATTCTATCAGTGCATTCTGTTAGGATTATGCTCAATAGCAAGAGTGTAATGTTGTAATTAACAATCTTTTTCATATTAATAAAGAGATTTCTGATTTAACAAATCGTATAGCATTTATAGTTTATATTATAATTGTCAAAGTAAATAATCATAAGGTCTAAAGACTATGGGAAAAGAAGAATTGTTCGTACATCTGGATATGTATGTGGTAGACACAATTCTTTAGTTAGTCTTGGATAATGTTCACAACTTAAGTTAAAGGTTGGGCACCTTTATCTTGTTAAAGTTGTAGAATTCTTTTGCTAGCATTTGAGTGGGATCAAATGAGATATGATGAGTCTAAAATCATCGGAGTGTCTTCGAGCAAAAGGATCTAGTGCACTGGGGCATTGAACTGGATCACAATGAAAAGCTTTATCTAGATCCATCAATAGATAATAGTCTTTTCATTATCAGGACAATCGGAGGGTCTATCTTAATCATGAGATAAATGATGGACTTATGGTTGCAAGTGATATCATTTGAGTTATCAATGAGTACGATTATCTCGTATAGTCTATCCTCGATAGTTTGGTGATATTCATTTGTTAATCGATAGAGGACTTCATTTATAGATATGGACATTGTGGCTCCATTTAATTAAATGAGAGTATAATATCATCATATGGATGTTTTGAGGTAATTGGATATTAAATCTCAACGTTAAGTTTTCGATAGTGTCTATTGAAAACATGGCTTCTGGACAAGTCAAAATATCCAAGTTCAAAACGTGGTCATATGAGTAAATATGGTAACTTGGAGAGTTATAGGCGGTCTATGAACTCTTGGCGATTACTGATATTAATCACGAGGATACACTATCTCCAATATGATTGTCTAGGGTATGAATGAGGAGCATCTTCCTTTTCTATCTTTATTTAAGAGTTCAGTTTTAGCTCTTTAGTGGAATGAGTTAAAATTAATGGATCGGACCTAAGTGAATCATTTGTTGATTGTGATTAGGTTATGTCTATTGAAGCTTAAATTTAGATGGCCCGCCAAGATCCCCAATCCACACGGACTTGCATGAATCACTTGATATATTCTACCGGACCAATTTAAGGGTCCATCTAGAATTGCATTTAATATATTAAGAATATAATTTGCACATTATTTAAGTAATGGGCTGCTCAATTATATTAATATATTAATGAAGACATGTGGGCTTGTTTCTTTTATTAAGAATGGGTCTGGTTCACATGTGGGCTTTTTATTTAAAGTCCAATGGATTAAATGAAATAAGAAAATAATGTTAGGCCCAATCTTAATCAAGTGGGGCGGCAAGGTTAAAATTTTAACCTAAAATATTATTTTGTTTCATTTGTTTTAATTAAATAAGAATTAATTAATTTATTGATTAATTGTTTAATTAAAGAAACAAATCTTTCCTAAAAGTAAAAGACTTGTTTGACAAGGAAATAAATAAATTATTTTTATTTATTTAATCAAATAAGGAGTCTTTTTATTTAGTCAAAAATAAAAGAATAAAAATCAAGGAGTTCGATTAGGGTTTGAAGTCTATTAAGTTGAAAAGAATTAGGGTTGAATTTAAGTCACCCTATATAAGTGACATTATAGAATTCGGCCAACCCTAATCTTAGACTACATAGAATTCGGCAACCCTAAAGGAAAAAGAAGAAAAAAATTCGGCCAACCTATATATGTGTTCTTATAGGGTTCGGCCACCACAATCCATTGTGCTTGAGTTTTTTTTATTTCTTTCTTCTTCTTCTTAATTCCAAGAGAGAGTTTTTATTCTAAAAAGACAAAAGAGAGTGTGAAATTATTCTTTGATAGTATACTATTGCTTAATCATCAATAAGCTTGTGTATACGATATCGATCTAGGTTCACGCGAGTTTCGATCATTAGATTGAAAACTCAAAAGTGACCGGAATAATTTTTGACATTCTTTTGATTGTTTTGTGACTAATAAAGAAAAGAAAGTTTTTTGTTTGGTCCATTCACAGGTTTGCAATTCAAAGAAAAGGGAGACCACGCTCCTAGGTGATCCACGTTCGTGCTCGGATTGAAGGTCTTGCGGATTACCATCGACGTAAGTCAATCGGGTCACGCGACAAAAGGTAATTTACTTTTGTTAACATATATGCATGTTTATTGATTAAAAGGGTTTAAGGTTCATAAAGGAAAAATTTTAAAAGTCACTAAATCGTTTTTAGTATCGCTTCCGCAGCGTTTACCACTTTTATTTATTATTTTTCCCTACAATTGGTATCAGAGCCTAGGTTGAACCCTTTTAATTAATTAACGTTTATATACGTGGATCTATTTCTTTTTATTGTGATTATACATGTTTAGAAAGAGATGGCATTCTAGGTATTCAAATATATAATCACATGTGATGTATGGATTTATATATGTTTTATGTGGTTTGTTTTTGCTCGATTTTGGCCCTAGATTTTCAATGTAATTTTTGTTTCGGAGTTGTAACAAGAAGGGTGGTCTATTATCACCATAATTCCTTCTTGGTAGATTGCTAGGTTTTATTTTTTTTTATGTGCGGTATTTTTTTAGGGTTATTGAAGTTTTTTTTATTTTTTTTAGTATGTGCAGTTTTTTGTTTGTAAAATACTGCAGTGAATAAAAAAAAAAAAATTAATACTGCAGTATTTATTATATATATACTGCCGTAATATGTTTAGGTCTTGAAGATTCGAAGACACGAAGCAAAACGAAGCCACGAAGCAAAACGAAGCAACCAGAACCATGAACGAGCACCGTGCACACCCTAGGAGTGGATTGGGCTGCGCATGGCAAGCCCAAGCTTGGTGGGCTGCGCACGGCAGCCCTGGAGTCCTCATGGGCTGCACACGGCAGCCCCTTAGTGGGGTTGTGAGTTGTGCTCGCCCGTGGGTTGGGCCGAAGGATGAGCGTATGGTTGATGGGCCACCTGAAGATCTTGTATTCCTGACAAATTGTAATTTACTTGTTTTTCTAGGATGGGCCAAAGTTGTTGCTATTTAATTTATGCTTAAATATTACAATATTTGTTATTGTATGATAACATGACATATAGAATAAGAGTGCCACGCATTTATCTCTTTTTGGTATGAACATGCATTGAATGATTTAGGTTTCTAAATTGGCATCTAGATAACTCGGTAAATCATTCTATGGGATTTAATCACACGCCTTAAATAATTGAGTGGGAGAAGGTGTTTTGGTAACACCTACGGCCTCCAAGGTTAGTTGAGCTTTATTATTTATTGGTAATCCCCCCAAGGGGCGTCCATGAATGGAATTTAGCAACATACTTCCTTACAAGGATAGACTAGACAATGAACTCAAACGAGATCTACTCCCCAAGGAGGGATTTTCATGAGAGAAAATTGAGGGTCGATATCTTGGTAACACACTCAATGTAATTTTATTGATATCCTCCCAAGAGTTCTTGTTAATAAAATTGCAAGGCTAAAATTGAAAACGCTGGTTGTTATGTTAACAATTAGGTGGGACCTAGTCTAACTAGTAAATGGTGCGAACTCCCAAAGGAGGCGTAACATTTATAGGTGTTAGATCACCGTTGAATTTTATGATTGAGTTATTTATTTAATTCAAGATAAATATTTAAAAGTGCTTTATCATGATTATTTACTTATATATGTTTTGTTCAGAAATCATGACCCCATCACTTATGAACATCCTGAAAGATAACACTTTAACTGGAGATAATTATGTCACATGGAAAAGGAAAATTGGGTTGTTGGTGCAAAGTGAAAAACATAAGTTTGTTCTAACTACTCCTAAACCACCTGCTCCTAATAATGAATCTAGCATAATGTATAGAGATGAGTATGAGCAGTGGAAGACTTCAGATGATATGGCAAAATATTACATTATGGCCACTATCTCCGACGTGTTGCAACAGCAGCATGAAGGAATGGAGTCCGCTGCTGATATAATGATGTCTCTAGAGGAGATGTTTGCTATGAAGTCTAGGACGACTAAGAGAGAGGCAGTGACTACTTTTATGAATCTTAGGATGAAACCTGGACAGGCTGTGAAAGATCACATGATGAAAGTCATAGCACATCTCAACATTGCTGAACTGCATGGCGCTGAGATAGATGGTGAGACAAAGATTGATATGGTTGTCAATTCATTGTCAGATTCCTTTGATCAGTTCAAATTGGACTATACTTTGAACAAAAGGGAATACACCTTACAAGGCCTGATGCAAGATGTTCAAACTGCTGAAAAGATCCTTATGAAAGGCAAAGGTCAAGAGATTCATATGGTTGGTAAAGTTGCTACTGTTAAGGCCCGTCAAAAGGTCAAGAAACAACAGAAGAAAAAGCAACTTGGGCCTATCAAGAAGGAGACCAAGAAAGTAACCAAGATCAAAGGGAAATGCTTCCTTTGTGGTGAAAAGGGACATTGGAAGAGAAATTGCCCAAAGTCCCAGAACAAGAAGGAAGAAGGTAATTTGAATTATCTAGAAACATGTTTTTTGGCTGATTCTACAGATTCTTGGATCATAGACTCAGGAGCCACTAATCATGTTTGTTATTCCTTGCAGGGGTTTCAAGAAAGGAGAAAGTTGAGTAAGAATGAAATCAATTTGCGCTTGGGCAACGGAACGTTAGTGTCTGCAAGTGCAGTGGGAGATATTAGAGTTTATTTGGATTCTAGAAGGCATTTAGATTTAATAGACGTTTATTATGTACCTCAATTCAAGAGGAATTTAATTTCAGTTTCTTGTTTGAATAAATTTGGATATTCGGTTACTTTTAATAAAGTTTTTATTATTAGTAAGAATGACAAAATTATTTGCCAAGGTAGATTGGAAAACGGTCTATGCTTTTTGCATAGAAATATCTCTCACTCGTTAGACACAGAAATAACGGAACCTAATCATAAAAGAGTAAAATTATCAACAGATGAAACCTACCTTTGGCATTTACGCTTAGGTCATATTAACCTTAATAGGATTAAAAGATTGGTATGTGACGGGCCTTTGAGTGACTTAAAGGTTGATGATCTACCAACTTGTGAGTCTTTGTTTGGAAGGTAAAATGACCAAAAGGACGTTCTCTGCCAAAGGTGCAAGAGCCACTGAATGTTTAAGATTGATACACACTGATGTATGTGGACCTATGAGCATTCAAGCTAGAGGTGGATATGAGTACTTCATCACCTTCACGGATGATTACTCGAGATTTGGTTATGTGTATCTCATGAGACATAAGTCGGATGCTTTTGACATGTTCAAAGCATTCAAAGCTGAAGTGGAAAATCAGCTTGAGAAACACATAAAAATCTTGAGATCTGATCGTGGTGGAGAATATCTATCTGGTGAGTTTCAGCAATATCTTATTGATAATGGGATAGTTTCTCAGTTTTCTGCACCAGGTACACCTCAACAGAATGGGGTAGCAGAAAGGAGAAATAGAACTCTTTTGGATATGGTTAGGTCTATGTTGAGTTATTCAACGCTTCCTATTTCTTTTTGGGGATATGCTTTACAAACTGCTATATACATTCTAAACGATGTACCATCTAAGTCTGTTCCTAAAACACCGCATGAGTTGTGGACTGGGCGCAAGCCTAGTTTACAACACTTAAGGATATTTGGTTGTCCTGCGCATGTGTTAAAAGGAAAGACAGAAAAGATGGAGTCCCGTTCAGAAACATGTATATTTGTAGGGTATCCAAAAGAAACTAAAGGATATTATTTCTATAGTCCTTCAGATCTTAAAGTATTTGTTTCGACAAATGCTAAATTTCTGGAAAAGGACTATATGAATGATTCTGTGCCTAGAAGTAGAATTGTCCTGAATGAGATATCAGGAGATACAATTCCACGAGAGGTTACACAACCTAACCCAATTGTAAGTTCCGATCCAACACAAGATCAACAACCTACCATTCCTCGTCGTAGTGGGAGGGTTAGAACACAACCCGAAAGATACATCGGTCTGGGAGAATCAGTGGAGAATCTCCCGGACGACGATGATCCCTATACGTACAAGGAAGCTATGGAGGATGTTGATAGTCGCCATTGGCAAAAGGCAATGCAATCCGAGATTGAATCTATGTTCGATAACAAAGTCTGGTCCCTTGTAGACTTGCCTAAAGGGATAAAACCCATTGGGTGCAAGTGGGTATACAAGAGGAAAAGAGGTATGGATGGAAAGATGGAAACCTTTAAAGCTAGATTGGTAGCTAAAGGGTATACACAGAAAGAAGGTATCGATTACGAGGAAACCTTCTCTCCTGTGGCCATGCTTAAATCCATTAGGATACTCTTATCCATTGCAGCATCTTTAGATTTAGAGATTTGGCAAATGGACGTCAAGACAGCTTTCCTAAATGGAAGTCTTGACGAAAGCATCTACATGATGCAACCAGAGGGATTCATTGAAAAGGGCCAAGTGGATAAGGTATGCAAGTTGCAGAAATCCATATATGGATTAAAGCAAGCATCCAGATCCTGGAACATAAGGTTTGATCAAGCTATCAAAGGTTTTGGATTTATTCAGAATCCTAACGAACCTTGTGTATACAAAAGGATTAAAGGCGACAAGTTGGTTTTCCTGATTCTTTATGTTGATGATATACTACTCATTGGAAACGATGTAGGTGTATTGACATCAGTAAAAGAATGGTTAGCAAAACAATTTGATATGAAGGACTTAGGAGAAGCAAGTTTTATTCTAGGTATCCAAGTAATAAGGGATAGAAAGAATAGAACGATTGCATTATCCCAAGCTTCATACATAGACAAAATCTTGTCTAGGTTTTCCATGCAGGATTCCAAGAAAGGTATGTTACCTTTCAGACATGGAATCAAGCTTTCTAAGGAACAAGTTCCTAAGAATGAACATGAAGAGCAATTCATGAGTAGAGTTCCATATGCCTCGGCAGTTGGAAGTCTCATGTATGCAATGCTCTGTACTAGACCAGATATTTGTTTTGCTGTTGGCATAGTTAGCAGGTTTCAATCGAAACCTGGTCCTGATCACTGGACGGCAGTCAAGCATATTTTCAAGTATCTCAAGAGAACGAGAGATAATATGCTTGTATACTCTGGAGGGGATTTGGTTCCCGTTGGGTATACAGATTCTGATTTCCAATCAGATTCTGACTCCAGAAAATCCACATCAGGGGCTGTGTTTACTATTGGAGGAGGAGCAGTTATATGGAGGAGTATCAAGCAATCTTGTATTGCTGATTCCACCATGGAAGCTGAGTATGTTGCTGCATGCGAAGCTGCCAAAGAGGCTGTTTGGCTCCGCCAATTCTTGATTGACTTAGAAGTGGTTCCTAGTGCGAATAAGCAGATCACTATCTACTGTGACAACAGTGGAGCAGTGGCTAATTCGAAAGAACCAAGAAGTCACAAGAGAGGTAAACACATTGAAAGAAAGTATCATCTTTTAAGGGAGATTGTTCAAAGAGGTGACGTGACGATTACCAAAATCGCGTCAGCAGAAAATCTAGCGGATCCCTTCACAAAGGCTCTACCTCAGAAGAGTTTCGATGGGCATCTAGAGAATATGGGCTTGAGAGATATGACACATTTGCTATAGCGCAAGTGGGAGATTGTTAGGATTATGCTCAATAGCAAGAGTGTAATGTTGTAATTAACAATCTTTTTCATATTAATAAAGAGATTTCTGGTTTAACAAATCGTATAGCATTTATAGTTTATATTATAATTGTCAAAGTAAATAATCATAAGGTCTAAAGACTATGGGAAAAGAAGAATTGTTCGTACATCTGGATATGTATGTGGTAGACACAATTCTTTAGTTAGTCTTGGATAATGTTCACAACTTAAGTTAAAGGTTGGGCATCTTTATCTTGTTAAAGTTGTAGAATTCTTTTGCTAGCATTTGAGTTGGATCAAATGAGATATGATGAGTCTAAAATCATCGGAGTGTCTTCGAGCAAAAGGATCTAGTGCACTGGGTGCATTGAACTGGATCACAATGAAAAGCTTTATCTAGAACCGTCAATAGATAATAGTCTTTTCATTATCAGGACAATCGGAGGGTCTATCTTAATCCTGAGATAAATGATGGACTTATGGTTGCAAGTGATATCATTTGAGTTATCAATGAGTACGATTATATCACATAGTCTATCCTCGATAGTTTGGTGATATTCATTTGTTAATCGATAGAGGACTTCATTTATAGATATGGACATCGTGGCTCCATTTAATTAAATGAGAGTATAATATCATCATATGGATGTTTTGAGGTAAATGGACATTAAATCTCAGCGTTGAGTTTTCGATAGTGTCTATTGAAAACATGGCTTCTGGACAAGTCAAAATATCCAAGTTCAAAACATGGTCATATGAGTAAATATGGTAACTTGGAGAGTTATAGGCGGTCTATGAACTCTTGGCGATTACTGATATTAATCACGAGGATACACTATCTCCAATATGATTGTCTAGGGTATGAATGAGGAGCATCTTCCTTTTCTATCTTTATTTAAGAGTTCAGTTTTAGCTCTTTAGTGGAATGAGTTAAAATTAATGGATCGGACCTAAGTGAATCATTTGTTGATTGTGATTAGGTTATGTCTATTGAAGCTTAAATTTAGATTGCCCGCCAAGATCCTCAATCCACACGGACTTGCATGGATCACTTGATATATTCTACCGGACCAATTTAAGGGTCCATCTAGAATTGCATTTAATATATTAAGAATATAATTTGCACATTATTTAAGTAATGGGCTGCTCAATTATATTAATATATTAATGAAAGACATGTGGGCTTGTTTCTTTTAGTAAGAATGGGTCTGGTTCACATGTGGGCTTTTTATTTAAAGTCCAATGGATTAAATGAAATAAGAAAATAATGTTAGGCCCAATCTTAATCAAGTGGGGCGGCAAGGTTAAAATTTTAACCTAAAATATTATTTTGTTTCATTTGTTTTAATTAAATAAGAATTAATTAATTTATTGATTAATTGTTTAATTAAAGAAACAAATCTTTCCTAAAAGTAAAAGACTTGTTTGACAAGGAAATAAATAAATTAGTTTTATTTATTTAATCAAATAAGGAGTCTTTTTATTTAGTCAAAAATAAAAGAATAAAAATCAAGGAGTTCGATTAGGGTTTGAAGTCTATTAAGTTGAAAAGAATTAGGGTTGAATTTAAGTCACCCTATATAAGTGACATTATAGAATTCGGCCAACCCTAATCTTAGACTACATAGAATTCGGCAACCCTAAAGGAAAAAGAAGAAAAAAATTCGGCCAACCTATATATGTGTTCTTATAGGGTTCGGCCACCACAATCCATTGTGCTTGAGTTTTTTTTTTTTATTTCTTTCTTCTTCTTCTTAATTCCAAGAGAGAGTTTTTATTCTAAAAAGACAAAAGAGAGTGTGAAATTATTCTTTGATAGTATACTATTGCTTAATCATCAATAAGCTTGTGTATACGATATCGATCTAGGTTCACGCGAGTTTCGATCATTAGATTGAAAACTCAAAAGTGACCGGAATAATTTTTGACATTCTTTTGATTGTTTTGTGACTAACAAAGAAAAGAAAGTTTTTTGTTTGGTCCATTCACAGGTTTGCAATTCAAAGAAAAGGGAGACCACGCTCCTAGGTGATCCACGTTCGTGCTCGGATTGAAGGTCTTGCGATTACCATCGACGTAAGTCAATCGGATCACGCGACAAAAGGTAATTTACTTTTGTTAACATATATGCATGTTTATTGATTAAAAGGGTTTAAGGTTCATAAAGGAAAATTTTTAAAAGTCACTAAATCGTTTTTAGTATCTCTTCCGCTGCATTTACCACTTTTATTTATTATTTTTCCCTATACATTCTCATAGGAAAATTTCGGCCTATATATATATATATATTTTATGGTAAAAAGAATTCAGAAAACCCTAAGGCTTGCTAGAGAGTTTTTTTTCTTTAGCTTGAAAAATAGAATCCATCTAAAGAAAAATAGAATCCATATCTTAGACTAGTATGAGAAATTTTGGCCAAAGAGAGAAAGTGAGGAGAACCTTTTTATTTCGATAGTGCACTAGTAGCTTTTACTTCAAAAGGCTTTGTGCACAACTTCGAATAAGGTTCACACGAGTTTTGATCAAAAGATTGATAATTCAAAAGTAACCGGAACGTTCTTTGTAATCTCTTGGAAGTTTTGTAACTAACGAAAAAGAAAAAGTTTTTGTTATCCCTCATCAGGTACTCAATTCAAAGAAAGGGAGACCATCCTCCTAGGTGATCCACGTTCGTGATTGGATTGGAAGATCTTGCAGATTACAATCGACGCAAAGTCAATCGGATCACGCAATGCTACTTTTGTGTATACATTAATTTAATTAAGTGTTAAGGTTCATCTTTTAAATGGAAATTTTTTGTTATATACCAAACCTATTTTTCGCATTCCGCTGCACTTATAAACCGTTTTTCCTTACATATATAACTTTAAATTTTACATTTTCAAACAAGTGTCTAGGCTACAATTTTAATTTCGATATGTGCTAATTGGTTACTCTAATTTTGAGTAACAATGCATTGAAGTACAAAGGTTTTAAGTGTTTTATTTTTAACACTTAATTTTTGAAAGCCTCTCTTTTGCACAAATATAAAATACACCTCAATACACGCTTTTACAGATTTTAGAGCTTATCAATAGAATCTTCTAATTTGTACACCTTAACAAGATTAATAACTAAGTAAGGTTAAGTGTTTAGGATATTTAGGTGATGTCAGTGATGTGGGTGAAGGCTTAGTGTTTGGCCACATTTGCAATGAAGTACACATAATAGGGATACGGATGTCTTTAGGCAATTTTAGTCGTGAAACACTAACAAAGTCCTAATATCATTTCCAGAAGTCTGTCTACAATGGGAATTCAAATTCAACATGTTATTCACATTTATGAATGTTCTATGGCAAACAATGCAAATGATGCGATGAGATTACAATAAAAAACATATTCGAAGAGTGTTTAAGAATAGAAACATATTCCCTCAGAAATGAACGCTAAGGCACAAAACTCACGGGTAGTCTCCACTATTAATCCTAACAATCGAGTATGGAGTCTCATCCACTTAGACACTAAGAGAAAGGGACTAAGTTCACATCATACGAAGCAATCCTAGACTGACAAAAGTTAGCCAAGACTCAGCAACTAACACATGCGAAAGACTCATCAACGGCACAACACAAAACATCACATTCAAACAATTTTGTTCAAAGATGGCTTGACTCGCTAAAATGTTCAAAATTTTGAGAAAAACATAAAAACACAATATTCATAACACATATATCACAAAATGACATATATGTGTCCACACCCCCAAACCTAAACTCGACATTGTCCTCAATGTTGAAAAATTGAAGCACATGGGCACAGAGTTCATGATTTAGAAATCCAGACACAAACATACAAACACTTATATACAACTAAACACACACCCGTGCAAAAGGCAGGAACATTACCACTATACTATAACGACACATATATGACTGAACCAAAATTGGTATGATTTTGGCTCTCACTTCCTTATCTTTTTGCTTGATTCTCAGGCAATATCTCATGATTTAATAGTGTGAATTAAGTGTTTGCAGGTATTTATAAAGATCAGGGGCATTGGTGTAATTTTGGAAATTTAAGGGCAAAGTGTAATTAATCGAAAGAGGATTGAAGATATAGTGATATTGGAAGAGATCAGGGCCCTAATTGCAATTTGCCATAATAAGTGGCCACACAGAGTGGCCATATAGAAGAAAACAGGGTATGGCCACTTGATGTCGCCACTTGTAAGTGACCACATAGAAGAAAGTAGGGCGTGGCCACTAGATGTCACCACAACAAGTGGCCACGCAAAGTGGCGGCACAATGGCGACAGAGAGAAAATCTATCAGGTGTGATGTCACCATGGCGACCAAACGGCGACACTTCCAACGTTGGAATTTCAGCCATTGAAGAGAGGTATTTTTTTTTCCTTTCATGCCCATTTCATGACCTAAATTTAAAATCCTATAAATACATCATAGTTTTTCCCCTTTGAAAAAACTCTTAGAAACCAAGAAACCTCCCTTCTTCAACCATTCCTAATCCCACCATTCTCCTCTCCAATAAACACTCAGATTCCTCTACCTAAATCACTCATCTCCATCCATTTTCTCCACACCTTTCCTTTGTCACTTTCCATATGAGTCCACTTATCTAGACACATCCTCAACATCCAATCTTTGCACTGACCACAACAAGGAAGCTCAAGGGAGGATCAAGCCTACAAGAAAGACCTATGGGTGATTTCTCTACATTTTACTTCCTTTTCTTGTTTGTGATTATGTGTAATTAAACCCCCTTTCTAGGGGATGATTTGATAGACTATTTGGACATTGTGTATTTATTTAAGCTTTGAATATTATGTTTATGCAATTAATGTTTTATTTACTTTTTAATTATATCTTGCACATATGTAATTAATTGAGTATTGACACACTTAGTTGATTACAATATGTTGTAGGATTATTTGTGATAAAATTGATTAAGCATTGACAAACTTGTTTGATTGGAGCACATAATGAATACGATAGGCTTTTAGAGGGTAGGCCTACCAAGATTGCCTTGGCCATTCGATCATCGCAAACCGATCCCACCTTGACCCCCTTTCCTTAATCGAATAGGCATTTTGGTGGGAAGTTGTTTAGGTTCGTAGTAACGACCTAAACAACACTTTCGAATGAGATCGGTCCTTTATTGTGTAGATTGCACACTAATGAAGTTTTGAATAAATTGCTCAATTGTCCATTAACTATTCTATCATTTCCCTAGAATTCCTTTTAATTATTTATCTACTTTCGTATCTAGGTTGTTATATTGGATTCCTATCTATTCTTATTCTCTTGACTTTTTGTTAATTTTATTTTACATGTAGGTTTGATGGTTTTTTAAACCATACACCATTCAAACTACCATGATTTATTTTATTTGCATTTTAGACTAGTTAAATAATTCAATTGATCACTCTAATTCCCTATGGAACGAATCCTACTTACCACTTTACTAATTTTTACATCCTAAGTGGATTTTCGAAGTGGTGAAATTGGTTTTCAAAACAAACACATTTAAAACATTATTTTGTTATACAAAACGACCGCATCAATATATACAACACGTATCTCAAAACAAAACAACATAACAAAAATAACAAGTGAAAGAAGTTTCTCAACTTTTGAATTCATACAACGTCTGCTTTTCAATGCATATTTTCAAAGATGCTCCATATAACTTGCTCAATTTTTGATACAATAATATAGACTTGTAATTGAACACTTTTAATGAAGAAAACATTTCAAAATTCAAATCGAAAAAGTGTGAAAACAGACATTTAAAACTTGTCACGTGCAAAAATTTGAAAATAGGGCACGTTCATGACCTTTACCAATTAGTAAATATTTTAAGAAACATTTCACCCTAGAATTTCAAAATAGGGCATTTCACAAAGTTTTAAAATAAAACTTGAAAATCGAAAACAAAAATACAAAAATAACATTTGTATACAATCCTAATATCTACAACTACCATGTAAACACACACACACACACACACACACACACACACACACACACACACACACATATATATATATACTCCTAAATATCCACCATTAATCACATCACAGTTTCACACACCTAAACTTAGTCACTAGGCAAAAGCAATCAATTCACACTCTTAAGCTAAACATAAGATATAACTTGAAGTAAAAGCTTAAAAGTAGAAGATTGGACCTGCGATTTAGCATTCCTAGGTTGGTTCGGCTTCGTGGTTTGGTGTGTTTGTGCATGTGTTGGCTGCGACTTTGTGTAGCGGGTTTATTCCCGAGGATCTCTTCTCGTGGAGGAATCCAGAATTTACCGTGGGTTTTGATCTCCTGTTCCACGGGTTTGTTCCAGCAGGCTTGATGTCACAGAATTCTTCTAGAGAATGCTGTGGGTTCTTTGTCATCTGGCTCGCAGGCTTTTTTCCGTTGGCATGAACTCGCGGTGAATCTTTGAGCTTCTCGTGAGTTCATTCATTCTGACCCGCTGGTTCTTTCCCGCGGATGCATCTCACGCAAGGTTCCAAGAGAACCCCACGGCTTTGTTGAGTGGTCTTCTTCCCGCGGACACATCTCGCAGTAGACATTCTTCTTGATTCTAGCCTTTCTCTTTGATTCCATGGCCTGTATACACAAAATCACACCAAACTACCACAAGCATATGCTATGTAGGTATATAAGCAAGAAGTATAAACCCATAAACCTATCTATTTTATGCATCCCATCATTTATCATTAAGAACAATTGTAATGTGATTAGTGGACAAATACAGACTAAAGACTCTAAAAACAAACTAATCTTAAAAATAATAAAAGAAACCTAAAAATGAGCTACCTTTTGAAGTTATAGCACATTAACATGCACGCATACGTCTAACATTGTTCATATGTGTAATGAAACACATAATTCACTCGAAAAGTTATCATGCAATGTATGGAAGTTTGAAGGTATATCAAAGTTAACATGCTTTCCATCGCAGTTCTTCACTACCCATACCTTATTACTAGGTGTGTCATTCCTTGCAATGAAAGGAGTTAGTTTTGGTTGGTCTAGTTTGTCCTTACAGCTCCAAACTTCCCTAACTTTTCTCACTTTTCTACTAGGCATGCTTTTTCTACTTTTGCAATATTTAACATACTTAGCACATTGGGTCTTTTTGCGACCCTTAATATAGCAGAAAATAGCATGTATGAGCAAAGTTAGAAAGACTACCTTTGTTGTCTTTCTTTGTTGCTTCAGCTTGCTTGTGGACAACCTTCGGATGGCTTGGTCCACTTTGGGTAGTATGGGGCTTCTTTGTTGATCTTCGTTTTGTCCCCTTCTTTTCCAAAGCCTTGATTGGACGTTCGGCTTTGTCTAACTCCACGATGTAGTCATATATTAACATTTTTGTTTCCTCAAGGCATTTTCCTTCTTGATGAGTTCTTCCTTCACACCCTTCAATACCTTGTCCTTCCTTTCGACTTCCATTTCCATCTCCCTTTCTTTCTGAGCAAATTCTTTTTCTTGTTCTTCCACCAATATGGAGAGCTCATGTGCTTTCTTCATTTCCTAAGTCTCTCTCCTTCTCAAGTATATTGGCCTTAAGTATGTAATCTACATTAAGACTTATCAACTCCGTAATCTCCTTGGCCAAGTTTACTTCTTTTCCCTCATTTTCTAGCCTTAGCTCTTCTTCGAACTTGAGTAAAACTTCGCCAAGGTTGCAATCTGAGCTATTTGAGGACTCGACTGGTAGGGTCGCCTATTTCCTTCCCTTTTCTTGCCTTAGCTCTTCTTCAATTCTTATCTCTTGTTTAACAGTGAGACAAGAGTAAGGGTTGGTTGCCTTGTGGAGTTGTTGTGGCTCTTCATTAGCTTGTTCTTGGGATCCTTTCACACATTGTTCCAACCGACTTCTACACCTTTCTGTGCACTCTTCTATGTTAAGTAGTTGTTGGTCAACGACATGTTGGTATGCTTTTTCATCAAAGTTTCCCTATTGGTGTTTTCATTCTTGATCATTGCTTGCTTGATTGTTGTATTGTTCGTACGGGTACATGGATGGGACTTCTTCTTCCCCCGGCCATTGCTCACCTTGCGGACCAAGGTCCGTGTGTCCATTCCACCCAAAAGGTGGGTAAACCATAGCAGGTGGCTACCTATAGTGTGACATGAAAGTCATCACTTCTCTATTTAAGTCGGCCAATCGAGTAGCTAAAGCTGATTTGCGTCTTTCCATGTCGACATAAAATCTAAAACAATCAACTACTAAACAAAGATCAAATCGAACAAGATATGTAATGAACAATAAAAAGTAAAACTAAAAAAAATACAAAAATATAAATACGACTAAACCTAACAAAAGATAATACTACACCTCTCCGGCAGCGACGCCAAAAACTTGACACGTTCGGGACGGTTCCCTAAATATGTGAGCGTGGTTGTTTATCCTCAAGTGCACAGATCGTTATGATTGCGTAGTGGTAAATATGGTACGTTCCCATGGGGAGGTAAGGTACACTTAAGCTAGTTCTAGGTCTTAAGTTACTTACACTATATATACTATGGTCACAAGCTATTGACTAAATAATAGATTACTCTAAGATTTCTTTTAACAATTATAATTAACTTAAACTAACTAGATTGGCAACAAAGCAAGTAAGTAAATTAACCACTAAATCACTAGGATTAAGTTACACTAAGAATGCTTAAATGAAATACAACTAAGTTACACTAAATCAACTACAACTAACTAAATTATCATTAACTAACTAAATTAACTAACTACCACTAATGCAATGAGCATGCAAGAATGATAATGAGAGTGCGTTGGTAAGGGAAATGAGATGTTAGGATATTGGCATACAAGAGCAATCACCTAATTAATAAGTTGATTTCAATTAAGCACATGGATTGGTCTTAAACTTTGAAATAAGACTCATACAACAATAATCATTCAAGTATGGTATAAATTGTATTATATGTCAATCAATTGGATTATTTAATCAACACATACATAATTGAAGCTCTATATAGATAATCAACAAATATCATAGATAATATTACAAGTACACCAAATCCCAACATCTATTATTTAGTTACACATATAATAACAAACTAAAGAAAATAAAAGAGAAAAGGAAACGACCCAACGTCTTGGTGAAGTCTTCACAATAGGCAAGCTCCTCTTGATCTTCCCAAGCTAGAAATCAATGAGCAACCAAAGTCTACTTACTAGCTAAGGTGGTATGCGTGTTCTTTGGAGAGGTTCCAAGTTATTCTAAGGTATTTGGTGTAATTTCTAGGTTTAATTGGATATTAGGGATGAGTGTTTAGGCAAGCAAAGATGTATATATATATACTAGGGAAGGTTTAGGCACGGTTTGGTCGTGAAAATACATCAATATCCTTTGAAATCGACAGCTCTGTGAGTTCATTCCCCTGCTCTCGCGGGTTCTTACTCTCTAGATGATGTCGCGGTTTGGAAATGGTAGTTTGGCCGCGAGTTCACCGTCCCTTGTCCATGGGAATTTTCCCTCGACATGAAACCGAGGACTTCCAGCGGTTTTAGACGTCTTTGGGCGTGAAAGAGGCCACTGGAAGTGAGCTCTTTGCCTTGCATTTCCATGGAATTTTGGAGCTTTGGAGGATAGGGAAAACCTTTACATGAGAGGCTGAAAATGGTACCAATGTGACCGGCATGGAGTGGGTTTCCGATCTGGGAGGATCGACGCTGAAAAAGTGGCTGAACCTTTTTCACTCTATATAAATACATACTTATCTTTGGTTCAAAACACAAGTCATGCATTCTAAGAACCCTAAAGAGATATTTAGAGTGACTTGAGAGAAAAAGCTTAAAGATTACATCTTTATTTCTCTAAACCCATTTCCACATGCATAAATCATCATCTAACCATCATCTAGGTTCTTCTAGCATGTGCTAATGCATGGGTCTTCTTCAACATACATGGTATGGTATGTTAAACACTATTATCTTACATAATTAATGTTTTTACATATCAATTTTATCTCATCTATTACCTGTATGTGTTTAGATTAATTTCTACATATAAGATTGAGATTATGTGTTGATTGGGTTATTTGTGATAGCTAGGTTTTCATGCTTATATGCCATCTAGCTAATTAATCTCATTCCATGATTGAGATTGTTTTTTTGATAGCTAGGATTTTATAATTGATATATACATCTAGCTAATTAATCTCATTGAAATGTTTGAGATTGTTTTTGATAGCTATTGTATCTAGGAATGGTTATCCTCTACATAGCTAAGCTTTATGGTATGTCATTTAGCTTTTGATATCTAGGATTGTGTTAATTGCCATATTATCATCCTAGATAAGCATATAGTGTACCCTAGCTCTATTTGCATATTTTGATATCTTTGCATATTCACTTACGGTGTATGATCTCTTCAGAGAATTAAGTCTTGATCTAGGATTGCTATTACAGGCTTGCGGGTAGTAGTGGTGGGTTACACTTCGAGCATGGTTGAGGTTAACCTAGGATTTGAACATCATTACAAGTTGTGATTGCGAGGATTGTGCAATTGGACTAGGTCCACTTTTATAGGCCTACGGGTAGTGGTAGCGGGTTAAATACCGGGATTAGGTTGTAAACGTTATCACAATTAGTGGATTCTAGGTTCGAGTGTGGCGTACTTACCAGCCCATTGTTTTTCCCTGTTGAGGGTTTCCACGTAAATATCTTATGTCATTTAAGATTCCGCAATTTATACACTTGATATATTCTTGTGACTAGTTAGGGGTTTTTTTGTCAATTTGACTAATAACGAAAATTGGGTAAAATCGGATAAAATCTATTCACCCCCTCTTGATTAACATTGTACACATCGTAATTAGATTCAAAAAAACACCAATCATTTACTTTACTTTTATGCACACTAGTTTTAATTATTCAGAATCTAATCATCTCTACCTCCAATCTCTGAGGACGACACCAGTGCTTACTGCTTTACTCGTATTTATACTTGTAAATACATTTCATAGGTTTTATAAATTGTTTTGACGTACGACCTTTCTAACGGCGAAAATGAACAATGTCAAATGGCGCCGTTGCCGGGGATATTAGTTTTAATATTATTAGTTTCTTAGTTGCTTTCAGTTTTGTTAGTTTCTTTTTATTGCTTTGGTAGTTTTTGTTTTATTTTGTTTCAGGACTCTATGGATTCCTATTGGCAAAATTTGAGGCCAAACTCGAGCTTGAGGACCATACCTACATCACAAATTGGAGGACCAACCAAGGCTTCATCTTATCATAGCAATCAAATTCCGTTGCATATCAATTAACAATTGTTTGGGAGACTAAGCAGATGATAGCTTCTTAACAAAATACTCAAGCCTTCATAAAAGAGAAAACCGTGCAAATGCTCAAATCCGCCCAACAGTCCACCCCGGTAAATCAACTTTGCTTCCAAGTTAAATCAACCAAATTAGTGGAATCCTCTAATTTCTCAAAAGAAGACATGGATAGGCTCCAAATAGAATTTGAAGTGGAGCGATGTAAAAGAATGGATGAGATGGACAAGATGATCAAGATGAGCCAAGAGCGTATGAGCGTGAGTACAGAGATAGTGTTGGTAAGGGGTGTGTTGAAGGAAGATAATGAAGCATTTCAAGTGAGAGTAGAAGAAGCCTACCGAGAGAAAGAACAAATGAGGAGAGAATACGAAAAGAATATACAACTCTTGAAGAAGGAGCTAGAAGGCAAGGAAACCTTGGAAATGGAAATGGCGAAAAAACTTCAAGAGCTAAACAAGAAAATGATACTTGAAGTGAAGATGCTCAGAGTTGAGAATGGTACTCTCAAGAAGGAGAATGGCGAAGTCTCTAATAAGAACAAAGAATTTGAAGCACAAATTGAGAGACTTAAAGCCGAAAGGAGTACAACATTGAAGGAGTTAGAGAACTTTGCGAATGAATCAAAGGAATTTGAAGATGAGATCATTCGCAAGTTGAGAACAATAAATGAGGATGTTGTACAAAAAGCCAATACCCTAGAAGAAGCAAAGGGAGCACTTAGCAAAAAAGAGGAGGAGGTCAAGGCGTTACAAGCAAAGCAAATCCAACGACCTCAAAGTCACTCATCAAAAGGGAGTTCCTCTGATTTTAAACTCTTTTGCTATGCATGTTCTAGGATAGAGCATTTTAAGGCTAAAAATTACAAACCAAATCAACATACGAAAACTAGAGGTCCTAGGAATAAATGGAGTCCACCTAGGGTTAAACAAGTTTGGGTAAGGAAAGATCAAGTGCACTTATTTAGAAACATAGGAAAGGAAAAGATAAAAAAGTCACCTAAATTTGTTTGGGTTGTGAAAAATAGGGAATTTCCTAACTTGGTCAAACCACCCTTAAAAGAATCTAGCCTATCACAGAATGCATCTCATTGAATAATTTTGATGCAAGTAGTTATTTTTATGCTTTATTTTTTAAAATTTAATAATTTTGTTGTTAGGATGTTTTTGTTCGAAAGGTATATTTGTTGGATAATTGCACATTGAATTTATTGATTATCTTTGTGGATGAATGAGCCGGAGGCTCTTGTGCAAGTATGAATGGGTGCGCGTATACAGGGATTTTGATTGCTCACAGTTTTGCACATGTTTTAAGCTTATATTTAGATACGGTTTGGGGGTTGTTATGCCTTAATTCCGTCAATATTGTTGAAAATGCTTGATGATGTTTGTGAGTTTGAATTTATGCCCTTATGCTTATTGAGATATTGCATGAAATGCCTTTATATATGTGAGCCCTAGTTTGATTCATTTTTAATTTGTTAGGGCATTGATTGTGCATGATTAGTGCCTAGGTTTGTTTTGAGTCTTTTTAGTATCAAGTTTTTCTTTGACCTTTACGAAAGTACCCTGTTTTAAAATTTCAGAACCCAAATGTTTCATGTAAACTGTACTTCTTGGTGAGGAAATAAATTATTTCACCCATTTTTTGTTCTTTGATTTTTTAATACGGTTCCAATGGTATAAAGAATGTAAAATTTGGGTGGGGGTTCAAAAGTTATAAATGTTTCTTCGACCAAAGGTCATGGGCGATGCCCTGTTTTGAAATTCTGCATGTGAACCATCTTTGACGTCTGTGTACACACTTTTTCAATTTTAATTTTGAAATGTTTTATAAATGAAAAGTGTACATTTGTATGTCTATTTTCTTGTGTAAAAATTGGAGAAAGTTATATTGAGTATTTTTTAAAATATACACTAAAGAGTGGACATATGTCAATTTCAAAAGTCACTAGTTTGTTGCTTAGCCAAAATTTTGAGCTTTAATTAGCTTGGTGAGATACCTTGAGCATAGTGTTTGTGGCGACTGTGTGTATGCTTAGTATGCTTGATCAATAGCTCTTAGTCACTTTAGAGGTCTCACTTGCACTTCACGGGCTAGTCCTATCTTTTAGTGTCCAAGTTGAAGGAACTCGGTGCTCAAGTGCCTTGTTCTAATAATGGAGATTTCCCTTGAAAGTTTCACAAACACTAGCCAAAAAGCATGTCAATATGAGGGAAATGTTATTCAAATCTTTAAACACGTTCTTATCTCCAAAAAAAACACCATGCATAGTCTCATTACATCAACATCATCATGTGTCATAGAACATGCATCATATACGTGGACTGCTTGACGGAAACTTTTATTCCCTTGATAGATTAATCCTTTGAAGTGATATTAGGCACAGTGTGATGTAGCCACTTAAAAAGCCCAAATACTTCCTATTCCCGTAATGTGTGTGCTCCCAAGCCAATTTTGAAGCCAAACACATAGACTTTTACATTCTACACTCACATTACCTATAACCCAAGCAACCTAAACACTAAGCGAACTCTCACTTAATTGATCTTGTTGAGGCTTATGATTGAATGTAAAGTTGCGCTTGAAATTTGATCAATGGCGTGTACCTAGTCAAGAGTAATGAGTTGGAAAAATGTGCAAAGTCTAAAGGCATGAAATCAATAGAAAAGAAAAAAAATCAAAAGAAAGAAAAGTGGAAGAAAAGAAAAGAAGCAAAAAGGAGCAAAAGAAAAATATGCTTCGATTGCCTTGTTTAAATTGTAAATGCTACTCAAAGAGGTAACAAGAGTAGTTAAAGATTGCACTCAGAGCTTAATTGTATGCCTGGACGCCTATTTATATTTGGAAATGGAGTTGCATGAGGAATTAAATGCTTAAGTGTAAAATGTATTGCCTTAACTTTGTTGATTAGTGCTTGTGCCTAAACCACCATTGGCACGTTTTCCAAGCACGTTGTCGGTCATCAATTCCGATTTTCTAGCACTTTACCAGCTATGAACTCCTCATCAATTCTAGTTTCCTTGAGTGTAACCGACTGTCTCTGTCTATAAGTAACTCAGAATTCTAGCTATCTTGCTTCATTACTTTCAAAATTCAAAAGCAGAAAAAAATAAAAAACTTAGCCTTTTGTTTCTCCTCTCTTCTTACCGACGATCTTTCATGCTTTCTTTTTCCTTCTTCAATGGCGTCTCCTTCAAAACTTAGAACTTCTTCCTGAGGTCTTCTTCCCACCTCCTTTGAACTTCGTCCAGATTTGCCTCCTTCACTCGATAGTCACGATGATCTTCTTGAGGGGGGACCAGAGGCAGGTTCTTTAATACTAAGGGTGAAAAAGAGAGGTCGAGGCGAAATGGATGATTCCGGTGATGAACAAACGTTGTTGCGCTGTCGTTCTACAAGGAACCCAAGAATCGGGTCAGGTTTCTATAATAGGTCAGAGGACCCGGTCCAACTCACCAATAAAGAAGACACCGGGATCATTGGCGAGGTAGAGAAGGCTGGTGGTGCACCAGTCATTACCTTGACCGGGGTGCATACCGGTTCTTTCCCCTCTTTTCATAATGGGCGTATCATTCCCGATTCTGTATATACGGTGGAAACCCTAGCTAAGCTACAGGAGGAGTATTAGATCCCAGATGACATCGATCTCTCATTTCCTCATCAGGGATATGACGTTTACACCCTACCGTGAGATGTCCTTCTCATCCATAAAGTGGCTTTTGAATGCGAAGTCCGGCTCCCTCTCCATCCAACCCTTTATCAGGTTTTGGTCTCCCTAGAACTAGCACCCCTCCAGATCTCACCGGGTTTCTTAAAACATCTGACGGGCTTCTTAGTGCTCTAGAAGGAGCAGTGTGCGAGAGACAACATAGACAGGGAGTCGGGCTTTGACGAGCTCCGCTATTTATTCCAGATAGCGAACTTAGTACCACGGGGTCAGTTCTATTTGAGGGCCTTCAATGAGATGAAGTTCATTGTTCCTGGTGCGAATGTGAAATATGTTGCACCATGGAAGGAAGAGTGGTCGTTGTAAAGGGAGAATAGGGGAATACGACCTATATTGGGGGATTTGAGTACCTCGTCCCAACCCAGTTCACAACTAAAGACAAATGGGCGAAGGGGGGTGCTTTCTCCAGAATCCCGGGATATCTTGGGAAAGATTTTAAAGAGGGGGTAAATCAATGTGCAATATCCTACTCTGGATCCCTTCGAAGGAGCCCGGCTGGAGAAGTCTTTAAGGATCTCCTTCGCGCTTCCAGGTATAAAAATTTCGTCTATCTTCTTTGTTTATGTATGTGCATTTTTACTCTCCCTTCCTTACTATGTTATATTTTTCTTAATAGTCTCTGCTACCCCGTTGGTGATCGGTTCTCCTACTTCTCTTGGACAGGGACAAGAGGTGTGGCTTTACCTCCTTCTACTTTTTTTGTTTCGTCTCCTCCTCCTTCTCCCTCCAATACTGCCCAGGTCACAAATACTCAACCTTACGCGGTCCTTATCCCTTCTTCTATTTTGGATAAATCTCCTACCGAGATCCATTCACCTCTTCTTACTTCTACGAGATCGCTTGCCAAGACTCCTGCTGGCTCCTCTACTCGCACCCCAGGACGTAAATCCATAAAGGCAATGCTAACTCGAGCTACCAAAGCTCGGGGCTCCTTAGGACAGTCACAAAGGAAGACTTGGAAAGTTGTTGTTCCTCCTACTGTGAGTACTCCTCCTAATCCTCCTCTAGTAATGGTGCCTTTCAGGGAGCTGCCTGGATTTACAGAGAAGGAAGTTGCTCGTTTATCCTATCCCGCTGGTAATGTTCCATCGAGATCGGGATTGGAAGATGATATCCATGATGAGGTGGTATCCTGATTCATGGCATCCTACCTTTGAGGGAGCTTAACGAGCATGGCAAAGCTTCCTACTGAAATTTTTGCGGCCAAAGGGGCTTCTGTCTTAGTTGAGGTAGCATTCCACATTTTTTTTTTTTTGCAGACGCTGATTTTTCTTCTGTTTCTCACAGGGTTTTAAATTTGTTTTGGCCATAGAGAAACAGCTGCTGACTCTGAAGAAAGCCTATATAGGGCTTTAGGCCAAGCTGGAGGATACCCAACAGGAGCTGGTTCAAGCCCAGCAGAGCATGGCCCCTCTACTCCAACCTGCTAAAGCGTCTAAAGATGGTAGGCAGGCTACCATGGTGGAGGCCCAGCGCTATCTACGTTGCCTAGATACCGAGACAGTCCTGTCCCTATGTTGACGTAAGGAGAGGGAATGCCAGAAGAGGCTGCTACAAGATGGAAATCGTCTTTAAGGGAGACAGTGCAGAACTTGGAGGTCTAGGAAGGTCCTTCCTTTTAAGATGTGTATTTCATTGGCTGCTATAAGGTGGCCATGACTTTGCCTTCTCCATTTGATCTTCAGGCGGCCTTGACTTGGCACCGAGAACAAATCATGGCAAAGGTTGCCCAGCTTGAGGGTGAGGATCAGGCTTAGGAAGATTCTCCGCATGACTATGCCCATCCAGGTCAGAGGTCTAGCCTCCCTGCTGGCACTTAGACTGACCCTTCCTCTACTCAAGAAGGACAAACGTAGGACCCCGTGCCTTCTTCAAAAGTTATTCTAGTGGAGGAGGAAGAAGAAGATGCAGTTGGAACCGAGATTCTAGAAGTTTAGGCTGACAAAAGTGGTTTGCAACCAAGAGAGAGGAAAATGCTTCAGCTGGATCTATGGTTCCAGTAGCCGAAGAGACCCAGCCTGATACCGCAGCTGAGGTGTCCAGGGAAGGAGCAGCCGATCAGGGAGAAAACTTAGAGGAGGAGGAGAACGTCTGGCTTGTCTTTCATGTATTTTTTTATTTTTTTGTAGCCTTAAAAAGGGAGTTAGGAACCCCGTCAGTCCAATAAAAGATCTTTATTTGTTGAAACAAATTATATCTTGCTTGCTCTTCTGATTTAGAAAGAAATTAACTTAGAAAAATCTGGACTCAGGAAAAATCTGGACTTAGGAAAAATCTTGACTTAGGAGAAATCATGACGCTTTCATACTTGTAAACGAATGAAACTAAATTTGGAGACCTGTTCCTTGATTGGGATACTTGATAGCCATATAAAAATCTTGTACCTTATCGTTGTAAACACCAACGGGATCTAGCAAGTGAACATGTCCCTTTCTTTAATTGGTTTTTAATAAGTATGTAGCAATTTGAGCTCCTGGATACCCTAATTGATAATCAAGCCTACTTCAGCTATAAGTGTCTTTGGAAGAAGCAAGCCATCAGGTACCTTGGTAAGGTATCCTATTTCCTCTGATATTTTGTTTTGATAGACAGTTCAGATTTGCTTTAGAATCAGGCTTCACGGAGGTGGGTATATCCCGACTGAGGTAGCTGAAGTGCCCATATGGTCATTTCTTCTTGGAAAGATGGAGAAGTAAGGTATCGGGTACCTTAGTGAAGTATCCTAATCCTTATAATGGTCTGTCCTTGTAGGAAACTTAGGCCACTTTAGCACCAGGCTTCCTGGCGAAGGGTATACCCCGGCCAAGGCAGCAGGAGTGCCTTAAGGCTATTTCTTAGTCTTAAGGATGCGGCGGGCAACTAAAGCCGCGAGTCCGAATCCTTAGTCTAGTTTATCAGATCTTTCTTAGAAGAGGGTATACCCAGACCAAGGCAGCAGGAGCACTCTAATGCTATTTCCTGGTTTTGAGGATACGGTGGGCAACTAAGGCCACGAGTACAGGTCCTTAGTCTGATAATCCAGAATCTTCTTGGATGAGCGTATACCCCGACCAAGGCAGCAGAAGCTCCTTGAGGCTATATCTAGTCTTGAAGCGATCCAGTAATGGCGAGAATTATCTGTCCTGGAAAGCAACTTAGGCCACTTTTAGCACCAAGTTTCTCAAAGGAGGGTATACCCCGACCAAGGCAGCAAGATAAGCTATAGAAGAATTATGTAGGGGAGCTTACAGAGTGATCATTGGAGAATCATGTAGGAGAGGTAACCGACTTTATTGAAAATTTTAAATAGTACAATATAAAATCGAGTTGTGTATTCCAGCCGATATAAATTGAATTTGTAAGGATTCTCATATTTTGATTGGCTTATTTCGTGGACAAACCACATATTGGGGTTTGAATGTGAAAGTAGTTTAGGTGATTGAGATTCAAGCTCAAAGTCCCTTTCAAGACCTCAAGAGATCAAGCACTTCAAAGGTAAAATTCTAAGTGCTTACTTGCTTTGAAGAGATAGTTGCACACATCCACAACCCATGCATATGTCTTTTGTTGTATGTTGTGTGTGTTTATATTGTGTACATTAATGTTCATTAATCTCTCTTCTTGCATGTTTAATTATTTGCATCCTGCTAGTTAAATGCCATAACATGTTAGGCATTAGGATGCATTCACTTCACTCACACACTTGCACCCATTGCATGATCTTTGTGTGAGAAGCTGCATGAGAAGGAATTGACGTTCTCTGCCGCGGTTGAAGTGCCACGGTTGGATTAACCGCGGCACACAAGTGACAAAGATACATTCTCTGTTCCGCAGTTGAAGTGTCGCGGTTGGGGTCGTCGACCGCGGCAGTCTACCTTGCGTGATAGTCCAAAATGCTGCAGTTTTGTTAGGAGCCTATATATATCCCATTTTCATTTTAGGTCATCCCCAAGAGTTTCAAAAGCATATTTTTCTCTTATAACACTTTTTAAGAGCCAAAAAATCCTCAAGAACTCACCTTTAATCACTCAAAACTTTTCCTTTTTGCATCAAACTTCATATTGCATCATCTATGCTCACATAGAGTTCATCCATGCATGGTTTTGCATCATCACATCTTGCTTGGTAAGAATCTCACTAACTTCATCTAATTTTAAGTCTTCTCTTTATTCACTTGTATGTTTTTAGAACACATGTTAGATACAAGATAGAGATTGTTTATGATGAAATGATTGAGTGTTGTATTGTGATAGCTTTCTAGGTTGTGTTTAATCTTGATTGCTAAGCTTTTGACATGTCATTTAACTATTGATATTTAGGATTGCTTTTATTGCATATTCATCATCCTAGGTAAGCATCTAAGGTTTCCTAGCCTTTTTTGTTCATTGAATATCATCATATATTCACTTAGGCCATTTTATCTAAATAAGTCTTGTGTGTAGCTTCCGGGAGCAGGTTGCATAGATCTCAAGCAATTGGACTAGGTCCAATTATACCAGGATTAGATAGGTGTGTGATTACTTCCGGGATTAGGTTGTAATCTTTATCACATTTAGTGGATTCGAGGTTCGTGTGTGGCTCACATAACAGCCTGTGGTTTTTCCCTTAAGGGTTTCCACGTAAATATCTTGTGTTCTTTACATTTCCGCACTTTATACACTTGATATATTATTATGACTAGCTAGGGATATTTTCATCATTTTGACCTTTAACGAAAATTGGGTAAAATTGGATAAAATCTATTCACCCTCCTCCCTCTAGATTAATATTAGGCACACCTTTACTTATGTCAGAATTCCTAAGGGTAGAACTTCCTGAAGTGATCAACATTCCATGTTTGATCCACCTGGTATCCCTCTAAGTCTTCTAACTTGTAGGCGCCACCCCGGAGCATTGCTTTAATCAGGTAGAGGCCTTCCCAATTAGGGGCTAGTATCCCGTCAGACCTTTTCCCTGTGCTCTGGGTTACCTTTCTGAGGATCAAGTCTCCTTCTTTGAAATGGCGAATCCTCACTCTCTTGTTGAAGTGTCGGGCTATCTTACTCTGGTACACTGCTACTCTTTCGGTGATCCTGCTTTATTTCTCCTCGAGTAGGTCTAGATTGACTCTTAACTTAACCTCATTATCTTCTGGTTCATAGTTTTGAATTCGGAAAGAGAAAATCTTGTGTTCGATGAGCAAGACTACTTCAGTTCCGAATACCAATGAGTAAGGGGTTTCCCCTGTTGCAGTCCTCCTCTTTGTCATGTACGCCCATAGCACATTGGGTAATTCTTCAACCCATAAGCCCTTCTTGTGTTAGAGCTTTTTCTTTAGGAGCTTCTTAATTGTCTTGTTTGTATCTTCTACCAACCCATTAGTCTGAGGGTGTGCCACTGATACAAATCGGAGATCAATGTTTCGATCTTCACAGAATTCTTTGAAGTTAACGTTATCAAATTACTTTCCCAGATCAGTTATGATGGCCATCGGGGTACCAAAATGGCAAACGATATTCTCTTTGACAAAACTGGTGGTCTTTTCTTCAGTTATCCTGACAAGTGCCTTAGCTTCCACCCAATAGGTAAAGTAGTCTATTGCTACTACTGCATGTTTGGCCTGGCCGGGTGCAATAGGAAGTGGGCCGATTAGATCTAGTCCCTATATAGCAAAGGGGTAAGATGTACTGATCGAGTAGAGCCTTTCCGAGGGGAGGTGATAGAGGTTTGCTGTCTTCTAGCAAGCCTCGCATGATTGTGCGAACTGTTTTGCATCTTGATGTATAGTCGGCCAGAAGTAGCCCATTCTAAGTATCGGGTAGGCTTGTGTCTCGCCTGCTGCATGATTACCACAGTTCTCTGAATGTACCTCGTTAAGTGCCTATGTAGCATCATCTGGGTGAAAGCATCTAAGTAGGGGGAGGGATTTCCCTTTGTGGTAAAGGTATCCATTTACAAGGTAGTACCGGGTAGCGATTCTCTTCAGCTTGCTTGCTTGATCTGGATCTGTAGGGAGAGTGTCACTTTGGAGGTAGTCCGCTATTAGATCCATCCAACAAGGGAATCGGTTGACTGGTAGGATCTCCACCCACTGGCTATGCTGGAACAGGGTATCAGTTGGAGGGGTACCCCCTTGGTAAGGTATGACCCTCACTTGCTGTAATCTTGGCTAGAACATTTGCCCGGTGATTTTTCTCTCGGGGTATTTGTTCCATCCTCACGCCTTTGAATCCCGACATAGCTTCTTGGACTTTAGCTAAATATGCTACCATATTGTCACCTTTTGCCTGGTACAACCCCAACACTTGGTTGACCACCAATTGGGAATCACTCTTGACTATGAGGAAATCGGCCCCTAAGGCTTCAGCTACTCCCATTCCTGCTGTAAGGATTCATATTTTTCTTCATTATTAGTAGCCCTGAACTCGAACCTGAAGCAGTGACTGCATTCAACCCCTTTTGGGTCTATCAAAATTGTTCCTGCTCCGCATCCTGATTGACTTGATGCCCCATCTGTGTATAGAATCTAGGTCTTATTGTCTTCATGCCAGTTCAGATTGGTTTGATTCGGATTAGGGTCAGGCTTGGTAATTGGGTCCGGATTTACGCTGAACTCCATTACGAAGTTGGCTAAGACCTGTGCTTTGATCATGGACCTTGGCTTCTATTTGATGTCAAATTGGGTGAGCTCTAGGGCATATAGAACTAACCTGCCTGATACATCCGGCCTCTGGAGGAATTGTCGTAAGGGCTGATCGGTGACTACCACGATAGTGTTTGCCTGAAAATAGGGTCGGAGCTTTCTGGCTATAGTTACTAAGGCATAGCTGAGCTTTTCCAGAAGGGTATAATTTTTTTCAGACTTGGTGAAAGCACTGCTCATTTAGTACACCGGTCTCTATATTCCGTCACTACATTCTTTCACTAAGGCCCTACTAGTGGCAGCTTCTGAGACGGCTAGGTAAAGTTAGAGCTCTTCTCCCGTGAGGGGCATGACCAGTAGAGGGGGACTGGCCAAGTATTCCTTCAAGGCTTGGAAAGCCAACTTGCTTTGTTCATCCCACTTTAGCTTCTTTCCCTACTTGATAATCTTAAGAATGGGAGGCACTTATCGGTAGAGCAGGATCTGAATCAGTTCAATGCTGTTATTCGGCCTGTCAATCCCTGTGCCTGCTTGAGTGTTGTGAGAGACTTGAGGTCTAGGATAGCCTTGATCTTCTCGGGATTGGCCTCGATTCCTCTTTCATGTACCATGAACCCTAGGAATTTTCCTGTCGCTACCCCGAAAGCACACTTTGCAAGGTTCAGTCTCATCTAGTTCTTCTTAATTACCTGAAAAGTTTGGCGTAAATCTTCTGGGTGTTTCCCAGCCTCTAAAGATTTTGTAATCATGTCATCTATGTACACCTCTATGGATCTTCCTATCTGCTGCTTGACTAATTTATTCACCAAACGCTAGTATGTAGCACTTGTATTTTTAAGTCCGAATGACATTACCTTATAGCAGTAGAGGCCTTGCCCTGTGATGAAGTTGGTCTTTTCTTGATATGAGGGATGCATCATGATCTGATTGTATCCCGAGAAGGCATCCATGAAGCTTAGAAGCTTGTTTCCCGCGGTAGAATTGATAAGCTGGTCGATCTTAGGCAGCGTGAAGCTATCTTTGGGGCAAGCCCGGTTGAGATCGGTGTAGTCCACACATATTTGCCATTTTCCATTACATTTGGTTACCATGACCACATTGTCGATCCATTCGGGATATTAGGATTCCCTGATGAACTCGGCCTTTAGGAGTTTATCCACTTCTTTCTAGACTGCGGCATTTCGTTCAGCGTTGAAGTGTCTTCGTTTCTGTTTCACTAGTTTGACGGTTGCGTTTATTGCCAGCCTATGAGTGACCAAGCTAAGAGGAATACTGAGCATTTCCTTATGGGTCCAAGCAAAAATATCACTGTATTCTCTGAGGGGCTTTATCAAGTCCTCATTGACTTCGGGATCCAATCCCCCTCCAACTTTCACCACCTTAGTGAGATCTTCTCCCTTGATGGGTATTTCTTCTATTGATCTGCGGGACAACAATTGGTCCAACCCCGCTCTTCATCCTCCTGCTCTTCTCTGACTATGTCTGGTACCTCTCCTTCTTCCATGTCATAATGATATTGTTCCGGTGTATTCGAGTTTACTTTACTGGCCATGTGTGCGCACTATCTAGCAAGCGCGGCGGGATTGGTGGATACCGCATAGCAATTGCGCACTGTTTGTTAGTCCCCTCTGACTTCTCCCACTTTTGTTCCCACTGGAAACATTAGGACGTTGTGATAGACAGATAGTACACCCATAATCCCTGAAAGGAAGGGCCTACATTAAATGGTATTGTAAGCAGACGGGGTATCCACCACGATGAACTCCGTCATCATGTTCTACTGAAGTGGAGCTTCTCCGACTATCACTGGCAGGATTTTGGATCCCATGGACATTATAAAGTCCCTTGTGAAACCATACAAAAGCGAGGTGCAGCTGTTGTAGCAGGACTTCTTCAAGTTAAGCTGCTCATGAACTCCCTTAAATAGGATGTCGACGCTGCTTCCTGTATCGAACAAGACACGGTGAACCCGGCAGTTAGCAATCTGTACCGAGATTACCATGGGATCGTCATGTGGTTGGACTGTATTGTAGACATCTTCCTTTGTGAAGACAATCTTGGTAGAGCAGGATGGATCTCAAGACCCACTGCTGACCTTGAATATCCCATGACCTGCGTTAAGTCTGGGAATCTTTCTTGTGTGGTTCTTCCTAGAACTCTTGGAAGTTCCAGCCAAGGTGGGGCCTCTACTAATGGTATGAATCACTTGGATCTACTGCATCAGATCCTTCTCTCCATCCCTCCTTCTATCTGCTGCCTTCTGCATCCCGCTTTGTACTTGTTTCCCCTCCTTGATGCTATCCCATACTTGTAGTAGAAATTCTGTCAGCAGGCCACCCCTTACTAATCCTTCGATCTGATTACGGAAGCTGTAGCATTCTGAGGTGTTGTGTCCGACATCCTCGTGGAAATCGCAATACTTCTACTGGTTCCTCCTATCAGTTGAGACTTTCATGGGACCCAGCTTCCTAAGTAGGTCTTTGTCCCAGATGGCGAGGTAAATGGTTTCTCTTGAAGCATTGAAGGGGGGTGTAGTGATTATATACATCTTCCTCCCTTGCTACCCGGGTAACTTCTTTCAGAGGGGCCGCCTTGGGAGGCGATCTCTTAAGAGGGGATCTTCTAGCTGGGTACCTTTCCTGGTATGGAGGAATAGGAGGTGGCATGTAGGTTGACCTATTTGGGGGCTAATTTTGGAATCTCTGGACTGGTACAGGCTTTGGAGCCTCCTTCCTAGGACGCGGGGCCAACCGGGCTTCATCATTTCAACCTTTATCCGGAGTTGCTCTTCTATGTCTACCTATTCTAAAGCTCAATTGTAGGCTTCTTGGTAAGTTTCTGGTGGATGCTTAGCAAAACAGTGGAATAGTCTGCCTGCCCACAAGTTTCTTCGGAAATTAGCCAAGGTTTCTTTTTCGTCGAATACTCCAATCTGGATCACTTCCTTATGGAATTTCTTCACATAAGACCTCAATGTTTCACCCCGCTTCTGGGTCACATACTGAAGCAAAATAAGGTCCTTGGGACGAGGCTTGATTCCTTGAAACTGTGCACAGAAAGTTATGGTGAGTTTAGAAAAAGAATCCACACTACTTAGTGGCAATTACCTGAACTACGTTTTGGCACAGTCAGTCAAAGTCGAGGGGAACATCCTGCACATGGTTGACCGTGTTGCATTCTGGACTTCCATCTGGTGGACAAAACTTTCCAGGTGACTAATTGGATCCTCTGTTCCGGAATACTTTTCAGAGGGCATCCTGAATTTAGGGGGTAACCTTTCCTCCCTAATCCTTTTGGAGAATGGTGCATTCATCTCACCTAGGGGGTTCTTCTGGATTCCCTGATGCTTTCCTTTATTTAACTTCTCTAACTCCTTAACCATTTTGGCCATCTGATCTTCCAAGCGCTGAGATTTAGTATTTCCGAATCAGGCCACTGAGCCTTCTTCATCCGAGGTTTCTGAATCAACAACCACTTCCTTCCATTTGGCTTTCTGATGCCTACTTCTAGGGCTTTTTCAGGATTTGGCACGTCGTTCTGAGTCTGGCTATGGATCTTTCTTCTCTCCCATTGGCCTTGCCAGGGGTTGGACTCTCCTCGGTGGAATCTCAATCGCGAACTTTACTAGTCGGGGTCTGAGATTAACTTAGTGGACCAGGGTTGGTGGAGATGGTCCTAGTCGATCAAATACTAGTACCTGGATACTTAGGCTGATGTCTCCTACGATCCCGGCTGCTTCAAAGGGGATTCATTGAGCTATCATACTGAGTTGGATGGCTTCTACATAGGCAGCAGCTTGTCTCTCTAGAATATCCCGATTGATCTCCTGCCTAATCGGATCTCGAGGCAAAAGGCCTACGGCTGTGACTGGAGGAGGTATTAGTGTCGGATTGTCATTCCTGGATCCTCTACCCCGTTTTTAAGCTCTTTCAGTGGAAGCGAGTAACAAGGGTCCCGATGGAGCCGGATGGGCTTGAGAGGATCATAGTCTCATCTTTCTGCTTCGCCGGGTAGAACTATGACAGCTTTTCTATAAATGTTAGAAAGGTATTTCCCACAAACGGCGCCAAAAGTGTTAATGGAAAATTATCACTGGGTGAATCTCCAAATAACAACTTTAAGGACCAATATCGAGGTTGATCGCGGTTGGAGGGGTATCACGTAGTTCGATACCAACAAGATTCTTATTAAACAAAGGTGATATATGATGGTATTCAAGGTTTTGTTGGATGATGGAGATGGCGTGATCGTGCTGTTGATAAGTAGAACTGAAAACGGATGTAAGGTTTGGGAAGGCCAATTTTGGATCCTTCTTGGTGAATGTAATGTTGTATATTTAGGTCCCGTTACTTGCCATGCACTCATATAATTTCGGTCTAGGGTTTTGGCGATCATAGGACTTTCTTTCCTTCTAGGAGACAACCTCGTAGGAGCTTTAATTATCCGAATCAAGTCATTCCTTTTGGAGAGGATTCTAATACAAGTGGACTCCTTATTCGAATGGAATTCTTAAGTGGCTGGAACGAGTCTACCTTTTTATAGGGAGGCGAACGACCACGTTTCATCCTCCTAGCTTTGGAGTTTCAAGACTTGTCCACCTAGACATACATTTTTCGGAATCTGTTATTGTTTCTTATGGTTAACTGGTGAGAGGATCCCTGGAGGTATTTAGGTTCATCTGGGTTCTCATGTACCCCGCTTCTTTCTAGTTTGATGCTTTCTTGGTTAGGTGCTTGGTTGAGGGAGTATCCTGATATCGGTTGTTCTTGTAACGGGGTACCTGGTTGGATGTAGAAGCGGGGTACTTAGTTGGATGTAGAAGCGGGATACTTTAGCTGATATTGTATCTGGATGTCTGTCTGATGTAGCAACGGGGTACCCTGTTGAAATAGTAACGGTGTATCCTGTCGATCTAGTAACGGGATCCCTATCGATCTAGTAGCGGGGTATCCCATTGAGCTTCGTGATAAGATTTTGAATAGAACCCCGCGTTAGAACATTTTAGGGGTTATCGGGATTGCTAGGCTTTACTGGTGTTACTCCGAGGGAGGAGATAGGTATCCAGATTTGATCCAGTATTCTTCTTTCTAGGAGTACCTAGATAGTATCTCGGCATGTGTTTCTTCCCTGTATCCGGGTGGAAATTCTTCTTTGGTCCTTTACCAATTTTGGTGGTTAACAGAAGGTTTGCATGCCAAGTCTCCTTCCTTGAAACTATGGGTCCTCACTCTTTTGTTGAAGTGTCAGGCTGTCTTACTCTGGTACACCGCTACTCTTTCGGCGATTCTACATTGCTTCTCCTCGATTAGATCCAGATTGGCTCTCAACGTAGCCCCATTATATTCCGATTCGTAATTTTGGACCCGGAAAGATATAAGCTTGTGCTCGATGAGTAAGACTGCTTCAGTTTCGAATACCAATAAGTAAGGGGTTTCCCCTGTTGCAGTCCTCCTGGTTAACCTGCATGCCCATAGCACATTGGGTAATTCTTCAACCCATAATCCTTTCTTCTGTTGGAGCTTTTTCTCCTGGAGCTTTTTAATAGTTTTGTTGGTAGCCTTTACCAACCCATTAGTTTGAGGATGAGCTACTGATGCAAACCGGAGATTAATGTTTCGGTCCTTACAGAATTCTCTGAAATTGGCGTTATCAAATTGCTTTCTCAGATCAGTTATGATGGCCATCAGGGTACCAAAACGGTAAACGATATTCTCATTGACAAAGCTGGTGGTCTTTTCTTCAGTTATCCGGAAAAGTGCTTTAGCTTTCACCCAACGGGTGAAGTAGTCTATTGCTACTACTGAATGTTTGGCCTGGCAGGGTGCAGTAGGAAGCGGGCATTTTAGATCTAGTCCCTAGATAGCAAAAGGGTAAGGTGTATTGATTGAGGAGAGCCTTTTAAGAGGAAGGCGATGGAGGTTTGATGTCTTCTGGCAAGCCTCACTTGATTGTGCAAACTGTTTTGCATCCTGATGTATAGTCGGCCATAAGTAGCCCATTCTAAGTATCTGATAGGCTAGTATCTCGCCTGCTTCATGATTACCACAGTCCCCTGAATGTACCTCGTCAAGTGCCAAGGTAGCATCATCTGGGTGAAGGCATCTGAGTAGGGGGAGGGATTTCCCTTTGCGGTAAAAAGAACGCCTGAAAGCCAAAAAGAAAGTTTGCTTTCCAAAAAGAATGCTCGGAAGCTGAAAAGAAAGCATGGAAACTAAAAAGCATGTTCGAGAACTGAAAAATACTCTCGCGTTCAAAAAATCATTCCCGCTTTCCAAGAAAAAATTTCACATGCCTAAAAAAAGTTCTCATGCCAAAAAGAACGCTGAAAGCTAAAAAGAAAGTTTGCTTTCCAAAAAGAACGCCTAGAAGCCGAAAAAAAAGTACGGAAACTAAAAAGCATGTTAGAGAATTGAAAAGCACTCTCTCCTTCAAAAAAGCATTCCCGCATACCAAAAAGAAAGTTGACATGCGAAAAAGAAGGTTTGCATCCCAAAAAGAACGTCTGAAAGCCAAAAAGAAAGTTTGCTTTCCAAAAAGAACGCCCGGAAGCCGAAAAGAAAGCATGAAAACTAAAAAGCATGTTAGAGAACTAAAAAGCATCTCATGTTCAAAAAAGCATTCCCGCTTGCCAATAAGAATGTTGACATGCTTAAAAGAAAGTTTTCATGCTAAAAAGAACGTCTGAAAGCCAAAAAGAAACTTTGCTTTCTAAAAAGAACGCCCGGAAGCCGAAAAGAAAGCATGAAAACTAAAAAGCATGTTAGAGAACTAAAAAGCATCTCATGTTCAAATAAGCATTCCCGCATGCCAAGAAGAATGTTGACATACTTAAAAGAAAGTTTTCATGCCAAAAAGAACGTCTGAAAGCCAAAAAGAAAGTTTGCTTTCCAAAAAGAACACCCGGAAGACAAAAAGAAAGCATGTAAACTAAAAAGAATGTTAGAGAATTGAAAAGCACTATCGTGTTCAAAAAAGCATTCCCGCTTGTCAAGAAGAAAGTTGACATGCCTAAAAGAAAGCTTTCATTCCAAAAAGAATACCCGAAAGACAAAAAGAAAGTTTGCTTTCCAAAAAGAACGACCTGAAGCCGTAAAAAAAACATGGAAACTAAAAAGCATGTTAGAGAATTGAAAAGCACTCTCGCGTTCAGAATAGCATTCCCGCATACCAAAAAGAAAGTTGACATGCCAAAAAAAAGGTTTGCATGCCAAAAAAGAACACCTGAAAGCCAAAAAGAAAGTTTGCTTTCCAAAAAGAACGCCCGGAAGCCGAAAAGAAAGCATGGAAACTAAAAAGCATGTTAGAGAACTAAAAAGCACTCTAGCATTCAAAAAAGTATTCCCGTTTGCCAAGAAGAAAGTTGACATGCCTAAAAGAATGTTTTCATGCCAAAAAGAACGCCTGAAAGCCAAAAAGAAAGTTTGATTTCCTAAAAGAACGCCCGGAAGCCGAAAAGAAAACATGAAAACTAAAAAGCATGTTAGAGAACTGAAAAGCACTTTCGAGTTCAAAAAAGCATTCTAGAATGCCGAAAAGAAAGTTCGCATGCCAAAAAGAAAGTTTTCATGTGAAAAAGAAAGCCCGAAAGCCAAAAAGAAAGTTTGCTTTTCAAAAAGAACGTCCGTAAGCAAAAAAAAAAAGCATGGAAACTAAAAAGCATGTTACAGAACGGAAAAGTACTCTCGAGTTCAAAAAATCATTCCTACTTGCCAAGAAGAAAGTTGGCATGCCTAAAAGAAATTTTTCATACCAAAAAGAACGCTTGAAAGTCAAACAGAAAGTTTGCTTTCCAAAAAGAACGCCTGGCAGCCGAAAAGAAAGAATGGAAACTAAAAAGCATGGAAACTAAAAAGCATGTTAGAGATCTAAAAAGCACTCTCGCATTCAAAAAAGCGTTCCCGTATACCAAAAAAAAAGTTGACATGCCAAAAAGGAGGTTTGCATGCCAAAAAGAATGCCCGAAAGCCAAAAAGAAAGTTTGCTTTCAAAAAAGAACGCCCGGAAGCCGGAAAGAAAGCATGGAAACTAAAAAGCATATTAGAGAACTGAAAAGCACTCTCGCAATCAAAAAAGCACTCCCGCTTGCCAAGAAGAAAGTTGACATGCCTAAAAGAAAGTTTTCATGCCAAAAAGAACTTACGAAAGCTAAAAAGAATGTTTGTTTTCCAAAAGAACGCCCGTTAGCCGAAAAGAAGGCATGGAAACTAAAAAACATGTTAGAGAATTGAAAAGCACTCTCACATTCAAAAAAGCTTTCCCGCATAACAAAAAGAACGTTTGCATGCCAAAAAGAACACCCAAAAGCCAAAAGAAAGTTTGTTTTCCAAAAAGAACGCCCGGAAGCCGAAAAGAAAGTACAGAATCTAAAAAGCATGTTAGAGAACTGAAAAGCACTCTTGCGTTCAAAAAAGAATTCTAGCATGCCGAAAAGAAAGTTGACATGCCAAAAAGAAAGTTTTCATACGAAAAAGAACGCCTGAAAGCCAAAAAGAAAGTTTTCTTTCCAAATAGAACGCCCGAAAGCCAAAAAGAAAGTTTGATTTCCTAAAAGAACGCCCGGAAGCCGAAAAGAAAGCATGAAAACTAAAAAACATGTTAGAGAACTGAAAAGCACTCTCACATTCAAAAACGAATTCCAGCATGCCAAAAAGAAAGTTGACATGCCAAAAAGAAAGTTTTCATGAGAAAAAAGAACGCTTGAAAGCCAAAAAGAAAGTTTGCTTTCCAAAAAGAACGCCCGGAAGCCGAAAAGAAAGCATGGAAACTAAAAAGCATGTTAGAGAACTGAAAAGCACTCTCACGTTCAAAAAAGCATTCCCGCTTGCCAAGATGAAAGTGGCATGCCTAAAAGAAAATTTTCGTTCCAAAAAGAACACCTGAAAGCCAAAAAGAACGCTTGGAAACCGAAAATAAAGCATGGAAGCTAAAACCCATGTAAGAGAACTAATACATTTTGACTCAGCATCACCAACCACAATGATTCCCTTTCACTCACTACTTACCTCATGTGAGAAAAACTTATGGAATCTATCTGTTGAAAGCCCCTACTTGGGCTGGCCGTTTAAAACGTGTCAAGATGTATTAGCACAACCAGGGTTAGGCATACTATGGTCACCCTTACCACGGTTATCTATCTTGTTATTTAAAGGACTTACCTTCGCCTGTGAAGGCAAGTTCGGTTTTCAAATCATTCTCCCTCTTTGTAATCTCCCCTCTCCCAAACTTTCCTCTATAATCTTTCCCCACTCTTTTGTAAAAATTATGTATCTACAATAAAATTTGCGACCTATTTCCTGTATTTTCATTGTTCACCAAATACACTCATACTTATATTAGCATTGTAAGTAATATTATTATTATTAATTGCTTATATCTAATATTATTTTTATTATTTTAAACATATCCATTTATGTTTCTACTTTTGCTATATATTATCTTGTCTACACTATCCTATTGGCTTGTTCTTTGTTTATATATATATATATATATATAAATATAACATTGAAATTGAATGGTTGAAAACCGAAAATAATATAAATAAAATAAAATAATATTTATATGAAGTGACACACTTTTATAATTATCTTGAAAACCAAAAAAAAAGATAAAAGATATTAAAAATGTCAAGGGCATATGCACCTTCTGGGTCTTACATGCAGGGGTGGACCACCTTAAGGCTAAGTGGGGACCATGCCCTACCTCAATTTTTTTTATAAAAAAAATTGATTTAGGTTTCATATATATATATATATATATTATAATTAACTTAAAACAGATAATTACTAATAGCATAGCTAGTATTGTGTCTAATTTTTATATTGTTGTGGGGTGTTCTATTCCCACCACTTACACTTTGCAAGCAAATTAAATATTTTTTTCTTTAATTCAATTTTATCTTGTAATTTTAATGTTTTCTAAATTTACCATCTTTTCCAATTCTTTTCTCAAATTGTCATCTTCTTCTAAAACAAAATAATTCAATTTCTCTTTCTCTGCATTGATAACTTAATGTCTTACATGCAGGGGTGGACCACCTTAAGGCCAAGTGGGGACCATGCCCTACCTCAATTTTTTTATAAAAAAAATTTATTTAAGTTTCATATATATATATATATTTATTTATATATTATAATTAACTTAAAATAGATAATTACTAATAGCATAGCTGGTATTGTGTCTAATTTTTATATTGTTGTGGGGTGTTCTATTCCCACCACTTACACTTTGCAAGCAAATTAAATATTTTTTTTTTCTTTAATTCAATTTTATCTTGTAATTTAATGTTTTTTAAATTTACCATCTTTTCCAATTCTTTTCTCAAATTGTCATCTCCTTCTAAAACAAAATAATTTAATTTCTCTTTCTCTACATTGATAACTTCTTAACTACATTTAATTTGTGTTTATTTAATTCAATTTTATTTTATTTTAAATTATATATTATTATTATTTTGAGCTTTTATTATTTCTAATATTTTTAGTTTGACATACCAAACACATCCAATCAATACATTCTAAAATCTTAAATGTTAATTTATTGTATTAAAATAATCCATCTATTATTATGATTTATTTTATTTTATCCTTAGTATTTTTCTTTATTTTAATATTTTAATGTTTTCATAATCAATAAAGCAATAATTTACAAATAATTAGAAAAATAAAAAAATATATGTTTAGTAATATTTATTAATCAATTTTTTTTTTTGTATAAATTAAAGTGAATTCATTATAAATAAATAATTCATTATTATTATAAAAATGGAATGTAATTTATTATTTTAGGAATAAATATTGTAAAGTTTAATTATTTATGTTGTTTTTCTTGTTATTATTATTATTTTTTAATATCTCGTTTCTTGTTTTTATTTATTTATTTTAATGTAAGATTATTTCGTTCATCTTAAGTATGTGTTCTATTTGTTTTATTTTATCTAAACTTTGTTATACCATCAATTTATATATATATATATATATATATGACTCATTTTAGTTAAAAAAATAATAATAAAAAAATAAAAAAAATTCATTTTATAATTACCTTAATTTTTTAGTTTTTTATTTATTTATATAATTGTTATTTTGTTCAAGTGTCCCACTTGATTAAAATTCCTAGGTCCGCCACTACTTACATGGGTTGCCTATGATTAGCATCTCAATAAAAACTATTATTAGAAAACTAATTAAAAAAATCATAAAAACTATTATTGTATTTGGTTTTTGGTTTTTTGGTTTTTTTTTTTTGGGTGTTCTCTTAGACTATTATAGATATTTCATGTTTATGATATTTATATATTGATCTTATCTATGGTAAATTATATCGTAATTCACCGTATTGCATTTGAATGGGTTTTAAATAGTTCTTGAAAATACCAACGCCTAATGTGGCACAGTGGTAAGAGTGCTTATTCAGTCTGATAATATTTCAGGTTTGAGTCACCGCTGCTATATATATATATATATATAAATATATATGGGAGAACTTTAAAACTAACCAAAAAATTAGTGGGTTTATAGTTTTTACCCAAGATTAGTATTTTTATTGTTTCTACTAAAATATCCACTTTTTGGACAAAATTGTCCTCCTTTATAAAAAACAATTCTCTATTTTCTTTTTCTTCTTCTTCTTCTTCCTAGAAAAAAAAACAACTTTTTTTCTCTATTTTTTTCCCTTTTTCTTCTTCTTCTTTCTAGACTTCCATCTTCTTCTTCTTCTTCTCGAATGCGTTTAATTGTGTTAGAGTTGGTGTGTTTAATTTGGTCTTACCCTGGTGTGTTTAATTGGGTTGTCGTGGTGTATTTAATTGGGTTGTCGTGGTGTATTTAATTAATTGATTTACACCTGGTGTGTTTAATTCGTATACCCTCGTATGTTTAATTGGTTTACACCTTGTATATTTAATTGGTCTGTCCCGATGTGTTTAATTGAGTTGTCATGGTATGTTTAATTGATTTACACCTGGTGTGTTTAATTTGGTTGTCGTGGTGTGTTTAATTGGTGGGCTGATGTGTTTAAAGAAATCTGGAAAAATTTCTAGATTTGAATAGATTTGGAAATTTTTCAGATTTCTTCATACCAAAAAAAATTTTAAAAATCTTTAAAACAATCTCTAGTAAATGTTAATTTTTTAGGAAGGAATTTTTGTTTCAATGGAACAAAATCTAGAAAATAATAATATTAAAATATATTATGGAAAAAAATTTAACAAACATAATCTGGAAATTTTTCAAAATAAAAAACACCTGGAATTTTTCTTTAAACAAAATCAAATATGGAAAAAAAAAATTTAATAATCGAATTTTTTTAAAAAATCTTGAAAATCTGAAAATCAACAAATCAACAACTATTCATAAAATCAACTTAAACACAAAAAACCCAACAAACCGACGATCGGAAAGCCCATCGAAACACCAAAACTTAAACACAACCACAATCAACGACCAAAGATCTCCCTCCTCGCCGCAAAAAAAAAAATGCCTGGATTAAAGAGGAGAGAGACTTGAGAGAGGAGGTCTGGAAAGGAGATCTGGTTGCAAAATAAAAAAATTATGGTGGAGAGAGGAGAGAGGCTTGAGAAGAGATTGAAGAGAGAAAGAAGATAAAAATGATTCTGACCAAAGGAGAGAGAAGAGGTAAAGAAAATAATGAGAGGCATTTAGGTCTTCACAGCCAATTATTAGGTAGAAACAATAAAAATACTAATGTTGGTTAAAAACAATAAACCTCCTTATTTTATGACTAAAAAGGGGTATTTCCTCTCTCTCTCTCTCTATATATATATATACATATATATATGGGGCCGAATCCATGGTCCCATTTTTTTACACAAGTTTGTGACCCTTGGATTGACAATCTTTGAATGGATTGGATTAATCCATTTGTAACTTTCTTCTCTTTTTTTAAAAAAAATCTCTTCATATTTTTTCTCTATTATCTCTCATAAATTAATGCTTTTAATTTATTTTATCTTTTCTCCTCTACTTTTCTTTCATGTCTGGTTACATTAATGGGCATTGGCTCACTTTTTTCTCACCTCTTGTATTTTTTTGAATTTTTTTTTTTTTTGAAAGGATCTCTTGTATTTTCTCATTTCTAATTGGTTTAGTTTTTAACCGTGCAAATAAATTATAAAAATAAAAAATGGTTTCCATAAAAGAAATATTTTTTTGAAAACCATTTTTTTTTTGTATGATTATTAGAATATATTTAAGTAGTTTTGGCTATCCTCTATATAGTTTGAGACATTGATCTGATTACTCAAGTAATTCAAGGTTTATGTGAACAAGAGGTTTAGGGTCTCCATGGAATGGATGGTAAAATTGTATACCCATATCATACTTTTTTTGGATAGTAATACGTCCATATCATAATTGATTTGTTTTGGTTTTGTTTTTGTAAATATACTTGATTTGTTAAGGGAGAGAGAGAGAGAGAGAGAGAGAATTAGGCGATAGATACGATGGTGGAGAGAGAAGATGAAATATAAACCGCAAGAGATTTTTTTTTTCTAAAATTAAAGAGATTTTTTTTTGAAGCAATAAATTAAAAGAATTTATGAGGAGAGATGAAAGAGAACACAAACAAATCATATAAGAAGAGTTCCAAGTGGATTAATCCAGGGCATTCAGTGATTGCCAATCCAATGGACACAAAGTTGTGTCAAAACTTGTGTGAAAAAATGGGGTCATAGATCCTGTTGTAGGGAAAAAACACGCAGTAGAAGCGAAAAATAGATTTCTATATGTTAAAAATTTTCCTTTAAAAGAGAACCTTAACCCTTGATTAATTAACATATAATAAAAGATATCATACGTTTTTCCACGTGATGATTGATGTTGCATCGATTGTAATCCGCAAGATTTTCCAATCCAATCATAAATGTGAATCACCTATGAGTGTGGGCTCCCTTTCTTTGAATTGTGTACCTGAGGATGGATAACAAAAAACTTTTTCTTTTATTAGTCACTATAATCTTCCTAGAGAAAACGAAGAACGTTCGGTCACTTGTGAATTCTCAATCTTTTGATCGAAACTCGCGTGAACCTAATTAGAAATTATGCACAAAGCCTTTTGATGTAAAAGCTAGTAGTGCACTATCGAAAACAAAATATTCTTTCTCTTGTTCTTTCTCTTGGCCGAATTGTACACTTGTGTCTTTGAGTTGGATTATTTTTAAGTAAATTAAATAACTCTCATACCAAAAACTATTAGGGTTGGCTGAATTTTATATGATAGAATATATAGGTGGCCGAAAATCCTCTCCCAGGTAGGAAATCTTCTTATGGCCGAAATCTACACGCAAGTATGATTTATTGTCTTTGGTCGAAATCCTCACACAAGGAGGATTTGTGTTTTCACCAAAGACTCCTATCAATCTTTTGAATTCAAACCGTACTCCAACTTACTAGTGTATTATCCAATAATATATTGAATATAAATTAAATTGTGACTTAATTAAAAACTTCCTATTTTGACTACATAAATAAAATCCTTTTATATATCTACTTATCAAATAAAGTCTTTTGATTATACTAAGAGACCTTCTCCTAGTTAGAAAAAAATTTTGACTTTTAATTAATTAACTCATTAATTAACATCTATTTGATTAAATTATAAAATAAAACAATGTATTAGGCCAATATTCATAGCATTGCCGCCCGAGTGTATGATCATGAGCAATATATTATATTTCTATTTTATTAAATCCATTGGACCTTAGTAAAAAGTTCACATGTGAACCCGACCCATTCTTACTAAAACAAAGCAAGTTCACATGCCTTAAATTAATACATTAATATAATTTAATAGCCCATTTAATTAAAATGTACAAATTATATTCTTAATGTATTAATGGAATACTAATTGCACCTCATTTACAATTTTAGATGGACCTATAAATTAGTTCGGTAGAATATATCAAATGATCCATGCAAATTCGTGTGGATTAAGGATCTTGGCAGGCTATCTAAATTTAAGTTTTAACAGACAGAACCTAATCACAATCAACAAATGATTCACTTATGTTCGATTTATTAATTTTAGTTCATTCAACTGAAAAACTAAAATTGAACTCTTAAATAAAGATAGGATAAGTAAATGTTTCTCATTCGTACTCTAGACAATCTTATTGGAGGTAGTGTATCCTCGTGAAAAATATCAGTAATCACCAAAAGCTCATAGACCGCATATAGCTCTCCTAGTTACCATATTTACTCATATGACCACATTTTGAACTTGGATATTCTAACTTATCCAGAAGCCATTTTTCAATAGAAACTATCGAAAACTTAACGTTAAGATTTAATATCCAATACCTCAAAATATCCATGTGATAATATTCTACTCTCATTTAATAAATGGAGCCACAATGTCCATGTCTATAAATGAAGTCCTCTATCGATTAACAAATGAATACCACCAAACTATCGAGGATAGACTATGCTATATAATCGTACTCATAGATAGCTCAAATGATAACACTTGTAACCATAAGTCCATTACTTATCTCAGGATTTAGATAGACTCTCCGATTGTCCTTAAAATGAAAACTTTTGTCCACTAACGGTTTTAGATAAAGTAGTTCACTGTGATCCTATTCAATGCACCTAGTGCACTAGATTCTTTTTCTTAAAGACACTACACTTTGATGATTTTAGACTCGTCATATCACATTTGATCCCACTCAAATGCTAGCAAAAGAATCTACAACTTTAAAACGGTAAATGCGCCCAACCTTTATCTTAAGTTGTGAACATTATTCAAGACTAGCTAAAGAATTGTGTCTACCTCATACATATCCAGATGTACGAACAATTCTTCATTTTTCATAGTCTTTTGACCTTATGATTATTTACTTTTGACAATTACAATAATTAAACTATAAATGTTATAAGATTTGTTAAACCAGAAATCACTTTATTAAATTGAGAAGATTGTCAAAAATATTATGACACTTTTGCTATTGAGCATAATCCTAACAATCTCCACCTTGCGCTATAGCAACTGTGTCATATCTCTCATTCCCATGTTCTCTAGTTGCCCATCAAAACTCTTTTGTGTTAAGTCTTTGTGAAAGGATCCGCTAGATTTTCTGTTGATGCAATTTTGATAACTGTCACGTCACCCCTGTGCACAATTTCCCTTAGAAGATGATACTTCCTTTCAATGTGTTTTTCTCTCTTATGAATTCTTGGTTCTCTCGAATTAGCCACTGCTTCACTGTTGTTACAATAGATAGCGATCTGTTTATTCGCATTAGGAACCATTACCAAGTCAATCAAGAATTGGCGGAGCCAAACAACCTTTTTAGCAGCTTCGTATACAGCAACATACTCTGCTTCCATGGTGGAATCAGCAATATAGGATTGCTTGATACTCCTCCATATGAATGCTCCTCCTCCAAAAGTAAACACATATCTTGATGTGGATTTTTTAGAGTCATAATCCGACTAGAAATCCGAATCTGTATACCCTACGAGAATTAAATCCCCTCCAGAGTATACAAGCATATAATCTTTCGTTCTCTTGAGATACTTGAAAATATGCTTGACTATCGTCAAGTCATCAGGAGAAGGTTTCGATTGAAACCTGCTAACTATGCCAATAGCAAAACAAATATCTAGTCTAGTGCAGAGCATTGCATACATGAGACTTCCAACTGCCGAAGCCTATAGAAGCCTACTCATGAATTGCTCTTCATGCACGTTATTAAGAACTTGCTCCTTAGAAAGTTTGATCTCATGTCTGAAAGGTAACATAACTTTCTTAGAATCTTGCATGGAGAACCTAGACAAGATTTTATCTATGTATGAAGTTTAGGATAATGCAATCGTTCTATTCTTTCTATCTCTTATTACTTGGATACCAAGAATATAACTTGTTTCTCCTATGTCATTTATATCAAATTGTTTTGCTAACCATTCTTTTACTGGTGTCAATACGCCTACATCTTTTCTGATGAGTAGTATATCATCAACATAAAGAACTAGGAAAACCAACTTGTCGCCTTTAATCCTTTTGTTTACACATGGTTCGTCAAGGTTTTGAATAAATCCAAAATCTTTCACAACTTGATCGAACCTTATGTTCTAGGCTTTGGATGCCTGTTTCAATCCATTTATGGATCTTTATAACTTGCGTACCATTTCCTCCTAGCCTTTTTCAATGAATCCTTCTGGTTGCTTCATATAGATGTTTTCGTCAAGACTTTTGTTAAGAAAGCTGTCTTGACGTCCATTTGCCAACTATCTAGGTCTAGAGATGTTGTAATGCATAAGAGTATCCTAATGGATTTAAGCATGGACATAGGAGATAAGGTTTCTTCGTAATCGATACCTTTCTTCTGTGTGTAACCTTTAGCTACTAATCTAGCTTTAAAGGTTTTCACTTTTCCATCCATACCTATTTTCCTCTTGTATAGCCACTTGCAGCCAATGGGTTTTATCCCTTTAGGCAAGTCTACAAGAGACCAGACTTTGTTTTTGAACATAGACTCAATTTCAGATTTTATTGCCTTTTGCCAATAGCGACAATCAACATCCTCCATTGCTTCCTTGTATGTGTAGGGATCATCGTCGTCCGGGAGATTTTCCACTAATTCTCCTAAACTGATGTATCTTTCGGGTTGTCTACTAACCCTCCCACTACGAGAAGGAATGGTAGGTTATTGACCTTGTGATGGTGTGGAACTTGCAATTGGGCTAGGTTGTGAAACCTCTTATAGGATTGTATCTCCTAACATTTCATTAAGGAAAATTCTACTTTTAGGCACAAAATCATTCATATAGTCATTCTCCAGAATTAACATTTGTTGAAATAAATACTTTAAGGTCTGAAAGACTATAGAAATAATATCCTTTAGTTCCTTTTGAAACACCCATAAATATGCATGTTTCTGAATAGGATTCCATCTTTTCTTTCTTTCCTTTTAACACATGCACAGGGTAACCAAATATCCTTAAGTGTTGTAAACTAGGCTTTTGCCCAGTCCATAACTCATGCGGTGTTTGAGGAACCGACTTAGATGGTACATCATTTAGAATGTACATAGCAGTTTGTAAAGCATATCCTCAAAAAAATTGGGAAGCATTGAATAATTCAACATAGACCTAACCATGTCCAAAAGAGTTCTATTTTTCCTTTCTCCCACCCCATTTTGTTGAGGTGTACCTGGCGAAGAAAACTGAGAAATTATCCCATTATCAATAAGATATTGTTGAAACTCACTATATAGATATTCTCCACCACGATATGATCTCAAGATTTTTATGTGTTTCTCAAGCTGATTTTCTACTTCAGCTTTGAATGCTTTGAACATGTCAAAAGCATCCAACTTTTGTCTCATGAGATACACATAGTCAAATCTCGAGCAATCATTTATGAAATTGATGAAGTACTCATATCCACCTCTAGCTTGAATGCTCATAAGACCACATATATTAGTGTGTATCAATCCTAAACATTCAGTGGCTCTTGTGCCTTTGGTCGTAAACGATCTTTTGGTCATCTTACCTTCCAAACAAGATTCACAAGTTGGTAGATCATCAACCTTTAAGTCATTTAAAGGTCTATCACTAACCAATCTTTTAATCCCATTAAGGTTAATATGACCTAGGTGCAAATGTCATAGGTAGGTTTCATCTTTTGAAAATTTTACTCTTTTATGATTAGGTTCCGTTGATTCTGTGTCTAACAAGTGAGAGATATTTCTATGTAAAAAGAATAACGTTTTCTAATGTACCTTTGCAAACAAATTTGTTATTCCTATTAATAATAAAACCTTTATTATATGTAACCGAATATCCAAATTTATTTAAACAAGAAACTGAAATTAAATTCTTCTTGAATTGAGGTACATAATAAACTTCTATCAAATCTAAATGCCTACTAGAATCTAGATTAACTCTAATATCTCCCACTGCACTGGCAGACACCAACGCTCCATTGCCCAAACGCAAATTGATTTCATTCTTATTCAGCCTTTTCCTTTCCTGGAACTTTGAAATTTCCCTGAGAGATATAGTGTATATTATACCTAGAGGGGGTGGGGGTGGGGGGGGGGGTGGATTGGTATAGTCCCAATTTCTTCCAACTTCAAAATTTATGGATTACAAGAATGAAATGTCCACTTGATATGATTTAATAATTGTATAGTATGAGTCAATACATGTAAAAATCAATATACAAAAGATACACTCAATACATGATACTGAAGATAATAAAAACTAAAGTGAAATTTGACATAAGTATTTTTTACGTGGTAAACCTCAAAGAGGATACATCTACGGGTTGATAACCATAACCACCGGTAAAGCAATCCACTAAATGAAAAGGACTTATGACGACACGTCGCTGTGGTGTCAGTCAAAAGATAAACAATTAAATTCGACCTCGCTAGCGCGTGAGTCACAGAGACTAGCACAGCGGTAAGTGAGGGTATAATTCCGTAGGGAGGTGGAATCCACCGACCGTCACCGGTTCTAGCTAATATTACAACACGCCGAGCGGACTCATGTGTTGCATATGTGGAAATGTAAATGGTAATATAAATAAATAAACTACATACTGTAATATGTACATGGATAGGATGGAATGGAGAGATGGAATGCAATGTGGTTACACTAAAGAAATGACTCAACCGTAACAATCCTCTTAATTAGTGCTAGACTCACTTAGTCCCCCAATATGCAAGTATATAATAGACTCATGCCCCTTAATTGATCTCTAATCTCTCTTGAATTTTAGAAATCACATTCACACGTATGTATGGATTCATTAAGTACCGTAGGACACAAATAAGAGCCATATATGTTGGCTTAGTGATCTCTCAACTTTTCGGTCAAATACATTGGTTATTTCGTTGGGCATGTGTTGCGCAACCACGCGGGTCATACTACAGCCAGTAATTCATCCACAACGCTAACCAAATACAGGATGGCAACCAAGTGAAAGCATTAAGAATACGAGGTACCCGTATAACATGAATGTTATATGCTATGTTCCCTCAATTAATCTCTACCCTCTCTCGAGCGACATAGAGATTACATCCATGTATAAATGCTTGGATTCATTAAGGACCGCGGGACACACACATGAGCTCTACACGTCAGTCTAGTGATCTCTCAACTTCCTGGTCAAATGTAGAGGATATCACAGGATATATAACACACAACCTAAATATCATTCACGAAGTCGCTAACCGAGTGAAAGCATTAAACAATGAAATACCCCTATAACTACACGAGCACAAGAGGAATTCAGTTGTCATTACTCTAGATATGGATTCAGTTTTATCAATCTCCCCGGGATGGCAAAAAATGGGAAACAAGTTTACCTAACACTAATGTACATCAATGCAATTGTTAAACATTAAGAACATTCAAATGAATTAAGGATTCTCCTTTTGACTTAGGAAATTTCCATAAATCAATTTATAACCCAATCTGGCCAAAGATGGATAATTGTGCCTTAAATAAGACCTATCAAGTACAAGGATGTGAACCAAAGCCAATATAACAACTAAATGCATAAACTATCATTTTCTACTCTTTGGGGATAAAATCCCTAACACTCAAATCACTCAATAAATGGTATTTTGGTCATCCACTAACATACAAACAATCATGGGAAGTTAAATTATAGTATTCCTAATTTAATTTACTCTATTCCTAATCCCATTCAAGAATACATGTCAATTTGGACCTACACACACATGTATATTGCAATTAAAGCTTAATTTATGAAATTTATAAAGAGTAAAACAAAACCCATATGAATTTGAGCACAAACAACATATATAACATAAGTGTAGGTTTACAAAATTCCCTAAATCAGGGTTACACATCAAAAAAAATGAAAATTACAAAGAAATTAGTAAATAAAAGCAAACCCTTGAAGACAAGCCTCCAAAGATCCTCAATATCTTTCCTAGCTCGAAATTGCTCCTAATTCCTTGAAATTTTGTCTTAAATGGATGAATTGAAAATGGGGGTAGTGGAGATGTTTGGTAGGCTCCCATGGAGGATCTTCCTCCAAGGGAGCATGGGTCTCTCAAATATTATGTGAAGAAGATGAAGAAGATTGAAGAAATTGGAAGAAATTGGAGTTTGGTGTGAAAGAGGAGAAGAGAGACGTGTGAGCTTAGGGATCTTTAAAAAAGGTGAGAAAATGGGATATTTATAGTGGGAAGGGGTTAGTGCACGAATGGGGTGTGAAAGGACAAGATTACCCTTCAAAATTTGCTAAAAATCACAAATCTAGTTCAGGTCGGGGTACAAGCCACTATACACTTTAACGAGTCGTCTGACGAAATTCGCTTGGGAACTTTCGCTATTCATCTCGTTATACACTTTAACGACCTGTCTGACAAAACTCTTTTTGGTGTCCTCCACTGACTTTCGTGGAACAGGTCACTATATGCAATTTGGTCTTTCGTGGTACGCTTTAACAAAATCTGGAAAATTTCAACAAAAATTTATTTCATTCTTTCACGCTGCGTTTTGGCTTGGAAACACCTCGTTTCCGTACAATGACTTCCCAAAGCAAAATGAACATGCACAAGGCTCACAAAACATATTATATTCATAAAAACGCTCGAAAACGAGAACAAATGATAGGAAATGGGGACCTTAAAAAGTGTATAAATCATTCCGATCAACTTACACACTCAAGGTTATCAACAAATGATATCCACCATAAGCTATCAACTTCTAATCTACCCTCTAGGCCTAGTGAACCACCTAGCCTACTCTCTATCCAAGATGTGTCCCACACCTCTAGAGAGCAACTCCCTATCCAAAGCTCTCAAGCCTCTAGAAAGATTTCCTTACTTAGCTATCTAGATCACAAATGATCCTAGTCAAGCTTCGATAGCTCAACCATCCGGAGTACCAAACTCTTAGCTATGACTTCGTGCTTGGCTATCCAGAAAACTTTCCTAGCCAAGTCTTCTTGCTCAAATCAAGGCTTCACTCACCTTAACAAGAGATTTCAACTTTTCCACAAGGCAACGATCTAAGTGATGTAAATGATGCAAACACAAGTCAAATAAAGCAAGATGATCAATCAAACTCTATGAACTTGCTTAGATATATTCTAAGAATGCTTTCAACAAACAATCACAAATATACCTAGAAATCAAGGCATGCATATCAATAAGAACAAGATGAGAATATTCAATATATCACAAAAATTCTTATTTCTTAGATTATGAAATTGAACCTAGAAAATATCATGAAGCACATCATATATATCATTTCTAGAAACAATTTCAAGTTAAATCAAGTTTATCAAATATATGTTCAACAGAAAATACAAAGCCAAAACTCAACAAACAATCAATCAAAAAAATCTAGCATGTGATATAACATTCTTCTTAATACATTTCATCAATCAAATAGGAAGATTAAAATAAATGATCAAAAGAGGAAGGAAGAAGAAGATGTTTCACATACAACACTTTAGTCTCAGACTGAAATCTGACAATTGCGAAAAATCACGAACTCAAATGACTCTAAAAATTCTTGGGGTTTGTAGCTCTCTTTAAAACCAATATTTTTGGCTTTTGGATCACTCAATTTCGAGTTCATATGAGAGAGTTATGATCGAAATAAGAAAACTAAAATCATGAAGAATTCTGTAGAAATTTTCTTTTCAATTTTCTTCAAGTTATGATTTGGAGGGAAGGAGGAGAGCTTTTAAAAGAATTCAAGAGAGGAAAAAAATGAGCCAATCAAGGGCTGCCATGTCACCTCCATGTGTGGGGTGCGTGTTCCACACATGGGCAGAGAGGCATCTCAGTCGTGTGGCACACGTGGCTTCCAAGTCATGGCCTTTGGCCATGCTTGCTCCTCTCGCGCACCTCTCTCTTAGTTTGTCCAGGTTTCATCCTAAGATTCATAAAAGCAGTCACTGCCTCTCTCTTAGTCGCCCTAGACCTCATAGCAAACATCTCCTCCAGAGACATCATTATATCAACAGCAGTCCCCATTCCTTCATGCTGCTATTGCAACAAATCGAAGATAGTAGCCATAATGTAACATTTGGCCATCTCATCAGAGGTTTTCCACTGCTCATACTCGTCTCTTTGCACAACAGTGGTTTCATAAGTAGAAGCATGTGGTTTAGGAGTAGACGGAACAAACTTATATTTTTCAGTTTGCAGTAACAACCCAATTTTCCTTTTTTATGTGACATAATTATCACCAGTTAAAGTATTGTCTTTTAAGATGTTGATTAGGGATGGGGTCATGATTTCTGAATAAAACAAAAATTATATATAAGTAAATAATCATGATAAAGCGCTTTCGAATATTTATCTTGAATTAAATAAATAATTCAATGGTGATCCAACATCCATAAATGTCACGTCTCCTTTGGGAGTTCGCACCATCTACTAGTTGGACTAGGTCTCACCTAATTGTTAACATAACAACCAGCATTTTCAATTTTAGCCTTACGATTTTACTGACAAGAACTCTTGGGAGAATATCAATAAAACCACATTGAATGTGTTACCAAGATATCAACCTTCAATATTTTCCCTCACGAAAATCCCTCCTTTGAAAGTAGATATCGTTTGAGTCAATTGTTTAGTCTATCCTTATAAGGAAGTATCTTGCTAAATTCCATTCATGGATACCCCTTAAGGGGTATCACACAAAACATAAAGTTTCAACTAACCTTGGAGGCCATAGGTGTTTCAAACACCTTCTCCCACTCAATTGTTTAAGGCGTGTGATAAATTTCATAGAATGATTTACCAAGTTATCTAGATGTCAATTAGATACCTAAATCATTCAATGCATGTTCATACCAAAAGAGATATACGAGTGACACTCATATTCTATATGACATGTTATCAAACAATGACAAACATTGTAATATTTATAAAAAAAAATAGATAGCCACAACTTTGGTCCATCCTAGAAAAACAAGTAAATTACATTTGTTAGAATTACAAAAAACCCTAGGTGAACAAGTCATCAAGCGGCAGTCTAGTGCTTGCACCTTGGCTGCCTCACCCATGGGCGTGCACATGCACCCAGCCCCCATGGGCAACCGTGCGCTGCCAAACCACAACAATGCATCTGCACGCTTGTTTGCATGCATGATTGTTGCTTTGGTGCACACGGTGTAGGATTGGTACTGGTTGCTTCCTTTTTCTACTTCCAATTCTTCAATTCTTCAATTCTTCAAAACTTGAATATATTACAACAGAAATATTTACTGCAGAATTTTTTTTTTTTATTACAATAGTAAAATAAGAAAAAACTTAGCAACTATCAAGAAAGAAATTATGGCGACAATAGGCCACAATTCTTGTTACACATCCAAATGAAAAATTACATTTAAATTCTAGGACCAAAATTGTGTAGGGAAAAACAGTTTATACGCACAACGGAATGCGAAAATAGGTTTTGGTATATAACAAAAAATTTCCCTTTTAAAAGATGAACATTAACCCTTAATTAAATTAATGTATATACAAAAGTACCATACCTTTTGTCGCGTGATCCGATTGACTTTGAAAAATTACATTTAAATTCTAGGACCAAAATCGTGTAGGGAAAAACAGTTTATACGCACAACGGAATGCGAAAATAGGTTTTGGTATATAACAAAAAATTTCCCTTTTAAAAGATGAACATTAACCCTTAATTAAATTAATGTATAAACAAAAGTACCATACATTTTGTCGCGTGATCCGATTGACTCTGTGTCGATTGTAATCCACAAGATCTTCCAATCGAATCACAAACATGGATCACCTAGGAGCGTGGTCTCCCTTTCTTTGAATTGAGTACCTGAGGATAGATAACAAAAACTATTTATTTTTCGTTAGTCACAAAAACTTCCAAGAGATAATAAAGAACGTTCCGGTCACTTTTGAATTATCAATCTTTTGATCGAAACTCGAGTGAACATTATTCGAAATTGTGCACAAAGTCTTTTGATGTAAAAACTACTAGTGCACTATCGAAATAAAAGCGTTCTTCTCTCTTTCTCTTGATGGCCGAAATTTCTCACACTTCCTCTAGAGTTGGATTTTCTTTTTCTTAAGCAAAAATAAAATTCTCTCTATGGCAATTAGGGTTAGCCTAATTCTTATTGCCATAATATATATATATATATATATGTGACCGAATCCCAATTGCCATATAAATAATATATATATATAGGCCACTTATTCTGCATGCCATACAAATTATATGTATATCCGAATTCTCTTTGCATGCCATACAAATATTATATATATGTATATGCGAATTCTCTTTGCATGCCATACAAATAAATTATGTATATCCGAATTCATCTTGCCTAAATAATTTAGGGTTGCCCGAAATCTCTAATAGGAAATTTAGGTGGTGGCCGAAATCCTTACTTGAAGAGGATTTATGTTTCTACCAATGACTCCTATCATTCTTTTGATTTTCAAACCCTAATCCAACTCTTTAGTGTAATTGTGACTATATCAAAGACTTCCTAATTTGACTGGATAAATAAATTCATTTTATTTATCTACTTACCAAATAAAGTCTTTTGTATTTATTATACTACCAACAATAGTATAATATTAAGAAACATATTTCCTAATCAGAAAATTATTTTGATTATTAATTACTTGATTAATTAATTCCCATTTAATTAAATAATAAAATAAAACAATATAATAGACTATTTATTTAACCTAGCTGCCCAACATGTGTATATTGGCTTACATATTGTTTTTCCATTTTATTAAATCCATTAGACTTTAATTAAAAGCCCACATGTGAACTGGACCCATTCTTACTAAAAGAAAAAAGCCCACATGTCTTTTATTAATACATTAATATAATTTAACAGCCCATTAAATAAATAACGTGGAAATTATATTCTTAATGTATTAAATACAATTCTAGATGGGCCCATAATTGGTCCGATAGAATATATCAAGTGATTCATGCAAGTCCGTGTGGATTAGGGATCTTGGCGGACTATCTAAATTTAAGTTTCAATAGACATAACTCAATCACAATCAACAAATGATTTACTTAGGTCCAATCTATTAATTTTAGCTCATTCTACTAAAAAGCTAAAATTGTACTCTTAAATAAAGATAGAATAAGTAAATGTTTCTTATTCAAACCCTAAACAATCTTATAGGAGATAATGTATCCTCGTGAATTATATCAGTAATCACCAAGAGCTCATAGACCGCTTATAGCTCTCCTAGTTACCATATTTACTCATATGATCACATTTTGAACTTGGATATTTTGACTTTTTTAGAAGCCATGTTTCAATAGTCACTATCGAAAACTTCACGTTAAGATTTAATATCCAATACCTCAAAACATCCAAATGATAACATTATACTCTCATTTTGATAAACAGAGCCACGATGTCCATATATATAAATAAGGTCATCAATCGATTAACAAATAAACACCATCAAACTATCGAGGATAGACTATGCAACATAATCATACTCATTGATAGCTCAAATGATAACACTTGCGACCATAAGTCCATCATTTATCTCAGGATTAAGATAGACTCTCTGATTGTCCTCATAATGAATACTTTTATCTACTGACGGTTGTTGGTTGCCAAATAGACAAACAAAAATTATAAAAACCTTGCAAGTGCACAAATCGTAAATGATAGCACAACGGTTAAGCAAGGATCGTTCCCACAAAGAATTAATTACTTACTAAAACAATGAGTTTATATCTAAGAAACTCTAGAACTCTAATCTAACTAAAAATATAAAAACAAAGACTCTAACTCACACACGCGAATGGGGAGTTTTGATTTGATTAATAAACTAGAGAAAATTAAATAGCAAGAAATAAAACGCAGCATAAAATCTAATCAGGAAAAATATATGGAAAACACTAGTTAGTACCTTCTATCCACCACTAAACAATCATCCAATCCATAGACAATAATGAAGTTAACAAATAATCAAATATGATGAAGATATTCACGACAAAGTGTTGGCATCCCACTCGAGTCGTATAGATTCTCTCTTAGTTGGTATGTAAGTTGCATGGCATCTACATAAATACTTATATCCCAAATTATAACCTAGCATGGTATCTACTTATATTTAATACTTCGAATTCATTAAGAACAAAGAGAATATGAATATCACATGAAACCTAAAACATGGTATCTATCATAGGTAATGCATGAATCAATTTCCCTTAATTGGACTTTATTTCAATCAATTGTTGCAACCAAGGATAGATTCCTATGGTGTCCGACTTGTATCCTTGCAACATAGATTCTATAATAAAATAATTACGCACTAAGGTGATCAATCAAAGAAACATAATAATAGAATAACAATTCTTAACTGAGATTGAAATCATCATGCATGGAAAATAATACTTCATTAAACAAAACTTGTCTATGGAATTGAATTCATGTTTAGGGCTTCCAGTTAGCCCTAACTATCAAGAAAATTAGCTAGACATAAAAACTAGAAAAATAAATAAAAAACATCTAATCTAAAGAAAAGTAGAAGAAAAGAATGTTGCTTGAGTCTTCAATCTTGAACAATGAATTTTCCACACTTCTCTTGAAGAAACTTTTGGTATTTATAGGTGTTTCCCTTGTAGATTCCCAATTTGCTTTATTGTAGGAGACACATCAAGTAGGAAGATGATTTGAACAAGGAATGATAATTCTTTCCTAACTTGGGTCTCCTCTTTTGATAATTGACTAATAAATTGAGTTTATGAAGTTTCCTAAACATGTTTTGATCTTTTGAAGCCATTAGGATTTGATATGGGAAGCTTTGGGATGAATCTGGCCCAATTCAAAGTTGAAATCCGCCAAAATTACGCACAACCGCTCCTTAGACCGCTCCGGAGGCAAGTTGCACGTCTAGCGGTATAAAAACAGTGATTCTTTGATATTTACAGCTGCCCGGACCACTGGCTGGACCGCGATAGTGCTTTCTAGTTCTGACCTTCAGTCACTAAATCGGCCATAACTTCCTCTAGAAAACTCGGATCGACGAACCATAAAGTGTGCCAAAAACTAGACTTCCGGGGCTTACCGAAACCATGTAGATCTCAACCTGGTTCGATCTGAGGAGGGAGATATGGTCTTCACAAGTTGGATGTACTGCAGAAGCATTTCTCCAAACCTTACTAAAAATCACCTTTTTGTCATCAAATTCACTCCAAAAGCTATCTTCTACACAAACTCAACAAACACATTAAAACATTCAATTATGCTCAAGAACATAACATAAAACATAGGAATTAGGGGACTCAAATATCAACATTTTTTGACCTAACAACGGTTCTAGATAAAGTATTTCATTGTGATCATATTCAATGCACCTAGTGCACTAGATTCTTTTACTCAAATACACTTTGATGATTTTAGACTCATCATATCTCATTTGATCCTACTCAAATGCTAGCAAAAGAATCTACAACTTTAACAAGGTAAAGGTGTCCAACCTTTATCTTAAGTTGTGAACAATATTCAAGACTAACTTAAGAATTGTGTCTACCTCATACATATCTAGATGTATGAACAATTCTTTATATTTCCTAGTCTTTTGACCATATGATTATTTGCTTTTGACAATTATAATATTTAAACTATAAATGCTCTAAGATTTGTTAAACCAGAAATCACTTTATTAATACGAAAATATTTTCAAATACATTATTATACTCTTGCTATTGAGCATAATCCTAACAATCTCCCCCCTGCGCTATAGCAAGTGTGTCATATCTCTCATTCCCATGTTCTCTAGGTGCCCATCAAAACTCCTCTGAGGTAGAGCCTTTGTGAAGGGAACCGCTAGATTTTCTACTGACGCGATTTTGGTAACCGTCACGTCACTCCTATGTACAATCTCCCTTAAAAGAAGATACTTTCTTTTAATGTGCTTACCTCTCTTATGACTTCTTGGTTCTCTAGAATTAGCCACTGCTCCACTGTTGCCACAGTAAATAGTGATCTACTTATTCGCATCAGGAACCACTTCCAAGTCAACCAAGAATTGGCGGAGCCAAACAACCTCTTTGGCAGCTTCGCATGTTACTCAGCTACCATGGTGGAATCAACAATACATGATTGCTTGATACTCCTCCACATGACTGCTTCTCCTCCAATATTAAACACAGATCCTGATGTGGATATTTTGGAGTTAGAATCCAACTGGAAATCAGAATCTGTATACCCAACGGGGAATTAAATCCCCTCTAGAGTATACAAGCATATATCTCTTATTCTCTTGAGATACTTGAAAATATGCTTGACTGCCGTCTAATGATCAGGACCAGGTTTCGATTGAAACCTACTAACTATGCCAACAGCAAAACAAATACCAGGTATAGTACAACGCATTGCATACATAAGACTTCCAACTGCCGAGGAATATGGAACTCTACTCATGAATTGCTCTTCATGCTCATTCTTAGGAACTTGTTCCTTAGAAAGTTTGATTCCATGTCTGAAAGGTAACATACGTTTCTTGGAATCTTGCATGAACAATCTAGACAAGATTTTATCAATGTATGAAGCTTGTGATAATGCAATCGTTCTATTCTTTCTATCCCTTATTACTTGGATACCAAGAATATAACTTGCTTCTCTTAAGTCCTTCATATCAAATTGTTTTGCTAACCATTCTTTTATTGATGTTAATACACCTACATCGTTTACGATGAGTAGTATATCATCAACATAGAGAATAAGGAAAACCAACTTGTCGCCTTTAATCCTTTTGTATACACAAGGCTCATCAGGGTTTTGAATAAACTAAAACTTTTCACAGCTTGACCGAACCTTATGTTTTAGGATATAGATGCTTGCTTTAGTCCATATATGGACTTTTGCAACTTTCATACCCTTTCCTTTTGGCCCTTTTTAATGAATCCTTCTGGTTACATCATATAGATGTTTTCGTCGAGACTTCCATTAAGGAAAGCTGTCTTAACGTCCATTTGCCAAATCTCTAGGTCTAGAGATGCTGCAATGGATAAGAGTATCATAATGGATTTAAGCATGGCCACACGAGAGAAGGTTTCCTCGTAATCAATACCTTCCATCTATGTGTAACCTTTAGCTACTAATCTAGCTTTGAAGGTTTCCACATTTCCATCCATTCCACTTTTCCTCTTGTATACCCACTTGCACCTTATGGGTTTTATCCCTTTAGGCAAGTCTACAAGAGACCAGACTTTATTATTGAACATAGATTCAATATAAGATTGCATTGTCTTTCGCCAATGGCAACAATCAACATCCTCCATTGCTTCCTTATACTTGTAGGGATCATCGTCATCCAGAGATTCTCCACTGATTCTCCTAGACCTTTGTATCTCTCGGGTTGATTACTAATCCTCCTACTACGACGAGGAATGGTAGGTTGTTGATCTTGTGATGGTGTGGAACTTACAACTGGGTTGGGTTGTGAAACCTCTTGTGGAATTATATCTCTTGACATCTCATTCATGACAATTCTACTTTTAGGCACAAATTCATTCATATAGTCCTTTTCCATAAATTTAGCATTTGTCGAAACAAATACTTTAAGATCTGAAGGACTATAGAAATAATATCCTTTAGTTTCTTTTGGATACCCCACAAATATGCATGTTTCTGAACGGGACTCCATCTTTTCTGTCTTTCCTTTTAACACACGCGTAGGACAACCAAATATCCCTAAGTGTTGCAAACTAGGTTTTCGCCTAGTCCATAACTCATGCGATGTTTGAGGAACTGACTTAGATGGTACATCGTTTAGAATGTACATTACAGTTTGTAAGGCATATCCCCAAAAAGATTTAGAAAGCGTTGAATAACTCAACATATACCTAACCATGTCCAAAAGAGTTCTGTTTCTCCTTTCTGACACCCTATTTCGTTATGGTGTTCCTGGTGTAAAAAGCTGAGAAACAATCCCATTTTCAATAAGATATTGCTGAAACTCACTGGATAGATATTCTCCACCACGATCAGATCTCAAGATTTTTATATGTTTCTCATGCTGATTTTCTACTTTAGCTTTAAATTCTTTGAACATGTCAAAAGCATCCGACTTATGTCTCATGAGTTACACATAGCCAAATTTACAAAAGCTTTATTAAAAGTAACTAAATATCCAAATTTATTTAAATAAGAAACTGAAATTAAATTTCTCTTGAATTGAGGTACATAACAAACGTCTATCAAATCTAAATGCCTACTTAAATATAGATTAACTCTAATATCTCCCACTGCACTTGCAGACACTAACATTCCGTTGCCTAAACGCAAGTTGATTTCATTTTTATTTAGTCTTTTCTTGTCTTGAAACCCTATCAAGGAATAACAAACATGATTAGTGGCTCTAGAGTCTATAATCCAAGAATTTGTAGAATCTGCTAGAAAACATGTTTCAAGATAATTAACATTACCTTCTTCCTTCTTATTCTGGGACTTTGGGCAATTTCTTTTCCAATGTCCCTTTTCACCACAAAGAAAGTATTTTCCTTTGATCTTGGTTACTTTCTTGGTCTCCTTCTTGGTAGGCCCAAGTTGCTTTTTCTTCTGTTGTTTCTTGACCTTCTAACAAGTCTTAACAGTAGCAACTTTACCAACCATATGAATCTTGGATTCACAAGTAGGAGCAAATGGTTTAGGAGTAGACAGAATAGACTTATGTTTTTCAGCTTGCATCAACAACCCGATTTTCCTTTTCCATGTGACAAAATTATCTTCAGTTAAAGTGTTATCTTTTAGGATGTTCATTAGGGATAGGGTCATGATTTCTGATTAAAACAAAAAATATACATAAGTAAATAATCATGATAAAACACTTTCAAATATTTATCTTGAATTAAATAATTAATTCAATCTTAAAATTCAACGGTGATCCAACATCCATAAATGTCACGCCTTCTTTAGGATTAGGGATGGGGTCATGATTTCTAATTAAAACAAAAAATATATATAAGTAAATAATCATGATAAAGCACTTTCAAATATTTATCTTGAATTAAATAAATAATTCAATCTTAAAATTCAACGGTGATCCAACATCCATAAATGTCATGCCTCCTTTGGGAGTTCGTTCCATTTACTAGTTGGATTAGGTCTCACCTAATTATTAACATAACAACCAGCGTTTTCAATTTTAGCCTTGCAATTTTATTGACAAGAACTCTTGGGAGGATATCAATAAAATCACATTGAGTGTATTACCAAGATATCGACCCTTAATTTTCTCTCATGAAAATCCCTCCTTTGGGAGTAGATCTCGTTTGAGTCAATTGTCTAATCTATCCTTGTAAGGAAGTATCTTGCTAAATTCCATTCATTGATGCCCCTTGGGAGGATTACCAATAAAACATAAAGCTCAACTAACCTTGGAGGCCATAGGTGTTGCAAGACACCTTCTCCCACTCAATTATTTAAGGCATGTGATTAAACTCCATATAATGATTTACCATATTATCTAGATGCCAATTAGATACCTAAATCATTCAATGCATGCTCATACCAAAAGAGATATATGAGTGGCACTCCTATTCTATATGACATGTTATCATACAACAACAAATATTATAACATTTACAGAAATATAAATAGCTACAATTTTGGTCCATCCTAGAAAAACAAGTAAATTACATTTGTTTGGAATACAAAATCTCCTCTCTTGGCGAACAAGTCTTCATGCGGTCATTGTCCACTTGAACACCCCTTGGCTGCCTCTTATGGGCGTGCGCACCCCACAGCACCACAAAGGGCTGCAGTGCGCAGCCCATAACAACCATGGGGCTGCCATGCGCAGCCCATATTTCAACTAGCGCAGCTGCGTGCTTAATTGCACGCACGCTCGTTGCTATGTTGCGCATGATCCCAACTTCGTTCCGGTTGCTTTCAATTCTTCACATCTTCAAATCTTCGACACTTGAAAATATATTACAGCAGTATTAAATATAAATAACTGCAGTTTTTTTTTTTTTTATTATTATTCACTGCAGTATTTTAATGCAATAAAAAAAATACTGCACTATTTACAATACAATAAAAATAATCGAAAAACTTAGCAACTACCAAGAAGGAATTATGGTGATAATAGACCACCCTTCTTGTTACAATTCCAAAACAAAAATACATTGAAATTCTAGGACCAAAATCGAGCAACAACAAGTCACTTTATAACAACATATATAAATCCATACATTCCACATTTAATTATATATGAGAATACCTAGAGTACCATCTCTTTCTAAAACATACATATAATCAATAAAAAGAAATAGATCCACATATGTACATACATTAATTAATCAAGGGTACAACTAGGCTCTGATACCAATTGTAGGGAAAAACCGGTTTATATGCATAGCGGAATGCGAAAATAAGTTTGGTATATAACAAAAATTTTCCCTTTTAAAAGATGAACATTAACCCTTAATTAAATTAATGTATAAACAAAAGTACCATACCTTTTGTCGCATGATCCGATTGACTTTGCGACGATGGTAATCTGTAAGATCTTCCAATCCAATCACGAACGACAATCACTTAGGAGCGTGGTCTCCATTTCTTTGAATTGAGTACCTGATGATGGATAACAAAAACTTTTTCTTTTTCGTTAGTCACAAAAACTTCCAAGAGATAATAAAGAACGTTCCGGTCACTTTAGAATTATCACTCTTTTGATCGAAACTCGCATGAACCTTATTCGAAATTGTGCACAAAGCCTTTTGATGTAAAAGCTACTAGTGCACTATCGAAATAAAAGCGTTCTTCTCTCTTTCTCTTGATGGCCAAAATTTCTCACACTTTCTCTAGAATTGGATTTTCTTTTTCTCAAGCAAAAAATAAAATTCTCTCTAAGGCAATTAGGGTTAGCCTAATTCTTATTGCCATATGAAATTATGCATAAAGCCTTTTGATGTAAAAACTACTAGTGCACTATCGAAATAAAAGCGTTCTTCTCTCTTTCTCTTGATGGCCAAAATTTCTCACACTTTCTCTAGAGTTGGATTTTCTTTTTCTTAAACAAAAATAAAATTCTCTCTAAGGCAATTAGGGTTAGCCTAATTCTTATTGCCATAATATATATATATATATATATGGGACCGAATCCCAATTGCCATATAAATAATATACATATATATATATATAGGCCACTTATTCTGCATGCCATACAAAGTATATGTATATCTGAATTCTCTTTGCATGCCATACAAAAATTATATTTATGTATATGCGAATTCATCTTGTATGCCATACAAATAAATTATGTATATCCGAATTCATCTTTCCTAAATAATTTAGGGTTGCCCGAAATCTCTAATAGGAAATTTAGGCGGTGGCCGAAATCCTTACTTGAAGAGGATTTGTGTTTCCACCAATGACTCTTATTATTCTCTTGATTTTCAAACTCTAATCCAACTCTTTAGTGTATTTGTGACTATATCAAAGACTTCCTAATTTGACTAGATAAATAAATTCCTTTTATTTATCTACTTACCAAATAAAGTCTTTTGTACTTATTATACTACTAACAATAGTATAATACTAAGAAACATATTTCCTAGTCAGAAAAATATTTTGATTATTAATTAATTAATTAATTAATTCACATTTAATTAAATAATAAAATAAAACAAAAGAATAGACAATTTATTTAACCTAGCCACCCAACATGTGTCTATGGGCTTACATATTGTTTTTCCTTTTTATTAAATCCATTAGATTTTAATAAAAAGCTCAAATGTGAACTAGACCCATTCATATTAAAAGAAACAAGCTCACATGCATTTCATTAATACATTAATAAAATTTAAGAGCCCATTAAATAAATAATGTGCAAATTATATTCTTAATGTATTAAATACAATTCTAGATGGACCCATAATTGGTCCGGTAGAATTTATCAAGTGATCCATGCAAGTCCGTGTGGATTGAGGATCTTAACGGGCTATCTAAATTTAAGCTTCAATAGACATAACCCAATCACAATCAACAAATGATTCACTTAGGTCTGATCCAATAATTTTAGCTTATTCCACTAAAGGGCTAAAACTGTACTCTTAAATAAAGATAGAATAAGTAAATGTTTCTTATTCAAACCCTAGACAATCTTATATGAGATAGTGTATCCTCGTGGATAATATCACTAATCACCAAGAGCTCATAGACCATCTATAGCTCACCTAGTTACCATATTTACTCATATGACCACATTTTGAACTTGGATATTTTGACTATTCCATAAGCCATGTTTCAATAGTCAATATCAGAAAATTAACGTCAAGAGTTAATATACAATACCTCAAAATATGTATGAGGTAGACACAATTCTTTTGTTAGTCTTGAATATTGTTCACAACATAAGATAAAGGTTGGGCACCTTTACCTTGTTAAAGTTGTAGATTCTTTTGCTAGCATTTGAGTGGGATCAAATGAGATATGATGAGTCTAAAATCATCAAAGTGTCTTTGAGTAAAAGAATCTAGTGTACTAGGTGCATTGAATAAGATCACAAAGAAATACTTTATCTAGAACCGTCAGTATATAAAAGTTTTTATTACGATGACAATCGAAGAGTCTTTCTTAATCCTGAGATAAATGATGGACTTATGGTTGCAAGTGTTATCATTTGAGCTTTCAATGGGTATGATTATATAACACAGTTTATCCTTGATAGTTTAGTGGTATTTATTTGTTAATCGATAGAGGACTTCATTTATATATATGGACATCGTGGCTCTGTTTATTAAAATGAGAGTATAATGTAAACGGAGCCACGATGTCCATATATATAAATGAAGTCCTCTATCGATTAACAAATAAATACCACCAAACTATCAAGGATAAACTATGTTATATAATCGTACTCATTGAAAGTTCAAATGATAACACTTGTAACCATAAGTCCATCATTTATCTTAGGATTAAGAAAGACTCTTCGATTGTCCTCATAATAAAAACTTTTATATATTGACGGTTCTAGATAAAGTATTTCATTGTGATCCTATTCAATGCACCTAGTACACTAGATTCTTTTACTCAAAGACACTTTGATGATTTTAGACTCATCATATCTCATTTGATCCCACTCAAATGCTAGCAAAAGAATCTACAACTTTAATAAGGTAAAGGTGTCCAACCTTTATCTTATGTTGTGAATAATATTCAAGACTAACAAAAGAATTGTGTCTACCTCATACATATCCAGATGTACGAACAATATTTATATCTCATAGTCTTTTAACCTTAAGATTATTTACTTTTGAAAATTATAATATTTAAACTATAAATGCTATAAGATTTGTTAAACCAGAAATCACTTTAGTAATATCAAAAGATTGTCAAATACATTATTACACTCTTGTTATTGAGCATAATCCTAACAATCTCCCACTTGTGCTATAGCAAGTGTGTCATATCTCTCATTCTCATATTCTCTAGGTGCCCATCAAAACTCTTCTGAGGTAGAGCCTTTGTGAAGGTCAGCTAGATTTTCTACTGACGCGATTTTGGTAACCATCACGTCACCCCTATGAACAATTCCCTTAAAAGAAGATACTTCCTTTCAATGTGCTTACCTCTGTTATGACTTCTTGATTCTCTCAAATTAGCCACTGCTCCACTGTTGTCACAATAAATAATGATCTACTTATTCACATCAGGAACCACTTCTAAGTCAACCAAGAATTGGCGGAACTAAACAGCTTTTTTGGCAGCTTCGCATACAGCAACATACTCAGCTTCTATGGTGGAATTAGCAATACATAATTGCTTGATACTCCTCCATATGACTGCTTCTCCTTCAATAGTAAACACAGATCCTGATGTGGATATTTTAGAGTTAGAATCCAACTAGAAATCAGAATTTGTATACCTAACGGAAATTAAATCCCCTCTAGGTTAAACAAGCATATAATCTCTTGTTCTCTTGAGATACTTGAAAATATGTTTGACTGTTGTCCAGTGATCAGGATCAGGTTTCGATTAAAACCTGCTAACTATGCCAACAGCAAAACAAATATTAGGTATAGTGCAGAGCATTGCATACATGAGACTTCCAACTGCCGAGGCATATGGAACTCTACTCATGAATTGCCCTTCATGTTCAGTTTTAGGAACTTGTTCCTTAGAAAGCTTGATTCCATTTCTGAAAGGTAACATACCTTTCTTAGAATCTTGCATGGAGAATCTAGACAAGATTTTATCAATGTATGAAGCTTGGGATAATGCAATCGTTCTATTCTTTCTATCCCTTATTACTTGTATACCAAGAATATAACTTGCTTCTCCTAAGCCCTTCATATCAAATTGTTTTGATAACCATTCTTTTACTGATGTCAATACACCTACATCATTTCCGATGAGTAGTATATCATCAACATAAAGAATGAGGAAAACCAACTTGTCGCCTTTAATCATTTTGTATACATAGGGCTCGTCAGGGTTTTGAATAAATCCAAAACTTTTCACAGCTTGATCGAACCTTATGTTCCAGGATCTAGATGCTTGCTTTAGTCCATATATGGACTTTTGCAACTTGCATACCCTTTCCTCTTAGCCCCTTTCAATGAATCCTTCTGGTTACATCATATAGATATTTTTGTCAAGACTTCCATTAAGGAAAGCTGTCTTGACATCCATTTGCCAAATCTCTAAGTCTAGAGATGCTGTAAAGGATAAGAGTATCCTAATGTATTTAAGCATGGCCACATAAGAGAAGGTTTTCTCATAATCGATACCTTCCTTCTGTGTGTAACCTTTAGCTACTAATCTAGGTTTGAAGGTTTCTACCTTTCCATCCATTCCACTATTCCTCTTGTATACCCACTTGCACCCTATGGGTTTTATCCCTTTAGGCAAGTCTACAAGAGACCAGACTTTGTTATTGAACATAGATTTAATTTAAGATTGCATTGTCTTTTACCAATAGTGACAATCAACATCCTCCATTGCTTCCTTATACGTGTAGGGATCATCGTCATCCGGGAGATTCTCCACTGATTCTCCTATACCGATATATCTCCTGGGTTTATTACTAATCCTCCCAATATGACGAGGAATGGTAGATTGTTGATCTTGTGATGGTGTGGAACTTATGTTAGGGTTTTTGCCCTAAAGCTTGTAATTTGTAAATGTGAATTGAACATAAATAAAAGAAACAGTTTATTCATTCAAATAGTATCATATATTTATATATAACATGTGTACTTAACATCCAAGATTGTCAAATGTAATTTTGAACTGAGTATATGAGTGTCATATATAGATGGATTCAATTTGAAACGAGCAATCTAAAGAGTCTGTAGATAGCAAATAAAGATGGTACTTTATTTGTGGTTAATCTACAGCTACGGTCTATTTCGTTGTGTACGGTGATCCTATCCTGGATCATTCATATGGAGATATGAGAATGGAGGCATCTTGTATGATGTGATCATATAGGACTGGGTCATGATCTATATGAATCTCTCACTAAGATCCGTTTAATGATAAAATTCATATATATCAACTAATGATGTCTATATGTGGGTAATCTTAATCCTGAGTGTCTTATCGACTTCTTCAGGTTAGATCATGGTCTTTGATATACCATGGTTGAGGTCGGAGTTACATTCCCGATCAATATGCTCCGTATGTTAGGATCGCGGTTTGGCTTGTGGCTGGGAAGGTTTATGCATAATATTGGAATCGACTTCTTCTTGTGAGAAGTAGATGCTAGTTCCCATAAGAGTTGATTCGGGGCTTGAACAATATGAGCGCTCTCTTAATTTCGTAAGGAATGTAGGATTTATTGTTCATTAGAAAATCAACTGTACTTAATGGAAAGATATAATTAGAGGGGTATAACGGACATTATGACCTAGCTCTAATTATGAACTACTTGTGGTACCATATGTAATAGCTATATCGATGGTCACCAAGAGTTATTGATTTGTTTAAAAACGTCTACAGTTGAGAGAGTACAACTTTGGGTTTTTAGTGGAAGAACACCGAAGTTAATAATCATAAAATATTAATTAAAGAGTTTAATTAATTATTTCTAAGGATTATTAGAGCTTAAAATATTGTCGGTCCATTAGGTCCCTTGGCTAGCCCGACTGATTTAGGTAAGAAGGGTCACGGTTGATTAATTGGATTGTCAAATTAATTGTATTACGAAAGTGACACGTATTTATTCGGAAATTAATTGAATAATGAGATTATTTAATTAATGAATAATGTTGATTAAATAAATTAAATAATAAGATTATTTAATTATGTTGTTAATCACTAAATGGAGGGTGTTAGTTGATATTTGATTTTGAATAAAATAAGATAATATGATTATTTTATTTTATTAAATTAAATATTTGAAATTGAATTTAAAATGTTTAAATTCAAAAATAAATGTTTAATTATCTTTGTAAAGATATGAGATATCTTTATAAAGTTTTCTTTTAAAATCAAATTGATTCGGTTGGTTTTAAAGATATATGAGATATATATTTAATTTAAAAAAAAAAAAAAAAACCAACAACAACAACCGAAATACAATATACATGTGATCAACTTTCACAAGAAAAAAAAAAAGGGGGCACCAGATCTCTTTGTCTTTCAATTTTTTTTGAAAGTGTGCAAATTGTGTGCGTGAGACAAAAAAAAGTAGAAAAACAGTGTGGTGTGCGCCCAGGAAAAATAATATATATTTTTTGTATTTGATCCATGGTGGCTATATTCCATGCATAGAAAAACAAGTGTTGCTTTCTTAAGTTTCTTCTACCTTCATTCAATTTCCTGAGTACCGTGATGCGCCCACACGCCGTTATCAGTCCCGGGAGATAGCAAGAAAGATCTTGTGGTTCAAATTAGGGAGCAGATCGTATTAAAGAGAAGGAGCCTCCAACGCTGGTATGAAATCGTTTCACCTTCTTCGTTGTTTTCGATTATTACTGTACAATTAGGTTTACTTGATGATTGCATAAAAAATTTAAAAACTCTTTCACTGTGCAATCTGTAACCCTAGGATTCCTACAACTTACAATTGGGTTGGGTTGTGAAACCTCTTATGGAATTGTATCTCCTGACATCTCATTCAGGACAATTCTACTTTTAGGCACAAAATCATTCATATAATCTTTTTCCTGAAATTTAGCATTTGTCGAAACAAATACTTTAAGATCTGAAGGACTTAGAAATAATATCCTATCGAAAACTTAACGTTAAGATTTAATATCCAATACCTCAAAATATCCATATGATAATATTCTAGACCTTGTTGCTGCGAGAATTCTTAATTCATGAGTTGTAGGGAAGTAAGGGCATGCTATTGAAGACGTTGCAACATATGTCGGAGGGGCATCTGTTGATTGTGTACGAACAAAATATGAGTCCAAAGGCAGAGTAAGAAACCTTCTACTTTCTGTCTGTCTACAAGCGGGAGCTACCTTTAGCTAGGAGCCTCTTTTTCTTCTGCCCAGCTCCTCTCTCTTCAATCGAGTTGCAGTTGGCCTTGTTTCAGTCATAATGAGGCCCCGGGGCCCAATTCTCTTTTCTTTCTGAACCGGACCCTTTTTTGCTAGACTGCTTCAGGTTTGCTTTGATCACATCACCCTACCCAACCAGCATAGGATTTCTAGTTGAAGCAAAATGAGACTTCGCCTCTTACTCTTTCCTAGTCGCCGCGTCTTAAAAAAAACGGCGGCTACTGCCTCGTGCCAATAGGAATGTAGGGCAGCCTTTGGCATTATTTTGCACCTTACATCGGATCTAAAGCCGACACTAACCAAGCATTTCAACAGCATTTTGGGATTCTTTTTTTATGTCGGTCGACAATCATTCGAACTTGGTAAAGGTTGTAGCTGCACCTATAGTAGGACAAAAGACTTATCAGACAGATATTGATCTCCGACAGAGACATAAAAAAAGGACTACCTCCGAAAGGTTCACTGTTGCTGTAACCATAGAAATGGGGCTTGTGGAATTGGTCGAAGACCCAGAGATCGTAGTAGTTGTCGGCGCCTGGATGCAGTGACAGAGCAATCGGGATCCTTCTTTATCATCGATCCAATCCCTACCTCTTTTTGTCCTCTTAGTAGAGGGGCGTGAAAACGCCGTGGCAAGCAGCGACGCTGCTCGTGATAGGCTTAGCTTTAAGCCGCTATCTAGCTAACGTTGTTTTTGTTAGTAGGTTCCGTAAACTACATGTCCGGTGCACAGAGAACTGCAAAGGCCTACCTATAGTTCTGAAGCTCGACAACGAGCACGAACCAGAATGGCTAGGAAAGCCCCGGAGATGCTATGGAAAATTTGGGAAAGCTTTTCACCCAGATGAGTGGTTTGTGCTCCCGCTCCCTTTTCTCGGTCATTAGAAAATGATTTCTAAATATTAGGCCCTCGAAGCGAAATCGAGAAAAACTTAGAAGGAATAACGCCATCATCAAGGATCTGTTGTTTAGATACGAATCTTAGGCGATATTTATCATTCTCAAGGTAGTTTACTTGTTTATATAAAAGGAAAGAGAACTCACAACAGTTTACGAATAGTTTGGCTTACCCAAGATGAACTGGAGTTTTCACCGAGCTGATCACTTGAGTCTATAAGCTACTAGGTTTGTGCCAGAAAAGTGTCTTCCGTGACCCTGAAGTGATAAGGCTTTGACACCACACCAACCCTTGAATGGAAGGGTCGATCTGTAGGGAAAAATAAACAAATAAAAGTGTTACACGCAGCGGAAGCGATACTAAAGACGATTTAGTGACTTTTAAAATTTTTACTTTATGAACCTTAAACCCTTTTAATCAATAAACATGCATATATATCAACAAAAGTAAATTACCTCTTGTCGCGTGATCCGATTGACTTACGTCGATGGTAATCCGCAAGACCTTCAATCCGAGCACGAACGTGGATCACCTAGGAGCGTGGTCTCCCTTTCCTTTGAATTGCAAACCTGTGAATGGACCAAACAAATACTTTCTTTTCTTTGTTAGTCACAAAACAATCAAAAGAATGTCAAAATTATTCCGGTCACTTTTGAGTTCACAATCTTATGATCGAAACTCGCGTGAACCTAGATCGATATCGTATACACAAGCTTATTGATGTTTAAGCAATTGTATACTATCAAAGAATAATTTTTCACTCCTTTTTGTCTCTCTAGAATAAAAACTCTCTTAGAATTAAGAAGAAGAAGAAAGAAAATAAAAACTCAAGCACCAATTAATTGATGTGGCCGAACCCTATAAGAACATATATATAGGTTGGCCGAATTTTTCTTCTTTTTCCTTTAGGGTTGCCGAATTCTATGTAGTATCTAATTAGGGTTGGCCGAATTTCATCATGTCACTTATATAGGGTGACTGAAATTCAACCCTAATTCTTTTTAACTTTATAGACTTCAAACCCTAATCCAACTCTTTTATTTTTATTCTTTTATTTGACTAAATAAAAAAAAAAAACTCCTTATTTGATTAAATAAATAATACTAATTTATTTATTTACTTATCAAACAAGTCTTTTACTTTTAGGAAAGATTTGTTTCTTTAATTAAACAATTAATCAATAAATCAATTAATTCTTATTTAATTAAAACAAATGAAACAAAATAATATTTTTAGGTCAAAACCTTAACCTAGCCGCCCCACTTATATATAAGATGGGCCTAATATTATTTTCCTATTTCATTTAATCCATTGGACTTTAAATAAAAAAGCCCACATGTGAACCAGACCCATTCTTACTAAAAGAAACAAGCCCACATGTCTTTCATTAATATATTAATATAATTGAGCAGCCCATTACTTAAATAATGTGCAAATTATATTCTTAATATATTAAATGCAATTCTAGATGGACCCTTAAATTGGTCCGGTAGAATATATCAAGTGATCCATGCAAGTCCGTGTGGATTGGGGATCTTGGCGGGCCATCTAAATTTAAGCTTCAATAAACATAACCTAATCACAATCAACAAATGATTCACTTAGGTCCGATCCATTAATTTTAACTCATTCCACTAAAGAGCTAAAACTGAACTCTTAAATAAAGATAGAAAAGGAAGATGCTCCTCATTCATACCCTAGACAATCATATTGGAGATAGTGTATCCTCGTGATTAATATCAGTAATCGCCAAGAGTTCATAGACCGCCTATAACTCTCCAAGTTACCATATTTACTCATATGACCACGTTTTGAACTTGGATATTTTGACTTGTCCAGAAGCCATGTTTTCAATAAACACTATTGAAAACTCAACGTTGAGATTTAATATCCAATTACCTCAAAACATCCATATGATGATATTATACTCTCATTTAATTAAATGGAGCCACGATGTCCATATCTATAAATGAAGTCCTCTATCGATTAACAAATGAATATCACCAAACTATCGAGGATAGACTATGCGATATAATCGTACTCATTGATAACTCAAATGATATCACTTGCAACCATAAGTCCATCATTTATCTCAGGATTAAGATAGACCCTCCGATTGTCCTGATAATGAAAAGACTATTATCTATTGACGGTTCTAGATAAAGCTTTTCATTGTGATCCAGTTCAATGCACCCAGTGCACTAGATCCTTTTGCTCGAAGACACTCCGATGATTTTAGACTCATCATATCTCATTTGATCCCACTCAAATGCTAGCAAAAGAATTCTACAACTTTAACAAGATAAAGGTGCCCAACCTTTAACTTAAGTTGTGAACAATATTCAAGACTAACTAAAGAATTGTGTCTACCACATACATATCCAGATGTACGAACAATTCTTCTTTTCCCATAGTCTTTAGACCTTATGATTATTTACTTTGACAATTATAATACAAACTATAAATGTTATACGATTTGTTAAACCAGAAATCACTTTATTAATATGAAAAAGATTGTTAATTACAACATTACAATCTTGCTATTGAGCATAATCCTAACAATCTCCCACTTGCGCTATAGCAATTGTGTCATATCTCTCAAGCCCATATTCTCTAGATGCCCATCGAAACTCTTCTGAGGTAGAGCCTTTGTGAAGGGATCCGCTAGATTTTCTGCTGACGCGATTTTGGTAATCGTCACGTCACCTCTTTGAACAATCTCCCTTAAAAGATGATACTTTCTTTCAATGTGTTTACCTCTCTTGTGACTTCTTGGTTCTTTCGAATTAGCCACTGCTCCACTGTTGTCACAGTAGATAGTGATCTGCTTATTCGCACTAGGAACCACTTCTAAGTCAATCAAGAATTGGCGGAGCCAAACAGCCTCTTTGGCAGCTTCGCATGCAGCAACATACTCAGCTTCCATGGTGGAATCAGCAATACAAGATTGCTTGATACTCCTCCATATAACTGCTCCTCCTCCAATAGTAAACACAGCCCCTGATGTGGATTTTCTGGAGTCAGAATCTGATTGGAAATCAGAATCTGTATACCCAACGGGAACCAAATCCCCTCCAGAGTATACAAGCATATTATCTCTCGTTCTCTTAAGATACTTGAAAATATGCTTGACTGCCGTCCAGTGATCAGGTCCAGGTTTCGATTGAAACCTGCTAACTATGCCAACAGCAAAACAAATATCTGGTCTAGTACAGAGCATTGCATACATGAGACTTCCAACTGCCGAGGCATATGGAACTCTACTCATGAATTGCTCTTCATGCTCATTCTTAGGAACTTGTTCCTTAGAAAGCTTGATTCCATGTCTGAAAGGTAACATACCTTTCTTGGAATCCTGCATGGAAAACCTAGACAAGATTTTGTCTATGTATGAAGCTTGGGATAATGCAATCGTTCTATTCTTTCTATCCCTTATTACTTGGATACCTAGAATAAAACTTGCTTCTCCTAAGTCCTTCATATCAAATTGTTTTGCTAACCATTCTTTTACTGATGTTAATACACCTACATCGTTTCCAATGATTAGTATATCATCAACATAAAGAATCAGGAAAACCAACTTGTCGCCTTTAATCCTTTTGTATACACATGTTAGGATTATGCTCAATAGCAAGAGTGTAATGTTGTAATTAACAATCTTTTTCATATTAATAAAGTGATTTCTGGTTTAACAAATCGTATAACATTTATAGTTTGTATTATAATTGTCAAAGTAAATAATCATAAGGTCTAAAGACTATGGGAAAAGAAGAATTGTTCGTACATCTGGATATGTATGTGGTAGACACAATTCTTTAGTTAGTCTTGAATATTGTTCACAACTTAAGTTAAAGGTTGGGCACCTTTATCTTGTTAAAGTTGTAGAATTCTTTTGCTAGCATTTGAGTGGGATCAAATGAGATATGATGAGTCTAAAATCATCGGAGTGTCTTCGAGCAAAAGGATCTAGTGCACTGGGTGCATTGAACTGGATCACAATGAAAAGCTTTATCTAGAACCGTCAATAGATAATAGTCTTTTCATTATCAGGACAATCGGAGAGTCTATCTTAATCCTGAGATAAATGATGGACTTATGGTTGCAAGTGATATCATTTGAGTTATCAATGAGTACGATTATATCGCATAGTCTATCCTCGATAGTTTGGTGATATTCATTTGTTAATCGATAGAGGACTTCATTTATAGATATGGACATCGTGGCTCCATTTAATTAAATGAGAGTATAATATCATCATATGGATGTTTTGAGGTAATTGGATATTAAATCTCAACGTTGAGTTTTCGATAGTGTCTATTGAAAACATGGCTTCTGGACAAGTCAAAATATCCAAGTTCAAAACGTGGTCATATGAGTAAATATGGTAACTTGGAGAGTTATAGGCGGTCTATGAACTCTTGGCGATTACTGATATTAATCACGAGGATACACTATCTCCAATATGATTGTCTAGGGTATGAATGAGGAGCATCTTCCTTTTCTATCTTTATTTAAGAGTTCAGTTTTAGCTCTTTAGTGGAATGAGTTAAAATTAATGGATCGGACCTAAGTGAATCATTTGTTGATTGTGATTAGGTTATGTCTATTGAAGCTTAAATTTAGATGGCCCGCCAAGATCCCCAATCCACACGGACTTGCATGGATCACTTGATATATTCTACCGGACCAATTTAAGGGTCCATCTAGAATTGCATTTAATATATTAAGAATATAATTTGCACATTATTTAAGTAATGGGCTGCTCAATTATATTAATATATTAATGAAAGACATGTGGGCTTGTTTCTTTTAGTAAGAATGGGTCTGGTTCACATGTGGGCTTTTTTATTTAAAGTCCAATGGATTAAATGAAATAGGAAAATAATATTAGGCCCATCTTATATATAAGTGGGGCGGCTAGGTTAAAGTTTTGACCTAAAAATATTATTTTGTTTCATTTGTTTTAATTAAATAAGAATTAATTGATTTATTGATTAATTGTTTAATTAAAGAAACAAATCTTTCCTAAAAGTAAAAGACTTGTTTGATAAGTAAATAAATAAATTAGTATTATTTATTTAATCAAACAAGGAGTCTTTTTTTTTTTAGTTAGTCAAATAAAAGAATAAAAATAAAAGAGTTGGATTAGGGTTTGAAGTCTATAAAGTTAAAAAGAATTAGGGTTGAATTTCAGTCACCCTATATAAGTGACATGATGAAATTCGGCCAACCCTAATTAGATACTACATAGAATTCGGCAACCCTAAAGGAAAAAGAAGAAAAATTCGGCCAACCTATATATATGTTCTTATAGGGTGCGGCCACATCAATCAATTGGTGCTTGAGTTTTTATTTTCTTTCTTCTTCTTCTTAATTCTAAGAGAGTTTTTATTCTAGAGAGACAAAAAGGAGTGAAAAATTATTCTTTGATAGTATACAATTGCTTAAACATCAATAAGCTTGTGTATACGATATCGATCTAGGTTCACGCGAGTTTCGATCATAATATTGTGAACTCAAAAGTGACCGGAATAATTTTGACATTCTTTTGATTGTTTTGTGACTAACAAAGAAAAGAAAGTATTTGTTTGGTCCATTCACAGGTTTGCAATTCAAAGGAAAGGGAGACCACGCTCCTAGGTGATCCACGTTCGTGCTCGGATTGAAGGTCTTGCGGATTACCATCGACGTAAGTCAATCGGATCACGCGACAAGAGGTAATTTACTTTTGTTGATATATATGCATGTTTATTGATTAAAAGGGTTTAAGGTTCATAAAGGAAAAACTTTAAAAGTCACTAAATCATCTTTAGTATCGCTTCCGCTGCGTGTAACACTTTTATTTGTTTATTTTCCCCTACAACACAAGGTTCGTCAGGATTCTGAATAAATCCAAAATCTTTGACAGCTTGATCAAACCTTATGTTCTAGGATCTGGACGCTTGCTTTAATCCATATATGGATTTCTGCAACTTGCATACCTTATCCACTTGGCCCTTTTCAATGAATCCCTCTGGTTGCATCATGTAGATGCTTTCGTCAAGACTTCCATTTAGGAAAGCTGTCTTGACGTCCATTTGCCAAATCTCTAAATCTAAAGATGCTGCAATGGATAAGAGTATCCTAATGGATTTAAGCATGGCCACAGGAGAGAAGGTTTCCTCGTAATCGATACCTTCTTTCTGTGTATACCCTTTAGCTACCAATCTAGCTTTAAAGGTTTCCACCTTTCCATCCATACCTCTTTTCCTCTTGTATACCCACTTGCACCCAATGGGTTTTATCCCTTTAGGCAAGTCTACAAGGGACCAGACTTTGTTATCGAACATAGATTCAATCTCGAATTGCATTGCCTTTTGCCAATGGCGACTATCAACATCCTCCATAGCTTCCTTGTACGTATAGGGATCATCGTCGTCCGGGAGATTCTCCACTGATTCTCCCAGACCGATGTATCTTTCGGGTTGTGTTCTAACCCTCCCACTACGACGAGGAATGGTAGGTTGTTGATCTTGTGTTGGATCGGAACTTACAATTGGGTTAGGTTGTGTAACCTCTCGTGGAATTGTATCTCCTGACATCTCATTCAGGACAATTCTACTTCTAGGCACAAAATCATTCATATAGTCCTTTTCCAGAAATTTAGCATTTGTCGAAACAAATACTTTAAGATCTGAAGGACTATAGAAATAATATCCTTTAGTTTCTTTTGGATACCCTACAAATATACATGTTTCTGAACGGGACTCCATCTTTTCTGTCTTTCCTTTTAACACATGCGCAGGACAACCAAATATCCTTAAGTGTTGTAAACTAGGCTTGCGCCCAGTCCACAACTCATGCGGTGTTTTAGGAACAGACTTAGATGGTACATCGTTTAGAATGTATATAGCAGTTTTAAAGCATATCCCCAAAAAGAAATAGGAAGCGTTGAATAACTCAACATAGACCTAACCATATCCAAAAGAGTTCTATTTCTCCTTTCTGCTACCCCATTCTGTTGAGGTGTACCTGGTGCAGAAAACTGAGAAACTATCCCATTATCAATAAGATATTGCTGAAACTCACCAGATAGATATTCTCCACCACGATCAGATCTCAAGATTTTTATGTGTTTCTCAAGCTGATTTTCCACTTCAGCTTTGAATGCTTTGAACATGTCAAAAGCATCCGACTTATGTCTCATAAGATACACATAACCAAATCTTGAGTAATCATCCGTGAAGGTGATGAAGTACTCATATCCACCTCTAGCTTGAATGCTCATAGGTCCACATACATCAGTGTGTATCAATCCTAAACATTCAGTGGCTCTTGCACCTTTGGCAGAGAACGTCCTTTTGGTCATTTTACCTTCCAAACAAGATTCACAAGTTGGTAGATCATCAACCTTTAAGTCACTTAAAGGTCCGTCACTTACCAATCTTTTAATCCTATTAAGGTTAATATGACCTAAGCGTAAATGCCAAAGGTAGGTTTCATCTGTTGATAATTTTACTCTTTTATGATTAGGTTCCGTTATTTCTGTGTCTAACGAGTGAGAGATATTTCTATGCAAAAAGTATAGACCGTTTTCAAATGTACCTTGGCAAATAATTTTGTCATTCTTACTAATAATAAAAACTTTATTAAAAGTAACCGAATATCCAAATTTATTCAAACAAGAAACTGAAATTAAATTCCTCTTGAATTGAGGTACATAATAAACGTCTATTAAATCTAAATGCCTTCTAGAATCCAAATAAGCTCTAATATCTCCCACTGCACTTGCAGACACTAACGTTCCGTTGCCCAAGCGCAAATTGATTTCATTCTTACTCAGCTTTCTCCTTTCTTGAAACCCCTGCAAGGAATAACAAACATGATTAGTGGCTCCTGAGTCTATGATCCAAGAATCTGTAGAATCAGCCAAAAAACATGTTTCTAGATAATTCAAATTACCTTCTTCCTTCTTGTTCTGGGACTTTGGGCAATTTCTCTTCCAATGTCCCTTTTCACCACAAAGGAAGCATTTCCCTTTGATCTTGGTTACTTTCTTGGTCTCCTTCTTGATAGGCCCAAGTTGCTTTTTCTTCTGTTGTTTCTTGACCATTTGACGGGCCTTAACAGTAGCAACTTTACCAACCATATGAATCTCTTGACCTTTGCCTTTCACAAGGATCTTTTCAGCACTTTGAACATCTTGCATCAGGCCTTGTAAGGTGTATTCCTTTTTGTTCAAAGTGTAGTCCAATTTGAACTGATCAAAGGAATCTGACAATGAATTGACAACCATATCAATCTTTGTCTCACCATCTATCTCAGCGCCATGCAGTTCAGCAATGTTGAGATGTGCTATGACTTTCATCATGTGATCTTTCACAGCCTGTCCAGGTTTCATCCTAAGATTCATAAAAGCAGTCACTGCCTCTCTCTTAGTCGTCCTAGACTTCATAGCAAACATCTCCTCTAGAGACATCATTATATCAGCAGCGGACTCCATTCCTTCATGCTTCTGTTGCAACACGTCGGAGATAGTGGCCATAATGTAACATTTTGCCATATCATCTGAAGTCTTCCACTGCTCATACTCATCTCTACACATTATGCTAGATTCATTATTAGGAGCAGGTGGTTTAGGAGTAGTTAGAACAAACTTATGTTTTTCACTTTGCAGTAACAACCCAATTTTCCTTTTCCATGTGACATAATTATCTCCAGTTAAAGTGTTATCTTTCAGGATGTTCATAAGTGATGGGGTCATGATTTCTGAATAAAACAAAACATATATAAGTAAATAATCATGATAAAGCACTTTTAAATATTTATCTTGAATTAAATAAATAACTCAATCATAAAATTCAACGGTGATCTAACACCCATAAATGTTACGCCTCCTTTGGGAGTTCGCACCATTTACTAGTTAGACTAGGTCCCACCTAATTGTTAACATAACAACCAGCGTTTTCAATTTTAGCCTTGCAATTTTACTGACAAGAACTCTTGGGAGGATATCAATAAAATTACATTGAGTGTGTTACCAAGATATCGACCCTCAATTTTCTCTCACGAAAATCCCTCCTTGGGGAGTAGATCTCGTTTGAGTCCATTGTCTAGTCTATCCTTGTAAGGAAGTATGTTGCTAAATTCCATTCATGGACGCCCCTTGGGGGGATTACCAATAAATAATAAAGCTCAACTAACCTTGGAGGCCATAGGTGTTACCAAAACACCTTCTCCCACTCAATTATTTAAGGCGTGTGATTAAATCCCATAGAATGATTTACCGAGTTATCTAGATGCCAATTTAGATACCTAAATCATTCAATGCATGTTCATACCAAAAGAGATATATGCGTGGCACTCCTATTCTATATGTCATGTTATCATACAATAACAAATATTGTAATATTTAAGCATAAATTAAATAGCAACAATTTTGGCCCATCTTAGAAAAACAAGTAAATTACAATTTGTCAGGAATACAAGATCTTCAGGTGGCCCATCAACCATACGCTCATCCTTCGGCCTTCTCCCATGGGCGTGCGCAGCCCACAACCCCACAAAGGGGCTGCCTTGCGCAGCCCATAAGGCCACACAAGGCTGCCATGCGCAGCCCACCAAAGTTTGGGCTTGTCATGTGCAGCCCAATCCACTCCTAGGGTGCGCACGGTGCTCGTACTTGGTTCCGGTTGCTTCGTTTTTCTTCGTGTCTTCGAATCTCCAAGACCTAAATATATTACGGCAGTATATATATAATAAATACTGCAGTATTAATTTTTTTTTTTTTTTTTTATTCACTGCAGTATTTTTACAAACAAAAAACTGCACATACTAAAAATAAATTAAAAAAACTGCAGTAACCCTAAAAAAATACTGCACATATATATAAAAAAAAATAAAACCTAGCAATCTACCAAGAAGGAATTATGGCGATAATAGACCACCCTTCTTGTTACAACTCCGAAACAAAAATTACATTGAAAATCTAGGGCCAAATCGAGCAATAACAAAACACATAAAATATATATAAATCCATACATCACATGTAATTATATATTTGAATACCTAGAGTGCCATCTCTTTCTAAACATGCATAATCACAATAAAAAGAAATAGATCCACGTATATATACGTTAATTAATTAAAAGGGTTCAACCTAGGCTCTGATACCAATTGTAGGGAAAAATAAACAAATAAAAGTGTTACACGCAGCGGAAGCGATACTAAAGACGATTTAGTGACTTTTAAAATTTTTCCTTTATGAACCTTAAACCCTTTTAATCAATAAACATGCATATATATCAACAAAAGTAAATTACCTCTTGTCGCGTGATCCGATTGACTTACGTCGATGGTAATCCGCAAGACCTTCAATCCGAGCACGAACGTGGATCACCTAGGAGCGTGGTCTCCCTTTCCTTTGAATTGCAAACCTGTGAATGGACCAAACAAATACTTTCTTTTCTTTGTTAGTCACAAAACAATCAAAAGAATGTCAAAATTATTCCGGTCACTTTTGAGTTCACAATCTTATGATCGAAACTCGCGTGAACCTAGATCGATATCGTATACACAAGCTTATTGATGTTTAAGCAATTGTATACTATCAAAGAATAATTTTTCACTCCTTTTTGTCTCTCTAGAATAAAAACTCTCTTAGAATTAAGAAGAAGAAGAAAGAAAATAAAAACTCAAGCACCAATTAATTGATGTGGCCGAACCCTATAAGAACATATATATAGGTTGGCCGAATTTTTCTTCTTTTTCCTTTAGGGTTGCCGAATTCTATGTAGTATCTAATTAGGGTTGGCCGAATTTCATCATGTCACTTATATAGGGTGACTGAAATTCAACCCTAATTCTTTTTAACTTTATAGACTTCAAACCCTAATCCAACTCTTTTATTTTTATTCTTTTATTTGACTAAAAAAAAAAAAAAAGACTCCTTATTTGATTAAATAAATAATACTAATTTATTTATTTACTTATCAAACAAGTCTTTTACTTTTAGGAAAGATTTGTTTCTTTAATTAAACAATTAATCAATAAATCAATTAATTCTTATTTAATTAAAACAAATGAAACAAAATAATATTTTTAGGTCAAAACCTTAACCTAGCCGCCCCACTTATATATAAGATGGGTCTAATATTATTTTCCTATTTCATTTAATCCATTGGACTTTAAATAAAAAAGCCCACATGTGAACCAGACCCATTCTTACTAAAAGAAACAAGCCCACATGTCTTTCATTAATATATTAATATAATTGAGCAGCCCATTACTTAAATAATGTGCAAATTATATTCTTAATATATTAAATGCAATTCTAGATGGACCCTTAAATTGGTCCGGTAGAATATATCAAGTGATCCATGCAAGTCCGTGTGGATTGGGGATCTTGGCGGGCCATCTAAATTTAAGCTTCAATAGACATAACCTAATCACAATCAACAAATGATTCACTTAGGTCCGATCCATTAATTTTAACTCATTCCACTAAAGAGCTAAAACTGAACTCTTAAATAAAGATAGAAAAGGAAGATGCTCCTCATTCATACCCTAGACAATCATATTGGAGATAGTGTATCCTCGTGATTAATATCAGTAATCGCCAAGAGTTCATAGACCGCCTATAACTCTCCAAGTTACCATATTTACTCATATGACCACGTTTTGAACTTGGATATTTTGACTTGTCCAGAAGCCATGTTTTCAATAGACACTATTGAAAACTCAACGTTGAGATTTAATATCCAATTACCTCAAAACATCCATATGATGATATTATACTCTCATTTAATTAAATGGAGCCACGATGTCCATATCTATAAATGAAGTCCTCTATCGATTAACAAATGAATATCACCAAACTATCGAGGATAGACTATGCGATATAATCGTACTCATTGATAACTCAAATGATATCACTTGCAACCATAAGTCCATCATTTATCTCAGGATTAAGATAGACCCTCCGATTGTCCTGATAATGAAAAGACTATTATCTATTGACGGTTCTAGATAAAGCTTTTCATTGTGATCCAGTTCAATGCACCCAGTGCACTAGATCCTTTTGCTCGAAGACACTCCGATGATTTTAGACTCATCATATCTCATTTGATCCCACTCAAATGCTAGCAAAAGAATTCTACAACTTTAACAAGATAAAGGTGCCCAACCTTTAACTTAAGTTGTGAACAATATTCAAGACTAACTAAAGAATTGTGTCTACCACATACATATCCAGATGTACAAACAGTTCTTCTTTTCCCATAGTCTTTAGACCTTATGATTATTTACTTTGACAATTATAATACAAACTATAAATGCTATACGATTTGTTAAACCAGAAATCACTTTATTAATATGAAAAAGATTGTTAATTACAACATTACACTCTTGCTATTGAGCATAATCCTAACAATCGGTCTACCACGTGCCCTGCCTGGTTCACTGGGCTGTTAGCCTACCAAGCACTTGCCCGCAGCTCCTGCCGTTTGACCTCGAATAGAAACTGAGAAATCTGGCCCCTACTATTCTAAAAAGGTTCGGGAGGGAGACTAGCTCTCGGCTTACGGAAGAGGTCACTGGGGACTACTAAGAACACTTTCACACTGACTCCTGCCTTAGAGTGCGAAAAGACAGTGCAAGCTTTGTTATGCCGAAACCTAAACTCAAATGTCCTCTTTTCCCTTCGACTTGTCTAGGCTTCATCCCCGAAAGATCAACTGGCGCAAGACAAAAACACTCATAGATAATCAAGATAGGAACCATAGGAGCCAGTGAAAGGCTTCATGCGTTCAGTCAATCTACGTAGAGTGAATCGGTCCCTAAAGAACCCCCAAAAAGGCTACCGTCCGATGGGTACATTAAAGTGACGAAGTTGCTTTGACTACAGAACCTTGCCTGTCTGTTGGAGCGAATTGGATGATCGGGCCGGATCGCGTTATTGGATTAAGGCGGAGAAATGACAAAACCCTATACTTTTCATTAAAAAACGAAGGCTAAAAAGGCACTCATTAGTCAACTCGTGGTCCTCCATGCTATGGCAGTGGGGGTAGGGGCTGTCGTCGCCTCATAAAGGCAGAAGCCTAGGCCACCGGAGCTATCTGCGTCTTTCAAGGATAGGTTTCGGTCACTCTTTCGATGCCATGCCATTGTGGTGGCATGGGAACCACTAAATGGGGGCGGTTTTCATCTCATCATCAGCGTGTGGAATACTAGTGCATCCAAGCACAGCGGTATTATGGGCTTGTCATATCTCTCTCCTCACCAACGACTGGCGGCGAGCGAGAGCGGATTGGGGGTTTGAAGAAAAACAAAGACGAAGCTTCGTTCCTGGTCAATCCTTCGCCTATCGTATGTATCGGCTTGGCTTCCTCCAGAATAAAGGAAAATGGATGTACCTGGAACAAGGTTCCGATCTTTAAAAAAATCTACTATACCTACTCGATCGGCCGAGAAGCTTCTTGCTGTGTTGTCTGGTGCCCACAAACGCACGTGAAGATGGATGCGACAGGAAGAAGTGGCATTTGGTCTTTCGCTTGATCGAGGCCTCGTTGGTCTTGGTTTCGATTCCAGAGATCGAGATTCGAATTAGCTCTTTTCGAACTCAAAAGAACCACAGGCAAAGAAAGTAACTAACAACAACAATCCACCTTCTTTCGTCGAAGTAATATCCTCAGCGGTTGGTATGTACCGTCAGAGCATGACATGAGCCCAATGCATTGGACCGATGGATAAGAGAACTGAATTGGCCTAAAAAGTGCTTGAGCTCTTTACTTTTTCTGGTATTTAGCTCAGTGAGCTAGGAGCGCATCATCGAGGCAGGGCCAAAATGAACTCATTTAATAAATGGAGCCGCGATGTCCATGTCTATAAATGATGTTCTCTATCGATCAACAAATGAATACCACCAAACTATCGAGGATAACCTATGCTATATAATCGTACTCATAGATAGCTCAATTGATAACACTTGTAACTATAAGTCCATCATTTATCTCAGGATTTAGATAGACTCTCCAATTGTCCTTAAAATGAAAACTTTTTTCCACTAACGATACGGATAAAATATTTCACTGTGATCTTGTTTAATGCACCTAGTGCACTAGATTCTTTTTCTCAAAGACACTACACTTTGATGATTTTAGACTCATCATATTTTAGGAACCTAGGGTTACAGATTGCGCAGCAGAAGGGTTTTAAAATTTTTTATGCAATCAACAAGTAAACCTAATTGTACAGTAACAATCGAAAACAACAAAGAAGGTGAAATGATTTCATACCAGCGTTGGAGGCTCCTCTTTAATACGATATGCTCCCTGATTTGAATTACAAGATCTTTCTAACTATGACCCGAAATTAGTAATGGCGTGTGGGCGCGTCACAATATTTAGGAACAAGGAGGAAGAAGAGACACAAGAAGACAACCCCTTGCCTTGTGTAGTTCGGCCACCCACTTCGGCCACCCACTTTTTGAAGAACAAGAAGCAAAAAAAATAAAACCCCTTTTATTTTTATTTCTTGAGTGGCGGCACCCCTATTTTTTTTCTTTTCTTTTTGGTTGCCAGCACATCTCATGTGTGTTATGTTTCTCTTTAATTTGCGTGTATCTGTTTTTCAGCCTTCTTAAAAATGTATATACCATATATATCTCTCTTTTAAAGAAAAGCTAATGATATCTTTTTAGTTTAAAACAAAATCTTTATTTTATTTTATTAATAGATATCATCTAATTTGAATTTAAATTATTTAAATTCAAAATTAATATTTAATTAATTAAAAAAAAAAAAGGATAATCATATTATCCCATTTTTCAAATATAAATATCAACTTACACCCTCTATCAATAATTAATTACATAATTAAATAATCTTATTATTTAATTGTCATAATCATTAAATTCATTAATTAAATAATCTCAATATTCAATTAATTCCCGAATAGATATGTGTCACTTTCGTAACACAATTAATTGGACAATCCAATTAATTAACCGTGAACCTTGTTACCTAAATTGATCGGACTAGCAAGGGGACCTAATGAACCCACGGTATTTTGAGCTCCAATAATCCTTAAAAATAATTAATTAAACTCTTTAATTAATATTTCATGATTATTAACTTCGGTGTTATTCCACTAAAAACCTGAAGTTGCACTCTCTCAACTGTAGACGGTTTTTACACAAACCAATAACTTTCGGTGTCCATCGATATAGCTATTACATATGATATAATCCTCCACAAGTAGTTCATAATTATAGCTGGGTCATAATCTCCGTTATACCCCTCTAATTATATCTTTCCGTTAAGTACCATTGATTCTCTAATGAACAATAAATCGTACATTTCTTACGGAATTAAGAGAGCGCTCATATTGTTTAAGCCTCGAATCAACCCTTAAGGGAACTACCATCTACTTCTCGCAAGAAGGAGTGGATTCCACTATTATGTACAAACCTTCCCAACCACAAGGCAAACCGCGATCCTAACATACGGAGCATATTGATCGGGAATGTAACTCCAACCTCACCCATGGTATATCAAAGACCACGATCTAACCTGAAGGAGCTGATAAGACACTCAGGATTAAGATCACCCACATATAGCCATCATTAGTTGATATATATGAATCTCATCCTTAAACAGATCTTAGTGAGAGATTCATATAGATAATGACCCAGTCCTATATGATCAAATCATACAAGGTGCCTCCATTCTCATATCTCCATATGAATGATCCAGGATAGGATCACCGTACACTACGAAATAGACCGCAGCTGTAGATTAACTACAAATAAAGTACCCAGCTTGATTTGCTATCTATGGATTCTTTAGATTACTCGTTTCAAATTGAATCCATCTATATATGACACTCATATACTTAGTTCGAAATTACATCCGGCAATCTTGGATGTTAAGTACACATGTTATATATAAATATATGAGACTATTTGAATGAATAAACTACTTCTTTTATTTATGTTCAATTCACATTTACAAATTACAAACTTTAGAGCAAAAACCCCAACACATATCACATTTGATCCTACTCAAATTCTAGCAAAATAATCTACAACTTTAACAAGGTAAAGGCACCGGACATTTATCTTAAGTTGTGAACATTATTCAAGACTAACTATTGAATTGTGTCTACCTCATACATATCATGATGTACGAACAATTCTTCATTTCTCATAGTCATTTGACCTTATGATTATTTACTTTTAACAATTATAATAATTAAACTATAAATGCTATAAGATTTGTTAAACCAGAAATCACTTTATTAATATGAGAAGAATCTCAAAAACATTATTACACTCTTGTTATTGAGCATAATCCTAACACCTGTCCATATATATATATATATATATATAGTATTTCTATTGTCAGTTCAAACTGATATAACATATATCCGTTCCTTGAATGTGGGCCATTGATTTAAAAGATACTTTGACAGATGCATACAACCAAGTCAAAACATTTAAATCCAATGACTCACATACATGGAATTGATATATCTTATATTGACAATAGAACATTTGTATTATATATATATATATATATCTTGAAGATAAGTTGGATTGTCTGTATTAATAATAAGTTTTTAGATATCTTATAACACATAAATATTATTAGTAATATAAATTATTAAGTTTGTTCCATTTTGTTCACTAATTAACAATATTCTCATTTTATTTTTTACATCAACAATATTCTCACATTTCACATATAACTTTAAAGTAATTGTTTCATATTGTTGACGTGGATTTCTATAAAAGCTAGTCAGTAGTGACATGTATGCAGATCGACGCTTGATATGGTTTATGAAATGTGATCAGGTCGCCTCTTCGATATGTGTGTAAATTGATGAATAGATAACAAATAAAAGATAAGTGCGAAAATAAAAAAGACACCGATGTTTTTATGTGGAAAACCCTTAATAGAGGGAAAAACCACGGTCATTACGAGGACAGATAAAAGATCTTTCACTATGCAAAAGTTGTTACAGTTACAAGTGATGAATTGCTTTCATCTCCTCTCCCATCTCTACTTGATACACGTGTTTATATAGGGGTTAGGGTGTTGCCATAGCCCTTGTTGTGCAAGCAAGAAATATTATCGGGTGAGATCTCATGTGTATTGTATCTTGGCGAGATTCTTGTCGAATTGAGTCTTCGTGCATTTATGGCGCTATGATCTTCATTCCTTGTGGGAATACTTCTTCGAATCTTCGTATTATTACTAGATTTGTCAACTGCTAGATTGTAGGTGATTGTCTTGTCTAGTATAAGGTTGAGTTTCATGGAGAATACGTTGAGATCTTGTTTCATTAATTATGCCTCATATTTATTGTGTGGGTGGCGAGTTCGAGTCAATTCGCATGTTTGATAGTTCTTCGGCGAGCAACTACCTTTAGTGGGAGACTTGCTCTCTGTTCCTCATGTTGCTACTACTATGCATGGCCCGTCGAGCTGACATGGTCTGATGTCGTGGATAGTTGGTCCCTCAAATTCTGGGTTCTACGCTGATGTGTCAAATCAAGTAAAATTAACCAAAACACATATCAATAGAGAATGTTTATGTGTTCAAGAGTTTCAATAATTTTTTTAAACTAGCTAAACTTTTTTTAAAACATGTCTTAATTATGAGAAATTGTCTAGTTACATGTGACTTGAATTTGTTTTTTATGAGTTTGACTATGTGGTACATTATTTATCTAATATTTTATGATTCTTAAACATGTGGTTGTGTCCTTAATGTGTTGACCTTAGTTTTTTTTATAAAAAAAATAATAATAATTTGACCATGTCAATAGTTCAATCATAAAAAACAAGTCCCACTATAGGGAAGGAATCTTTCCATACTAACTTCCACTTTAGGAAAAGAATATCTCTATACTATGATTTTATAGATAAATATGGAACTCGAACTCCTATCACAAATGTTAAGGGAGAGTATGCATAACCACTTGAATTATGAGTATATATGCCTAATGTTGATTATTGCAATACCATATTGGCTATATTAGATGGTTTTGGGATTAACTAGAGGACTTTTGGGATCCATAATATTCGATATGGAATATGAAATTTGTATAGGTAAATATTTAAGATATTCTAAAAACACTGAAACTCTAGCACATTTTGAGATATCTTTTACATAATAAAAACAAAAAGATTGTATGGTTGTTGGAAGAACACCAATTGCCAAAAGAAAAATGGCAAAATATCATAGAGGATGCTATTAAAAAATGTAAAAATCTCATGGAAATAGTCATTTTCAAGGCCATCAAGATGTTGAAAAAAGTAAAGATACCACAAAAATAAATGCAAACAAGAGAGAGATGGAGAGACAAAATGGCTTTTGTAGCGTTGGCAACCGGAGGAAAAAAAATCTGAAAGGGTTTTTTGGTTGGTGTCTGTTGGATAGGGATGGACATTTCCTCCACGGGACCCCACTCCCATTTAGGGGTAAAATTTTCCCTCAAATGGAGTTTGGGGGTGAGGGTGGGGGTGGGGGTGGGGGTGGGGGTGGGGGTTAGGGTGAGACTGAAGTTGCCCTCAAAGAGCAACAGTAAGAAGGCACTTAAGAAAAAGATGGTCCACAGTCTCAGAGCTAGCGTCACAAACACTACATCTAGAGGCTAACTGAAAACCAGATCTGTATAAGCGGTCTTCGGTGGATAATCTATTAAAAAGAAGACGCCAAAATAGAATAGAATAGAACGAGAACGAGAACAAGGGATATAGCGAGACCAGACATCCTTCCACTATAGGACTTGAGGAATATCATGAAACAACCTAGAATAAGCCGCCTTACTAGAAACCCTCCCATCCCTAGAATGAAGCCATACCAAATAATTAGCCATAAGAGAAATATCATTTTTCTCAATCCGAAAACAGAGATCCGAGAATCTAGCACGAAAACGATCTTCTAGAACCCATCTACCATCCTGAATGAAGTCTGAAACCCTAGTATGTATTGAATGATCACGAAATCAGGAATACCAAGAAGATCCACAATAGGCACCCCAAGCCAATTATCATGCCAAAAATCTTTTTGGGAGTCTTTCCCGATGAGCCAGATACCATCCTTAAGGAGCTCAGCATAGTTAAACTTAAGAAAAGTCTAGATGGAGGAGGTGATGTAGCCTCCCTAAGATTTCTGCAACTGATTAATATATCTCTCACGTAAAAAAGTGAAAGCAAAACTGTTAGAAGTTATAAACTTCCAAGTAAACTTCCAGGTAAGCTTCCAAAGTAAAGAATCGTTTAACAACGCCAGATCCTTCAAACCAAAACCCCTAAGAGCATAAGGTCTACAACAACATTTCTAATCAACACAAACCAACTAGGATTCCTCACAATCACCAATCCATAAGAAATTTCTGATCTTCTTAGTAATCATCTGGATAAGGGAAATCGGCCACTTATAAACCATAAAAGAGTGTATAAAAGAGCCAGCAATCATCAAACGAATCAAAGTAGCTCGGCTAGCCACAGAAAGGGACTAACCTTTCCACCTGAAAAATTTAGAAACAATCTTATCTGCAATGGGCATCAAAAAAGACTTTCTGGGCTTGCCCTGGAACAAAGGAACCCTTAGGTAAGAAAACGGAAAATTACCAATCTGCATCCCAACTAAAGATTGAAGAGAACTAATCTGGACAGGAGAAACAGATGATCCAAAAAAGATGGAGGATCTACTCCAGTTAACAAGTTGACCTGAAATGTTGCCATAAACATCGAAAGCATTCATAACACTCCTTAGATTATTGGTCGTGCCCCTACAAAAAATCAGCACATCATATATTATATTTATTATTTAATGTTTAAATAATTACCATCAAACGTTGTTTAGTTTGTTGGCAATTCAGCTATTTTAATTTTGACAGTTGTGTCTGTGGTTCGATTGGTTCGATTCTCAACGTGTTCATAATTACGGTTAATTGTATAAACATACCCTCTATTTATCTAATAAAGCAAATTTTCAAACAAATGTTCTATTCAAGCACAAACATCCCAATTGGAATGTGTATGGAGTATAGAAAATCAATAGTGCCCTTGGGTAAAAGGGATAGATTACTTTGATGGGAAATTTCACAAACAACCCTGAATTTAGGTGTAATTTTGTAAATATTCAATTATTTCTAATAATTACATAAATATACCTTACCGTCATTTGATTTTTGTTAACTTTAACCTTTAACCACATTTGTATCCCGAAATGACTAAACTACCGTTGAAAACTTATTTATCTTCTCTTCTATTATTTAAAAATACTAAAAAACATTTACTTAAAAAATTGAAAAAAATCGGTACAATTTTTTTTTTATTTTTTTGCTTTTATTTTCTTTTTCTTTCTATCATTTTTTTTTTTTTACAATTTCCATATCCCCAAACACCAAATTTTCAGATTTCAAAAATCAACTTTATCACCAAAACATTCAATTTCATACTCATCAACCCACAAACAATTTCATTTCATCAACACAATCAAAACCCACCAATAATTACATTTAATCAACAAAATCAAAACACAATCAAAACCCACTAAACACATCTATTTTTCCAGTTTTATGGGTTCTGATTGTGTTAATAAATGATAGAAAGAAAACAACAACAAAAATTGTACCGATTTTTTCAATTTTTTAAGTAAATTTCTTTTAATATATTTAAATAATAAAAGACAAGATAAATAAGTTTTCAAGGGTAATTTAGTCATTTCATGATACAAATATGGTTAAAGATTAAGTTAACAAAAGTCAACTAACGAAATGAAATATTTATGTAATTATTAGAAAAAAATGAATATTTATACAATTACATCTAAATTCATGGTTGCTAGTGAAATTTACCCACCAAAATAACCTCTTCCTTTTACACAAGGGCACTATTGACTTTTCATACCTCAAGCATATTCCAATTGGGATGTTTGTGTTTGAATATGACATTTGTTTGAAAATTTGTTTTATTAGATAAATAAAGGGTATGTTTGTGCAATTAACCCTCATAATTATAAGAATAAAATTCATTTTGTAAAGGGCCCAAATCTGATTGGGTATTAGTGCAATACAGCTCGACCAAGTAAGACTTTAGTTTGAAGGGCTAGGCTTAACACTTGTTTTGTAATTACAAATCCAGCTTGGTCCGATGCGCATAGTAACTAGACCCGATCAAAGTCCAAATCTGAAATCCAATGGGCTCAAGAATTTCAGGTTGAGTTGGTCCTGCTAGACCCTTTTGACACCTCTACCTACCCCCACGTTTTTTAAATGGGGGGTGGGGGTGGAGGTGGAGGTGGGGCCCTATTTCCCCAATTTCCTCATGTATATTTATATATTTTATTTTTATTTTCTTATAAAAAATAACTTTAACTTTATTACTCATTTACTCTCTACCCATTTTTCCATATATATTTATGTGTAATACTATATTAATATAGTTATTTGTATTAATTTTGGATTAAATTAAATCAATTATTTATTTTAGATTATTTATTGGATCGGATACCGAAGTAAGGCAAATTGAACGATTGGAATAATTGAATTTCGAATCCCGAATTCTAAATTATGGATTTTAGATTGAAAACTATTAAGATTGAAAATTAGAAAAATATGTAAAATAGGGGGCGAGGGTGGGGTCAGGGGAATCTCTCCACAAACACCCCCCTCCCCACTTCCCTCAAATGGGGTTTGAGGGCAGGGGTAGGGAGAGATTTTAGAAACGGGGGAGAGAATGGGGTGACCTTCTCCTACCCCAATGTACCCATGCCCATTCCTACTTTTGGAGCTATTTGAACTTGTATCAGTTTTTTTGGTACTCAGAAAAATGTTGGATAGTTAAGCAACTTTGTCTTTTTCTTAAAGGAGTCGCTGCAAACTTTAAAAAAAAAATGGAGTGGATATTCATAAATTGGAATAGGGGGGTGCAAATTTTATTTGAAAAGGGCTCGTTTATTAATAGAGAATAGAAAGGGAATTAGAATCATTAAGGTCACGTTTGGTGCGCAAGATTTGATTGAATTGGATTGGACTATTTCATATGATTGGATTGAGATAGGACTGAAATTAAATGAGATTAGATTTGATTAGACTAGATTGGACTAAATGAATACTATAGTATTTGTGGGAAAACATATTATTGGACAAAAATAATGTCATGTTTTGTTTGGTAAGACATGAGATTGGATTAAATATAATAATTTTTTTTTTTTTATAGGAAAATATAATCTATTTTTTTATTTGATAATATTTTTTGAAAAACAAAAACAAAATAAAAATAAAAAGTTTGGGAAGATATTTGAAATTTTTTCCCAGAACTCCTCTCACAGCATCTCTCTAACTAATTCTCTTCCTCCTCCACCACCAAATCCTGGTTGATTCCATCATTGACCAACATCTCTGTCACTTTTTCTCTTCATTCCCTATCAAAAAACTTTCCTAATCTCTGCTCTCCAACAAATGGATCCTTCAACTTCGACACCCTTCCAACACCACCCTCCTCGTCCTCCACCCCCAACTATCTCACCAACCTCGGCCTCGGTTCTCTCCAAAGCAAAATTTCAGAACTTGTACAAAAAAAAAAAAAAAAAAAAAAAAAAAAACAGGAAATAACAAAAAATATATATATAACAATGGGTTCAAAAGCAGAGGAAGAACTGATGAGTGTGTCACCTGGCAGATAATTGAAGGTTGAAATTTGAAAAGAAGATATGAAAGTAAGTCCAAGAAACAGAGTTAAAATTGAAGGAAATTGCAAGTAACGATCAATTTTGCTAAATATATGATGAAGAGTGTTTTCTGAAGAAAAATTTTCAATTTTTTATAATTTAAAAAAAAAAAAAAAAAAAAATCCTGCCCAACGCAGATAAACCCACCTATTAATAAAAAAGATTTTTTAAAGATTTTTTTTTTTTCTTTATTCTCACTTTCAAAGCATCCAGATCTGATCTAATCCTAAAATCAATTGTGTTCAAAGCATCCACTCCAATTAATAGAAAAGTTATTGATCTATTAATAGAATTTTTTTTTTAAAACAATCTCACCATTAAAAACCTCAAAATCTCTCTTCAATAATCACATTTGCAAATTCAATCCATAAAAAAATGCAAGATCCACCCAACGATCTGCAATTGAGTGGTGGTGGTGGTGGTGGTGATGGTGGTGGTGATGAAGAGCTGGGTGGTGGTGTTCGGTGATGTAAATGAGAGAAAGTGAAACGGTGGGCTAGTGTTGGTGATGTAAATGAGAGAGAAGAATAAAAAAAAATGGTGGGCCATATGCAAATAGTCTTGGGACTAATAAAGGTGGGGTGAGAGTTGGTATTATTATATCCTACAAGCGTCGGATTATTTTGCTTATTTTGCTGATAGAACTAGTTGTCCTGTCTTTTAAAATTGCGCTAAACACCGGATTGAGACTAAAATAGTCCAATCCAGTATGCTAAACACGCCCCAAGAGAAAGGAGGTTAGAAAGGTTAAGTTTGTATATGGTACCCACATGAGGATTAAGTTTTTATGTGGAACCCTAAGCTTATTTTATATGTGAGATTTTGGCCATTAATAAAATAAATGGGGGAAAACAGAATATTGGGCAGACTACGGTGTAATTATAATAATAGTTTTATTAATAATTAGTCAATAAATTATAAAGTTGAATAATTATTACGAACAAGAAAAGTTTATCATTTAAATTTCAAATTTTGTATGGCGAGTATATAGAGTAAATTGGTGTGCAAAGCACTATTTTAAGTGTCAATAAAGAACTTGGATCTTTTACTGATATGATCTTTTTCCTAACCTCACCTAATCTCATGACATGTAAATATTGTAATGAATAGGTGATTAAAATATAATTGATTTCCAATAACCACTTTATCATCCACCAATTACATGTTTGAAAAAAGGTAAAGAAAAAAATCAGATCAGTAGAAGATCCATATCCATCAATAAAACCGCATATTCAATTATTTTTACCACTTAACAGACGAACTTTTCGAATCCTAAAATTATGAAAATCAAATTTTTTTTTTTTTTTTTTAATGAATATTGACAAAGCAAAAATAAAAAATGAAAACAGAAAACATTATTGAACATACCCTTAAATTTTGCATTATTAGTGGTTAAAGAAAAACTAAAGATCCCCGTGGGACTTTTATTCATAATAACCAAACAATGGGTTGAGAATTTGTAACAAAAAAAATTTGGATTCCGCTCCTTTGCTATCGTATTGAAGAAAAAGAAACAATTAGTTGGGGTTGCCCACCCCTTTGAAGAGAGGTCAACTAATTTTCTCCCATATTAAGTATTGTTTAGCACATAAAATGCCACCATCTTAATAACAATATAATTTATGTATCAGAATATTATGGCTTCACCCTACACGTCTACAAGCAACAAGAAATGAACAAAAGAAGACTAATCAGCAAAGAATAATTCTGACAATCCACACTAAAAGCAATATCACAAATTACATTAATTTTCCCACCCACAAAATAATACTAATACTAGCCTTGATGTGAAAAAAAGCACTTAGTTAGAGAGAGGGAGAGAGAATATGATGATAAACTAAAAACACATAATATGATGAAAATGTTAGAAAAGGAGGTTGAGTTTCAGAATGGAGTACCAATTTCACTCCTTGTTTCAGTTGGGCTGTACAATGCAGACCTGTTTCTTGGTCTATTCTCCTCCAACTGCTTGACAACTTCATCCATGGTTGGTCTAACCGAAGCTACCGGAGCACAACAACCCATTGCAAGCTTCAATGCCTGAACTAACCCATCTTCCATTGGACTCCTTATCCCTTTCAAAGCCTCCACATCAAAAACCTCCATTGTTGTCTCCTCCAAAACCGCCACTTTTACCATTGAAGGCAAGTCCACAAAGTCACTGTTTCTCCCATTTTTGCCTGGTTTCTTTCCAATCAGAATCTCCAATAATAGTATCCCAAACGCATAGACATCTGTCCTGGAATTACATTTCTTCATCCTTTGAAGCTCTGGCGCTTTGTAACCATCGGTTTTCGCAAGTGCTACTATGTCATCAGCAACAGATGGGATCATTAGTTTGTCAAGCCCAAACTCAGTGAGCCTGGACACAAAGAAGTCATCCACGAGCACATTCTTTGATCTCACATTCCCATGCGTGATGGGTATTTCAAGACCAGTATGAAGATATGCTAGTCCCCTGGCTATACCCAATGCAATCTTGTGTCGCCGAGCCCAATTCAACACTGGCTTTCCAGCTCTATTATCTGCATTCAAGCACATCAGATGAAACTGAAGAATGATTAAATTGCATTTTGTTCCCACAAATCAAAGAATAGTAGATGCATATAAGCACCCAGACAATCCATGAACTGTTTAGGTCAAAAGGCCATGCAATGACCTTTTTATTTATAACATCAACTTGTTCATATTGCTTTCAATTGATCTTTTGGAAAGAAAAGATTGAACCTCAAAAAAATTTAGTTATATTCCATTTTCACCTTAAGTACATGTCTATTGTAATTCCCTGTGTAAGTTATTCAATAAGGAAGTGGGTTTTTTTCATGAAACTTCACTGGGCGGTACCAAATTTGAATCTCACGAGTTTTGACAGTGACTATTGGGGTTAATTGTGGCAAGGAAATTTTGGGTCACTTGATGCGATGGGGGAATGCCAATGAGTTTCAGTTGGCATTTAAACAGAGGTTGAAATTCTTGACTTAAATTCAGTTGCTGGTGGACTTAGGTCAAGATTGTGTCGAGCATTAATGCACATTGCACACAGATCAGTAAGTTCAGGACTGACAATTGAGCATTCCTTGGTAACAAGACATTATTCATTGAGCAAAACACAATCACATTTCAATGTTAAGCTACATTTAATTAAGTACACCAATGAAAGAATTGCTATAACAACTCTGTGCAAGTCAGTCCTGAAACTGAATAGCCTCCCTGGTTCAAGACAGAACAAATGGAACACCCTAATGCCTCCCTACCCTCGCCAACACTTAATCCGAAGACAATGGAATGCTTTCAAATATTTCTGGCAGCCAAATTTCACTCATGAATCTTTATGCTATGGTTAAGAGGTTCTTATGGTGAGTTTTGGATAATAAATGTTCTCTTAGTTAACATAAGTGGAACCTTTTAAACCATTTTTCTGTACTGTTCTGAACCATATAAGACAACATTCCTACATATATTTCCTTAAATGCTAAATGTAGTATGACTCGTGTGATTGCTTGTGTTCATTTCTAACATTTATTTACTGTTCGATCAAAATTTAGCCTAAATCCAGGGACAAACTAGAGCACTAATATGTGTTTATGTGTGTTGACAATCTCATAGGAAGTTTAACTCTTACACACAGGGATATAGAGCAATAATGTATTCACAAGAGGCTTAATAACAAAAAACAAACAAATATGCATACCATGTAAGAGATCATGGAGGCTCTTGCTGGGAAGATAATCATAAATGAGCAATTTCTCCCCTCTCTTTCCTTGATAGAAAGCCCTCAATGGGATCAAATTCTCATGTCGAATCCTTCCCAATTGCCTTATCACAGGCAAACATGAGCTCCTATCCTTGCAACTACCTTCCCTCAACAGCCTCAAAGCTATGTTCCCTCCATCAGCTAGCTTTGCCTTATAAGCAGTCCCATAACTTGTCTTCTCAATCACTTGTCCCGTTGCATTCAACACATCCTCTAACGTCAAATGCTCGCCGCCTTGAAACAGAATTAGCTTCCCTTCACCACCACCGGTAACACCAGTTTCCTCATCTTCTCCTTCCTCTAATTCCTCTTCACTATCTTCCCGGCCTTTTCTCTTCTTATTTTGCACATACCCAATCAATAATGAAGCCAAAACCACCGCTCCGGTCATCAATCCAATCACAAGACCAGCAATTGCACCTGCACTCAACCTAGAATTTCCATTACAACTCTTCAGAGGCATACCACAAAGGGCAGGATTGTTTCCTTCAAAAACTTCAACACCAAACTTTGATTCACTAAAAACTGGCAACGACCCACTAAAATTATTGTGGGAAAGACTCAACTTTTCAAGTTTCAACCCAGATAAACTCTCTGGAATTGAACCTGAAAACATGTTATTTGAAAGATCAAGCTCTCTAAGGCCGTGAAACCTAGTTATAAACTCGGGGAAACTCCCTGAAAACTTGTTGCTACCTAAATCAAGAAGCTGCAAGTTGATGCAACTAGAGTTTGGCAGTGCAGGTTCAGGGAGAGCCCCTGATATTGAATTTCCATGAAGCCTGAGAGAAACAAGCTTGTCACATAAATTCCAAATTGATGGAGCCAGAGCACCACTAAAAAGATTATCACCCAAATCAATGTCAGAGAGTGAAGAGCTGTAACCGAGCTCAAGAGGGATGGTTCCTTGAAGTGAGTTAATATTAAGATACAAACTTTGAAGCATAGAGAACTCACCAACCTCTCTGGGGAGAGAACCAGAGAGGTTAGCAGATGGTAGCTGGAGAGAGAGAAGGTGGAGAGAGGAGTCCTTATATAGAGAAATATTGGCCCACTGTGGTGAAGAGAGATCGCTGCAGGAGAGTGGAGAGCCACTGGAGAAAACCCATTTGAGTCCTCTCCACTGACACAGAGGCACAGATAAATTCCATGATGATAAGAGCAAGTTCTCAGTGTTACCTTGTAGTGAAGCTTTTATCTTTCCTAAGAGAAGCTCAACATCTAATGAAGAAGAAGACAGAGACTCAGAAGTTGAAACAGATAAAGCTACGGTGAAGAAGAAGAAGATAATGTACAAAGAGTAAAGTTTCAAAAACGCCATGAATGAATCACTGAGAGAGAGAGAGAGAGAAAAGATGAGAGAGTAGGTTTGTGGAGTTCTATAAGAGGCTTCTTCTTCTTTTGGGAAAGCTGACAGAGTGTTGACTATGTGTAATGAATCTCATAGTCCAATAATTCAACGGTCATGATTTTACCAAATTAATCACAATGAAAGCTGGTTTTTCCAAGAAAATAAAGATGATCAGATGGTGCACTTGAGAACACCGTAAACATGAATTACTTATATTAATTAATTCTCTTCACGCTCGCCTTTGGAATTGCAAATTTCTACTATTCATTTTTTTTTTTTTTTTTAATTTATATTTTGAAATTAATTTGTACTTTTTGAGGAAGAAAGGTTTGTTGTGCAGGACGCCACCAAGCATTGTCTTTTCAAGGTGAAAAATAAGGGCAGGTGCACAGGACTTATGATGTTCCTTAGCTTATCATTGTACGCGTGTTCAACATTAAAGAGTGTTTTGACTGTTGATTAATCGGAATTATGAAGCAGTCTATAGTGGGTGGGGGCCCCAGAAAATGGTGATTATGATTGAGGGTGGAGAATGGAGATGAGACGAAGAGTGCATGTCGAAGGTGATGGTGTTGGGGAGCAGATTGTAGACTGTGATGTGGTGGGCCCAAATGTTGGTGGGTCAGACTACAAAAGCAAAGCTAAAGGTCCATGGCTGAAGCCTGAAAGGAGCTGGAGAATAGACGATTTTTAATTTCAGGTGCAATCATCATTCATGCTGTTCCTGTACCTGTGGGGTCTGACCATATTCACTTAAAAATGACCGTTTGGTTTTTTTATTTTTTAGGGCAAATTTTACAAATAACCCTGATATTAGAAATAATTGCACACATATGTAATCATTGATTAAACTCGCACCAACATGAATCTCTCATAAGAGACACAATATATATATGGTTCTCTAAGGATCCCTTATTTTAATACAAAATAAAAACCTTAATAAAATCCCTAGATTTTAATGAATTTTGATATGATATTTTTATGGATGATAAGTTCTTTTTTTGTAATAAAATTGGACTGATCTAAGAGGAAAAAACATCATAAACGATCATATGCTGAAAAACCCTTAAACAGTATCCATATATAAAAAAGATAAAAGAAAAGTAAAAAGTGACAAAAAACAACAAAACACAAAGAATCAAAGGGAAAACAACCCCAAACAAAAAGAGGCACGCATGCCACACAAAAAAGAAAAAGAAAACGAAAACATCAAGAAAAACGAAAAGACTCTCGACCCATGTAGTCGTTGCCAACTAAAATAGAACAAAACGACGGGGCAGAGAACCACCAAAAATCACCCTAAAGCTCCAAAGCATGCTTAGAAAGTGTATCTGCAACCTGATTCCCCTCCCTGAAAATATGGGAAACCTGAAAATTCATCTTCAAGATCTTGAAGATATAGCGCTGCCACGCTTGACGAACCCTCCAAGGAACCATCTTAGAACGAGAAGAAAGAAGTTGAACCATATAAGAAGAATCGCTCTCAAGCCAGAGTTGATGCCACACATACTTCCATGCAAAATTAATGGCCAAAGAGGCCGCCAGAAGCTCAGCCTCAAACGCAAAAATCTAACCAAAAGGAATAGCAAATCAACCCTTCACAAAGGCTCTAGAGTTCCGTAAGATACCACCACAACCACCAACCCCCGGAGAGCCCATAACAGCGTCATCTGTATTCACTTTGATCCAACCAGGAGCCGGAGGCGATCAAATCATACTCTTGATTACCGAGGCTTTAGAAGGGTGACCCTGAAGACCGAAAAGACGAAGAATCAAAATGTCGTTCATACAATTACACATATAACCAATATCTAGGCGATTAGCCTCTGAAACTGCACGCCAAACCAAAGAAAGGATGGATCTAAAGTTCACCGACTTCCCTTCAAAGATCCACTGATTACTAGCAGTCCACACACCCCATATCACTGCATGGATAGTTGCTTTCCATAAAATTCTAACCTGCTCACTAAAGGTACTGACATGGCCTGCAAGAAGAAGGATTGCCAAGTTTCGGTAGAGACACGTCGCTGGAAAGCTGAGAAAATTACCTCCCAAAGAGCAATCGCTAGGGGACAATGAAGAAAAGGGTGATCTGCAGATTCACTACTAACCCCATAAATACTGCAACGAGAAGCCAACTGAAACCCAGACCTGTAAAGACGATCCTCAATAGAAAGCCTGTTCAACATAAGATGCTAGGTCAAAGCTGAGCTAGAGGGGAGGATAAAACGGGACCAAACATCTCTCCACCAAACAACCTGAGGAATATCATGGAGAAACTGGGAATAAGCAGTCTTGCAAGAAACACGACAATCCTAAGAATTAGCCCAAACCAGAGAATCCATAACAGTAGAAATCACAATCCGATCAATCTGAAAACACAGATCCGAGAAACACGCTCAGAAATAATCGTCCAGCACCCATTTACCCTCATGAATAAAATCTGAGACACTCGCCTGAAGTGGATTAGCTAAATAATTTGGAATCTCTAAAAGCTCCAAAATAGGGACCCCTAACCAATTATCCCGCCAAAAGTCTCGTTGAGAGTTCTCGCCAATTAGCCAGATACCTTCTTTGAGAAGGGAACTATAATTTGTCCGAAGAGAAGACCAAATCGAGGAGGTGACATACCCTCCATGAGGCTTCTGCAAATGCCTGAGATACCTCTCCCGTAGAAATGAGAAGCAAAACCTTTAGAGGTTATAAATTTCCAAGTGAATTTATGTAACAACGAGTCATTCAGCAACCCAAGATCTTTCAGACCAAAACTACCCTGTAAGTAAGGCCTACAACAACGATCCCAAGCGACCCGAACCAACTTAGTCTCCTTACAAGAACCAGTCCATAAAAAGTTCCTCAACTTGCGGTTAATCAATGACAGTGAAGAAGAAGGCCACTTGTAAATCATGAAAGAGTGAACAAATAAACCAATGATGACCGACCTGATCACAGTAGCACGACCAACCAGAGAAAAGGACTTGCCTTTCCATTTAGCGAATTTAGACAAGATCTTATCCGCAATAGGTCGTAACACCGCCTTTCGAGGCTTGCCCAGAAACAAAAGGACTCCCAAATAAAAAAACGGGAGTTGCCCAATCTACATACCAAATAGAGACTGCAAACTACCAATCCGAGAGGGGGAGACAGAAGATCTAAAATAAATCGAAGACTTACCCCAGTTAACCAACTAGCCTAAAATATCACCATAATCCCTAAAAGGGCCCATGATATGCTTCAGATTCTTTTGAGTACCTCTGCAAAAGATCAGAACATCATCTGCATATAGCAAATGAGTTGGAGCCAAAAAAACCCTTTAGGGAAGAAATTGGTAGAATCTGAGAAGAACCCACTAACCTCGTCAATAATCTACTAAGGAAGTTTTCTGTAATACCAAACAAAAGCAGAGAGAGCGGATCTCCCTGACGAACCCTTCTAGAGTAACAAAAGTACCCCTTTGGGACCCCATTAAATAGAATTGAAAGCCTAGACGAACGAAGAATGCTGTCTATCCAATCCACAAAAACAAAAGAAAACCCAAAAGCCTGAAGCACTCTGCAAAGGAAATACCAATCCAAGGTGTCAAAAGCCTTGCAGATATTAATCTTCATGGCCAAGTTACCCCTATAGCACTTCTTTTGCAACACATTCACACAGTCATAACCCAAAGCAATATAATCCTTAATATGCCGGTGTTGAATAAATCCGAACTGTTGAGGAGAAATAATCCTAGCAGCAACCTGAGCTAAACGATCAGCCAAAATCTTAGAAGAAATTTTAAACAGAAAGTTACTAAGAACAATCGGTCGAAACTGATCAACCGAAATCAAGTCCTTCAGTTTCAGAAGAAGAACAATGAAGATGGAATTAAGACCTGGGAAAATAACTCTAGTGATGAAATAATCCTGAACAGCGATGACCACGTCACTACCTACAACATCCTAACATCTTCGATAAAAACTACTAGAAAACCCATCTGACCTAGGGGCAGAAGCAGCATCCATAGCAAATACCTCATCATGAATATCATCTGCAGATGGAACGCTAGTCAAGAAAGCGTTCTATGCTGCAATTACCAAGGAAGGAATCACATCATCAACAATAGATAAATCTCTCCCAACTTGAGAAACATCCGAGGAAAAGAGGCCAGAATAATAACTAATGATATGATCCCTGATGGTTGGCCAAATCCTCCAAGAGAACCCTATTAATCGAAAGGGCTGATATAGTGTTACGATACTGCCTACGTTTGATAGAGGCATAAAATAAAGATGTGTTCCGATCCCCATCACGAAGCCACCTAACTCTAGACCAGTTATGATAAAAGCACTCATATCTGCGTAATAACACATCAAGCTCAGAATGAACACTCGCCTTGCCAATAAAAAGATCATCTGAGAAACCCCGGTTAGACAAATCCAGCTGAATAGAATGAAGCTCCGTAGACTTCTCAGCAATGGTAGAGTTAAGATCCCCAAAAACCTCCCAATTCCAAGACTTGAGAGCCTTCTTCAAACTTCTCAGCTTATAAATGACAACCTGATGAGGGCTACCCACAACAGGAGAGCTCCAAATCCTATGAACAATAGCTATAAAATCAAGATACTCTAACCACATGCTCTGAAACCGAAACGATCGATGACTAGAAACCTCAAAATCTGATAACTGAACCAATAATGGACAGTGATCAGAACAAATACGGGGAAGAGCTACAAACGAAATTTCCCGCCAACAGGAAATGCATGTAAAACTAAAACTCTATTTAATCGTCTCTCAACTCTAGTTCTGTTATTATGACCTCTAACCCAAGTGAATTGAGTGCATTGAAAAAGAATGCTAACCAAATCACAATTATCAATCATCAACCTGAAATCCTCACAAGAACCACAGGCAGGAGAACGAGAACCCAAAGCCTCATGAGCACCCAGAACCGCATTAAAATCTCCAACAACCAACCAGGAAAAAGAAACCGAACTAACCATATCTCAAAGAGACTGTTAAAGAGACCTACGAATCACTGCAGAAGTGCTCGCATAAACAAAAGTGTAACAGTGCACCCGAGAACCGATCGAGAGCGAAACAGTAAGATGTTGATCATGACAGTGAACTATCTGAGCCTTAGGAAATAAAGCACAAGTGAAAACCTAAATAGTCAGAATCAACCCACCCCTATCATTCATACCTACCAGGCTAAGATCGAGCGAATACCAGAAACTTGAAGAGATAGAGGAAAAATCAACCTTAGGCTCTGCAATACAAACCAAAGTAAGTTTATGTAAACGACACAACTCTCTAAGTACCCGCCTCGTAGGCTCACCCCGGATCCCATGACAGTTCTAAAAGAGAACATTAATCATTAAAAACCAACGAAGGTGCCCGGCATCCGGACTTTAAAGAAGCCAGCCTACGCTCAACCCTCAAAGCTCTTTGAGTAATCTCAGCATCAACTAACTCACCCTCCTCCACCTGGGAAGCCCATTAAGAATCTACAATGAGGCAAAGCTCATCCTAAGAAGCTAACCACGGACCCGAGCTCTGAATTTGCACCCTAGAATCTATAACTAAAGAACAATAAAAACCAGATCTATCTCGTAAACTACTCTGATCCACATTGACATTCAAAGCTGAAGACATAACTGCCTTATGAACCCTAACTTGCCGAAGAGTCGTATGTCCCGGATGAGAAAATGACCTAGATAAAATGGTAAAGACCATAGGTGAACCTGATTGACCACCGAAGAACCCTGAACAATAGTCCTTGAATAATGCACCATCCTTACAGCCGAACTGATAGAACTAATAAAAGGATCAACAACCGAGGAACTAGAAACCAAAACTGAATCAGTGACCCCGTCATCAAATCCTGAACCCTTGCTAATCTGTAATGCCTGGGAAATCATTGGAGGAATCGAACTTGAAGCCACTTCCGAAATAGCTAAGACAGTAAACGAAGACGGATTTGAAGAAAGAACCAAACCAGTGGATGAAATGGAACCCGAGATCAAATTAGACCCTACTGAAGTGTGGACAACCACTAAATCATGACCACCTACATCTTGGTGAAAAGATGAAAAAACATTGGATAATGGGACCTCCTCATGAGGAGCAATAACAGGGCAATAAACTGATTTAAAGGAACGGGTCCGAACAGGCTGAAAACCATCATCCCCAAAAACTCTAGAATCCCCCACTATATCCTGGGTCGATTTAGTAGCCTTATCAAACCGCAATGGCACCCTAATCCCTCTAGCCAAGTTAGAAATAATTTTTGGAAGCCAGTATTCCGACGATAGATCAAAGAACCTAACCCAAACTTGAGCATTTGTGGACTTTTGTAGTGATGGGTTAAAATCCGGGACCTAAGGCTGTAAGCACAGAATACCTGGCTTTAGATGAATCGAACCGAACCCCTAAACATGATTCATCTCAGTAGGAGACTTCAAAAGAATCTGATAATAACCTCTCCCTAGAGATATAAGACACCAATCATAATTTAGCATCCAATGCTTGCTAAGTTTTGCCTTAAGATCCAAGAGCTTCTAAGGCTGCTCACCACTAGAAAGCACCACACGACCAATAAGAGCATTCATACACAACTCAAGAGGGGCTGATAAGCAATCAGATCCAATCGAATAGAAACATACCCCTAATTCTTAGAGGGAATTGATGGCACCGGTAAAGTCTTAATAATAGAAGATTTGAAGAGACCCGCAAAAGATTTACCACCCTGGACTATCGGCATTGAACTCTGAATGAGACCTACAATTGAATTCGGAACAATCACCGTAACACCCCCCTCAGGCTGTGGAGGAATCAGCTCACCAACTAATAAACACACCCCACCAGATGCGAGAGGAACATACCGAGAAGAGGAATTCACTCTAGTCACTGTACTCAGACCATCCTGATTAGTCGAGGTGGAAGACACCGCTACCGGAGATTAAAGAGACAAAGCGGCCTCCATGCATATAGGATCCATAGAGTTTGATATGGATGCAACTCAGTGTAGAAGAGGGTCAAAAACGCAAAACGGCAGTGTAACCCAAAAAGAAAAGTTAAACTAGTGTAGAAACTTGAAACTAACGTAACTCTATGAAAACAACTCCAAATCATGATATTATTGATTCCATGTTGTATGAAATTTTACGATCTACAACTTTTATGAAGAACATAAGATCAGCATCTGACCGGAAGATGCTCAAAATTACGAAACGGCTTCAAAACCGATCCCTAGAGAAATAAACCAGAACAGAAAACATGAAACAGACGTAACTTAGTGCCATGAACCTCAAATCACAAAGTTCTTGATTCTAGGTTGCATAAATATTCACGATCTACAATATTTAAGAAGGACAAAAGAACTAAATCTTATCGAAAGTAGGCCAAAAAAGCAAAACGGAGGAGTAACCCTAAAATAAAAGACAAACATGTGCAAAAACTTGAAACTGACGTAACTCTTTGTAAAAAAATCCAAATCAGAAGATTCTTGATTCCCAGTTGCATGAAATTTAATGATATACAGGTTTTATGAAGAACATAAGATCAAAATCTAATCAGAAGATGCTCGTAATCACAAAACGGCGTCGAAACCCTAAAACCTAAGCACCAAGCCATGCAGAGAAAAAGGACTCAATAAATATGTTATAATACATAAAGTAATTCCAAAAAATTATTCCATGGATGATAAGTTCAATAAAATCTACATGTAAACTAAATTTGAAATTTATTCAAGAACTACAACTATTGTTTTTTTTTTTTTTTTTCCTTTCCATTTTTTCTATTTTTGTCACCTATTTAATAAATAGTTAATAATAATTTTATCATATTATATGTAAAAGACAGTTTTCCTCAATCTTTAACATCTAACATTGCATCACTAACGACAAGGGATGTCTATGCAATTTTGAATAAAATTTGTATATACGTGTATTTAGCCATAATTTCAGTGGTGTTATACTATTTGCCTTTATAATTATTATATGCACAAACGAGCCAAAATCATTTTAACCTTTGTTATGGATTCTATTTGGAGACTTGTTTCTTGACTATAACATATTTTATCAGGGCTTTGGCTTGATTTAATTCTAAAATATTATACATATCAACTAAGCTTCTTTATATATATATATATATATATATATATAATAAGCTTTTTGATTAGAAATATTTTTGAAATGGCTTGAAAAGACAAATTCAGAGTTCATTGACTCTTATGGATCGAGTTAAATTGATTTAAATTTGTGTCATTTAACCACTTATGTGTTTTTAATCCAATGGTTTAGAAAGTTATTGAATTGATATTCTTTTACAACTCTTGGATTAAATTTAAGAATTTAAATAGATGATTGGATATTTAAATCAAAATATTAAGTCACAAATTAAAGTTAGTTTATCCTAACACCACTCTTATTCTTGAAATCATGTGAACGTTATTTGGCAAGTGGGGCATAAGTAAGTGTAAGTATAATAAAATCATGGGAAATGATCATTTCTATAAGGACCTCGATTTATAATTGACTTATTTCTATGACAAACCACATTGAAATTCTTTTGTAAATGCTTGATCGAGCCAAATAGTATATGACTATCGGCCCTCATTCCTGACTTTTTTTGCTTGATCTCGGATAATTTCCCGTGATTTAACTGTTTGAATCAAGTGTTACAGGTATATTCATGTCACATGGGCATTTATGAGAAATGGAAGAATTTCAGGTACAAAAGTGCAAAAAGGAGAAAAGGGGAAGTGAAGCCAAGGAGATGTAACGGTCATATCACTTGGAAGCATCAGGGATCTAACTTCCAGAGAATGTCGCAGCCGTTGTGTCACTACCAAGAAACTGCGACAAAGAGCTTAGTTCAATAAAGGCAATTCCAGAGAATATCGTAGCCATTGCATCGCCAAGACCAATCCGCGACAAAGACAAATGAAAACAGCGAACCCATTTCCAGAAAATGTCACTGCTTTTGCGTCGCTAGGAGGCCAACCACGACACCTATTGAAGAAACCCTGATCCATATGTCACTCATATAATTGCTACCTTGCCAATTATGACAATTAGATCGAAGACTATATAATCGTCTGTCACGGTCAAATGTCGTGGGGTCCAAACCGTGACAATCGGATCGTGACACACGCCACCTTAGCGAATCTAGCAGTTGCAATACCTCATTTTTGGACCATATATATATATATATATATTCTCCTTTGATTCATTTGATGATAGACAGAAAAAAACAACCCATTTTACCTAGAAATCATCTTCATCCATTTCTCACCTTGAACTCATCTTCTCCACCCAAAAAGCTCAATAATAGAAATCTAGACTACTTCCCTAAAACCATTTATCTCAACCCATTTTCTACACATCCTTCCTTACTAACTAACCATTTGACTTCACTCCATTACACAACCTCTTCATCCAATCTTTACATCAAGATTCAAGCAAAGAGCAAGAAGGGATTAAGTATAAAGTAGGAGGCTCATGGGTGATTTCCTTAATTCTTACCTTTTCTTCTTGACTGCAATCATATGTAACTAAATCCCACTCTAGGGGATTGATTTGAGAAACCTTTGGACTTTAGGTATTTGTTTTAGCTATCAATTGAACTTTGGGTATTTATTTTAGCTATCAATAAAATGTTCTCCAATTATAGTTTTATTCACTTTATAACTAAATCTCATTCTTAATGTAATTGATTGAGAATATCACTTGTTGATTGAAATATAGTTAATATTATGTGTGATAAAATCAATTGGGAATTGACAAGCTTAGTTGATTAGGGCTCATAGTGAATAGGATATGTTAATTGGTGGATATATCAACCCCGATTGCCTAGACCTTTGATCGTCATTAATCGATCTCACCATTATCCCTTCACTCTAAATATCATAGGTGAGGAATTTTGGTGAGAAGTGGTTTGGTTTAGTACCCACAGCCAAACCTCATTTACTAACGAGATCGGTCCTTAATTATGAGAACCGTACTTTAATGAAGCTATACATGTATTGCCCAATGTCCAATGGTAACTCTATCAACTCCTTAGATTCACCTTAATTGCTTAATCCATATCTCTTATCTAGATAAGTTGAGTACTCTATTTTTCATCTCACCTTTATTTCATTTACTTGTCCTTTACTTTATGTATTTGTTGGTTTCTCAAACCAATCACTATCTCTTCAAACTATGATTTACATTTGTGAACTTAGGTTAGTTTAACTAAGACTAGTTAACCCTTTCAATTATCCACCCTGATCCCTGAGGACGATCTTTTGCCTACTATTTTACTTAGTTTTACATTTTTATATGGTTGAAGTGGTTAAAAATCAGCTTTCAAAACCAAATATACAATTATCTTTTTGAAGAGTGTAAAACGGCCTCTTCGATGGTAGTTTTGGTTCTTCATATGTTCATCATCATCATGATCGTGATCGTGATCAGCAATCTTCTTAGCATTTCAAGAGCTTCAAGAGTCGTGCTTAAAGGTATAATCTACTTGACTTGTTCTCTTGAAGAGATTAGGCGCACACACACTCACAATTCATTCATTTGTCTTGGTCTTTTTGTGTGCATTTCACCCACTTCACACTTGCACATCATGCATATGATTTTCAGTGTGTTAGACAACTTAAGCCATTCTTCTCTTAGGTGCAGTCTGGGTCGTGGATGGTGGACCACAATCAATTCCAATGATTCACCGCTTCTTGGGTTACGGTTGGTTAAGTGCGGTTTCAACCACATTTTTTTCAAAAGACCTTTTATGGTTTGGGAACCGCGGTATGCATCGCGGTGAATTCCAGAGATTTCATGAGGTTGGTTTTCGTGGTCTTGGAACCGCATTGGAGAGTTTGCATTGTGCACCACATCAACCGATGCATTAGTTCCACAATATGAAGCATGGTTTTTACACGACGGTTGACGCATTTTTAGCAAAACGCGACATTTGGATGGGACCTGCTATATAACCCTCACACTTTCTCATTTCCAACCACCAAGAAATCCATTCCAAGATGACACTTAGGTGATGTTTGGTTACCATGGTGGAATGGTAGTAAAAATGATAATGGGAATGGAAAGAAAAATAAAACTGATTTTGTTTGTTTGTTTGGGACTCTATATAGTCTCTGAATTATCATTATTCTATTTGGTTAACAATTGAATGAAATGAAATTACCTGTATTTTGACCAAAATACCCCTAATTACAAAACATTTATAATAACATGATATATTATAGATGATAATAATAAAATATAAAAGTATATATTATATATATTATAACAATATATATATTACTATTGTGATAGCCAAAAATGGTCATGTGGGCCCAACGCTTAAAGCCCAAACCATTGTGATAAAACCTGTCTAAGCCCACGAATAGCAGGTTGACCCAAGATCTGCATCAGTTAAGTTTTTGTCGTATAAAAACTGGGTCAAACTTTAGTTACAAGAGATGGGTAACAGCTGATTTAAAAAGGGAGAAAATCTCTCCCACGATCAAACCACTACCAGGTGAACGTTGGGAAAGGTTTTCCCCTATAAATAAGAGGGGCAAAACCACAATAAAGCTCTCTGAAAAACCATTATTAAGAACAAGTTCTTTAGTGTCTATAAATTATGCTTACTTATATCCCGATCATTGGAATTTGATCTTTTTCCCAATCACGTTCAACTATAACAAACACTCAGCCCAAGCGCACCTAAGGTTAGAAGACATCATCCCCCTGTTTATTTTCCTTTTGATGATCTTTCTACTTGTTTATACTGTTTTTTGCAGGTTCTTATTGAGGACGACATATTTCGTTCGACAAATTAACTCTTTTACAGGTTCAAAGAGGAGATGACGTTACCAATTCAATAGGTTTGACCCAGATTGCTTTAGGCCTTAGATAAATCCGATCCGATCCATATTGACCATAAGTCGACCCCTTACAGTTTGGCGCCTACCGTGGGGTCCATTGCAACTTTACTAACAAGCTAGTCGAATCAATTAAACTTCTCAACATGTCTGGGGATAGAATTGCACCAACTTTCGAAGACTAGATCGCCGCATTGACAACCTAGATTGCCGCGAATGTTGAAAAATTATGGGTGCTCGAAGCAAAAAATGTTATGATCCGGATGACAAATGGCGAACTACAAGCCATGATCGATATAGCACCAAACGTGGTACCACAACTCCCAACCCCAACGCTGAACGACGAACAAGAGGTTGATAGGATAGCTTCGTCCGCGCCCATAGACACTGCGAGGGTAGATGCAAACCTTGATGTCAAAAGAAGTCAACATACAACCCAAATAACTTGAGTCAAGATCGATCTCGACAACCTGCCTATCCGGCAAGAGGCGCCATATGAGTAGAATCCAATCATGGATTAACATCCTAAAAACGTCCTTAGAACACCAGTGTCACTCTGGTCGACATCGGAGTTAGCAAAACCAGGTTCTGGTATACATTTGTACACTGACCTTGAACTTTCCAGCAGGTTTACATAAATGGAAGCCCTCATCCAAAGGATTCTAAGAGTACCAGCACCAATCAAAAAGAGCACGGTGAACAGCTTCGGCGATTCACCTTTTATCTACCCAATAGCTCTTATCGAGATGCCTAGAAAGTTTAGCTTCCCAAACATGAAGTAATATTAGGGTACAATAGACCCATATGACAATATAGCATAGTATAAACAAAGAATGTTTACTGCAATGATCCCACGTGACCTTAGAGAAGTATGCATGTGTAAGGCCTTCGGGTCCAGCCTTATCAGCCATACTCTACAATGGTATACTAATTTGCCTAATAACCTTATTACTTCTTTTGTACAGCTTACAAATACATTTATGGAGTAATTTGTGAGCAGTCGAAAGCTAGAGAAGTAATCAGATGACTTCTATACCATAACACAAAGATATGACGAGAACCTAAAGACTTATGTTAGACGTTTATATAGGGAAAAAGTACAGATCCCTCACTGCAATCAAGCTATCGCAATCTACGCCTTTAGAAAATGCCTCAGGTTCGACTCTAATCTTTATAAAGAACTCACCAAATATTGATGCAGGACAATGGAGGATGTGCTTGCGAAAGCATAAACCCAAATCAAATAGGAGGAAGATGAAGCTAATGTTATCGGAAAAGTCAATAACTATGCAAATAGGCGAAATGATCGTGTTGACAAGAGGTCGAACTACAGGAGAATCGAGCCGTATCTGACTAGTGATCGACGCAATAACCAGTCCTTATATAATAGACCAAATGATAGGAAGTCGTACGGATAGAATCCGCCAAGGTCAAGTCGATCACATGCCCCAATACCATAATACAACCTAAGCATTGAGCCTGTCAATCTTGCATTAGTGATGAGGGAGATGGGAAAGATGGAAAAATGGCTGCGAAGAATGAATGCAGCCCTAGAACATTGAGACGCCAGAATTCGATAGAAATTCCATGGGGACCCTGGTCATCGAACGGAGGATTGTGTCGCTCTCATACTGAAAGTCGCCAAGCTTCTGAGGCAGGGAAATTTACAAGAGTTTTTGACCGACAAGGGAAAACAAACCTTCGCTCGATACGATGAGAAGAAACAAGCCAACGTAAACGATGGCCCACTAAAACTACCTTGACAAGACAAAGTAATCAATTACATTGCATGAGGATTTGAGGTTAGCGGTGTAAGTTATTCCATAGCAAAAAGACATACATGACAAGTGTCGAATGTAGAAATCTAGCCCAATAGGGAACATCCTTCGAAGATCGACCAAACTGTCACGTTCAGTTTGATAGATAAATCAGATTTGTTTTCTCCTTATCATGATGCATTAGTTTTTTTGTTGTATATTGCAAATTGTTTAACAAAAAGATTTCTAATCGACAATGGTAGTTCATGCAATATATTGTTTAGCAGTGCTTTACGAGAAATGCAAGTCGAAGAATCTAAAATCAGCCATCATACGACTATGCTAACAGGATTCAGTGGTGAACAAAAGAGTACCCCGGGAAAAATCGTACTACCTGTCTACGCAGAAGGCGTAAATCTATATATCAACTTCTTAGTACTCGACTGGCAATCTCCCAACAACGCTATCTTATGGACACCTTGGATACACGAAATGAAGGCGATCCTGTCAACCTATCACCAAATGATAAAATTCCCTACTAAATAAATAGTACGAGAGATTAGAGGCGAACATAGGGCAGCTAGGGAATGCTATCAGAATGAAATGAAGACAAAGAATGAGCAATTATAGCAATTATAGGAAATCATGGTCGAGTCTTTGGAAGAACTCAACGAAATGTCGATCGACCCAGATGAACCAGAAAGTTTTTATTAGATTCGGACTACCTAAGAAGACCTGTGAACAACTGATTGGCATCCTGAAGGAACGACATAATAGCTTCGCTTGGTCACATTCAAACATGGTCGGTTAACAAAGGCCGTTTGTGTGTGTGTAAATGACTTCGTCAAACAATATTTATATAACCTCACAAAGACCTAAATGGGTTGGAAAACACAAGTATGGCGGTAAGTAGGGTGTCATCCACAAGGATCAGGAATAACTCAAAAGTAAATGGTTTAATGTCATGAAAATGTGAATGAGCAAACACTTAAAGATTACACTAGAAAAAGTAACTAAAAATGGAAAGCGAATGGGATGTAAGATAGATATGATGGAAACTAAGGAATTGACGGACTAGTAAGCTAATATTGGGCAATTGCATACAACACAAAAATACGTACGTTTTAACTAATGTATTAACCTAGGGTGTATAGAGTTTGCTTTCTATCCCTAGTAAGGGGGCCAATTTAGGGTGTATAGAGAAGGCCTCCTACTAGGGATCAATCCTTTCCAAGCAACCAACCTAGGGTGTATTGAGTTAGTTGCTCGTTTAGGATCTATACAATGAACGCTCGCTATCTAAAAAGGGCTCTACCGAATACTATGGTAACCAACCTAGGGTGTATAGAGAGGGCTTCTAATCCCCTTACAAGAGCCGTCCTAGGGTGTATAGTGACGGACTCCCGTTTAAGGTTAGGTGAAGAACGTGGTCATCAAGCTGGGATTCTGAGAATCCTATCTATCAACACAAGCAATAAGCAATCAAGTAGAGTGTATACCTAGTTGCTTACAAGAATAAAGTCTAAAGAAATACTTGCAAAAAGAGTGTATCCAAGACAAGTAAACCAAATGAAAACCATTCATACTCATGAATAAAACCTAGAGAGATAGAAATATAAATGAAATAGTGTTTATATACAAAGCCCAACATCAAACAAACTAATCCATCAACCCTTTAGAGGGGATTTATCTACTCATTACAATAAGGAAAATAAGAGAAAGGATGGAGAAATAACCCTTAGAGATCATCTCCTTCCTTCAAGTTCCCTTTAAGATGAGTAGAAAGTGAATGAAATTATTAGAAATGGATTCTTAGATTTGTGTTACAAGTTTAGAGTTTTTCTAAGTATCAAAGCTCTCTAAAAATGAATACAACACTTTCTATTTATACTCTCTACAAAATAGGTTACAAAAACGCTGTAAAACGACTCTGGTATGCGATGGAGTATGGGTGAGAGTGCGGTTCAGAGACCCACACTCACCCATACTTTACTGAATCCTGTAACTTCAGCTCTTTGGTTAGGGATACAGTGCGGGTGAGAGTGCGGTTGGATGATCCGCACTCACCCGCACTTTAGTGAATCCTATAACTTTTAGCTCTTTGGTTCGAGATAGAGTGCGGTTGGATGACCAACACTCACTCACACTTTATCAGGTTTTCAACTATCAGGTCTCGGTTCAAGCAAGAGTGCGGGTGGATGACCCGCACTCACCCACGCTATATTCATCCTTTAGTTGTCAGGTCCCGGGTTTAGACTGTAGGGCGGTTGGGAGTGCGGTTAGGACCTGCACTGAACCACACTTTGGTTGCCATTTGTCCAACTTCTGCCTTTTTTGGTCTCCTTTCCGGCCGAAAATCCCTTGATATGCTTCAAACACTAGAATCGGATAAAGGCCTACAATTACGAACATAAAGTCCATAAGTGACACTAAAATGCAAGAAAATGACGCAAATGATACGAATTTGAGGGTCGAAATATGCAACAAATTTGGGACGATCATCGGTATCGACCCAGAGGTAATAGTTCACCAATTGTAGGTAGACCCGGTTCACCCATCAGTGAAGCAGAAAAGAAGGAAATTCATGCCAGAAAGGAATTAAGTGATCAACGAAGAAATCCAGAAGCTACTTGGCATCGGATCAGTTATGGAAGTAAAATATCCAGATTGGTTAGTGAATGTCGTTGTTGTGAAGAAGAAAAATGGGAAATGATGCGTTTGCATCAACTTCATGGATCTCAATGAGACGTGCCCAAAATACTCATTCCCTCTTCCTTATATCGACATGCTTGTCGACGCTATAATAGGACACGAACTGCTCAGCTTCATGGATGCCTACTCTGGCTATAATCATATCCTGATGCATCCGGACGACCAGGAAAAAACCGCCTTAGTCACAAAGCGAGGTATTTTTTGTTGCAAGGTTATGTCTTTTGGTTTAAAAAATGCAGGTGCAACCTACCAACGAATGGTCAACAAGATGTTTGCTAAAATGCGAATCGATAATGGAGGTCTACATCGATGACATGCTGGTCAAATCCCTGGTCGCTCAATAACATATATAACATTTGAGATAGTCGTTTGACAAACTCGATCAATACGGTATGAAACTAAACCCTACTAAGTGCTCTTTTGGTGTATCTTCTAGAAACATTTTAGGTTATCTAGTCACCTAGAGATGTGTCGAAGCGAATCCCAACCAAATTCAGTCAATAAAAGGAATCAAATCACCTAGGTGCGTCAAAGATGTACAGAAGCTCATAGGTCGGGTAGAAGTTATGAATAGATTCGTCTCCAAGTCGTTCGAATGATGTTATCCTTTCTTCGACACACTGAGGAAAAACAAGACATTCGAATGGAACGACATCTATGAAAAGGTGTTACAAGACTTAAAAAAATATCTAACCTCACCCCCATTATTGTCAAAACCAAAAGATGATGAGACATTGCTCGTATATTTGGCAGTATCCGACACGGGAGTAAGCGTAGTACTAATCAGGGAACAAGAAGGCATCCAACATCTGATGTATTATGTGAGTAAAGCCTTACTCGACGTAGAAACCAGATACTATCGACTAGAGAAATTAGCACTAGCACTTGTCATAGCGGCACACAAGCTAGGACCATACTTCCATTGCCACTCAATTAAGGTATTAACTTCATTCCCACTCAAAAATATATTGCATAAAACCAAACTTTCAGGTCGAATGACGAAATGGGTTGTCGAACTCAGCGAGTACGACATCAACTTCTAACCACGAACTGGAATGAAATCACAGGATTAGCCAACTTCATAGCAGACTTTACCCCTATGAAAATTTGCAGACTAAACAGGAATTAGTAGCACTCGCGAAAAACTCTGTGAGTAGAAAGTGGACCCTGTCTGTCGACAGTTTAAGCAACATCAAAGGAAGCAAACTCGGAATTTTGCTCAAACCTCCGCAGGGGGAAACATTAAAGCAATCGATCCATTGTAAATTTTATGCGACAAATAACGAAGTTGAGTATGAAGCCTTGATTGTTGGGCTCGACCTTGCTAAGAGCTTGAACATAAAAAAATTCAAGTACAAAGCGATTCACAGCTTGCCGTTCGACAGATGAACGAATCTTACGAAGCTAAAGACAAGAGAATGGCAACATACTTAGCAAAATCCAAGCAATTATTGTTGACCTTAGATGAATTCACCATTCTACAAATACCAAGGTTAGAAAATGCCAGAGCAGATGCATTAGCAAGCTTAGGATCGACAACAACCAATGGTTCCAAGTCGATACCTGTCGTACATCTACTGTCACCGACAATTCAAGAAGAAGAAACAGTTGCTCATGTTGATCAAAGTTCAAGTTGGATAGATCTAATAATGGATTACCTATAAGCCGACATCCTACCAGATGACCGATCCGAAGCAAGGAAAATCAAAGCAAATGCTGTAAAATTATGCCTTTTATATGGTAAGCTTTATAATAAGTCATTTACAGGACCTTATTTAAGATGTGTAACTCCACGAGAGGCATACGAGGTCCTTAAAAGCCTATATTACGAGGAATGTGGAAACCATTCTGGTACTCGAAGCTTGTCGAACAGAGCTGTCATAGCCAAGTACTACTAGCTAACAATGCAATATGATTCCTAAAAGCATGTGAAGACCTGTTACAATGTCAAAGGTTTGCTCTAGTATCGCATCTACCCCTAGGTACGTTAAATTCAATTTTGGCTCCTTAACCTTTTATGAAATGGGGAATGAACATTGTAGGTAAACTTCCAGCAACCCTTGGTGGTGTCGTCCACATGCTAGTATTGAAAGATTATTTCACCAAATGGGTCAAAATCGGAGCATTCCAACAGGTACGCGACATAGAGGTACACAATTTTGTATGGAAAGATATAATTTTCAGATTCGAAATGCCTTGGGAGATAGTAACCGACAACGGTTCCTAATTCATATCATAGGACTTCAAAAATTTCTACGACAAGTATGGAAAAAAGCTTAGCTTTTTGACATCGCGCTACCCACAAGCCAATGGACAAGTAGAGTCGTCCAACAAAACTATTGTCCCACACATTAAAAAATCATTAGGAAGCGAAAAAAAGCGAGTGGGCAGACAAAATCCTAGTAATACTCTGATCATACAGAATCACTCCACGTCGATCGATAGGAGAAACCCCTTTCTCTCTAATCTAAGGGACTGAAGCATTAATCCCAATAAAGACAAGACTAGCAATAGCTCGAAGCGAAAACCCATGCGATGAGCAAAATAAATTAGAGCTAGCTTTTGAACTTGATCATATCAATGAACATCGTAAACGCGTTGTGTTGAGAGTACATTCATATCAACAGTTGGTAGCTCGACATTACAACAAGAAGGTAAGGGTCAGTATTCAAAATTAATGAGTAGGTACTACGATGAGTCTTTCAAAACACCCGAGAAGAAGGTGCAGGAAAGCTGGGTCCGACATGGGAAGGTCCCTACCAAATAACTGATATAAAAGGGTGAGGAGCATACAAATTACGAGGACTCGATGGTCGAGATACACAATAACTGGAACGTCCTACATCTAAAATAGTATCATTTCTAACCCTGTCGATTTCAATTTTTATATTTCCACTATTAAATTCATCGATATTCGATACTGAGCAATCGAAAAACAAAGAACAATGATGATAACTTAGTTGCAACTAAGTGCAAAACTGAGCTCACAAAAAAAAAAAATCATTTTTCCTCAAAAACTTGCTCACCTATTAAGAGCTGTCAACGTCGACAAGCAACCAATGCTAGTCAATGTAGGACAGAATAACTAATAGACATATTCAAGCCCTGCATTCGATGGACAAAGATGACACGACATCGTGCATTTAAAGACCTACAAATTATGGTTTAATTAATACAACTCCCAATATCTTAAGTCGACTTTGCATACAGGGAGTTAGGGGAGTAATATTGAGGGCAAATGTCAATCCAATTACACATATACTCGATTTTCATTGTAAAGTCGTGTCAACCAATTACGCATATACGTGATTGAAACAAATATGGCGTGCCTAATTATATCTAGAGGGTGAATAGATTTAATCAAGTCATATTACCAATTTTCTTTGATTAATCAATATTCAATAAAAAGCCCCAATCTAGTCAAAAAAAAAAAATAATAAAGTGCAATAGTGTGGAAATTAAATGACACTTGATTTTTTACGTGGAAACCTTCAACAAAGAAAAACCAAGGTCTAGTATGTGCGCCACACACATTCCTCAAATCCACTATTTGTAATGGTGTTTACAACCTAGGTTGACAACGTCAAACCCTACACGGTCACTAACCTACCACTACTACCCAACGGGCCTTTAATAGCAAACCTAGATCAATTTGCTTGCAGACTAAGCAACCTTAGCCACAAGACTTAGTTCCCACTAAAGAGATCAACAACCTAAGTGAATATCATAATATTCATGCTAGGTTAAACTAAAAGCTTATCTGGGATGAAAAATGACAATAATCACAATCATAGATATCAATATTGCTATATGACATGACCTACAACATAGCTATCAAAGATAAAATAATCCTAGATGTTATAGCTATCAAAATACAACTCACAATCAAACAACACAATAATATCAATCTTGTATTTAGAATATGATCTAAAAGCATTCAAGTTATAAAAGAGATTAATTGCTAAGTAAAAACACTAAAATGAATGAAGATAGTGTTAAACTTAGCAAACTATGTGTGTTGAAGAAGACCCATGCTTAGATGCATCCTAGATGATCCTTTCAACATAACAACATTAGTTTTAGACTCGATCACGATATCAAGTCAAAGTACAAGATCAAAAATATTCAAATAAAGATGTATAAAAGTATATCGAAGTAAAAACATTTGGAATTACATGGAATGTCGATACAAGAAATTATAGCAAGTACTCCCGTTTGACATAAATAAATAGTTACAAAATAAACTGTCAAAAGAATAAGTTCAAATCATCAACTGCAACATTGGGATCAATAACACCATCTAGGTTCTTATCGACATCTTCTACATCTCCTTCCTCGACTTCCCATACGACCGGAGATCCTTTAAGTCTGATGTGCTCCAACTCCGCCCAATCGTCGATCTTCGTTTACATCGCTTGAGGTTCCCACTTCACATGTTTGCCAGACAAGTGTTGTTTGAAGAGCTCCGCCCTGGCTTTGCACATAGCTTTTGCAGCGATCGATAAAAGTTGCTTATTTAAACTAACAACATGTCGCTCCTACTCCGCAATAACTTTTTTCGTGCTTTCAAACTCATCGCAATGCTGATCACTTTCTTCTCTTAACAACCTTACTTCATCTTCCAAAGCTAAGTTTTTATTCTCCAATTCTTTATTTGCCTTGTCAAGCATGTCACCCTTTTTCTGTTGACTATCATTGGCTTTCTAAAGCTTGGCGCATCTCTCTCTATTGATTTTATATCTGTCGTGCAGATGCATCTGCATTTGTAGAGCCTACAAAACAAATGCCGTATCATGGACACTCCAACTTGTTAGACAAAAGAGAGAACTTAGGAGATAAACCAACTTACCTGAAAAGTTAAGAGATGACCCGCCTCAAACACCTCCTTCATCTTTTTACCTTTAAGGTATTCTTCATAAGCAGTGAAAAGAAGGTCGTTCAACTTCTTTAAAAAGCCACTCGACTCCTTAAACACCGACACTCATAGAGGGAATAACACCAATGTTGAATTAGGGGTTGATGATACAGCGACAACCGACTTCCTCTTCAGGTCGGCTTCGACACTCTTTCTGGCATCTGCATCGATGACCTTCCTTTTTTTCTTCCTCAAAGGACTAAACTTTAGAGAAGAAATGAAAACAAGCTCCGCTATATCAGTAGTTTTCTCCCTCGACACTTTTGTCGCTTGTTTCTTTCTAGCATTTGCAGTGGCCTGTTTCTTGCTCATGTTCTCCTTGAGAAACCTTAGTGCTTTAATAGAGTCAGGCATGTTGAACTTAGAACTCGACATCGACGTCTCTGTGAAATGACGTTTGACATAAGTTAAATGCGTTAAAAATTTCATATTACATTGAAGAATTTCAAGACTCTTCCTAATCCAAATATACGGCACGAAATCTTTCACATGAGGATACGGTGTTCACGAAACATTCATCGTCGACTGACGCCACAGACTACTGGGCCTAAGGTTACCTTTCGAAATCAATACCCTCCAGCTTCTTTATTGAGCAGGAATTGTTAGTATACTCTGAGTATGCTCAGGAGCTTCAGGACACGGTAACTTACTCTCCGTATTAACTAAATCTACAAGGACAATTAGATTCGTCAACACTAAAGGTAACTTAAAAATAATCTAAACGACACTGGGAATTGACACTCACCATAACAGTTCCAGACACATGGGTAGAAATACTTCAACTTTCCAAAAGGTCCGTCGATTAAAGGACCCTTGGCAAAGAAGAAGGTATCCTTCCAATTTTGGTCATTGGTTGTAAGGTTGTCGATAAGCTGACTATCTCTAGACCTTGGGACCAGTATGAAGTGACCTTTCTCATGAACATGTTCCTTCAAAAAGTAGTTGTGCAAGAGACATCCCAACCGAAACTTCAACTCTTTCCTCTAACGGAGGACAGTCAGGCTCAAGAGTATCCTCCAACTATTTGGTATCAACTGACTAGGAACTATATCATAGTATACTAACATACGTTCCTTGTCGAAGGATATACTCATAAAAACATAGCTCAATAGACGTAGGAATCCCATATATCGTTCGTAAACAATCCATGTCGTTGTCTGTGAGAAGACTTGCTAGGCTATCTTCAGAAAGAATACCTAGCGAACGACCTGAAGCAGATGGCTCTATGACATATGTACTCTGGGAATTTGACCCATTGCGAAACGGCACGCACGACCTCTTGCTCTAACATGCCTACTCTATTGATGGTAACATCTGGCGGGTCCACTACAGAAACCTATCGCTTGACATTTCTAACATTAGAGTCGACTTCCCCTTCGACTTCATCTTTTAAGTCGCTAAGGGTCCAGGTAAAGGCCAGTTCAAAAATGTTGGCGTTGCTAGACATTAAATCTCAAAAAGCTGACAAATGCAAAAAATGCACAAGTCAGGCACAAACTAAAATACAAAAATCACAACCTAAGGTTTAAAGATCAAAACATAGGGTTTCCACAAACGATCAAAACCTAATGGTCAACTTAACTCTATAAGGCTTCAACTAGTCTAGGTCGAGCAGCTACTAGATCTAACGTCCACTTAAGACACAACAACATTCAAACAAGTCGAAACCCATAAAATATCGCATAATCTAACATAGTTTTGAGTCAATTATTTCAAAGCACAATCAAGAACACAATGAAGAACACACGTTAAAATATTGAATACTTCTACCTATTTCCAATGAATACATGAAAGTAAGTTTCGTGTGAAACAAGCAAAAATGGAAAAACATTCACTAACCTTGAAAGGAATTAAGAGGAAAATTGCTGGAAAATTGATCAAACACCGACAAAGATTTGTAGATATCTAAATTGAAAGAGAAACGCTTCAACTGCTAGAAATTTTGCTTTCTCTGGTAAACGTGAAAATGGGAAGTGAAAGGCTTAATGGTTAAGTTTTGATTTATAAAGCAAACACTTAACCATAGAAGCCACATTTCACAACCGCTATGGTTACCTGTTAACCATAGTAAATCCTTTTGTTAATTTAAAATTTAAAACCTAGTTAAATGCGCCAAAAACGAGGCGTTACGTCACTATGGGAAACTGAATCACTCTAGTCTCATCGATTGGACTTCCCATCCTTGTGATCTACGAAGTCGTCGAACGACAAAACACCTTAAAGGACTCTCCATCCAGAAGTTCTACTCGAATCCTTGTCGAAATGTCACCCCACTCAACAAAACGACCTCTCAAGTGATTATCTAAAAAACCTCTCAAATGATTAGCTTGTATACATCTGTTTTGAGTCGACATCAAGTCGAAACCATTTTTACGACTTAACAAAGAAAAACTACCAATCTCAAAATTCGTAATCAAATCGACATCACATCAAAACTCAAAGTCGACATAGCAAAAGTCACTCTCTAACTTAGTAACCTATTCTTTAGAGAGTGGGGGACAAACCGTGGTTGCCAAAAATGGTCTTTTGGGCCTAATGCTTAAAGCACAAACCATTGTGATAAAACCTATCTAAGCCCACGAATAGTAGGTCGACCCAAGATTTGCATTAGTTAAGTCTTTACCGTTTAAAAATTGGGTCAAACTTCAGTTACAAGAGATGGGTAATAGTTGATTCAAAAAGGGAGAAAATCTCACCATAAATCTCTCCCACGAACAAACCACTACCAGGTGAACATTGGGAGGGTTTTTTCCCCTATAAATAGAAGGGGCAAAACCACAGTAAAGCTCTCTGAAAAACCATTATTAAGAACAAACTCTTTAGCATCTTGAAATTCTTCTCACTTATATCTTGATCACCATAATTCAATCTTTTACCCAATCATATTCAACTATAATAAACGCTCAGCCCAAGTGCACCTAAGGCTAGAAGACATCATCCCCTATTTTAATTTCCTTTTGACGATCTTTCTACTTGTTTATACTGTTTTTTGCAGGTTCCTATTGAAAACGACATATTCTGTTCGACAAATTAACTCTTTTACAGGTTCAAAGACAAGACGACATTACCAATTCGATAGGCTTGACCTAGATTGCTTTGGGCCTTATATTAACCCGATCCAATCCATATTGACCGTAGGTCGACCCCCTTCAACTATTATATATAGTAATATATATTAGCATATATAATAGTAATATATATATTAATATATGTTAGAATTTTGGTTTATATTGGCATCAAAATGTCATTTTATTTGTATTGTCTATTTGTCTAGGATTCAGTTTTTCTTCAAAGAAGATGGACAACGATTCAAGCAAAGTGTTGCCTTCGTTCAAGGAAAAGGGTTGTTGTCTACAAAGGTATTAAGACCTCTTTCTTCTTACAAGGCTTAGGCGCGCACACACACAATTCATTCATAAGTGTCCCTGCATAGTTGTGCCAAATTAGTATAACACATTCACATGTTTTAGTATGTTCATGCATTGAACTCATATTGCCATACATTGTAGAAATGCATATATTAAAACTATGTCTAGGAAATTGCATACTCATATGATCTTGTGTTTATTTGTTTAAGTGTAAGTGATTTGAACTTGAATATGTTCTTAAATGATTTCTTGTTGAGTTCCGGTCATTTCGGTTACTCACTCATTTGATTTTGAGTTCAAACTAAGAAGTTACAAAACTTTACGTTCCTCAACAATGCATTGTCTTCATCATCGTATATCGAGTTGAGTACACATCCAATTGTTAAAGTTTCATAGTCATCCTTGTATGTAAGTGAGTCACAATTTGTGATCTAGAAATGGATTCAAATTCTGAGTTCGAAAGCCAAAGAACGGTCGAAGAACACGAGGGGTGCGTGAGGAGAAGATCGAACGAGCGAAGGCCCAAACTTGGGAGCCTTCCCGTGGAGGCGTGTGGCCACCACAGGAAGGAGGCCTCTTAGCCTCCCCGTGGTGCCCACGCACCTCCACAGGGACATCCAAGATGGCCACTCCCAAGTGGGTCCCTCCTATTTTGAATTTCCCTCCCAATCTCTTTTAAATAATCCCCCTCTCTCACTTGTTCATTGTAGAAGAAAATGTGTAGAATTTTCTTTCTTTTTCACCCAACTTCCAAACACCATATCTCTCTCATCTTTCAACCAATTGGAGTGATTCAAGTTAGGGAATCTTTATACTGGAGTCCTCTACAAACCCTAAGCAACCTTTAGGTCATTTGATCAAGCTTTCATTTGTTCCACACCAAATTCGGATTGCACTCCATTGTTCTAGGTAATTGTTCAAACCTTTGTGTTCTTGAGCTTAAATGTTCTTCAATTACAATGGGCTTTCTTCCTATATATGTGTATGTTCTTGATCATATGTTATTAGGTTTGTAGGCTTCAATTAAAAGCTAATTTGATCTTAATTAGAATCTTGAATGTGAGTTAGGTTTTTTTAAACCTTTGTTTTCACATGCTTGTGAGTTGTATTGTGATTAGCGTTGAATCTAGGATTATTTGTGCATTGATTATGAATATTCTAATGATTAATAATTCCTAGTTGTGCTATGTTTCATTGATTGATCATATTCAAAAATAGCAATTGTTTGTGTATGTTTTTAGAGCTTTGATTGGATTCACTTAATTGATATTTGAATAAATGCTCTAATTGATTTCTAAAAGAAGTTTGAAGATGTAATCTCACTTCACTAGAATTTTCGTACATGTACTAAATGCTTGAGGTTGTGTTTCATGAACATGTGTTTATCTTAAGCTTTAGTTGCATGAATTAAATCTAGAATTAAAGTGTGTTTGGTGATTTAACATGCTCTAGATTTCGATTCATGTTGTTATAATGACTAAACAATATTTGACTTGTGTGCTCACATAACTAAGTCTATGTCTACATGAAGTGTACTTAATCCATACATTTCATATGTTCATGTATCTGTTAGGATTATGCTCAATAGCAAGAGTGTAATGTTGTAATTAACAATCTTTTTCATATTAATAAAGTGATTTCTGGTTTAACAAATCGTATAGCATTTATAGTTTGTATTATAATTGTCAAAGTAAATAATCATAAGGTCTAAAGACTATGGGAAAAGAAGAATTGTTCGTACATCTGGATATGTATATGGTAGACACAATTCTTTAGTTAGTCTTGAATATTGTTCACAACTTAAGTTAAAGGTTGGGCACCTTTATCTTGTTAAAGTTGTAGAATTCTTTTACTAGCATTTGAGTGGAGATCAAATGAGATATGATGAGTCTAAAATCATCGGAGTGTCTTCGAGCAAAAAGATCTAGTGCACTGGGTGCATTGAACTGGATTACAATGAAAAGCTTTATCTAGAACCGTCAATATATAATAGTCTTTTCATTATCAGGACAATCGGAGAGTCTATCTTAATCCTGAGATAAATGATGGAGTTATGGTTGCAAGTGATATCATTTGAGTTATCAATGAGTACGATTATATCGCATAGTCTATCCTCGATAGTTTGGTGATATTCCATTTGTTAATCGATAGAGGACTTCATTTATAGATATGGACATCGTGGCTCCATTTAATTAAATGAGAGTATAATATCATCATATGGATGTTTTGAGGTAATTGGATATTAAATCTCAACGTTGAGTTTTCGATAGTGTCTATTGAAAACATGGCTTCTGGACAAGTCAAAATATCCAAGTTCAAAACGTGGTCATATGAGTAAATATGGTAACTTCGGAGAGTTATAGGCGGTTTATGAACTCTTGGCGATTACTGATATTAATCACGAGGATACACTATCTCCAATATGATTGTCTAGGGTATGAATGAGGAGCATCTTCCTTTTCTATCTTTATTTAAGAGTTCCGTTTTAGCTCTTTAGTGGAATGAGTTAAAATTAATGGATCGGACCTAAATGAATCATTTGTTGATTGTGATTAGGTTATGTCTATTGAAGCTTAAATTTAGATGGCCCGCCAAGATCCCCAATCCACACGGACTTGCATGGATCACTTCGATATATTCTACCGGACCAATTTAAGGGTCCATCTAGAATTGCATTTAATATATTAAGAATATAATTTGCACATTATTTTAGTAATGGGCTGCTCAATTATATTAATATATTAATGAAAGACATGTGGGCTTGTTTCTTTTAGTAAGAATGGGTCTGGTTCACATGTGGGCTTTTTATTTAAAGTCCAATGGATTAAATGAAATAAGAAAATAGTATTTTGGCCCATCTTACTCTAAGTGGGGCGGCTAGGTTAAGGTTTTGACCTAAAAATATTATTTTGTTTCATTTGTTTTAATTAAATAAGAATTAATTGATTTATTGATTAATTGTTTAATTAAAGAAACAAATCTTTCCTAAAAGTAAAAGACTTGTTTGATAAGTAAATAAATAAATTAGTATTATTTATTTAATCAAATAAGGAGTCTTTTTTTTTTTTTTTTATTTAGTCAAATAAAAGAATAAAAATAAAAGAGTTGGATTAGGGTTTGAAGTTCATAAAGTTAAAAAGAATTAGGGTTGAATTTTAGTCACCCTATATAAGTGACATGATGAAATTCGGCCAACCCTAATTAGATACTACATAGAATTCGGCAACCCTAAAGGAAAAAGAAGAAAAATTCGGCCAACCTATATATATGTTCTTATAGGGTTCGGCCACATCAATTAATTGGTGCTTGAGTTTTTATTTTTATTTTTTTCTTCTTCTTAATTCTAAGAGAGTTTTTATTCTAGAGAGACAAAAAAGGAGTGAAAAATTATTCTTTGATAGTATACAATTGCTTAAACATCAATAAGCTTGTGTATACGATATCGATCTAGGTTCACGCGAGTTTCGATCATAAGATTGTGAACTCAAAAGTGACTGGAATAATTTTGACATTCTTTTGATTGTTTTGTGACTAACAAAGAAAAGAAAGTATTTGTTTGGTCCATTCACAGGTTTGCAATTCAAAGGAAAGGGAGACCACGCTCCTAGGTGATCCACGTTCGTGCTCGGATTGAAGGTCTTGCGGATTACCATCGACGTAAGTCAATCGGATCACGCGACAAGAGGTAATTTATTTTTGTTGATATATATGCATGTTTATTGATTAAAAGGGTTTAAGGTTCATAAAGGAAAAATTTTAAAAGTCACTAAATCGTCTTTAGTATCGCTTCCGCTGCGTGTAACACTTTTATTTGTTTATTTTTCCCTACAATTGGTATCAGAGCCTAGGTTGAACCCTTTTAATTAATTAACGTATATATACGTGGATCTATTTCTTTTTATTGTGATTATGCATGCTTAGAAAAAGATGGCACTCTAGGTATTAAAATATATAATTACATGTGATGTATGGATTTATATATATTTTATGTGTTTTGTTATTGCTCGATTTTGGCCCTAGATTTTCAATGTAATTTTTGTTTCGGAGTTGTAACAAGAAGGGTGGTCTATTATCGCCATAATTCCTTCTTGGTAGATTGCTAGGTTTTATTTTTTTATATATATGTGCAGTATTTTTTTAGGGTTACTGCAGTTTTTTTTTTTATTTATTTTTAGTATGTGCAGTTTTTTGTTTGTAAAAATACTGCAGTGAATAAAAAAAAAAAAATAATTAATACTGCAGTATTTATTATATATATACTGCCGTAATATATTTAGGTCTTGGAGATTCGAAGACACGAAGCAAAACGAAGCAACCGGAACCAAGTACGAGCACCGTGCGCACCCTAGGAGTGGATTGGGTTGCACATGACAAGCCCAAACTTTGGTGGGCTGCGCATGGCAGCCTTGTGTGGCCTTATGGGCTGCGCAGTATTTATTATATATATACTGCCGTAATATATTTAGGTCTTGGAGATTCGAAGACACGAAGAAAAACGAAGCAACCGGAACCAAGTACGAGCACCGTGCGCACCCTAGGAGTGGATTGGGCTGCACATGACAAGCCCAAACTTTGGTGGGCTGCGCATGGCAGCCTTGTGTGGCCTTATGGGCTGCGCAAGGCAGCCCCTTTGTGGGGTTGTGGGCTGCGCACGCCCATGGGAGAAGGCCGAAGGATGAGCGTATGGTTGATGGGCCACCTGAAGATCTTGTATTCCTGACAAATTGTAATTTACTTGTTTTTCTAAGATGGGCCAAAATTGTTGCTATTTAATTTATGTTTAAATATTGTTGTATGATAACATGACATATAGAATAGGAGTGCCACGCATATATCTCTTTTGGTATGAACATGCATTGAATGATTTAGGTATCTAAATTGGCATCTAGATAACTCGGTAAATCATTCTATGGGATTTAATCACACGCCTTAAATAATTGAGTGGGAGAAGGTGTTTTGGTAACACCTATGGCCTCCAAGGTTAGTTGAGCTTTATTATTTATTGGTAATCCCCCCAAGGGGCATCCATGAATGGAATTTAGCAACATACTTCCTTACAAGGATAGACTAGACAATGGACTCAAACGAGATCTACTCCCCAAGGAGGGATTTTCGTGAGAGAAAATTGAGGGTTTTTATGATTGAGTTATTTATTTAATTCAAGATAAATATTTAAAAGTGCTTTATCATGATTATTTACTTATATATGTTTTGTTTTATTCAGAAATCATGACCCCATCACTTATGAACATCCTGAAAGATAACACTTTAACTGGAGATAATTATGTCACATGGAAAAGGAAAATTGGGTTGTTACTGCAAAGTGAAAAACATAAGTTTGTTCTAACTACTCCTAAACCACCTGCTCATAATAATGAATCTAGCATAATGTGTAGAGATGAGTATGAGCAGTGGAAGACTTCAGATGATATGGCAAAATGTTACATTATGGCCACTATCTCCGACGTGTTGCAACAGCAGCATGAAGGAATGGAGTCCGCTGCTGATATAATGATGTCTCTAGAGGAGATGTTTGCTATGAAGTCTAGGACGACTAAGAGAGAGGCAGTGGCTGCTTTTATGAATCTTAGGATGAAACCTGGACAGGCTGTGAAAGATCACATGATGAAAGTCATAGCACATCTCAACATTGCTGAACTGCATGGCGCTGAGATAGATGGTGAGACAAAGATTGATATGGTTGTCAATTCATTGTCAGATTCCTTTGATCAGTTCAAATTGGACTACACTTTGAACAAAAAGGAATACACCTTACAAGGCCTGATGCAAGATGTTCAAAGTGCTGAAAAGATCCTTGTGAAAGGCAAAGGTCAAGAGATTCATATGGATTTGTCGCCCTTTCTTTATTGGGCCGAGTCGAATTAAACAACAGAAGAAAAAGCAACTTAGGCCTATCAAGAAGGAGACCAAGAAAGTAACCAAGATCAAAGGAAAATGCTTCCTTTGTGGTGAAAAGGGACATTGGAAGAGAAATTGCCCAAAGTCCCAGAATAAGAAGGAAGAAGGTAATGTGAATTATCTTGAAACATGTTTTTTGGCTGATTCTACAGATTCTTGGATCATAGACTCAGGAGCCACTAATCATGTTTGTTATTCCTTGCAGGGGTTTCAAGAAAGGAGAAAGCTGAGTAAGAATGAAATCAATTTGCGCTTGGGCAACGGAATGTTAGTGTCTGCAAGTGCAGTGGGAGATATTAGAGCTTATTTGGATTCTAGGAGGCATTTAGATTTAATAGACGTTTATTATGTACCTCAATTCAAGAGGAATTTAATTTCAGTTTCTTGTTTGAATAAATTTGGATATTCGGTTACTTTTAATAAAGTTTTTATTGTTAGTAAGAATGACAAAATTATTTGCCAAGGTACATTGGAAAACGGTCTATACTTTTTGCATATAAATATCTCTCACTCGTTAGACACAGAAATAACGGAACCTAATCATAAAAGAGTAAAATTATCAACAGATGAAACCTACCTTTGGCATTTACGCTTAGGTCATATTAACCTTAATGGGATTAAAAGATTGGTAAGTGACGGACCTTTAAGTGACTTAAAGGTTGATGATCTACCAACTTGTGAATCTTGTTTGGAAGGTAAAATGACCAAAAGGACGTTCTCTGCCAAAGGTGCAAGAGCCACTGAATGTTTAGGATTGATACACACTGATGTATGTGGACCTATGAGCATTCAAGCTAGGGGTGGATATGAGTACTTCATCACCTTCACGGATGATTACTCTAGATTTGGTTTTGTGTATCTCATGAGACATAAGTCGGATGCTTTTGACTTGTTCAAAGCATTCAAAGCTGAAGTGGAAAATCAGCTTGAGAAACACATAAAAATCTTGAGATCTGATCGTGGTGGAGAATATCTATCTGGTGAGTTTCAGCAATATCTTATTGATAATGGGATAGTTTCTCGGTTTTCTGCACTAGGTACACCTCAACAGAATGGGGTAGCAGAAAGGAGAAATAGAACTCTTTTGGATATGGTTAGGTCTATGTTGAGTTATTCAACGCTTCCTATTTCTTTTTAGGGATATGCTTTACAAACTGCTATATACATTCTAAACGATGTACCATCTAAGTCTGTTCCTAAAACACCGCATGAGTTGTGGACTGGGCGCAAGCCTAGTTTACAACACTTAAGGATATTTGGTTGTCCTGCGCATGTGTTAAAAGGAAAGACAGAAAAGATGGAGTCCCGTTCAGAAACATGTATATTTGTAGGGTATCCAAAAGAAACTAAAGGATATTATTTCTATAGTCCTTCAGATCTTAAAGTATTTGTTTCGACAAATGCTAAATTTCTGGAAAAGGACTATATGAATGAGATGTTAGGACACAGAAATTGGTGTGCGAGATGAGATGTCGGGAAGTCTGATTCCACGAGTTGCAGCACAACTTGATTGTGTGATTAGATCGACACAAGATCAACAACCTACCATTCCTCGTCGTAGTGGGAGGGTTAGAACACAACCCGAAAGATACATCGGTCTGGGAGAATCAGTGGAGAATCTCCCGGACGACGATGATCCCTATACGTACAAGGAAGCTATGGAGGATGTTGATAGTTGCCATTGGCAAAAGGCAATGCAATCCGAGATTGAATCTATGTTCGATAACAAAGTCTGGTCCCTTGTAGACTTGCCTAAAGGGATAAAACCCATTGAGTGCAAGTGGGTATACAAGAGGAAAAGAGGTATGGATGGAAAGGTGGAAACCTTTAAAGCTAGATTGGTAGCTAAAGGGTATACACAGAAAGAAGGTATCGATTACGAGGAAACCTTCTCTCCTGTGGCCATGCTTAAATCCATTAGGATACTCTTATCCATTGCAGCATCTTTAGATTTAGAGATTTGGCAAATGGACGTCAAGACAGCTTTCCTAAATGGAAGTCTTGACGAACGCATCTACATGATGCAACCAGAGGGATTCATTGAAAAGGGCCAAGTGGATAAGGTATGCAAGTTGCAGAAATCCATATATGGATTAAAGCAAACATCCAGATCCTGGAACATAAGGTTTGATCAAGCTGTCAAAGGTTTTGGATTTATTCAGAATCCTGACGAACCTTGTGTATACAAAAGGATTAAAGGCGACAAATTGGTTTTTCTGATTCTTTATGTTGATGATATACTACTCATTGGAAACGATGTAGGTGTATTAACATCGGTAAAAGAATGGTTAGCAAAACAATTTGATATGAAGGACTTAGGAGAAGCAAGTTTTATTCTAGGTATCCAAGTAATAAGGGATAGAAAGAATAGAACGATTGCATTATCCCAAGCTTCATACATAGACAAAATCTTGTCTAGGTTTTCCATGCAGGATTCCAAGAAAGGTATGTTACCTTTCAGACATGGAATCAAGCTTTCTAAGGAACAAGTTCCTAAGAATGAGCATGAAGAGCAATTCATGAGTAGAGTTCCATATGCCTCGGCAGTTGGAAGTCTCATGTATGCAATGCTCTGTACTAGACCGGATATTTGTTTTGCTGATGGCATAGTTAGCAGGTTTCAATCGAAACCTGGACCTGATCACTGGACGGCAGTCAAGCATATTTTCAAGTATCTTAAGAGAACGAGAGATAATATGCTTGTATACTCTGGAGGGGATTTGGTTCCCGTTGGGTATACAGATTCTGATTTCCAATCAGATTCTGACTCCAGAAAATCCACATCAGGGGCTGTGTTTACTATTGGAGGAGGAGCAGTTATATGGAGGAGTATCAAGCAATCTTGTATTGCTGATTCCACCATGGAAGCTGAGTATGTTGCTGCATGCGGCTGAAAACATTTGGCTCATGAGTGTGATTGACTTAGAAGTGGTTCACAGTGCGAATAAACAGAGTCACTATCTACGTTACCACATTTTTCTTTATGCGCGTCAGCTTCTATGGATATCGTGAAATCAGGATAGCATTGAAAGAAAGTATCATCTTTTAAGGGAGATTGTTCAAAGAGGTGACGTGACGATTACCAAAATCGCGTCAGCAGAAAATCTAGCGGATCCCTTCACAAAGGCTCTACCTCAGAAGAGTTTCGATGGGCATCTAGAGAATATGGGCTTGAGAGATATGACACATTTGCTATAGCGCAAGTGGGAGATTGTTAGGATTATGCTCAATAGCAAGAGTGTAATGTTGTAATTAACAATCTTTTTCATATTAATAAAGTGATTTCTGGTTTAACAAATCGTATAGCATTTATAGTTTGTATTATAATTGTCAAAGTAAATAATCATAAGGTCTAAAGACTATGGGAAAAGAAGAATTGTTCGTACATCTGGATATGTATGTGGTAGACACAATTCTTTAGTTAGTCTTGAATAATGTTCATAACTTAAGTTAAAGGTTGGGCACATTTATCTTGTTAAAGTTGTAGAATTCTTTTGCTAGCATTTGAGTGGGATCAAATGAGATATGATGAGTCTAAAATCATCGGAGTGTCTTCGAGCAAAAGGATCTAGTGCACTGGGTGCATTGAACTGGATCACAATGAAAAGCTTTATCTAGAACCGTCAATAGATAATGGTCTTTTCATTATCAGGACAATCGGAGAGTCTATCTTAATCCTGAGATAAATGATGGACTTATGATTGCAAGTGATATCATTTGAGTTATCAATGAGTACGATTATATCGCGTAGTCTATCCTCGATAGTTTGGTGATATTCATTTGTTAATCGATAGAGGACTTCATTTATAGGTATGGACATCGTGGCTCCATTTAATTAAATGAAGTATAATATCATCATATGGATGTTTTGAGGTAATTGGATATTAAATCTCAACGTTGAGTTTTCGATAGTGTCTATTGAAAACATGGTTTCCAGACAAGTCAAAATATCCAAGTTCAAAACGTGGTCATATGAGTAAATATGGTAACTTGGAGAGTTATGGGCGGTCTATGAACTCTTGGCGATTACTGATATTAATCACGAGGATACACTATCTCCAATATGATTGTCTAGGGTATGAATGAGGACATCTTCCTTTTCTATCTTTATTTAAGAGTTCGGTTTTAGCTCTTTAGTGGAATGAGTTAAAATTAATGGATCGGACCTAAGTGAATCATTTGTTGATTGTGATTAGGTTATGTCTATTGAAGCTTAAATTTAGATGGCCCGCCAAGATCCCCAATCCACACGGACTTGCATGGATCACTTGATATATTCTACCGGACCAATTTAAGGGTCCATCTAGAATTGCATTTAATATATTAAGAATATAATTTGCACATTATTTAAGTAATGGGCTGCTCGATTATATTAATATATTAATGAAAGACATGTGGGCTTGTTTCTTTTAGTAAGAATGGGTCTGGTTCACATGTGGGCTTTTTATTTAAAGTCCAATGGATTAAATGAAATAAGAAAATAATGTTAGGCCCAATCTTAATCAAGTGGGGCGGCAAGGTTAAAATTTTAACCTAAAATATTATTTTGTTTCATTTGTTTTAATTAAATAAGAATTAATTAATTTATTGATTAATTGTTTAATTAAAGAAACAAATCTTTCCTAAAAGTAAAAGACTTGTTTGATAAGTAAATAAATAAATTAGTATTATTTATTTAATCAAATAAGGAGTCTTTTTTTTATTTAGTCAAATAAAAGAATAAAAATAAAAGAGTTGGATTAGGGTTTGAAGTCTATAAAGTTTAAAAGAATTAGGGTTGAATTTCAGTCACCCTATATAAGTGACATGATGAAATTCGGCCAACCCTAATTAGATACTACATAGAATTCGGCAACCCTAAAGGAAAAAGAAGAAAAATTCGGCCAACCTATATATATGTTCTTATAGGGTTCGGCCACATCAATGAATTGGTGCTTGAGTTTTTATTTTCTTTCTTCTTCTTAATTCTAAGAGAGTTTTTATTCTAGAGAGACAAAAAGGAGTGAAAAATTATTCTTTGATAGTATACAATTGCTTAAACATCAATAAGCTTGTGTATAAATAAGCTTGTGTATACGATATCAATCTAGGTTCACGCGAGTTTCGATCATAAGATTGTGAACTCAAAAGTGACCGGAATAATTTTGACATTCTTTTGATTGTTTTGTGACTAACAAAGAAAAGAAAGTATTTGTTTGGTCCATTCACAGGTTTGCAATTCAAAGGAAAGGGAGACCACGCTCCTAGGTGATCCACGTTCGTGCTCGGATTGAAGGTCTTGCGGATTACCATCGACGTAAGTCAATCGGATCACGCGACAAGAGGTAATTTACTTTTGTTGATATATATGCATGTTTATTGATTAAAAGGGTTTAAGGTTCATAAAGGAAAAATTTTAAAAGTCACTAAATCGTCTTTAGTATCGCTTCCGCTGCGTGTAACACTTTTATTTGTTTATTTTTCCCTAGACTACCAATCCAATCACGAACATGAATCACTTAGGAGTGTGGGCTCCCTTTCTTTGAATTGTGTACCTGAGGATGGATAACAAAAAAAAATTTCTTTTGTTAGTAACAATAAACTTCCTAGAGAAAAACGAAGAACGTTCGGTCACTTGTGAAATCTTAATCTATTGATCGAAACTCACTTGAACCTTATTCGAAGTTGTGCACAAACCCTTTTGATTTAAAAGTTAGTAGTGTACTATCGAAAATAAAACGTTTCTTCACACTCTTATCTCTTGGACGAATTTCACACACTGTCTTAGAGTTGAATTTCTATTTTTTAAGCAAAAGATATAATTCTCTCTTTGAAATCTAGGGTGGCTGAATTCTATAAGATAATATATATATGGTGACCGAAATCCTCACCCTAAGAGGATTAAGGTTGGCCGAAATCCTTACCCTAAAACTATTACGGTTGGCCGAAATCCTTACTTAAAGAGGATTTGTGTCTCCACCAATGACTCATATCAATCTTTAGAATTCCAATCCCTAATCCAACTCTTTAATGTATTATCCATTGTCTTCCCATCATCTTCACCTCGGTCTTGGGAAATCCCATGCTCTCAATGTAAGATGTCAAGGATTCCATTTTCTTATTCATCATAGAGATCTCAATAGCGGTTTTCGTGTTAGCACTCACATTGAACCTTCAACCTCTAATACTATTTGTATTCCTCTGTTGAGATTTTTGTGCTAACATCTCATAGATTTCATAAATCGCAGTGGCGGTCTTTGTGTCAAAAGAACCTCCGTAAGCATTATCCACCAACCCTTGAGAGAAACGTGTGAGACCACCTTGGAAGTAAGAAACCTTATATTCTTTCGTGAACATGTAAGGAGAGCATTAGGCCAAGCGGAATTGATACCTTTTCCATGACTCATGAAATAGCTCCCATTCATCATCATTGAAGTCCGCTATCTTCACTTTAATCTCCTTCACCTTACTACCAGGGAAAAATCTATTAAAGAACACACCACAAATTTTGCCCCAACTTGTCAAAGATCTCGACCTATGTCCCATCAACCACTTCATTACCAAGTCCTTTAGGCAATATTGGAAACACCTCATGCGAAGTTATTCCCTAGAAAGTTGCATGATAGGAAATGTCTCAATGATAGTACTATATTCCTTCATGAATTGCTAGCAATCCTCGTTTAACATCCCATAGAAGGACAATAGAAGGTTGATGTGCATACTCCTAAGCTCATATCTCCTAGCAGTCGGATCTAAGACAATTGGTGAAGGTTGATTCCTAATTGCAGGCAAAGAGTACTCCCCCATGGTCATCCTTTGGCCTTGGTTAGTAGAAGTCTCTTGAGTCACTTCTTCTCTAGGACGAGCCTCATCCTCCCTCTTTGGTTCTTGTCGTTCCATATTCAGAGCTTGACTTGGAATTTCATCAAATTCCCTTACAATCCTTCCAACTCGGCTAGATTCTTCCAATGGTAGGTGTAATCCTTTTTCTAAGGATCTCCTTCCATGCATACACCTAGACTCCTGGAAATGGAATTGATAAAGAAAACACTAGAAAAAGGTAAAAAAAAATTGTTAACCGCCAAAATTGACAAGGGACCAAAGAAGAATTTTCCATCTAGGTTCAAGGTGGAAAAACTTCAGTTGGCAGCTTCCAACTACCTCCTAGAGAGAATCCAAGCCAATATTTCCTGGTACATATCCTGTCAGGCCAAAACAAAATCAAGAAAACGATGGCTCTAAAGTATTAAAAGGAATAGATATCGAGGTCCTACTTACCACGCTATATTGTCCTGGTACCCCGTTATTACACATACCAGGTATCCCACTACTGTGTCATCTTGGTACCCTGCTATAGCGTTAGCTGGTATCCCAATACCTAGACGACCATGAGATTAGTGGAAATCACGACCCAATATAAGGTGGGATACCTAGATACCCTGACACCACCTAGAACCTGCTTACTAGGCAATTAAAATACAAGACAGGGAAACTACCAAGGTAAGACCAACACATCTAGAGACCAAGATTAAAGCTACAAAGAGGAATACTAAAACACCAGTATTTAATCAATAAAGAAGTGGACTCATTCCCGCCACTTAATAGTTCCATTTGAAAGCGGAGTCAACTCTGCTAGAATCCTCCTAAGAAGAAATCACTTGATTCTAAGGATTAAAATTCATACAACATTCTCGCTTATCACCAAGGAAAGTCCTATAATTACTGAAACCCTAAACCACATTTTTAGGAATGCATTGCAAGAAATAAGACCTATATATACGACATTATACTTGTTAGGATTATGCTCAATAGCAAGAGTGTAATGTTGTAATTAACAATCTTTTTCATATTAATAAAGAGATTTCTGGTTTAACAAATCGTATAGCATTTATAGTTTATATTATAATTGTCAAAGTAAATAATCATAAGGTCTAAAGACTATGGGAAAAGAAGAATTGTTCGTACATCTAGATATGTATGTGGTAGACACAATTCTTTAGTTAGTCTTGAATAATGTTCACAACTTAAGTTAAAGGTTGGGCACCTTTATCTTGTTAAAGTTGTAGAATTCTTTTGCTAGCATTTGAGTGGGATCAAATGAGATATGATGAGTCTAAAATCATCGGAGTGTCTTCGAGCAAAAGGATCTAGTGCACTGGGTGCATTGAACTGGATCACAATGAAAAGCTTTATCTAGAACCGTCAATAGATAATAGTCTTTTCATTATCAGGACAATCGGAGGGTCTATCTTAATCCTGAGATAAATGATGGACTTATGGTTGCAAGTGATATCATTTGAGTTATCAATGAGTACGATTATATCGTATAGTCTATCCTCGATAGTTTGGTGATATTCATTTGTTGATCGATAGAGGACTTCATTTATAGATATGGACATCGTGGCTCCATTTAATTAAATGAGAGTATAATATCATCATATGGATGTTTTGAGGTAATTGGATATTAAATCTCAACGTTGAGTTTTCAATAGTGTCTATTGAAAACATGTCTTCTGGACAAGTCAAAATATCCAAGTTCAAAACGTGGTCATATGAGTAAATATGGTAACTTGGAGAGTTATAGGCGGTCTATGAACTCTTGGCGATTACTGATATTAATCACGAGGATACACTATCTCCAATATGATTGTCTAGGGTATGAATGAGGAGCATCTTCCTTTTCTATCTTTATTTAAGAGTTCAGTTTTAGCTCTTTAGTGGAATGAGTTAAAATTAATGGATCGGACCTAAGTGAATCATTTGTTGATTGTGATTAGGTTATGTCTATTGAAGCTTAAATTTAGATGGCCCGCCAAGATCCCCAATCCACACGGACTTGCATGGATCACTTGATATATTCTACCGGACCAATTTAAGGGTCCATCTAGAATTGCATTTAATATATTAAGAATATAATTTGCACATTATTTAAGTAATGGGCTGCTCAATTATATTAATATATTAATGAAAGACATGTGGGCTTGTTTCTTTTAGTAAGAATGGGTCTGGTTCACATGTGGGCTTTTTATTTAAAGTCCAATGGATTAAATGAAATAAGAAAATAATGTTAGGCCCAATCTTAATCAAGTGGGCGGCAAGGTTAAAATTTTAACCTAAAATATTATTTTGTTTCATTTGTTTTAATTAAATAAGAATTAATTAATTTATTGATTAATTGTTTAATTAAAGAAACAAATCTTTCCTAAAAGTAAAAGACTTGTTTGACAAGGAAATAAATAAATTAGTTTTATTTATTTAATCAAATAAGGAGTCTTTTTATTTAGTCAAAAATAAAAGAATAAAAATCAAGGAGTTCGATTAGGGTTTGAAGTATATTAAGTTGAAAAGAATTAGGGTTGAATTTAAGTCACCCTATATAAGTGACAATATAGAATTCGGCCAACCCTAATCTTAGACTACATAGAATTCGACAACCCTAAAGGAAAAAGAAGAAAAAATTCGGCCAACCTATATATGTGTTCTTATAGGGTTCGGCCACCACAATCCATTGTGCTTGAGTTTTTTTTATTTCTTTCTTCTTCTTCTTAATTCCAAGAGAGAGTTTTTATTCTAAAAAGACAAAAGAGAGTGTGAAATTATTCTTTGATAGTATGCTATTGCTTAATCATCAATAAGCTTGTGTATACGATATCGATCTAGGTTCACGCGAGTTTCGATCATTAGATTGAGAACTCAAAAGTGACCGGAATAATTTTTGACATTCTTTTGATTGTTTTGTGACTAACAAAGAAAAGAAAGTTTTTTGTTTGGTCCATTCACAGGTTTGCAATTCAAAGAAAAGGGAGACCACGCTCCTAGGTGATCCACGTTCGTGCTCGGATTGAAGGTCTTGCGGATTACCATCGACGTAAGTCAATCGGATCACGCGACAAAAGGTAATTTACTTTTGTTAACATATATGCATGTTTATTGATTAAAAGGGTTTAAGGTTCATAAAGGAAAAATTTTAAAAGTCACTAAATCGTTTTTAGTGTCGCTTCCGCTGCGTTTACCACTTTTATTTATTATTTTTCCCTACAATACTCAACACCAGGGGATCGGAAAAAAAAGGGGTTCAGAAACCTCAAACCTACAGTTTTGTTCTACTCATCGACTTGCACAAGATCTCTATCGCCAACTGTGTCAAACTTCGCATATAGTGATCAATTGAGAACTGTACTTTGTAATGAATTTGTGATGTGATAATCAAAGCATTGTATTTTCCCTTTTCATAATATAATATAGTTTTTTATCGTTGTTTTAACCATTGTTGCACCGAGATAGTTTTTCCAGAAATCTCACAGGTATAGAACTACGTGATACCCCTCCGACCATGGTCAATAAAAGTCGTTAATTGGAATTTCACCCCGCTGGAAAATTTTGGTTAAAACTTTTTGGCACTGTCCGTGGAATTACTCCTATATCATTTACAAAAGCTATCTAGCTCTACCTAGAAGACACAGAAGATGAGACTCCGATCCTCTCAATGGAAACCCGACCCATCAAGACCCTATTCTCCGCTTCCACTCAAAGAAACCAAAGGAAGGATTGAGGATTGAGAAGCCATATCTCGACACCGATTCTTCCACCCAATGCGGGATTCGCGCCCCAGTACCCCATGGTCTAGGAGACAAATCGGGATACTATGGAACAACATGTTGTTGCCTATATGGAAAGCATATGCCTCTAGATGATCGCCTAAGGGATACCCTTTGAAGCACTCAAGCTCGTAGGAGAAGCTGAACCGAGTACCCGGGTACCAATTTTTGATAGACTTGGGCCACTATTTCTAGTTCCAAGTCACCCGGGAGATTTCAAACCTCAATAGGTGAGATCAGCATTAGATATCCCTCCATAATGATAGACTTTGTGGTGGTAGATACTTCGTTCCTCTACAACACGATCCTGGGAAGACCCTTTCTGTCAAGGATTAGGGGGGTGTTGTCCATTTACCACAACATGCTAAAGTTCCTAGTTAGAACCGAGGTAGGAGAAGTCCGAGGGGATCAACAAACAGCCTACAGCTGTTATGTAGTGTCCACCAGTCCTACCGTGCTAGCCAAGCAATGCGTGTATGTAACTTATTAACCAAACCGAGAGGAATCATCACAAGATCATTACGTCCAGGAAGAAGTAGAGGTACCTGATATACTCATAGAAGAGATGGAAGAAGAAGAATGGGGATGGACCAGTGGGCACCCCGCAGATCAGTTAGAGGAGATTCCAGTAAGAGAAGAGGACCCTTCCAAGGTAGTGAAGATAGGTAGAGCATTAGATAGTGGGGTCAAGGAGAACTTGGTAGGACTCCTCATAGAATACAATAACATCTTTGCCTGGAATCATGACAAAATTCTAGGTATACTTCTCAGCCTAGCTACCCACAGTTTGGCAGTGGATGCAACCTTCAAACCAATCAAGCAGAAATAGAGGCATTTCAACGCCGAACGGAATGCTGCAGTACAAGAAGAGGTAGACAAGCTCTCGAAGAAAAGGTAGACAAGCTCCCGAATGCCAGATACATCAGGGAATCCCGGTACCTTGAGTGGATCACCTAGCTACCTGCCTTTGCTAATAAAACCCCTCTCAGGAGAGGAGCTACAAGTCTACTTGGTAGTGTTAGAAACTGCTACTAGTCGGGCCTTGGTGGAAGAATGTAGTGATAGTATCTAGAGACCAGTCTACTATCTGAGCCACGCTCTAACCAAGTCCGAGAAAAACTACTCTCTTGGAAAAGCTCACATACGTATTGGTGACTGCAGCCAGAAAGCTCCTGCCATATTTTCAAGCTTATACCATTACAATGGTCACTGACTAACCACCCAAACAATTGCTCTAGAGTCCTTATGTATCAGGCAGATTGGTCATATAGGTGAATAGGTAGTTAAATCGCTTAAAGAGTACCAACATTAATGAAAGATTAGAAATTCCTCAAGAATGCATACAATCCCGTGTACCCCGGCTCTATTGGAGTCTATGTCTATCCATACACCTAGGCCTACCAATAATATAGCCAACACTCTATCCAAGGCACTCATGCCTCTAGAGATCCTCCCTTGCATATGATGAGAATCAAGAAGCATCATTAAATGATCCATTGCTTGTTCTAGTTAGGCCAATTACAAGGGCCAAGAGGATCAAAGAAGTATTTAATGAGGGCTGATTCTGAGTTGCTGAAGTCCAAGTTCGGCCCACATGAAGACCAAATCCGGAATGAACTTCGTGGGCCTCTACAGAGAGCATCTAAAGTCGGATTGTCTATTATAATATATTTTCGGAAAGCCCATGACCATCTCTACAGATGTTATGAAGATTCCATCCTCCAAAACAGATCACAACAGGCCCAAATTCAGCTATCTATTTTGTTGCGCATGAGGAACAAGCTAGGGTTTGGATGAATCCGAATTTTAGGATATTTCCTATTTTATTTATTTTCCAAATAAATAGTCGATTTGTTTCCCAATTGAAGGGCTGATTTTGTTTCCCAAAGAAGCTTTCCAAATAAGGAGCAAATCTACTAGTTGTTAGTTTTAGTCTTTATTTATTTCCTAAATTTGTTTGCATTTATTTTCCTGATTGTAAGGCATTAATTGCCGAATAGTTTATTTCATTTATCTTTCTTTTTAGGGTTTAGATATTTTTAGTAGTTAAGGGACTCATTGATGTATTATTAAGGAGACTTTGGAATGAAATAATTATTTGAGAGAACGTTTTCTCTTTGGTTCTTCATTGAACTATGAACTTATCAAGTGTTATACCTTATGGTGTTCAAAACCCTGACTAATCACTCACTTTCTTCTTTTCTTGAGTGTGGCTTCTACAACCTTCTTGATACCATCGGTTCTTATCTTTTTATAGATAGCGGGTCGCGGTCCTTTATTTTCTTTGTTTTTTATAAACTTAAATTTAGAAAACGATCCTTTGAATCCATATGTTGGTTCCGGGTCTCACTATTCTTGGTGAGGTTCATATTAGCATAGCTATATAGACCTTCCCGATCCTAGCCATGACTTCTTGCTTGCTTATCCGAGTTATCCCAACTCTAAACAAGACTTTTTGCTTGGCTATCTGGACATCCCGTCCTAACCAAGACTTCATGCCTTTCACAAGGACTTCCTAGTGTGATCATGTGAATGCAAAATGATACAATCAAGCAATTCAATATAGAACATGTGATCAATACATTCCATGACACAAATAGACCTAAACATGTGAAACACAAGTCTAATAGTCTAGATGCAAAAACATGAATTAAACTTAGAGTAAGTGAACATACCTAACATAAAAAACTCCTAGTCAATCAAATAAACAACATTTGAATAGATCATATTCATGAAGCACATATTCGAGATGTCATACACATACACAATAAAATGCTAGAATCATAAAATGATTTCAATGAATATTATAGCCAAAGAATTAGAGAAAGGATAAATGATTACTAAATTAAATCCTAGATTTCTCTAAAAACACATATACATATAATAATCCTAGATTACATCAATCATAGGATCAAAACAAAATTCAACATCATTTATCATCAAAATGATTCAATCAATGCTCAAACAACCTTAGATATCAAACTAATTACAATACAACTCTCAAACATGTGAAAATCATAGAATCAAAGAAACTAGTTCACATATGTCTCTAATTAGACTTTTGATTAGGTTTGATTATGAAGTTATCTTTCTCAATAGAATTCATCATACATATACATACATATAGAAGAAGAAACCCCAAGCAAATTGAAGGTTATAAAAGAAGAAATCTCAAAGATAAGACCAATACTTAGGAATCACGAGCTGTCACGGTTTTCTAGGTAAACCACTCAAAACTCGATCAAATTGTAGCAAGACAACTTGGAAAAGGTAGAGGACTCAAATACCAACAATCTCCAACTTGAATCACTCAATTTTGACTTTGTATAAGAAAGTTATGGTGTTTGGAAGGTGAGAAAAATTTGAGAGAAAATTCTGCACATAAGAAATTCTAATTTTTCTTCTTGAATGTAATGGGAGGGAATTGAGGAATTTAAAATAAATAGAGAGAGTAAAAGAACTGGACAACTAGAGCATGCCACGTCAGCAGTCCTTGTGGGGCGCATGTGGCACACATGTGTAGAGAGGGGTCCAGCTCGTGTGCCACATGTGGCCATGCAAGGTTGGCCATTGGCCAATCTTGCTCCTCTCGCACACTGCTAGCATTCTTCGGCCGTATCCGGGCCTCCAAACTCCGATTTTGAATCCATCTTCGGATTACGAATCATGACTCCCTAACACACAACGACTACTACAAAAATTTACAAAAAGGTTGAGAATTAATCTCAGAAAATGATGATGAAGACAACTCAACGAATGATAACACAAAGTAGCATAGCTACATCGTTTGGACTCGAACCTAATGAATGAGTAACCGAAATGATCGGGACTAAATAAGGAATCATAAGAGATCATGTTCAAGTCCAAAAAAAATAAAATTAAAACAAATAGACACCAAGTCACACACATATGCCGTTTCCTAGACTTAGTCCTAGAACATGCATTTTCCAATGAGTATCAATTTAAATCTAATACATGAGCATATATTGCCAAGTGTGTGAAAATGTTAAATAAATGTTGTTCAACTTTGCAGGGACACAATTAACACCATGTGTGTGTGTGCCTAGCCTTGTAAAAGGAATGAGGTCTATTTACCTTTATTGTGCAATGAAGCACATTCCTCCTTGAACAACACCAACTTGCATGAAATGTGGCTGAGTCTATCTTTGAAGCTTCAAATCATCATTCCTAAGACCACTAATCAATACAAGAAAACATCGCTTTGATATGTAATATATGCCAAGACAAACAAAAAACCTAACAATCTCCCCATTTGGCAAATTCCATGTCAAAACAACTATACATAAACTAAAACAATAACAAAGAAAATTTGGTCACAATAAGTACAATGAGCTACACATTTCCAGATAAAATTTCCAACAACAAGTCTTGAACTTCATCTTGGTCTTCTCTTGATATCACCTAAAAATAACTTGAAAGCACAAGAATATCCAAGAGGCACATATGGAAATATTAATTCTTAGGCAAGAAATATAAAACATTTAAGTTCAAATGGATCATGTATGCTCCCCCTTAATACATGCTATCCAACAAAATATTAAACTATCATATATCTCTCTATATCTCCCAATATTTCTCCTCCTTTTTGACATGATATGAAGCCAAAAAGAAAGAGTAAGAAAATATACCTCACGACCATTTCTAGCCACTTTTGTCACTAAGGAAAGTTGTGTGATTGGTTGATCTCACATAATGCTTTGAAGTAGATGCTTTGCTTTCCAACTCCTTGATCTTCACATCTTGTAGCACTACTTTAGCATTGAGCTCTTCAATCTTCCTATATGACTCCTCAATCATCCTACGTAACATTTCAACATCATTCTTCATTTGTGTAACCCAACTTGGAAGAATATGTGTGCTAGATATATGGCTTGAATCATAAGATTTACCAAAGAGCCTAAATGTATCACTAGAGTTTCCCTTTTCCTTATATGACATGGTAGCAACACGTCTATCACTAAACTTCTCTGAGGGAGGTAATAGCACATCATCATCTCATTTCTTCAACCCTTTAGCTAAACACAAATGAGAGATAAACCTCGGAAATGCCAACTTCTTTTCCAAACGAGTTGAACAAGCCGCAATCTCAATATGTTCTATAAACACTTCACCAAGATTTATAGGTTTGTTAGTCACTAAGGCATACACAATCATGATCTTCTCTCTATTAAGTTCGGTAGAAATAGTAGATACAACAAGATTGGTACAAACAAATAAATGCCAAAAAACACTTATCTTAGTCAACTCACTTTGCTTAATAAAAGCATGCTTTCCCCACTCAAAATCAACATTGTCACAAAGAGTTTTTCTCATCAAATCATGGTTCTCCAAGACACCAATATCAAGGAAATCCGACTCAATATCATTAGATAATCCTAGAAACTCATTCAATTTCCAAGCGTTAACTCTAAAGACAACATCTCTCATATCCATAAGAGCATTTTGAAAGGTAGAACTATTCTCGAATATACAATAAAATTCTCTAACCATGGATTCATTAACCACTCCTAGCATTTCAATCCAAGTACTCCAATTCCTATTAATGATAACCTTATGGACATAAGAATCAACACAAGAATCTAAATCAAAACCTTTCTCTAGAATAAGCATTTGGTCCCAAAAATTTCCCAATTGCTTTAACTTGTTGGCTTTGGACATCTTGGAAGAGAAGTAGGGCTTTGAATTGTCAACGGGCTTTGTAGGATTGCTAGTCCCAACTTTCTTTGCTTTTCCCAAGACCTTGTATTACACAAACACTAAAAACAAATATAAGTGGAAACATCAAGCACGTTAGTGACCAATAAAGATATATCAAAGACAAAAACATCATCATCATTATTTTTGAATAAATCAAAATGGATATCAAGAATTAACATAACATCTTAAAGATTTAACAAAAACGAGAATAATGTCAACAAACAACTATCTTAATGCACATGTGAACATATCATAAAAAGAGAACACAAATTTAGCATATGATGCTCCTCTTTGATAAATGCCCCATCTAAGATCTAGATAGAGAAATGTTCACAAAAAAAAAAAAAAATGGCCACACATTCACATCACCAAGCAATTTCAATATATTTTTCAAATAAGTTCCATAGATCAAAGAGAGTTCCAACAAGATTTTCAATCACTCTCATATGTCTTCAAAAATTGCTAACGCACATGTGAACATATCATAAAAAGAGAACACAAATTTAGCATATTATGCTCCCCTTTGATTAGTGCCCCATCTAAGATCTAGATAGAGAAATGTTCACAAAAAAAAAAAAAAAAAAGTAGCCACACATTCACATCACCAAGCAATTTCAATATATTTTTCAAATAAGTTCCATAGATCAAAGAGAGTTACAACAAGATTTTCAATCACTCTCACATGTCTTCAAAAATTGCTAAGGTATCAAAATACCAAATAAGCAAAAGTGAGTGTGTGAAGATTTTGCTTCAAGTTTATGAAAAGAAGTAATTTGATAATCAAACATGCAAACAATTTCTACAACTATTCATCTTAAGCCATTCCATAAAAAAAGGTCAAACCCATTATCATCCAGAATTTTGCTTTAAAAAAAAAATAGATTTCAACATGTGAGCGTTGTGTGTGCATGTGGCTCGTTATTTCATTTCTATTTGACAACTCGAGCTAATTTGATTATTCAACTATACTCCATAAAGCCTTTTGTTTTGTTTTAGGCTTGAATCAAAGATTTTTTTTTTAATTGATTCTTTTCAACACTTCTTTGATTTTTTATCTAACATAAACATATACGCTTCATGGCGACTTTCACTCATCACAATGGCGTAGCCCTTTCCTATATTGGGCGGCTTCATAACCAAGGTGTGTAGCCCTTTCCATGAAGGTGCTCGTTGAGTTCTATGTTGCCCAAGCAAATGGATACCAACCATTGGTCATCTTCAAATGCACTAGTACATATATCAAACTCAACTTACTCAATCAAGCATACAAGAGAAGCAAAATGCATTGTTGAAACCATGTTTTTCGGCTTAAAAGCATATGATCAAAAAGCAAGTAAAGAGACTTACTTAAGATCTCTACATCTCAAGATAGTAGCTTTTAAAGAATATGAAGCTCATATTTTTCAAAACATGCCAGTCAACAATCAAACAAACAATAACACACATCATGATTAAGATCAATGTGAACAATTATCACCAAAAGATCTTAAATAAGCAAATGTCAAGAACGACCATATAAACACTATATTAGTTCTCTAATATGCCATGCTTCATAAAGTGGTATAAACAATGGGTTGATAGATGAAGTGGTATAAACAATGGGTTGAGAGATGAAAAATAAGAAAGCAAGCAATATGATATAGAGATAGCTTCGCAAGTTATTTTCATCAAATGCAAGACCATTACCTGTTTTATGAGTCCTCTTGGCTTGTTTGGCCTCATGAAAACAAGTTATAGGTGTGTTGATTCTAAAAGACTAAAGACTATGCATTTCAACTCAGACAACAAAAAAAATGACTTTCTCCAAAAGTCATAACATGATTGTCACCATATAGATTTCATAAAAACTACTTCTCAAAAGTTAATCAATGGATTTCGACCATCATAACTCTAATGTGAGATAACTAAGTTCATGTCATGTTATAGAGACACAAAGCAAACAAGCTAAGTGTCTTAACAATATAACACTAATCTTAAAGCTAACTCACATGTGCAACTTACACTTATGGTAAGAGCACTCGCCATTGACAAACTTTGCCTTGGGTGAACCTACACAAACACTATCAAGATTCTTATTGACAACAATGTTGTATCTAGAATGAAGACTTTCTATGACTTGCTCAACAAGAATATCATTGATACTCTTAGCTTTAACATTGCTAGCACCACAAGCTTTGTCAATATTAGCAAGGTTTGCTTTCTTCTCAAGCCGGACATTATTAACAAGCTTTTTGACATTTTCATGCTTTCCATATTAAAAAGTTTTAGCATGCTTAAAATGAGGCACAATCTCTTTACTCCTAGATGCATTTTTTATTTCGCAATATTCAATGAATTTATAGCACTTGGGCTTGATATGACCTAAGGTATTGCAAAAATGACATATGGGAACAAAAGAAGAGATTTTACCTTCCGGAGTTGTAGAAGCACAAATGGGATTTTCAAGAGGTACCTGACAGATGACGATTCACGCCATCAGAAAACCGTCCATCAAAACTATTTGTAAAACTCTCACAAGCCCTAATTAGCTTTTAAAACACAAATGTAGTGGTAAGTGGGGTGTCGTCCACAGTGACACGGGACTAGCAAAAACTAGCTAATGCTAGAGTAACATTCATGTAATTAATAATAAGTAAATGAGGATGTTGTAAAAATGTGACTTAACACAATATAAATCTAAACTAACAATGCAACCTAGATAAAGGGGAAATGGAGTGAAGGATATATAGATGATGGAAACTAAGGAGTTAACGAATTCGAAAGTAAATGCTGGGCAATACAACAAACTCGTAAATAAACAAGTCTATTCAAAGGTAACCTACCTAGGATGTATAGAGTCGGTTATTTATCCCCATCTAGTGATCAACCTAGGATGTATAGTTAGGACCACCTATTAGGGACTAATCCATTGTGAACAACCAACCTAGGATGTATAGTGTTTGTTGTTCTTACGGATTCTGGAAATGAAGTCCATCTACCTATCAAAAATTCAACCGATTACAGATTAGCCAACCTAGGATGTACAGTGTTGAGAACCCGTTAGAGATTTGATTGAGTCCGCGGTTTAAGAATCGGAGTTCATGACATTCCGTCTATTCATTTGAGTAAGGTACAACTAAACATCATGTATATCTAGATGCAATACTCATACATAAACCAAGGAGAACTTGCCAAGATCATGTATCTCAACAAACAATTAATGAAAACCATTAAAGAGCAAGAATAGAACAATGAAAGGTATATATGAATATATATAGAACCAAGTTTATGTACAAGCCCAATATTTAACTAACTACTCCATCAACCCCTTAGAGGAGATTTAGCTACTCATTACAACCAAGAAAATAAGAGAAAGGAAAGAGGAAAAACCCTTAGAGATCATCTCCTTCCTTGAAGCTGCTTCAATCTCCTATCTTCCTTGAAGTTGAGTAGTGAATGTAAGTGAAAGTGTGAGAGAGTGTTTCTAGATCTAGGTTATCTTTAGAACTAAGTAAAAGCTACCTAAAATGAATCTATAACATTATATTTATACTACATACAAAAATAGGTCACTTAAACTTCAAAATGAAATCTGACAAGCGTGGAGTGCTGGTGGAGTGCGGGTGAATTACCCACACTTTACACGCACTATAATGATCTGGCACAGATTTAGCTCTTTGGATTGTGCTACAGTGCGGGTGGAGTGTGGTTGAATGACCCGCTCTTTAACGTAAGGTGTGATTTCCATTTCTCGGCTTTAGCTCAAAGTGCGGGTGGAGTGCGGTTCAATCACCCGCACTTGACCCGCACTTTAGTGTTAGGTATGAAATCAGCTTCTCTAGATTTGCTTATAATACAGGTGTAGTGCAGTTGGATGACCCGCACTGTACCTGCACTTTAATGTCAGGTGCAAAATAGCTTCTCTGGAATTTGCAACAGTGCGGGTGGAGTGCGGTTGGATGACCCGCACTATATCTGCACTTTAACTCTTTTTCAAGCATCAAGTCCATGTTGTGGTAGAAGTGCGGTTGGAGTGTGGTTATGACCCACACTAGACCCGCACTATAAGGATGCTGACGATCATTTGTCATTCCTTTTGCCACTTTTCTGCCAGAATCACCGTAACATGCTTCCAAACCCATCATTGGACCATTTCCTACAATTACGCACATAACAACCATTAGAGACTCCAAAACGCATGAAAACGGAACAAAGGATAAGGAAATGAGGGCCTACATATACAACATATTTAGCACGATCAAACACCCCCAAACCAAACCCTTGCTTGTCCTCGAGCAAACATACTATAAAATGGTAAGACGCCAACTGAAATAAATCCTAGACATCTAAGTAATAATTCAAAAATGCCGCAAGCCCAAAAAGTGATATGATACATACAGGTGTGATAGAGAGAAGAAACACATATGTACGAGATCTAGAGCACTTGGAGGTACTAAAGGGAGGCTCACACGAACACGAATCCCACACACAATAAACAATGCTCTTTTTCTTCATTGATCACTCACACTCTAATGTTTAAGCATTTGTTTAACCCATATTTGGCTTTCAATATTGTACTCCACAATGTGAGTACTTAGCATCAATTACTTTGAACATTTTTGCTTTTTCTCTTTTCCTTTTCTTTTTTAGTTGCCCACATTTCATTTCTATTAAAATTCGTGGCTCACAAGTATAAATTTGGGTACCTTTATATTTTTAGCCATTTGCTCATATATTCAACATTTTTCCTATGCACACTTTGAGTTCAACTACTTTCATCACCACATTTACACATCCTAACATTATTAGTCATAAAGGTAGGCATGTGTTTAAGCTATGGTATATGGTTGTATTGGTACAAAATGAAAGAGTACATGTTTGGCCTCAAGTTTGGCTTTGGAGCACACAATATGGATATGAGTGTGTTTAGGCTATCATATGTAGTTAAATTCACACACATTGCCTAATGTCACATCCACAATTCATCTACCAAGGGAATGAACGCATCCAACAGACAATCACAATATAATCTGTAAGTCCTATGGCATGTGACATATATGACGAGATAAGTGTTTAAGAATAGACAATAACAACACTCAAAATACTCACTTTGAACATTGTGTTTGTGATCTCACCGGAATCTCCACTATTAGAACTAGGCATGGAAACACTGAGTCCTCTCAACTTAACACCAACGGATGGGATAAACCCATGGAGGTGCAAGCGAATCTCTAAAGTAGCACCAAACTACATCACAAGTTCACAACACATACCAAAACTCACCAAAAGCACACGCTAGAGGCATCACACCCAAACTTACTCAAAGTCTGAAATTTGGACAAGCGGCATAAATGAAAAATTAGACAAGGCGTACCACACCCCCAAATAAAAACTCAACAATGTTCCCATTGTTGGTAATCACAAGGCACGGCCTAGCGGGGAGGGAAAAATGCCGCTAAAGACTCAGAATAATAGAACATGCATAAAGCACAAAATATCAACGGATGGAGGGCACAACAACCCCCAAACCGCATCTAAACATAAGCTCAAAAACTTTAATCACTATATGCATAACCATGCTCAACCATATTAACAAAACATGCACCAATCACATTCCACAAATATGAAAAACAATTAAGTACGAAAATCTAAAAGTAGAAACTCCCTTAAAAGGAAGATAGGTCCATTGTCCAAGCATGTTGTCATGTGATTCCCAAAAGATCAAGAACCTAGTACAAAACACACAAAACTTCTACCAAATCGAACGTCAAATGCAATTTCAAAACATAGGTCCCAATGTCCATAAAACAAAACTACAAATATAAACGGAAATAAAATTAAGAAAGCTAAAAGTTAAATAACAGGACCTTGGTGAGCTGCCTCCCACAAATAACTATTGAACGTCTAGGTGAGACGTGGTAGGAGATCTCTGGTTCAGTAAGTTCCATGGCACCCACATCTTTGCAGCATGTTTTCGGTCCCAAATATGGTTTGAGTATGTGCCCATTTACCTTAAATATTCCATTGTTTCTGAGATTCTGAATGTTTGCTGCACCATTAGGTGAGACGTTGACAACACGGTGTGGCCCTGACCATCTTGATTTTAGCTTCCCTGGGAACAGCTTCAAACATGACTCATAAAGTAACACAAGCATGCCAGGTTGGAGCTCTTTCCTTACCAATCGCTTGTCATGAATAAGCTTTGTTTTTTCCTTATAAAGCCTTGAACTCTCATAGGCTCCCAAACGAAATTCATCTAGCTCATTTAACTGATTACTTCCTTCACCTGCCTTGTCATACTCCTAATTCAACTTCTTGATCGCCCACCAAGCTTTATGTTCTAGTTCTACTGAAAGGTGGCAACCTTTACCAAAAACTAACCTATACGGGCTCATCCCAATGGGAGTTCTGAATGCCATCCGGTATGCCCATAAAGCGTCAGATAGTTTCATTGCCCAATCATTCCTAGTGGAGGAGACCGTCTTCTCCAAAATCTTCTTAATGTGCCTATTACTCACCTCAACCTGTCCTGATGTCTACGGGTGGCATGGTGTGGCAACCTTATGGCGGACTCCATATATCTTCAAAAGGTTTCCTAAGATTTTGTTACAGAAGTGGCTCCCGCCATCACTAATGATCACCCTTGGAATCCCAAATTGGGTCAAAATGTTTTTCTTAACAAATTTGACTACCACATTACTGTCATTAGTCTTTGTGGCAATTGCCTCGACCCATTTGGAAACATAGTCAACCCTCACCAAAATGTAGTTGTTTCCACCAGATGGTGGGAATGGTCCCATAAAATCAAGACCCTATGTGTCAAATATTTCGACGACTAGAATCCCTGTTTGTGGCATCTCATTCTACTTACCAATGTTCTCCGTGCGCTGACATTTATCACAAGCTACACAAAACTAATACGCATCCTTAAAAAGTGATACCCAGAAGAAACTTGACTGCAGCACCTTAAGTGTCGTTTTATGTACGCTGAAATGCCCTCCACATTGTAATTCATGACAAAATCGCAACACATCATACTGCTCTGCTTCTAGCACACACCTCCTAATTACCTGGTCGGCCCCGTGTTTGAAAAGATAAGGCTCATCCTAGAAGTATTCCCTTGATCTCCTGACAAACCTCTTCTTACCCTGCCAATCCAAATCAGGGGGAAACACCCCATGTGTCAAATAATTTGCTAGATCTGCATACCAAGGTTCCTTATCATGCACTGCCCACATATGTTCATCTGGGAAACTCTCTCTCAAGGGAATCTCATCCCCATCTAATTGGCTTTCTCGAACTAACCTACTAAGGTGGTCAGCTACAATATTCTCACAACCCTTCTAGTCCCGGATATCTAAATCAAACTCTTGTAGCAGTAATACCCACCTATTCAGCCTGGGCTTTGCATCTTTCTTTTGGAGTAAATATCACAAAGCCACGTGGTCTAAATAGACTACGACCTTGGCACCCACCAAGTACTGTCTGAACTTCTCAAGAGCAAAAATGACTGTAAGTAATTCCTTATCCATTGTTCAATAGTTCAACTGTGCATCATTCAGAATCCAGGATGAGTAAAATATAACGTGTGGGTCTTTGTCTATCTTTTGGCCCAAAACTGCACCCACGGTATAATCGGATGCATCGCACATTATTTCAAATGGTAAATCTCACACTGGTGGTTTAATTGCCGGGGACGAGGTCAACGCCTCCTTCAGGGTTTCAAATGCTACCAAACATTCAGCGCTAAACACAAAATCCTTGTCCTTTTGTAGGAGCAAGTAGAGTGTTCTTGAGATCTTTGAAAAATTCCTAATGAATCTCCTGTATAAGCCTGCATGTCCAAGGAAAGACCGAATGTCCTTCATATTTCGTGGAGGTGGCAAACTCTTAATCACTTCAGCTTTTGCCCTGCCCACCTCGATCACTTTTCTAGATATTAAATGGCCCATGACAATCCCATGTTGCACCATGAAATGGCATTTTTTCCAATTTAACACTAAGTTGTTTCTTAAGCATCTTTGTAGCACTAAAGATAAGTTCCCAAGACACAACCTAAATGAGTGATATGAACCTCACCAAGAAGAGTGAGACCCGGAACCAACATATGGATTCAAAGGATCGTTTTCTAAATTCAAGTTTATAAAAAACAAAGAAAATAAAGGACCGCGACCCGTTATCTATAAAGAGATAAGAACCAACGGTATCAAGAAGGTTGTAGACGCCACACTCAAGAAGAGAAGAAGGTGAGTGATAAGTCAGGGTTTTGAACGCCACAAGGTATAACCCTTGATAAGTTCATAGTTCAATGAAGAACCAAAGAGAAAACGTTCTCTCGAATAATTATTTCATTCCAAAGTCTCTTCAATAATAAATCCATGAGTTCCAAATAAGGAAATAAAATATTCGGCAATTAATGACTTACAATCAGGAAAATAAATGCAAACAAATTTAGGAAATAAATAAAGACTAAAACTAACAACTAGTTGATTTGCTCCTTATTTGGAAAGCATCATTTGGGAAACAAAATCAGCCCTTCAATTGGGAAACAAATTGACTATTTATTTGGAAAAAAAATAAAACAGGAAATATCCTAAAATTAAGACTCATCTAAACCCTAGCTTGTTCCTCACATGCAACAAAATAGATGGCCGAATTTTGGGCTGTTGTGATCTGTTTTGGATGATGGAGTCTTCATAACATCTGTAGATATCGTCTTGGGCTTTCCGAAAACATATTAAAATAGACAATCTAAATTCAGATGCTCTCTGTAGAGGCCCACGAAGTTCAGCCCAGATTTGGTCTTCTTGTGGGCCGAACTTGAACTTCAGGTGCTAAGAATCAAACCCTATTAAATGCTTCTTCGTTCCTCTTGGTCCTTGTAATTGGCCCAACTGGAACAAGCAATGGATCATTTGATGATGCTTCTTGATTCTCATCAACGAGTCCCCAAATACTGAGAAATCGTCCAGAAAGACTTCAATAATCTCTCCCACCATATCTGAGAGCAACGAAACCATACACCTTTGAGAAGTACCCGGGGCGTTGCAAAGGCCAAAGGGCATCTTACGGAAGGCATAAGTTCCATATGGACATGTAGATGTGGTTTCTCCTGGTCTTCTAGAGCAATAACTATCTGATTATACCCGGAATACCCGTCCAGAAAACAGTAGAACTGATACCCTGCCAACTGCTCTAGGACTTTATCAATGAAAGGCAAGGGAAAATGATCATTCTTAGTTACCGTATTCAACTTGTGGTAATCTACACAAACATGCCACCTTGTCTGGAGTCTTTGTGCCACTAACTCACTCTTATCATTCTTCACCACAGTAACCCCGGATGTTCTTGGAACTACATGAATGGGACTAACCCTCCTACTATCCGATATTGGGTAGATAGTCCCTACATCTAGAAGCTTCAGTATCACTTTTTTCACCACCTCTTGCATAATCAGATTTAGTCTCCTTTGTGCCTCGTTGGTTTGGCATCATCTTCTAGAAGAATCTTATGCATACACATGGTGGGACTTATCCCCTTCATATCATTTATGACCAACCAATGGCTCCTCTATTCTCTTTCAACACCGCAAGCAACTCCTCTTCTTGACTTCCTTCCAAGTTAGCAGCAATGATAATTGGGTTCCTCTTTTCTTCATCTAGGAATACCTACTTCAGGTTTGATTGAAGTTCTTTCAATTCAACCCTTGGAGGAAGCTCCTCTATTGGAGCAAAGTCATCTTCATTTTCCACCTTTTCGAATTCCTCTTCAATAATGACATCTAACTCTTCCTCTAGGAAATCCACAGTGTTACAATCATGGGAACCAACTAGATATGATAACGAGTTAAAAATGTTGAATTCCACTACTTCATCTAATACCTTCATGGTAAGTTTTCCAGCATGCATATCAATCACAACCCTAGCTGTCGCCCTGAAAGGCCTACCCAAAAGTAGCTTCACATATCTCTCATCTCTTCCTTCATCCACGTCAATCACCACGAAGTCAGCAGGTATAATTAACTTCTCTTTCTGAATTAACACATCTTCGACAAATCCCTTTGGACTTCTTACAGAAGCATCCACTAAGACGAGAGACATGGTGGTTTTTCTGAGGTCATTCAAACCAAGCTTCTTATAGACTGAGAACGGCATTAAGTTAATGCTTGCTCCCTAATCCAACATTGCTCTTTCGCGATGTGAACCACCAATTGTTATGTCAATTACAAAACTCCCTGGGTCTTTCATTTTCTAGGGCAATTTCCGCTGAATTACTACACTCACATTCTCATTCAGACGCTCTTGTTGTTTTGGCCTAAATCTCTCCTTATCCTTACTCAACTCTTTAAAGAATTTCCCATAAGCCGGCATTTTCTGAATAGCTTCTAAAAGTGGTAAATTGATGGTTACCTTAGAAAGGAGATCATATATGTCCTGATTTGATTTCTCCATTTTAGAGTTCTTCAACCTCCCTGGAAATGGTACAGACGGCACATAGGGGTTCGATGACTTATGGAATTGAGGTCTTGGTTCTTGATCTGGTAACTGAATCTCATTTTCCTTTTCTAACACCTTCTCACTCTCTTCTTTTGCATGCACTACTTCATCCTTTTTTGTGGATGTCTTCCTAATATTATCCTTCAAAACCCTTCCGCTTCGGAGGACTGTCTTAGCACTAGCTTGCTCCGGTTGGCTCGGGAACTTCCCTTTCTCTTTTTCATGCAACAATTCAGCCAACTGACCTATTTGAAATTCAATCCTATGAATAGATGTATCCATCTCATTTGCTTGCCTATCGTTTTTCCACATGTACATTTCCAAATTCTCTACATGTGCCTGCTGCAGCAGCTGGACCTCCTGTGTATCCTAATTAGCTGATTGTATGAGTTCCCCTATCCATTCCACAAGTAATCCCATATTTGGCTGAACTAAATTAATGCTCTTAAGGCTACTTGAATAACTCTCCTCTAAAGTCTGTGACACTTGTACAAATTCCCCTTGTTTGCTGTTCAACCAATGGTGTCTCTTCATTCTCTTATAAGTAATCTTTAAGTAGAGCTACCAGTTTCTCATTAGCGCAAAACTCTTCAACTATATTGCGACCTTCCTGGAAATCCTGATTGTTTCCCCATCCTTGTCTAAATGGGTCTCTCTCTAGCTCATAACTGGATCCCGAGTTGTTCCAAAGGTCATCCATGACACCTGAAATATCTAGAGACAAAAACTACCCACGATATAAAAAGACACAAAAACATAACTATAAACATTAATCAAGCAAAACTAATCCTACTAAACTCGCCATGTCCCCGGTAGTGGCGCCATTTGACAGAATGACAATTCACGCCGTCAGAAAACCGTCCATCAAAACTATTTGCAAAACCCTCACAAGCCCTAATTAGCTTTTAAAACACAAGTGTAGTGGTAAGTGAGGTGTCATCCACAGGGACACAGGACTAGCAAATGTTAGGATTATGCTCAATAGCAAGAGTGTAATGTTGTAATTGACAATCTTTTTTCATATTCATAAAGTGATTTCTGGTTTAACAAATCGTATAGCATTTATAGTTTAATATTATAATTGTCAAAGTAAATAATCATAAGGTCTAAAGACTATGGGAAAAGAAGAATTGTTCGTACATCTGGATATGTATGTGGTAGACACAATTCTTTAGTTAGTCATGAATAATGTTCACAACTTAAGTTAAAGGTTGGGCACCTTTATCTTGTTAAAGTTGTAGAATTCGTTTGCTAGCATTTGAGTGGGATCAAATGAGATATGATGAGTCTAAAATCATCGGAGTGTCTTCGAGAAAAATGATCTAGTGCAATGGATGCATTGAACTGGATCACAATGAAATACTTTATCTATAACCGTCAGTAGATAAAAGTCTTTTCATTATCAGGACAATCGGAAAGTCTATCTTAGGTGGTTGTTATGTTAACAATTGAAAACGCTGGTTGTTATGTTAACAATTAGGTGGGACCTAGTCTAACTAGTAAATGGTGCGAACTCCCAAAGGAGGCGTAACATTTATGGGTGTTAGATCACCGTTGAATTTTATGATTGAGTTATTTATTTAATTCAAGATAAATATTTAAAAGTGCTTTATCATGATTATTTACTTATATATGTTTTGTTTTATTCAGAAATCATGACCCCATCACTTATAAACATCCTGAAAGACAACACTTTAACTGGAGATAATTATGTCACATGGAAAAGGAAAATTGGGTTGTTGCTGCAAAGTGAAAAACATAAATTTGTTCTAACTACTCCTAAACCACCTGATCCTAATAATGAATCTAGCATAATATGTAGAGATGAGTATGAGCAGTGGAAGACTTCAGATGATATGGCAAAATGTTACATTATGGCCACTATCTCCGACGTGTTGCAACAGCAGCATGAAGGAATGGAGTCCGCTGCTAATATAATGATGTCTCTAGAGGAGATGTTTGCTATGAAGTCTAGGACGACTAAGAGAGAGGCAGTGACTGCTTTTATGAATCTTATGATGAAACCTGGACAGGCTGTGAAGGATCACATGATGAAAGTCATAGCACATCTCAACATTGCTGAACTGCATGGCGCTGAGATAGATGGTGAGACAAAGATTGATATGGTTGTCAATTCATTGTCTGATTCCTTTGATCGGTTCAAATTGGACTACACTTTGAACAAAAAGGAATACACCTTACAAGGCCTGATGCAAGATGTTCAAAGTGCTGAAAAGATCCTTGTGAAAGGCAAAGGTCAAGAGATTCATATGGTTGGTAAAGTTGCTACTGTTAAGGCCCGTCAAAAGGTCAAGAAACAACAGAAGAAAAAGCAACTTGGGCCTATCAAGAAGGAGACCAAGAAAGTAACCAAGATCAAAGGGAAATGCTTCCTTTGTGGTGAAAAGGGATATTGGAAGAGAAATTGCCCAAAGTCCCAGAATAAGAAGGAAGAAGGTAATGTGAATTATCTTGAAACATGTTTTTTGGCTGATTCTACAGATTCTTGGATCATAGACTCAGGAGCCACTAATCATGTTTGTTATTCCTTGCAGGGGTTTCAAGAAAGGAGAAAGCTGAGTAAGAATGAAATCAATTTGCGCTTGGGCAACGGAACGTTAGTGTCTGCAAGTGCAGTGGGAGATATTAGAGTTTATTTGGATTCTAGAAGGCATTTAGATTTAATAGACGTTTATTATGTACCTCAATTCAAGAGGAATTTAATTTTAGTTTCTTGTTTGAATAAATTTGGATATTCGGTTACTTTTAATAAAGCCTTTATTATTAGTAAGAATGACAAAATTATTTACCAAGGTACATTGGAAAACGGTCTATACTTTTTGAATAGTAACATCTCTCACTCGTTAGACACAGAAATAACGGAACCTAATCATAAAAGAGTAAAATTATCAACAGATGAAACCTACCTTTGGCATTTACGCTTAGGTCATATTAACCTTAATAGGATTAAAAGATTGGTATGTGACGGACCTTTGAGTTACTTAAAGGTTGATGATCTACCAACTTGTGAATCTTGTTTGGAAGGTAAAATGACCAAAAGGACGTTCTCTGCCAAAGGTGCAAGAGCCACTGAATGTTTAGGATTGATACACACTGATGTATGTGGACCTATGAGCATTCAAGCTAGAGGTGGATATGAGTACTTCATCACCTTCACGGATGATTACTCGAGATTTGGTTATGTGTATCTCATGCGGCATAAGTCGGATGCTTTTGACATGTTCAAAGCATTCAAAGCTGAAGTGGAAAATCAGCTTGAGAAACACATAAAAATCTTGAGATCTGATCGTGGTGGAGAATATCTATCTTGTGAGTTTCAGCAATATCTTATTGATAATGGGATAGTTTCTCAGTTTTCTGCACCAGGTACACCTCAACAGAATGGGGTAGCAGAAAGGAGAAATAGAACTCTTTTGGAAATGGTTAGGTCTATGTTGAGTTATTCAACACTTCCTATTTCTTTTTGGGGATATGCTTTACAAACTGCTATATACATTCTAAACGATGTACCATCTAAGTCTGTTCCTAAAACACCGCATGAGTTGTGGACTGGGCGCAAGCCTAGTTTACAACACTTAAGGATATTTGGTTGTCCTGTGCATGTGTTGAAAGGAAAGACAGAAAAGATGGAGTCCCGTTCATAAACATGTATATTTGTAGGGTATCCAAAAGAAACTGAAGGATATTTTTTCTATAGTCCTTCACACCTTAAAGAATTTGTTTCGACAAATGCTAAATTTCTGGAAAAGGACTATATGAATGATTTTGTGCCTAGAAGTAGAATTGTCCTGAATGAGATGTCAGGAGATACAATTCCACGAGAGGTTGCACAACCTAACCCAATTGTAAGTTCCGATCCAACACAAGATCAACAACCTACCATTCCTCGTCGTAGTGGGAGGGTTAGAACACAACCCGAAAGATACATCGGTCTAGGAGAATCAGTGGAGAATCTCCCGGAAGACGATGATCCCTATACATACAAGGAAGCTATGGAGGATGTTGATAGTCGCCATTGGCAAAAGGCAATGCAATCCGAGATTGAATCTATGTTCGATAACAAAGTCTGGTCCCTTGTAGACTTGCCTAAAGGGATAAAACCCATTGGGTGCAAGTGGGTATACAAGAGGAAAAGAGGTATGGATGGAAAGGTGGAAACCTTTAAAGCTAGATTGGTAGCTAAAGGGTATACACAGAAAGAAGGTATCGATTACGAGGAAACCTTCTCTCCTGTGGCCATGCTTAAATCCATTAGGATACTCTTATCCATTGCAGCATCTTTAGATCTAGAGATTTGGCAAATGGACGTCAAGACAGCTTTCCTAAATGGAAGTCTTGACGAAAGCATCTACATGATGCAACCAGAGGGATTCATTGAAAAGGGCCAAGTGGATAAGGTATGCAAGTTGCAGAAATCCATATATGGATTAAAGCAAGCATCCAGATCCTGGAACATAAGGTTTGATCAAGCTGTCAAAGGTTTTGGATTTATTCAGAATCCTAACGAACCTTGTGTATACAAAAGGATTAAAGGCGACAAGTTGGTTTTCCTGATTCTTTATGTTGATGATATACTACTCATTGGAAACGATGTAGGTGTATTGACATCAGTAAAAGAATGGTTAGCAAAACAATTTGATATGAAGGACTTAGGAGAAGCAAGTTTTATTCTAGGTATCCAAGTAATAAGGGATAGAAAGAATAGAACGATTGCATTATCCCAAGCTTCATACATAGACAAGATCTTGTCTAGGTTTTCTATGCATGATTCCAAGAAAGGTATGTTACCTTTCGAACATGGAATCAAGCTTTCTAAGGAACAAGTTCCTAAGAATGAGCATGAATCATGAGTAGAGTTCCATATGCCTCGGCAGTTGGAAGTCTCATGTATGCAATGCTCTGTACTAGACCATATATTTGTTTTGCTGTTGGCATAGTTAGTAGGTTTCAATCGAAACCTGGTCCTGATCACTAGACGATAGTCAAGCATATTTTCAAGTATCTCAAGAGAACGAGAGATAATATGCTTGTATACTCTGGAAGGGATTTCGTCCCCGTTGGGTATACAGATTCTGATTTCCAATCAGATTCTGACTCCAGAAAATCCACATCAGGGGCTGTGTTTACTATTGGGGGAGGAGCAGTTATATGGAGGAGTATCAAGCAATCTTGTATTGCTGATTCCACCATGGAAGCTGAGTATGTTGCTGCATGCGAGGCTGCCAAAGAGGCTGTTTGGCTCCGCCAATTCTTGATTGCCTTGGAAGTGGTTCCTAGTGCGAATAAGCAGATCACTATCTACTGTGACAACAGTGGAGCAGTGGCTAATTCGAAAGAACCAAGAAGTCACAAGAGAGGTAAACACATTGAAAGAAAGTATCATCTTTTAAGGGAGATTGTTCAAAGAGGTGACGTGACGATTACCAAAATCGCGTCAGCAGAAAATCTAGCGGATCCCTTCACAAAGGCTCTACCTCAGAAGAGTTTCGATGGGCATCTAGAGAATATGGGCTTGAGAGATATGACACATTTGCTATAGCGCAAGTGGGAGATTGTTAGGATTATGCTCAATAGCAAGAGTGTAATGTTGTAATTAACAATCTTTTTCATATTAATAAAGTGATTTCTGGTTTAACAAATAGTATAGCATTTATAGTTTAATATTATAATTGTCAAAGTAAATAATCATAAGGTCTAAAGACTATGGGAAAAGAAGAATTGTTCGTACATCTGGATATGTATGTGGTAGACACAATTCTTTAGTTAGTCTTGAATAATGTTCACAACTTAAGTTAAAGGTTGGGCACCTTTATCTTGTTAAAGTTGTAGAATTCTTTTGCTAGCATTTGAGTGGGATCAAATGAGATATGATGAGTCTAAAATCATCGGAGTGTCTTCGAGCAAAAGGATCTAGTGCACTGGGTGCATTGAACTGGATCACAATGAAATACTTTATCTATAACCGTCAGTAGATAAAAGTCTTTTCATTATCAGGACAATCGGAGAGTCTATCTTAATCCTGAGATAAATGATGGACTTATGGTTGCAAGTGATATCATTTGAGTTATCAATGAGTACGATTATATCACATGGTCTATCCTCGATAGTTTGGTGATATTCATTTGTTAATCGATAGAGGACTTCATTTATAGATATGGACATCGTGGCTCCATTTAATTAAATGAGAGTATAATATCATCATATGGATGTTTTGAGGTAATTGGATATTAAATCTCAACGTTGAGTTTTCAATAGTGTCTATTGAAAACATGGCTTCTGGACAAGTCAAAATATCCAAGTTCAAAACGTGGTCATATGAGTAAATATGGTAACTTGGAGAGTTATAGGCGGTCTATGAACTCTTGACGATTACCGATATTAATCACGACGATACACTATCTCCAATATGATTGTCTAGGGTATGAATGAGGAGCATCTTCCTTTTCTATCTTTATTTAAGAGTTCAGTTTTAGCTCTTTAGTGGAATGAGTTAAAATTAATGGATCGGACCTAAGTGAATCATTTGTTGATTGTGATTAGGTTATGTCTATTGAAGCTTAAATTTAGATGGCCCGCCAAGATCCCCAATCCACACGGACTTGTATGGATCGCTTGATATATTCTACCAGACCAATTTAAGGGTCCATCTAGAATTGCATTTGATATATTAAGAATATAATTTGCACATTATTTTAGTAATGGGCTGCTCAATTATATTAATATATTAATGAAAGACATGTGGGCTTATTTCTTTTAGTAAGAATGGGTCTGGTTCACATGTGGGCTTTTTATTTAAAGTCCAATGGATTAAATGAAATAAGAAAATAATATTTTGGCCCATTTACTCTAAGTGGGGCGGCAAGGGTTAGTTTAATCTAATATATTATTTTGTTTCATTGTTTTAATTAAATAAGAATTAATTAATTTATTAATTAATTGTTTAATTAAAGAAACAAATCTTTTCTAATCAGGAAATATATTTCCTAAAAGTAAAATTAAAAGACTTGTTTGATAAGGAAATAAATAATTAGTTTTATTTATTTAATCAAATAAGAAGTCTTTTTTATTTAGTCAAAATAAAAGAATAAAAGATCTATGAGTTGGATTAGGGTTTGATGTCTTAAAAACTAAATGGAAATTAGGGTGCAACATAAGCCTATGGTGGGCATGTGATTTCGGCAACCCTAGTTATTTCTAGGTTAGGATTTCGGCAACCCTAATAATAATAGAAAAGAAGAAGCAAACTTAGGCCACCTATATATTGACAAGTATAGAATTCGGCCAGAATAGGATATGGGTTCAATATACAAATTTCTTCTTCTTCTCAATTCATAGAAAGCTTTTTATTCTACTAAAACAAAAAGGAGTGTTAGATTATTCTTTGATTGTATACTATTTGCTTATTCATCAATAAGCTTGTGTATACGATATCGATCTAGGTTCACGCGAGTTTCGATCATTAGATTGAGAACTCAAAAGTGACCGGAATAATTTTAGTCATTCTTTGATAAAGGGGAAATGGAGTGAAGGATATATAGATGATGGAAACTAAGGAGTTAACGGATTCGAAAGTAGATACTTGGCAATGCAACAAACTCGTAAATAAGCAGGTCTATTCAAAGGTAACCGACCTAGGATGTATATAGTCGGTTATTTATCCCCATCTAGTGATCAACCTAAGATGTAGAGTGAGGACCACCTATTAGGGACTAATCCGTTGTGAACCACCAACCTAGGATGTATAGTGTTGGTTGTTCTTACGGATTTTGGAAATGAAGTCCATCTACCTATCAAAGATTCAACCGATTACAGATTAGCCAACCTAGGATGTATAGTGTTGACTTCTAATTCTCTCACGAGTACCGACCTAGGATGTATAGTGCCGGAAACCCGTTCGTGGTTAGATTGAGTCCGCGGTTTAAGAATCGGAGTTCATGATATTCCGTCTATTCATTTGAGCAAGGTACAACTAAACATCATGTATATCTATATGCAATACTCAAATAGAAACCAATGAGAACTTGCCAAGATCATGTATCTCAACAAACAATCAATGAAAACTATTAAAGAGCAAGAATAGAACAATGAAAGGTAGATATGAATATATATATAGAACCAAGTTATGTACAAGCCCAATATTTAACTAACTACTCCATCAACCCCCTAGAGGGGATTTAACTACTCATTACAACAAAGAAAACAAGAGAAAGGAAAGAGGAAGAACCCTTAGAGATCATCTCCTTTCTTAAAGTTACTTCAATCTTCTATCTTCCTTGAAGTTGAGTAGTGAATGTAAGTGAGAGTGTGATAGAGTGTTTCTAGATCTAGGTTATCTTTAAAACTAAGTAAAAGCTACCTAAAATGAATATATAACATTATATTTATACTACATACAAAAATATGTTTCTTAAACTTCAAAAAGAGATCTGGCGCGCGTGGAGTGTGGGTGGATTGCGGGTAAATTACCCGCACTTTACCCGCACTATAATGATCAGGTGCAGATTCAGCTCTCTGGATTGTGCTACAGTGCGGGTGGAGTGTGGTTCAATGACCCGCACTTTAAGGTCATGTGTGATTTCCACTTCTCGGCTTCAGCTCAGAGTGCGGGTTAATCACCAGCACTTTAGTGTCAGGTATGAAATTAGCTTCTCTGGATTTGCTTGTAGTGTGGATGGAGTGCAGTTGGATGACCCGCACTGTACCCGCACTTTAATGTGAGGTGCAAAATAGCTTCTTTGGAATTTGCAACAGTGCGGGGTGGAATGCGGTTGGATGACCCACATTATACCCACACTTTAACTCTTTTTGCAACAGTGCTTGTAGTGTGGGTTGGAGTGCGGTTGTGACCCGTACTGGACCCGCACTATAAGGCTGCTGACAATCCTTTGCCTTTCCTTTTTCCACTTTTCTACTGGAATCACCATAACACGCTTCCAAACCCATCATTGCACCATTTCCTACAATTCATAACAACCATTAGAGACTCCAAAATGCACGAAAATGGAACAAAGGATATGGAAATGAGGGCCTACATATACAACATAATTGGCACGATCAGTACCTTGTTATTCAATTTGTTCTTTGTCTTGGAACGTCTCTTTTTAATAGCTTTCTTGTCAACAATGCCATTGTCCTCGCTTGTAGGAAGTGATGCTTCTATGAGTGTCTCCGTAACTACCAAGTCGCTTGAGCCTCCTAGTGACAAACTAGAGATGATCATTTCCTTTCAAGAACAACCCCTTCAACTTCTCTAAGCTTCTTGGTAAGAGAATTCTTTTCACCCAAGAGCCTCTGAGTTGTTGAAACAAACTTATCCACTTAAAGCTTGATCAAATCATCATTCTCAACAACCTCTCTTAAGGCTACCTTCAAATCTTTTTCAAGGCATTTAACCTTAGCCAAAATATCAACATAGGTTGGATTATCACTTAAGCACTCTTCATGATTTGGATCAACCTCTTTGTCCAATGAATCTTGACATATATCCTCTAGGATAAAGTGATAGGTCGTGAATGCAACAAAGTAACTCACCAACTCTTATTCACTAGAAGACTCATCACTTGAACTCTCTTCTTCACTGGAGTCATCCTTACTCTTTGCAAACTTCTTCATTGTATTGCTTGAGGTGTAAGGATGGAATAGATCCCTCGAGAGAAGAATCACTGAGCGGATGTTCTGGCCAAGATTACTGCAACATGGGGATAGGCATTGCCTTGGGGAGTACCTTTCCAAATGATACTCCGATCTAGCATAGCTAGAGGAGTAGAAGTTAATCTGGAGAGCCATTCGCCATGCTGGATGGATCCCATATCAAAATATTTCCAAACCAATAGCCTGCTTGTAGACCCGGATGAAGCACGTAAACTCTAGAGAATCGCGACTAGATACTGCCTGGTAGATGGATGCCTCTATTGTCAGGGAAAATCCCTTCCACTATTAAGATTTTTGCATCCCGATGATGCCCAGTGGGCTCTGAACGAGGTACACGTAGGGGACTGTGGCAATCATGTGTCATGAGAGGCTTTAGCCTATCAAGTTAACAAGATGGGATACTATTGGCCTACCCTTCATCCGGATGCCAGGAAATTTGCAGTATGTGAACCCTGTCAGAAAACAGCAAACCTCTACCATATGACCCCTAAGAGGCTTGCTTCAACAGTACTCCCTACCCCTTTACCATTTAGGGACTTGACCTAATTGGGCCTCTTCCTACTCCCCTTGGTCAAGCTAAGCACGATGTAGTCACTAAAGATTACTTTACCCGATGGGTAGAAGCAAAGTCTCTCACCAAGATCACTGAAGCAAACACCACTAGTTTTGTCAAAAAGAACATTGTATACCGGTTCAGCACCCGATGGCCATAATTACCGATCTGGGCAAACAATGTTATAACGCCAACTTCAAGAAATTCTGTTAAGGGTGAGGTATTGATCTCCATTTTGCATCGGTGGCCCACCCACAAACAAACGGGTTGGTAGAAGTCACTGACAACACAATCAAGAAACTCCTGAAGAAGAAACTCCAGCAGAAGAAAGGGAAATAGGTGGACAAACTCCCAAACATGCTATGGGCCCACTGGACCACCAAGAGGACTACTACAGGGGAAACCCCTTACTTATTGGCTTTTGGGATCAAAGCCGTCTCACCTATTGAGCATGAGCTGATAATGGCGTGAAACTGAAGGCTAGCTTAGACCTCCTTGAGGAGAAACATGATAAAGCTGCAGAGAGGGTAGTTGTTTATCAGAGCAAGATAGCCAGGTGTTTCATCAAGAAGGTGAAAACCTTGAATTTCAAGAAAAAGGACCTGGTCCTCAGGAAGGTCACACATAATACAAGGAAAAGGTCCGACGGGATACTGGCTCCTAACTGGGAAAATCCCTACTTAATAAAGATGGTGATCCGGAAAGAAGCCTACAAGTTAGAATACATAGAGGGATACCCAATAGACCACACTTGGAATGCCGATCACCTCAAGAGATTCTACCCTTAAGGATTTGGAAGAAGGTTTTTATATCGGATGGTATAGATGCCCCGATCTACTTTGTATTATTTTAGAAATTCAATAAAGATAGTATTTTTCTCCTACATAATTATCTGAAATTCGCCTTACTGGTATCTCCAAATTCCGCCTTACTGATTTCTCGCTATAATTGATCACTTCAAGACTAGGAAGAGCCACATGGCACTCTTACTGCCTTGGTCGGGAAATACCCTCCACCATGAAGGATCTGGTGCATAAGTGCTGAAATGGTGTAGTCACCTACTAGACTAAAGGTCGGGGTCTATAGAGCCTAGTAGCTTACCGCATCCTTCAAAACCAGAAGACTCCATATGGATCTTATGAAGCCTCGGATGGGGAATACCCCCATCCAAGAAAAACCTGGTGCTAAAATTGCCTTAGTTGCCTACCAGGGTGGATCGCAAGAGGGATCGGGATACCTCATTAAAGTACCTGGTACCTCACTCCACAGTTACTCCAACTTAGAAAATGGCCTAGTGCTAAAATGACCTAAGTTGCCTACCAGGACTGATTGATAAGCCTACCAGGTCCGATTGATAAAAGGACCATGATATCTTATTAGGATACTTGGTGCCTTTTTTCACAATTAATTCTACAGGAAGACCTGGTGCTAAAATGGCCTTAGTTGCCTACCAGGACCGATTGATAAAACGATCAGGATATCTTATTAGGATACCTGGTGCCTTATTTCACAATTAATTCTACAGGAAGTCTTGGTGCTAAAACGACCTTAGTTGCTTACCAGGACCGATTGATAAAAGGACCAGAACACCTTATCAGGGTCCAAATACTTCATCATAATGCTAAACTGTCTTACACCACAACCATTATACCTCGAAACCGAGACTGAAGTGACTTAAGTGACTTAAGTTACCTACCAAGACTGGTCATCAAACAGACTGAGTAATCTCATCGGGGTACCAGAAATTCTACCCTACTTAGTGTACAGAATGGATTTTACGCTGGGACCCCTTATGAAAAAAATCATTAGATGTTCAAAACCAGCAAGATTTTAATCGAAGATTCACGAGATTCGTATGAAGGACGATATAAGGGATTCATCACCAGCACAAGGGTGCAATCTCAGCAAGACAAATAAAAAAAATATAAAAAATGAAGCAAGGACACTGTCATTAAATTGATAAGGGTGTCCATACCCCATTTCTAGGCTACATATGTGGAAAAGACGATAGACAAACTAGAATACTTATGTAGAACCTACGTCCTTCTTCGCTTTAGTCTCTTTGCTCGGATTCACCAGGATAACACTTTAACCCCTTTCAATCCAATGACCTCTATTGAAGTCTAGCTTGCTCCAGCACCTGGTATCTCAAGTCCCCCTACTGCATCTTCCTCCGGGATTACTTTGGTTGCCTGCGTCAGATCTTGCCTCTGACTTCAGGAGCAGCATAAGGGTCAGGAACTACTTCAATCATTATAGTCGGGTTTGCAGCAGGTAAATCGGGCTCTATGGGTAAAAGTGAACAGATTCTTGCCATTTAATCCCTTGAGCAGCGAAAGGATCTTAAACCACCAAGTCAACATTCAGCAAGGTGGACTCTTGAGTTGAAGGAGGATTTAAAATGATGCTAGAGTGAGAGGGACCCCTTTGACCTTGGTTAATATCTGCAAACCGTTCCGCCTTGGTTAGGATCAAGTTCCGTTCCCACCCCAACAAACCCTATAGGTCTTTATCAACAGGGAGGCCTTGGATTGCTTCATATCCGACTTCAAAGTTCTCATCCATCCTTGTAGTCAGAACCTTGACAGCCTCTCCAAGGACTTGTTCTCATCCATAATGACCGCCATCTCTGCCTTCACGGTCTCCCTCCCAACCCGGAGACGTGCAGATGTGATTACCTCAAATCTATAAGCTTGTGTCATCTGACCTAGCTCTGCCAGATTAGCCCGCCTACCATTTTCTGGGTCTTGGGCAGCTTTTACCAACGGGGCCATTCTTTGCTTAGTTAGATTGAGCTCCTCCTTTACCTCTTTTAAATCTATCTGGAGAGCTAGGTTGGATTCCCCCAAGGTCGACATTTGTCGGTCAAAAGCCAAAGTGAATTTGAACGCCTGCACAAGTAAAAATAAAAGGGGGGCAATGTAAGTACCATCTATAAGGAATATCCAGAGCAGAATAAAGAGACGAAGAAAGTATACCTCGGCCATTAAGGAAGCCCCTCTTTTCGTCAAAAGATCAGAGGGCAGAGCAGAAGGAGGAGTTGACAAAGAAGGAGCTGATACACTTGGAGTTGATATAGGTAAATAGAGACCCGACGACATCTTCGGAGCCAGGGAAGGAAGACGAATCTGTAAAGGAAGCTAGGGGCCTGAACCAGCATCAACACTTACATCCTGAAAGGAAGAAGGAACTGGAGAATCGGCGAGATCCTGGTCTGTTTGCCTCAACCCGAAAGGAACAAGAGTATGAAGGATTAGAGAGGTAGTAGAAACTACCAAGAAAGAAAAAGAAGTCAGTTAAAATACATATATATATATGATGAAAATCAAGGGAGGGATAGAACTACATACTTGGAAGAGCAACAGAAATCCTCAAAGACCTTTCCAGTCGGTCTTCTTCTAAGGCATCTAGTGTAGGGTATTTCGTGTTTATATACCCTCTCTCTATGATCCGGTGAAAGATACCCCGGGATTCCTGTGAAGGTACCCCTTTACTCTATTTATCTTTCACGGTGAATTGAGTGGGGACTGGATACTCAAAGCCCCCGATAAAGGCAGTACGCCCCCAATCACCATCAATAACAATCCATTCTTCTTTCCAGGGTACAGCATACTTCACATTCACCTTAGAGACCAAAAAAATCATCTCATTAGCAACCCTCAAGTAGAATTGACCCTGGGGCACCATTTTCGCTACTTAGAATATATATCGGATTTTGTCGAAACCCGGTTCCCTATCCACTTTATCCCGTTCGCACTGTTCCCTTTAAAGCACCAACAACCCAGTTAGATATTTCCATAATCCTGGTAAGATCTGTAATGGGGCCAGCTCTAAGGCAACCAAAGACATGGTGCTGAGAAGGCCTTTACGACCTACAATGATGGATCGCCAAGAGACTGGGATCCCTGAGCGGGATACCTGGATTCCTTATGCAAGGGTTATCAAGTACTTGTGATTTGCAGCATCCTAATTCTATGCCCATGCACCACTGATTCGAAATTTCTTGCAAATTTTTTACTAAGTCTTACAAGGGGACTACCGTCCAAGTTATCTTCAGGGATAATTCAAGTTTAGGTTCCCCAATGGCCAGATGAAAAAAGCTGATATCATCCCAAACAAGTCTTATATCATTATTTAAACGAGCATGAATTATAACTAAGCATACTATAAGCAAGCAAGTATAGAGAACCGTTAGTATTCCAAGTAAGTTTTCATCTGGATTATTGTTATGCAAGGTCCTACCACGATCTAGCAAAAATGAACAAGACAGTACATTTGCAAGAAAAGAACCTCCAATTAATCAATCAGGGTGCCCAAACCCCGCAAACGGGCTACAAAATGTGAATAAATGAAAAATAGCATGAAGATCAAGTAAAATCTTGCATCATTCTCCTTCATAGCCTCCTAGTTTCAACCAGCTACGTCAACTTCCTCGATTCCTTTGGAATTGTGTCAACGAAGACCTCGCCAATTACTAGTTCAGTAAAGACCTCTGAAGCCTTCACCGTAACCTGTAGGGGACGATGTCTAACTGACAAGTATGCTTTAACCGCGTCAAGTCCGTCAAAGGCCTCTTGCCTTTGCTTCAACCTTGATTTCATCGCCTTCTTCTTCAGTTTTGAATCCTTAATGAAATTGAAGGCTGAACATGCTTTGCCCACCCATGGATCTTTTTTCTAATCATCCAATCACCAACCTGCTTGTTAACTTTGACACCAATAGTGCGCTTGGAGACATTCCAAGACACGGCCAGTGGGTCCGTGGATACTCTTATGAATGGCATCCTTAACCTTGGTGACTATGGATTTGCCAACCTAGAAAATCTTTAAATAGGTAGAAAGAGGGGAGTCTCCCTGCTTTATCTGACAACTTTAAATGAGACTCTTGATCCTGTTACGGAAACCCAGTCCGATACGAAGTTCCCTACTAGAACAACAATGCTAGATCGGGATGGAACTTGGCCCGGTATCACCATCACCTTGTTCTTTCTTCCTTATGTTCAACTGAGAATCTTCAGTAGAATCGACCTTTTCCAAATCAAGAAGAGCATCGAGACTGACATCTGGGATGGATGGATTCACCATAGAAAAAAAAAGGCCCAGGATAAGCTTGTTTTACTCTTTATTAAAAATTATGTCGGTATGAATGGTAAAGAGAAGGGGCAAGCTATTTATAGAGAAAAGTAGGCAGTTACGGTTTCGAGGAGATGCACCAAAAATGACCCATTCAAATAAGCTGACCAATCATGACCCAACGTGTGGATCTGTGCATTAAACGCAGTCGTACCAAGAGGAACACCCTTCTAGACAGGGGGAACTATCTAAGCAAGATAGAAAAATCCTTCACCTAATACCTCATCTCCTCATATGAACCCTGATGCTAAAGATGATCTTAACCACCTCCAAGGTGCGGGTCATCCTAATACCAGGATTCATGGAGCAAAGGTACCAAGTATCTCGATTCGCTTGTCACAGGGGGCTAACTACTAAGATTACCAAACTAGAAAACCTGATACCTCAACTCCTCAAAAAGGAAGCCAGATCTTGGTGACCTACTATGATCACTCCCCAAATCAAGATCCTCTATACAGAAGTTCCTATCAAGTCTCACAAAATGAATACTACCTCGATTGCTTCTAAGAGTGAGGAAGATAAAGTATTGCTTGGACTTTGATGAACGAGTATCCAGATATTAGTTACTATTAACAATTTTTATCTGGGTTATTGACAAGCATGCAAGTGACCAATTCAACTAAGTCGTACCATGTACAGGAAGGATAATATGACGGTCACAAAAAGAGGAAGTTTTTCATTTATCAAACAGGGTGCCCAACCCCTATTTCCGAGCTATAAAAAATGTTTTTCAAGTTGACGAAAAGATCATGCATCACCCTGCTTCTCCTTTGTTTTTTTCTTCCTAGCTGGCTGTATCTGCTTCTCCAGCTATTTTGTACCCTACCTCAGTCTGAACCTCACCCGCTCTTTATACACCAGCTTCAGTAGAAACACCTACCTCTACCACGGGTACAGCCTTAGTAAGTAGCACAACATCCTGCATCTGATCATCTTGAGTAGTAGAAGGATCCTAAATCTCCACATTTTCTTCTACTGGGTCAATAACAGGCAGAGTGATTTCTGGCTGCAAAGATGGATTAGCAGCGGCAGCATCATCTGCCTAGATTGGATCAGCGACGGAAAATTAGGAGGCCTTGGCTAAAATCAAGTTTCGGTTCCACCCAATCATACCTTACAAGTCAAAATCAACAGGAAGAGCTTTGACCACCTCATAAGAAGCAGTGAAGTACCCCAACTCAAAAGACTCATCCACCTTTGCGTTCAGAGCCGGCACTGCATCTCGCAGGAGGTGGTTTTCCTTTAAGAGCGCAGCCTTCTCCTTGGCCAACTCCTCCCTCTGAGCTCGTCGGCGTGCTGACTTGATAATCATTGTATACAGAGTACGCTTCATCCTCTCTAGGTCCACTAAGGCATCCTGCCTACCCTGTTCAGACTCAGTTGTAGAATGGGTTAGGGCATCCACAGCCTTTCTGGATCAAGCTAGGCCCTTCCTAGCCTCATCTAGCTTGACCTGAGCTGCAAAGTTGGCCTCTTCCAAGGTTTTTAACTGCTGCCCCAAAGCCAGATTAAATTTGAAAGACTACAAAAAGAAAAGAGAAGTGAAAACCTCCCTGAAATCAACCAAGTATGATAGTAAACCAAGATTTATACCTCAGCAAGCAGAGAAGCTCCCCTAGCCATCAAAAGGTCCCCAAGCATGGAGACCATAACATCTAGGCTAACCACGGAACATGCAACAGCAAAGCGGGATAGCAGCTCTTACCGACTGTTATCCATCGACCTCGACCTAGAGGGTTGACTCGTAGGAGTCGCCACAGCAATACTGTCCTTCTCATTTTCCACCCTAGGTTGTCGACTGTTTGTCTCGATGGGAGAAGGGGAAAAATAAGGAGAAGCTGCGGACAAGGATTTAGCAATAGGAGCCATTGGAGCCTGCTTCTTTGTTTTAACAGGATACCCTCGAACCTTAGCAGCCTTAGCTAACATTCCTTTCATGGAAGGGCACACAAGTGCAGGGGCAGGCAACGAGATTGGAAGATGTATAGGCAACCTCATTGGAACTGAAGGCGGGGTAGCTGTAGGCAGATTAGGCTCAAGTTGGCCATCAACACCAGCACCAGGAGAATTGATAGGAGAATCAACAGGAGAGTGAGCTTGAAACCCTGGTCCTGTGAGAGCAAAGAGATAGAAGAGGGGTGGCAGACATTGTTAGGACAAGAAGTAAAAGAAAATCAGAGAAGGGTTACTTAAATAATAAAGAAGGAAAACGGAAAGAGAGCTACATACTCAGATAGGCGATAAAAATCTTGAGGTATCGGTCCAACCTGGCACCTTCAAAAGGATCATTATCAGGATACTCCATATTTGTGAACTTGTGGTCCACAATCTTCTGGAGGATACCTAGGGATTCGGTAGATATATTTCCTTTATCCCACTTATCCTGCCTTGTGAGCTGGATAGAAACTGGGAAATCAGTCATAATCCCCTCCTACCAAAATGGCCCAAATCCCCTCCTACCATGATCCATTCATCTTTCCAACTTTTATTGAACTTAATGTTAGCCCCGGGTACTACAAACTTCTTAGGGTTGGATGATCACCCTCAAAATGTTCACATTTAGCGCTCCCTTTTCCTACCTTTTGTGTTCGTTTTTGAGCATTCTTATGGATATAACTTGTTTTTTTGGTTAAGTTCAGGTGATATGCCATCTAGCAAGGTGTTTGCAAGAAAGTTGGAGAAAAGATGTCAAAATAGGAGAAAAAGCCATGAAAGGAGGAACTCGCGGGACATAACCCAAGGCATAAAGCCGCTGGAATCAGCAAAAAGAAAATTCCGATGAGACAGAAGACCTGAACTTGCGGAGATCTTCTCTGTGGGTTTGGTTCACTAGAATGAAGCCGCCGGGCAGAATAAGATGAAGTCACGGAAGATGTCGCAGAAGCTTGCGGGTTCATATCCATAAGAAAGAATCTGGGAGACTACGGATCCAAAGTCATTGAGGTGCTGAAAGAAGATCCCGCGGGATCTTGCCGCGGCATGAAACTGCGGACGATGCATTAAGGGGCAATTCTGGTTTTTCCCTTGCTTAACTTAAAACCAATGTGAAGGAGGCAGTTTTAGGATGTAAAAAAAATGGTGGTGAGAGTTTTAGAGGATAATTAAAGACTCTATCTTTTAGTTTAGAGGAATTCAAGGTTTATTTGCTTCTCTTAGATTACTTAGTTAAAAATCAACTCTTGAGAGTTGCTAGTGATCATCTTGGCTTGTATTTGTTATGGAGAAAGTTGTTATTCGTCCTTAGAAGCTATCAAGTCTTCAAGGGTTGTATTTCTTCTTTTTCTTCATACTTATGCTATTCTTGGTGATATGAACCACTTTGTACCACTCTTATTTGTATTGATCACTTTGTATTTATGAATGTTTTAATTGATGAAATCATAACATGTTTCTTAAATATCATAGAAAAACATGTATTGATAAGAGTATTAAGAGTTGATGAAATGCCTTATTCATAACGTTTGAACTAGGTATTGACTCCAATAACTCATTAGTAGAGTGTCTGATTAATGGTGATATCTTTAGACTCACACTCTCAATCAAGTTCCAACCAAAATCTCACTTAATGCTCTTCTAAGTCTTTAGAGAATTTTTGAGTGAGTTGTTTTGTCCTAAATTGTAAAAGGAACTAACCATAGTGATTTGGTCTGCAAGGTATAAGAGTAGCTACTTGGTGGTGAATCATTGCAAATTTCATATCTCCCCTATCATCTTTAGCTCATTAATCTTTAATCCGTAAAAATTGAATTAGTTAGACTCGTAATAATTAACTAGACCATCTACTAACTAATCGCCCTAGTTCTGTGTGGGAATGACACCCTTACTCTTACACACTATACTAGTTTTACGACTTGTGCACTTGCAAAGGGTTTTAAACCCGCGCGTCCCTCTAGTATAACCGACGTAGAATAGTGTAGTTTTGTAGAACCAGTTTAGGTGTGTTATTGGACGCCCTTAAATGAAACTATCCCTTTGGACCAAGCGTCATGCTCGATACCTGGAAGACGTATCGCAGCTCGTCAAAACCCGGCTTCCTCACCAAGTCATCCCTCTCACATTGCTCCTTCCAGAGCACTAGAAAACCTGTCAGGTGTTTCTAGTGTTAGGATTATGCTCAATAGCAAGAGTGTAATGTTGTAATTAACAATCTTTTTCATATTAATAAAGTGATTTCTGGTTTAACAAATCATATAGCATTTATAGTTTGTATTATAATTGTCAAAGTAAATAATCATAAGGTCTAAAGACTATGGGAAAAGAAGAATTGTTCGTACATCTGGATATGTATGTGGTAGACACAATTCTTTAGTTAGTCTTGAATATTGTTCACAACTTAAGTTAAAGGTTGGGCACCTTTATCTTGTTAAAGTTGTAGAATTCTTTTGCTAGCATTTGAGTGGGATCAAATGAGATATGATGAGTCTAAAATCATCGGAGTGTCTTCGAGCAAAAGGATCTAGTGCACTGGGTGCATTGAACTGGATCACAATGAAAAGCTTTATCTAGAACCGTCAATAGATAATAGTCTTTTCATTATCAGGACAATCGGAGGTCTATCTTAATCCTGAGATAAATGATGGACTTATGGTTGCAAGTGATATCATTTGAGTTATCAATGAGTACGATTATATCGCATAGTCTATCCTCGATAGTTTGGTGATATTCATTTGTTAATCGATAGAGGACTTCATTTATAGATATGGACATCGTGGCTCCATTTAATTAAATGAGAGTATAATATCATCATATGGATGTTTTGAGGTAATTGGATATTAAATCTCAACGTTGAGTTTTCAATAGTGTCTATTGAAAACATGGCTTCTGGACAAGTCAAAATATCCAAGTTCAAAACGTGGTCATATGAGTAAATATGGTAACTTGGAGAGTTATAGGCGGTCTATGAACTCTTGGCGATTACTGATATTAATCACGAGGATACACTATCTCCAATATGATTGTCTAGGGTATGAATGAGGAGCATCTTCCTTTTCTATCTTTATTTAAGAGTTCAGTTTTAGCTCTTTAGTGGAATGAGTTAAAATTAATGGATCGGACCTAAGTGAATCATTTGTTGATTGTGATTAGGTTATGTCTATTGAAGCTTAAATTTAGATGGCCCGCCAAGATCCCCAATCCACACGGACTTGCATGGATCACTTGATATATTCTACCGGACCAATTTAAGGGTCCATCTAGAATTGCATTTAATATATTAAAAATATAATTTGCACATTATTTAAGTAATGGGCTGCTCAATTATATTAATATATTAATGAAAGACATGTGGGCTTGTTTCTTTTAGTAAGAATGGGTCTGGTTCACATGTGGGCTTTTTTATTTAAAGTCCAATGGATTAAATGAAATAGGAAAATAATATTAGGCCCATCTTATATATAAGTGGGGCGGCTAGGTTAAGGTTTTGACCTAAAAATATTATTTTGTTTCATTTGTTTTAATTAAATAAGAATTAATTGATTTATTGATTAATTGTTTATTTAAAGAAACAAATCTTTCCTAAAAGTAAAAGACTTGTTTGATAAGTAAATATATAAATTAGTATTATTTATTTAATCAAATAAGGAGTCTTTTTTTTTTATTTAGTCAAATAAAAGAATAAAAATAAAAGAGTTGGATTAGGGTTTGAAGTCTATAAAGTTAAAAAGAATTAGGGTTGAATTTCAGTCACCCTATATAAGTGACATGATGAAATTCGGCCAACCCTAATTAGATACTACATAGAATTCGGCAACCCTAAAGGAAAAAGAAGAAAAATTCGGCCAACCTATATATATGTTCTTATAGGGTTCGGCCACATCAATCAATTGGTGCTTGAGTTTTTATTTTCTTTCTTCTTCTTCTTAATTCTAAGAGAGTTTTTATTCTAGAGAGACAAAAAGGAGTGAAAAATTATTCTTTGATAGTATACAATTGCTTAAACATCAATAAGCTTGTGTATACGATATCGATCTAGGTTCACGCGAGTTTCGATCATAAGATTGTGAACTCAAAAGTGACCGGAATAATTTTGACATTCTTTTGATTGTTTTGTGACTAACAAAGAAAAGAAAGTATTTGTTTGGTCCATTCACAGGTTTGCAATTCAAAGGAAAGGGAGACCACGCTCCTAGGTGATCCACGTTCGTGCTCGGATTGAAGGTCTTGCGGATTACCATCGACGTAAGTCAATCGGATCACGCGACAAGAGGTAATTTACTTTTGTTGATATATATGCATGTTTATTGATTAAAAGGGTTTAAGGTTCATAAAGGAAAAATTTTAAAAGTCACTAAATCGTCTTTAGTATCGCTTCCGCTGCGTGTAACACTTTTATTTGTTTATTTTTCCCTACAATTGGTATCAGAGCCTAGGTTGAACCCTTTTAATTAATTAACGTATATATACGTGGATCTATTTCTTTTTATTGTGATTATGTATGTTTAGAAAGAGATGGCACTCTAGGTATTCAAATATATAATTACATGTGATGTATGAATTTATATATATTTTATGTGGTTTGTTATTGCTCGATTTTGGCCCTAGATTTTCAATGTAATTTTTGTTTCGGAGTTGTAACAAGAAGGGTGGTCTATTATCGCCATAATTCCTTCTTGGTAGATTGCTAGGTTTTATTTTTTTTATATATATATGTGCAGTATTTTTTTAGGGTTACTGCAGTTTTTTTTTTTATTTTTAGTATGTGCAGTTTTTGGTTTGTAAAAATACTGCAGTGAATAAAAAAAAAAAAAAAAATTAATACTGCAGTATTTATTATATATATACTGCCGTAATATATTTAGGTCTTGGAGATTCGAAGACACGAAGCAAAACGAAGCAACCGGAACCAAGTACGAGCACCGTGCGCACCCTAGGAGTGGATTGGGCTGCGCATGACAAGCCCAAACTTTGGTGGGCTGCGCATGGCAGCCTTGTGTGGCCTTATGGGCTGCGCAAGGCAGCCCCTTTGTGGGGTTGTGGGCTGCGCACGCCCATGGGAGAAGGCCGAAGGATGAGCGTATGGTTGATGGGCCACCTGAAGATCTTGTATTCCCGACAAATTGTAATTTACTTGTTTTTCTAGGATGGGCCAAAATTGTTGCTATTTAATTTATGCTTAAATATTACAATATTTGTTATTGTATGATAACATGACATATAGAATAGGAGTGCCACGCATATATCTCTTTTGGTATGAACATGCATTGAATGATTTAGGTATCTAAATTGGCATCTAGATAACTCGGTAAATCATTCTATGGGATTTAATCACACGCCTTAAATAATTGAGTGGGAGAAGGTGTTTTGGTAACACCTATGGCCTCCAAGGTTAGTTGAGCTTTATTATTTATTGGTAATCCCCCCAAGGGGCGTCCATGAATGGAATTTAGCAACATACTTCCTTACAAGGATAGACTAGACAATGGACTCAAACGAGATCTACTCCCCAAGGAGGGATTTTCGTGAGAGAAAATTGAGGGTCGATATCTTGGTAACACACTCAATGTAATTTTATTGATATCCTCCCAAGAGTTCTTGTCAGTAAAATTGCAAGGCTAAAATTGAAAACGCTGGTTGTTATGTTAACAATTAGGTGGGACCTAGTCTAACTAGTAAATGGTGCGAACTCCCAAAGGAGGCGTAACATTTATGGGTGTTAGATCACCGTTGAATTTTATGATTGAGTTATTTATTTAATTCAAGATAAATATTTAAAAGTGCTTTATCATGATTATTTACTTATATATGTTTTGTTTTATTCAGAAATCATGACCCCATCACTTATGAACATCCTGAAAGATAACACTTTAACTGGAGATAATTATGTCACATGGAAAAGGAAAATTGGGTTGTTACTGCAAAGTGAAAAACATAAGTTTGTTCTAACTACTCCTAAACCACCTGCTCCTAATAATGAATCTAGCATAATGTGTAGAGATGAGTATGAGCAGTGGAAGACTTCAGATGATATGGCAAAATGTTACATTATGGCCACTATCTCCGACGTGTTGCAACAGCAGCATGAAGGAATGGAGTCCGCTGCTGATATAATGATGTCTCTAGAGGAGATGTTTGCTATGAAGTCTAGGACGACTAAGAGAGAGGCAGTGACTGCTTTTATGAATCTTAGGATGAAACCTGGACAGGCTGTGAAAGATCACATGATGAAAGTCATAGCACATCTCAACATTGCTGAACTGCATGGCGCTGAGATAGATGGTGAGACAAAGATTGATATGGTTGTCAATTCATTGTCAGATTCCTTTGATCAGTTCAAATTGGACTACACTTTGAACAAAAAGGAATACACCTTACAAGGCCTGATGCAAGATGTTCAAAGTGCTGAAAAGATCCTTGTGAAAGGCAAAGGTCAAGAGATTCATATGGTTGGTAAAGTTGCTACTGTTAAGGCCCGTCAAAAGGTCAAGAAACAACAGAAGAAAAAGCAACTTGGGCCTATCAAGAAGGAGACCAAGAAAGTAACCAAGATCAAAGGGAAATGCTTCCTTTGTGGTGAAAAGGGACATTGGAAGAGAAATTGCCCAAAGTCCCAGAACAAGAAGGAAGAAGGTAATTTGAATTATCTAGAAACATGTTTTTTGGCTGATTCTACAGATTCTTGGATCATAGACTCAGGAGCCACTAATCATGTTTGTTATTCCTTGCAGGGGTTTCAAGAAAGGAGAAAGCTGAGTAAGAATGAAATCAATTTGCGCTTGGGCAACGGAACGTTAGTGTCTGCAAGTGCAGTGGGAGATATTAGAGTTTATTTGGATTCTAGAAGGCATTTAGATTTAATAGACATTTATTATGTACCTCAATTCAAGAGGAATTTAATTTCAGTTTCTTGTTTGAATAAATTTGGATATTCGGTTACTTTTAATAAAGTTTTTATTATTAGTAAGAATGACAAAATTATTTGCCAAGGTACATTGGAAAACGGTCTATACTTTTTGCATAGAAATATCTCTCACTCGTTAGACACAGAAATAACGGAACCTAATCATAAAAGAGTAAAATTATCAACAGATGAAACCTACCTTTGGCATTTACGCTTAGGTCATATTAACCTTAATAGGATTAAAAGATTGGTAAGTGACGGACCTTTAAGTGACTTAAAGGTTGATGATCTACCAACTTGTGAATCTTGTTTGGAAGGTAAAATGACCAAAAGGACGTTCTCTGCCAAAGGTGCAAGAGCCACTGAATGTTTAGGATTGATACACACTGATGTATGTGGACCTATGAGCATTCAAGCTAGAGGTGGATATGAGTACTTCATCACCTTCACGGATGATTACTCAAGATTTGGTTATGTGTATCTCATGAGACATAAGTCGGATGCTTTTGACATGTTCAAAGCATTCAAAGCTGAAGTGGAAAATCAGCTTGAGAAACACATAAAAATCTTGAGATCTGATCGTGGTGGAGAATATCTATCTGGTGAGTTTCAGCAATATCTTATTGATAATGGGATAGTTTCTCAGTTTTCTGCACCAGGTACACCTCAACAGAATGGGGTAGCAGAAAGGAGAAATAGAACTCTTTTGGATATGGTTAGGTCTATGTTGAGTTATTCAACGCTTCCTATTTCTTTTTGGGGATATGCTTTACAAACTGCTATATACATTCTAAACGATGTACCATCTAAGTCTGTTCCTAAAACACCGCATGAGTTGTGGACTGGGCGCAAGCCTAGTTTACAACACTTAAGGATATTTGGTTGTCCTGCGCATGTGTTAAAAGGAAAGACAGAAAAGATGGAGTCCCGTTCAGAAACATGTATATTTGTAGGGTATCCAAAAGAAACTAAAGGATATTATTTCTATAGTCCTTCAGATCTTAAAGTATTTGTTTCGACAAATGCTAAATTTCTGGAAAAGGACTATATGAATGATTTTGTGCCTAGAAGTAGAATTGTCCTGAATGAGATGTCAGGAGATACAATTCCACGAGAGGTTGCACAACCTAACCCAATTGTAAGTTCCGATCCAACACAAGATCAACAACCTACCATTCCTCGTCGTAGTGGGAGGGTTAGAACACAACCCGAAAGATACATCGGTCTGGGAGAATCAGTGGAGAATCTCCCGGACGACGATGATCCCTATACGTACAAGGAAGCTATGGAGGATGTTGATAGTCGCCATTGGCAAAAGGCAATGCAATCCGAGATTGAATCTATGTTCGATAACAAAGTCTGGTCCCTTGTAGACTTGCCTAAAGGGATAAAACCCATTGGGTGCAAGTGGGTATACAAGAGGAAAAGAGGTATGGATGGAAAGGTGGAAACCTTTAAAGCTAGATTGGTAGCTAAAGGGTATACACAGAAAGAAGGTATCGATTACGAGGAAACCTTCTCTCCTGTGGCCATGCTTAAATCCATTAGGATACTCTTATCCATTGCAGCATCTTTAGATTTAGAGATTTGGCAAATGGACGTCAAGACAGCTTTCCTAAATGGAAGTCTTGACGAAAGCATCTACATGATGCAACCAGAGGGATTCATTGAAAAGGGCCAAGTGGATAAGGTATGCAAGTTGCAGAAATCCATAAATGGATTAAAGCAAGCATCCAGATCCTGGAACATAAGGTTTGATCAAGCTGTCAAAGGTTTTGGATTTATTCAGAATCCTGACGAACCTTGTGTATACAAAAGGATTAAAGGCGACAAGTTGGTTTTCCGATTCTTTATGTTGATGATATACTACTCATTGGAAACGATGTAGGTGTATTGACATCAGTAAAAGAATGGTTAGCAAAACAATTTGATATGAAGGACTTAGGAGAAGCAAGTTTTATTCTAGGTATCCAAGTAATAAGGGATAGAAAGAATAGAACGATTGCATTATCCCAAGCTTCATACATAGACAAAATCTTGTCTAGGTTTTCCATGCAGGATTCCAAGAAAGGTATGTTACCTTTCAGACATGGAATCAAGCTTTCTAAGGAACAAGTTCCTAAGAATGAGCATGAAGAGCAATTCATGAGTAGAGTTCCATATGCCTCGGCAGTTGGAAGTCTCATGTATGCAATGCTCTGTACTAGACCAGATATTTGTTTTGCTGTTGGCATAGTTAGCAGTTTTCAATCGAAACCTGGACCTGATCACTGGACGGCAGTCAAGCATATTGTCAAGTATCTTAAGAGAACGAGAGATAATATGCTTGTATACTCTTGAGGGGATTTGGTTCCCGTTGGGTATACAGATAATGATTTCCAATCAGATTCTGACTCCAGAAAATCCACATCAGGGGCTGTGTTTACTATTGGAGGAGGAGCAGTTATATGGTGAAGTATCAAGCAATCTTGTATTGCTGATTCCACCATGGAAGCTGAGTATGTTGCTGCATGCGAAGCTGCCAAAGAGGCTGTTTGGCTCCGCCAATTCTTGATTGACTTAGAAGTGGTTCCTAGTGCGAATAAGCAGATCACTATCTACTGTGACAACAGTGGAGCAGTGGCTAATTCGAAAGAACCAAGAAGTCACAAGAGAGGTAAACACATTGAAAGAAAGTATCATCTTTTAAGGGAGATTGTTCAAAGAAGTGACGTGACGATTACCAAAATCGCGTCAGCAGAAAATCTAGCGGATCCCTTCACAAAGGCTCTACCTCAGAAGAGTTTCGATAGGCATCTAGAGAATATGGGCTTGAGAGATATGACACATTTGCTATAGCGCAAGTGGGAGATTGTTAGGATTATGCTCAATAGCAAGAGTGTAATGTTGTAATTAACAATCTTTTTCATATTAATAAAGTGATTTCTGGTTTAACAAATCGTATAGCATTTATAGTTTGTATTATAATTGTCAAAGTAAATAATCATAAGGTCTAAAGACTATGGGAAAAGAAGAATTGTTCGTACATCTGGATATGTATGTGGTAGACACAATTCTTTAGTTAGTCTTGAATATTGTTCACAACTTAAGTTAAAGGTTGGGCACCTTTATCTTGTTAAAGTTGTAGAATTCTTTTGCTAGCATTTGAGTGGGATCAAATGAGATATGATGAGTCTAAAATCATCGGAGTGTCTTCGAGCAAAAGGATCTAGTGCACTGGGTGCATTGAACTGGATCACAATGAAAAGCTTTATCTAGAACCGTCAATAGATAATAGTCTTTTCATTATCAGGACAATCGGAGAAGTCTATCTTAATCCTGAGATAAATGATGGACTTATGGTTGCAAGTGATATCATTTGAGTTATCAATGAGTACGATTATATCGCATAGTCTATCCTCGATAGTTTGGTGATATTCATTTGTTAATCGATAGAGGACTTCATTTATAGATATGGACATCGTGGCTCCATTTAATTAAATGAGAGTATAATATCATCATATGGATGTTTTGAGGTAATTGGATATTAAATCTCAACGTTGAGTTTTCAATAGTGTCTATTGAAAACATGGCTTCTGGACAAGTCAAAATATCCAAGTTCAAAACGTGGTCATATGAGTAAATATGGTAACTTGGAGAGTTATAGGCGGTCTATGAACTCTTGGCGATTACTGATATTAATCACGAGGATACACTATCTCCAATATGATTGTCTAGGGTATGAATGAGGAGCATCTTCCTTTTCTATCTTTATTTAAGAGTTCAGTTTTAGCTCTTTAGTGGAATGAGTTAAAATTAATGGATCGGACCTAAGTGAATCATTTGTTGATTGTGATTAGGTTATGTCTATTGAAGCTTAAATTTAGATGGCCCGCCAAGATCCCCAATCCACACGGACTTGCATGGATCACTTGATATATTCTACCGGACCAATTTAAGGGTCCATCTAGAATTGCATTTAATATATTAAGAATATAATTTGCACATTATTTAAGTAATGGGCTGCTCAATTATAGTAATATATTAATGAAAGACATGTGGGCTTGTTTCTTTTAGTAAGAATGGGTCTGGTTCACATGTGGGCTTTTTTTTTATTTAAAGTCCAATTGATTAAATGAAATAGGAAAATAATATTAGGCCCATCTTATATATAAGTGGGGCGGCTAGGTTAAGGTTTTGACCTAAAAATATTATTTTGTTTCATTTGTTTTAATTAAATAAGAATTAATTGATTTATTGATTAATTGTTTAATTAAAGAAACAAATCTTTCCTAAAAGTAAAAGACTTGTTTGATAAGTAAATAAATAAATTAGTATTATTTATTTAATCAAATAAGGAGTCTTTTTTTTATTTAGTCAAATAAAAGAATAAAAATAAAAGAGTTGGATTAGGGTTTGAAGTCTATAAAGTTAAAAAGAATTAGGGTTGAATTTCAGTCACCCTATATAAGTGACATGATGAAATTCGGCCAACCCTAATTAGATACTACATAGAATTCGGCAACCCTAAAGGAAAAAGAAGAAAAATTCGGCCAACCTATATATATGTTCTTATAGGGTTCGGCCACATCAATAATTGGTGCTTGAGTTTTTATTTTCTTTCTTCTTCTTCTTAATTCTAAGAGAGTTTTTATTCTAGAGAGACAAAAATGAGTGAAAAATTATTCTTTGATAGTATACAATTGCTTAAACATCAATAAGCTTGTGTATACGATATCGATCTAGGTTCACGCGAGTTTCGATCATAAGATTGTGAACTCAAAAGTGACCGGAATAATTTTGACATTCTTTTGATTGTTTTGTGACTAACAAAGAAAAGAAAGTATTTGTTTGGTCCATTCACAGGTTTGCAATTCAAAGGAAAGGGAGACCACGCTCGGATTGAAGGTCTTGCGGATTACCATCGACGTAAGTCAATCGGATCACGCGACAAGAGGTAATTTACTTTTGTTGATATATATGCATGTTTATTGATTAAAAGGGTTTAAGGTTCATAAAGGAAAAATTTTAAGAGTCACTAAATCGTCTTTAGTATTGCTTCCGCTGCGTGTAACACTTTTATTTGTTTATTTTTTCCCTACATCTAGAACCCCAATGAGATCTGTAGATGAGCCAACCCAAGAGCCACAAGCGCTCTTCAGAGAGTAGGGTGGAAATGTAGTCTGACCCCACACTCAAATGCGGCTACATGAAAAAGTAGGGTACCGGTGGGAGGATTATACACTTCTTGATCCCGACAAGGTAGGGTAAGAGAAATACTATCTTGAATAGTCCCTCCTTAAGCGCGATAAGTCCTCATCGGTACAGATAGAGTCTAGAATGAGCCAGTAATCAAAGGAAGGATCAGGAATCCCACTTCCCATGGGAGAAGAACCCTCCTAACCAACGTTTTCACCCTCCTCCTCCTCGTCAACAATCTCGATAGGATTCGAAGGTTTGTTCTGAAAATCTGACACGATGTAAGGGTTCCAATTTGAACGACGGCGTAGAGAGAAAGCAGTACTCTCCGTGGCCTCTTCGATAAGTTCCCCCTTCCTCTTGAGCGACATAGGGCTGTCGCCTGATTCAATCCTTACAAACTCGAAAAGAGGTTCGAGACTATTAGAAGGTTGTAGTGAAGTTGGAGAAGGATTTTGCGAAGATGCCATTAAAGTAGAAGAATAAAAGAAGATGATTTAAGAAGAATAAAGACTCGAGAGAAAGGAAGACTGATTCTTGATTTCTTGATTTTGGAATTTAAAGGGGCATGAATAAATGTAGCATAAAATAAGGATATTTATAGGCGGTTAATGGGTGGTTATTGGAACAGAAAAGGAAAACCGTAATCAATTACCAAAAACGTGCAAGAGATGGTTTTGAGAAAATCACGCCAAAAACGACTCGTTCAAACTCCCTAAGTAATCCTTATTCGACACATGGATAGAGCATGTAATACCAACGTATCCAAGAAAGATTTCCTCCTTGGTAGTGGAATCCAGCCAAACAGGGTACATAACCAGACAGAATGTTAAATCCTTCATACAAACTAGGAATCCTGACTCCAACCCCATGCTAGATAATGGAATTCAAGTCAGATGGGACTTCTGTTAACCGCCAAAATTGGCCAAGGACTAAAGAAGAATTTTCCATATAGGATCAAGAAGGAACGGTTTCAGCGGGCAACATCCGACTACCTCTTAGAGAAAATCCAAACCAGTATATCGGGATACAAATCTAGTTAAGCCAAAGCAACGTCAAAAGCACGAATACTCCAAAGTATCAGAAGAAACAGAAATTGAGAATCCTACGAACCATGCTACATTGTCTTAGTACCCCGCTTCTACGCAGACTAGGTATCCCACTTCTACATAGACCAAGTACCCCACTATTATGTCACCTCGATACCCCGTCACAGTATCAGTCGGTACCCCAAAACTGAGACGACCAAGGGATTAGTGGAAACCATGATCCAGCAAGAAGAAGAGTACCTGAGTACCGTGACACCGTCTGGAATTAATTTTCTAAAACAGCAAAAAATACCAGACAATAATGCTACCAAGGTCAGACCAGCGCATCTAGAAGACTAGAATGTAAAGCCACAAAGACGAAATATTAAAACGTCAGAGTTTTATCATTAAAGAGGTGGATTCATTCCCACCACTGAAGAGTTCCATTTAAAAGCAGAGTCTGCCAGAATCCTCCTAAGAAGGAATCACTTGATTCTGGGGATCAGATTTCGCACGACATTCTCGCTTATCGCCAAGGAAAATCCCATAATTGCTAAAACTCTAAACCGAAGTTATAGGAGTGCATGGCAAGAAATGGGACCTATATATATATGATATTATACTCAACTATGAGGAGGAGCTTTTTCGATTCTTAACCCAAAACCTATAGTTTTTTTACTTATCAACTTGCACGAGATCTCCATCGCCAACTATGTGAGACTTCACCTACAGTGATCGATGGACAGTTAATTATATTTTATGTTATATCAATACTACGTCAAGAAAAGCATTGTATTCTCCTTTTTTATGATATAATATAGTCACTTATCCATCATCTTAACCATTATTGCACCATGTTAGTTTGACTGGAAATCATAGGTATCGAACTACGTGATACCCCTCCGACCGTGGTTAATTCTGATCATAGTCCTTTAAAGTTGTTAATTGTAATTTCACCCCGCTAGTAAATTTTGGTTAATATAACTTATAAACCAAACACTTAACCACAGAATCCACGTGTGACAACTGCTACGGTTACCTAATAACCACAGTAACTCCCTTAGTTAAATTAAAATTTATAACCTAGATAAATGTGCCAAAAACGAGGTGTTACATCAGCTATGGGAAACTGAATCACTCAAGTTCCATCTATTGGACTTCCCATCCTTGAGATATACGAAGTCGTCAAACGACAAACCACTTTAAAGGATTCTCCATCCAGAAGTTCTACTCGACTCCTTGTCGAAACGTCACTCCACTCAACAAAATGACCTCTCAAGTGATTATCTAAAAATGACCTCAAATTATTACCTTATAGATATTTGTTTCAAATCAAAATGAAGTCGAAACCACTTTACGACTCAACAAAGAAAAACTTCCAAAAGCCTATCTTGCAAAATTCGTAATCAAATCGACATCTCATCAAAACTCACAGTCAACTCAGCTAAAATCACTCTCTAGCTCAGTAACCCCTTCTTTAGAGAGTGGGGGACAAACTGTAGTAGCCAAAAATGCTTTTTAGGTTCAAACGTCTTAAGACCCAAACCATTTTATATTGAAACTGATCCAAGCCCACATAAAGCGAGTCGACCAAAAACCAGTATCAATTAAAGACTAGGCTACTTAAACACCGAGTCAAACTTAAGTTACAAGAAATGGGTAACAGTTAGTTTAAAAGAGGGGAGATCTCACCGAGAATCATGCCCACTATCAAATTTTGATCAAGTGAACGTTGAACAGAAGGTCTGCCTATAAATAAGAGGGATTCAACCACAGTTGGGCTCTTTGAAAATGATCATTAAGAACAAAGCTTGCTGGCATCTTGAAATTCTGTTCATAGAGATTCCGGTCATCGGAACCCGACTTCATATTCAATCACAATCCACACATAACGAACGCTCAGCTCAAGCGCATTAAATGCTCAGAAATCATCCCATAACTTATTTTCTTTTAATCAATCTTTGTACTCGCTTATTCTTTTTTGCAAGTTCTTGTCGAAAAAGACACATTCCGTTCGACAGACTAACTTTTTTACAAGTTCATAGAGGAGACGACATCCCCTATTTGACAGGCTTGACCCAGATTACTTTGGGCCTTATACAAACCCGATCTAATCCACGTTAACCGTAGGTCAACCCCCTACATATAAGGGTGTGCAAAAAACCGCCAAACCGAACCAAACCGACCAATCCAACCCCTAAAATTTGGGTTGGTTCAAATACAAATATAAAAAATGAGTGGTTTAGGTTGTTTTTTTGGCAAACCGATTAAAGGTGGCTCTGTTCAGGTTGAGTGAAATAATTCACCAACCCAAACCAAACCATATATTTTAAAAAGTAAAACTAGAATATAAAATTCACCTACGTTTTCTATTCAGTCCAGGTTTTATAACTTTTACCGATTACTTTAAGTTTTTATAGTTTATTTATTTGTTTTGATACAATACTTCTGATTGATGGATGTATTAGAGTTTCAAAAACATAGATGCTGTCGAACATGTCTTTAATCAGAGTATATATATAATTAATATTTTACGTTATGATTTTTTATTTAAATATTTTTTATAATATAATACCAAAAAGAAAAATATTTTTGAGTTCAAATCTAAATCAATCCAAACCAACCTGACCTTTTTTGGTTTGGTTTGAATCGGTTTGAAAAATCGCATTGGTTTGGTTTGGGTTGAAATATAGCCAAACCGATCTATATTAGTTTGGTTTAACATTGAGCTTAAACCCAAACCAAACCGAAAAGGGCCTAGGAGAGGAGGGCTCTCAGGGACTGGGGCACACCCTTACCTACCTACATATATTTTTTAAAAGGGGTTATGTACTTAATAGTTCAATATTAATGTATTCATACATTAATGAATGTTTTTGTGTGCAAGTCAAAACAAGTTGAAATACAAAACGATATTGGCCAAGTGATTTGTCCCTCACGTCTATACCATGAGGTTGTGGGTTTAAGTGTATCCCCCACCCCCAAATTTTGAATTAATGTAATATTTCAAGGAAAAAAAAAAAAAAAAAAGTTGAAGCAAATAATACAATATGAAATGTTATGAAAAATATTATATGTTCAATTCTTACATGTGTCACAATCCCATGTCAATTAAATTGGATGATATGGAAAGGGGAGTGTTGGTAAAAGGATTGATCCGCGATCATCGGTTTACGCCTGAAAAAAGCATTGAGTTGTTATACTTATGTTGGGCTCTCTCACCATCAATCCTTTCATCTCATGTCGCTGTCATTCACTTTAAAAGGGCACTTTCGGAAATTCAATTTTACAAACTCCACCACCTCCATGCTCCATCTCCCTCCTCCACCACCCTAACCCCATAACTTGAAAAAACAAAACAGAAGATCAAATGATGGACGAAGAAAACAAGAAAAATGATGATGGTGATGATGATGATATTAATAATAATGATAATATTAAATCCTTGCTCTTTGTTCTCAAAATCCTCTACAATTCCCTAGAGTTTTTCCCAAGAAACAAACGGATCTCAATTTCCATATTTTCCCTCCTCACCCTCCCTCTCTCCTTCCTCCTCTTCTCATTCTCTCTCTCCGCCCGACCCATAAAGTCACACATTTACCACCTCGAGGCTCTCGCTCACTTCGCACCCACCCGCTTCGAGGCCCAACACGTCTGGAACGAGTCACGAGCCGACGCCGTCTACCTCCTCCGCCTCCGCCTCCTCTACTTCCTCCCCTCCTATTCCTTCTCCCTCCTCTCCGCCATCACAGCCGTCGCCTCCGTCCACTCTTCCTCCTCCGCCTGCAAGCGTCTCTCCCTCCGCATGGCTCTATCCCACGTCAAACTCACATGGAAGAGGCCTCTCGTCACCACAATTTGCATCTACGCCGTCCTCGTTCTCTACACTCAGATGGTTTCTTTCGTCGCCGTTTTATCTGGTAACGTGCCTGGCTTGAGAATGCTGGTCTGGACAATAGGGTTGGTTTTCGAGATTTACGTAATGGCAGTCGCTGGCGTCGGGTTGGTGGTATCGGTGCTGGAGGATAGGTTCGGGTTCGACGCGATTCGAGTCGGGTCGGATCTCATGGAAAGGAGGAGGTTTTGCGGGTGGGTTTTAACCAGTTGGTTCTTTGTGGTTTCGGGTTTGATCTGGTGGAGATGGGAGCGGATGATGGTGATGTTGATGGACGGTCAAGATTATTATCTTGGGAACGAGCGATGGACGGCCTTGATTATACGTTGGGAGAAACTGGTGTTGATCGTTTTGTACGGGATTGCAGTGCTTTGGAGCTACGTTGTCACTACGGTTTTTTACTGCGAGTGCAGGAAACAACATGTAATTACAACTCAAAACGACAGTCATGTAGTTGCAGTTTAGAGTTTGCAATTTTTTTTTTTTTTCCTTAATTTTATATGATATTATAGTCATTAGAATCAATTTCATTATTTCATTTTCTTTTTTTTTTTTTTTTTTTTTTTTTTTTAAATATCGTTTGGGTCTTTATCATTTGCTGAAAGATCAATTTTTTAAATTAGTTTGTTTTTTTAGTAAAATTTTCCCTAACTTTTGAAAAGTATATCAAATAGATCCTTTTGACTTTTTTTTTAACGGTCAAACGTCAAAGAATTAGTATAATGTCTATTTTACCCCTGTATGATGGCTGAAAAGACTTTTTTACCCTCTGACATTTAAAATTTAAATAATTTATCTTTAATTTTAAATTAAAGATATAAAAAAAATATAATTTTTAAAAAATATTTATATAATACAAAAATAAATTGTTTTAAATTTATCTTTAATTTTAAATTAAAGATATTAATAATAAAATTAAAATATATAAAAAACTAATTAAAATAATAATAATAATAATAATAATAATAATAATAATAATAATAATAATAATAATAATTAAATTTAAAAGATTGATTTATTAATAATTGGAATTATCAAATTATTATATTTTTTAAAATATACTAAAATAATTAATATTACAAATAATTAAAAAAACAAATTAAATTTAAAATTAAAATATAAAATCTCTCTCTCTCTCTCTCTCTCTCTCATGAGTAAATCATCATTAAACCCTAAAAAAAATTTCCTCTATCTCTTTCTCACTCGTTCATCGTCAATATAAAAATCTCCCAACACCCAAGTGATGACGGCGGCGATGACCAAAAGTGATGACGACCGGAAGCAGTGACGACGATGACCGGAAGTGCGACTATGACGACGACCAGATCTCTCTCTTCTTCTTTTTCTTTCTCGGCTTCAAGGTGGTTGACAATGGGTGGTTGATAGTGGTGGTGCGATTGATAGATGGATCTAGAGAGAGATGAGATGAGATCGGAGATCGATGGGGTAGAAAGAGAGATATGTGGTTTGATTTGGTTTTTGGAAAAAAATAATGATGATTCAAGCTTGACTTGGTTTCTAGAAGAAAGAGAGATATGCATAGAAGAAGGAAATCAGGCTTGATTTGGTATCGTGGAAAGAAAATGTAAATTTCGCAATTTGATTTATGCGGTTTTGCTGTTTATGATTTGGTTTATTTGAGATTTAGGTCTTTTTGTTGATTAATTGCTAATATTTTATGTAATTAATGAGACTGATTAATATTCTGGTTGTGTTTGATTGATGATGATAATGATGAATTGGGGATACAGTCTTACATGAGAGAGATAAAAAGAAATAGAAAAATGAGATTTTTTTTAATACTAAGATGGATTTTCTCCATATCTGGAAAGATCTTTTTTTTATATATATTAAAAATTTTAATTTGTGCTATATATTATTGATTTTTATTTTATTTCTATTTTTGTGACGCATGACAAGTTCTTGGTTCAAAGACAAAAATATCCCTATAAATGTTAAGTTTGACTGACAGTTGACTAACAGATAGACCTATTTAAATTACTTTTCAAAAATCAGGGAAAGTTTTGCTAAAAAAGCAAACTTGTTTAAAAAATTGATATTTCAGCAAAAGATAAGGACCAAATGATATTCCCCCTTTTTTTTTTATTGGTTTCAGGAAATGTATATATGAACAGTTGGTATATGAGCCTCCCATAGTCCCATCTGTTAATATAAATATATACAGATTAATTTGGAATTTTTTTTTCCTTAGATTTTGGTTTACAGTCTTGGATGAAAAATCTAAAGTTTAGGATCTTAACTAAATATGAATTTATTTAGTATTTTGAGTATTAATTATTACTATCATTTTTGTTTTTTTATTTTCTAAATAATGAAATTATAAATTAAAATGAGAAAAAAATATATTAAATTTGTGGTGGAGTTTTTCTTTGGTAGGCACACAACTTTGAGTATACTTATAGTACATTTATCCACCTCATCATATTTTACCAAAAAAGACAATTGAGTATTGTTTGTCCTAAACATCTTTGCAAAGGAGATGGTCACACTATTTATTGTTGTTGTTGTAGTTTTAGTGGGTCGCTCTACAGTTGTCGTAGACTGGGCTCTTGCAACTTGTACTTTGAGTCTTTGTCGAACCAAACTTGTTGACCGCTTTGAAAACCTGCAAAAGAAAAGAATGAAACATGGACAAAAACTGGCCGAGCACTGAATTTGGCCTTATTTTGCTTGGGCTAAGTGTAGAAAAAGATTGAAAACACCAGATTTCAAAGATGAAGTGATTTTTCATTGATCGAATAGAGAGTTTTGGTAGACTTTTGGCACGCTAGTTAGCGTTTTTAGAAATGAGAGAAATCAGAATCCTTTCTCCATGGCAGGAATGATGTAATTATAGGATTTCCTAGACCCAGTTGCATGGCTCGTTCAATACCTGATGCCTCTAATCGTGTCTAGATTTTATGGGATTTGATAACAACAAACAAGTCAAACGTGTTAACTAACAGTTATCACTTCCAGGTAACTAGTTTAACTTGGTTAGGTGCCTGTTAAGAAAAGAGACTAGATCAGTTGGGACTTAGGTCAACCCTTAACCTATAGGCTTGACCTGGATCCATTAGTATAATCAACGTGGGCCTAAAGCCAATTTTTGGCTAGTACAGTTTGTCCGCCACTCTCCAAGCGTGAAATTTTCTAGTTGGACAGTGTGATTTGTCTAGTTGAGCGCATAGAACGAGTCGTATGCAAGGATTCTACTCATTGAGCCCTCATAATCGCAAGAACGATGCGACTTGTCAGGTGATACGAACCTCGCCGGTTTGATTCCTAAGATCGTTCTAAGCTCAGGTTTTTGGATGGAAACCGCGACCCAACACCTATAAAGAGATGTGAACCTTGGTATAAGGAGGACGCCACAATCAAGGATGGAATACTTGATTGATAAGTCAAGGATGAACGCCACAGAGAAAATCTGATAAGTTCAAATAGTTCTCAAAGAACAAAAGAGAAAAAGAATCCTCGTAATTTTCAATTTAATTAAAGTCTGCCGAAATAATACATTAAATGGTTCCTTATAAACTAAAACCCTAATAGACAAGAAAGGAAAAAAGAGAAATCAGCCAAAGGCCTTACAAACGGGAAAGACAATAAAACTAAAACTAAAACAAGAAACTATTGACTTGCTCTCTATTTGGAAAGCTAAAACTGGAAACAAATCAGCCTCTTAATTTGGGAAACAAATCAACTCTTTATTCTCTAAAAACTAAAAAGGAAAAAACTGAAATTAAATCTCCTCCACACACCCCAACTTGTGCTTCATGCCTAAGCTTCTCTTATTTGGCCCAATTAATTGCATTGATGACGTTAATTAAGCCTTGGTCTTCATGTGGGCTCATCTTGGACTTTAAAACTTCAGAATCAGCCCAAGTGTCTTGAATCAGACCGTTAAGTGCCTCTTTGAATCTCTTGGCCCTTGCTCTTGTTATTGGACTAGCCAGAACATGTAATAGATCCTTTAGTGCAGCTTCCTTATTCTCATCATTCCCTCCCTCTTGAAAATGATTTGTCCTCAAATCGTCACCTACATCAAACGGAGACAAATCAGAAACATTGAAGCTTGCACTAATATTATACTCACCTGGAAGATCTAACTTGTAGGCGTTGTCATTGATTCTTTCAATCACTTGAAATGGACCATCTCCCCTTGGAAGTAGTTTAGAACGCCGCTGAACTTGAAACCGTTCCTTCCTCATATGTAACCACACCCAATCACCGGGCTCAAACACAACTTTCTTGCGCCCTTTATTAGCTTGGTTGGCATATTGCTCAGTTCTCCTCTCAATGTTTTGTCTAGTCTTTTCATGGATTTGCTTAACAAATTCTGCCTTTTTCTTCCCATCCAAGTTAACATGCTCATTCACAGGTAAAGGAATTAAATCCAAAGGAGTCAATGGGTTAAAACCATACACAATTTCAAAAGGAGAAAAATGAGTTGCAGAATGCACACTCCTATTATAAGCAAACTCCACATGCGGCAAACAATCCTCCCATGTTTTCAAATTCTTTTGTATTATAGCACGCAACAAGGCAGATAAAGTCCTATTAACTACTTCAGTTTGACCATCAGTTTGTGGATGACAAGTAGTAGAAAATAAAAGTTTAATTCCTAACTTACCCCACAAAGTTTTCCAAAAGTAGCTTAAGAACTTAGCGTCTCTATCCGAAACAATGGTTTTAGGCATGCCATGCAATCTAACAAATTCTTTGAAAAATAAATCATCAATATGTGATGCATCATCAGTTTTATGACATGGAATGAAATGTGCCATTTTTGAAAACCTATTAACAACCACATATATAGAATCCCTACCCCTCTTTGATCTAGGCAAACCCAACACAAAATTCATAGAAATGTCAATCCAAGGTCCACTAGGTATAGGCAAAGGAGTATACAAACCATGAGGCTTAACCCTAGACTTAGCTTGTCTACATGTAATGCATTTATCACAAACTCTTTCTACATCACGTTTCATATGAGGCCAAAAGAAGTGTTCATGCAAAACATCTAGTGTCTTGGCTATCCCAAAATGCCCCATCAAACCACCCCCATGAGCTTCTCTAACAAGCAATTCACGCAAAGAACTCTTAGGCACACACAATTTAGTTTCTCTAAACAAAAATCCATCATGCCTATAAAACTTGTCAAATGCAACCTTTTCACATGCATTGAATACATTGTCAAAATCAGAATCTTCCACATATAATTCTTTAATGTAATCAAAACCAAGCATTTTAGCATCCAAAGTAGAAAGTGAAACATACCTTCTAGACAACGCATCAGCGACCACGTTTTCCTTACCTTTTTTGTACTTGATCACATAAGGAAATGTTTCTATGAACTCCACCCATTTGGCATGCCGCTTATTTAGCTTGTGCTGCCCCTTTAAATGCTTCAAGGACTCATGATCCATATGAATCACGAATTCTTTCGGCCAAAGGTAGTGTTGCCAAGTTTCCAATGCCCTAACCAAAGCATACATCTCCTTGTCGTAGGTAGGATAATTCAAGGCTGATCCACTTATCTTCTCACTAAAAAATGCAATGGGATGTCCTTCTTGCATTAGAACAGCTCCAATACCTATTCCTGAAGCATCACACTCAATCTCAAAAGCTTTAGCAAAGTCAGGCAAAGCAAGCAAAGGTGCGTTAGTTAATTTCTCCTTAATCAAGTTAAATGCCTTTTCTTATTCATTACCCCACTTAAAACCCACATTCTTTTTGATAACTTCAGTTAAAGGTGCGGCTAGACTGCTAAAATCCCTCACAAACCTCCTATAAAAACTAGCCAACCCATGGAAACTACTCACTTGTCCCACATTTGTAGGTTTCTGCCACTCCTTAATTGCCTTAACCTTTTCTTCATCAACCCCAATCCCTATAGCATTAACAACAAAACCAAGAAATACAAGTTTATCCGTGCAAAAGGTACACTTTTTGAGATTAGCAAACAACTTTTCAGGTCTTAAAACACCTAAAACAAGTTTTAAATGTTCAACATGCTCATCAAGGTTTTTGCTATAAATCAAAATGTCATCAAAGTAAACAACCATAAATTTTTCAATAAAAGCACGCAAAACATGGTTCATTAATCTCATGAAAGTACTTGGTGCATTAGTTAATCCAAAAGGCATAACTAACCACTCATATAAACCATATTTTGTTTTAAAAGCAGTTTTCCACTCATCACCTTCTTTCATCCTAATTTTATGATATCCACTCTTAAGATCAATTTTAGTAAAAACAACAGAACCATGCAATTCATCAAGCATATCATCTAATCTAGGAATAAAATGTCGATACTTTAAAGTGATATTGTTGATGGCATGACAATCAACGCACATCATCCATGTTCCATCTTTTTTAGGCACAAGTAATATGGGAACCGCACAAGGACTCATACTCTCACACACGTACCCCCTTTCCATGATCTCATTAACTTGCCTTTGAAGTTCTTTCGTCTCATCCAGATTACTTCTGTATGCGGGTCTATTTGGGATAGGCGCTCCGGGTACAAAATCAATTTGGTGCTCAATCCCCCTTGTTGGTGGTAAACAAATAGGCATCTCTTTAGGAAACATTTCATCAAAGTCCTGCAAAAGTGAAACAACAACACTAGGCAAAGAAGAGTCAAGATCGTTAGAACTAAAACAAGCCTCTTTGTACAAAAGTACAATCATCGGTTGATTTGAAAACAAAGCTTTTTTTATCTCACTCTCTCTTGCATAAAAGCTCACTTGTTTTCTCTCTCTTTTTCTCTCATCAGCCTCTTTTTCTTTTTGAACTTTTGTTTCTTTTTTTACTGATTCAGACTCTTTTTCTTTTGAGCTCTCACTTTCTTGTTTTACATCTCTATCTTTTTTAACCACATTTGATCTTCATATACTTGTCTTGGGGTTAAAGGTACATGAGTGATTGGCCTTTTGTCGAGTACAAATGAGTATCTATTAGTATATCCATCATGAGTCACATGCCTATCAAACTGCCATGGTCTTCCTAAAAGGATATGACCCGAATTCATTAGCTCCACGTCACAAGTAATTTCATCTTTGTATCTTCCAATTGAAAAAGACACCAACACCTGCTTATTTACCCTAACTTCCCCATTATCATTCAACCATTGTAGCTTATAAGGTTTTGGATGCTTAAAAGTGGTCAAATTCAGTTTTTCCACCAAAATAGTGCTAGCCACATTAGTACAACTCCCTCCATCAATAATCATGCTACATACCTTATCATTAACATGGCAACGGGTGTTAAAGATGTTGTCACGTTGTACCTCATCATCTTCCTTGACTTGAGCACTAAGAGCTCTTCTAGTAACCAAAAGCTCTCCACCCACCGGATATGCATTGGCACTTGCATCCTCCAAAGGTGGCATGTACTCATTATCAGATTCACCCTCGGATTCGATACCACAATCCTTCAAAACCATTACTCTCTTGTTTGTACATTGTGATGCAATATAACCTGCTCCCAAACACTTAAAGCACTTAATGTCACAGTTTCTAGAAGGTTGAGAATCTGATTTACCTCGATTTAATGTGCCCCCGGCCTTAAGATCTTTGGAAGGTTCGGTATTGGCCTTGAAACTAGGCTGGTCATCCTTCTTGCTCCAATTCGGTTTCCATGATGATGAAGAACCCGAATTTTGCCCAACCCGTATGGAACCCTTCCTCTTTAACTGTTGTTCTACTTTAATGGCCACATGTACCATGTTATTCAGCTTAACATAATGTTGCAACTCCACCACATTTGCAATGTCTCGGTTTAGCCCATTTAGAAACCTAGCCATAGTTGCCTCTCGATCCTTCTCTATATCGGCCCAAATCATGGCAATCTCCATCTCCTTGTAGTAGTCTTCAACACACTTAGACCCTTGAGTAAGAGTTTGCAATTTGTGAAACAAACCCCCTATAATAGTGACTCGGAATGAATCGCCTCCTCATAACAGTTTTCATCTCCTCCCACGTCTCAATAGGTCTCTCTCCATTTCGTCTCTTACTCACAATCAATTGATCCCACCAAACAATAGCATAATCAGTAAACTCTATGGCAGCCAACTTCACCTTCTTCAACTCGGAATAGTCATGGCAATCAAACACCAATTCTATTCTTTTCTCCACTCAAAATAAGCTTCAGGATCAGTTTTACCTTGGAAGGTTGGAATTTTCACCTTAATACTACCCAAATTATTATCAACCCTCTCTTCATACATATCTCCTCTATTCCCATACCTATCTTCTCTATTCCCAAACCTAGCGCCTCAACCTCCAATTCCACGCCTAAATTTGCCCGCACCCACATTGGACATGCGATTATCCTCCTCTATGTCATTATCATCCCCATAATAATCATTGACTTCTTCTCTAACCAGAACTCTCTATCTCCTACGTGCTTGTGGAACGGGTTGTGGCTGTTCCGTGCGTGAGTTCTCCATTTGATCTAAGCACTCATGTAATTGTTCCAATTCACCCCTCATCATCTGTCTCATCTCCCCTACTAATGCCTCATTCCAAAGTTTTAGGTCTGCCGGTATAGAAGAATCATCAGTAACACCTTTATTTTTGTTTTCAGACATGTTTTCCCTGCAAAATAAAGATTAGGAAAAAATTAAAAAAAAGACCTCACAACACTCCCTCACGTGTTTCACTCAAAAAATAAAAAATAAAAAATTCAGATCCCTCAACACTCTTGTTTCACACAATAAAAATCGGCTTTTACCCTCAATATGTACTCACCACTCTTGCCGTTTTCCACTCGTTATTTTCTCAAAAGTTCTTATCAAACTAATCAAACAATAACCAGGATTTCTTAGCCACATTCACACGAAACAAATTACAAAGAGTCTGAAATGAAAAAGTTAGAGAACAAGAATAACAAAGATGAGATTCTACAGCTTTATTTTTATTTTTTGGATATCAATGCACGAAATCAAGAAGTAGAATAACACTAGTTGATATAAATTCAACTATATGACCTTTCAAAGGAACTTTTTTTTTTTTTTTTTGACCTTGATCAATCGGAATCAAGTTTTTATTTTTTTATTTTTTTTTTTTGATGGTACGAAATCAAAGAAGAAAGAAGAACATGGATAGATTAAACCTGATTTTCGAAGCCTAAGCTCTGATACTTAATGATATGAACCTCGCCGGTTTGATTCCTAAGATCGTTCTAAGCTCAGGTTTTTGGATGGAAACCGCGACCCAACACCTATAAAGAGATGTGAACCTTGGTATAAGGAGGACGCCACAATCAAGGATGGAATACTTGATTGATAAGTCAAGGATGAACGTCGCAGAGAAAATCTGATTAGTTCAAATAGTTCTCAAAGAACAAAAGAGAAAAAGAATCCTCTCAATTTTTAATTCAATCAAAGTCTGCCGAAATAATACATTAAAGGGTTCCTTATAAACTAAAACCCTAATGGACAAGAAAGGAAAAAAGAGAAATCAGCCAAAGGCCTTACAAACGGGAAAGACAATAAAACTAAAACTAAAACAAGCAACTATTGACTTGCTCCCTATTTGGAAAGCTAAAACTGGAAAAAAATCAGCCTCTTAATTTGGGAAACAAATCAACTCTTTATTCTCTAAAAACTAAAAAGGAAAAAACTGAAATTAAATCTCCTCCACACACCCCAGCTTGTGCTTCATGCCTAAGCTTCTCTTATTTGGCCCAATTAATTGCATTGATGACGTTAATTAAGCCTTGGTCTTCATGTGGGCTCATCTTGGACTTTAAAACTTCAGAATCAGCCCAAGTGTCTTGAATCAGGTCGTTAAGTGCCTCTTTGAATCTCTTGGCCCTTGCTCTTGTTATTGGACTAGCTGGAACATGCAATGGATCCCTTAGTGCAGCTCCCTTATTCTCATCATTAGGACTATGCTCAATAGCAAGAGTGTAATAATGTATTTGACAATCTTTTCATATTAATAAAGTGATTTCTGGTTTAACAAATCTTATAGTATATATAGTTTAATTATTATAATTGTCAAAAGTAAATAATCATAAGGTCCAAAGACTATGAGAAATTAAGAATTGTTCGTACATCTGGATATGTATGAGGTAGATACAATTCTTTAGTTAGTCTTGAATAATGTTCACAACTTAAGATAAAGGTTGAGCACCTTTACCTTGTTAAAGTTGTAGATTCTTTTGCTAGCATTTGAGTGCGATCAAATGTGCTATGATGAGTCTAAAATCATCAAAGTCTTTGAGTAAAAGAATCTAGTGCAATAGGTATTGAATGGGATCACAGTGAAATACTTTATCTAGAATTGTCAGTGGATAAAGTTTTCATTTTGAGGACCATCGAAGAGTCTATCTTAATCCTGAGATAAATGATGGACTTATGGTTACAAGTGTTATCATTTGTGGTATCAATGAGTACGATTATATAGCATAGTCTATTCTCGATAGTTTTGTGGTATTCATTTGTTAATCGATAGAGGATTTCATTTATAGATATGGACATCGTGGCTCCATTTATTAAATGAGAGTAGAATGTCATCATATGGATATTTTGAGGTATTGGATATTGAATCTTAACATTAAGTTTTCGATAGTGTCTATTGAAACATGGCTTCTGGACAAGTCATAATATCAAAGTCCATTCTCCAAAAGAATCAAGGAGGCGGGATTTCCCCTGAAATTCTGGAAGCCCTTCGAAAAGTATTCTGGAACAGAGGATCCAACCGGTCACCTGGAAAGCTTTGTCCACCAAATAGAAGTCCAGAATGCAACACAGTTAGCCATGTGTAAGATATTCCCCTCAACCTTGACTGACTGTGCCAAAACCCCGGTTCAGGAAATTGCCACCAGGTAGTGTGGATTCTTTTTCTAAACTCACCACAGCTTTCTATGCACAGTTTCAGGGAATCAAGCCTCGTCCCAAGGACCCTATTTTGCTTCAGTATGTGATCCACGAGCGAGGTCAAACATTGAGGTCTTACGTGGAGAAATTCCATAAGAAAGTGATCTAGATGAGAGTATTCGACGAAAAAGAAACCTTGGCTAATTTCTGAAGAAACTTGTGGGCGGGAAGACTATTCCGCTCTTTTGCTAAGCATCCACTAGAAACTTACCAGGAAGCCTACAATCGAGCTTTAGAACAGGTAGACATAGAAGTGCAACTCCGGATCAAGGTTGAACATGATGAAGCCCGGCTAGCCCCGCATCCTAGGAATGAGGCTCCGAAGCATGTACCAGTCAATAGATTCCAAAATCAGCCCCCAAACAGGTCAACCTACTGGCCGCCTCCTATTCCCTCATACCAGGAAAGGTACCCGATAAAAAGATCCCCTCTCAGAAGATCGCCTCCTAGGGCGACTCTTCTAAAAGAAGTTTCCCAGGTAGCAAGGGAGAAAGATGTAAATAATCACTACACCCCCATCAATGCTTCAAGAGAAACCATCTACCTCGCCATCCGAGATAAATGCCTACTTAGAAAGCCGGGTCCCATGAAAGTCCCAGCTGATAGGAGGAACCAGTACAAGTATTACGATTTCCACGAGGATATCGGACACAACACCTCAGAATGCTACAGCCTCCGCAATCGGGTAGACATAGAAGAACAGGTAGAACATGTAGACATAGAAGAGCAACTCCGGATCAAGGTTGAACATGATGAAGCCCAGCTAGCCCCGCGTCCTAATAAGGAGGCTCCAAAGCCTGTACCAGTCAAGATATTCCAAAATCAACCCCCAAATAGATCAACCTACAGGCCGCCTCCTATTCCCTCGTACCAGGAAAGGTACCCGACTAAAAGATCCCCTCTTAAGAGATCGCCTCCTAAGGCGGCCCCTCTGAAAGAAGTTGCCTAGGTAGTAAGGGAGGAAGATTTAAATAATCACTACACCCCCTCTCAATGCTTCAAGAGAAACCATCTACCCTGCCATCCATTACAAAGGCCTACTCAGGTAGCCGGGTCCCATGAAAGTCCTAACTGATAGGAGAAACTAGTACAAGTATTACGATTTCCGCGAGGATATCAGACACAATACCTCAGAATGCTACAGCCTCCATAATCAGATCGAAGGATTGGTAAGGGGAGGCTTGCTGACAAAATTTTTACAATAGGTATGTAATAGCATCAAGGAGGGGAAACAGGTACAAAGTAGGATGTAGGAGGAGGTGATAGAAGGAGGGTTGGGGAGAAGGATCTGATGCAACAGATACAGGTTATTCATACCATTAGTGGAGTCCCCACCTTAGCTAGAACTTCCAACAATTCTAGGAAGAACCCCGCAAGAAAGATTCCTACACTCAACCCAAGTGATGAAATATTCAAGGTCAGCAGTGGATCCCGAGATCCATCCCGCTCTGTCTTCACAGAGGAAGATGTCTACAATACAATCCAACCACATGACAATCCCATGGTAATCTCGGTACAGATTGCTAGCTGCCGGGTTCACCGTGTCTTGATCGATACAAGAAGCAGCGTCAACATCCTATTTAAGGGAGCTCATGAGCAACTTAACTTGAAGAATTCCTGTTACAACAGCTGCACCTTGCTTTTGTATGGTTTCACAGGGGACTCTGTAATGCCCATGGGATCCAAAATCCTACCGGTGATAGTCGAAAAAGCTATACGTAATGACGGAGTTCATTGTGGTGGATACACCGTCTGCCTACAATGCCATTCTGGATAAGCCCTTCCTCTCAAGGATTAGGGGAGTACTATCCATTTATCACAACACCCTAAAGTTTCCAATGGGAACAAAAGTAGGAGAAGTCAGAGGGGACCAACAGGCAGCGCGCAATTGCTATGCGGTATCCACCAATCCCGTCGCGTTTGCTAGACAAGGCGCACTCGTGGCAAGTGAAGTAAACCCGGATACACCGGAACAACGTCATTATGACATGGAAGAAGGAGATGTACCAGACATAGTCATAGAAGAGCAGGATGATGAAGATCGGGGTCAGACCAGTGGTCGTCCCGCGGATCAGTTAGAAGAAATACCTGTCAAGGAAGAAGATCTCACTAAGGTGGTGAAAGTTGGAGGGGGATTGGATCCCGAAGTGAAGGAGGACTTGATAAAGCACCTTAGAGAATACAAGGATATTTTTACTTAGACCTATGAGAAAATGCCCAGCATTCCTCTTAGCTTGGTCACTCATAGGCTGGCAATAGATGCAACCGTGAAACCAGTGAAACAGAAACGAAGACACTTCAACGACGAACGGAACGCCGTAATCCAGGAAGAAGTGGATAAACTTCTAAAGGCCGGGTTCATCTGGGAATCCCGATATCCCGAATGGATCACCAATGTGATCATTGTAACCAAATCTAACGGAAAATGGTAAATGAGTGTAGACTACACCAATCTCAACCGGGCTTGCCTAAAAGATAGCTTCCTGCTGCCTAAGATCGATCAGCTCATCGATTCTATCACGGGAAACAAGCTTTTAAGCTTCATGGATGCCTTCTTGGGATACAATCAGATCATGATGCATCCCTCGGATCAAGACAAGACTAGCTTCATTACTGGGCAAGGCCTCTACTGCTATAAGGTAATGCCCGGACTTAAAAATGTAAGTGCTACATACAGCAGATAGGAAGATCCATAGAGGTATACATAGATGACATGATTACAAAATCATTGGAGGCCGTGCAACACCTAAAAGATTTACGCCTAACTTTCCAGGTAATTAGGAAGAACCAGATGAGACTGAAGCCCGTAAAGTATGTTTTCGGGGTAGCTGTAGTAAAATTCTTGGGGTTCATGATACATGAAAGAGAAATCGAGTCTAATCCCGAGAAGATCAAGGCCATCCTAGACCTTAAGTCTCACATAACACTCAAGCAGGCACAAGGATTGACAGGCAGAATAGCAGCATTGAACCGATTCATATCCCGCTCCACCGATAAGTGCCTCCCATTCTTCAAGATTATAAAGAAGGAAAAAAAGCTAAAGTGGGATGAACAAAACGAGTTGGCTTTCCAAGCCTTGAAGGAATACTTGGCCAGTCCCCCTCTACTGGTCAAGCCCTACACGGGAGAAGAACTCAAACTTTACCTAGCCATCTCAAAAGCTGCCACTAGTGGGGCCTTAGTGAAAGAATGCAGTGACGGAATACAAAGACCGGTGTACTATGTAAGCCGTGCTTTCACCAATTCTGAAAAAAAATTATACCCTCTTGAAAAAGCTCACCTATGCCTTAGTAATTATAGCCAGAAAGCTCCGGCCCTATTTTCAGGCATACACTATCGTGGTAGTTACCGATTAGCTCTTACGAAAATTGCTCCAGAGGATGGATATTTGGTGGTCAACCAAGTGTTGGGGTTGTACCAAGCAAAAGGTATATGGTAGCATATCTGGCTAAAGTCCGAGAAGCTATGTCAGGATTCAAAGGCGTGAGGATGGAACAGATACCCCGAGAGAAAAATCACCGGGCAGATGTTCTAGCCAAGATCGCAGTAGGTGAGGGTCATACCTTGCCAAGGGGGGTACCCCTCCAATTGATACCTTGTTCCCGCATAGCCAATGGGTGGAGATCCTACCAATCAACCGATTCCCTTGTTTGATGGATCCAATAACGGACTACCTCCAAAGTGACACTCCCCCTGCAGATCCAGATCAAGCACGCAAGCTGAAGCGAATCGCTACCCGGTACTGCCTTATAGACGGATACCTTTACCGCAAAGGGAAATCCCTTCTCCTACTTAGATGCCTTCACCCAGATGATGCTACCTGGGCACTTAACGAGGTACATTCTGGGGACTTTGGTAATCATGCAGCTTGCGAGACACTAGCCTACCAGATACTTAGAATGGGTTACTTCTGGTCGACTATACATCAAAATGCAAACAATTCGCACAATTATGCGAGGCTTGCCAGAAGACAGCAAACCTCCATCACCTCCCCCCAAAAAGGCTCTCCTCGATCAGTACACCTTACCCCTTTTCTATCTGAGGACTAGATCTAATCGGCCCGCTTCCTACTGCACCCGGCCAGGCCAAACATGCAGTAGTAGCAATAGACTACTTCATCCGTTGGGTGGAAGCTAAGGCACTTGTCAAGATAACTGAAGAAAAGACCACCATTTTTGTCAAAGAGAATATCGTTTATCGCTTCGGTATCCCGATAGCCATCATAACTGATCTGGAAAAGCAATTTGATAATGCCAAGTTTAAAGAATTCTATGAAGATCGAAACATTGATCTTCAATTTGCATCAGTGGTACACTTTTAGACTAATAGGTTGGTAGAAGCTACCAACAAAATAATTAAGAAGCTCCCAAAGAAAAAGCTCCAACAGAAGAAGGGGTTATAGGTTGAAGAATTACCCAATGTGCTATGGGCGTACAAGACCACCAGGAGAACTGCAACAAGGAAAACCCCATACTCATTGGTATTCAGAACTGAAGTAGTTTTGCCCATCGAACACAAGCTTATCACTTTCTGTATTCAAAACTATGAACTAGAAGACAATGAGGCTAAGTTAAGAGCCAATCTGGACCTACTAGAGCAGAAACAAAATAGGATCATCGAAAGAGTAGCAGTATAGCAGAGTAAGATAGCCCGACACTTCAACAAGAGAGTGAGTATCCGCCATTTCAGAAAAAGAGACTTGGAGCTCAGAAAGGTAACCCATAGCACACGGAAAAGGTCCGATGGGGTACTAGCCCCTACTTGAGAAAGCCCCTACCTGATTAAAGCAATGCTCCGGGGTGGCGCCTCTAAGCTGGAATACCTAGAGAGATACCTGGTGGATAACATATGGAATGCTGATCACCTCAGGAAGTTCAACCCTTAGGAATTCAATTTATATTGGCTGGAATACACACCTCGATTTTATATTGTACTATTTGAAAAATTCAATAAAGTCAGTTATCTCTCTTACATGATTCTCTGATGATCACTCTGCAAGCTCCTCTACATAATTCTTCTATAGCTCATCTTGCTGCCTTGGTCGAGGTATACCCTCCTCCGAGAAACCTGGTGCTAAAGTGGCCTAAGTTGCCTACCAGGACAGATAATTCTCGCCATTACTGAATCGCCTCAAGACTAGGAAATAGCCTCATGGCGCTCCTGCTGCCTTAGTCGGGTATACCTTCCTCCAAGAAGATTCTAGATTATCGGACTAAGGATTCGGACTTATGGCCTTAGTTACCCTCTGTATCCTCAAGACCAGTAAATAGCCTTAGGGCGCTCCTACTTCCTTGGTCGAGGTATACCCTCCTCCAAGAAGGATCTGATACACCAGACTAAGGATCAGAACTCATAACCTTAGTTGCCCGCCGCATCCTCAAGACTAGGAAATAGCCTTAGAGCACTCATACTGTATTGGCCGAGGTATACCTTCCGCTAGGAATCCTAGTGCTAAAGTGGCCTAAGTTGCCTACCAGGATAGACTATCGGAAGAATCGGGATACCTTTTCGGGATACCCGGTTCTTTACTTCTGCATGTCTCCAAGAAGAAATAGCCTTGGGCACTCCTACTGCCTTGGCCAGGGTATACCCTCCGCCAGGATGCCTAGTGCTAAAGTGTCCTAAGTTGCCTACTACGACAGACCATCAGAAGGATCGGGATACCTTTACAAGATACCCGATTCCTTACTTCTCCATCTCTCTAAGAAGAAAAGACATTAGGGCATTCTAGTTACCTTGGTCAGGGTATACCCACCTCCGAGAAGCCTATCAGGACAGAATCTTAGAAGAAATAGGATATCTTACCAAGGTACCTGATGACTTGCTTCTTTCGAAGACACTTATAGCTGAAGCAGGCTTGATTATCAATTGGGATATCCAGAACTTTAAACTGCTACATACTCATTAAAAACCAATTAAAGAAAGGGATGTGTTCACTTGCTAGATCTCGTTGGTGTTTTCAAAGACAAGGTACAAGATTGTTATATGGCTATCAAGTATCCCAATCAAGAGGCAGGTCTCCAAATTTAGTCTCGCTCGTTTACAAATACGAAAGCTGCAGGATTTCCCCTAAGTTAGGATATCTCCTATGTCAAGATTTTTCCTCAGTCCAGTTTTTTCTAAGTAAATTTCTTTCTAAATCGTAAGAGTAAGCAAGATACTAGGTGTGTAAGTAAAAGAAGAAATTTTTATTGACCGGAACAGGGAGCCCAACCCCTAATTACAAGCTACACAAAGGAAAAAAAGGTAAAAGGCAAAAAGTAAAACAAACAAATCATGCATCACCCTGCTCCCCCACCAACTCCAGGCCCTGGTCTGCCTTGTCCATACCATCAGCTGCCTCGGTGACTGCCTCAGCTTGAACTCCTTCAATCTCTGGTACCTCGGGCATAGTAAGAACTCCTTCCCCTTCAGCTAACTCAATTATGCCTCTGCAAGATCCTCAGTCTCCTGCGGCCTACCATCTTGTGGGGTTAGAAGCTCAGACGTTGATGTTTGCCCTCGTCTGTCTGGCCCGTAACAGGTGGGGTAGGTCCCTAAAGAATAAGGGATCGAAAAAACTGTAGCAGACATAGGGGGATCCGGATGGACCGGGGTAGATCCTAAAAGCTGGGCTACTCTTGCTTCAATTTACTCCCGGTCCAATCCTACAGAGGCCATCAAGTCAAAAGGAGGAAGGAAGGCTTTGGCAACTTTATAGGAGGCATAAAAATATCCATCTCCAAATGCGTCATCTATATCGAACCCCACAGGAGTTGATTTTCATCACGGAGTAGAACTCTTTCGCTCTTCAAACTATCCCTTTTTTCTCCGCGGCGTAGTGATCTAAGAGACCGTTCTAGTCGAGCCGAGTCCGCTAAGGATTTGTCTCTTTCCTTCTCCGCCTCGGTCACCGATTTGCTTATGAATTCGATAATTGTTTCAGACCAGCTCTCATTTGGTGTCCTCTAATTCTATCCGGGAAGAGATAGTTCTCTCCTTGAAAACATTCACCTGTTTTTCCATGGCCACAGTAAATGTAAAGGCCTACAACAAAAGAAAGAAGGGTTAGTACTTTACCCTGACTTCACAAAGTAAAAAGGAAAAAGCTGAAGGTTGTACCTCGACAAGAAGGGAAGCTCCTTAGAGACCATGATGTCCCAAGGCATTGAAGTCTCAACCTACATACTCTCACTAGGACACGCCTTCAAGAAGTGGGCCACAACCTCCTCCAAATTCTTATCCTACGTTTGAGAGCTTGAAGGCTAGTCGACAGGGAGAGTCGTCGAGGTACCAGTTTCCTTTGCCCTGTCCACCCAGAGTTGGCTCCTGGAAGGTACAATAGGCGGAAGAGGAGGAGGACTTGTAGGAGATTGATCAATAGCCTTCATAGAAGAAGTGGCTGGGGCCTGCCTTTGGATTTGTCCCGGCATACTTCGAACCCTGGAGGCCTTGGCAACCATCTCACTCAAAGGACAGCGTGCCTTAGGCTAGGTGGAAAGCCTAGCTAGAAGACTTGTTCGAGACTTAGCCGGGGTCAGAAGAGGAGTGTCAGTAGGCCGGCAAGATCCAAGAAAGAGGCCAACAATGGTAGTAGGAGAAACAGGAGAAGGAGATGATGAAACAAGAGGTGCAGCAAGAAGGAGAACCGCCGGATACACAGAAGGAGAGGCTGCAAAAACTATAAAATTAGTCAGTATACAAGTCTAAATTTATCAAGTAAAATGAAGTGAGATGTAGAAAGTTACTTACACGAGGCAGCTAGGGAGATCTTGAGATATAGATCTACCCTGCCGCTATCAAAGGGATCAAAGATGGGATACTTCACATTAACATAATGTCGGCCTGGAATTTTCTCCAAGATACCCCGCGATTCTTCGGAGATCTTTCCCTTACCCCACTTCTCCTGTCCACTAAACTGAATTGGGACTTGGTGCTTAACCCCGTCATCATTAACCGAATTGCCCCTCTCTTCCTACTACGGCCTACTTCTCATACCAAGAATGAGGATACTTTACATTGGCTCTTAATACAATGAATTTCAGGGGATTCTTCACCCTTAAATAGAATTGGCCTTCGGAACCAGTCTTGAGTGCTGCCACCTGGAAGATATACCGGATCTCATCATAGCCCGATTCTCTCACAATATCTTCTATCTCGCATTGCTCTACCCAGAGCACTAAAAATGCTATGAGGTGCTTCCAAAATCCGAGCGAGATCTGTAGTGGGGTAAGACCTAGGGCGACCAATAATCTACGTAGGGTAGGATGGAGAGTTAGCCGGAGTCCGCATTCGAAAGCCGCTACATGAATGGGGACCTCGAATGTGATAGGGTTATAGACATCATAACCCCGATGCAGAAGGGTGAGAGTAATGGCATCTGGGATTTGGTACTCCTTCTTCAAGTGGGCTAAGGTATCCGTTGTGCAAATAGAGTTGATGATGACTCAGTCTTCATAAAGAAGAATGATAGTATGTCTGAGTGTAACCCAGTGGGGATTCCTTCCTCCTTATCATCGTCTTCATCCTCTTCTACTTCCTCATCAACAAGCACGACTGGGTTGTCTTGCTTGTTATTAAAGCCCGACCTAATCCTTGGGTTCCTCGTAGATCGGCGGCGTTGAGCTGGAAGGGAGCTTATCGCGGTGTCGCCCTCTTGACGACCACTCTTTCGCGATTGGAGGGGTGTGCTTTCAATTAAGGTCTCTTTTTCAGTATCAAACAGCGTATCGAGGCTGTCGACGGGTTTCGGTGGAGTCGCCATTAAAAAAGAAAGAGGAAAGCTTGAAAGATCGCTGGTAAGAAGAGGAAAGAAGAGGAAAGAAAGGAAAGGCTAGGGCTTTTTCCTACTTTTGAATTTTGAAAGTAATGAGGAAAGATAGCTGGGATTCTAGGTTACTGATGTGTAAAATCGTGTTATAAAAACCTAACTCGCAAGTGCACGAATCGTGAGATAAGTACAGCGACAAGTAGGGATCGCTCCCACAAGGAAAAGTGATTTATCAATTATAACTGATTCTAATTAAAGCTAAGCAATTAAAAGTAACCAAGAGATTTGAGATTGATTGATTGATTTAGAACTAAATTAAACTTAAGAAAGCAATTTCACAAAGAATTGGTGAATGTGATCAAGAGATGGAAAACTAGGTAACCGATGCTCCCCATATGTAATACTCAATGTTCATCAACTAATTCCATGAATTAGATTCAATCCAGATTCAGAGTTCATTCTCATCTTAATTATGGTATTACCTTAATTCCTCAGGAGTTAACCATGTGTTCTCAATCAAAACTCACCCTCGTCAAAGTTGTAAGCCATCACCAAGAACCCATTACGTGCAAGAATTATTGAACCAACATTGTCTCGCAGTAATTCCTATGTCGAGAACAATCATACTCATTCAATTTAAAAGTAATTAAGATAACCTAAATTGCTCTAGCGCAATCTCAATTTATAAATTATTGAAACCCTAGACAAGTATCAATTAATTTCCAATAGATTAATGCAAGTCAAGAGTAAGATATATAATGAATTGAACAAATTTAAATCTGAATTGATTAATAAAGATATGGAGTTTGAATCATAACATGAGCATTACATATGTTCACATCGATCCCCTAGTATGGAGTTATTTACACATCATAGAAATTGAAAGACAAAAGAGAGAAGAGATAAAACCCATTGAGGCCTTCAATGAATTCTTCAAATCTTCGTTGTTGAAATCTTCTTTGTCTCCAGATCTTCTCCATGTAAAGATGGATGAAAAGATTGAGTAAGGGTTTTCTGTTCCTCTCCCCAACTGTCCTTGAAAATCTTCTCTCATCGACTTAAACAGGTTGTTTTTCAAAATAGGTCAGTCAGAGTCCTGAAAGAAACATGTTTGCGCACGACTGCCCCTTGGACGGCTCCCTGGGCAAGGTGCATGAGTGGTCGCCTAAAAATAAGGCACGATTGGGAGTGAACGCCGACTAGACCGCTTGGGAAGCATGTGCCTGACCGACAGTCTGGCCGGCGGAAATTGCTCATTCTTCCTCTACTGTTGATCCCTTGCTGGATCGTTTAGAGGGCACTGCATGGCCGGCGGTTTGGCCGGTGGAATTTCTTAGACCTTCCTCTGCTGCTGATCGCTTGCTGTACCGCTTAGAGGGCATTGCATGGCTAGCGGTCTGGACTATGGTGAAAGACAATTTTGCCCTTTTTAACAGTTTTTGACTCCAATTCATCCACAAATGGATTCCTCAGCATTGCTAATGAAAACATCCTACATAGGCTTAACAAACATATCAAACCACCAAAAATGACTCAAAGGACATGCAAAATACATAGGACAAAGGGCGAAATATAATAATAAAATTAGACTGATCAAATACCCCCAAGCCTATCTTTTACTTGTCCTCGGGCAAAACCCAAAAAAAAAACCTCAACTAAAAGAAAAACTAAATCCTAACTAAACCACTTTTGCAGGGAATGCGATAGCATTGAGCACATGCTACAAGCTTTTAAACCTCTAAGTGTCCCTAATAGGAGGAGTTTTGTCTCCTGAGGGTTCTCAACTATGACACCCACAAACATATCCCACAAAAACCAATCATTTGAGATGCAATCGATTCGTGCCCATGCTGAAACAATGTATGCAAAAGCCAAAAAGTAAAGACTAACATTAAGTCACAAAACTGACTGCATGGCTTAGTTTTTATTGAAAAGCCCAAACTCAAGATACTTAAGCATTAAAGACACATTTGCCGAATGCCATTAGATGTAATTCGCCTCAACTCTAATTCTCACAAGATATCGCTCATATTTTCACACGGAACTTAGGCAAATTCACTCATCAAGCATATACGAAAGAAGTTATGCACAAGAAATTTCAAATTATAATCGCATATGAATATATCATTAAAAGAACGCTTGATTTGTATGCAAAAGATCTCATGAAAAGAATCATACATTATGAACAAGATAAACACAAGATGCATTTCTACTTTCCTAGCAAGGATAACCAGCAGATTAATTAGGCTTTTCATAAGGTTGTGATGGGGCTATTGGGCAACGGTAAAGAAAGAACGGGCAATAGTTATTCAAAAACCTAGAATCATCCAATGAGAATCTTCAATTACCTTTACGGCTTAGTACGAGCTCCTATGTCTTTGTTGACTTCCATTGTAATTTGAATAATGCCACTCACTATCTACTTTAGTCTCATAATTCTCCATCCTTTCTTGCCAACTCTTTTAAGAGTAGGTACAATAACTCAAAGTTATTGAATTACTGTAATCTTTAAAAACCTTTCTTTGATTCTCACTACTCACCCTTCATTTTGGTTGCAAAACCTTTTTTTTTTTTTTTGAACAATTAGTATCAGAGATTTACAAAACTTTGCTAAATTCAGATAACCTTTTTGGATTGAATACAGCTCCTTATCGGTCTCAGATCAATTTCTACCCCTTTCTCGTGTAGAACTATTGTATTTCCTTCACATTCTCAAAGCATGATCCCAAGCTATATGGTATGGCAAAATTATAGGTTTACTTGGGTTACAGTTAATGAGGTGAAGAAAGAAAAAGGCTATACAATGTTTGGCTTCAAACAGGGCTATGGAGCACACATATAAGATAGGAAATATTTAACGCCTTTTAGGTAGTTCAAACATATATAGTCCAACATCACTTCCACTGGCTCATCTTACTCAAGATCAAAAATTATCAAGTGCAATCTTTTATGATGTACGTTCTATAATGCTTATTGTTCAACCTATAGAGATCAAATCTAATGCTAAGAACCTACAGTGTTTAAAGAAGTAGAACAAAATTTCCCTCATAATATGTCATTTATGCACTCTTTTCGGCTTAGTGAATTCACAAGGTTAGTCTCCACTATTAATCATGACTATCCAACTAACTATCCAACTAAGCATTCTATCCATTATCGCATCAAGAGCATGTCAAAAATTTTGAAAATTGCATTGCAATACTCTAAGCGGCAAATTGCTAGTTTAAACCTAGTGATTAAAGCATATCATTTCTAAGGCACATACCAAAACATCTCATTAAGGCCCAAGTAAGAGTGACAGACTCTACAAACAACTAAAAACTTGACTCAAGATTCAAGACTCAAACGTCTCACCCCCAAACCTAAACTCGACATTGCCATCAATGTTGACAATCAAGACAAGAAAAAAGGTGACAGACACACTAAAGAAAAACAAGAAATAAGACTGCAATAACAAACAAACAACAAAAATATCCGACAAGAAAATAAACAAAAGAAACAAAAAAGGAAAAAAGGAAAAAAATCATATCCTGCTAATCTCCTCTGCCCTCATCGGAAAGATGAAGTATCTTTGTGCCTTAGTCGGTGTCTATCTGGCTGTCCTGTATCTGCTCCTCATCATCAAAACTCATCAACGGAGTGCTCTGATCAAATTCTCTTGGCTGGATATCGGATCTACCGACCTCATAGTACGGGTCAAAAAATAAATTCTGGGACGGCGCACCACTGCCGCTAGCTACAGAAAATCGGCTAGCCATCAACGAGTGCAGCTTCTCTATGTTTTCTTGACAATGTCAAAACGAGTGTTCAACCGTCCCTCCAACTCTCCAAAATGTAGATCTATGTGATTCCGCATGGCCTGCAAAAGAGTACCAAATGGGTCACCTCCTAGTTGGGCAGCACTTAGTGCCGCCTCCCCTATGGGCTGATCCTAAAGCCATGCTGCTTGCTCTTCCCTACGATGTCTTCTTCCCGCATATCTACCAAGAGGCTCCAAACCCCGAAGGACTAACTGTTGGTTCCATGTAGTCCTATTTACCATAGACGGCTCAACAGGCTCTAACCCAGCACTCACATCAATATCAGCCTGCTGACAAAAAGTCGTGATCAAACACGGAAATACCATGGACTGGTCATCAGCAAAATGGCATCAAGGATGGCATTAAAAATTACACGATCAATGTTGATTGTGTCACCAATCTTCAAACGATGTAACACACGCGCTTGGTAAATAAAAAAATCACTGAATGGTGCTGAGATGGCAGAAGTGAGTATGTCAGAAAAAGGTTCCAGAAAGCAACATCTACATGCGTATCTCGCTGGAATACACTACCATATCCCACCGGTCAAGTCCATGTGATCTAAGTACTGCAGCTAATCTCCCTCTCTACTGGTCAATCTCCTCAATGAACTCTATCCCAGCCTCACCATTAATCACAACCTCCGGAGCGTCAAAGAACTGGTTTATGGCCTCCGGGGTAATATGGACCTCAACACCTTGAACCAAAACTGGGACCCTAGCTAGGAACCTATCTACTACGGCACTGGCATAATATTCTGCCACAATATTTCTATTCGGTCTTGGCGGCCGTGCGACATATCTAACCCAACGTCGGTTTGTTACCACTACTGGAATAGGTGTCTGTAGCAAGCTGTGGATATCAATGCCTCTTTCCACAATCCAAGGCCGTACTAGAAACTTGCTAAAACGACCCTTGAAATCCTTATGCTGCGCCTGCCTTAGTGCTACCTGTCTTTTTCCTTTATCGGCTGAACTAATTCGAGGACGCTTTCCTACATGAGTTTTCGCCATCTGCATAAAAACAACTCATAATAAACTCACAAGAAAATCTATTTCAAAAAAAATCCGGCAGAACTTTGTTTAAAAATTCACGTTAACAACACACAATTGATGCCATATTACCAAAATTTCCCAAACACAACTAAGTTAAATGGAATTCATAGTTCATCATACTTTCTCAAGCAAAACTTAGCGTTCTCAATAGTTCATGGTATCAATTCATCACAACCAAACATCCACATTCTCATTCATAATTAAATTTGAATTCTGCATATACCCAGTTAAAATCAAACCTACCAAATGCATAAACATCATAAATAATTCAAAAATTGAAACCCAATGGTTAGGAAAGCATGGAATCCGAAATTAGAGAACAAAGTTTCTCTAAATCACTCTAAATGACAATGTAAATCATGGCAAGCATAACTTGATTGAATATAAAATTAGAGTCAAGAAAAGAGTGAGAAAGGAGACATACCTTGATCTTAGATGAGAAAAAGAGTAACAATGGAGGTTTTAAGGAGAAGAAAAGGGAAAAGAAAAGAAGAGGGACGGGGGAAGAAGAATTTGGGCGGCATCAGTTTGGACTTTTGAGTCCCACCGCTGCGAATCAGTGGTCTTTAAATAGGGCCCAAAATTTTGCCCTACCGTCGGCCAAACACTTCTGCCTAGGAGGCAGTCTAGGAGGTGGTCATGCACAATGTTGCTTACCTTGGTTGAAACGCACCGTATCATTTATTCGCTCAAAGCCTCATCTACCGCCTAAGAGGCGGTCTACCCAGCGCTTAACTCCAGTTGATCATGTTTGGATTTACCACTGGCCAGACACTAAGCCTAAAAGGCGGTCTACCCGGCGCTCAACTCTAGCTTTGCAATTCTCTATTTACCGCCGGCCAGACATTATGCCTAGGGGGCGGTCTGGGCGGTGCAAATTAAATTTTTTTTCTTTAGTCAGACCTGAACCTACACAAATTCAAAGCAAACATAAAACACATCTGCACCCAACCTATCACAATAACATATTCGTGCACCCCCAGACCTGAATTGAATAACACTTTTCGATAAGCTCAAATTCAATAAAAATAATATTCAATTAGGTCCATAAGTGCTCGAGACTCACACTAATTAACGACTCGACACAAAACAAAGGAGAATAGTAAAGAAAATAATACCTGGGTGGGTTGCCTCCCACCGAGCGCTGTATTTAACGTCTGGGCAAGATGCACAGGAGCCTTATGGCTTACAAAAACGGATCCACTTCTAGGTAGATTCCGTAGAAAAACCCATAAGATAAGGCTTTAGTCTATGTCCATTCACTTTAAAAACTCCCCCGCTAGCTCCATTTTTAATTTCTATTTCACCATAAGGAAAAACCTACGTTACTTCATATGGACCAGTCCATTTTGACTTTAACTTCCTAAGAAATAATTTCAACCGGGATTGGTATAACAGCACAAGCATCCCGGGACAAAACTCTTTGAAACGAATATTTTGTCATGCAATTTCTTCGTCCTTTCCTTGTATATTTTTGCATTCTCATAAGCATTATTCCGAAGCTCCTCGAGCTCACTCAATTGCAAACTTCTTTCCTCGCCTGCTTTGTCTAAGTTGAATTTAGCTTCTTCAGAGCCCAATAAGCATTGTGTTCCAACTCTACTGGTAGATGACATGCTTTGCCAAAAACTATCCTATAAGGGCTCATGCCTATCGGGGTCCGCCCATAATGCATCATTAAGCTTTGTAGACCAATCCTTTTGATTTGGCTGCACAGTCTTCTCCAATATCTGCTTAATCTGTCTATTGCTTACTTCAACCTTTCCAGACGTCTGAGGATGATACGGGGTTGCCACTTTGTGTTTGACATTATACTTCTTCATTAACGAGGCAAAAACCTTGCTATAAAAATGGCTTCCACTGTCATTGAAGATTGCACGAGGCATTCCGAATCTGGTGAAAATGATCTCTTTTACAAACTTCACCACCACTTGGCTATCATTTGTCTTGGTTGCGATTGCTTCAATCCATTTTGAAACATAGTCCATTGCAACCAAGATGTAGTTGAACCCATATGAGGATGGGCAGGGTCCCATGAAATCTATTCCCCACACATCAAATATCTCCACTATCAATTGGCTAGAAATAGGCATCTCATCTCTCTTACCTACTTTCCCAGTCCTTTGGCACCTGTCACAAGAAGTACAGAAGGTATAAGCATCCTTAAATAAAGAGGTCCAGAAGAAACCTGATTGAAGAACTTTCATAGCAGTCTTCTTGGCACTAAAGTGCCCTCCATAATTAAGGTTGTGGCAGAATTTTAGCACATCTTACTGTTCTTCTTCAGGGATGCATCTTCGAATAATCTGATAAGCGCCTTATTTGAACAGGTATGGCTCATCCCAAAAGTATTGCCTGGTGATAGAGATGAATCTTCTTTTTGCTTGCGAGTTCAAGTCAGCTGGTATGATACCATTTGCGAGATAATTCACAATGTCTACATACTGTGGATCTTTGTCTCTCACAGCCATCAGCTGTTCATCAGGAAAATTCTCATTGATTGGCTGAAACTGAGTACTCCCTACCACGTTCTCATTCTCCACTAATTAAGAAAAGTGATTAGCTACCACATTCTCGGTGCCCTTCTTATCCCTGATTTCCAAATCAAACTCTTGTAACAAAAGGATCTACCGGAGTAATCTCGGTTTCGCTTCCTTCTTTGTTAGTAAATATCTCAATGCAACATGATCTGAATAAACAATAACCTTGGTCCCAATTAAATATTGACGAAAATTTTCCAAGGCATTAACAACAGCAAGTAATTCTTTTTCTATAGTGGAGTAATTCAATTGTGCATCATTCAAAGTGCGAATAGTGTAGTAAATAACATGTGGAACTTTTTCTACTCACTATCCTAAAACAACGCCTACAGCATAGTCTGATGCATCACACATTAATTCAAATGGAAGAGACCAATCAGGAGGCATGATTACAGACGTAGATGTCAGTTTATCTTTTAAAGATTCAAAAGAATGCAAACATTTATTATTGAAAACAAATGTAGAATCCTTGGTCAAAAGGTTACATAGGGGATGACTGATTTTTGAGAAATCTTTTATAAAGCGCCTATAAAAACCTGTATGACCAAGAAAACTTCTTACACCTTTCACCGAAATGGGAGGTGGAAGTTTAGCAATTCCTTCAATTTTAGCTCTATCTACTTCTATGCCTTCATCAGATATCACATGTCCTAGCACTATTCCAGATTTCATAAATATCCTAGCCTTTTTCAAAAGCACGGATCTTTTCCATTGAGAAAATCTTCCACATCTTCAAGGACGCATTCTCTTTGGAATCTCTTCATTTTTATTTAGCACATTGAGAATGAGCATTTAACACGTATAAATTGAGTCAATATTTAAGGCCTTTTTTCCTTCATCTACATCTTCCCCATAGGAAACCCCAAAAGCTGTGAAGTTAGGCACATGCTCTTCAACATGGGAAGAGGCTTCTTCACACTTCTTGAACGAGGTCTTCCTCATTTCCTCTTTCACCTAAGAGGTCATTTTCTTCTTAAGAGATTTCTTGAATCTCCTAAATCTCTCTATCAGGAGAGTCACCTCCTTATTGGAGTCAATTTCTTTCCTCTCTCCTTTGGAGGTCAAATTACCCTCTAGCCTCTCAAATCCACTCATAGTGTTTAAGTAAAATGAATGCAAGTGTATGCAACAATCAAAATGCACACAAATGCCAGACACGTAAAAATAAGCAAGGATCACTTAAGTATGTGTAGGAACCTACTCTAATACCAATTGAAAAGAATTATGGCATGTTCTAAATATTTTCTAGAGGGGGTGAATAGATTTTAACTGGTTATTACCAAATTTTTGCGTTCAATCAATATTACAAAAATACCCCAAATCTAATCAACTCAAAAATCAAGCATAATAGTGCGAAAATTAAAAGACGCTTGATTTTTACGTGGAAACCCTCAATAGGGAAAAACCACGGGCTATTATGTGCACCACACATGAACCTCGAATCCACTAATTGTAATGGTGTTTACATCCTAGGTTGACCTCAATCATTCTCAGCGTATAACCCACCACTACTACTCGCTGGCCTTTAAGAGTGAATCTAGTCCAATCGCTTATGGACTAAGCAACCAAGTCACACAAGACTTAATTCTCAAGAAGAGATCAATAAAAACCTATGTGAATATGTAATGATATCCTATAGCAATTAAGGCTAGGATACACTAAATGCTTATCTATGATTAAATGATGACAATAAAATCTGATAAGAATAAGGGAGCTGCACTAAGGGATCCATTGCATGTTTCGGCTGGTCCAATAACAAGAGCAAGGGCCAAGAGATTCAAAAAGGCACTCAACGGCTTGATTCAAGACACTTGGGCTGATTTTGAAGTTTTAAAGTCCAAGATGAGCCCACATGAAGACTAAGGCTTAATTAACGTCATCAATGCAATTAATTGGGCCGAATAAGAGAAGCTTAGGCGTGAAGCACAAGCGTGAGCTTCACGTGACCGAGAGAGATGATAGGCATGAACTTCATGGCAGTCAGTCTCTTGGTGTGGCTTTCATGCCATGCCAAGCCGACTTCCATTCCTTGCAATCTTTAGTCTAGTTTTGACCTCAAAACTCAAAATTCGATTCTGTATTCAGAATATAGACCCAGACTCAATCACAAATATGAAAAATTACATAACTTTCCACTCTAAGCTCATAATTGAATTCCAATTTTTGATAAAAACACGGAATGTCCCAAATGTTTTGGAAATCATCTGAACGTATAGACAAGTCTCTAAATCACTTGGAGATTCATCTAGGGACAAATCCACACACGGTTAAACTCGTAAAAATACGAAAAATCTCAAAAATATATTTCTATAAAAATATAACGAGATTTTACCAACCATACCAAAACAAACACAAACATAGAAGTGCTCGTGTGAGTTGAAACATAAATGCACACAATCATGGAAACACAAATGCGAAGTAATTTGAGAATGCATGTAAGTGTGTGTGTACACCTAATCTCTTCAAGAATCACGTCAAGTGAATTACCTTTCGCTCTTGCACTTAATCTTGAAGTCATGGAGATATTTGGAAGCTTTCCAATTGAACATATGCTACCCATTACATAGACATCCCCGAGTTTGGTTTGTTAACGAATTAAGTCAATCAAAATATGAGGGACTTAAAATAAGTAAACTCCTCAACATGTGAACTTTGCTACTAAAATTAGCAATCATCCTTACCACATACTACTTGATGCAGTAAAATATGTTCAATTTAATAAGAAAGTTCGTTTACTGGGATCGGTGATTCTATTGGTTGAAAGCCAATTAATCTACCAAGTATTTACTTTAAATGTGAAAAACTAAATTGCATAATGTTTTGCTTTGGAAAGTTGATTAATTCTAAGATTAACCTATATTATGAATACTTGAAGTAAAGACTAAAATCAAATCAAATCAAATCACAGAAGAGATGAAAATGGAGAGAAATACCAGAGAATTGATGCACCTTTCTTAGACACTTAATGCTCACAATCAGTCTCATTAAACACTTCATTTTAGTTTACGGTCTTGTTTTCAAGATAATTCAATTAAGTTCAAAGATCTTTTCCAATACTCGTACACAGTCATGCAATGAATAATGGAATAATGATCTAGGGTTCTTCCTATTACACACACACGGTCATGTAATGAGCAATTATCAAAACCTAGGTTTTACACAGAACTCTAAGCCAAATTAAAACATAACAGTCATGCATATATCAATTTTCTTGTTTATTAAGCTTTTGAATAAGATTTAAATGGAACGGTCATCCACATATAAACCCTAATCTCATGGATAAACTAAGCCACAAACTCAAATCACTTGCGATCACAACAAAATAAGAGCAAGTAGAATAGAGCAATTAATTCAATAAGAAAAACCGAAACCCAATTGATTAACAAAAGATAGACTAATTGTTCACATAGATTTATCCAAAATCGGTTACATCAATCCCCTAGTTAAAGGTTTAGTTACACATCAATGGAGAAGATAAAAACATATAAGAGATGTAGAGAAAACCTAAGTGTGGTGGTTGGAGTTATGAGGGACGGCCCCCTTCTGTGGCTCGGAACCTCCCTTAGCTGTCTCTTTCTGGTCTCTCCCAAAATTATGGCTTAAAGGGGTTTAAATAGGCTTAAATACAAACCCTAGTCTTTAACAAATAAGGAAATTGCCTCCTAATTTGAGTTTAGGAAGTTTTCTAAACATGTCTTGATCTTCTAAAGTTATTAGGATTTGATTTGGAAAGCTTTGAGATAATTCTGAACCAATTCGAAGTTGAAATCCGTCAAAAATACTTAACACCGCTCCCTAGGTCACTCCCGGGGTTAGTTGCCTCGGCAACTGCATAGCAAGTGCTGCCTAGGTCACTCCGTAGGCACTTGTGCACCTGGGGTAGTCTGGGTCGCGATGGACTTTCCAGCTCTGACCTTTGGCTACTAAATCAGTCTTAACTTCTTCTAGGAATATATGAATTGCAATCCAAAAAGTACACCGAAAAATAGACTTCCGGGGATTTCAATCCAAAGGTGGTAGGAAACACAATTCAGTTGGAGCTGTGAGATATGGGCCCCCCCAACTTTGTAGTTCTACACTGGCAAAAATTCACCATTCCACGGTTTCTTCCAATTTGCTCATTTTCTCCATCTTTTTAATTATTTTCTTCCAAAATGAGATTTAACACCTCATGAATGGAATGGACCTACACATGCTCAAAAAACACATTAAACAACCAAATTTACTCTAGAACAAAGCATAAATAATGGGAAATAAGGGCCTAAAACATGTATAGAAATGGATCGATCAAATACTCCTAAACCTATCGTTTGCTCGTCCTTGAGCAAAACAAAACAAAAAACAAAAGCTAAAAATATGGAAACAAAAATTTAAAATTAAGCCACTTTCATAGGGAACACAATAGCATTGAGCGTATGCTACAAGCCTTTAAACCTCTAGGTGTCCCTAGTAGGAGGAGTTTTGTCTCCTGAGGGTTTACACCTATGCTACCCACAAACATATTTCTGCAAAAAGCCAAATATCCAAGACGCAAACTCACATGTACCATTCAAACCAATGCATGGTAGAGCCAATAAGTAAAGACTAAAGTTAAGCCACAAATTTGAATGCATTGCTCAATTTTAAATGAAAAGCCCAAGCTCTAGACATTTTGGAGAAGGTAGGGGACTTGAATACAAAGATTCTCTAACTTGAATCACTCAATTTGGAGTCCAAATGAGAAAGCTATAGTATTTAGAAGTTAGGAAAATTGAAGAGAAAATTCTGCAATCTATCTTTTTCAAATTTTCTTCTTAGAATGAAATGGGAGAGAATTGAGAGTATTTAAAAGAATTAAAGAGAGGGAAAAATGGGCCAATCAATCTCCACATGTGGCCAGCGTGTGGTACACGTGGGCAGAGAGCAGCCTTGGCCATGTGTCACATGTGGCAGACCAAGGTTGGCCTTTGGCCAATCTTGCTCCTCCCGCGCACCTCTCGCATTCTTCGGCCGTATTTGAGCCTCTGAACTCTGATTTCGAATCTGTTTTTGGATTACCAATCATGGCTCCCTCACGCATAACTAAGACTACAAAACTTTGCAAAAAGGTTAAGAATTCATCTCGAAAAATGATGACAAAGACAATTCAACGAATGAGAATGCAAAGTAGCGTAGCTATATCGTTTCGACTCGAAACCTAATGAATGAGTAACCGAAATGATCGGGACTCAATAAGGAATCAAATAGGATCATGTTCAAATCCAAAATAAAAGAAACACAAACAAATAAATACAATGTCACACAAGTATGCCATATCTAAGAGATAGTCATAAAACATACAAATCTACAATATTTGTCAATACGAGACCAAGGCATGTGCATACTTAAATGTGTGTGAATGTGTTATACCAAATGTTTGCACAGCGATTCAGAGACACACATGAATGAATTGTGTGTGTCTGCGCTTACACCTTGCAAGAGGAAGAATAATCTTGATACCTTAGCATCCAAGAATGCGATGTTTCCCTTGAAGACGATATTTGCACAAGATGTTGCTTCTTCACCTTTGAAGCTTCTTTTCACCAAGAACAACCTAAGCAACAACTATTACAAATATAGAGAGTTTTGCAATGGAATCAAGACAATACAAATCAAGGATGTTACATGAGCAAAATGACCATGTTAGCCACAATTGTAACACTTCAATTTGGCTTTGACCTTTTTGAATCCAGCACTCTTGCCCCTTTTCTGAAATCTGGTCTCTCTTTTCTTAAAGTTCTTTTTAAGACCCTTCCATTTCCCCTTCTGGAAGTTCCCCTTCTTTCCCTTGCACATAAAACTCTTAATTTTACGCTTGTTGAATTCAGCCATGTAAAAGTGACTTGAAGCCTTAGCTGCCTCTAGCGCTCATCTTCCAATTCAACATGACGTGATATATCATCAAAAGTCTTGATATTATCATTGTGGGTCATATTGATCTTCATATTTTCCCAGCTATTAGGAAAAGACTGGATCACTACTAAGATTTGCTGCTCATCAATTAAGGAATGACTTACAGACTTCAATTCACATATCATGTTTGACATCTCTCTCAGGTGCTGCCTCATATCATGATTCTAGCGCTTACTGTAGGTGTTAAACTTAATTGTAAGTCTTCTAAGCTTGGTAGTAGAAATACCACCAAACCTGTCTTTCAACGTAATCCATAAGTCTTGCACAGTGTCAAACCCCTCATTTTCACACATGAGAGCATCAGTCATACTACTTAGCATTGTTATGTGAGCCAAATTGTTCTTCCTTTTCCAGGTCTGATATGTTTCCATATTTCTCCTGTGTTGGGTAGTGCTACCATTTGGTAGTTCAACCATGGTATTTGTAAGAGTTTCAAGAGCCTCTTGCTCTTCAAGGATCAGCTGAAATATTTTTGCCACATCTCATAGTTATCACTGTTCAGCTTTTCTCCCTTGTTCAACTCAGCAACAATTGACTTAGATGCAGAAGCCATTTCCTGAAAATTTATTTAACACATAGTGTAATTAATAGTTATTCTTGCATATTTTTCTAATAATTTCACACTTAGCACAATTTTATGCAGCAAACTTACACATAAAGAATATAATAAGAGGAATATTAGGATAGGAATCGAAATAAGAGTCAAAGCTCTCGATCATCATCCAAGTCCTTAACATTCACAAGTGTATATTTATTAGTGTCTTTATGCAAAACAGTTCTAACATTGTCTTACAATTTAGAACACCCATATAAAATTAGCACAAGTATATAAAACTTTCCATAATCATGTGCACAAACATCCAATTTCATTAATAATAAAGAGTTTTTTACAAACTAGGAGTATTTACAAAATATATACATCCTAAGAATTACAATCTTCAATCAGTAATTCTAAATCTCTCTGGGATTTCATGCAGGATTCTCTCAAAATGTGCATAGATACTCTGCTTATCATCCTTGGGTAGGTAGTAATTCTCATCTACGCTATACTTTCTAAAAGCAACATCTATATACCACCATGCCTTCGAATAATAACGTTATTGTGTTCTCAAAATAGAACTCATACTCAAAGCCACAATCAACAGAGAAATGAAAAATCAGACACCTATTAAATTATTTGTTAGTAAAAAATAAATAAAATTTGAGAACTTAAAAAAATTTATAGGGCTTATATTCAACTCCCATTGGAGCGAAAACAATCAATGGAAAAAAATAATAAAAAAATCAAATCATGTCGAAAAACCATCGAAAAACCGCCATCGGCTGCTGGAAAACCGCTTTGGGTTGCTGGAAAACAGTCTTTTTGGTGGCTGGAAAACTGCTTGTAGGATGCGGGAAAAAATTCAACTGAAAATTGGTAGGAAATAGCATCTAAAAACCTGTTTGGCAGGAGAACCGGCATTGAAAAAAGGTCTGGTGGTGGACCGACACCGGTACTGTTCCAGTCGTCAGTAATCGTCGTCGGAAACCGCTCCAATCGTCTAAAATGATAGATAATTTTATCGTGTGACACGTCTCTGACACGTGGCATCAGGGGATTGTACCGTGTGTCAGTGCTGACAAATCCCCAACACATGTCACATTCTGGGTTGTCCGTGTTTCAACAGCACAGAGCTGTTATACGCATACCCACGCACAGAGGAGGCACGTGTAGGCCACGCGCCACCCTCCCAGAATCATACGATCACGGGAAAACTACCATTCGACTCAAAAAATGGATCTGGGGTGAAGTACACTCGCCGCCCTAGTAGCGCATGGCACTATTCATCACCTTCAACCTTAAAATAGTTTCTAGAAAATTTTTTATTCCCGACCCTATTTTCAATCGCTTCGTTCTCACTCATTACTAAACCAAATTATGCAATTGTGGTGTCTTTGGATAGCTTGGGATCACTACTTTATATCGGTACCAGATTGACAACAAATTATGACCCTCTGCGACTCAGAAAATGTCGGTTTTAGGGCTCTATTTCTTAGTGTTCATATGCGAACTATTGAGTTTTCATGACATATAACACAAATAAAACAATTCACATATAATCATATGCATATCACATGCAACTTGAATGAATTCGAAACATAAAATAAATATTTATACACATACAATTTTTAAAATTGCATTAAAACACATATATGAATTCATTAAAGGCTGAGGAAAAAATATGACAATATCATGGCATTTAATATTAAAAATACGTATAGCAACTAAAATCACCCACACAACATTACAATAATAGATCCATATATATCAAACATCAAACAGATATTATAAAACATAAATTTGTATCATAAATGTTTTGTATATGTAACCAAAAAAGAATATGATTACATGGCATCACACATACAATGATTATATAATAAATCCGAAAATCATCAATCAATTTTACATGTTATCATATACTAACAGTGAACACGCATTTTATAAAAACAATCCATGCATACCATAAACATAGATGAAACTTTTTCCATAACCAGAAAGCATTCATTCAAGTTCGGATACCAATGAAGATAATTCAACATATGAAACATAAGAAGAAAGTATCATGAATATGTAACTTTCTTCGGTTTTGGAACAATTACAGAATATTTCACAGGTCAGGAAAGAGTAACCAAAATGGAACTCAAACTCAAATCACAATATAAGAATCCCTCTCTTTTCTTTATTTCATGTAATACCAATATCCACTTACACACATTCAGCATCTTGTATCACTGAGTCAAACTTTAACTCATATATAACATAAGTGGTGTTTGTAGAAAAACTGCATAGGCCAGTAACTACTACAGCAGTTATCAACATGTGTTGGGTTGGGCTTCATGGGCCAAGGCCATGGAATTAGGTTTGGACCTATCTTGGGTGTACCCAATATACTAACATATATATATATATATATATTATTAAAAAAAAGACTTTGTATTTTGTATTTTTAAATTTTTAATACCTGTACTAGAATATATATATATATATATGATTAAGTTTTACACGAAATTAAAGAAGTCAGTTGGGGTCGAGCCTGACATGTCCAGCCTGTTAAGGCCCGCTAAGGAGGCGGGTCGTGCCTGGGCTAGCAGGCACGATGGCATGTGTCGTGCAGGGCCGAGGATGCCGGCTCAGCGTACCGGCACGGCACGACACACCAGGCTGTCGTGCTATATCCAACGGTCAGAAATTTTTTTTTATTTTTTCAATTCCAACCGTTAGGATTTTTTAAGGGATAATTACCCCGATGACCATCGAATTGATGACACATAATCAAAATGGCTACTAGACTAGAAAGTTGTTCCAAAATTGTTATTTTTAACAAACTTTGTGACACTAATGGTTATTCCATCAAACTCCGTTAACTTTGCTGTTAAATAGATGGGCATTTTAGTAACTTTATCTATAATTACAAAAATAATATAAAATATAATACAACTCAGTAAACACTGGTCTTCATCTTCCCTTTAAATTGATATTGTGACTTTTTCCATCTCTCAAAGTCTCATTTTTTTATTTTTTTATTTTTTGACAAACTCCAAGTTTCAGCATGGCCGTGGTGATTAATTTAATATAAAATTAATTAAAATATATATAAATATATATATATATATATATATGAGGTGATCAGCTTGGTCGTGGTGATTAATTTAATCTAAAATTAATTAAAAAAAACATAAGTCAAAATCTCTTATGTTGATTGTTAATTAGGATGAAAAACTTGGGATTATAGTTTAAATATGGGATTGGTCATTTTGATACTAAGTGAATGAGAAGTTAACGATGTTATAACGGAGTTTGATGGAATGGCCATTAATATCACAAGGTTCGTTAAAAATGACCATTTTGAAACAACTTTCCAATCTAATAGCCATTTTAATAGTCTGTCAACAATTTAATGGTCACTAGGGTAATTATCCTTTTTTTTTTAATTAATTTTTTTATAAAAAAAAAGGTCGACCATTGGCTGAAAGCCAATAGTTTGGAGATCAAAATTTAAAAAAAAAAATTTGATAAAAAGCCCCCCTCATCTCTTCTATTTTATATTTGAAAATAAATATAAAACATGTCCTAATAATCTAGAGGGGGGTGAATGGATTTTAATCCAACTATTACCAAATTATTGCGATTAATCAATATTCCGAAAATGCCCCTATCTAGTTAAAAACATATCAAGTGTAAAAAGTGTGGAAATATAGAAGATACAAGATATTTACGTGGAAACCCTCAAGGAAAAATACCACGGGCTGTTATGTATGCCACACATGAACCTCAATTTACTAATTGTAATGCGATTACAACCTAGGTTGACCACGTCAGACCCTACACGGTTACTAATCCACACTACTACCCGTAGGCCTTTAAAAGTAAACCAAGTCCTATGCTTGCAAACTACCAAAAGGTAAATACAAGACTTGACTCTCTAAGAGAAGAGATTAACAACCTAAAGTGAATATGTGCAATATTCAAGATGCAAAAATGCAAGGTCAAACATTTAAGCTTATCTAGGCATGGATGAACATGTTAAACACTCCTAGATATCATGAAGCTATATGACATGCATACAACTTAGCTATATGAGCAAATCAAACCCTATATGTTATGGCTATCACAAACAACTCACAAAAACACAACAAAAAGCTATCTTGAAACTAGTCAAGTAATAAAAAAACTATCTTGGAAAGCAAGAACATTTAAGAAGATGCAAATGATGTTCTAGCTACAAGTCATGTGAGCAAAGAAAAGAAACCAAGAGAAATAATACCTAACCCATGCAAGATGATGTATGAATCATGAAAGATGAAGGGTATTGGTATTTTTGGAAGATCAAAGATCAAATCTTGGTGATTTGTGTTTGAAGACACTTTATAGCTCTTGAAAGATGTAATTTTTTCTCTCTTAAAACGAGCTAAGGCTATCAAGGGATATATAAAGGCAACCAAAATGAAATGACATCGTTTTCAAAAAGTGGCAAGAAAAGGAAAATATGTGCCCTTGATTATGTAGTCATGGACCGCAGAACAAGGGCGCAGAATACTAGCAGCCTGGAATTTTGCGCTGAATTAAGACGACACCTCTAGTCCCTTTTCGGCAGCCTCATTCTCCGACCCCTAATCGCCGAACCAAGGGTGTAGAAAAAGGACCAGAAACACTGGTCCTAATTCTACGGCCTGTTTTTGCGACCGTTGGCCACCGATTCAAGGCTTAAAAATCCCCTGGCAATGCATTCTAAAAACTAAGCATATTATAGCAAAACAAGCAAGATGCAATCAAAAATAAGCATGAAATGTGAGTGTGTGCAACTACATCTCTTCAAATATAGTCAAGATCAAGTAGACTACCTTCCTTGAAGCTCTTGAAGCCCACAATGGATTCCTTTGACATTTGATGAGGATATCTTTAATCCTAAGCTACCATTACATGATTGAACCAAATTGTGGTTTTGTCAACAAAATTAAGCTAATCAAAAAGAGGCACTTACAATCTCCCCATTTGGCTATTTCGTGACAAAACCCACACTTATATATCAACCTCTCAAAAACAAAAAAAAAAAACGGTTGGTCAACCAAAATTTTCTACATTACAAATAAAGATCCTAGTCTAAGTCGTGAACATCTTCAAGTCAAATCCAAGCTTGTAGAAAATTCCAACCTACACACAAACAACAAGAAGGATACCTTCTAAGAACAAGAGTGTGAGAGGTGCTTATAACAATAGTAGTTGCAATTGCCAAAAATAAATCGATACAATCAAGTTATGTAATCATGCAATGCAATGCAACTCTCCTTAAATGCAACATCCCAAAAAAAAAAAAGGGTTATTCTCTCTCAACTCCCACTAAATGCAATGCCAAGAATGACACATTTTCTCCCCAACCTTCCTCCCCCTTTTTTCTTCTTGAGATGGGCAAAAAGAGTCTTCCCTAATAGGTAAGCATTAGCAAGGATAGCTTGTAGCACAATCACATATGCATAATCATATAAGCAACTTTATGCAACTCAATTAAGTAAGAGAGATTCAAGGAGTTAATTAAAAAAATGTGTGACAAAAATGTTTTGCATGTAAAACACGTTGCATTCAAGTTCAAAAGCAATGGTATTTGGCAAAGCAAACAACTAAGGTTTCCAATAGAATTCAAACCAATTTCACCCTTTGTCATAGAAAAGCAAGGATATAGAGTTTAAGCATTTTAAATTAAAGAGCAACTATATCCAACTTTATAAGCAAAACAAGACATGAGTGACTCTACACCCTATTTGATTTTTCCGGGTGAGATACATGTATGATTGTAGCCTTGTTCTACAAATAAAGAAATAGAGATTTTGGATTTTAAGATCCCCATTTATTTAGGTCTCAATATTGCTTTTTGCACATATATTTGCATTCAAAATTTAGAAATAAAAAAATTCACATTTTTCAACTAACACTTTTCATCTTAAGTATGTCATTAACAAGAATCATCATGTCATGGAGATCAATTATAGGTCATTCAAAAAGTACTTCCAAAGTACATCTCCTATTCTAAAAAAGCAAGCTTGGACATAAATATGACATGGACTGCAAGTAAGGCAATGTAGCACACTTATTAAAAAAACATATAAGAAAGCACAACCAATCATCTTAAGCAATTAAATAAGAGGAATAAAATATATCAATGTAGCACCATACATGATCATGCAACTTTTCTCTCTTTACTTGAGCTCCCCATATAGGGTCAAGACAAACTATTTCAACCCGAGTGACAAATCCCAATAGACTTGCTAAGGTTTCCAAATCTAATAGTGTCTAAGGGTTTTGTGAACAAATCCGCTAGTTGGTCATTTGTTCCCACATGTTCCAATGCAATGATTTTGCCCTCAACTAGCTCTCTAATGAAATGATGTCTAATGTCAAAGTGCTTAGTCCTAGAATGTTGGACGGGATTCTTAGAAATGTTAATGGCACTCATGTTATCACAAAATAAAGTAAGAGTACCTTGCTCTAAGCCATAGTCGACTAGCATTTGTTTCATCCACATCAATTGAGTGCAAGCACTACCGGCGGCAATGTATTCCGCCTCGACCGTGGATAGGGAAATTGAGTTTTGTTTCTTACAAAACCAAGAATCCAAATTGTTCCCTAGGAAGAAGCAACCGCCCGATGTACTCTTCCTATTATCACAATTTCTAGCCTAATCGGCATCACTAAATCCAACAAGACTTGGAGTAGTGTCAAAGGAGTACTAAATCCCATGATTTTAGGTACCATTCACAAACTGAGTGATCTTCTTCACCACAACAAGGTGAGACTCTTTGTGACTAGCTTGGTACCTAGCACACACACTCACACTAAAACAAATATCGGGCCTACTTGCGGTCAAGTAAAGCAAGCTACCTATCATTCCACGATATAGACTTTGCTCAACATCCTTTCCACTTGCATCTTTACTAAGTTTCAAGGTGGTGCTCATAGGTGTGTCACAATGTTTCGCATTTTCAAGGCCAAACTTCTTCACTAGGCTCTTGGCATATTTAGCTTGGGATATGAAGATCCCATCATGCATTTGCTTAATTTGCAAGTCTATGAAGTAATTTAGTTCACCAACCATGCTCATTTCAAAATCATGAGACATAACATCCACAAATTGTTGGACTTTGGATTGGTTGGTGGAACCAAAAACAATGTCATCAACATAAATTTGAGCTATGAATAGCTCATCTTTAGTGCACCTGATGAACAAAATCTTGTCAACACTACCTCTAGAGTAGCCATTGTCAACAAGATAAAGAGTGAGGCACTCATACCAAGCCCTCGGTGCTTGTTTCAACCCATATAGAGCCTTCTTGAGGCGATAGACATGGTTGGTGTGGTGTGCATCCACAAACCCCTTAGATTGCTCAACAAACACTTCCTCTTGCAAGAAGCAATTGAGGAAGGCACTATTCACATCCATTTGGTGCAACCTGAACTTGTGCACGTAAGAAATGGACAAGAGAAGCCTAATGGACACTAAACAGGCAACGAGAGCAAACGTCTCCTCAAAGTCAATACCCTTAATTTGAGAGTATCCTTGTGCAACAAGCCTTGCCTTATTTCGCACAACGTTGCCATCCTCATTGGATTTGCTCCTAAACACCCACTTAGTGCCTATGGCATTGGTGTTTCTAGGTCTAGGAACAAGAGTCCAAACCTCATTTCTCTCAAATCGGTTTAGCTCTTCTTGCATGGCAAAAACCCAAAACTCATCTTCCAAGGCTTCATCAACCTTATTGGGTTCTATTTGAAAGGTTTAACAAGTGTAGCTAATTTGATTAGCTATTTGACACCTAGTCTTTACACCCTCTCTTGTTAGGAAAAATACCAAAGAAGTACACGCAGCGGAAGCGATACTAAAAATTAGATTTAGTGACTTTTTAAATTTTCCTATGTGAACCTTAAACCCTTTAATTAATTAAACATACATATACAATAACAAAAAGTAGAATACCTTTTGCAGCGTGATCCGATTGACTTACGTCGATGGTAATCCGCAAGATCTTCAATCCTGACACGAACGTGGATCACCTAGGAGCGTGGTCTCCCTTTTCTTTGAATTGCTAACCTGTGAATGGACAAAACAAACTTTTCTTTTCTTTGTTAGTCACAAAAACAATCAAAAGAATGACTAAGATTATTCCGGTCACTTTTGAGTTCTCAATCTAATGATCGAAACTCGCGTGAACCTAGATCAATATCGTATACTCAAGCTTATTGATGAATAAGCAAATAGTATACTATCAAAGAATAATCTAACACTCCTTTTTGTTTTAATAGAATAAAAAGCTTTCTATGAATTGAGAAGAAGAAGAAATTTGTATCATGAACCCATATCATTTTTTTTTGTGGCCGAATTCTATACTTGTCAATATATAGGTGGCCTAAGTTTGCTTCTTCATTTCTATTATTCTTAGGGTTGCCGAAATCCTAACCTAAAAATAACTAGGGTTGCCGAAATCACATGCCCACCATAGGCTTAGGTTGCACCCTAATTTCCATCTAGTTTTTAAGACATCAAACCCTAATCCAACTCATAGATCTTTTATTCTTTTATTTTGACTAAATAAAAAAGACTTCTTATTGGATTAAATAAATAAAACTAATTATTTATTTCCTTATCAAACAAGTCTTTTAATTTTACTTTTAGGAAATATATTTCCTGATTAGAAAAGATTTGTTTCTTTAATTAAACAATTAATTAATAAATTAATTAATTCTTATTTAATTAAAACAATGAAACAAAATAATATATTAGGTTAAACTAACCCTTGCCGCCAAAATATTATTTTCTTATTTCATTTAATCCACTGGACTTTAAATAAAAAGGCCGCAGGTGAACCGGACCCATTCTTACTAAAAGAAATAAGACCACATATCTTTCATTAATATATTAATATAATTGAGCAGCCCATTACTAAAATAATGTGCAAATTATATTCTTAATATATTAAATGCAATTCTAGATGGACCCTTAAATTGGTCCGGTAGAATATATCAAGTGATCCATGCAAGTCCGTGTGGATTGGGGATCTTGGCGGGCCATCTAAATTTAAGCTTCAATAGACATAACCTAATCACAATCAACAAATGATTCACTTAGGTCCGATCCATTAATTTTAACTCATTCCACTAAAGAGCTAAAACTGAACTCTTAAATAAAGATAGAAAAGGAAGATGCTCCTCATTCATACCCTAGACAATCATATTGGAGATAGTGTATCCTCGTGATTAATATCAGTAATCGCCAAGAGTTCATAGACCGCCTATAACTCTCCAAGTTACCATATTTACTCATATGACCACGTTTTGAACTTGGATATTTTGACTTGTCCAGAAGCCATGTTTTCAATAGACACTATTGAAAACTCAACGTTGAGATTTAATATCCAATTACCTCAAAACATCCATATGATGATATTATACTCTCATTTAATTAAATGGAGCCACGATGTCCATATCTATAAATGAAGTCCTTTATCGATTAACAAATGAATATCACCAAACTATCGAGGATAGACTATGCGATATAATCGTACTCATTGATAACTCAAATGATATCACTTGCAACCATAAGTCCATCATTTATCTCAGGATTAAGATAGACTCTCCGATTGTCCTGATAATGAAAAGACTTTTATCTACTGACGGTTATAGATAAAGTATTTCATTGTGATCCAGTTCAATGCACCCAGTGCACTATATCCTTTTGCTCGAAGACACTCCGATGATTTTAGACTCATCATATCTCATTTGATCCCACTCAAATGCTAGCAAAAGAATTCTACAACTTTAATAAGACAAAGGTGCCTAACCTTTAACTTAAGTTGTGAACATTATTCAAGACTAACTAAAGTATTGTGTCTACCACATACATATCCAGATGTACGAACAATTCTTCTTTTCCCATAGTCTTTAGACCTTATGATTATTTACTTTGACAATTATAATATTAAACTATAAATGCTATATGATTTGTTAAACCAGAAATCACTTTATTAATATGAAAAAGATTGTCAATTACAACATTACACTCTTGCTATTGAGCATAATCCTAACAATCTCCCACTTGCGCTATAGCAAATGTGTCATATCTCTCAAGCCCATGTTCTCTAGATGCCCATCGAAACTCTTCTGAGGTAGAGCCTTTATGAAGGGATCTGCTAGATTTTCTGCTGACGCGATTTTGGTAATCGTCACGTCACCTCTTTGAACTATCTCCTTAAAAGATGATACTTTCTTTCAATGTGTTTATCTCTCTTGTGACTTCTTGGTTCTTTCGAATTAGCCAATGCTCCACTGTTGTCACAGTAGATAGTGATCTGCTTATTCGCACTAGTAACCATTTCCAAGGCAATCAAGAATTGGCAGAGCCAAACAGCCTCTTTGGCAGCCTCGCATGCAGCAACATACTCAGCTTCCATGGTGGAATCAGCAATACAAGATTGCTTGATACTCCTCCATATAACTGCTCCTCCTCCAATAGTAAACACAGCCCCTGATGTGGATTTTCTGGAGTCAGAATCTGATTGGAAATCAGAATCTGTATACCCAACGGGGACCAAATCCCCTCCAGAGTATACAAGCATATTATCTCTCGTTCTCTTGAGATACTTGAAAATATGCTTGACTGCCGTCCAGTGATCAGGACCAGGTTTCGATTGAAACCTACTAACTATGCCAACAGCAAAACAAATATCTGGTCTAGTACAGAGCATTGCATACATGAGACTTCCAACTGCCGAGGCATATGGAACTCTACTCATGAATTGCTCTTCATGCTCATTCTTAGGAACTTGTTCCTTAGAAAGCTTGATTCCATGTCTGAAAGGTAACATACCTTTCTTGGAATCATGCATGGAAAACCTAGACAAGATCTTGTCTATGTATGAAGCTTGGGATAATGCAATCGTTCTATTCTTTCTATCCCTTATTACTTGGATACCTAGAATAAAACTTGCTTCTCCTAAGTCCTTCATATCAAATTGTTTTGCTAACTATTCTTTTACTGATGTCAATACACCTACATCATTTCCAATGAGTAGTATATCATCAACATAAAGAATCAGGAAAACCAACTTGTCGCCTTTAATCCTTTTGTATACACAAGGTTCGTTAGGATTCTGAATAAATCCAAAACCTTTGACAGCTTGATCAAACCTTATGTTCCAGGATCTAGATGCTTCCTTTAATCCATATATGGATTTCTGCAACTTGCATACCTTATCCACTTGGCCCTTTTCAATAAATCCCTCTAGTTGCATCATGTAGATGCTTTCGTCAAGACTTCCATTGAGGAAAGCTGTCTTGACGTCCATTTGCCAAATCTCTAGATCTAAAGATGCTGCAATGGATAAGAGTATCCTAATGGATTTAAGCATGGCCACAGGAGAGAAGGTTTCCTCGTAATCGATACCTTCTTTCTGTGTATACCCTTTAGCTACCAATCTAGCTTTAAAGGTTTCCACCTTTCCATCCATACCTTTTTTTCCTCTTGTATACCCACTTGCACCCAATGGGTTTTATCCCTTTAGGCAAGTCTTCAAGGGACCAGACTTTGTTATCGAACATAGATTCAATCTCGGATTGCATTGCCTTTTGCCAATGGCGACTATCAACATCCTCTATAGCTTCCTTGTACGTATAGGGATCATTGTCATCTGGGAGATTCTCCACTGATTCTCCCAGACTGATGTATCTTTCGGGTTGTGTTCTAACCCTCCCACTACGACGAGGAATGGTAGGTTGTTGATCTTGTGTTGGATCGGAACTTACAATTGGGTTAGGTTGTGTAACCTCTCGTGGAATTGTATCTCCTGACATCTCATTCAGGACAATTCTACTTCTAGGCACAAAATCATTCATATAGTCCTTTTCCAGAAATTTAGCATTTTTCAAAACAAATACTTTAAGGTCTGAAGGACTATAGAAATAATATCCTTTAGTTTCTTTTGGATACCCTACAAATATACATGTTTCTGAACGGGACTCCATGTTTTTTGTCTTTCCTTTTAACACATGCGCAGGACAACCAAATATCCTTAAGTGTTGTAAAATAGGCTTGCGCCCAGTCCACAACTCATGCGGTGTTTTAGGAACAGACTTAGATGGTACATCGTTTAGAATGTATATAGCAGTTTGTAAAGCATATCCCCAAAAAGAAATAGGAAGTGTTGAATAACTCAACATAGACCTAACCATTTCCAAAAGAGTTATATTTCTCTTTTCTGCTACCCCATTCTGTTGAGGTGTACCTGGTGCAGAAAACTGAGAAACTATCCCATTATCAATAAGATATTGCTGAAACTCACCAGATAGATATTCTCCACCACGATCAGATCTCAAGATTTTTATGTGTTTCTCAAGCTGATTTTCCACTTCAGATTTGAATGCTTTGATCATGTCAAAAGCATCCGACTTATGCCGCATGAGATACACATAACCAAATCTCGAGTAATCATCTGTGAAGGTGATGAAGTACTCATATCCACCTTTAGCTTGAATGCTCATAGGTCCACATACATCAGTGTGTATCAATCCTAAACATTTAGTGGCTCTTGCACCTTTGGCAGAGAACGTCTTTTTGGTCATTTTACCTTCCAAACAAGATTCACAAGTTGGTAGATCATCAACCTTTAAGTCACTCAAAGGTCCGTCACATACCAATCTTTTAATCCTATTAAGGTTAATATGACCTAAGCGTAAATGCCAAAGGTAGGTTTCATCTGTTGATAATTTTACTCTTTTATGATTAGGTTCCGTTATTTCTGTGTCTAACGAGTGAGAGATATTTCTATGCAAAAAGTATAGACCGTTTTCCAATGTACCTTGGTAAATAATTTTGTCATTCTTACTAATAATAAAAGCTTTATTAAAAGTAACCGAATATCCAAATTTATTCAAACAAGAAACTGAAATTAAATTCCTCTTGAATTGAGGTACATAATAAACATCTATCAAATCTAAATGCCTTCTAGAATCCAAATAAACTCTAATATCTCCCACTGCACTTGCAGACACTAACGTTCCGTTGCCCAAGCGCAAATTGATTTCATTCTTACTCAGCTTTCTCCTTTCTTGGAACCCCTGCAAGGAATAACAAACATGATTAGTGGCTCCTGAGTCTATGATCCAAGAATCTGTAGAATCAGCCAAAAAACATGTTTCAAGATAATTCACATTACCTTCTTCCTTCTTATTCTGGGACTTTGGGCAATTTCTCTTCCAATGTCCCTTTTCACCACAAAGGAAGCATTTCCCTTTGATCTTGGTTACTTTCTTGGTCTCCTTCTTGATAGGCCCAAGTTGCTTTTTCTTCTGTTGTTTCTTGACCTTTTGACGGGCCTTAACAGTAGCAACTTTACCAACCATATGAATCTCTTGACCTTTGCCTTTCACAAGGATCTTTTCAGCACTTTGAACATCTTGCATCAGGCCTTGTAAGGTGTATTCCTTTTTGTTCAAAGTGTAGTCCAATTTGAACTGATCAAAGGAATCTGACAATGAATTGACAACCATATCAATCTTTGTCTCACCATCTATCTCAGCGCCATGCAGTTCAGCAATGTTGAGATGTGCTATGACTTTCATCATGTGATCCTTCACAGCCTGTCCAGGTTTCATCATAAGATTCATAAAAGCAGTCACTGCCTCTTTCTTAGTCGTCCTGGATTTCATAGCAAACATCTCCTCTAGAGACATCATTATATTAGTAGCGGACTCCATTCCTTCATGCTGCTGTTGCAACACGTCGGAGATAGTGGCCATAATGTAACATTTTGCCATATCATCTGAAGTCTTCCACTGCTCATACTCATCTCTACATATTATGCTAGATTCATTATTAGGATCAGGTGGTTTAGGAGTAGTTAGAACAAATTTATGTTTTTCACTTTGCAGCAACAACCCAATTTTCCTTTTCCATGTGACATAATTATCTCCAGTTAAAGTGTTGTCTTTCAGGATGTTTATAAGTGATGGGGTCATGATTTCTGAATAAAACAAAACATATATAAGTAAATAATCATGATAAAGCACTTTTAAATATTTATCTTGAATTAAATAAATAACTCAATCATAAAATTCAACGGTGATCTAACACCCATAAATGTTACGCCTCCTTTGGGAGTTCGCACCATTTACTAGTTAGACTAGGTCCCACCTAATTGTTAACATAACAACCAGCGTTTTCAATTTTAGCCTTGCAATTTTATTGACAAGAACTCTTGGGAGGATATCAATAAAATTACATTGAGTGTGTTACCAAGATATCGACCCTCAATTTTCTCTCATGAAAATCCCTCCTTGGGGAGTAGATCTCGTTTGAGTCCATTGTCTAGTCTATCCTTGTAAGGAAGTATGTTGCTAAATTCCATTCATGGACGCCCCTTGGGGGGATTACCAATAAATAATAAAGCTCAACTAACCTTGGAGGCCATAGGTGTTACAAAAACACCTTCTCCCACTCAATTATTTAAGGCGTGTGATTAAATCTCATAGAATGATTTACCGAGTTATCTAGATGCCAATTTAGATACCTAAATCATTCAATGCATGTTCATACCAAAAGAGATATATGCGTGGCACTCCTATTCTATATGTCATGTTATCATACAATAACAAATATTGTAATATTTAAGCATAAATTAAATAGCAACAATTTTGGCCCATCCTAGAAAAACAAGTAAAATTACAATTGTTTAGGAATACAAGTTCTTCAAGTGGCCCATCAACCATACGCTTATCCTTCGGCCCAACCCACGGATGTGCACAACTCACAACCCCACTAAGGGGCTGCCGTGCGCAGCCCATGAAGACTCCAGGGCTGCCGTGCGCAGCCCACCAAGCTTGGGCTTGCCATGCGCAGCCCAATCCACTCCTAGGGTGCGCACGGTGCTCGTTCTCGGTTCCGGTTGCTTCATTTTTCATCATGTCTTCGAATCTTCAAGACCTAAATATATTACGGCAGTATTTAAACAAATAAAATACTGCAGTTTTTTTTTTTTTTAATCACTGCAGTACCTTTTTACATACAAAAAATTGCACATAATAAAAATTAAAAAAATTGCAGTAGTATAAAAAAAATACTGCACCTATATATAAAAATAAATAAAACCTAGCAATCTACCAAGAAGGAATTATGGCGATGATAGACCACCCTTCTTGTTACAATTCCATAACAAAATTTACATTGAAAATCTAGGACCAAAATCGAGCAATAACAATCCACACAAACATATATAAATCCATACATCCACATGTAATTATATATTTGAATACCTAGAGTGCCATCTCTTTCTAAACATGCATAATCACAATAAAAAAAAAATAGATCCACGTATATATACGTTAATTAATTAAAAGGGTTCAACCTAGGCTCTGATACCAATTGTTAGGAAAAATACCAAAGAAGTACACACAGCGGAAGCGATACTAAAAATTAGATTTAGTGACTTTTTAAAAAATTTCCTTTGTGAACCTTAAACCCTTTAATTAATTAAACATACATATACAATAACAAAAAGTAGAATACCTTTTGTCGCGTGATCCGATTGACTTACGTCGATGGTAATCCGCAAGATCTTCAATCCTAGCACGAACGTGGATCACCTAGTAGCGTGGTCTCCCTTTTCTTTGAATTGCTAACCTGTGAATGGACAAAACAAACATTTCTTTTCTTTGTTAGTCACAAAAACAATCAAAAGAATGACTAAGATTATTCCGGTCACTTTTGAGTTCTCAATCTAATGATCGAAACTCGCGTGAACCTAGATCGATATCGTATACACAAGCTTATTGATGAATAAGCAAATAGTATACTATCAAAGAATAATCTAACACTCCTTTTTGTTTTAGTAGAATAAAAAGCTTTCTATGAATTGAGAAGAAGAAGAAATTTGTATCATGAACCCATATCATTTTTTTTTGTGGCCAAATTCTATACTTGTCAATATATAGGTGGCCTAAGTTTGCTTCTTTTTTTCTATTATTCTTAGGGTTGCTGAAATCCTAACCTAGAAATAACTAGGGTTGCCGAAATCACATGCCCACCATAGGCTTATGTTGCACCCTAATTTACATCTAGTTTTTAAGACATCAAACCCTAATCCAACTCATAGATATTTTATTCTTTTATTTTGACTAAATAAAAAAGACTTCTTATTGGATTAAATAAATAAAACTAATTATTTATTTCCTTATCAAACAAGTCTTTTAATTTTACTTTTAGGAAATATATTTCCTGATTAGAAAAGATTTGTTTCTTTAATTAAACAATTAATTAATAAATTAATTAATTCTTATTTAATTAAAACAATGAAACAAAATAATATATTAGGTTAAACTAACCCTTGCCGCCAAAATATTATTTTCTTATTTCATTTAATCCATTGGACTTTAAATAAAAAGGCCGCATGTGAACCGGACCCATTCTTACTAAAAGAAATAAGCCCACATGTCTTTCATTAATATATTAATATAATTGAGCAGCCCATTACTAAAATAATGTGCAAATTATATTCTTAATATATTAAATGCAATTCTAGATGGACCCTTAAATTGGTCCGGTAGAATATATCAAGTGATCCATGCAAGTCCGTGTGGATTGGGGATCTTGGCGGGCCATCTAAATTTAAGCTTCAATAGACATAACCTAATCACAATCAACAAATGATTCATTTAGGTCCGATCCATTAATTTTAACTCATTCCACTAAAGAGCTAAAACTGAACTCTTAAATAAAGATAGAAAAGGAAGATGCTCCTCATTCATACCCTAGACAATCATATTGGAGATAGTGTATCCTCGTGATTAATATCAGTAATCGCCAAGAGTTCATAGACCGCCTATAACTCTCCAAGTTACCATATTTACTCATATGACCACGTTTTGAACTTGGATATTTTGACTTGTCCAGAAGCCATGTTTTCAATAGACACTATTGAAAACTCAACGTTGAGATTTAATATCCAATTACCTCAAAACATCCATATGATGATATTATACTCTCATTTAATTAAATGGAGCCACGATGTCTATATCTATAAATGAAGTCCTCTATCGATTAACAAATGAATATCACCAAACTATCGAGGATAGACTATGCGATATAATCGTAGTCATTGATAACTCAAATGATATCACTTGCAACCATAAGTCCATCATTTATCTCAGGATTAAGATAGACTCTCCGATTGTCCTGATAATGAAAAGACTATTATCTATTGACGGTTCTAGATAAAGCATTTCATTGTGATCCAGTTCAATGCACCCAGTGCACTAGATCCTTTTGCTCGAAGACACTCCGATGATTTTAGATTCATCATATCTCATTTGATCCCACTCAAATGCTAGCAAAAGAATTCTACAACTTTAACAAGATAAAGGTGCCCAACCTTTAACTTAAGTTGTTAACATTATTCAAGACTAACTAAAGAATTGTGTCTACCACATACATATCCAGATGTACGAACATTCTTCTTTTCCTATAGTCTGTAGACCTTATGATTATTTACTTTGACAATTATAATATTAAACTATAAATGCTATACGATTTGTTAAACCAGAAATCACTTTATTAATATGAAAAAGATTGTCAATTACAAAATTACACTCTTGCTATTGAGAATAATCCTAACATCTCTAACATCTCCAATGATATAATCTTTATCATAGAGTATCGTAACCCAAGGAGAGGATTCATTAGAGTCCAAATGAGGAATTCTATTAAGAGGTAAATCATCCTCTTCATCTTGGTTTGACATCACACCACTTGAAGTCTCACCACTCTTCTTCAAAGGGAAGTCATCAATCTCACAAACATCCTCCTCATGGTTGTCAATTTTGGGCCTACAATCATCAAAGACAACATTTAATGATTCCATGACACTTCGAGTCTTTAAATTAAAAACTCTATAGGCCTTGCTATTAAGTGCATACCCAATGAAAATACCCTCATCACTCTTGGCATCAAACTTGCCAAGTTGATCTCGGTCATTTAGTATATAGCACTTGCTTCCAAAGATGTTGAAGTAGCTCACATTAGGTTTTCTACCCTTCCATTACTCATAGGATGTTTGTTTAGTCCCGGGCCTAAGGAACACTCTACTCCCTATATAGCAAGCCGTATTGATGGCTTCCTAGGAACTTTATTGCTAAGCAACATAACACGGGTCATCTCTTGAAGGACTATATTCTTCCTCTCAACAACACCATTTTGTTAAAGAGTCTGACGGATCGAATTTTAGTATCATTTTAAAACCGTATGTCAACAATATTTGTAAAACCACACAAGCCTTAATTGTTTTGGAAAACACAAGTATGGTGGTAAGTGGTTGTTGTCCACAGAGAAATGGGATTAGCAATGACAATATATAGCTCAAGTAGCATTAATGTAATTAATGAAAGATAAAATGAGGATGTTGTAAATGTGAATTAACATGCTAATAAAACTAAACTAACAAAGCAACCTAGATGAAAGGAAATGGAATGAAAGATATATATATGATGGAAACTAAGAAGTTAACAGATTCGAAAGTAAACATTGGGCAATGCAATAAACTCTTAAATAAGCACGTCTAGTCAAAGGTAACCGACCTAGGATGTATAGTGTTGGTTGTTCGTTCGAGATTCTTAGAAATGAAGCTCGTCTACCTAACAAAGACCCAACCGATTGCAAACGTAACCAACCTAAGATGTATAGCGTTGACTACTAATCCTTTCACAAGTGTCGACATAGGATGTATAATGCTGGAAACCCGTTCGAGGTTAGATTAAGACTGTGGTTTACAAGTCGGAATTCGTAACGTTCCGTCCATTCATTTAAGCAATAAATAATAAAATAGGATGTATATCTAGATGCAATACTCATACATAATCCAAGGAGAACTTGCTAAGATGATGTATCCAAACAAGTAATAATAGAGCAATGAAAGATAGACATGAATATATATAGAATCAAGTTTATGTACAAGCCCAATATTCAACTAACTACTCCATCAACCCCTTAGAGGGGATTTAGCTACTCATTACAACTAGGAAAATAAGAGAAAGGAAAGAGAAAAAACCCTTGGAGAACATCTCCTTCATTGAAGTTGCTTCAATCTCCTTCCTTCCTTGAAGTTGAGTAGAGAATGTAAGTGTGAGAGAGAAAGTGTTCCTAGATATAGGTTGTGTAAAAATTGCTTGAAATCAGAGTAACAAGTCCCTTAAAATGTTTTTATCATATTCTATTTATACTACATACAAAAATAGGTCACTTAAGCTTCAAAATACAAACTGGCCCACGTGAAGTATAAGTGGAGTGCGGTTGGATTACCCGCACTTTACTCGCACTTTATGGGTTTTCTTCCACTTCAGTTCTCAGATCTGGGAAATAGTGTGGGTGAAATGCGGTTGGATTACCCGTACTTTAACGATCAGGAGCAAATCCAACTCTCCGGTTTGGGTAACAGTTCGGGTGGAGTGCAGTTGGATAACCCGCACTTGACCCACACTTTAACTTTCAGGTGCAATTCCAACTTTCTGTTCTAGGCAACAATGCAAGTGGAGTGCGGTTGGATGACCCGCACTTTAACTGTCAGGTGCATTCCAACTCTCTATTCTAGCTTGGAGTGATGGTGAAATGCGATTGGATGACCCGCACTTTATCTCTTCTTCACGAATCACGTCCCGACTATGGCTAGGAGTGCGGTTGGAGTACAGTTGCAAGCCACACTGACCCACACTTTAGAGCAACTGATGATCATCTATCTTCCCTTTTTGCCACTTTTTACCCCTTTTCAGCCGGAACTACAGTAACACGCTTCCAAACCTAGAATTGAACAATTTCCTACAATTACGCATGTAACAACCCATCAGAGACACAAAAACACACGAAAACGGAATGAAAGATACGGAAATGAGGGCCTAAATATACAACATATTTAGCACGATCAGAGTCCTAAGGGCCGAAAATTCATAGGAAAGGCCTAAGCTATTGCAAAAGCTTTCAAAGCTAGCATTTTCAAATTCTTTCCCATGATCACTCCTAATTTTCTTAATGCTTTTATTGTGAGAATTTTTCTCATTTTTAATATTGACACAAAGCATTTTGAATTTCTCAAAGGCTTCTGACTTCTCTCTAAGAAGGTAAATCCATGTGAACCTAGAGAAGTCATCAACAACTACAAGAATATATCTTCTACCACCTAAGCTTTCGGTTTGGATAGGACCCATAAGGTCCATATGAAAAAGTTCCAAAGGCTCTTTGGTGGAAAGATATTTTCCTTTCTTATGCATACTCTTCGTTTGCTTCCCTTGTTGACAAGGTCAACAAACTCCCTCAACCTTTTTCCCAAGCTTGGGAAGGCCTCAAACTACATTCAACCTATCAAGGACTTTCAAGTCCCTATAGTTCTTGTGGCAAAATCTTTGGTGCCACACCTCAACTTGCTCACTAGTGGACAAGTGACAAGAGATGAGATTAGACTCAAGACAATAACAATTGTCACTTGATCTCTTGCCTTTCAACAAAACTTGCCCATTTTCCTTAAGAATAAAGCAATCAACCTTGCGAAACATAACCGAAAGCCCTTCATCACTCAAGTGTGATATGCTAATAAGATTGGCTTGCAAGCCGTCTATATAAAAAGCATTAGATATGGAGGGTAAACCAGGAATAGATATATTACCTTTCCCTATGACCTTTTTCTTAGATCCATCATCAAAAGTGACAAATCCACCACCCTCTATTACAAGAGTTTTGAGGAAACTCTTGTTTCCGGTCATGTGACTAGAACACCCACTATCAAGATACCAAGTGTTAGAGGCATTTGCTTTCAAGGCAACTTGGGCCATATAGCAATAATATTCATCATTTCTATTCATCCTAGGTGAAATATGGTCATTAGAGAAGAGGCCTACCCGCTTGGGGCGCTTCTACAATAAATAGCGTATATTCTATAAAGCGATAGTTCTTTGTCAGGTGTCTTGGTGTTAAGATAAGCGAAAGTAAATCCTTAATATCAGATCATGGGGCCTTTGAATTTGCCAAACGATTATTTATTAAAATAGGATCAGTCGATGCCTCACCGATATCGATGAATTCGCTCTTGATGTATTCGATTTCAAAAATATATAAGGGCCTCCTCTTGTTGTTCTATTTTTCCCTCCTATTGACATAAGTATGGTTCTATTAAGCGTGATATCCGCCCTCTACAAAGTGGTTTTTGAAAAGGTTTTTAAACGACTCGTAGTAGGACTTGTAATCAACTTTTGACGGAGGAAAGGAGGCGACTAGTCGCTTCTGGCGAAGCAGCGAGTTTATGAGCAAGTGAATGAACGAGCCAGCGAGCTGCGAGTGAAGTAGGAGACCATGATTTTTTTCCTACACGGGAGGAATGTTAGTAGCTCTGTCAGGCGGAAGAAGTGGAACTCCGATGAGAACATAGTCTTACTGCATCATAACTATAGATCAGATCCACCAGACGAGAAACTCAATTCCGCACTGCTGCTGAGTCGTCGGACTTATCCACCAAAGGATTTGTGGAATTTATATGGATTGCGTTGGGAGGGCTTAGTTTGCGCAGTTGAGTGGCGCTTGTTGAATACCTCTTGTAGGCCTCAATAAGACATTGGTCCATTACCTCTATTTTTCCCAGTTGCATGTATTGTGGCTCTTCTAAGTATATTTTTCTCAATCATGTTTTCTCTTCTACACAACTTTATATACTTAAAGTAATTTGGCCTAATATGACCTTCAATTCCACAAAAATGGCAAGTAAGAGTAAAATAAGAGTTCATACCATAGCCTTGAGCAAGCATTTATGGCCTCCTCCAATTTTGAGTTGCTCTTGGATGTTGAGGCAACTTTCTCCTTTGTGCTTGAGCCATGTTGGCATGACTGCTAGGTTAAGCATGAAAGAACCCATGTTGAACTTGTGGGATCTTTGGTTGAAGAGGTCTTGGTTGTTGAGGTCTTGGTTATGGAGAAACTCTTAGTTGTGGTAGAGCTCTAGTTTGAGCTTGCTTTGAGGATTCACCAACTTCCACCCATTTGGTTGATTGTTGAGGAGTTTGAGCATTGTTAACCTTTTTGCTCTTGACAAAGGTTGCCTTCTTCAAGGATGTGGTCTCTATTTCTTGTCACTTGGACTATTCCAACAAAATAGCATCTTGTTAGGTTTTTCGGTTCCGGAAGTCATTTTAGCAATCAACCCTCTTGCTTCCATAAGTTCTCTCCTTAAGCTCTCCTCATTCTTCTTAACCAAGACTAACTCCATCTTCAATCCTTCTTTCATCTTTTTTGCTTTACTCATTTCCATACTTAAATGAGCAACCTTGGAAGTCGACTTAAGCTTCTCTCATTTTAGCTTTTGTATCTCTTTCTTCTTCTTCGATCTAGAGTTCTCAAAGAACCTTATGAAGTCATCATAGTCCATCTCTTCATCAATCTCAAAATTGGAGTTTGAAAAGTTCCTCTTACCATTTGTGTCACTCTCTTCTTTGTCACTTACACTTTCATTACTCTTGTGAGAGGACGAGAAAGCAATGAAGTTGGCAACTTGGTCTTCATCATCATCCAAAGACTTATCTTCCTCTTCTGGGTCATCACTATCACTCCAAGTGACAGCCATGGCCTTTCCTATCTTTTTCTTCACGTTTGCACATTCTGGAGCAATATGTCCAAAGCCACTACACTCATAGCATTGGATACCTTTCTTGTGATCTTTCTCTTGAGTTTGCTCTACTTTTTTTGAAAGGAATCTTCTTCTTCACAAACTTTCCCTTGGAGCTAAAACCCTTCTCAAATCTCACAAATTGCTTGAACTTTTTTTCCATCAAAGCGATTTCTTCATCCGAGTCCTCTTCCTCCTTTTCCACTTTGATGCTCTTCAAAGCCAAGCTCTTTTGCTTCTTTGGAGGTGTAGTTGTAGGACCCTTCCTTTATTCATAGACCAAGAGCCTTCCTATCACTTCACTTGGCTTCATTTTTGAGTAGTCACTATTTTCCTCCAAGACTGTCACTTGGATTCGAATCTCTCGGGAAGTGATCTCATTATCTTTTGCTTGATCCTTCTATCTAAGTAAGGATCACCAAGTTGGTGACTTTGATTCACAATATCCATAAGCTTCACTTGGAAGTCATTGAAGCACTCATCCTCCTCCATCCTTACGGTCTCAAATTGTGTTTAGAGGACTTGGAGCATGGAGTCCTTAACCACTTCGGTTCCTTCATGAGCCGTCTCCAATATGTCCCAAGCTTCATTAGCTATCCTTGTAGTTTGAATGAGTTTGTATTGGTTGTCATCCATGGCACTTAGGATTGTGTGCATGGCTTTGTTGTTCCATTTTAAAGCCTCAAACTCTTGGGGACTCCATTGTGCCTTTGACTTGGGAACTTCGTCTCTACCTCCCGTAAGAGTCATCATAAGTGGCATGTACCCATCTTCAATTACCATCCACGCACGATCATGCATTTGGCACACATATGTGTCCATTTTGCCCTTCCATGATGCATAATTCACTCTGGTGAGCAAGGGAGGTCTTGTACTAGAAGCACCCTCGCCTCCAATCCCATTTCTACTCATTGTGTTTGGGTGAGAATGATATGAATGTAAACAAACAAGCAAAGCACACAAGACACACAAAAATGCAAACAAATGCAATAGACTCTAACAAGAGGAAGGATCTCCTAAGTATGTTAAGGAACCCGCTCTGATACCAATTAACTATAAATATAAAACATGTCCTAATAATCTAAATGGGGTTGAATAGATATGAATCCGACTATTACCAAATTATCGCAATTAATCAATATTTCGAAAATGCCCCTATCTAGTTAAAAACATATCAAGTGTAAAAGGTGCAGAAATATAAAAGACACAAGATATTTACGTGGAAACCCTCACGAGAAAAAAACCACAAGCTGTTATGTGCACCACACACGAACCTCAATCCACTAATTGTAATACGATTACAACCTAGGTTGACTACGTCAAACCCTACACGGTTACTAATCCACACTACTACCCACAGGCCTTTAAAAGTGAACTAAGTCCTATGCTTGCAAACTACCAAAAGGTAAATACAAGACTTGACTCTCTAAGAGAAGAGATTAACAACCTAAAGTAGTGAATATGTGCAATATTCAAGATGCAAAAATGCAAGGTCAAATATCTAAGCTTATCTAAGCATGGATGAACATGTTAAACACTCCTAGATATCATGAAGCTATATAAGATGCATACAACTTAGATATATGAGCAAATCAAACCCTATATGTTATAGCTATCACAAACAACTCACAAAAACACAATAAAAAGCTATCTTGAAACTAGTTAAGTAATAAAAAATAAAAAATAAAAAATAATAAAAACTATCTTGTAAAGCAAGAACATATAAGAAGATGCAAATGATGTTCTAGCTACAAGTCATGTGAGCAAAGAAAAGAAACCTAGAGAAATCATGCCTAACCCATGCAAGATGATGTATGAATCATGAAAGATGAAGGGTATTGGTGTTTTTGGAAGATCAAAGATCAAGTCTTGGTGATTTGTGTTTGAAGACACTCTATAGCTCTTGAAAGATGTAATTTTTTCTCTCTTAAAACGAGCCAATGCTATTAAAGGATATATAAAGTCAACCAAAATGAAATGACATTGTTTTGAAAAAGTGGCCAGAAAATGCAGATATGCGCCCTTGATTCTGCAGCCGTGGACCCATAACAAGGGTGCAGAATACCAACAGTCTGGAATTCTGTGGCCTATTATACGCCCATGGCTGCTGAATAAGGGCGTCGAATTGAGACGACACCTTTGCTCCCTTTTCGGCGTCCTCATTCTGTGGCCCCTAATCCCCAAACCAAGGGCGTAAAAAAGGGACCAGAAACACTAGTCCTAATTCTACAACCTGTTTCTGCGACCGTTGGTCACTGATTCAAGGCGCAAAAATCCCCTGGCAATGCATTCTAAAGAATAAGCATGTTATGACAAAACAAGCAGGATAAAATCAAAAACAAGCAGGATACAATCAAAAACAAGCATGAAATGTGAGTATGTGCAACTACACATCTTCAAATAGAGTCAAGATCAGTAGACTACCTTCCTTGAAGCTCTTGAAGCCCACAACAGATTCCTTTGACATTTGATGAGGATATCTTCAATCCTAAGCTATCGTTACATGATTGAACCCAATGGTAGTTTTGTCAACGAAATTAAGCCAATCAAAAAGAGGCATTTACAATATTTGTACCCACATTACAATTTTCTATAAATAACCCTATCCATTCCAATTTTCATACACTTTTTCTCTATTCTCTACACCATTTCATTTTTACTCTCTCTCTCTCTATTCTCTACACTACTAACTACTTACTACTAATACTATCACACTCTCCAATCTCTATTTACTATTCCTAACCATTATTTTCTAATCTCTCCTCCAAGACACCAAAGTACAAAGGTAATTTTTTTCTTTAAATTTTATTATTGAATTTTATGCTTAGTTTTTAAATTTTATATTTATACTTAATATATTTATGCTTAGTTTTTATTTTTAATTTTTAATTTAAAATTGTATTCCCAATTTATAAATTTATATCTTTATGCTCAAGTTTTAAATTTATAATTTCATACTTCATAAATCATAAAATTATGTATTTTATTTTATTTTATATATTTATGCTAAAAATTCAAAAATCAAAGTGGTAAATTTTATATTTATAGTTAATTTCAATTACACCATTATTTAATAATTAATATTTATGCGTAGTTTTTAATGTTAATATTTATTTTTAGGCTTCACTTTATATTTAATGTTTAATGCTTAGTATATTTATGAGTTTATATTTTTATGCTTTGTTATAAATTTTAATATTTATTCTTAGAATCTTAGGTTTTAGTGTTGTACTTTAAATTTAATATTTGTGCTTAGTTATTAATTTTAATATTTTTGCTTAGTATATTAATGTATTTATGATTTTATACTTATTTTTTAATGTTAATATTTATTTTTAGGTTTTACTTTATATTTAATGTTTAATGCTTAGTATATTTATGAGTTTATGTTTTTATGCTTCATCAAAAATTTAAATATTTATTCTTAGAATCTTAGGTTTTAGTGTTTTACTTTATATTTAATATTTGTGCTTAGTTATTAATTTTAATATTTTTGCTTAGTATATTATTATATTTATGATTTTATGTTTAGTTATTTATTTAAATATTTTAACAACGGGAGCTACAGGACATTTCGCCCCCACACCGACATCACGTCTCAAAACCAGAAATATGACATCTATTGTATGGCAATGTTTTGACAAAGAAGAAGTATCAAACCTAGATGTACGGTCACAACAAGGGGTCGCTGTAAGTTTTGTCAAGATTTATATATCACTTATAGGTCGGGAACCGGTCATTGGTAAAGGCATATAGAGAAATGCATAGCTAAACACGGATAGGTAGACACTACAACCCAGACACAACTACAATGAAACCCAGACGGGTCCGTTACCACGTGGGGTTACTACTTCACGTATGCTAGAGATTGCATGGCACTTTACATTGTAGAAATTGTAAACCAATTAATTTCGGTGATAATGTTTTTTATAAACAATTTATCCAAAAAGCATAAAACCCCCATTTTAAAGTTGTTTCTAGAAACACCTCCTAGAACGATTTATTAAAATCTTTTTAAGACCAAATGAGATAACTTGATCACTAAATTACAACATCTAAATGTTTCTACTGCACTAACTTCCAATATTTGGGACGCACGTTCCAAACAAGACTATTATGTGTCACAGGATACTATTTAGACTCCGATTGGAAGTTACGAAAAATAATTCTTGGTTTTCATCCTATGGATTTTCAACATACCGTAGAAAATATTTATCATGTCATTGTTTCTGTTTTACAAATTAATGGAATAAGTCAACGCATCCTTTCTATCACATTAGATAATACATCGGCAAATACTAGCTCTATTTCATTGTTTTTTAGCAACAATATCCTACGAGATGGGGGTCATTTCTTTCACTAACGGTGTGCATGTCATATCATATCATTAATTTTTTGGTAAAATCTGGTATTCTGGTTGTTGGTGATCGTATAGATCACATCAAAGATGCCCTTTCTTGGATAAGCAACTCTAATCCAAGATTACGAGTTTTCGGCATATATTGTCAAGCTAACTCTCTACGACCCCGACGATTCCAAATAGATATATCGGTAAGGTGGAACTCCACTTACTTAATGTTGTAAAAACTTTTGGATTATGCTGGAACTATTTCAGGTTTTTAGAACATGAAAATGGCCGAATTGGTCGTCGAGTACTAATCTCAAACGATTGGTATGTGGTAAAGATTTTTGTTCAATTTTTAAAGGTTTTTTATGTTTCCACTTTAACTCTTTCTGGGGTCTATTACCCCATATTTTTTCAGGCAATCCATCAGATTGTGAAAATGTCTAAAATGTTAAACATGTATAGAGAATGTGATATTTTAGGCACTGCAGTTGTTACCATGGAAAACAAGTTTAAAAATTACAGGTGTAAAATTCCTTTCCTTTATGCCTTAGGTGTTATACTAGATCCTAGGGTTAAATTATCTGGTTTTGAAACTTTTCTTGATTATATTGACTCTAAATTATACATAGATTTTCTGAACAGGTTACTGACATTCGAACCAAGTTGTTCAAATTTTTTAGTATTTATGAGCGTAGGTTTGGCGGTGTTAACACGCATCCATTGGAAGAACAGGGCACGAGGGGACACATTCCCATTGAAGAGAAGTGGGAGCATTCACAATCACCGAAAAAGCGACGGCTCATCAAGTTCTTCTTCTTCATCCCAAGCTCCACAAGCTACTAAAATTGGAGGTGCCGGACTAAACAAATTCCTTGAAACCCAGTTCAATTCAGTCAAAAACACGAAGGGATTTGATCTACAGTTATGGTGGAAGAACTATTGTAACAGATATCCAATCCTGTCACAACTAGCAAGTGACATACTCATTATCCCCGTGTCCACTGTTTCTTCATAACATGCATTCAGCACGAATGAATGTATAGTTGAACCAAGAAGAACTTCTTTGTGAGGTATTAACATGCTTTCGAGATTAGGAGCATGCTCGAATGAGGATGCAATATCAAATGGACGACAAAGAACTTATTCAAAATTTCACCAATTTATACATCGATAAGGGTTCCGGTAGTAACTAGGTCTAGGACCAAGACTAGGAGTGAAGACTAGAGTTATTGATTGCACTCTTTTTCTTAATTTTTAATTTTTAATTATACATGTACACAGTACATTTACTTGACTACTTGTAATTCTATTGCACTCTTTTTCCCTTACCAAGTTTTTATCCCACTGGGTTTTTCTTGGTAAGGTTTTTAATGAGGCAATAATGTAATACTGAATTCTACATATGTAAATAAAATTCACTTCCTTACCTATATTTTTTATTTATTTTTTATCCGACTTACACTTACACACTTTTTATTAAACAAATAAATAATTCATAATTTCATATTTTCTTCTATTTTTATTTTTTTTTACATTTTTAATCTTTAATCTTTAATCTTCATTTATTTTTTGAATTATTTTATTAAATAAATCTATCTATTTTTTACATTTTATTTTATTAGACTAAAATAATAAATAAGAGAAACAAATTATAATTAAAAATACATATGTTAAATCGTAAAAGTAATATTACAACAAAATATCAAATAAATTTATGACTTGTTCTATGTTCATAAATTGCATCGAAGGGCATTCTTTATAGTGGAATGATTTTTGAATTTGATTCAATTTCGATGATTTACCATCATTGGCTCATCAGAATTAAAATCTTTTAGAAAATGATTAATGCACTTTCTTACTCTGCATGTGAAACGCATCATTTGATTAATGCACCATCATTTGACTATGGATTTAATTGTTGCATCCAAGGGCATTCTTTATGGCAGCTTGCATGTGCAGTCCATTCTTCTGCCTGTCAGTCGATCTTCAACATATCTTCTTATAATAGAAAATGATTAATGCACTTTCTTACTTTGTGAAACGCATGTTAGGCTGGTAATATGAAATATGGGTACTGATAATTAATCAACTTTATCATATTGAAAATCTGCTGCGTAATATAAAAGCGAACCAATGAAAGTGCTGTTGAGTACATAATGTTGCGCACCATCCATCATTTCATTAACTTTGATACGAGAGAAAAACTGAAGCATATTGGTCTGCAATCTTGGATGTGGCTGAGAATGGGTCCAATTCTTGACTTAGTACAATTTGCCATGATAGAAAAATGGACGGCGTGAGGATTTTGAACAAAGTGCAAAGAAAATGAGAGTTCAGGGGTTTTAACGTCTAAAAAACGGTTTAAGATCTTTTTCTGTTCCCTCTCATCAGATTTCTGATAGTTTGGAGAATGACATTAATGGTGTTGTTGAGGTTAGGATTGTTCCTAGCTTTTATTTTCTTTGTTTTGGGCTGATTAGTCCCTCCTTTGTACCAAAAAAAATTAAAAAAATTAAAAGTTCAGGGGTAAATGCAAACTCGCGTAAAGTTCAAGGGGAACTGGTGCTAATAACCCTATAATGAAACTGAAATAAATAAAAATCTCAGCAATTAATTACACATGTCATTTTTTTTTTCTATCGAATTCATTTCAACTACAACAGAGTCTCTACATGATAGAGTGGCCTAGGGTTTTGCTTCGCTTTGAGGGGTCTTTCAATCGTCGTTGTGATTGGATCGTGGTTTAGGGGATTATAGGTAATGAGGATATAATAGCTCTTTGTGCATAGATGACTATCCTAGAGAAGGAGGGACCAGTTTGTCAGTTGCAGGATAATTTGAAGGTGGCTAGAGCACAACGACTTTCATTGAGTTTGGCTAGAAAAATGTTGATGTCTAAGCCAGTGAATAGAAGGGCATTTATGGGAGTGATAGCGATGATCTAGAGAGTGGAAGAGGGGGTGGAGGTCAAAAATGTATCACCTAATGTTTTTACATTTCAGTTTTGAACTGTGAAGGATTACCGGAATGTAATAGATAGTGGTCTATAGACCTTTAATGGTGCGCTGTTGGGTTTAGAGGAACCTGCTGGTATGGGAGCTATTGAAAATCTGTCCTTTAAGTTTTCAGAGTTTTGGGTTCAGTCGTAATGTTCAATTGATTTGTGTGACAAAGGAAATTGGTCACTTTTTGGGGGTTCTTGTGGGTTCAGTTCTTGATGTTGATGTGGGTGCTGCGGTGGAGGGTTCAGGGAAGTTCTTACAGATTCGTGTTAGAATTGAATCCACACTACCTCTGAGATGCTACCTCCGCGTGGATGTCATGGGGGACGGGGAGGAGACAGTGATGGTTTGATGGTATGAACGATTGTCGAAACACTGTTTTCGGTGTAGAAGGTTTGGCCATCCAACTGGTGAGTGCCTAGATCCTATTGGGACCGTTGGAGACGATGGGAAAGAAGTGTTGCTTTATGGGGAATAGTTGAGGGGAATTGTGCCGGATAATAGACTGGGACATAAAGGTCACTGGAGTGGTGCAGATCGTTACCAGGAAAGAAAGGGACAAGGTGGGAGTAGTAAGGGATCTGATGCAATGGCTTCATGGCATCCGTCCGGGCCAAAGGATTCCTGTAGGATGAGGGGCCCTGAATGTAGCGACAGTTGTGATCCTAGAGCTGATTGCAATCCCGTTTCTTTCGGTAGTGGTTGTGATTCTGGTGTTAATGGCCAAGACTGTGGGAGGAATGATTTAGGGGGTGGTCTGGAGGCACGAAATAGTGGGATTAGTGATTTTGTTTTTATGTCAAAAGACTGATACGGGCAAGCCTAAAGGGAGTGAGCCAGTCTTTAAAGGATTAAATTCTCCAAAGGCCACTGTTAAGGGTAAGGAGAAAGTGGTTCTTGGGCCTGGTATGGGCTCTATTTCACCTCAGCTGGATGAGTTGAAATCTATCTCATCTAAGCCTGTGAAGTTAGGTGTTATTGGGCCGGTTAGTGAGGTTATGTTGAGTACCCCATTAATGAAGATAGATGGGTCGGGTCGGGATACTTCTGATCTAGATGTCAAAATTAAAGACCTGGTGAAAGGAAGGGGATTGAATTAGACTTCAAGGGCTGGTCACTAGAATCGTTTGATGAGGAAAGGTAAGAAGTCTTATGTGGATTCTGGTCTTGGTTTTGTGCAAGGGAAGAGAGATTTTGTCAATTTCAGCAATCAAAGTGGTGAGGCTCTTGGTGATGAGATCAATAATGGGACAAAGAAGGAAAAGTTTACTAATAAGGGCACTATTCCAGATGCTCAAATATCGGCGGCGAAGTCTTCACTGGCTGACCGAACGTAATGAAGGCCCTCGTTTGGAATGCTCGTGGGTTGGGTAGCTCGTGGGCGATCTGTGCCCTGCTAAAGCTTTTACGGGATATGGACCCTGATCTTCCATTCATTATTGAGACAAAATCAGCTAATAATTCGATGGAGAGGTTGCAAGTCGAGTTGGGTTTCGTAGGTAAATTGGTGGTAGAGTCTTCGGGAAGTGGTGGGGGTTTGTCTTTGTTTTGGTCGGATAGAGTCCAAGTTGATTTGTTGTCGTATTCTTCTTGTCATATTGATGTTCAGATTGTTTCTCATTGTCTAAAGAAATGGCGGTGGACTGGATTCTATGGTAGTCTTACACGTGAACAACGCTGTCTTTCATGGACATTGCTCCGGAGGTTATTTGGGATGTCAACATTGTTGTGGCTCTGTATTAGTGATTTTAATGAGATATTTTATGATGGGGAAAAGCAAGGAGGTTTGGAACATTCGAGACATTTGATGGAAGATTTCAAGAATGCTCTGGATTTTTATGAACTTAAAGACATGGGGTTCGTGGGGCTTTTGTTTACTTGGAGTAATAGACGCATTGATGGTGCAGAAACGTCTGGATAGAGGAGTTCAAAGCTTTGAGTGGCAATAGATGTTTCCTAATTCTTCTGTTCATAATCTCGATTTCTGGTTCTTTGATCATAGGCCGCTCTTTTTGGATATTCTAGATGTTAATTCTCAGGTTGGAGGTTTTAAAGAAAAGAGAAGGAGGCGCTTCCATTTTGAATCATGTTGGGCTGACCATGATGATTGTAAAGCTATGGTGAGAAGAAATTGGGTCCTTTCGAGTGGTCCTAGTGCCATTTCCAAATGTACTTCTCATTTGAGCAGATGGAATGTTGCGAGTCATCGGCAGTTAAGGGTAGAGATTGACAGGTTATATAAGGAGATAAGTGTTGTCTCTTTGGATATTCATGCTAGTTCATGGGGTGTGATTAAGGGCATTGAGTCATGTTTGACTGCTTGATGGCGGAGGATGAAAAATACTAGAAGCAGCGTTCTAGGGTGGATTGGTTGAAAGAGGGTGATCGGAATACGAAGTTCTTCCATCTTAAGGCATCGGAATGGAGAGCCAAGAAGATGATTCATGGGTTATTCAATGACAAAGGTGATTGGTGTGTTGGTCAGCAAGACTTGGTAGGGGTGGTAGTTGGTTATTTCTCATAGTTATTTCAAGCTGGTGTGACAGATAATGTGAATGAGGATAATGTGTTGGGTTGTCTTCAGCCATGGCTCTTCAGTTGTTCTTGCACTTTTCTAGATTCTCCATTTTCTGCTGAGGACGTCCAAGTTGCTGTGTTCGATATGGGCCTTTCTAACGTGCTAGGGCCAGATGGACTCCCTGCTTGTTTGAGGTATTTTAATGACGGGGAGTCGGTGGGGTCTATTAATGACATTCTTATTTGCTTAAGTCCAAAGTGTGTCGCGGTGGAACGGATCACAGACTTTCGGCCTATAAGTCTCTGTAATGTTATCTATAAGATTGTGTCTAAGGTCTTGGTGAATAGATTGAGAAGGTTAATTGGGGAGGTTGCTTCAGAAAATCAAAGTGCATTCGTACCAGGAAGGATGATTTTGGATAACACAATTATTGGTATTGAGTGTCTTCTCACGTTAAAGACTAAGAACAAAAAAGAAAGGTTATTAGCTTTGAAATTGGATATGTCGAAGGCGTACGACAAGGTCGAATGGAGTTTTTTGAGGCATGTTTTATTGACATTAGGATTTTTTAAGGTCTGGGTTAACAAGATAATGAACTGTGTTTCATCGGTGAGATTCTTTTTTCTTATGAATGGCAGTGTTTGTGGCTCGATGGTTCCAACAAGGGGTCTTAGGCAAGGAGACCCCTTATCACCTTACATGTATCTTCTTTTTTCTGAGGCATTGTCTAGGCTGATTTCAACGGGTATCTCTACTAACCAGTTGACGGGGTTCAAGTGTAACAGAACTTATCCAGTCATTTCGCACTTGTTATTCGTAGATGACTGCATCATTTTCTTAGGGGATACCTCTAGGGATTGTGTAGCGATCCGCAATATTCTTGATGTGTATTGTAAGGCTTCTGGAAAATTGATTAACTATGATAAATCTGGGCTGTGTGTAAGTAGGTCAGTTTCTAGTGTCGAGGGGGACCGTTTAGCTAGTTTGATTGGTGTCCGGTGGGTCAGGTGTCATGAGCGGTATCTTGGCTTGCAGTGTTTTATTGGTAGAAATAAAAGGAAGTTGTTTGAGAGTATTAAGGACCAATTATGGAATAAAGTTAGAGGTTGGAGGAGCAAGCTTCTTTCGGTGGGAGGAAAGAAAGTGTTGATCAAGGCAGTTCTACAATCTATCCCAGCTTATAATATGATCCTTTTCAAGCTGCCGAAATGTTTAATTAATGATATTCATGGGATGTTAAACCGATCCTGGTGGGGTAGTACTGCTACCTCTCACAGAATCCATTGGGCTTTATGGTCAATGTTGTGTAAGGATAAGGAGGCCGGAGGTTTGGGTTTCAGGGACTTGACAGTGTTCAACAGCTCTCTGGTGGCTAAATAAGGGTGAGTGTTGGTACAATCACCAGGTTCGCTCTTGGCAAGGGTTCTAGGAGGGTATTATCATCCGACTAGTAAGTTTATGGCTGCTGACAATAAAAGTAATAGTTCTTAAGTGTAGAAAAGCATCATTTAGGGTCGCGGCTTATTGGAGAAGGGGACGATGTGAAGGATTGGTTCTGGTTCTTCGATGTCGATTTACGAGGACAGGTGGGTTCCTCGGCCGAATTCGTTTTGAGAGTATTCTCTGAAGATGCGGGAGGATGGTCATTAGGTAAAACAGCTGAAGACGAAATCTGGGGCTTAGGATTCTTATTTGTTACAGGAAGTTTTTCTAGAGGATGACATTTTTGCTATTAAATCAATTGCTTGCAGTATTGTATTGAGAGACAATTGTTTGTGTTGGCATCATACTAAGGACGGGAATTATTCGGTTAAAAGTGGGTATGTTCTGGATTGTTTTAAGGATTATGTTGCTTCTTTTTCGGGGGGTCAGTTGTGCTGGTTTCAGCTGGAAGTGTATTTAGAGGTTACAGGTGCCTGCAAAGATTAGAATTTTCTTATGGAAGGCTTGTCATGAGTGGCTGCCCACTCAGTTCAACATTGCTAAGAGAAGGGTCTTGATGGATGGTATGTGCCCAATTTGTCTTAATGGTTTTGAGTCCACTTTCCATGCTATATGAGGCTGTTCTTTTTTCAAATTTTTGTGTTCCACGTTTGGGATGTTGAAAGGAACTAAATGGAACAAGTCTCTTGGGTTTCAGGATTTTTTCTCTTTTTACATTAATATCGTGAGTCAGGATGAGTTGATTTTGTTATGTGTAATTTGGTGGTTCATATGGTTCTTAAGGAACATATATATCCATGATAGTGGTCGCATGGAGGTGGACTCTATTGTTGAGTAGTGCAAGAAGTTTGTGGTGGATTATGGGGCTACCAGCGATAGTGTTGCTGTTCTTGATTGTGTGCAGGTGTCTGAGCCTATTAGGTAGGTGGGTCCTATGGAAAGGATGTATAAGCTCAATAATGATGCTGCTATTGATGGCCATCGTTTCCAAGTTGGTGTGGGTCTGGTTATAAGGGATAATTTGGGAAATGTGATGGCTTCGAGTGCTCAAAAGATTCAAGCCTCTTTCTCCCCACAAGTGGCAAAGCCTATGGCTATTTTGCGTGGTCTCCAATTTGTGGTTGATACAAGTTTGCTTCCAATCATGGTTGAGTCGGATGCTTTGGAAGTGGTTAATATGATTGTCTTTGGTAGTGATATTTTTGCAGATATCGGGCTTATTATGTGTGATATCACTGATCTCCTTAATCGTATTAGTGATGTCGCGGTTCGGCATGTTTCTAGGAAGGCAAATGTTGTTACCCATAATTAGCTTTGTCTGTAGATGAGGATTTGTTTTGGATGGAATCTTACCCTCCATGTGTGGAGAGGTCTTTGTTGGATGATTGTCCTTTTTAATTTATATAATTCTTCCTTTCAAAAAAAAAAAAATTACACATGTCACAAAATCCACCCAAAGGGGAACTAGTGCTAATAACTCTATTGAAAATCTGCTACATAATATAAAAGCGAACCAATGAAAGTGTTGTTGAGTGCATAATGTTGCGCACCATCCATCATTTCATTAACTTTGATACGAGAGAAAAACCGAAGCATATTGGTACACAATCTCGGATGTGGCTAAGAATGGGTCCGATTCTGGACTTAGTGCAATTTGTCATGAAAGAAAAATGGACGGCGTGAGGATTTTGAACATTGTGTAAAGAAAATGAAAGTTTAAGGGGTTTAAAGTCTAAAAAAAAGTTCAGGGGTAAAATGTAAACTCGCGTAAAGTTTAAGGGGAAGTGGTGCTAATAACCCTATAATGAAAGTGAAATAAATAAAAATCTCAACGATTAATTATGCATGTCACAAAATCCAATTAGATCATGACAAAGATCGGCCGAACAAGAAGATGCCCTAACATCAAAGTTCCATTACTTAAAGCATTTGAACTCTTCTATATTAATCCAACACAGCACTGAGGAACAAACGCGCTCATTTGGACTGACTTTTTCAATTAAAATCAGAGGAAAATAAACCAATTATTTTCTTCAATAATACATATATGAATTTTCTTCACCGCTGGAATTACATTTTAAAATCTTTATTTTTTACTCGAAATATCCTCCATATTATCAATATTTTGGGAGCACCAATATTGAAACGGGGGAATAATATCCGTATCCAGCTCTGTCGTGAAATATCCACAAAATTAATATCCCTATATAGTCCGATTTTCTTATAAAAAATATCCCCATTTTTTAAAAATATTTTTATATTTATTTAATAAGTAATGCCAGACGTTCTAAATTTCTTCTTAAATAATGTGGTATATAAAGTGTTATTATCACATCACTTACCATATAATCTTATAATTTATAAGATGTTGACATCTCTTACTTAATCTTTACCATTAAATTGAGGACGTCTACTTCCGATAAGGGTCGGATGTTAAGTAAAAACTTGTAAAATAATTTTTTTTTGTAAAAACAGTCTTTTTCATGCTCTACGAGCAATTAATAGTTTGAGATAACTTTGACCATTGACAATTCAAAAGACAGAGACAGCTGCATTTTCTATGCAGTTGCTTCCCACTTTCCGGGGGGAAGTTGACTGATTCTATGTATGATACTTAAATACAAGTATTATATATATAGGCTGTCTTTAAAGTTAAAAGCACAAAAAACATCTCTCAAGAATATCATTTATTACATTATGGATTCTTACATGCTTCTTGGTTTTGTGGGAATTCTAAGAGAAGTCCCAAAAATCTTGTGCAAAAATGGCCAGCTCATGGCCTGTCTCACCTTGTTGATCCTCTCCTTCTACTCTATATTCTTCCTCTCAAACTTCTTCTCTATCAAACCACTGCTTTTGGACATGTTTAAGTCAGGTCTGGTTATTGCTATAGATCCCACCACCCTCCAATTACCCTACCTTGTCATCAGAATAAAACAAGACATAAGTGCCTTCATTGGACGGGAATGGATTTTCATTCTCATCAGCACCATCACCTCCTTGTTCTTTGCCACCGCTGCAATCATCTTGTCAGCTGCTTTACACGGTGGGAAAAACTTGTCTGCCAAGGAACTGTTGTTTTCGACAATAAGATCAATAAAAAGGCCATTCTATACTAGATTCTACACGATCCTTTTCACGCTTGGTTACAATTTCTTTGTCCTGGCAAACCTGTTGCCTATGGTGCTAATTGTTCAAAATCCATTCGCCGTAAAAGCCTTATGCATCATACTTGTGATCTTAGCTTCAGTTCTCTATATTTTCTTAGAAGTTGTTTGGATTCTAGCATTAGTTATTTCAGTACTTGAAGAAAAGAGTGGAATTGAGGCACTTGGGAAGGCAGCACAGCTTGTCAAGGGCATGCAAGTACATGGTTTTCTTCTGAATCTTCTCTACACATTATTAGTTTGTGTTCTGTTCCAGGGCATAAGGCTGATACCTATTAAACAATCATCACTTTTTCATACAACTATTTGGTTACTTGTCGTAAACTCTACTCGCCTGGTTTGGATGTTTGGTTTGATGGCATTCACAGTTTTCTATCACCAATGTAAGAAAACACATGGAGAAGAAGTTGAGTTACAAGTGAGCTTTGAGTATAGCAAAATTGCTAATACACTATTTCTTGATGAAAACATACCATGAACTGGAAGGTCCTCTGTGTAATTTATATATTCCTACATCTTGTTTAATTTTCTACCATTGTTTGCATTCTGATTCTATGGTTTTTTCCCCTTCTTGTATTTACATCTGGTACAATTGTTTTTTACACTAAATTTGCATGTCAGAAATTGCAAGTATTGTAAACTCTTGCTGGAGAAGCCAAGAAATAAAGATCTATTATCGTCTATTTGTGTTGGTTCTTCATTTCAATTTCATTTTCCTGATGTAAATGTTATACCATGTTAGAGTATAAAGGCTCCCAAAATTTCAGATTATATTACAAAGGCTGTAACAGTGCCTCTATAGGTTCTGATTTCAACAGAATGCAAGAGCTACATTTTTTCAAGTTTATATTTTCTTTGACTTGAGTTTTCACTTACTGGTTATCCATTATCAATCTGTAATTTGTAAAGTTTTACAGTCTATGGTGTATAATTTTTTCATATAAGAAATTTGGTCTAGTCTTTGGTTATGAGATTGAAGACTTTAATTTGTCAAGCTTGTTTTCAGAAAAAAGAAAACAAGCTTGACAAAGTCTTCAATAATCAAATTAATTTTGATAACCAAATCCATATGTTGCTTTCAAGCATACCAGTTCAATGGCTTGACCAGAACCTTTTAATCACAATATTAAACTATTCTCTCTTCCATGTCTTTATTCTTTAATGGAAGTTTAATTTTCCAGGAATTTGAGAAGTAGACTAGTCAAAAGCAAGGAACTTAATATTGGTATCGTCATCAATATCGGGCTTCTAAATTTACGGATATTTTAGGGATATTATCGATATCGGTGGATATTCTGTCAAAAATTAAAAAAATTATGGATATTTACATCTAAAGTTATATTTTTTTTATGAAATTTTAGGACAAGTTTAAACAAGTAATTATACATCAATTGAATCATATTTCAATGATAAATTAGCATAGTTATGAGTTTATTATAAATTATAACATAGATAGTGTTTGTATATAATTTTTAAAATTTAGTATTTAATAGAATAATATTTTGTTTCACTTTTACAATATTATATACAATATAAAGAGATTAAATATTTAATAAACAAAATTATCATTAAAATTTATATATATAGTAATAGTTCCACACTTCCAAGATTCTATCATAAATCATAATTCATACATAATACATTGCGTGTCCGAAATTTAAAACCAAAATGAATTCCTTGCTGGTTCAAATACATAAGATACATTTCTATCTTGATTCGAACAATAATTTTCCCAAGAAAACGTGATTGCATAGTTTTCAATATAGTTATTAATATGCCACATGTATTTTGCTTGATCTCTTCCAACTGATCCATGAATTGGGTAGTTTGGATTTACCAAATTTGGTGGATATTGTTGATCTGCATGCATAGGTATTGCATATGACATTTGTGGAGAAGGATAATCAAATATATTGCAGCAACAATTACTATCATAATATGGTACATGAGAACCTGACATTGTCTGCGAACCAACCAAAAACTATTTTCTGTGTCTATACTCATTGAGGAGAGAGTCATATTCAAAGAATCTTCATCATTTTGACTTGTTCCTCCATGTTGTCTACCACGATTTTGATCAAAATTACCTGCATGAGCATCCAAACCCGCCGCTCTAGCATTCCAACCTCCAGCACGAACATCCCAATTTGTTGCACCAGCATTCCAACCTCCTGCACCAAAATCCCAACCTCTTGCCTCATCCCCACCATCCCCATCATCTCCATCATCTCCATCCCACTATTTACATCAGAGGTATGTTGGTCATCAGAAGAGCTAGTAACAATAACTCCACAATCTATACCAAATTCTTCTCTAATCACTTGTTTAACATTTATTCCCATGTCTCGAGCATGGGAAGCAATATGTGAATCAGGATTTCCCTCGTTATCATCCAAGGAGGCAGGTCTAACCCAGTTAAAAATAGGATTCTCATTATTGTCTTTTGCTTCAGTAGCTACTTGAAGTAGATCCATAAAATCAGTTTCATTTACTTTATCTTTTTCAGTTGCCATATCCCTAAGTTTCAACTTCAAATTATAATAACAATAAACAAGTTGTTCAAGCTTAAAATAGGCAAGACGGCTCCTTTGTTTTGTGTGGATTAAAGCAAATGTGGACCAATTTCTTTCACATACAGAAGATGATGATGTTTGTGATAGTATGCGAGCTGCTATTGCACTTAATGATGGAGCACAGTTTCCATACATTACCCACCAATCAGCTGTAATAAAAATTATTAAGTATTAAAAGTATGAATATCATTTCAATGATATTATTATTTATTATTAATATGTAAATTTTTGTAATAAAAGTTATATACCTGGTTGCATTTAGCTTTTAGCTGCAATGGCTGCTCGTTCACCAAAACTTTTCCTTCCATCCTTAAAGTATGTGAGCTACATTCATGAGATAAATATGTATATAATATATATTAATATGACACAATACTCACATGTAAAGAATTTATAATATTGGAATTATAAAATTGGTTGTAAATTGTAACTTTTTACCTCATTTCCAAAATTAGCAATTCCTGCCGCTTCAGTGTTTAATTGCTCATAGACATTATGTACGGCTTTCAGAAGATCCGAATTATCTCCAATATTGTCTCTATATTGGTACTTTGGGTTCAAATAGTAAGCTAGAATTAAAAAAAAAAAAGAATATTTTTAGTATAAATACTATACTAAATTTTAATTATGAATGGTAAACAATCCAAAATAAAATTTACCTGCAGCATGTAGTGGGTGATTGGGCATTTTATCCCATCGGTCTTGTATAATGTTTAGAACCCATTAACTCCCTCTTTGTTGTTTTACTGTATCTTTCATCACACGCATTAACTCATACACGATAGGCATAGTGGGTACAACTTCTGTATCAACCAATCTCAGAACTTGGTACAGTGGCTCATATATTTTAACTACAAAAGCCACATTATCCCAAAACTCTACATCTAAAATACGTCGTTCTATTCTTTTTCCATTTACTGTTTGACTCAATCGATTTGTAGCCCATGCATCACTAGTAAATAATTGTTTCAAATTTGTCTTTTTTTTCAAAAGACTATCAAGGGCAATATGATTGGTCGCAAATCGAGTTGCACCATGCCGCACTATCTCCCCTTTACAAACCTCCCTCATTTGTGATAGTAACCATCCATGATTATATATAAAGTTTGTCATAGCCCTGGCATCATGAATGACACTTGCAACAATGTCTTTCTTTCCAATATCTTAAAAAATCAAATCTATACAATGTGCTACACAAGGAGTCCAAAATAAGGAATATTTTTTCATCAATTTTTTACCTGTTTTCACAAATGCAGAGCCATTGTCTGTGACAATTTGCACAACGTTCTTCTCACCGACCTCTTTCACCAAATCTTTGAGCAATCCATAAATATACTGATAATCTTTAATTTTGTTGGATGCATCAACAAATTTTATGAAAATTGTGTGACCCTTACAATATATTATAAAATTAATTATCGACAATCTTGTCGGTCCCGTCCACCTATCACACAGTGCAACCATATTTCTCCCATTTAATTTTGAAGCTATCAACATACTCTTTTATTTCCTTGTACTTGATGTCTAAGTACTTATGCCTAATTTCATATGCAGATGGTGGTTGAACTCCGACACTTATATTCACATGCATGTTAAATTTAATTGTGAAATCAAAAATAAAAAAAAATCAAAAATTTTAAAAACATTATTATTTAAGAAAAAATAATACCTAATTCTTGAGTACCAAAAATCATGTTCTTAAAATGATGAGAGTCAGCTTTATGTGGGTGCACATTATCATAAATAAAAAACTTCGATACACGCCTCCCCATTTTTTCTCTAATGCTACCCCCTTTGAACATATCTTTAATACTCTTTTGCTTTGCACCTGATGATTTGTACATTGAAGGTGCAACAGGAAGTTTATAATGCGGCTCTCGTCCACTTTGAGTGTGACGTACTTGTTGTGGTGGTTGGCTACTACTACCGGCTCCTGAACCCTCTCCTCTCTTTGACCTCCCTCCAAAGATTCTTGCTTCTTGTTCTCTTTGCCATTCAGATGCTTTGGATGCATCTACTGCCAAACGATAATCATCTCGTTCATCAGGAAGCATAGCTTTAGGATAATGATAGATATCTTCTTCCTGTTCTGTATTAAGGAAATTTCCCCTCAATTCTTGTTGAATTTATTCAATCTCCCTTGCAGCTTTTATTTAATTTTTTTTTTGTTTCTTTATTTTTTTGCAATTGAGATATTTGAAATTTAACTTCCAGTGGCACCTTTGAGCATACCTTTACATTTTTATACAACTCATTACCGGTTAAATGAAATTTAAATCGGGTAATTCCTCCACTTTGCATTGTGTGACCACAAAATGTGCATATAGTACCATTTTTATTATTTGGTATTGTTCTGTAATACTCCCATGCTGGATCACTTTTAGTGCTAGACATCTTATGCAATATAATTCCCTATCAAAACAAAATTAAATTTTGTACCAATCAATTTATAAATATGAAAATTCTAATGAGTTTTTCAAATAATACCACACAACATCTAAAATTTGCATACAATATTACAATTATAATATCATTATTTTTTATTAAAAAAAATTATCTAAGTAAACATTTATGTACCTGAATATTTGATGAAGATATTGAGAATTTGAGATAAACTTGTAATGTAAAATTTGCTATGTAAAGTGTAGTCGTTTGTTGTGTATGATGATTGATAAAAACTTATAAGAGAAGAGTGGAGATTATTTTATAGATGAAGTGAACAAATAGGTGAATGATTGAAGGAGATTTTCGTTGTTGCATTCATTTATATTCACTGAAACGAATAAATACATGATGCATATGTATTAATTTTGTTTCTATATGGCATATGCATTCATTATTAATATTCTTTGCCATACTATTTGGCATACGCATGCATTATTAATATTCTCTGCCATACTATTTGGCATAGGCATTCATTATTATTTTCTACCATACTTTTTTTCAAAATTCTATCATTATGATTCTCTACCATATGGGTCATACCAAATAATTGTGTTCTTATTTATTATTTATTTTATTTTTTGATAAAAATAATTGAGTTTCTTTAGATTCTCTACTCGAAAGAAACAATTGTGGGTTTTTAACATGTTTTGCACAAATAATTTTGAGATTTGTCTATTTGGAATGTTGGCACAAAGTTATAAAAAAAATCAATTCTACATATTTATAAATTGATTGGTACATATTTAATACCATTTGGAATTAGTTATACACATTTGAATCACAAACAATTTTTTTTTTTTTCAGATTATTGTCATAAAATTTTACATATTTAATATTTTACACGTCCACTCTTTGGTTCTTTATCCAATTTTACTTCAAGTCCTCAATAATTTTACTATTGACTTTTATGTTGGAAATTTTTATAAATTTGTTAATTTTTTTTTTTTTTTGGAAAACTTTTTTTTTTTTTAACCACTGATGGTTTTGCTTTCTCATTTCTACGGGAGAGGTATCTCAAGCATTTGCAGAAGCCTCATGGAGGGTATGTCACCTCCTCAATTTGGTCTTCTCTTCGAACAAATTATAGTTCCCTTCTTAAGGAAGGTATCTTGCTGATTGGCGAGAACATTCAACGAGACTTTTGGCGGGATAATTGGTTAGGGGTCCCCATTTTGTAGCTTTTAGGGATTCCAGATTATTTAGCTAATCCTCTCCGGGCAAGGGTCTCAGATTTTATTCATGAGGGTAGATGGGTGCTGGACGATAGTTACCGAGCGCGCTTCTCGGATCTATGTTTTCGGATTGATAGGATTGCGATTTCTCCTGTTGTGGATTCTCTGGTTTGGGCTAATTCTCGGGATGGTCATGTATCTTGCAAGACTGCTTATTCCCAGTTTCTCCGTGATATTCCTTAGGTTGTTTGATGGAGAGATGTTTGGTCCCGTTTTATCCCCCCCTCTCGCTCAGCTTTAACCTGGCGTCTTATGTTGAACAGGCTTCCTACTGAGGATCGTCTTTGTAGGTCCGGGTTCCAGTTGGCTTCTCGTTGCAGTATTTGTGGGGTTAGTAGTGAATCTGCGGATCACCTTTTTCTTCATTGTCCCCTGGCGGTTGCTCTTTGGGAGGTAGTTTTCTCTTTTTTCCAACGACGTGCCTCTACTGAAACTTGGCAATCCTTCCTCTTGCAAGCCATGTCAGTTTCCTTTAATGAGCAGGTTAGGATTTTATGGAAGGCGGCTATCCATGCAGTGATATGGGGGGTGTGGACTGCCCGAAATCAGTGGATCTTTAAAAGGAAGTCAGTGGATCTTTAAATGTTAGGATTTTGCTTTGGCGTGCAGTTTCAGAGGCTAATCGCCTTGATATTGGTTGTATGCATAATTATATGGACGACCTTTTGATTCTTCCTCGTTTCGGTCTTCAGGGTTGCCCTTCTAAAGCCCAGGTGATCAAGAATGTGATTTGGTCGCCTCTGGCTCCTAGTTGGATCAAAGTGAATATAGATGGCACTGCTATAGGCTCTCCGGGGTTTGGTGGTTGTGGTGGTATCTTTCGAAACTGTAGAGCCTTTGTGAATGGTTGCTTTGCTATTCCTTTTGGTCAGGTTTTTGTATTTGAGGCTGAGCTTCTGGCGGCCTCTTTGGCCATTAATTTTGTATGGAAGTATGGGTGGCATCGTCTCTGGCTTGAAAGCGATTCTTCTTATGTGGTTCAGCTTCTTTCTTCTCGTTCTGAGATGGTTCCTTGGAGGGTTCGTCAAGCGTGGCAGCGCTATATCTTCTAGATCTCGCAGATGGATTTTCAGGTTTCCCATATTTTTAGGGAGGGGAATCAGGTTGCAGATACACTTTCTAAGCATGCTTTTAAGCTTCAGGGTGATTCTTGGTGGTTTTCTAGCCCGCCGTTCTGTTCTACTTTAGTTGGCAACGATTGCATGGGTCGGGAGTTTTTTCGTTTTCCTTGATGTTTTCTTTTTCTTTTTCGTGTGGCCTGTGTGCCTCTTTTTGTTTGGGGTTGTTTTCCCCTTGGTTCTTTGTGCTTTGTTGCTTTTTGTCTCTTTTTACTTTTTTTTTTATTTTTTTTTATTTTTTTTATTTTTTATTTTTTATATATGGATTCTGTCTTAGGGTTTTTCAGCATATGATCGTTTGTGATGCTTTTTTCCCTTAGACCAGTACAATTTTATTTATAATAAAAATAAAAATAAATAAATAAATAAATAAAAAATAAATAAGAACAAAAAAATTATAAATTTGTTAATGCTTCTTCTAAAATAATTTTCAAGCTAAATTATTTTAACAATAATTTAATTGTTTAGGATTAAAAAAAATTTATTTTTGTAATATGCAAAATATCCATAGACTTTTGGGGTAAAATTCATGAAATTTCGGGAATTTCGGGATATTTCAGGAATATCGGGGGATTTTTATAGATATTTCGAAATCAGCCGGATATTCTGCAGGATATTAGATATTTACCTGTTTCGATGTCGATCTCTCCAAAATACGGATATATCGGTGGATATTTCGGTATATCTATCGATTTTAAGCACCTTGGTCAAAAGTACCACTTCATAATCAATATATATATATATATATATATATATATGAAGGTATGGATTTCGAAAACCTGAAAGATTTATAGATGTTTCTATGTACACAATGATACAATTGCATCTTGAATTTCTGGAACTTTTTGCTGAAGTCTACAAAATTTACCTCAAAGATGGGAAGCTTGTCACCTTCGCCTCACTAGTTATCTTTTTCCTTCACTCATTTTGCTACATCATTAGATCACCGAACAAAGTGTCATACTTGTCAAAGATCCCACAATCCCCGTATTCGTCTACCTTCTTTTCAGTATGAACCAAGACACCCGGATTTCCATGGGAGAAAGTTTTTTCTTTTTCATCAGCATTTTTGTTGCTTTCTTATTCTTTTCAACATCTACAATCATGATACTTGTGATGCAGTATGTACCATTGTTTTAAAAGTCTGATATAAGTCTTCATGCCCTTAGTAGAAAAGTTGACAAGTGAAAACAAGCTTACATAATGCGAACTATCTGCACTGCTTGTTAATTAGTATTATAGTTGCTAACTTGCTAGATTCAATTATTTTAGCTTCCCTCAGTTGCCTTGTAAAAGAATGTAACAGCAAGGAATATAGCAGTAAGCACTTTCCAGAGAATATGATCTTCTCTTTCTAGGGAAAGGTGTTCCAAAGAGTGAGTAATTACTAGAATAGTTACAGGCTTTGTATTGGAAATGTGTTTTTTTGTCTCTAATTAATGGTACATGTTTTCTTCATAGAATCCAAATAAATCAAGGCAAACAAGATTTTTGTTATTGGTAAAATATGGAAGAGCGACACGTCAGCATAATTACTAGAAATACGGTGATAAGATATGCCATATCATTAAAAGTCAACCAAATAGAGAAGACCGGCCTTAGTTGACCAATAAATGATCTCAAGACCCAATCGGGTTTATCCAAGCGATTAGGTAAGAATAACCCGATCGGGGTAACCAAATCGATCGGGTCAAGTTACTTGATTACGATTAAGTAGCCGATTAGGGTGAATAAAATCTAGTTGGGTTAGATAGCTGGTCGGCTAAGCGAAACGTAGAAGATATTGAATTCAGGGCACTCACTACTCAAACAAGCAGAAGAAGAGTCTTACTTAGACAAGGCATCTAGAAGTACACTCTGATAAGAAAACAAATTTCCTTATAGATACCAGAGTCCAGATTAAGCGAGATCTAATTCATTTAATACGCAGAAGATGTGAAACAAGAGAGAAGATGGAGATGACTCCTATAAGTTAGAGTCCTGCTAAACCTCGTCAACTTTCCTTACTTGTACAACAAGAATTAGGGTTCCATGCATGTATAAATACACCATAAAACACCATTGTAAAAGTTAGTGAAAAATATAACACTAAAAGCGTGAGAGAGATTGAGTGTGTAAAAAATGTAACGTTCATAGTGAAGATTTTCCTCTGTCGTCTCCGACAACTATGGTTTTTTCCCTTTTAGGGTTTTCCACATAAAGTTTTGTGTTGTGCATGCTCAATCATTATTTTCTCACCTTAAAACATTGATTTTATCTATGTTAACTTGTTGAAAGCGTGGCTTTTTCCTGTATTCCAAAAATCACCGTCAACAATTAGCACTAGAAGGAGGGGAGAATAAAATACAAAACCAACCTTAAGAACTTGTGAAACGCTAGTATGGCAAACAGTAGAGACGGGAGTCAATCTCCGTACAATGTTAACACCCTGCGTGGTGTTAACATCTCTAGCCCAGTGGACACCAGTGTCACTAGGGGAAGGGTAGCTTCCGCAAACCTAATCATAGACAGCCAGGCCATGATAACTTCCACGGACACCCTTGTTGGAATATCCCCATATGCATTCCAACGTGTCCAAGTATCCCTCCGAAGATTCATCGATGATGCTGCTAGGCAGGGGATCAGTATAACGACCACCACCAACTTAACTTCCTCATACCGGTTATCCACGACTATGGTGGGCCAAGACCCTAAGGTGCGCTCTAAGGTAGTGGGTGTAACACCGGGTGCTCCTTGTAAGATCGACAAAGATAAGGCGGATTTTCGTGAGAGAAGGGTACGTTCCCAGGGAAAGGATAACCACCAAGATTACCAGAGTCATGTAGGAAACGATCACAAGGACGACATGGATCATAGAGAGCCGAATGTTCAAGAAGATGTAGGAAGATGCGACGGGGGTCGACTAAGGTATGCTCGGGGAGATCGTGATGTCAATCACAGAAGAAGATCCCAGTCGGCCTAAACTAATGAGGATGTCCTATATAGGAGACATCAAGTGACCGGACCTCCAGTTAGATACAACCTGTACAACGCTCAGATCACAAGACGTATATCAAGAGATCCCTATGGGATCACCATTCGTCAAGAGTTTGATGAGCAAGGGGAATCGGAGGGTGAACGAGAAGTCTAGCTACGGAGGATAAAAGCATTAGAGCGTGGGCAAGGCCAAGACAACATGCTGCTTGGAAATTCTAATAATCAATTCTCTGACTCAATCTAATAAGCTCGTTTCTTGGAGAGGTTTAGGATGCCACATGTAAAGCAGTTCAAGGCCAACACGGATCCCTAGGAGCATGTCGGGAGATACCAGAGCATAATGGCGCATTATGATTATGATGATGTGCTAATGTACAGAATATTCCTATAAACTATGGGTGATCAGGGGTCTAGATGGTTTGGCAGCCTCACTGTTAACTCAATCAGAGATTTTGAGGAGTTAATACAGGCATTTACTTGGCAATTCATGGGGAACATACATCAGAGAAAATTGATATCTGTCATTTCTACCTTAAAACAAAGGAAAGAAAAGAAATTAAAGGATTAGCTAAGTAGGTTCTTCTAAGAAGTATCAGAAATACAAAACCCTAATGATGATGCGGTTGTATCAACCTTCGTCAATAGCTTATAGCACAGTCAGTTGTCACTTAGTTTGAGGCAGAATGAAGCAACCACGTACGCATACATGGTAGATGATATAGGAGGATACGCGATAGCAGAAGAATAGAAGATTGTACAAGGCGGAGAATTCATACGTGGGGGCGGGGCAGGCCAGAGGTGGACCAGAAGCCTAAAGAAAATAGTCTGAGGGTTAACCAAAAAGAGAGCGAAAATAATAACATCCTGGGTAAAGGAAAAGAGGGTCGCAAGGATGATGATCAAAAAGGAAACAGATTTTTTAAAAGATAGTTCACCAATTACACTCTTCTAGCCAAGAAGCAAGTAGAGGTTCTGGTCATGATAGAAGATAAAAACCTGTATAAGAAATCCACAAAACAGTAATCTTTTGCAAGAAGAGATACCTCCAAATACTATCAATTCCACCGTAAAAACGGTCATGATACTTCAAAGTGTTACCAACTAAGGGACTACATCGAGAAGCTGGTCAGGGATGGGCACTTGAAAGATATAGTCTTTAATGGTAGTATGGCTGATAGAGGAACCGAATGACCAGAATATGAGAGATAACCCCTAAAGGACTGTAGATGAAGGGACAATTAACACGATCTTCAGAGGACCCTACATGGGGATCAGAAACCGGGAAAGGATGACAGAAGTCTGTGATACAATAGATGGTAGAAGAGCCAAAAAAGGTTGGGATCCAATCTTTTTTTCAAAATCAGATACGCTCGGACTTTAGGTCAGACCGAACGATGCAATTATGGTAGTAGTATGCATCGATCATAGAGAAGTGAAAAAAGTACTAATAGACAATGAGAGCTCAGCAAACATCCTTAGTGCAAGAGTGTATGATCAACTAGTACTACAAAGGAAGGACTTACAACAACTAGCAATCTCACTTAAGGGGTTCGATGGAGCAGAAGTAAGATCCCTAGGAACAGTTAAGCTAACAGTCGAGAGTGTTACCAACCCTTGCCAAAAAATGGTACTCTTAGATTTTGTGGTCGTCGATACAGAAAACTTTCCCTACAACGTTTATTGGGAAGACTTTTTTTGAACAAAAATAAGGCCGTAACAACAACCTATGCCTTGGAAGTTAAATTCCAACAGAAGCATGGGTAGGTGTTATGAAAAGCTCTTAGAAGTGTGTTAGGAAAGTAAACCTAGCTATGTACAGAGATTAGGTAGAGCCGGATGTGATATAGATCGAATGCTTGGAAGTCGATAAAGATGAAGCCCGAGCAGAAACCTAGACCCAGTTTGACCTAGATCCAAGGGAAGGATCTCCAAGTCACGAAAAAGATCAAAAGGGAGAATGAATTAGCATCACAATAATTGGTTTAGTGATCAGCACGGTCGAGTTCAATACACTTACTAGTTCCACATGACACTTTGTCGAACTGAGGTAATGAGAAATAAAACGCTAAATCGATTGAAAGAGACCCTGTCTAGAATTATTGTATAATTAGTTTAAGCCAATGATTACTAGAAATTCTTCTCCCTATACGTAGAAGATGTGAAACAAGAAAGAAATTAGAGATGACTCTTATAAGTTAGAGTTCTGCTAAACCTCATCAACTTTCTTTACTTGTACAACAAGAATTAGGATTCTATGCATGAAAAAATAGAACCTAAAACACTATTGCAACAGTTAGTGAAAAATATAACATAAAAGAGCGTGAGAGAGATTGAGTGCGTAAAAGATTGAACGCTTATAGTGAAGATTTTTCTCTTCCATCTCTAACAATCATGGTTTTTTCCCTTTTAGGGTTTTCCACGTAAAGCTTTGTGTTGTGCATGCTCAGTCATTATTTTCTCACCTTAAAACACTGATTTTATTTGTGTTAACTTGTTGGACGTGTGACTTTTTCCTATAATCCAAAAATCGTCGTCACCAATTTTTTTTTAAAAAATTATTGATTTGTGTCGAGCTTGACTATAGAAAAGAACCATAAAATTTGTTCATCCATATTTATTACATTTTAGCCTGGTTTTTTTAGAAGAAATGTCCTATCTAAGTTTTGGAGATTAATTCAGGAGTATAAATCTAGTTCTCTAAGATGGGATGTGATATGGTTGTTGGTTTACTAGGCATTATTAGAGAAGCCCTCATAATCTTCTTCAAAAATGTGAAGCTCATGTCCTCTTTTACTTTACTCAACCTCTCACTTTATTCCATCCTCTACTTGTTCAACTTTTTCTCTATGAAATCATCCATTACAAATTGGATCTACAATCACAGCTTTCTTCTTCTCACAACTCTCAACAACCCCGAATACGCCAACATTCTCATCTCTTTGCACAAAGATTTCAGAATGTTTGTCAACATAGGATTGCTTTTTCTTCTCATAAGCTCAATCATCTCTTTTTTCTTTTCAACAGCCACAATCCTCGCATCAGTAATAACACATGATGCTGGTAAACCTTTATCCTTAAACGATCCATTATTGATGACAACAAGGTCGTTAAAAAGGTCATTCATTACTTTGTTTTACATAATTTTATTTGGCGCTAGTTACATTTTCCTTGCTTTGGTAACTCTTCTTTCTCTAATGGTTGAATATCAATTTGCCTTGAAAGCTTTCTTCATAGTGCTTTCAATTTTAATAGCAGTTTTCTATGCATACTTGGCCATTATCTGGACTTTAGCACTTGTTATTTTAGTAGTCGAAGAAATTTACAGAATTGAGGCACTTGGGAAAGCTGCAAAGATTGTTAAAGGCATGGAGATACATGGATTCCTTGTAAATCTTCTGATTACAATATTATCCTACATTATGTTACAAGATTTTATGTTCACTTTACAATGGTTAGTGAAATTTGAAATAATGATTGGATTGCTTATTCTAAACTCTATTTGGCTAATTAGGATGTTTGGATTGATGACATATGTAGGTGGTCGAACTACAGTTGATATGGATTGGATCTGGTTAAATTAGGCCCAAGGCAATTTCTATCGAACCGGTCGACTAGAAAATATAGTTCGGGAATAGACTGGTGAAGGTGGATAGTCGATTGACCTTACACAGTTATCTTCTTTGTTGAACCTGCAAGAAAACAAGAATAGATAACAGAAACAGAGAGAATGATGGAGATGGGAATTAGAATCTTAGCCTTAGGTATGCTTGGGCTGAGCAATCAGATCGTAATGATTAAATCGATTGAATTCCAGCTGCCATAATTCTTATACAGAGTTTCAGTATGATAATCTTAAGCTTTTTAAAGCATTTTTCCTCCGTCCCCCGAATGTTATTTGAGCCTTTGTATTTAATGTCAACCAGATCATGGGATAAGTGTAGCCGAGATTTCAGGAGAGATTCTCTCACCTGTGATCCATCATTTGAAACTGAAGATCGACTTGGTCTTTCAACGGTCAAGTTACAATTGGTGCTGGTCTTAGGTCGACCCGATTTGATGGGTCTGGATAGGATCCAACATCAATGAGGTCTGGGCTTGCATATGTTGGGCCTATGTGCCATTTTTGGCTACCACAGTTTGTCCCCCACTCTCTAAATATGGGGTCACCAAGTTTAAAGAATGACTTTGGTTGGATCGTCGTGAGTGGTCTGTGTCGTGTCGATAGGTTTCAAACAACTTTATCTGAAGGGTCATCGTTAAGTGATGAATTAAACATATGTCGAACAACCGGTGATATTTAACTTGAGGCGACATGTTGTCTATTAGTACCATATAGGCGTGGGACATTAAATCGACAGGACATTTGCGTTTGGGTTTTCCATGCTAACGTCAGATGCATTTAATTCGGATGTAGCTTTTAGGCCCCTGCGATTAAGTTTTGGGCTTTTATAAATAAACATATTTTCTAGTGCCTCTCACTTCTCACGCAAGTTATAACTCTTCAGCATCCCCAAAGAAAAACTTCCCTTATCTGACGAAGTGTTTGCAGAGCTTCATCGATTTGTTTCCTACAAGGTTAGTGAAAAAGATATTTCACTTTTTATATTTGTTTTGCATGAGATTTACCTTTACGAATCTTCATAGGGAATAGATAGAAATGCTTGATACTATCTTTCTGTGGAAAAGTGTTGTTTTTGTTGTTCTTGGTATTCTTCATTGCATTTTGAATATATTTGATTCGAATATTGGGCGGTGTGTGGTAAGTCTTTGGTTTTCTTGAATGTCATCGTAAGAAATTCTTTGGAACAGTAGGCGATCGAACTAGGATAGATAGAGATTTATGAAACTTAGTTTTAGGTTTTGATGAAGGAGAATGCACTTTATGTCGGAAACCCTAGGTTTTGATCTTTAAACCTTAGGTTGTGATTGTAGCAGTTTCAGTTTGTGCTTGACTTGTGCATTTTTGCATGTCAGCTTTCCTTTTGGAGATAAAATGTCGAGTGACACTACAGTTTCGGAGCCGCAATATACGTGGACTCCTAGTGAAGAAGAGGTAGGTGGGGAGGTTGACTTTAGCTACAATAATGTCGGTCGACTAGTGTCAGTGGAAGATCCATCGAAGGTAGTTTCGATAAATACGAGAGCATGTTAGATCAAAGAGTCATTTATGTTGTCGCTAGATTGGTCGACCCTTCAGATAATATAGATGTTGTTGAAGTGTCTACTTCTGGTCGTGCTCTAGGCGTCTTATGAGAGAGTTCTGCAAGTGTGGTTGCAAATAGTACTTTGCCTAGCATACGCACTATCTATGGTAAACCGGACTGCGTCGAGCTAAGCGTACCAAAAGAGTATGAAAGGGCGGATTTGGATATTCATGGACGGACTTGCTTTTACAAGTATAACCTTTGCTTGGGTTTCAGATTTCCAGTTCCCCCATTGTCTCGACAGTTGTTGCGATACTATGATATCGCCCCCGGACAGTTGATGTCAAATGGTTGGAGGATACTATTAAGTTTGACCGTCCTGTACGAGAGACGTAGGATAAATTTTAGGCTGGGGTGTCTCTTGCACAATTATTATTTGAAAGAACATGTGACCGACGGTGGTTGTTACATGTTGATCCCTAGGTCCAAAGAGGATCAGTTGATTACTGATACGACAACCAATGATCGTAATTGGAAGGATACCATCTTTTTTGCCAAAGGTCCTTTAATTGATAGTCCCTGGGAAGAAGATCGTGAAGTCTACAGATGAGTTTGGAATCGTCATGGTGAGTATCGGCAGGTATTTTTCATTCGATAAATTTCGTTGAGCTTCCCTAGTATTAATTAGTAACTTGTTTGTGTAGAAATTAAGGGCATAGATAGCAAACCTCTGTGCGACGAAGCTGCAGATCACACTAACGATATATTAGCCATTCCTGCAGCAGATAGGAGTTATAGGGAGTTGTTTACGAATGGTAAGCCCAGACATAGCAGTTTATGGCAATGGTCGACATTAAATAAATCATGAGCACTATATCCTCTTATGAAAGATTTCGTGTTGTATATCTAGATTAGGAGAAGTCTTAAAGTTCTTGGCTGTGGTATGAGATTTCTTTCCCCTGTTACTGACATTGAGCGTCATTTTGCAGTGACGTCGATGTCGAACGCCAGAATCAACTTGCCAAAAAAAGATGATGCCTTAAAGCGTCTCAAGGAAGACATGGCCAAGAAAGGGGCGGAAAAGAAAAAGAGAGAAACGGCTACCAAGTCGAAGGAGGATATATCTACCGTCCCTGATCATATATACACATCTTCGCCTGAAACAAGCCCTCTCAATAAAAAGAAGAGAAGTACATCTGTCGATTGTTCTTAAAAGGATCGAATCTAGCTCGAAGAATACACCAGACTAGTCAATTTTAGAGCTGGATTCCTCGATGGTGCTTCTTGCTTCAGGTTTGTCGTCGTTCAAGGAGCCAGCAGCGTTCCTTGAGAAGACGCATGAATTCCTCTTTTCTTCCGACGAGCTGTATCTGAAGGGCAAAAAGATGGAGGAAGTGTTTAGTGCAAGCATCCTCTCGACGTTTCAGGTTAGTTCGTTTGTTTGAAGTTTTTCTTTTGATCATCTTTATTGTTTTCCTTTTATTGATCAAACTTTGTTTTTTGTAGGCTTTGCAAGCGCAATTGCATCTAGACGACAGATACAAGATTGTTAGTGATAGGTGTAACAAACTTCGAAAGGATAATGAGAAGCTGAAGGTCGACAATGCCAATTTTGACAAGGCTATGAATGAGTTAGAGCAGAAAAACTTAGGTCTGAAGGAGGAGTTGAAGAATGTGAAGGATCGACATTCTGAGGAGTCGACAAGGGCTGATGCAGATATCTCAAAAAAAGAAAGCCTTATCAAGAATCTAGAAGATCAAGTGACGTCGATAGCAGCTGAGGCGATATGTAAAGCGAAGGCGAAGATATTCAAGGAATATATGGCTGGTAGACATGTGAGCTGGGATCGGAAGGAGATGTAAGAGGTGGTCGACACCTATGAAGAAATACTCAGGATCACGGCTTCTCCATCTGAAGAAAACGAGGAAATGGTTGATGAAGGGGACGTCGAAAGGGGTCCCGATAATGTTGAAGACGCTTCCGTTACTGATCCACCTCCCAGTGTTTGACTTTGTTCATTTTTATTTTTAGTCTATGTAAAAGAGGATGATCAGCGCGACTTGACTTCTATTATATTCTATTTTTGTTAATTTGAACGTGGATGATATCTTTTGACTCGACCTTCTTAATTTCGATGTCTTTCGTTCATATGCAACATCTTTGTGTCGATTTTGATTTTGACTTTTTTTTTTGTGTGAAAAACAATACGACCATCTTGTAATGGGGTTTTGCACAATCTCGTTTTAATCTTAATGAGGTAAGCCTGTCAACTCTTGCTCATTCGTAATTTGATTAACATGACATAATTAAGGCGTGTTTATTTCATGGAAATAGTCACGTATATGCGTTTCACTCATGGTCGACAAGACCTATGTTTTCATAAAATGATCGTGTATATGTGTTTGCATGGTCGACAAGACTTTCAATTATATCGAAATAATCACTTACATGCGTTTTCATGGTCGACAAGACCTTTATTTATATAGAAATAATCACGTATATGCGTTTCACGGTCGACAAGACCTTTATTTACATAAAAATAATCGTGTACATGCATTTCACGGTCGACAAGACCTTTATTTATATAGAAATAATCGCGTACATGCGTTTCACGGTCGACAAGACCTTTATTTACGTAGAAATAATCGTTTACATGTGTTTCACGGTCGACAAGACTTTTATTTACATAGAAATAATCGCGTACATGCGTTTCACGGTCAACAAGACCTTTATTTACATAGAAAAAATCGCGTACATGCGTTTCACGGTCCACAAGACCTTTATTTACATAGAAATAATCACGTACATGCGTTTTCATGGTCAACAAGACTTTTATTTACATAGAAATAATCGCGTGCATGTGTTTCACGGTCGACAAGACCATTATTTACATAGAAATAATTGCGTACATGCGTTTCACGGTCGACAAGACATTTATTTACGTAGAAATAATCGTTTACATGCGTTTTCATGGTCGATTTGGCGAGTTTGTCCCTAGTGTGTCCCCCACTCTCAATATGTAATGTCGAATGAAATCTAGAGAGTTGTGCCGGCGTCGTTGCAGGACAAATTGCAGTTGCAAGTATATTGACTGTCGATGTCGACATCTTATTTATAAGGAGGGTTATTTTATTATGAGCTTAGTTTACACTTAATTGTAATAAGTTTTCATCTTTGCTCCTCGAGGGTCGAATTGTTAGTAAATGAAAATAATGAAATATATTGAAATAAGTTTAGAAATGATACTTTTTGAGATGCAGAGTGTTCCAACTGTTGTGCACTTCTCGGCTGTCGACTCCTCGTAACTTGTATGCTACTCGCCCTTTTATATCTCGGTTATTTGGTATGGGCCTTCTCATGTCGGTCCTAACTTTTCCGCTCCTTCTTCCCTTGTATTTTGGAAGACTCGTCGTATAACCCAGTCGTTTATCTTGAATGTCCTGATTCGCACTTTCTTATTATAGTGTCATGCGACTTGTTGCTGGTAAGACTGTATTCGTATTGCGGCTCGTTCTCATCGTTCGTCCAGATGATCTAATTCGAAGTTCAACTCCAGGCTATTCTGCTCTTCATTTTGGCTTTCGCTCCGTGCGGTTGGAAGTCTTGTTTCGATCGAGATTACTGCTTCCGAGCCATATACAAGTGAGAATGGCGTTTCACCCGTCGATCGACGGGGTTTAGTCCTGTACGACCATAGTATCTCTGGGAGTTTCTCTTCCCATTCGCCTTTATTTACCTCTAGGCGCTTCTTGAGTGTGTTGACTATCGTTTTGTTCGTCGACTCCGCCTGACCGTTAGCTTGGGGATAACGTGGTATCGAGAAGCTGAATTTTATTCTATACTTGTCATAGAAATTCTTGAAGTCGTATGATATAAATTGGATCCATTATCGGTTATTATTTCCTAGGGGACGCTGAACCTATAGATAATATTTTTCCATACAAAATTGTGTACCTCGATGTCGCGGACTTGCTGGAAAGCTCCAACCTCGACCCATTTGGTAAAAAATTGTCTGTCATTACCAGCATGTAGACAACACCTCCTGGTGCTTTAGGGAGCTTGCCAACAATATCCATTCTCCATTTCATAAAAGGCCAAGGGGCTAATATCGAATTCAACAAAGCTAATGGGAGATGTGATATAGGTGCAAATCTTTGGCACTTGTTGCACGATTTCACATGGTTTTACGATTCAGTACGCATTATCGGCCAGTAATATCCCACTGTGATGGCTCTGTTTGATAAACTTTGAGCACTAGAATGGTTTTTGCATTCTTCGTAATGTAAACTCTTTAGAATGTCGTATGCCTCTCACAGGGTTATGCATCTCAAGTAGGGTACCGTAAATGATATTTTGTATAGTGATCGGTCTATTTCTATACATGTCTTAGACCCTTATTTCCTATTATTTATGCTTTGTTCTCGAGTGAATTATGTGGTTTAATGTGTTTATTGAGCACATGTAGGTCCATTCCATTTATGTGATGTTAAATCTCATTTTGGAAGAAAAGAAGTCAAAAGATGAAGAAAATGAACAAATTGGAAGAAACCATGGAAAGTTGATTTTTGGCAAGTGCAGAACATCCAGGTTTCGAGGCTTATATCTCTCTGCTCCGATTGAATTGTGTGTCCTACTACCTATGGATTGAAAGCCCTAGACGTCTAGTTTTCGGCGCACTTTTCGGATCGCTATTCCGATCTTTCTCGAAGGAGTTATGCCTATTTCTGTAACGGTGCGCGATGTTGAGAAATTCCAAGTAGAGGTCGCGTGAAGTTTGCACCCATCCACGGCCAATGTCACGGCGACCTCCTCTAACCAACAATTCCAGAGATCTTCGCACCCATGCTGGTCGCACCCACCCACATCCAACATGGGTGCGACCTCCTCAACATCAAAATTTCCAGAGATCTTTGCAGTGAAGTGGTCGCCCCCTCCAACGGCGACTTTGGTAGCAACCTTCCGTGCCAGCTCAGCCCATGTAATGAATTTAAGACCTAAATTCTGGGCAGCCATATATATATATATATATCATGTTTTCTTTGTTCTTAGAGGAGAACCCACAACCTTTTCCACAACATTTCACACTTTTACATCACATTTCACACAAAACCCTCTCCTTCCATTCCACCATCATCTCTTCCACACACACATCAAACACAGCAGATTTTCCATCACATTTCACAACCAAAATCAACCTTTCACATTCCACCATCTTCTCACATACGAAAACCACCTAAGTTCCCACCTTTCTACACCATTCATCTCCCTTTGTCACATTTCTCCCTCTCCACTACCATTTCCATCCATCCTTAGAGCCTTGCAAGCAAGAAGGAGAGGACTCTCAAGAGGAAGCTTCCATGTCTACTATGGGTTTTCTCTACTCCATTGCTTTCTCTTTTGATTTTCCATTGATGTGTAACTAATTTCTTAGCTAGGGGATTGATGTAATCGTATTGGACAACTCAATGTAATCAATTAGTCTATTTTTCTAATTCAATTCGATTTTAGTTTCAATTATTGAATTACTTGCTCTAATTTCTCTATTTGTGTTTTTATTGTGACCACAAGGAATATTGATTTGAGAGTTAGACTATTGAAGGTGTTGAGTTTAGGTGTGGATGACCATTCCACCTAATTCTCTCACAAACTTAGTAATTGGGAAGGTTGGTTTATGCATGACCATGCTAGACCAACTTGGCTTAGAGTTTTAAAGATCAATAGAGGGATTAACCATTGCTTGTTACATGACCTTGTGCAAGTAATGGGAAAGACCTAGAATTAATGGATTTTTTTTAAAACAAGTCCTAAAATTGGATTGAAGTGCTTAATGAGACTAAGTGAGAACATTGAGTGATCTAAGAAGGTTTCATCAATTCCCTAGTGCTTTCTCCCATATTTTCACTTCTTGTGTGTTTATTTGTTGTGTTAGCTTAGTTTTTAGTCCCAAGATTGCATTTTTATTTCTCAAGTTTGCATTTTTATTTCTAAAGTTTACATTTTTAGCTTAAAGTTTGCATATTTCATCATTTGCAAGAAACCAAAACCATTTTCCAAACCCAAAAGCGCTATGCAATTTAATTTTCACGCACTTAGATTAGGTTTTTCCTAGACTAATTAGATTTCAACCATTTGAATCACCGATCCCAGTGAATGAACTTAAATGTAAATTGAAAGTAAACATTTTTACTGCATCATATAGCTTTCCATACATGATGTAGAACTTTGCAGCCTTTGCTTTGATCTTTTTACCATCAGACCTATCCCCAGGTAGAATGTCGGCTTGAAGGTAGTCTATTATGGGATCCATCCACTTTTTCCTTGGTCGACTAGTGCCAAAACTTCGGTTTCTCGTATGGACGACAACATAAGATGAACGATGGGTATTGATTTCGAGCCATTCGTCGTTGTTGACCCAAGGCTCGCAAACGCATCTACTCAAAAATTCTCTTACCTTGGAATCTGTTGGATATTGAATTCATCGAATGTAGACTGAAGTTGTTTTGCCTTTGTCAAATATGCTGTAATTCTCTGATCTCTGGCTTTGTATGAACTATTCATCTGTCGAATGACTAATTGCGAATCGCTTTGGACCTGGATTTTCTTGATGTTTAAACTTTTCGCGAGGTCGAGCCAGCGATTAGGGCTTCTTACTTGGCTTCGTTATTTGTCCCACAGAAGTTGCAGTGGATCGATTGTTCCAAGATGTCTCCCTGCGGGGATTTAAGTACCAGACCTAGTCCATTACCTCTAATGTTGCTGGATTTGTCGATCAACAACTTCCATTTTTGTGTCGTTGCACTCTCCGTTAAGGCTATTAATTACTGTTCTGCCTGCACATTCTCAAGAGTAGTAAAATCCACGATAAAATCTATATATACCTAAGATTTCATTGCTGTCCATGGATGGAAACTGATGTCGTGTTCACTTAATTCGACTGCCCATTTCGTCATTCGACCTAAAAGTTATGGTTTATGCAATATATTCTTAAGTTGATAAATAGTTAATACCTTAATCGAATGGCATTAGAAGTATGGTCTCAATTTTTGCACTACGACGACAAATGCTAACGCCAGTTTCTCTAATCAACTGTATCGCGTTTCCGCGTTGATAAGTGCCTTGCTCACATAGTATACCGGGTGTTGAATGTTATCTTCCTCCCTGATTAAAATGGCGCTCACAGCAGTGTCGGATACTGCCGGGTATACGAGTAGTGTTTCATCATCTTTGGGTTTTGACAATAGTGGTGGTGACATCAGATAGTTTTTCAGGTCCTGTAGTGCTCTCTCGCAGTTGTCGCTCTATTTGAAAGCTTTGTTTTTCCTTAGCGTGTCAAATAATGGATGACATTGTTCAGACTACTTAGAGATGAATCTATTCAAAGCTACAACTCGACCTGTGAGTCTTTGTACATCTTTGACGCATCTGGGCGGTTCGATTCCTTGTATTGATTAAATTTGATCTAGGTTGGCTTCAACACCTCTTTGGGTGACCAAGTAGCCTAAAAATCTCCCTGAAGATACACCAAAAGAACACTTAGTAGGATTTAGTTTCATACCGTACTTGTCGAGAACGTCAAACGACTATCGTAGGTGGTCGATGTGTTATTGAGCTATTAGTGACTTGACCAACATGTCATCGATATATACTTCCATTGTCATTCCGAGCATTTCGGCGAACATCTTATTGACCAAACGTTGGTAGGTTGCACCTGCATTTTTTAAACCAAAATGCATTACTTTGCAGCAAAAAGTACCTCGCTATGTTATGAATGTCGTTTTCTCTTGGTCGTCGGGATGCATCAAGATTTGATTGTAGCCCGAATAAGCGTCCATGAAGCTGAGTAGTTCATGTCTTGATGTCGTGTCGACGATCATGTTGAGATCCGTGAAGTCGATACAAACGTGCCATTTTCCGTTCTTTTCCTTGACGACTATGACGTTTGCCAGCCAGTCCGGGTACTTTACTTCTTTAACTGATCTGATGTCGAACAGTTTCTAAACCTTCTCATCGATCACTTTGTTTCTCTCAGGAGCAAATTTCCTTTGCTTTTGTTTCGCAGGTTGTGTTAGGATTATGCTCAATAGCAAGAGTGTAATGTTGTAATTAACAATCTTTTTCATATTAATAAAGTGATTTCTGATTTAACAAATCGTATAGCATTTATAGTTTGTATTATAATTGTCAAAGTAAATAATCATAAGGTCTAAAGACTATGGGAAAAGAAGAATTGTTCGTACATCTGGATATGTATGTGGTAGACACAATTCTTTAGTTAGTCTTGAATATTGTTCACAACTTAAGTTAACGGTTGGGCACCTTTATCTTGTTAAAGTTGTAGAATTCTTTTGCTAGCATTTGAGTGGGATCAAATGAGATATGATGAGTCTAAAATCATCGGAGTGTCTTCGAGCAAAAGGATCTAGTGCACTGGGTGCATTGAACTGGATCACAATGAAAAGCTTTATCTAGAACCGTCAATAGATAATAGTCTTTTCATTATCAGGACAATCGGAGAGTCTATCTTAATCCTGAGATAAATGATGGACTTATGGTTGCAAGTGATATCATTTGAGTTATCAATGAGTACGATTATATCGCATAGTCTATCCTCGATAGTTTGGTGATATTCATTTGTTAATCGATAGAGGACTTCATTTATAGATATGGACATCGTGGCTCCATTTAATTAAATGAGAGTATAATATCATCATATGGATGTTTTGAGGTAATTGGATATTAAATCTCAACGTTGAGTTTTCGATAGTGTCTATTGAAAACATGGCTTCTGGATAAGTCAAAATATCCAAGTTCAAAACGTGGTCATATGAGTAAATATGGTAACTTGGAGAGTTATAGGCGGTCTATGAACTCTTGGCGATTACTGATATTAATCACGAGGATACACTATCTCCAATATGATTGTCTAGGGTATGAATGAGGAGCATCTTCCTTTTCTATCTTTATTTAAGAGTTCAGTTTTAGCTCTTTAGTGGAATGAGTTAAAATTAATGGATCGGACCTAAGTGAATCATTTGTTGATTGTGATTAGGTTATGTCTATTGAAGCTTAAATTTAGATGGCCCGCCAAGATCCCCAATCCACACGGACTTGCATGGATCACTTGATATATTCTACCGGACCAATTTAAGGGTCCATCTAGAATTGCATTTAATATATTAAGAATATAATTTGCACATTATTTAAGTAATGGGCTGCTCAATTATATTAATATATTAATGAAAGACATGTGGGCTTGTTTCTTTTAGTAAGAATGGGTCTGGTTCACATGTGGGCTTTTTTATTTAAAGTCCAATGGATTAAATGAAATAGGAAAATAATATTAGGCCCATCTTATATATAAGTGGGGCGGCTAGGTTAAGGTTTTGACCTAAAAATATTATTTTGTTTCATTTGTTTTAATTAAATAAGAATTAATTGATTTATTGATTAATTGTTTAATTAAAGAAACAAATCTTTCCTAAAAGTAAAAGACTTGTTTGATAAGTAAATAAATAAATTAGTATTATTTATTTAATCAAATAAGGAGTCTTTTTTATTTAGTCAAATAAAAGAATAAAAATAAAAGAGTTGGATTAGGGTTTGAAGTCTATAAAGTTAAAAAGAATTAGGGTTGAATTTTAGTCACCCTATATAAGTGACATGATGAAATTCGGCCAACCCTAATTAGATACTACATAGAATTCGGCAACCCTAAAGGAAAAAGAAGAAAAATTCGGCCAACCTATATATATGTTCTTATAGGGTTCGGCCACATCAATAATTGGTGCTTGAGTTTTTATTTTCTTTCTTCTTCTTCTTAATTCTAAGAGAGTTTTTATTCTAGAGAGACAAAAAGGAGTGAAAAATTATTCTTTGATAGTATACAATTGCTTAAACATCAATAAGCTTGTGTATACGATATCGATCTAGGTTCACGCGAGTTTCGATCATAAGATTGTGAACTCAAAAGTGACCGGAATAATTTTGACATTCTTTTGATTGTTTTGTGACTAACAAAGAAAAGAAAGTATTTGTTTGGTCCATTCACAGGTTTGCAATTCAAAGGAAAGGGAGACCACGCTCCTAAGTGATCCACGTTCGTGCTCGGATTGAAGGTTTTGCGGATTACCATCGACGTAAGTCAATCGGATCACGCGACAAGAGGTAATTTACTTTTGTTGATATATATGCATGTTTATTGATTAAAAGGGTTTAAGGTTCATAAAGGAAAAATTTTAAAAATCACTAAATCGTCTTTAGTATCGCTTCCGCTGCGTGTAACACTTTTATTTGTTTATTTTTCCCTACAGGTTGATGGACGGGGTCTACCTACAATTTATGAACCATTACCTTTTGGTCGATTCCGATCATATCTGAATGAGACCAAGCAAAGCTGCCTCGTCTTTCCTTCAAGAAATCAATCAACTGCTCGTGGATCTCCCTTGGTAGTCTGGATCTAATGAAGATTTTGCGTTGTGGTTGTTCGGGGTCCATTGATATTTCGTCAAGCTCTTCCGTCTTTGGCATATTTTGGGTCGACTCGACGTCAACCTTCTGTAATTGTTGTAATAATTCTTTCTTTTTCTTCATGGCATTTTGGTAGCATTCCCTGGCTACCCTTTGTTCACCCTTTATTTCTCGTACTCCCCATTTTGTTGGGAATTTGATCATCTGATGGTAGGTCGACAGGATCGCCTTCATCTCGTGTATCCAAGGCCTGCCTAAGATTGCGTTGTATGGAGATTGGCAGTCGAGTACTAGGAAATTGATATAAAGGTTAACTCCTTCCGCGTAGATTGGTAGTACAATCTCACCTAGAGTACTTTTCTGTTCTCCGCTGAACCCGGTTAGCATTGTCGTTCGATAACTGAGTTTGGATTCGTCGACCTGCATTTCTCATAAAGCATTGTTAAATAGAATGTTACATGAATTACCATTATCTGTTAATATTTGTTTTTTTAAACAGTTTGCAATATGTAATGAGATAACAAGTGCATCATGGTGTGGAGAAAACAAATCTGATTTGTAGGTCGACTTGAAGTAACGGTTTTATCGACCCTTGAAGGATGTTCTCGGTTAGGTTGAATCTCTGTGTTCGACACTTATCGCTTGTGCCTCTTCGCTTCAGAATAATTGACACCACTAACTTCAGATCCTCATGCAATGTGATTGATTACTCGATCTTGTCGGGGTGGTTCTAGAGGACTGTCGTTGTTGATTGCTTGCCTTTTATCGTCGCGTCGAGCGAGAGTTTACTTTCCCTTATCCATCAAGAACTCTTGTAGATGTCCTCATTTTAGAAGCTTTACAACCTCTAGCCTGAGGGCGACACAATCTTCTGTACGATGGCCATGGTCTTCGTGGAATTCGCATCTTAGTTTTGCATCCCGATATTCTGGTGGCGCATTTATCTTTTGTGGCCATTTGACGGTCTTGTCCATATCTTTCATTACCTCCCCGAGGTCGACTAGCTCGATGCTCAGATTATATTCCTGGACTTCAACACGTGATCGACTCGTCCTTGGATAATTTTGGCCATATGGTCAATCAACATTTGAATACACTTGTCGGGGCTGTGCGTCCCGTCTGTTACTTGTTGGATAGGATTCTGACTTTCTGTCGTTCGATCTTCTATCAACTCGATCGTTTTTATGGCTTGTATAATTGTTGATCTTGCCTACTAAATTGGCTTCGTCTTCTTCCCATTTGATCTGGGCCCATGCTTTGGCTAATACATCTTCCATTATCCTGTATGAATATTTGGTAAGCTCTCTGCAGAGGTCATAATCAAACCTAAGGCCTTTTGTAAAGGCATAGATGGCTGTCGCTTGATTACAGTGAGGGATCTGCACTTTTTCCTTGTTGAAACGTCCAACATAGGTCCTCAGGTTGTCGCCATACCTTTGCGTGATTGTATAGAGGTCGTCCGACTGTTTCTCAAGCTTTCAACTTCTTGCAAATTGCTCCACGAATGTATCTGTGAGCTGCGCAAAAGAGTTAATTGAATTGTTAGGCAAATTAGTATACCATTGTAGAGCTGGACCGTTGAGACTGGATCCGAATGCTCTACATATGCATGCTTCTTGTAGGTCGTGTGGAATTGCTGTAGTGAACAATCTTTGCTTGTATTACGAGATGTGGTCGTTTGGGTTGGTCGTTCCTTCGTACTGCTTCATGTTTGGAAAATTGAACTTTCTAGGCATTTCGACCAGAGCTATGTCGTTGACAAAGGGGTCAACGAAGCTGTTTGTTGTGCTTTTACTTATCGGAGCTGGTACCCCTAGAATCCTTTGTATAAATTCTTCCATTTCTATGAACCTGCAAGAGAATTCGTTATTAATAAATGCAGGTAAATCGAGTCCGGGTTTTACCAAACCTAGTGTCAACTAGATCGACATGGTTGTTTTTAAGATGTTATCCGACAGTTGGTTTGCAATTGGATCTTGTTCGTTTTCGTTTCGGATTGGTAGATCGTTGAGGTCGATTTTGACTCAGGCCGTCTGTGGTGTTTGTTGACTCTAACCGACATTGAGATTTACGTTTGGCCTGACTTGTCCGATTGGGTCGTCCGGAGCTGTTCGATTGACTTCTTGTTCATTGTTGGGAACTGGAATTTGGTGCCCAGTCGTTTCACTATCAGGTATCACACCGTCGAGAACGGCTCGTAACTCGACATTAGTTGCTTGGATCACAGCATTTTCAGCTTCAAGTGCCAGCAATTTTGCAACGTTTGTGGTCATTTATGTAGACAATGCCGTAATCTGTTCTTCGACGGTCGGGAGGTTTCCACCTTCAGACATGTTGATAGGCTCGACTAGAACTTTAGTATCGTTGCGATGGGCCCCACGGTGGGTGCCAAACTGTAGGTGGTCGAACTACGATTGATGTGGATTAGATCGGGTTAAATTAGGTCCAAGGCAACTTCTATCGAACCGGTCAACTAGAAAATATAGTTCGGGAATAGACTGGTGAAGGTGGATAGTTAATTGACCTTACAAAGTTATGTTATTTGTTGAACCTACAAGAAAACAAGAATATATAACAGAAACAGAGAGAATGATTGAGATGTGAGCAATCAGATCGTAATGATTAAATCAATTGAATTCTAGTTGCCAGAATTCTTATACATAGTTTCAGTATGCTAATCTTAAGCTTTTCAGAACGTTTTTCCTCCGTCCCCCTAATGTTATTTGAGCCTTTGTATTTATAGGCCAAAGCTTCCTTCAACGTCTACTAGATCATGGGATGATTGTAGCCGAGATTTCAGGAGAGATTCTCTCACCCGTGATCCATCATTTGAAGCTGAAGACTGACTTAGTCTTTCAACGGTCAGGTTTCAATTGGTGCTTGTATTGGGTTGACCCGATTTGATGGGTCTGGATAGGATCCAACATCAATGAGGTATGTGCTTGCACATGTTGGGTCTATAGGCCATTTTTACCTACCACAACATACACAGTTTTCTACTACCAGTGCAAGAAGAGCCATGGAGAGGAGGTTTAACTTGAATTGCAACATTGGTAAGATTGCACAAGTGCCATGCTAATCTTTTCCGTATCATTCCAATTTTATCAGATGTCTCTTAAGAGACAATAAAGTGTTGTTGCGTGTTTTCTTATAAAGAGAGCATTTCTGTTATAACTGGACGATGTGGGATCTCCAGTTTTGGTAATCTGATGACGTGGGCTGTTGAGTATTGGAATTTGGATGTCCAAAAGCTTTTGTGGGCTCTATCTCATCAAATAACAATAAGAGGCCACGAAAATGTTTTAGTGATGCTATTGCTGGGTATAACTCAATTAATCATGTCTCATTGTTTAGTAAAAGTCCACATACAATAACTAAAAATTAAAATTAATATAATAAAATTATTTCCTGCTGGTAACGGAACTTTGCTTTTATAGTTTATGTGTATACTTAGGTCACATTTGGCATCTGGGATAAGATGGGAAATGGACTATTTTTAATCCCTTTACTATATTTGGCTCGGTAGTGGGATGAGATAAATTAGTCTCGTTTGACTTTTTTATCTCATTGACGTGGGATAAATTAGTCCCTTCCAAAACGATGGGATTCAAATGAATCCCATCTCTTCTTCTTCTCTCATTTAACATCATCATCTTCTTCAGCAACCAAACCAGAAAACAGATTTTTTTTTCACAATCACAAAATCAAAACCTTCAAATAGATGATTACATATAATAAAATCAGCAAAAATAAGTTTATATCTACTTAGATCTACATAGATTAAGTAGATCTACACTAATTTAGTTCGGTTTAAGAAGGAAAAAAATTGAAAAATTAAAAATAAAAGAAGAAGATCTGGCTACTAATTTTGGTTTAAGAAAGAAAAAAATTGAAAAATTAAAAATAGAAGAAGAAGAATAAAAATAAAAGAAGATGATTTGCAAACTAATTTCGGTTTAAGAAAGAAAAAAAATTGGAAAATTAAAAATAGAAGAAGAAGAAGAAGAAGAAGAAGAAGAAGAAGAAGAAGAATCTGGAAGAAAGATGGATGGATGAGTTTTGATTCAACAAATTTGTTTTTATTTTATTTTATTTATTTATTATTATTATTTTTTTTTTTATAAATGAATCTGACATTGTTTTTGGTGAGAGAAAGAGATATATGAGAGAGAATAAAAAAGATTCAGATTGATTTTTTATTTTTTTTGAAAAACATAACTTTTTATTTTTATAATTTATTATTACATTATTGTTATCCAATCCGATTACATACCAAACATAGTATAACACTATTTTTAGTCCAATATAATTAATTCAATCCAATCTCAACTTTTAAAAATAGTCCATTCATATTCCGTAAACCAAACGAACCTTAATTATTTATAAATTATGATGATTTCCTATTTATTTATTTATTATTTTTAATCGTTCCTCCTTTGGAGATAAACCGCGGAGATCAATGATTTTTTATATTTTTAAAATTTCAAATTTTTAATAAATCTCTATTGGATATCAATTTTATTTTTATTTTTAATAAATGTATCTCCACCGGACATGTCTATTTCAAGATGGATGGAAGAGATCTACGGCTATTCAATCTGATTTATTTTTTATTTTTTATTTTTTATGGTTTTTAATTAGGGGCATTTTCTCGTCAATAAATAATTTACGAGTGTAAGAAGAGAAACTCGGGGTGGATTAGGATTTAGGTGTACATAGAAGGACGAGAATCGACAAGAGTGGATAAAGAAGAGATGTTGTGGACATCTCTGCAACCCATCAATGGACTTGGAGCTCTCCTCTCCCCCTCCCCACACCCTCTTCTTCAACATCGCTCTGCAACTTTCTTCAAGTATATCTCACTTACCCACTTCTTCTTTTCCGCTGATTTTTTTATTTTCTTAATAGTTTCTGTTTTTGTATATTCTGTGTAGTAAAGTATATTCTGTGTAGTGTTCTTAGGAGTCGAATAATTAACATTAAAAGTTCTTCTGTATTGTTAATGGCCTAGTTTAGTATTTTATATAACAGATAGATTGCATCCCTGCCGGTTTAGTAGATTCACTTCATTCATGGACTAGATATTATGCCCTAACTTTACTAATAAGAATTTAGAATTATTTTAGAAATGTAGCCCTGCCTACAATGAAAGTTATTAGAATTTACTTCCCGATTTCCCATATGAAAGTCTGATGCACTTTGTCGGCTATGTTGGTCAGAACAATTCCAATTTTTTGTTTTACTTACAATTGCTTGACGTAGTTTTTCCTGTTTCATGTGATAAATGTGGTCTGCAAGAACCACTCTAACCCTTTAGTGATACAAGTTTGAAGCTAGTTGGTTGTGCTCATGTGACAATCTGAAAGACTGCTACATCATTGATGTGGATTATGAAGTTCCTCATATGATTAAAGATCCCGTGAGTGAAGCCCTAATGTTGTTTCATAGGACTACTATTAAGCTATTAAATGTTTGTTTTTCGCTCTTTTCAGGCGGGGATTGAGGAGAAATCAAGATGGATGTCGAGTTTCCAGTAGAACCAACAATCAAGGATTTCAAATCATGGCCACTTCTAATGTATGAATCAACCCCAAGGCTTCCTCATGTATAATGACGATATATATGGTTTGAATATGGTCAAAGATTTTGTAGGTATGTGATTGATGATCTAATCAATGAGTGCCTCATGGTAGTAAAACACCAAATGTCTAGACATGTTAGTTGACTTAGTTGCATGGTTTGTGTTGCTTTTTAACTATAACAATCTGTTTGTTTCAGTTTTTAACAAATATCTGAACCAAAGCTAAAGGATCAAGTCTATTTGGCTCACATAAAAAACCAGAACCGAATAAAAAACAAATTACAAAAGATACCTTGGGTAAGTATTTTAATGAAGAATGACTGTTTAACTAATTATTTTCCACTTATGTATAAAACAAGAAACAAGCAGCCCATAAAAGAATTATTATATAACGAACAGGGTTGCTAAAACCCTAAACCTAATAGCTTGGTTCAGTGGGATTGTGTGCACTCTCCTAGTGACAGATAATTGAAATCAAGCCTCACGAATATTGAATTAGAAGTATGACAATGCTTTGTTGTGCTTTGAAGTGTGATTTATTAACATGCTTTAATACATTACATATTCCCTCCGCCCTCACTATTATAATTACACACGAAACTAGAGAAATAATGTTCCTGCATAGAGCTATCTCTTTCATAAGCATACTCCATAGTCTCTTTTTTTGTGGGTACCTAAATCACATCTCGGTAGTGCTATAGTCATGATCCCTTATCTTTTGAGGAGTGCTTACCGGGTGCCAACTCATTAGGTGCACATAAACTCTTCTCCATAAATATCTTTATAAAGCCTCCATGAACTCATTTTGTAAGTGCTTAAATCTTAATCACTACTCCTGAAACCTTCATTAGTCTTCTTCCATTAGAGCGCTGCTCGTTGCATCTCGATTTATTAAATGGATCTAAAGTTCTCCTCATCAAAATCCTATAAGATGCCTCTATCAATCTATTATGCATCTAAGAAATATTGAGAACTGTCTTGAAGGCTCAAAAACAGTGCTCAAATTGGAGTCAGCCCTTTTTCCAGGAAATCATATCTTGTTTAGCATCTTCATACACATGTTCTTAATATTTCGTAGTCGTATTTATTATCAATTGAAAATGTTGTTGGATTTGTCTCAATTTCTTCAGCCTGGAATTATCTGTTGGATGCTACTTCATTCTTTCCCTTGCAATCACTGGACTATCTTGACACTTAAATTACTTGCAGTTAGTGACAGGAAATAGTTTTCTGCTTCACTTTTTTTCCTTATCAATAAAGTCATATGATTGATTTGCTGTGTAAAGAAATTTGATTTGACTTTGCACTATAACCTGTTTTTTTCTATGTGAGCCCTTTGTTTGTCATCTAGGTGTCTCCGGGGGAGAATAAATCAAGCAAGGAGGTAATTATGGTTGATCCTTTGGAAGCCAAGCGGTTAGCCGCCAAACAGTTTCAAGATATTAAAGCGAAAGAAAAATTCAAGGTGAATGAAATTTCAGTACTTATAAAGATAATGAGTAATACATTGCTTGACTTGTGTATTGTTTGGTTCCATGAAATATTGGTGGCCAACAAATTTTTGCTAAAGTTTGGTAGTTGTTCAAAACCGCTAGACGCAAAAGCTTAAACTGTTGTACTAGAGCCCAACAATAATATTTAAGCACTCTATTACACCCAATCACATGCAAGACTAACAAGATTGTCATGTGGTTCAAGCCCAAGTACAAACACTTGACAAATTTAGATACCATATAATAAATTCAAATAATCATGTTGGGGAGACTTGAATATGGGCAATCTTGGCAAACTAAATTTGTTACCATGTTAGTAACCACAAGACCCAAAAATTTAAGCTATTAGGAACAAGTCCAATTAAGCACTCAAACATGAACTAATAATGCAAAACTTTTGCCTAGATCTGTTGACAACTCATAGTTCCTAGTTTGGATCTAGATATGCACATAGTAAGAGCTTTTCCAACCCACTTCTATACCCCACGCCATCTCTAATTTGCAGCCAAATTCCTCTCCAACCCACTGCTATCCCCCACGCCATCCGTTAACAGTATTGGTTGGGTGAACAGTGTCGCGCAATATATTGTGCGACACTGTTCACCTAGCCAACGCTGTTCATATACACAATTTGTATTTTTTTGTTTTTTTAGTTGGAACTTGGGTTTTGATTATTAGTATTTGTCGACAAATAATAATAAAAAAAAAAAGAGGAAGGAGAATATTCAATAGAATATTATTTATAGAGTAAAATTTGGTGCAATGGGTTGGAGATTGAACAGTAAAATAGTGTGACTGTTGAAGTATTTTAATGCAGAAGTTGCACTAAATCCACTATTCGGGTTGGAGTTGCTCTAAGCAAGCATCTTTTACATTTTTTATACGGGAAATATATATTTTGTTACTTTCTTTAGTTCTTGTTTCCTGTATTGTCAATTTCTCTTGTTGGAGCCAAAGGGACATCACCAGCATAACTTTTCAATTCAACAAGGCTATATTTTGTGTGAGTCGGAAGAGGAAAAGTTGTTATGATTTACTTTTATCTTACTTGCTGATACTGATTGATTGATATTGCTCTTTTAGAGAAGACGCCAAATTGAGGCAATTAACGGAGCATGGGCAATGATTGGTCTCACAGCAGGGCTAGTTATTGAAGGTCAGACCGGGAAAAGTATTCTAGCTCAGGTTAAGTAACTCTTTCCCTTTTATTCACACAAATAGTATCTCTTCTTTCAGTTGCATGATTGGCTGTTGAGTATTGAACAATTGGAATAATTTTCTTTCTTTTCTTCTCTTTCAGATGGCCGGTTATTTTTCTTCCATTACCAACTTTTTTGTGCGATAGCATGATCTATATGTGGTGGAAATTTAAGCAATTGCAGAGAAGTGCGTATTTTAAAACTGAACTTGTAATACCATCAGACGTTGCTTCAACTCACATAATCACATATACTGTACCGATAAATTGTTAAACAACATACTCAGCTTTGTAATGCTACGTTGATAGTACAAAATGATGTGTTTTGCTCCAATGGCCACTGCTTGTTGGTGAGTTAGCTTTGCTATGAGTTATTTAGTTATGCATTCCATTACTAGAAGTGGAAAAATTGTCGGAAGCCACTATATATACCTTCTTCTTTTTCGATATACCAACTGTGGATATGGCGATTTGTTACATATGTCAAATGATTATATTGAAGAAAATTGCTAGAATAAGAGGTAGAGCAGAATTGCAGGAGGTGAAATACCAAAGGACCAGGACATATAGTCACTCACTTGGTGCAAGTCATTTTTCCATTAACAACAATTTTCAGCTTTGTTGAAAACTTAATAATATTTTATTTTAACGGATTCAAAAGTAAATACTGGGCAATGCAACAAACTCGTAAATAAGCACATCTATTCAAAGGTAACCGACCTAGGATGTATAGAGTTGGTTATTTATCCCTATCAAGTGATCAACCTAAGATGTATAGTGAGGACCACCTATTAGGAACTAATCCGTTGTGAACCACCAACCTAGGATGTATAGTGTTGGTTGTTCATACGGATTCTGGAAATAAAGTCCATCTACCTATCAAAGATTCAACTGATTAAAGATTAGCCAACCTAGGATGTATAGTGTTGACTTCTAATTCTCTCACGAGTACCGACCTAGGATGTATAGTGCCGGAAACCCGTTCGAGGTTAGATTGAGATCGCGGTTTAAGAATCGGAGTTCATGACATTCCGTCTATTCATTTGAGCAAGATACAATTAAACATCATGTGTATCTAGATGCAATACTCATACATTAACCAAGGAGAACTTGCCAAGATCATGTATCTAAACAAATAATCAATGAAAACCCTTAAAGAACAAGAATAGAACAATGAAAGGTAGATATGAATATATATATAACCAAGTTTATATACAAGCCCAATATTTAACTAACTACTCCATCAACCCCTTAGAGGGGATTTAGCTACTCATTAATACTAGGAAAAAAAGAGAAAGGAAAGAGGAAGAACCCTTGGATATCATCTCCTTCCTTGAAGTTGCTTCAATCTCCTATCTTCCTTGAAGTTGAGTAGAGAATGTCAATGAGAGTGTGAAAGAGTGTTTCTAGATCTAGGTTATCTTTAGAACTAAGTAAAAAACTTGTTAAAATGAATCTATAACCTTATATTTATAGTACATACAAAAATAGGTCACTTAAACTTCAAAATGAGATCTAGCACGCGTGGAATGCGGGTGGAGTGCGGTTGAATCACCCACACTTGACTCATACTTTAATGTCAGGTATGAAATCAACTTCTCTGGATTTACTTGTAGTGCAGGTGGAGTGCGGGTGGAGTGCGGTTAGATGACCCGTACTTTAATGTCAGGTGCAAAATAGCTTCTCTGGATTTGGCAACAGTGCGGTTGACTGACCCGCACTGTACCTGCTCTTTAACTCTTCTTTAAGCATCATGTCCCGGTTGTGGTAGAAGTGCGGTTGAAGTGCGGTTACTAATTGCACTATAAGGCTGCTGATGATCCTTTGCCTTTCCTTTTGCCATTTTTCTGCCGGAATCACCGTAACACGTTTCCAAACCCATCATTGCACCATTTCCTACAATTACGCATATAACAACCATTAGAGATGCCAAAACGCACAAAAACAGAACAAAGGATAGGGAAATGAGGACCTACATATACAACATATTTGGCACGATCAAACACCCCCAAATCAAATTTTTGCACGTCCTCGAGCAAACATACTATAAAATGGTAAGACGCCAATTGAAATAAATCCTAGACACCTAAGCAATAATTCAAAAAAGCCGTAAGCCCAAAAAGTGATATGATACATACAGGTGTGATAGAGAGAAGAAAAACATATGCACGAGATCTAGAGCACTTGGAGGTACTAAAGGGAGGCTCACACGAACACGAATCCCACACCTAAGGCACTCATGCATTGGGGACTACTCGCTCATATACCTTGAGAATAATTCGCTTCGATACTAAAGTTCACATGAATTCTCTCTTTCTTTCCTCTCGGAATCCTAAGTTTCACACAACAATTTATGCAAAGATGGATTCTGCACAACAATTTTAGCAAAGAACTATCCTAGGAAAGACTCACAATGCCATGGACGTGAAAGATCGTGTATCAACCAACATTCCCGAACTAGACTCATTTTGGATCAAAAAGGACTTTTCATTCGGTTATAGTGTGGCTATGGGGTTTAATAAGGTGAAACAAAGAATATGGAAATTTGGATTTCAAAATCACAAATCATTTTAGAATACAACCACACACACTATACAATGCCCTTTTTCTTCATTGATCACTCACACTTTAGTGTCTAAGCATTTGTTTACCCATATTTTGCTTTCAATGTTGTACTCCACATTGTGAGTACTTAGCATCAATTAATTTGAACATTGTTTTTTTTTGCTTTTCTCCTTTTCTTTTCTTTTTGAGTTGCCCACATTTCTTTTCTTTTAAAATTCATGGCTCATAAGTACAAATTTGGGTACCTTTAAATTTTTAGCCATTTGCTCACATATTTTTCCTTTGTACACTTGGTTTGACCATTTGAGTTTAACTACTTTCATCACCACATTTACACATCCTAACATGATTAGTCATAAAGGTAGGCATGTGTTTAAGCTATGGTATATGGTTGTATTGGTACAAAATGAAAGAGTACGTGCTTGGCCTCAAGTTTGGCTTTGGAGCACACAATATGGATAGGAGTGTGTTTAAGCTATCATAGGTAGTTAAATTCACACACATTGCCTAATATCACATCCACAATTCATCTACCAAGGGAATGAATGCATCCATCATGCAATCATAATATAATCTATAAGTCCTATGGCATGTGACATATATGACGAGATAAGTGTTTAAGAATAGATAATAACAACACTCAAAATACGCACTTTGAACACTTGTGTTTGTGATCTCACATGGATCTCTACTATTAGAATTAGGCATTGAAACACTGAGTCCCCTCAACTTAACACCAACGGATGGGATAAACCCGTGGAGGTGCAAGTGAATCCCTAAAGTAGCACCGAGCTACATCACAAGTTCACAACACATACCAAAACTCGCCAAAAGCACAAGCTAGAGGCATCACACCCAAACTTACTCAAAGTCTGAAATTTGGACAAGCGACATAAATGAAAAATTAGACCCTAAAAAGACCACAAGGACAACTTTACAAGACGTACCATACCCCCAAACCAAAACTCAACAATGTCCCTGTTGTTGGTAACCACAAGGCATGGCCTAGCGGGGTGGAAAACGCTACCCAAGACTCAAAATAATAGAAATGCATAAAGCGCAAAACATCAACGGACGGAGGGCACAACGTCCCCCAAACCGGATCTAAACATAAACTCAAAACTTTAATCACTATGCGCATAACCATGCTCAACCATATTAACAAATCATGCATCAATCATAATCCACAAATATGAAAAACATTTAAGTACAAAAATCGAAAAGTAGAAACTCTCTTAAAAGGAAGATAGGTCCATTGTCTAAGCATGTTGTCATGTGATTCCTAAAAGATCATGAACCTAGCACAAAACACACAACACTTCTACCAAATCGAATGTCAAATGCAATTTCAAAACATGGGTCCCATCGTCCATAAAAAAAAAAAAAAAAAACCCAAAATAAAACTAACTAAAAATTCTAATACATAAAGGAAATACTAAAAAGAACATAAAGGAAATGGATGGTCAATCCTTGTCTGACAACTCTGGATCTGCTCCACTGGTTACCCCCTTTCCCTTGGGGTCACGCTCTGCTCTCGTCCTTTCTTCATGCTCTTCCATGGATATCTCCATTGTAGTTTGGAGTTCTGGATCAATGACTGGGCCTCCTGATGGTGGTGAAGAGGTGGCAGGACTCTTTTTCTTCCTTGGATAAGCTGGGAGATTGAGCGCCTCCCTTATGTCTGTGAGATTCCCCCATATGTCAGCATAGAACCCACTAGACTTTGCCATGCTATCAACAATTTGTTGTCTATTCTCAAGGACTTCAGTCTTGAGAGCGCTCAAACCCGCCAGCAAAGTCTGCCAAGGGATCTCCTCAAAAGTCTTCTGTAGAGGTGTGGGCATGTGACTATACTCCATGTACTCCACAAGGCCCTGTTCAGTCCCCATGGGGTCTGTAATCTCCTCTGCCTGCCTAATTGTACCTACTCCATGCACGAATTTCTTCCTCCCAATTCGAACTCTAACACTAGAGGGGTCCCACTATCTCAATTTATCATTCCACGTAAATCTCCCAACGGGACCAAGACCACAATCAAAGGAGTCGGACTCGAAATCAGCCCCTGCTTCTCTGTAAAATGCGGTGATTAAGCTAGGAAAAATAAGTGGCTGCTTGTCAACTTGGACGCCACCCAGTTCGAGTATCTCTTTCTTAATCAGGAAGCCAATGTCAACCAATTGTTTATGAAGGATGCAGTAAAGGACCATAGCCGCATTGAAATTAACTGACGTCCGGTGTTTCCTAGGGATCAAGGAGTGGGAGAGGAAGACATGCCAAAATCCCAACTCCAACCTCAAGTTGGCGTGCTTCATCCGGTAATCAGGGGCCACCCAGACATCCATTGGTCAGATTACCAACTGGTTGGTGAACTCAACATTCTGTGTGACAAAAATATCATTCCAAGTCACCCCATTGTGTAGTTTTCCAACTGCATCCTGATCATCTAGGAGCTCGGTCCGATAATTCTTGTTGATGTCAGTGATCGTCATTCGGATTTGCACCCCATGGACTAAAACAATTGATGTTCGTTGAAACTCCTCTGGTACCATCCCTGTATGGATTTCCTCCACCACACTTCTGCAATACATAGGCAGGGCGCTAACAAAAGTCTCTCATCCCTTCGTTTCCATAACTTGAGGAATCAGGGTGTTCGCTAGCTCTTCTAATGCTATACCTCGTTCACCCACAATATCCCACTCCTTAAAATACTCCAAGCGGTCCTCAAAATCTGTTTGCCTGACATATGGTGGTGGAACCTGAGGTCCCCTCCTTGTAAGTTGCTCAAGAACTTGACTCCCTTGTTTGGCAGATTGCCTGGTCCTCCCTTACATCTGCATAAGAAATTTAAACAGTTAAGGGAACACTCTTATTGATTAACCTTGAGGCAATCATGTAGAAAAATGAAGAACAACAGTTTACTCTCAGACTGATAGAGTGCGGGTGAAGTACGGATGAGTGACCTGCACTGGACCCGCATTTTAACCTGTTTCCAAATTCTGTTGCGTGCAGAATCACAAACAATGCACACCAACAATATACACAATAAATCATCGAACCAACTCACAAAAACAGGGCTTTAACCCATATATAGAAATTCCATTCACTCATATAAACCCTAAATTCAGAGTTTGAACATGCATGTGCAATTGGATAGTTAAATCATCATCAAACACTTCAAATACATAGATAAACAACAACCCATCATTCAATCATCATAGATATTCAATAAAAAGTTTAACATCTTGGATTTGAACATGAAATTATGTGAGAAAAACGAATGACACAATCAAAACCGAATTTCAAAAATCATTGCAAATAAATCAACTCACAATCATTAAAATGAGCATGGCAAAAGGGGATGAATTCGTGGCCCAATCTTGAACTATAAAGTTTATGCTAAATGGGCAAAAGAAATTAAAGAAAAGGATGGGAATCATGATTAGAGAGGCAAGTGAACGAAATCAAAGCAAGAAAATCATACCTTGGTTGCCAAAAATTGGAAACGTGGAGCACACAGAATACCTGTCGGTTGAGCGAGGGAAAACAAAGGTTGTTTGGTTTGTTCTTTTGGTTTTTGAAAGTGGTGGAGCACTAGAAAACGACATGGCATATATATAATACACACAAAGTGTGGGTGAAGTGCGGGTGAGTGACCTACACTTGACCCGCACTTTATTACCTGATGCTTTCTATCTGTCTGAGTGTGGTTGAAGTGCGGGTGATTGACCTGCACTGTAACCGCATTGTTTACCAGCTCTAGTTTTTGGATTCTACACTGAATCTATTCCTGCACAAAACACCATCAACACATCAAAAAGCCCTATAGTAAAAAATTATCTAAAGTAAGAACTAGCCAATCGAAATGCAAAAACATTAACACGAACTCAAAAATGGGTACTAAGCACTCAAAGTTGGGCACGGTCAACCAACGAAGGTTTGACCAGAATGAGGAATACACTCAACTTGGCCACCCAAACTGATGCCAATGGTTTGCCTACGGTATCTCTCCCAACCTTGCGCAATTGACACACTTGGTCTTTTCTAACCCATACTTGCTTAACCCTTGGTGGATTCATTCTAGACCTAACTTAACTTGCTTTAAATCTTTGGAATCTAAAGCAATAAGCCTTAACATGCCCTTTTTTTGCACAAAAATAACAAGTTAGAGGATGGTTAAGAAAACTCCCTGCTCTGTTGTTGATGTGGGCCCCTTTGTGTTGACCATATTGGAGGGATTTGACCTCGTTTTCTGCCTCATCAAGCTGAATAATCAAATCACACTCCTTAACTTTTGCTCGCTTCAATTCATCTTCTTTTCTGTTCAACCGTTCTTGCAAATCCAATATGGCCTTGGTTGATGTCTCAACACTTAATAACAACTTTCTTGACCTTCTCCCATTTTCCTCCTCAAATTCCGTCGAGAGTCATGCCAATTCCTCTAGGTTCTTGGAGCCTAACTCCTCCTTTTTGACAAGCTCCACCAATTTCTCTTTAAGACTCTTGTTCAATGTTGAGAAGTTATGTACCTTTGTCTTCAACATTCCATTTTCAGCCTTAAGCAAATAAACTTCTAGCTTGAGCTTTGTGTTTTCTTTCTCAAGCTCACCTATCTCCTCAAAAATCACTTCCTCCTCTTCGAGATCACATTCTTGTCTTTCCTTCAAACAATATTGGCTGCCCATTTCCATCTCATTCACACCCTCAAATGCTTGCACAAGAGTGAAAACTCGGCTTCTTTTCTTCCTTGACTTGGGTGCCTCTAAGACCAAGCAATCCTCCACTTGACTTATCTTAGGAGAATCAACCGTGAAGTTCACACTCTTTCCTCCACAGCTGAAGGAAATGTTCCTAGAACGGATATCCACAACCATTCCGGTTGTGGCCATGAATAATCTCCCCAAAAGCAATTTCCAGTCCCTACCATTGGTTTCTCCTTTCTTGCACTTTAACACTATAAATTCTACCGACACTATCAAACCGTGCACGTTCAAATAGACTACCTCCACTATACCAACTAGGGTGGTGGAAGAATTGTCCGCCATGATGAGTGTCTGAGAAGTAGGCTTGATTGACTGAATCTTCAACTGTTTGTATACCTCTAAGGGCATCATATTGATGCTAGCCCCTATATCAAGCACTGCTCCCATCTTAGATGAGTTTTCAATTCCTACCTCTATTACGAAACTTTCGGGGTCCGAATGTTTAATGGGGAAGTCTATGCCACTTCTCTCATTTTCATCATGTGCAACCTCTACCTCCCTCATTACATTCACTTCACCGGAGGTGTCTAGAATATTTTCTTTGGTTGGGATGGTTCATTCTTCTATCACCTCCTCAACTCCCAACTCGGCTACCTCTAGTACATTAATGTTCTCATTGGTGCTTGATGCCTTACCCTTGTTCTTGACCAATGCATCAAAAATCTATGCCAACTGAGTTTCCATCTTCTTCAGTGACGCTCCATGGCTATTCGCTCTTTGATCATTTGACTGCATGTAAGTGGTCATCCGTTGCTCGGATGCATGTAAGGTATTCTTAAGAGCTTCAAACCCTATCCCAACCATTTTGATAAATGTGCTCACTATCTCCTCTAGGAATTTATCCTTTGGCTGGTTGGTTGGTTGGTTGGTATTTGGAAATTAAGGTGGTTTGGTGGGTGGTTACTTGAACTACTCTATTGGTTGTTGTTGCTCGAACTGTTAGGATTATGCTCAATAGCAAGAGTGTAATGTTGTAATTAACAATCTTTTTCATATTAATAAAGTGATTTCTGGTTTAACAAATCGTATAGCATTTATAGTTTGTATTATAATTGTCAAAGTAAATAATCATAAGGTCTAAAGACTATGGGAAAAGAAGAATTGTTCGTACATCTGGATATGTATGTGGTAGACACAATTCTTTAGTTAGTCTTGAATATTGTTCACAACTTAAGTTAAAGGTTGGGCACCTTTATCTTGTTAAAGTTGTAGAATTCTTTTGCTAGCATTTGAGTGGGATCAAATGAGATATGATGAGTCTAAAATCATCGGAGTGTCTTCGAGCAAAAGGATCTAGTGCACTGGGTGCATTGAACTGGATCACAATGAAAAGCTTTATTAACCGTCAATAGATAATAGTCTTTTCATTATCAGGACAATCGGAGAGTCTATCTTAATCCTGAGATAAATGATGGACTTATGGTTGCAAGTGATATCATTTGAGTTATCAATGAGTACGATTATATCGCATAGTCGTCTATCCTCGATAGTTTGGTGATATTCATTTGTTAATCGATAGAGGACTTCATTTATAGATATGGACATCGTGGCTCCATTTAATTAAATGAGAGTATAATATCATCATATGGATGTTTTGAGGTAATTGGATATTAAATCTCAACGTTGAGTTTTCAATAGTGTCTATTGAAAACATGGCTTCTGGACAAGTCAAAATATCCAAGTTCAAAACGTGGTCATATGAGTAAATATGGTAACTTGGAGAGTTATAGGCGGTCTATGAACTCTTGGCGATTACTGATATTAATCACGAGGATACACTATCTCCAATATGATTGTCTAGGGTATGAATGAGGAGCATCTTCCTTTTCTATCTTTATTTAAGAGTTCAGTTTTAGCTCTTTAGTGGAATGAGTTAAAATTAATGGATCGGACCTAAGTGAATCATTTGTTGATTGTGATTAGGTTATGTCTATTGAAGCTTAAATTTAGATGGCCCGCCAAGATCCCCAATCCACACGGACTTGCATGGATCACTTGATATATTCTACCGGACCAATTTAAGGGTCCATCTAGAATTGCATTTAATATATTAAGAATATAATTTGCACATTATTTAAGTAATGGGCTGCTCAATTATATTAATATATTAATGAAAGACATGTGGGCTTGTTTCTTTTAGTAAGAATGGGTCTGGTTCACATGTGGGCTTTTTTTATTTAAAGTCCAATGGATTAAATGAAATAGGAAAATAATATTAGGCCCATCTTATATATAAGTGGGGCGGCTAGGTTAAGGTTTTGACCTAAAAATATTATTTTGTTTCATTTGTTTTAATTAAATAAGAATTAATTGATTTATTGATTAATTGTTTAATTAAAGAAACAAATCTTTCCTAAAAGTAAAAGACTTGTTTGATAAGTAAGTAAATAAATAAATTAGTATTATTTATTTAATCAAATAAGGAGTCTTTTTTTTTTATTTAGTCAAATAAAAAGAATAAAAATAAAAGAGTTGGATTAGGGTTTGAAGTCTATAAAGTTAAAAAGAATTAGGGTTGAATTTTAGTCACCCTATATAAGTGACATGATGAAATTCGGCCAACCCTAATTAGATACTACATAGAATTCGGCAACCCTAAAGGAAAAAGAAGAAAAATTCGGCCAACCTATATATATGTTCTTATAGGGTTCGGCCACATCAATTAATTAGTGCTTGAGTTTTTATTTTCTTCTTCTTCTTAATTCTAAGAGAGTTTTTATTCTAGAGACACAAAAAGGAGTGAAAAATTATTCTTTGATAGTATACAATTGCTTAAACATCAATAAGCTTGTGTATACGATATCGATCTAGGTTCACGCGAGTTTCGATCATAAGATTGTGAACTCAAAAGTGACCGGAATAATTTTGACATTCTTTTGATTGTTTTGTGACTAACAAAGAAAAGAAAGTATTTGTTTGGTCCATTCACAGGTTTGCAATTCAAAGGAAAGGGAGACCACGCTCCTAGGTGATTCACGTTCGTGCTCGGATTGAAGATATTGCGGATTACCATCGACGTAAGTCAATCGGATCACGCGACAAGAGGTAATTTACTTTTGTTGATATATATGCATGTTTATTGATTAAAAGGGTTTAAGGTTCATAAAGAAAAAATTTTAAAAGTCACTAAATCGTCTTTAGTATCGCTTCCGCTGCGTGTAACACTTTTATTTGTTTATTTTTCCCTACAATTGGTATCAGAGCCTAGGTTGAACCCTTTTAATTAATTAACGTATATATACGTGGATCTATTTCTTTTTATTGTGATTATGCATGTTTAGAAAGAGATGGCACTCTAGGTATTCAAATATATAATTACATGTGATGTATGGATTTATATATATTTTATGTGGTTTGTTATTGCTCGATTTTGGCCCTAGATTTTCAATGTAATTTTTGTTTCGGAGTTGTAACAAGAAGGGTGGTCTATTATCGCCATAATTCCTTCTTGGTAGATTGCTAGGTTTTATTTTTTTATATATATATGTGCAGTATTTTTTTAGGGTTACTGCAGTTTTTTTTATTTATTTTTAGTATGTGCAGTTTTTAGTTTGTAAAAATACTGCAGTGAATAAAAAAAAAAAAAAATTAATACTGCAGTATTTATTATATATATACTGCCGTAATATATTTAGGTCTTGGAGATTCGAAGACTCGAAGCAAAACGAAGCAACCGGAACCAAGTACGAGCACCGTGCGCACCCTAGGAGTGGATTGGGCTGCGCATGACAAGCCCAAACTTTGGTGGGCTGCGCATGGCAGCCTTGTGTGGCCTTATGGGCTGCGCAAGGCAGCCCCTTTGTGGGGTTGTGGGCTGCGCACGCCCATGGGAGAAGGCCGAAGGATGAGCGTATGGTTGATGGGCCACCTGAAGATCTTGTATTCCTGACAAATTGTAATTTACTTGTTTTTCTAGGATGGGCCAAAATTGTTGCTATTTAATTTATGCTTAAATATTACAATATTTGTTATTGTATGATAACATGACATATAGAATAGGAGTGCCACGCATATATCTCTTTTGGTATGAACATGCATTGAATGATTTAGGTATCTAAATTGGCATCTAGATAACTCGGTAAATCATTCTATGGGATTTAATCACACGCCTTAAATAATTGAGTGGGAGAAGGTGTTTTGGTAACACCTATGGCCTCCAAGGTTAGTTGAGCTTTATTATTTATTGGTAATCCCCCCAAGGGGCGTCCATGAATGGAATTTAGCAACATACTTCCTTACAAGGATAGACTAGACATTGGACTCAAACGAGATCTACTCCCCAAGGAGGGATTTTCGTGAGAGAAAATTGAGGGTCGATATCTTGGTAACACACTCAATGTAATTTTATTGATATCCTCCCAAGAGTTCTTGTCAGTAAAATTGCAAGGCTAAAATTGAAAACGCTGGTTGTTATGTTAACAATTAGGTGGGACCTAGTCTAACTAGTAAATGGTGCGAACTCCCAAAGGAGGCGTAACATTTATGGGTGTTAGATCACCGTTGAATTTTATGATTGAGTTATTTATTTAATTCAAGATAAATATTTAAAAGTGCTTTATCATGATTATTTACTTATATATGTTTTGTTTTATTCAGAAATCATGACCCCATCACTTATGAACATCCTGAAAGATAACACTTTAACTGGAGATAATTATGTCACATGGAAAAGGAAAATTGGGTTGTTACTGCAAAGTGAAAAACATAAGTTTGTTCTAACTACTCCTAAACCACCTGTTCCTAATAATGAATCTAGCATAATGTGTAGAGATGAGTATGAGCAGTGGAAGACTTCGGATGATATGGCAAAATGTTACATTATGGCCACTATCTCCGACGTGTTGCAACAGCAGCATGAAGGAATGGAGTCCGCTGCTGATATAATGATGTCTCTAGAGGAGATGTTTGCTATGAAGTCTAGGACGACTAAGAGAGAGGCAGTGACTGCTTTTATGAATCTTAGGATGAAACCTGGACAGGCTGTGAAAGATCACATGATGAAAGTCATAGCACATCTCAACATTGCTGAACTGCATGGCGCTGAGATAGATGGTGAGACAAAGATTGATATGGTTGTCAATTCATTGTCAGATTCCTTTGATCAGTTCAAATTGGACTACACTTTGAACAAAAAGGAATACACCTTACAAGGCCTGATGCAAGATGTTCAAAGTGCTGAAAAGATCCTTGTGAAAGGCAAAGGTCAAGAGATTCATATGGTTGGTAAAGTTGCTACTGTTAAGGCCCGTCAAAAGGTCAAGAAACAACAGAAGAAAAAGCAACTTGGGCCTATCAAGAAGGAGACCAAGAAAGTAACCAAGATCAAAGGGAAATGCTTCCTTTGTGGTGAAAAGGGACATTGGAAGAGAAATTGCCCAAAGTCCCAGAACAAGAAGGAAGAAGGTAATTTGAATTATCTAGAAACATGTTTTTTGGCTGATTCTACAGATTCTTGGATCATAGACTCAGGAGCCACTAATCATGTTTGTTATTCCTTGCAGGGGTTTCAAGAAAGGAGAAAGCTGAGTAAGAATGAAATCAATTTGCGCTTGGGCAACGGAACGTTAGTGTCTGCAAGTGCAGTGGGAGATATTAGAGTTTATTTGGATTCTAGAAGGCATTTAGATTTAATAGACGTTTATTATGTACCTCAATTCAAGAGGAATTTAATTTCAGTTTCTTGTTTGAATAAATTTGGATATTCGGTTACTTTTAATAAAGTTTTTATTATTAGTAAGAATGACAAAATTATTTGCCAAGGTACATTGGAAAACGGTCTATACTTTTTGCATAGAAATATCTCTCACTCGTTAGACACAGAAATAACGGAACCTAATCATAAAAGAGTAAAATTATCAACAGATGAAACTTACCTTTGGCATTTACGCTTAGGTCATATTAACCTTAATAGGATTAAAAGATTGGTAAGTGACGGACCTTTAAGTGACTTAAAGGTTGATGATCTACCAACTTGTGAATCTTGTTTGGAAGGTAAAATGACCAAAAGGACGTTCTCTGCCAAAGGTGCAAGAGCCACTGAATGTTTAGGATTGATACACACTGATGTATGTGGACCTATGAGCATTCAAGCTAGAGGTGGATATGAGTACTTCATCACCTTCACGGATGATTACTCGAGATTTGGTTATGTGTATCTCATGAGACATAAGTCGGATGCTTTTGACATGTTCAAAGCATTCAAAGCTGAAGTGGAAAATCAGCTTGAGAAACACATAAAAATCTTGAGATCTGATCGTGGTGGAGAATATCTATCTGGTGAGTTTCAGCAATATCTTATTGATAATGGGATAGTTTCTCAGTTTTCTGCACCAGGTACACCTCAACAGAATGGGGTAGCAGAAAGGAGATATAGAACTCTTTTGGATATGGTTAGGTCTATGTTGAGTTATTCAACGCTTCCTATTTCTTTTTGGGGATATGCTTTACAAACTGCTATATACATTCTAAACGATGTACCATCTAAGTCTGTTCCTAAAACACCGCATGAGTTGTGGACTGGGCGCAAGCCTAGTTTACAACACTTAAGGATATTTGGTTGTCCTGCGCATGTGTTAAAAGGAAAGACAGAAAAGATGGAGTCCCGTTCAGAAACATGTATATTTGTATGGTATCCAAAAGAAACTAAAGGATATTATTTCTATAGTCCTTCAGATCTTAAAGTATTTGTTTCGACAAATGCTAAATTTCTGGAAAAGGACTATATGAATGATTTTGTGCCTAGAAGTAGAATTGTCCTGAATGAGATGTCAGGAGATACAATTCCACGAGAGGTTGCACAACCTAACCCAATTGTAAGTTCCGATCCAACACAAGATCAACAACCTACCATTCCTCGTCGTAGTGGGAGGGTTAGAACACAACCCGAAAGATACATCGGTCTGGGAGAATCAGTGGAGAATCTCCCGGACGACGATGATCCCTATACGTACAAGGAAGCTATGGAGGATGTTGATAGTCGCCATTGGCAAAAGGCAATGCAATCCGAGATTGAATCTATGTTCGATAACAAAGTCTGGTCCCTTGTAGACTTGCCTAAAGGGATAAAACCCATTGGGTGCAAGTGGGTATACAAGAGGAAAAGAGGTATGGATGGAAAGGTGGAAACCTTTAAAGCTAGATTGGTAGCTAAAGGGTATACACAGAAAGAAGGTATCGATTACGAGGAAACCTTCTCTCCTGTGGCCATGCTTAAATCCATTAGGATACTCTTATCCATTGCAGCATCTTTAGATTTAGAGATTTGGCAAATGGACGTCAAGACAGCTTTCCTAAATGGAAGTCTTGACGAAAGCATCTACATGATGCAACCAGAGGGATTCATTGAAAAGGGCCAAGTGGATAAGGTATGCAAGTTGCAGAAATCCATATATGGATTAAAGCAAGCATCCAGATCCTGGAACATAAGGTTTGATCAAGCTGTCAAAGGTTTTGGATTTATTCAGAATCCTGACGAACCTTGTGTATACAAAAGGATTAAAGGCGACAAGTTGGTTTTCCTGATTCTTTATGTTGATGATATGCTACTCATTGGAAACGATGTAGGTGTATTGACATCAGTAAAAGAATGGTTAGCAAAACAATTTGATATGAAGGACTTAGGAGAAGCAAGTTTTATTCTAGGTATCCAAGTAATAAGGGATAGAAAGAATAGAACGATTGCATTATCCCAAGCTTCATACATAGACAAAATCTTGTCTAGGTTTTCCATGCAGGATTCCAAGAAAGGTATGTTACTTTTAAGACATGGAATCAAGCTTTCTAAGGAACAAGTTCCTAAGAATGAGCATGAAGAGCAATTCATGAGTAGAGTTCCATATGCCTCGGCAGTTGGAAGTCTCATGTATGCAATGCTCTGTACTAGACCAGATATTTGTTTTGCTGTTGGCATAGTTAGCAGGTTTCAATCGAAACCTGGACCTGATCACTGGACGGCAGTCAAGCATATTTTCAAGTATCTTAAGAGAACGAGAGATAATATGCTTGTATACTCTGGAGGGGATTTGGTTCCCGTTGGGTATACAGATTCTGATTTCCAATCAGATTCTGACTCCAGAAAATCCACATCAGGGGCTGTGTTTACTATTGGAGGAGGAGCAGTTATATGGAGGAGTATCAAGCAATCTTGTATTGCTGATTCCACCATGGAAGCTGAGTATGTTGCTGCATGCGAAGCTGCCAAAGAGGCTGTTTGGCTCCGCCAATTCTTGATTGACTTAGAAGTGGTTCCTAGTGCGAATAAGCAGATCACTATCTACTGTGACAACAGTGGAGCAGTGGCTAATTCGAAAGAACCAAGAAGTCACAAGAGAGGTAAACACATTGAAAGAAAGTATCATCTTTTAAGGGAGATTGTTCAAAGAGGTGACGTGACGATTACCAAAATCGCGTCAGCAGAAAATCTAGCGGATCCCTTCACAAAGGCTCTACCTCAGAAGAGTTTCGATGGGCATCTAGAGAATATGGGCTTGAGAGATATGACACATTTGCTATAGCGCAAGTGGGAGATTGTTAGGATTATGCTCAATAGCAAGAGTGTAATGTTGTAATTAACAATCTTTTTCATATTAATAAAGTGATTTCTGGTTTAACAAATCGTATAGCATTTATAGTTTGTATTATAATTGTCAAAGTAAATAATCATAAGGTCTAAAGACTATGGGAAAAGAAGAATTGTTCGTACATCTGGATATGTATGTGGTAGACACAATTCTTTAGTTAGTCTTGAATATTGTTCACAACTAAAGTTAAAGGTTGGGCACCTTTATCTTGTTAAAGTTGTAGAATTCTTTTGCTAGCATTTGAGTGGGATCAAATGAGATATGATGAGTCTAAAATCATCGGAGTGTCTTCGAGCAAAAGGATCTAGTGCACTGGGTGCATTGAACTGGATCACAATGAAAAGCTTTATCTAGAACCGTCAATAGATAATAGTCTTTTCATTATCAGGACAATCGGAGAGTCTATCTTAATCCTGAGATAAATGATGGACTTATGGTTGCAAGTGATATCATTTGAGTTATCAATGAGTACGATTATATCGCATAGTCTATCCTCGATAGTTTGGTGATATTCATTTGTTAATCGATAGAGGACTTCATTTATAAATATGGACATCGTGGCTCCATTTAATTAAATGAGAGTATAATATCATCATATGGATGTTTTGAGGTAATTGGATATTAAATCTCAACGTTGAGTTTTCGATAGTGTCTATTGAAAACATGGCTTCTTGACAAGTCAAAATATCCAAGTTCAAAACGTGGTCATATGAGTAAATATGGTAACTTGGAGAGTTATAGGCGGTCTATGAACTCTTGGCGATTACTGATATTAATCACGAGGATACACTATCTCCAATATGATTGTCTAGGGTATGAATGAGGAGCATCTTCCTTTTCTATCTTTATTTAAGAGTTTAGTTTTAGCTTTTTAGTGGAATGAGTTAAAATTAATGGATCGGACCTAAGTGAATCATTTGTTGATTGTGATTAGGTTATGTCTATTGAAGCTTAAATTTAGATGGCCCGCCAAGATCCCCAATCCACACGGACTTGCATGGATCACTTGATATATTCTACCGGACCAATTTAAGGGTCCATCTAGAATTGCATTTAATATATTAAGAATATAATTTGCACATTATTTAAGTAATGGGCTGCTCAATTATATTAATATATTAATGAAAGACATGTGGGCTTGTTTCTTTTAGTAAGAATGGGTCTGGTTCACATGTGGGTTTTTTTTATTTAAAGTCCAATGGATTAAATGAAATAGGAAAATAATATTAGGCCCATCTTTTATATAAGTGGGGCGGCTAGGTTAAGGTTTTGACCTAAAAATATTATTTTGTTTCATTTGTTTTAATTAAATAAGAATTAATTGATTTATTGGTTAATTGTTTAATTAAAGAAACAAATCTTTCCTAAAAGTAAAAGACTTGTTTGATAAGTAAATAAATAAATTAGTATTATTTATTTAATCAAATAAGGAGTCTTTTTTTATTTAGTCAAATAAAAGAATAAAAATAAAAGAGTTGGATTAGGGTTTGAAGTCTATAAAGTTAAAAAGAATTAGGGTTGAATTTCAGTCACCCTATATAAGTGACATGATGAAATTCGGCCAACCCTAATTAGATACTACATAGAATTCGGCAACCCTAAAGGAAAAAGAAGAAAAATTCGGCCAACCTATATATATGTTCTTATAGGGTTCGGCCACATCAATTAATTGGTGCTTGAGTTTTTATTTTCTTTCTTCTTCTTCTTAATTCTAAGAGAGTTTTTATTCTAGAGAGACAAAAAGGAGTGAAAAATTATTCTTTGATAGTATACAATTGCTTAAACATCAATAAGCTTGTGTATACGATATCGATCTAGGTTCACGCGAGTTTCGATCATAAGATTGTGAACTCAAAAGTGACCGGAATAATTTTGACATTCTTTTGATTGTTTTGTGACTAACAAAGAAAAGAAAGTATTTGTTTGGTCCATTCACAGGTTTGCAATTCAAAGGAAAGGGAGACCACGCTCCTAGGTGATCCACGTTCGTGCTCGGATTGAAGGTCTTGCGGATTACCATCGACGTAAGTCAATCGGATCACGCGACAAGAGGTAATTTACTTTTGTTGATATATATGCATGTTTATTGATTAAAAGGGTTTAAGGTTCATAAAGAAAAAATTTTAAAAGTCACTAAATCGTCTTTAGTATCGCTTCCGCTGCGTGTAACACTTTTATTTGTTTATTTTTCCCTACACGAACCTCCCTAGTTAAATCTATTATATCCGTGGTTTTGGTACCCCTGATTGAAATTCCCACCTTGGTAATTTGTGTTGCCACATTGGTGGTTGGTGTTACTACCTTGGTAATTTGTTGCCCCTAGGTGGTTGTTGTTTGACCAAGACAAGTTGGGATGGTTCCTCAACCTCGGATTGTATGTATTCGAATACGGGTCATTCCGTTGCCTTTGAAATTCCCTAAGGGCTTGGGCTTGCTCTTCTTGACCAAAATGCCCCACATCTATCCTTCCACCCCTTCTCATATGGGATGTTCTCTGCTGTGAATTCTGAGCTATCTTTTCCAAGATGTTATATGCTTCAATTGCCCTTTTATCACCTATTGTACCTCCATATGTGTTATCCACCATCATTTATGTGATAGGTGAAAGTCCACTATAGAAGAAATTTACCTTCAGTTCTGGATGGTATGTGTGCGGCGGCATCTTAGCTAACAGTAGATTGAACCTCTCCCATGCCTCGTGGAATGGTTCTCCATCTTCCTCAACAAATGATGTTATTTTTAACCTGAGGTCTTTCGCCTTTTTGACGGAAAGTACTTGTTGAAGAAGACTTTGCATACTTGGCTCCATGTCACAAGTGACCCTGGCCTCAAGTTCATATACCAAGTCATAGTAGCATCTTTCAAACAATACTGGAAACACCTAAGGTGAAGTTGTTCTCTTGTCAGTACTGCTTGACGAGCCATTACCGGAAAGGTATCTAATGTGGCTCTATATTGCTTCATAAACTGGAGGCAATCTTCGGTAACTCTCCCACTAAAAGATGGTAGGAGGCCAATGTGCATATTCTTCAGTTCATACTGCCTTGCCACATCATCTAACACTATAGCAGTGGGCACATTTCCTACAAATGGGAGTGTATACTCACCCATGGTGAAACCCGACTGTTCCTCCCCATGTAAACTGCCCTTATGCTCGTAAGCCTATTGCTCATTCAGATTTGGAGCATCCTTATCACTCATATTCTGCTCGGGTTGATTTTGAGGATCCCCGTCTGCCATGTTCTCTTCTAACTGACTGACTCTCCTACCCAACTGATTGATATTATTGGCAACGGGTAACACTGTTCCTCTAAGTGATCTTCTTCCATGCATATACTTAGTATCCTGAAATTCCAAAAAAAATACCGCACGACATAAAAAGACACAAAAACAAAATAAAATACATAAATGTAAATAACCATAAACACTAATGAAGCAAAACTAATCCTACTAAACTCGCCGTGTCCCCGGCAGCGGCGCCATTTGATGGATGACGATTCACACCTTCAGAAAACGGTCCATCAAAACTATTTGTAAAACCCTCACAAGCCCTAATTGGATTTTAAAACACAAGTGTAGTGGTAAGTGGGGTGTCGTCCACAGGGACACGGGACTAGCAAGAACTAGCTATTGCTAGAGTAGAATTCATGTAATTAATAATAAGTAAATGAGGATGTTCTAAAATGTGACTTAACACAATAATAAATCTAAACTAAAAATGCAACCTAGATAAAAGGGGAAATGGAGTGAAAGATATATAGATGATGGAAACTAAAGAGTTAACGGATTCAAAAGTAAACACTGGGCAATGCAACAAACTCGTAAATAAGCACATCTATTCAAAGGTAACTGAACTAGGATGTATAGAGTTGGTTATTTATCCCTATCAAGTGATCAACCTAGGATGTATAGTGAGGACCACCTGTTAAGGACTAATCCGTTGTGAACCACCAACCTAGGATGTATAGTGTTGGTTGTTCATACGGATTCTAGAAATAAAGTCCATCTATCTATCAAAGATTCAACCGATTACAGATTAGCCAACTTAGGATGTATAATGTTGACTTCTAATTCTCTCACGAGTGCCGACCTAAGATGTATAGTGCGGAAACCCGTTCGAGTTTAGATTGAGATCGCGGTTTAAGAATCGGAGTTCATGACTTTCCGTCTATTCATTTGAGCAAGATACAACTAAACATCATGTGTATCTAGATGCAATACTCATACATTAACCAAGGAGAACTTGCCAAGATCATGTATCTAAACAAATAATCAATGAAAACCCTTAAAGAACAAGAATAGAACAATGAAAGGTAGATATGAATATATATATAACCAAGTTTATATACAAGCCCAATATTTAACTAACTACTCCATCAACCCCTTAGAGGGGATTTAGCTACTCATTACAACTAGGGAATGTCAATGAGAGTTTGAGAGAGTGCTTCTAGATCTAGGTTATCTTTAGAACTAAGTAAAAAACTTGTTAAAACGAATCTATAACCTTATATTTATACTACATACAAAAATAGGCCACTTAAACTTCAAAATGAGATCTTGAGCACGTGGAGTGTAGGTGAATTACACGCACTTTACCCGCACTATAATGATCAAGTACAGATTCAGCTCTTTGGATTGTGCTACAGTGCAGGTGGAGTGCGTTTAAATGACCCGTACTTTAACGTTAGGTGTGATTTCCACTTCTCAGTTTCAGCACGGAGTGCTGGTGGAGTGCGGTTGAATCACCTGCACTTGACCCACACTTTAATGTCAGGTATGAAATCAACTTCTTTGGATTTTCTTGTAGTGCAGATGGAGTGCGGGTGGAGTGCGGTTGACTGACCCACACTTTAACTCTTCTTCAAGCATCAGGTCCCGGTTGTGGTAGAAGTGTGGTTAGAGTGTAGTTGCGACCCGCACTAGACCCACACTATAAGGCTGCTGATGATCCTTTGCCTTTCCTTTTGCAACTTATCTACCGGAATCACCTTAACACGCTTCCAAACCTATCATTGCACCATTTCCTACAATTACGCACATAACAACCATTGGAGACGCCAAAATGCATGAAAATGGAACAAAGGATAGGGAATTGAGGGCCTACATATACAACATATTTGTCATGATTGTAGGGAAAAATAAACAAATAAAAGTGTTACACGCAGCGGAAGCGATACTAAAGACGATTTAGTGACTTTTAAAATTTTTCCTTTATGAACCTTAAACCCTTTTAATCAATAAACATGCATATATATCAACAAAAGTAAATTACCTCTTGTCGCGTGATCCGATTGACTTACGTCGATGGTAATCCGCAAGACCTTCAATCCGAGCACGAACGTGGATCACCTAGGAGCGTGGTCTCCCTTTCCTTTGAATTGCAAACCTGTGAATGGACCAAACAAATACTTTCTTTTCTTTGTTAGTCACAAAACAATTAAAAGAATGTCAAAATTATTCCGGTCACTTTTGAGTTCACAATCTTATGATCGAAACTCGCGTGAACCTAGATCGATATCGTATACACAAGCTTATTGATGTTTAAGCAATTGTATACTATCAAAGAATAATTTTTCACTCCTTTTTGTCTCTCTAGAATAAAAACTCTCTTAGAATTAAGAAGAAGAAGAAAGAAAATAAAAACTCAAGCACCAATTAATTGATGTGGCCGAACCCTATAAGAACATATATATAGGTTGGCCGAATTTTTCTTCTTTTTCCTTTAGGGTTGCCGAATTCTATGTAGTATCTAATTAGGGTTGGCCGAATTTCATCATGTCACTTATATAGGGTGACTGAAATTCAACCCTAATTCTTTTTAACTTTATAGACTTCAAACCCTAATCCAACTCTTTTATTTTTATTCTTTTATTTGACTAAATAAAAAAAAGACTCCTTATTTGATTAAATAAATAATACTAATTTATTTATTTACTTATCAAACAAGTCTTTTACTTTTAGGAAAGATTTGTTTCTTTAATTAAACAATTAATCAATAAATCAATTAATTCTTATTTAATTAAAACAAATGAAACAAAATAATATTTTTAGGTCAAAACCTTAACCTAGCCGCCCCACTTATATATAAGATGGGCCTAATATTATTTTCCTATTTCATTTAATCCATTGGACTTTAAATAAAAAAGCCCACATGTGAACCAGACCCATTCTTACTAAAAGAAACAAGCCCACATGTCTTTCATTAATATATTAATATAATTGAGCAGCCCATTACTTAAATAATGTGCAAATTATATTCTTAATATATTAAATGCAATTCTAGATGGACCCTTAAATTGGTCCGGTAGAATATATCAAGTGATCCATACAAGTCCGTGTGGATTGGGGATCTTGGCGGGCCATCTAAATTTAAGCTTCAATAGACATAACCTAATCACAATCAACAAATGATTCACTTAGGTCCGATCTATTAATTTTAACTCATTCCACTAAAGAGCTAAAACTGAACTCTTAAATAAAGATAGAAAAGGAAGATGCTCCTCATTCATACCCTAGACAATCATATTGGAGATAGTGTATCCTCGTGATTAATATCAGTAATCGCCAAGAGTTCATAGACCGCCTATAACTCTCCAAGTTACCATATTTACTCATATGACCACGTTTTGAACTTGGATATTTTGACTTGTCCAGAAGCCATGTTTTCAATAGACACTATTGAAAACTCAACGTTGAGATTTAATATCCAATTACCTCAAAACATCCATATGATGATATTATACTCTCATTTAATTAAATGGAGCCACGATGTCCATATCTATAAATGAAGTCCTCTAATGATTAACAAATGAATATCACCAAACTATCGAGGATAGACTATGCGATATAATCGTACTCATTGATAACTCAAATGATATCACTTGCAACCATAAGTCCATCATTTATCTCAGGATTAAGATAGACTCTCCGATTGTCCTGATAATGAAAAGACTATTATCTATTGACGGTTCTAGACAAAGCTTTTCATTGTGATCCAGTTCAATGCACCCAGTGCACTAGATCCTTTTGCTCGAAGACACTCCGATGATTTTAGACTCATCATATCTCATTTGATCCCACTCAAATGCTAGCAAAAGAATTCTACAACTTTAACAAGATAAAGGTGCCCAACCTTTAACTTAAGTTGTGAACAATATTCAAGACTAACTAAAGAATTGTGTCTACCACATACATATCCAGATGTACGAACAATTCTTCTTTTCCCATAGTCTTTAGACCTTATGATTATTTACTTTGACAATTATAATACAAACTATAAATGCTATACGATTTGATAAACCAGAAATCACTTTATTAATATGAAAAAGATTGTTAATTACAACATTACAATCTTACTATTGAGCATAATCCTAACAATGATCAGTTACTCATTCATTAGTTTTTGAGTTTCAAGTTGGAAGTTACAAAACTTTTCGTACATTTGTCGTACATGGTTTTCGTCTATACTTAACGAGTCAATCTTTTGTGAAATTTTTGTTGACATCCATGTCTATGAGTGAGTTACAGTTTGTAATCCAAAAGCGGATTTGAATTTAGAGTTCAGAGGCCGAAATACAGTAGAAGAACGCAAGAGGAGCGTGACAGAGGTGAAGAATGGCCAAAAGCCATTTGCACCCTTCCCTGTGAGAGGCGCGTGAGCCTTACAGGAAGGCCACCCCTCTGCTCCTGTGAAGCTCACGCGACTCCATAGGGAGCTGAGGTGGCAAGGCTCCAATGGGTGGCCAAGTCTCTTCCTTCTTCATCTTCTTTCCCTCTATTTATATTCGAAAATTCTGCAGAAATTCTTTACAACTTTTGATTTTTGTTTTGGTCATATCTCTCTCAATTCAACTCCGATTTGAGTGATTCAAAAGCCATAATTATTGGTCTTGAAGAGAGGAACAAGTAACAAGAATTTTGAGAGTCAAATGATGTCTTGATATTTTGCAATGATCAGAACAACCTAGAGGGAGGTGAATAGGTTGACACTATAGTTTTAAAACTCTTTCTAGACTTTTGTCAAAACCTTGGTGAGCATACAAATTAGGGTCAAGTAATTCATTTCCTGAAGGTTGTTTCGAAACATCCGCGCATTCACGTTGGTGTGCTTAGTTTAGCGCAAGGATTGCCTTCGGAGAATGCTCTTGGCTTCTCCTTTAGTTTCATAACAATTGGTGAAACGAAAGTTTGATCGGCGGCCCTTACCGCCGTTATATTCCAGCAGTCTTTGGAATGATTCTATGGTTATGATCGGCGGCCCCAACCTCTGATTGTGATACGAACCTCGCCGGTTTGATTCCTAAGATCGTTCTGAGCTCAGGTTTTTGGATGAAAACCGCGACCCAACACCTATAAAGAGATGTGAACCTTGGTATAAGGAGGACGCAATAATCAAGGATGGAATACTTGTTTGATAAGTCAAGGATGAACGCCACAGAGAAAATCTGATAAGTTCAAATAGTTCTCAAAGAACAAAAGAGAAAAGAATCCTCTCAATTTTTAATTTAATTAAAGTCTGCCGAAATAATACATTAAAAGGTTCCTTATAAACTAAAACCTTAATAGACAAGAAAGGAAAAAAAGAGAAATCAGACAAAGGCCTTACAAACAGGAAAGACAATAAAATTAAAACTAAAACAAGCAACTATTGACTTGCTCCCTATTTGGAAAGCTAAAACTGGAAACAAATCACCCTCTTAATTTGGGAAACAAATCAACTCTTTATTCTCTAAAAACTAAAAAGGAAAAAACTGAAATTAAATCTCCTCCACACATCCCAGCTTGTGCTTCACGCCTAAGCTTCTCTTATTCGGCCCAATTAATTGCATTGATGACGTTAATTAAGCCTTGGTCTTCATGTGGGCTTATCTTGGACTTTAAAACTTCAGAATCAACCCAAGTGTCTTGAATCAGGCCGTTGAGTGCCTCTTTGAATCTTTTGGCCCTTGCTCTTGTTATTGAACCAACCAGAACATGGAATGGATTTCTTAATGCAGCTCCCTTATTCTCATCATTCCCTCCCTCTTGAAAAGGATTTGTCCTCAAATCGTTACCTACATCAAACGGAGACAAATCAGAAACATTGAAGCTTGCACTAATATTATACTCACCTGGAAGATCTAACTTGTAGGCGTTGTCATTGATTCTTTCAATCACTTGAAATGGGCCATCTCCCCTTGGAAGTAGTTTAGAACGCCGCTGGACTGGAAACCGTTCCTTCCTCATATGCAACCACACCCAATCACCGGGCTCAAACACAACTTTCTTGCGCCCTTTATTAGCTTGGTTGGCATATTGCTCAGTTCTCCTCTCGATGTTTTGTCTAGTCTTTTCATGGATTTGCTTAACAAATTCTGCCTTTTTCTTCCCATCCAAGTTAACATGCTCATTCACAGGTAAAGGAATTAAATCCAAAGGTGTCAATGGGTTAAAACCATACATAATTTCAAAAGGAGAAAAATGAGTTGCAGAATGCACACTCCTATTATAAGCAAACTCCACATGCGGCAAACAATCCTCCTATGTTTTCAAATTCTTTTGTATTATAGCACGCAACAGGGCAGATAAAGTCCTATTAACTACTTCAGTTTAACCATCAGTTTGTGGATGACAAGTAGTAGAAAATAAAAGTTTAGTTCCTAACTTACCCCACAAAGTTTTCCAAAAGTAGCTTAAGAACTTAGCGTCTCTATCCGAAACAATGGTTTTAGGCATGCCATGCAATCTAACAATTTCTTTGAAAAACAAATCAGCAATATGTAATGCATCATCAGTTTTATGACAAGGAATGAATTGTGCCATATTTGAAAACCTATCAATAACCACATATTTTCCAATAAAAGCACGCAAAACATAGTTCATTAATCTCATGAAAGTACTTGGTGCATTAGTTAATCCAAAAGGCATAACTAACCACTCATATAAACCATATTTCGTTTTAAAAGCAGTTTTCCACTCATCACCTTCTTTCATCCTAATTTGATGATATCCACTCTTAAGATTAGTAAAAACAACAGAACCATGCAATTCATCAAGCATATCATCTAATCTTGGAATAGGATGTCGATACTTTACAGTGATATTGTTGATGGCACGACAATCAACGCACATCCTCCATGTTCCATCCTTCTTAGGCACAAGTAATACGGGAACCGCACAAGGACTCATACTCTCACGCACATACCCCCTTTCCATGAGCTCATTAACTTGCCTTTGAAGTTCTTTCGTCTTCTCCGGATTACTTCTGTATGCGGGTCTATTTGGGATAGGTGCTCCGGGTACAAAATCAATTTTGTGCTCAATCCCCCTTGTTGGTGGTAAACCAATATGCATCTCTTCGGGAAACACTTCATCAAAGTCCTGCAAAAGTGAAACAACAACACTAGGCAAAGAAGAGTCAAGTTCGTTAGTACTAAAGCAAGCCTCTTTGTACAAAAGTACAATCATCGGCTTATTTGAAAACAGAGCTTTTTTTATCTCACTCTCTCTTGCATAAAAGCTCATTTGTTTTCTCTCTCCTTTTCTCTCTTCAGCCTCTTTTTCTTTTTGAACTTTTGTTTCTTTTTTTTGATGATTCAGACTTTTTTTCTTTTGAGCTCTCACTCTCTTGTTTTACATCTCTATCTTTTTTTAACCACATTTGATCTTCATATACTTGTCTTGGGGTTAAAGGTACAAGAGTGATTGGCCTTTTGTCGAGTACAAATGAGTATCTATTAGTATATCCATCATGAGTCACATGCCTATCAAACTGCCATGGTCTTCCTAAAAGGATATGACCCGCATTCATTGGCACCACGTCACAAGTAACTTCATCTTTGTATCTTCCAATTGAAAAAGACACCAACACGTGCTTATTTACCCTAACTTCCCCACTATCATTCAACCATTGTAGCTTATAAGGTTTTGGGTGCTTAAAAGTGGTCAAATTTAGTTTTTCCACCAAAATAGTGCTAGCCACATTAGTACAACTCCCCTCATCAATAATCATGCTACATACCTTATCATTAACATGGCAACGGGTGTGAAAGATGTTGTCACGTTGTACCTCATCATCTTCCTTGGCTTGAGCACTAAGAGCTCTTCTAGCAACCAAAAGCTCTCCACCCACCGGATATGCATTGTCACTTGCGTCCTCCAAATGTGGCATATACTCATTATCAGATTCACCCTCGGATTTGATACCACAATCCTTCAAAACCATTACTCTCTTGTTTGGACATTGTGATGCAATATGACCTGCTCCCAAACACTTAAAGCACATAATGTCACTGTTTCTAGAAGGTTGAGAATCTGATTTACCTTGATTTAATGTGCCCCCGGCCTTAAGATCTTTGGAAGGTTCAGTATTGGCCTTGAAACTAGGCTGGTCATCCTTCTTGCTCCAATTCGATTTCCATGATGATGAAGAACCCGAATTTTACCCAACCCGTGTGGAACCCTTCCTCTTTAACTGTTGTTCTACTTTAATGGCCATATGCACCATGTCATTCAGCTCAACATAATGTTGCAACTCCACCACATTTGCAATGTCTCGATTTAGCCCATTTAGAAACCTAGCCATAATAACCTCTCGGTGCTCCTCTATATCGGCCCGAATCATGGCTATCTCCATCTCCTTGTAGTAGTATTCAAAACACTTAGACCCTTAAGTAAGAGTTTGCAATTTCTGAAACAAACCCCTATAATAGTGACTCGGAATGAATCGCCTCCTCATAACAGTTTTAATCTCCTCCCAGGTCTCAATAGGTCTCTCTCCATTTCATCTCCTACTCACAATCAATTGATCCCACCAAACAATAGCATAATCAGTAAACTCTATGGCAGCCAACTTCACCTTCTTCAACTCGGAATAGTCATGGCAATCAAACATCAATTCTATTCTTTTCTCCCACTCCAAATAAGCTTCAGGATCAGTTTTACCTTGGAAGGTTGGAATTTTCACCTTAATACTACCCAAATTATTATCAACCCTCTCTCCATACCTATCTTCTCTATTCCCAAACCTAGCGCCCCTACCTCTAATTCCACGCCTAAATCTACCCACACCCACATTGGACATGCGATCATCCTCCTCTATGTCATTATCATCCCCATAATTATCATTGACTTCTTCTCTAACCGGAACTCTCTCTCTCCTACGTGCTTGTGTAACGGGTTATGGCTATTCCGTGCGTGAGTTCTCCACTTGATCTAAGCGCTCATGTAATTGTTCCAATTCACCCCTCATCATCCGTCTCATCTCCCCTACTAATGCCTCCTTCTAAAGTTTTAGGTCCGCCGGTATGGAAGAATCATCAGTAACGCCTTTATCTTTCTTTTCAGACATGTTTTCCTTGCAAAATAAAGATTAGAAAAAAAAAAAAAGACCTCATAACACTCCCTCACGTGTTTCCCTAAAAAAAAATAAAATGCAGATCCCTCAACACTCTTGTTTCACACAATAAAAATCGGCTTTTACCCTCAATATGTACTCACCACTCTTGCCTTTTTCCACTCGTTATTTTCTCAAAAGTTCTTATCAAACTAATCAAACATTAACCAGGATTTCTTAGCCACGTTCACACGAAACAAATTACAAAGAGTCTGGAATGAAAAAGTTAGAGAACAAGAATAACAAAGATGAGATTCGATGGCTTTTTTTTTTTTTTTGATATCAATACACGAAATCAAGAAGTAGAATAACACTAGTTGATATAAGTTCAACTATATGACCTTTCAAAAGAACTTTTTTTTTTTTGTACTTTTTTTTTGACCTTGATCAATCGGAATTGAGTTTTTTATTTTTTTATTTTTTTTATTTTTTGATGGTATGAAATCAAAGAAGAAAGAAGAACAGGGATAGATTAAACCTGATTTTTGAAGCCTAAGCTCTGATACCAAATGATACGAACCTCACTGGTTTGATTCCTAAGATCGTTCTAAGCTCAGGTTTTTGGATGGAAACCGCAACCCAACACCTGTAAAGAGATGTGAACCTTGATATAAAGAGGATGCCACAATCAAGGATGGAATACTTGATTGAAAAGTCAAGGATGAACGCCACAGAGAAAATCTGATAAGTTCAAATAGTTCTCAAAGAACAAAAGAGAAAAGAATCCTCTCAATTTTCAATTCAATCAAAGTCTGCCGAAATAATACATTAAAAGGTTCCTTATAAACTAAAACCTTAATGGACAAGAAAGGAAAAAAAGAGAAATCAGCCAAAGGCCTTACAAACGGGAAAGACAATAAAACTAAAACTAAAACAAGCAACTATGGACTTGCTCCCTATTTGGAAAGCTAAAACTGGAAACAAATCAACCTCTTAATTTGGGAAACAAATCAACTCTTTATTCTCTAAAAACTAAAAAGGAAAAAACTGAAATTAAATCTCCTTCATACACCCTAGCTGGTGCTTCACACCTAAGCTTTTCTTATTCGGCCCAATTAATTGCATTGATGACGTTAATTAAGCCTTGGTCTTCATATGGGCTTATCTTGGACTTTAAAACTTCAGAATTAGCCCAAGTGTCTTGAATCAGGCCGTTGAGTGCCTCTTTGAATCTTTTGGCCTTTGCTCTTGTTATTGGACCAACCGGAATATGCAATGGATCCCTTAGTGCAGCTCCCTTATTCTCATCAGATTGAAACTGCCGTTTAGACTTAATTGATTTTAAATATCTCTGTCTCAAATCGACGGTTGTAATCGGTGGCCATGAAATCACCGAATGAAATCACTGTTGATACGTGACGCTTTCAAGATCAATTCAGCCATTGTGACCAGTGGTTTTCAACGGCCAAATGAAACAGTTGATCGGTGCATTTTAGGGGCAAACTTGTCTTTTCACCAAGCCTTTTGTCACTCTCTATAAATACACCATTATGTCACTCTCTTTCAATTAGCTCTTTGAACATCAAGAACCCTAAAAAAGAAAGAGAGATATTTGAGAGAAAAAGGATAAAGATTGCTCATTTGATTCTTTAAACTCATTTCCATGTGCATCAAACATCATCTAAACATCATCTAGGATCATCTAGGATGTATCTATGCATGGGTCTTCTTTAACACACATGACTTGTAAAGTTGAACACCATCTATTCATTTTTGTGTTCTTACTTACCAAGAAATCTCATTTATTACTTGTATGCATCTAGATTAGATTTTATATACAAGATTGAGATTATGTGTTGATTGATTGAGTTGTTGTATTATGATAGCTATTGCTTAGGATTGTTTTATCTTAAATAGCTAAGTTTACATATGACATATAAACACATGATATCTAGGATTGTTATTATTGACATATTTAATTCCTAGATAAGCAATTAGTGTAACCTAGCATTATTTGCATTTAGAATATTATCTTATTCATATAGGTTGTTAATCTCTTCATTGAGAATTAAGTATTGTGACTAAGATTGCTTAGTGCTCAAGCAAGTTGATCTAGAGTTTCTATTAAAGACCCGTAGGGTAGTAGTGGTCGGTTAGTGACCAAGAATGGTTGAGGTCAACCTAAGTTGTAAACATCATTACAAGTAGTGATTTCGAGGTTCGTGTGTGGCTAGCATATGAGCCTATGAGTTTTTCCCATTCGAGGGTTTCTCACGTAAGTCAATCGAATTGCAATTTATTGTTTTCCACACTTAGATTAGGTTGATTGTATTTTTGACTATTGGGGTTTTTATTGAATATTGACTAATTAAGAAAAATCAGTAATTAACTTGTTTAAAATCTATTCACCCATAGATATATTTAGACACACTATATTTGTTTCAATTGGTATCAAAGCGGGTTCCTAGACATATTTAGGAGATTCGTGATTTTGGCGTGTGTTTGCATTTTGTGTGATTTTTGATCATTCATACATTTGTATGCATTTAATTCATTCATAAACACTATGAGGTGAAACGGTGGTGGAAATGAGGGTGCCTCAAGCACAAGGCTTCCATTGCTCACCGGGATAAATTATGCCTCTTGGAAAGGAAAGATTGAGTCGTACATTTGCCAAATCCGTGATAGGTCTTGGATGGCAGTTGAAGATGGCCACGCTCCACCAATGATGACTTCTGCGGGTGGAGGAGAGGATGCACTCAAGCCTAAGGCTCAATGAAATGCTAAAGCCTTTGAGGCATCAAAATGGAATATAAAGGTTATGCACGCCATCCTATGTGCCATTGATGAGAATCTATACAAATTGATTCAAAACACTAAGATCGCTAAGGAGGCGTGTGACATCCTAGAGACAACATATGAAGGAATCGAATTGGTTAAGGAATCGAAGCTTCAAGTTCCCCAAACTCAATTCTAGATGCTTAGAATGAAAGAGAACGAGTGCTTCAACGACTTTAAGATCAAGTTGATGGACATAGTCAACCAAAGTCATTAACTTGGTGATCCTTATTCGGATAGGAGAATCAAGAAAAAAATTATGAGATCTCTCCCTGAAAGATTTGGGTCCAAGGTAATGGGTTTTGAAGAGAATAGTGGTTAAAAGGATATGAAACCGAGTGAGGTGATTGGAGGCTTCTAGCTTGTGAGTCTAGGAAGAGTCTTACCTCTACACCTCCCAAGAAGCAAAACGAAATTGCTTTGAAGGCCCCAAAAGTTGAGAAGGAGGATAATGATAACTCGGATGAAGACATGGCCTTATTGTTGAGAAGGTTCAAAAAGTTTGTCAAATTCGAGGAGAAGGGTTTTGGATCCAAAGGCCAAGACTTGAAAAAAAAGGCTCTCTTCAAGAAGTTTGAGCCAAGGCAAGAGAAGAATGAGAGAAAAGGGATCCAATACTTTGAGTGTGGTGGCATAGGACATATCACTCCCGATTGTGAAAATTTGAAGAACAAAAAGAAGGGAAAAGTGATGGCCGCCACTTAGAGTGGAAGTGATTACTCTGATGAGAGAGATGAATCTTCGGATGATGAATATCAAGTGGCTAACTTTATAGCCTTTGCTTCCTCTCACAAGAACAAAGATGTTAGTGAAGATGAGGAAAAGAGTCAAGAGGAACATGACTCGAGTGATGATGGCTTCTCATCTAACTCCAGAAAAGGAAATGTGGAGATTATGGATGTTCATGACTACATAGTAAAGTTTGAAAGCTCTAGGATGAAGAACAAAAGAGAAATTAGGAGATTGATGGAGAAAAATCTAGAGCTTTTAACACAAGTTGACCACTTAATTGAAGAAGTGGTGAGATCCAAAAAGATTGAAGATAAGCTAAGAGATGAGTTAGCTTTATCTATGAGGAATGAAAAAGGTTTGAGGAGAGAGCTTGAAGAAGCTAAAGGATCAATGACTAAGATGGCTTCAAGCACCAAGAAGCTTGACCACATGTTAAGTGTTGGAAAACGCCCTTGTGACAAGAGAGGTCTTGGGTTTGGAAATTACAAGGAGACCTCCACTCCTAACAAGACCGTATTTGTCAAGAGCTTAAGCAATAAAGACCATTCACCGGTGCAAAATCCTAGGAAAAAGATTGATCTAGGCAGTGCTCACATAGTGCACAAGTGAAGATGGCACCAAGAAGACAACCTCAAGCTCAACCTATAAGAGCTCCTCAAGCTCAACTAATAACTCACCAGGGAAAGAGACCAATCATCCAACCTCAAACAAGGAAGTAAGCTAGACTGGTTCAACAACGAATATGGAATGAACTAGCTCAACCACAACGACATGGGAAAGCTCCAATGCACACACGAGGACATGGAATGATTCCTCACATTACTCCCACTTGTCATTTTTGTTGTATTTATGGTCATATTAGACCAAATTGCTTTCATTATATTAAAATGTGTAGAGTTAAGAGCATGACTGAAAAGAAAATTCCTAGAGCCAAGATGCATGTTCATACGAAAAATAGAACCCATTTGCATGATCCTAGGACATCTAGAGCCCATGTACCATTGACCACTAGGAAGGAAAATGTTTTACCTAGGTGGATTAGAATAGATGAATACTTTTGCCATGTTGCTCAAATTGCCTTGAATGCAAATTATTCTAATAGTTGGTTCTTGGATAGTGGGTGCTCTAGGCAAATGACGGGAAACAAGAATTTCTTTAAGACTCTTGTTTTGGAGGAAGGGGTATTTGTCACCTTTGGTGATGGATCTAAAAAGTGAGTTGTAGGGAAAGGAACAATTTCTATTCCTAGTTTACCCTCATTGTCCAATGTTTTGTATATAGATGGCTTGAAAACCAATCTAATAAGCATTTCTCAACTTAGTGATAAAGGACTCTTCGTCTTGTTTAGCAAAAATGATTGCTCAATCCTAAAGCCCGATAGACAAACATTGTTGAAAGGAAAGAGATCTAGTGACAATTGTTATTGTCTTGAAACTAGAGTTGTCTCCTGTAATGTGTCCAAGGATGAACAAATTGAGTTGTGGCATGAAAGACTTGGCCACATGAACTATCGTGATTTGAGAATCTTAGATAAGTTCTGTTAGGATTATGCTCAATAGCAACAGTGTAATAATGTTATTGACAATCTTTTCATATTAATAAAGTGATTTCTGGTTTAACAAATCTTATAGCATTTATAGTTTAAATATTATAATTGTCAAAAGTAAATAATCATAAGGTTAAAAGACTATGAGAAATAAAAAATTGTTCGTACATCTGGATATGTATGAGGTAGACACAATTCTTTAGTTAGTCTTGAATAATGTTCACAACTTAAGATAAAGGTTGGGCACATTTACCATGTTAAAGTTGTAGATTCTTTTGCTAGCATTTGAGTGGGATAAAATGTGATATGATGAGTCTAAATTCATCAAAGTGTCTTTGAGTAAAAGAATCTAGTGCACTAGGTGCTTTGAATAGGATCACAATGAAATACTTTATCTAGAACCGTCAGTGGATAAAAATTTTCATTATGAGGGCAATCGGAGAGTCTATCTTAATCCTAAGATAAATGATGGACTTATGGTTACAAGTGTTATCATTGAGCTATCAATGAGTACGATTATATAACATAATCTATCATCGATAGTTTGGTGGTACTCATTTGCTAATCGACAGAGGACTTCATTTATAGATATGGACATTGTGGCTCCATTTATTAAAATGAGAGTATAATATTATCATATGGATATTTTGAGGTATTGGATATTAAATCTTAACGTTGAGTTTTCGATAGCCTCTATTGAAACATGGCTTCTGGACAAGTCAAAATATCCAAGTTCAAAATGTGGTCATATGAGTAACTATGGTAACTAGGAGAGCTATAGGCGGTCTATGAACTCTTGGCGATTACTGATATTATTCATGAGGATACACTATCTCCAATAAGATTGTCTAAGGTATGAATGAGAAACATTTACTTATTCTATCTTTATTTAAGAGTACAATTTTAGTTCTATACTAGTATGAGCTAAAATTAATAGATCGAACCCAAGTGAATCATTTGTTGATTATGATTGAGTTATGTCTATTGAAGCTTAAATTTAGATAGCCTGCCAAGATCCCCAATCCACACGGACTTTCATGGATCACTTGATATATTCTACCAGACTAATTTATGGGTCCATCTAGAATTGTAATTAATACATTAAGAATATAATTTGCACATTATTTATTTAATGGGCTGTTAAATTATATTAATGTATTAATGAAAGGCATGTGGACTTATTTCTTTTAGTAAGAATGTGTCTAGTTCACAATTGAGCTTTTTATTAAAGTCCAATGGATTTAATAAAGGCTCATTTTTGAGTGCAACATGACACCATACAATTTAAAAAAATAGTATGTGATCATATATGATTACATGTGATAAAAAATATATATAATGTTGTCGCATATGAATTGCACGTGATCACACAATTAAATTATTATGAGCGCATGTTAGAACATACAATCACATATTTGTTGATGTGGTTGTACCAAAGAAGACATGATCATAGTCAAAAAAATTTTGTTGCATCATGTAACATTGCACCCATGGGTAGCCCTTTAATAAAATAGGAAAAACAATATATTGCCCAAGTAATAGACATGGGCACAAGGCTATAATAATTGGCCTATTATATTGTTTTATTTTATTATTTAATTAAATGAAAATTAATTAGTTTATTAATTAATTATTTAATTATGAATCAAAATCTTTTTCTAACTAGGAAATATGTTTCTTAGTATTATACTATTGTTGGTAGTATAATAGATATTAAAGACTTTATTTAGTAAGTAGATAAATAAAATGAATTTATTTATCTAGTCAAATTAGGAAGTCTTTGATATAGTCACAAATACACTAAAGAGTTGGATTAGGGTTTGGAATTCTAAAGAAATCTACCTAGGGTTAGGATTTAGGTCAAAAGGCATATATCCTATTTGGTAGAAGATTTCGGCCAACCCTAAATAATTTCAAGGAGGAAATTCGGCCACCCTATATAATAGATGGGATAGAATTCGGCCACCCTAAATGTTTTTAGAGAGAGTTATTTCTTTTGCTTGAAAAAAATAATCTAACTCTAAACTTAGTGTGAGATTTTGGAAAAAGAGAAAAAGAGAGAAGAAACGTTTTAATTTCGATAGTGCACTATTAACTTTTACATCAAAAGGCTTTGTGCACAACTTCGATTAAGGTTCACGCGAGTTTCGATCTAAAGATTGAGAATTCAAAAGTGACCGAACGTTCTTCGTTTTCTCTTAAAAGTTTATTGTGACTAACAAAAAGAAAAAGTTTTTTGTTATCCATCCTCAGATACACAATTCAAAGAAAGGGAGCCCACACTCCTAGGTGATTCACGATCGTGATTGGATTGGAAGGTTTAGCGGATCGACGCAACGTCAATCGTCATATGGAAAAATGTACGATACTAACAGATGATGATTCACGCCGTCAGAAAACCGTCCATCAAAATTATTTGTAAAACCCTCACAAGCCCTAATTAGCTTTTAAAACACAAGTGTAGTGGTAAGTGGGGTGTCGTCCACAGGGACACGGGACTAACAAAAACTATCTAATGCTAGAGTAGCATTCATGTAATTAATAATAAGTAAATGAGGATGTAGTAAAAATGTAACTTAACACAATAATAAATCTAAACTAACAATGCAACCTAGATAAAGGGGAAATGGAGTGAAGGATATATAGACGATGGAAACTAAGGAGTTAACATATTCGAAAGTATATACTAGGCAATGCAACAAACTCGTAAATAAGCATGTTTATTCAAAGGTAACCGACCTAGGATGTATAGAGTCGGTTATTTATCCCCATCTAGTGATCAACCTAGGATGTATAGTGAGGACCACCTATTAGGGACTAATCCGTTGTGAACCACCAACCTAGGATGTATAGTGTTGGTTGCTCTTACGAATTCTAGAAATGAAGTCCATCTACCTATCAAATATTCAACCGATTACATATTAGCCAACCTAGGATGTATAGTGTTAACTTCTAATTCCCTCACAAGTACCGACTTAGGATGTATAGTGTCGGAAACCCGTTCGAGGTTAGATTAAGTCCGCGGTTTAAGAATCGGAGTTTATGACATTCCTTCTATTCATTTGAGCAAGGTACAACTAAACATCATGTATATCTAGATGCAATACTCATACATAAACCAAGGAGAACTTGCAAAGATCATGTATCTCAAGAAACAATGAATAAAAACCATTAAAGAGCAAGAATAGAACAATGAAAGGTAGATATAAATATATATAGAACCAAGTTTATGTACAAGCCTAATATTTAACTAACTACTCCATCAGCCCCTTAAAGGGGATTTAGCTACTCATTACAACCAAGAAAACAAGAGAAAGGAAAGAGGAAGAACCCTTGGAGATCATCTCCTTCCTTGAAGTTGCTTTAATCTCCTATCTTCCTTGAAGTTGAGTAGTGAATGTAAGTGAGAGTGTAAAAGAGTGTTTCTAGATCTAGGTTATCTTTAGAACTAAGTAAAAGTAGCCTAAAACGAATCTATAACATTATATTTATACTACATACAAAAATAGGTCACTTAAACTTCAAAATGAGATCTGGCACGCTTGGAGTGCGGGTGAATTACCCTCACTTTACCCGCACTATAATGATTAGGTGCAGATTCAGCTCTTTGGATTGTGCTACAGTGCGGGTGGAGTGAGATTGAATAACCCGCACTTGACTCGAACTTTAACATCAGGTGTGATTTCCACTTCTCGACTTAAGCTCAGAGTGCGGGTGGAGTGCGGTTGAATCACCCACACTTTACCGGCACTTTAGTGTCAGGTATGAAATCATCTTCTCTGGATTTGCTTGTAGTGCGGGTGGAGTGCGGTTGGATGACCCGCACTGGATCCGCACTTTAATGTCAGGTACAAAATAGCTTCTCTGGAATTGGCAACAGTGCGGGTGGAGTGCGGTTGGATGACCCACACTGTATCCGCACTTTAACTCTTCTTCAAGCATCAGGTCCCGGTTGTGTTAGAAGTGCGGTTGCGACCCGCACTGGACCCGCACCATAAGGCTGCTGACGATCCTCTGCCTTTCCTTTTGCCACTTTTCTATCAGAATCACTATAACACGCTTCCAAACCCATCATTGCACCATTTCCTACAATTACGCACGTAACAACCATTAGAGAAGCCAAAATGCACAAAAACAGAACAAAGGATAAGGAAATAAGGGCCTACATATACAACATAATTGGCACGATCAGATATCTTTTATATTAATTAATTAAGGGTTAAGGTTCATCTTTAAAAAGGAATAAGTTTTGTAATAAACAATTAAACTTTTCGCTTTCACCGCGTGTTTTTCCCTACAAGTTCAATATTGTGCATGGCCCTCCCAAGCATGGGAAGAAACTGGATGGTATTTGTTGACCTTTCCAACAAGGAAAACAAACCAAGAGCATGCATAAGAAGGGCAAGTATCTCTCCACCAATAAGCCCCTAAAGCTTCTCCACATGGATCTTATGGGTTCCGTGCAAACCGAGAGTTTAGGTGGAAAGAGATACATTTTATTTATGTAAATGATTTCTCTAGGTACACATGGACATAGTTCCTTAAAGAAAAATCTGAAACTTTTAACAAATTTAAAAGGCTTTGCCCTAAAATTCAAAATGAAAAAGACTCTAACAATAAAAGCATTAAACGGATTAGAAGTGATCATGTGAGGGTGTTTGAGAATACCTACTTTGAAAGCTATTGCAATAACTTAGGCATTTCCCATGAGTTTTCGGCTCCTAAGACACCTCAATAAAATAGAGTTGTTGAGAGGAAAAATAAGCTCCTTCAAGAGATAGCCCATTTCATGTTGCTTAGCAACAATATCCCTAGGGACCTATGGGCTGAAGCTGTCAACACAGCTTGCTATATAGGAAATAGAGTCTTCTTAAGGCTCGATTCTAGGCAAACCTCCTATGAGTTGTAGAGAGATAGAAAGCCAAATGTTCGCTACTTCTACTCCTTTGGAAGCAAATGTTACATTCTAAATGACCGTGATAAACTTGGCAAGTTTGAGACGAGTGATGAGGGTATCTTTATTGGTTATGCCTTGAATAGTTGGGCCTATATAGTTTTCAACTTGAAGACTTGAAACATCATGGAATCATCTAATGCTATCTGTAGGCCTAAGACTAGTAACCATGAGTAAGAGGTTATTATAGTTAATGATTCTACCTTGGAGAAGGTTGTGGAGACCCCTATTAATGGGAGGTCTAACCTTAATGAATAAGACACACAACCGCTTCATAGAGTTCCTCTTTTAGACTCTAATAAACCTGCTACATGGGTTAGGAAACTCCATGATAAAAATGACATCGTTAGAGAAGTAAATGAGGGTGTTAAAACTAGGCGTTAAATAGCTAATCTAATTAGCTACACATGCTACACCTCTCCAATTAAACCCCAAAGGTTGATGAGGCCTTAAATGATGAGTTTTGGGTTCTTGCCATGCAAGAAGAGCTAAACCAATTTGAAAGGAATGAGGTTTGGACTCTAGTTCCTATGCCTAAAAGCAAAAAGGTCATAGGCACCAAATGGGTGTATAGGAACAAATCCGATGAGGATGGCAACATTATGCGTAACAAGGCAAGGCTTGTTACACAAGGGTAGGTTATCAACTTTGAGGATGCTTTTGCTTATGTTGCCTTTCTACAGTCTATTAGGCTTCTCTTATCCATATCTTGCGTGTATAAGTTCATTACACTAAATGGATATGAAGAGTGCCTTCCTCAATGGCTTCTTACAAAAGGAAGTGTTTGCTGAGCAACCCAAGGGGTTTGTGGATGCATACCCCCCCCCCCCCCCCCCCTCTTAAAAAAAAAAAAAAAAACCCATGTCTATCACCTCAAGAAGGCTTTATATGGGTTGAAACAAGCACCGACGGCTTGGTATGAACGCCTCACTCAATTTCTTGTTGACAATAACTACACAACAGGTAGTGTTAACAATACTTTATTCATCAAGAAAAACAATGACGAGCTTTTCATAGCTCACATATATATTGATGATATTGCTTTTGACTCCACCAACAACACCAAAGTCCAACAATTTGTTGATGTTATGTCTCATGAATTTGAGATGAGTCTTGTTTGTGAGCTAAGTTACTTCCTAGGTTTGCAAATTAAGCAATTGAATGATGAGATTTTCATAACCCAAGCTAAATATACAAAGAACCTAGTAAAGAAGTTTGGTCTTGAGAATGCTAAACATTGTGACACACCCATGGACACCACATTTAAGCTAAGCAAGGATGCTAGTGGAAAAGAGTGTTGAGCAAACCAATATCGGGGCATGATAAGAAGCTTGCTTTACTTGACTGTAAGTATACCGATATCTCTTTTAGTATGGGTATGTGTGCTAGGTACCAATTGGATCCTAAGGAGTCACATCTCTCTTCCTTGTAAAGAGAATCATTCGCTATGTGAATGAGGACATCCAACTATGGGATTTGGTACTCTTTTGACACTAATGCTAGTTTAGTTGGCATTAGTGATATGGATTGGGTATGAAATTGCGATGATAGGAAAAGCACATCGGGCGGTTGCTTCTTCATAGGAAACAACTTGGTGTCTTGATTTTGCATGAAGCAAAATTCTATTTCCTTGTCCATGGCCAAAGCCAAATACATAGCCACTAGAAGTGGTTGCACACAACTCCTTTGGATGAAGCAAATGCGTATGGACTATAGATTCAATCAAGGTACTCTAACTCTTTATTGTGATAACATAATTGCAATTAGTATTTCAAAGAATCTGATGCAACATTCTAGGACAAGGCGTATGGACATCTGACACCACTTCATTAGAAAACTAGTTGAGAACAAATGCATTGTACTTGAGCATGTAGGTACAAATGATCAACTAGTGGACTTATTTACTAAATCCTTAGATGCAACTAGGTTTAAGGCACTTAGTAGATCTATATTGGGATTTGTTTTGTGGCTTGATGTGATATGGATATTGATTCCATAAGGGGAGCTCGAGCAAAGAAAGCAAACTTGCATACTTGTCACATGCAAAATTTTAATAAACATTATGCTTCTTCATTAATTACTTGAGTGTCTAGGTTGCACATATGCTTCTTCAATAAATGTGCACAATTGCTTTTTTGGTAATCCATGTCATATATGTTCAAACAAGCTGTAAGTTCCTTATATTTTGATTGGCTTATTTCGTTGACAAACCACATTTGGGGATGATTTTGTAATAGGTAGCTTAGGTCCTCATTGGCAAGCTTCCAAGCATCCTGGTGACTTTAAGAGCAAGAGCGAAAGGTAAATCAATTGACTTGCCTCTTAAAGAGATTAGTTGCACACACACACACACACACACACACACACACACACACACACACACACACACACACACACACACTTCTTCATGTATGATTAATTCATCTTGCATTTGTGCTTCAATTCTTATATGTGTGCATTCTTCACAATTCACATTTGCACCTCTTTGTTGGATTTTGTTGTGTGATAGTGTCTAGTAATTCGTTTCCATTTGTGTGATCGGAAACTTCCGTGCTTGCACAATGGTGTGCATGTCTTAGCACGATGGTTGACCATTTGAGAAGGTCCAATTCTTCTCTTGGATAAGTGCTAGTTTTGGTTTGGTTATTTGGAGTAAAGTGTCTAGTTTCAAAAGATTGGATTTCAATGATTTAAATGATTTTCAAAACTGACCTTTGTATGGTCTTGTGACCATGAATTTTTATAAAAAAAAAAATCAAAATGAGTTTTGAAAATTTCTGTACAAACTAGACACCAACACCTTTCTAACAGTATATTATTCATAATATTTCATGACCGTTTGGATTGGTTTTCAAATCTCAAAAGTGACCACCAAAACAGGGTAACTCTGTTGTTGTCCGTTTCTAACCTTTGGTCACTCCATTGACCATAAATTTTTCTACAGACATTGAAATGTCATTCCAAAAAATGGAGTAGAAAGTAAACATCCATACCTTTCCATCGATATATCATACGAAAGGTTTCGATGTCGTTTGGTCATGTTTTGAGACTCTTAAAGTTGAAGCTGACGTACTGCCATGTCCAAACCGCTGTACGCTCGCCCTACGTACAGCAGCGCTTGATTGATTTTTTAAACCGCTGTACACCTACCCAAAAGTCGTTGTTCAAACAACCATTGTTAGAGAATTTATTATTCACTTTTCTAGGTGACCCGTTGTACAACCGCCCTACGTAGAGTGGGTGTACAGCGGTAAAGGCAATTTTTTTTTGACAATTTATCAAAACGTCGTAGCTTCAATTGGATATCATATATATATATGCCTATTTTTTCCTTAGGTTGATTCTATGAGTTCAAAATCATATTTTTAACTTAGAGTATTTTCCAAGAGAGAAACTCATCCAAAAACTCTTCTTTGATTACACAAACTCAATTCCATGTGCATCAAACATCATCTAGGATCATCTAGGATGTATCTATGATATATCTATGCATGGTTCTTCTTCAACACACTTGACTTGGTAAGTTGAACACCATCTATTCATTTTTGTGTTCTTACTTAGCAAGAAATCTCATTTTTAACCTGTATTCATTTATATTATAATCTATTAACAAGATTCAAATTATTGTGCTGATTGATTGAGTTATTTTGTGATAGCTAGGATTTCAAGTTCATATATCATCTAGCTAATTTATCTCATTGATTGATTGAGATTGTTTGTAATAGCTATTGTATCTAGGATTGGTTATCCTTTGCATAGCTAAGTTGTATGCCATGACATATAGCAATATGGATATCTAGGAATATTCTCATTGACATCTTAAATTCCTAGATAATCATTTAGTGTAACATAGTATTATTTGCATCTTGAATATCATTATATTCAAATAGGTTATTGATCTCTTCAGTGAAAATTAAGTCTTGCGGCTAAGTTGCATAGTGCGCAAGCAAGATTGGTCAAGTGCCACTGTAAAAGGCATGCGGGGTAGAGCAGGAGGTGCTCATGCCAAGAGTAGTGGATCGGGGGATATCACTAGGGATTGAACTAAGAGTGGTGAGTGGTAGTGTCCATAGCCTGAGATTGTCTAGGGTGAGAGTTCGTGTATCACTTGAGGGTGTAACATTTTATTCATATAATGGATTTCAGTGACCGTGTGTGGCTAGCATAATAGCTCGTGTTTTTTACTTATTGAAGGTTTCCACATAAAAATCAAGTGTTCTTTTATTTCCGCATTTTATACTTGATTTTATTGATTGTTGAATTGGGTTATTTTTGTAATATTGAATAATCCAAAAAAGTTGGTACAACCCATTCACCCTCTCTAGGTTTTTTTTAGACGCACACGTATAATATTTGTTTCACATGCATTTTTGGACTAGGAAATTTACTTTGGAAGTACATTTTAATTGACCTATACTCAATCTCAATGGCATGATGATTCTTTTTTGTAAGATCCTTGATTTGTATTGGTTTGATTCCATAGCAAAACTCTCTATATTTGTAATAGTTGTTGCTTAGGTGGTTCTTAGTGAAAAGAAGCTTCAAAGGTGAATAAGCAACATCTTGTGCAAATATCATCTTCAAGGGGAACATCGCATTTTTGGATGCTAAGGTATCAAGATTCTTTTTCCTCTTGCAAGGCGTAAGCGCACACACACACAATTCTTTCATGTGTGTCCCTGTATCGTTGTGCAAACATTTGGTATAACACATTCACACTCATTTAAGTATGCATATGCATTGGTCTTATATTGACAAACATTGTAGATTTGCATGTTTTATGACTATCACTTAGATATGGCATACTTGTGTGAAATTGTATTTATTTGTTTGTGTTTCTTGTATTTTGGACTTGAACATGATATTATTTGATTCCTTTTTGAGTCCCGGTCATTTCGGTTACTCATTCATTAGGTTTCGAGTCCAAACGATGTAGCTACGTTACTTTGAGTTCTCATTCATTGAGTTGTCTTCGTCGTCATTTTCCATGATGAATTCTCAACCTTTTTGTAAAGTTTTATAGTCTTCATTATGCATGAAGGAGTCACGATTCATAATCTGAAGATAGAGAGCGCTAGAGGAGCAAGCGTGGCCAAAGGCCAAGCTTGGAGTCTACGTGTGGGCAACGTGTGCCACACGTCCAGCATACCTCTCTGCCCACGTGTGCCACACGCAATCCACACATGGATGGTGAAGTGGCAACAGCTGGTTGGTCCGTTTTTCCCTCTCTTGAATTCTTTTAAAAGTTCTCCATTCCCTCTCATTCATTCTAAGATGAAAAAATTGAAAAACATAGAGAGCAGATTTTCTTCATGATTTTAGGTTTCTTATTTTGATCATAACTCTCTCATATGAACTCGAAATCGAGTAATCCAAAAGCCAAAATTGTTGGTCTTGAAGAGATCTACAAACCACAAGCATTTTTAGAGTCATTTAAGTTCGTAATTTTCACCAGAAAGCTGATTTCAGTCCGTGACTCAACTTTTGTATGTGAAACTTCTTCTTCTCATTTCATCGTTTGATCATCTCTTTTAATCTTCCTAATTGATAGATGATATGTATTTAGAATGTTGTTAGATCATATTCTAGGGGCGTTTGATCTATTTATTTTTGAGTTTTAGCCTTGTGATCTCAATTGAACATATTTAGCTAAACTTGACTAATCTTGAAATTGATTTTAGAAATGTTGTCTATGATGTGCCTCATGTTATTTTCTAGGTTAAATTTCATCATCTAAGAACTAAGATTTTTGTATGATATATTGAATATTCATATCTTATTCTTATTGATTCACATGTCTTGATTTCTAGATACATTTGTGATTGTTTGTTGAAAGCATATTCTAGATTATCATTGAACATGTTCATAGAGCTTGATTGATCATCTTGCTTTATTTGATTGTGCTTGCATCATTTGCATCATTTAGATCATTGCCTTGTGGAAAGATTGAAGTTTCTTTCAAAGTGAGTGAAGCTTTGATTAAAGCAAGAAGACTTGACTAGGATATATGGTATGGATAGTCATGCAAAAGTCTTAGCTAGGAGTGTGATACTCCGGATGGTTGAGCTAGGGAAGTTTGACTAGGATCCTTGTGATCTAGATGGCTAAGTAAGGAAATCTTCCTAGAAGGTTGAGAGTCTTGGATAGGGAGTTGCTCTCTAAAGGTGTAGAACACACCTTGGATAGGGAGTAGGCTAGGTGGTTCACTAGGCCCGAGGGTAGACTAGGAGTTGATAGCTTACGGTGGATATCATGTGTTGATAGCTTTGAGTGTGTAAGTCTGAAAATACCTACAAGGTTATAGTAAACAACCTAAAAGGGTGGGGGGTGGTGAATAGGTTGACTCACTAGTTTTAAAAACTATTTCGTGGCTTATGTCAAAACCTTGGTGAGCATACAAATTAACCATTAACATGATTGTTATGAGAAAACAATTAACACATGTATGCTCAATTCACCACCCTTACTCTACAAAACATATACCAAGAAACTATGTATCTCATATACAAGTATATTCAATGAAGAGCAAATTCCACAAGTTGTACTTTGAATATTACAATTTAATTACACTAAGTAGAACTGTACAACTTGATATAGAATATTACAAGATACAATGTTTAAACACTTACAACATACAAGAGACAAGTGTTGATTCAACCAATGATGTGTGCATTTTTTTTCTTTACCAATAATTTGTTTACAAGGATGTGAGGAAAAGAAGATTTTAAACAAGTTATATTAATCATACAAACAAATATAAAGAGATAGAGATAGAGATATTTGATGCATTGATTTTTACGTGGTAAACATCCAAAGAGGAAACATCCACAGATTGAATCCACAACCACCGACAAAGCAATTCACTATGACAAAAAGGACTTACACACTCAAGGTTATCAACTCATGATATCCACCATAAGCTATCAAATCCTAGTCTACCCTTGGGCCTAGTGAACTACCTAGTCTACTTCTTATCCGAGATGTATCCTACACCTCAAGGAAGCAACTTCCTATCCAAGACGCTCACGTCTCTAAGAAGATTCCCTTGCTTAGCTATAAAATGATCCTAGTCAAGCTTCCCTAGCTCAACCATTCGGAGTACCAAACTCCTAGCTAAGACATTTCCTTAGTTATCCGGATCCTCTTAACCCTAACTAAGAATCCTTGCTTGGCTATCCGGAACACTTTCCTAGCCAAGTCTTCTTGCTCAAATTAAAGCTTCACTCTCCTTAACAAGAGACTTCCACCTTTTGCAAGGCAAATGATCTAAATGATGCAAATGAGGCAAGCACATTCAACATAAGACATATGATCAATATGAACTATCGAAACTAGAATTAGACAATGAGCCCACAATGTATGATATTCTAGTTTGATAATCCAAGTGATATAATCATACAAGATGATGCATGAACATATGAAATGTATGGATCAAGTACAAATTATGTAGACATAGACTTAAGCATGTGAGCACACAAGTCAAATATTGTCTAGTCATAAAACATGAATTGAAACCTAGAGCATGTGAAACACCTAATACATGTGATTCCTAGTTTCATTCACAAAACTAACACTTTAATAAATCATATACATGAAACACATATTCAAGATATTAGAAACATATACCAAAAATGATAGAATTACAAAATATGATCAATGAACATTCTAGCAAGTATTTAGAGCAAGGATATAATGAATAATCAATTAAATCCTAGTTAGCTCTAAACACAAATAACCCTAGATGTCAAACTAATCACAATATAACTCTCAAACATGTGAAAACTAGAATTATAGAAAACTAGTTCACATTTGTCTCTAATTAGAATTGAATAAGTTTGATTATGAAGCTATCTTTCTCAATAGCATTCACCATACATACACATACATATAGAAGAAGAGAACCCTAGGTAATTGAATATCAAAAATGATGAAATCACAAAGTTTAGTTCAATACCTAGGAATCCCGTGCATTTTTGGTTTTGAGGGTAGAATCGTTATAAAACTCAATCAAACTACTGCAAAACTTTTTGGAGAAGGTAGGGCACTTGAATACGAAGATTCTTCGACTTGAATCACTCAATTCAGAGTTCAAATGAGAAAGTTATGGTGTTTGGAAGTTGGGAAAATTGAAAAGAAAATTCTGCACTCTATCTATTTTAAAGTTTCTTCTTATAATGAAATGGGAGGGAAATGAGAGCATTTAAAAGAATTCAAGAGAGGGAAAAACGGACCAACCAAAGGCTGCCATGTCACCTCCACGTGTGGGGGCGCATGTGCAACATGTGGGCAGAGAGGCACTCTGGCCGTGTGGCACACCAAGGTTGGCCTTTGGCCAATCTTGCTCCTCTCATGCACCTCTTGCATTCTTTAGCCGTATTCGGGTCCCCGAACTCCGATTTCGAATCCATCTTCAAATTACGAATCGTGACTCCCTCACACAAAACGAAGACTATAAAACTCTGCAAAAAGGTTGAGAACTCATCTCGAAAAACAACGACAAAGACAACTCAACGAAACGCAAAGTAGCGTAGCTACATCGTTTAGACTCAAAACCTAATGAATGAGTAACCGAAATGACCGGGACTCAATAGGAATCTTATGAAATCATGTTCAAGTCCAAAATACAATAAACACAAACAAATAAACACAATTTCACACAAGTATGCCATATCTATGCGATAGTGATAAAACATGCAATTCTATAATGTTTGTCTATATGAGACCAATGCATGAGCATGCTTAAATGTGTGTGAATGTGTTATACCAAATGTTTGCACAACGATGTAGGGACACACATGAATGAATTGTGTGTGTGTGCACATACGCCTTGCAAGAGAAAGAAGAAACTTGATACCTTAGCATCCAAGTATGTGATTTTCCTCTTGAAGACGATATTTGAATAAGACGTCTCTTTTAACCTTTGAAGCTTCTTTTCACCAAGAACCACCTAAACAACACTTATTACAAATATAGAGAGTTTTGTAATGGAGTCAAGCCAATACAAATCAAGGATCTTACAATCTCTCCTTTTGGCTATTCCATGGCAAAACCCCATCCTCACCACACATTATTCACTCCAATAAACTCAATATTGATAGCATTCTCTCATCCTCACATTACAAAGAGATCCCTAGACTAAAAGGTCTTCAAGTCTTCTTGAGTCTTTAAAAATCCCTTCTTTGAACTTTAAAGTACATATGAGAAAAGAAGCAAACCAACAAAAGATCTTCTTCCAAAGAAGAATAGTGAGATATTATCACATACACAAATAACAAAACTTCCCTTATCTCAAACAAAAATGCATTATCTCAAGTGAATGAATGTTTTCATTTTAAAGCTCTTCCTAAGTCTCTCAACCTTCTTAAGCCAAGAATTCTTGTTTCCCCCTAAATGTAGGAATTCTCCTCCTTAAGATAAAGTCTCCAATTGAAGACAAAGCGGCTCACACATTTGGAACATTTCTCCACACAAGGTGAGGTATACAATTATTCTCCCTATATCAGATATGGATTCCCCCCATATCAAACATGGTGAGGTATATAATTTCTCCCCCTTTTTATCAAGGAATAGACAAAGGAACATAAGTGATAAAGAACGAGATATTAAGCAAACAAATCGTAAAGAAAGAGAAGTTTAATAAACTAAAGCTCCCCCTTAACATATGCTCCACATATTATCATCGAGTAGATTTGTTCACAAGGGACAATGAATCACAAATGCATAAAATTTACTCTTAAGCACATTGGTCATTTCTACCAAGTTCAACAATTGCAAAAACAATCATATCAACCTCAAATATGAGGGAATTGGTATCAACAACAATCATCTCGACCCCACTAAAGAAGAGATTTGATTACAACCACAACTACTATCACTCTAAGCAAGGAGGAATTTTCTGCACCTACAATCAATGGAATTGATTACAACCACAATTACTATTACTCTAAGCAAGGAGGAATTTTTTGCAACCATAACCAATTGAATTGATTACAACTACAATTACTATCGACCCTAAACAAAGAGGAACTCATTGCAACTACACTCAATTAAATTGATTATAACTATAATACTATTGACACCACACAAAGAGAAACTTATTGCAACTACTCTCTTATCAACCTTAAGAATGAAGAAATTGATTGCAATCTCCACTACTATACAACCCCACACAAAGAGAAGGTGATTGCAAACACAATCATACAATTATTACAAAACGTTTCATGCATTAATTGTGATCAAAAATACAAAGGCATATCATAATACAAAGAATCATCATGCAAATCAAGACATATGAAATAACATCTAAACGATTCATTATATCAACCAAAGAATATGCCAACAAACACCAACTTGAAACATGTGAACATATCATAAAAGAGAACAAAGTCTAGCATACTATGCTCCCCCTTGACAAGTGTTATATCTAAGATCAAGATAGAATATTGTTCACAAAGAAATATACACAATCACACATTCAAGCAATTTTGATGAGATTTATCAAATAAGCTCCGCAAACTATGAGAGATACACCAAGATTTTCAATCTCTCTCATAATTATTCTAAAATTGCCAGAGTATCAAAATACCATATAAGCAAAAGTTTGTGTGAAGATTTTGCTTCAAGTATATGAAAAGAAGTAATTTGATAATCAATCATGCAAACATTTTCAACATCTATTCATCTTAAGCTTTTCCATAACAAGGTCAAACCGATTATCATCCGGAATTTTGCTTTTAAAAAGAATAGATTCAACATTTGAGCATGTGTGCATATGGCTCATATTTCATTTTTATTTGACAACCCGAGCTAATTTGATTATTCAACAATACTCCATAAAGCCTTTTTGTTTTTTTAGGCTTGAATCAAAGATTTTTTTTTTAATTGATTCTTTTCAACACTTTTTTTATTTTTCTAACATAAACAAATACTCCTCATGACGGTTTTCACTCATCACAATGATGTAGCCCTTTCCTACATTGGGTGGCTGCACAATCAAAGTGTGTAGCCCTTTTCCATGAGGGTGCTTGTTGAGTTCTATATTGCCAAAGCAAATAGATACCAACCATAGATCATCTTTAAACGTACTAGTCCTAGGACTTCAAGGTGTATCCAAAACTTACATCAATCAAACTCAACTTACTCAACTAAGCATACAAGAGAAGCAAAGTGCATTTTTGAAACCAAGTTTTTAAGGCTTAAAAGCACATGATCAAAAAGCAAGTAAAGAGACTTACTTAAGATCTCTACTTCTCAAGAGAGTAGCTTTCAAAGACTATGAAGGTCATACTTTTCAAACACGCCACTCAACATTCAAATAAGCATTTCAAGCATCATGTATAAGATCATTGTGAACACATCACCAAAAGATCTTTAAAGAGCAAAATGTCAATGAGATTCATATGAATGCTATACTAGTTCTCTAACATGACATGTTATATGATGTAATGCAAATATAGAGTCGAAAGATGAAAAACTAGAAAGTAGGCATTAGGATATATAAATACCTAAGCAAGCTTTTTCATCAAATGCAAAGCATTCACTCTTTTTATGAGCTCTCTTGGCTTTTTTGTCCTAATGACAACAAGTTGTTGGTTTGTCATCCCAAGAGAATAAAGACTTAACATTTCAACTCAAACACAAAAATGACTTTCTCTAAAGGTCTTAACAAAAATCATTACCATATAGATTTCATGATATACAACTTCTCAGAAGTTAATCAACAAATTTTGACTATCATAGCAAATATGTGAGAAAGCTAAGTTCATGGCAAAGTCATAGGGAAACAAAGCTAGCTAGCTAAGTTACTCAAAACTAGACACTAATCTTAAAACTAACTCATATGTGCAACCTACACTAATGGTAAGAGCACTCACCCTTGACCCATTTGGTCATAGGTGCACAAACACATAAATCATCATGATCATTTCTCATAGCAATATTATATCTAGAAGATAATCATCAACTATCTTCTCTATAAAGATATTCTCATGTTATACAAAGCATTATTGCCATCAATAAGGATATTATCAAGATTATGCATATGATCTTGTAAAATACTCATTTTCTTCCAAATCTTCTTGACAATTTTCCTCACATGATTATCATTAACACGCACAAAATCCAAAGTGTTATCATGCAAGAAACATTCATAGAAGATTTTCTCATCTCACTAACATGCATCTCGTTCCCTAGTTTGCATTGTCTAATATACTCATGTCATCTAGATTTAGTATGCACTACAACATTTCAAAAATGACAAACCAGAATACAAGTGGGGATGATACTATTTAGGTGAGAGTGTACCAACGATGAAGGCTCCTTACTCATCTTGATTTTGCACATGACCTTGGAAGATTGGCCTTTGAAATCCTTTTGTTCCTTAGTGACTTGCCTTTAGTTGTAGGAGACTCAACTTGTTCAACTACAAAGCTTAAGTCACTTGAATCTACATGAAGATCACCAAGCTCTTTGGCATTCATGATTCCCAACTCCTCTTCCTTACCTTTGATCGTTTCCTACAAGAAAAACAAATTATTAGCAAAATCATTCATTAAACTAACTAACACAAGAGCATTTTCAACTGTCTTCTCTTCACTCACAAAATTGTCAGACTTACTTTGCAATTCACTCACATCCATTACTATACAAAGTCAAAACAAGATGATCAAACTTTAAGTAAAATTTTAATCACAATAATGTGTTGATCTAATTATAATAAAAATAACAGAAAATAGAAAAAGAATATTGATGCGAGGAATCACCGAGATTTTGAACATGCATCATTCAACATAAAAAATATTAGAGATTATAGAGAAAAGATAATAAAAAATTAAAAAAAAATTACAGACAGGAAAACATTATTGATGTTAGAAATCACTGAGATTTTGAACTTGAATCATTCAACTTAAAAATTATAGAAAGATTATTATAGAGATAAGATAAAAAGCAATTACAAATGGGAAAACATTATTGATTCTTTGTGGCTTTGTTTTGTTTTTGCCATTTGTTGGCTATCTGATTAATTCAATTGTGCCATTTAAAAAAGAAGAAGATAAAAAATAAATTTGAACCCTAAGTAATTTCATATTGAAATAAATAACGGTGTGTCTAAATATACCTAGAGGGGGGTGAATAGGTTTTAATCAAGTTAAGTACCGATTTTTCTTGATTATTCAAATATTCAATAAAAACCTCAATCTAGTCAAAATTCAATCAACTTAATCTAAGTACTGAAAACAAAAAATTGCTCGTTGATTGATTTACGGAAGAAACTCTCAACAGGAAAAAACTCACGTGCTACTATGCTAGCCGCACACGGTCCTCAAATCCACTACTTGAATGAAAGTTTACAACCTAGGTTGACCATGTTAAATCATACACGGTCACTAACCCTTCCACTCTACCCAACGGGCCTTTAATAGAAATTCTAGACTACTTGCTTGCACATTAAGCAACTTAGTCTCAATGATTCACTTCACAAGGAAGAGATCAACAACCTATGTGAATATCATGATATTTAAAATGCAATTAATGCTAGGTTACACCAAATGCTTATCTAGAGATTAAATGATGACAATCAAATCAATCCTAGATATCATGTGTCTATATGTCATATATAAACTTAGTTATTTAAGATAAAGCAATCCTAGATGTCATAGTTATCACAATACAATACTCAATCAATCAACACAATAATCTCAATCTTGTAGATAGAATTTAATCTAAATGAATACAAGTAATTTAAAAAGACTAAATGACAAGTATGAACACTAAAATGGATGAGAATGGTGTTCAACTTACCAAGTCATGTTTGTTGAAGAAGACCCATGCATAGATGCATCCTAGATGATACTAGATGATGCTACATGATGTTTGATGCAATTGGAATTGATTTTGAGTGATTAAAGGTGAGTTCTTGGATGATTTTCTCTCTTGGAAAATGTTCTAAGTTAAAAGTATGATTTTGAACTCTTAAAAAGGACCTATGGTCAAAGTAGCATATATATATATATATATATATGAGGTCAAATTGATGCTATGACGTTTTGATTATTTATCAAAACTTTTACCTTGACCATTGTACAACAGTCGTACGGTACACCCGATGTACGTACAGCGGTTCACCTGGGAAATGAAGAACATGTTCTTCATGAACCGTTATTCTCGATGGTGATAAATGGGCGAACCAAAGGCGATTGCTCTTGGGTTTTGAGAGTTGCTGTTCACTTGCTGTATGTACAGCGGCTAAACGGCGATACACATGTGATATTAAAACTGATCAAGTACCCTGCTTTACATAGAGCGAGTGTACAACGGGTAAGAACAAAATGGCACTATACCATTGATAGACCCTATACGAAGAGCGACCCAACAACGGGTGTACATTGCCCATAAAGAAACATGCATCCTAATGCCTATCATGTCATGACATTTATCAAACTAGATGGAATCAATTAAAACATGCATGAAGAGAGTTCAAGAACATGAATGCACATACATAAAACACACAACATACAAGAAGTATATGCAAGATCCTTGATTTGTATTGGCTTGATTCCATTGCAAAACTCTCTATATTTGTAATAAGTGTTGCTTAGTGGTTCTTGGTGAAAAGAAGATTCAAAGGTTAAAAGTGATGTCTTATGCAAATATCGTCTTCAAGAGGAAAATCGCATACTTGAATGCTAAGGTATCAAGTTTCTTCTTCCTCTTGCAAGGCGTAAGCGCACACATACACAATTCATTCATGTGTGTCCCTACATCGTTGTGCAAACATTTGGTATAACACATTCACACACATTTGAGTATGCTCATGCATTGGTCTCATATAGACAAACATTATAGAATTGCATGTTTTATCACTATCGCGTAGATATGGCATACTTGTGTGACATTGAATTTATTTGTTTGTGTTTATTGTATTTTGGACTTGAAAATGATCTCATATTATTCTTTATTGAGTTCCGGTCATTTGGGTTACTCATTCATTAGGTTTTGAGTCCAAACAATGTAGCTACGCTACTTTGCGTTCTCATTCATTGAGTTGTTTTCGTCATCGTTTTCCAAGATGAATTCTCAACTTTTTTGTAAATTTTTGTAGTCTTTGTTGTGTGTAAGGGAGTCAAGATTCATAATCTGAAGACAGATTCAAAATCGGAGTTTGGAGGCCTGAATACGGCTGAAGAATGCGAGAGGTGCGTGAGAGGAGCAAGATTAGCCAAAGGCCACCTTGGTGTGCCACGTGTGCCACACGACCAGAGTGCCTCTCTGCCCACGTGTGGCACACGCACCCCACATGTGGAGGTGACGTGGCAGCCTTTGGTTGGTTCATTTTTTCCTCTCTTGAATTCTTTTAAATGCTCTCCATTCCCTTCTATATCATTCTAAGAAGAAAATTTGAAAAAGATAGAGTGCAGAATTTCCTCTCCAATTTTCCCAACTTTTAAACACCATAACTTTCTCATTCAGACTTTGAATTGAGTGATTCAAGTTGTAGAATCTTTGTATTCACATCCCCTACCTTCTCCAAAAAAAAATTTCAACAGTTTGATCAAGTTTTGTGATGGTTCTACCCTCAAAACCGAAACTGCACGGGATTCCTAGGTATTGAACTAAACTTTGTGATTTCATCTTTTATGATATTCAATTACCTTGGGTTTTCTTCTTCTATATGTATGTGTTTGTATGGTGAATGTTATTGAGAAAGATAGCTTCATAATCAAACATAATCAAGTCTAATTAGAGACAAATGTGAACTAGTTTTCTATAATTTTAACTTTTTTATAATTCTAGTTTTTCACATGTTTGAGAGTTGTATTGTGATTAGTTTGATATCTAACGTTATTTGTGATTTGATTGACTCATTTTATGATTAATAACCTTAGCATATGCTTAGATCCTTTATTTGAACAAATATAAGATTATCACATTTGATTTTGTGTTTAGAGCTAACTCGGATTTAATTGATTATTCATTATATCCTTACTCTAAATACTTGCTAGAATATTCATTGATCATATTTTGTGATTCTAGCATTTTTGGTATATGTTTCTAATATCTTGAATATGTGCTTATGTATATGATTTATTCAAGTGTTAGTTTTGTGAATGAAACTAGGAATCACATGTGTTAGGTGTTTTACATGTTCTAGGTTTTAATTCATGTTTTATGACTAGACAATATTCACTATAACAAATATGACATTTTATAGCATGTCATTATAGCATTTTTTTTAAGAATGCTACAAAATATATACTTATTATAGCATTTTATAGCACAATGCTATAACAAAAATACCAATTATCTTTTATAGCATTCTAACTTGAGTAATATAACATTTTATTGATGCAATAAAATAACATTAAACTTTTAAATTACATAGCATTTTTAAAAAAAAGCTATGATATGCCATAAAATTATAAAACTTTTTAAAATTAATTTCGTAGCATTTAAGGAATGCTATAGTAGGATATTAAATTTAAATATTACTCAAAAAGTAGAAGAGGGAAAACTTCCGCCTAAATTTTTGTTTTTCCCTCTATTTACACTTCTTGTATTTTGAAGGGTCATTTGTCTACTCTTGTAAAATCTCCAAGGCTCCAAACCCTATCTTTTATTTTGTTTATCCTCTCCAAGCTTGTTGTAGCCTCCACTCACACCCATCTTCCTTATTTATTTTTCTTCAATCTCTCCTACCTCTATTAGATGTTTGATCTCTCTATTATGAATCCATTCCTACTATTTGGTTAGTATCTCTCTCATTTCATGTTTGTCACTATTTCTACTACAAACAAATAATCAATTATTTTTTTTTAAAGGAAAAAAACTTTCTTTTGTTAGTTGGAGTTCTTTAAATTTGAGTTTTATTTATATACTATGTTTTTTTTTTTAATTATTTATGTATAAGTCAATGCTTGATATTAATTTCATTTGAATTAAATTGTGATTTGTTTTGTTTGTGTTTTTCAGTTAGTGTTTAAATTAGAGTTACAAGAAGTACATCAATTAATTTTTTGTTTCAATAGAGTTTGGTTTAATTCATAATAGGATTTGGTAGTAACAAATTTTTTTTTTTTTTTTTTTGTATATTTTTATTAGTATTGTTCTTGGCTTTTGGCTCAATTTGTTGATGGACTAATTGTTGATAGTATTCATGATGAAATTTGTTGGAACACCAAATTGTTTGAAATCTGAATATGCATTATTTATTTTGTGAAGTTAATTATTTTTCTTTATTTTGTTTTGCAGGATTTGTGCTACAAAGAAATTAATAGTGAAATTAGGCTCCCAAACAACAATTCAATACAAGAAGGTTATTTACTAGGATAACAACCTTTAGTTTATAATTGTATGTTATGGTTGTCCTCCTTTGTTGATAGGGAAAATGTTTGTTTTTTGTTGAAAATGCTCATGAAAGACTTCACTAAGTCTAGTGATGAGCAAGCCTCGTTGGATTGTCAAGAAAGGTTTCTCTTCTCCAAGTTTTATATTTGATGGAGTAGTTTCTCCAAACCAATATGCTGATGAAGTATGAATGAGGTTTATTTTTGAGAAGTTAAAATTTTTAGACCTTTTTGCCATTAATAGTTGTGTAAGTTTTTAAACACCTTTCTATTAATAAAGATTCATATATGGCAAAAGAGGCATGAAATAGATTCCAAGCTATTTGTGATAAGGGTTCTTCTTGTTTTATATTTCATTTGTCTACTAACAATTTTGTTGATAAGCTTGAAAAGAATGTTAGTGACAAAATCAAAGAAGAAGTTTTCTCGGAGGATAATCAAGCTAGACATGATCATTTGACAATGCAACTCAATCAAGAGTTTTGTAAATCAAAGACCACCAACTTCAACTTGTTGGCAAGAGTTCAATCTCTTGAGAAAGAAAGAGATAAGGGTTTGAAAGAAGTTCAAGTGAAGAATGAAGTGATCAAATGTATGAAATGTATGGATCAAGTACAAATCATGTAGACATAGATTTAATCGTGTGTGCACACAAGTTAAATATTGTCTAGTCATAAAAACATGAATTGAAATCTAGAGCATGTGAAACACCTAACACATGTAATTACAAGTTTCATTCACAAAGATAACACTTGAATAAATCATATACATGAAGCACATATTCAAGATATTAGAAACACATACAAAAAATACTAGAATCACAAAATATGATCAATGAATATTCTAGCAAGTATATAGAGCAAGGATATAATGAATAATCAATTAAATCCTAGTTAGCTCTAAACACAAAATCAAATGTGCTAATCCTAAATTTGTTCAATAAAAGGATCCAAGCACATGCTAAGGTTATTAATCATAAAATGAGTCAATCAAAACACAAATAACCCTAGATATCAAGTTAATCACAATACAACTCACAAACATGTGAAAACCCAGAATTCTAGAAAACTAGTTCACATTCAAGTCTCTAATTAGACTAGATTAGCTTTGATTTGAAGCTATCCTTCTTAATAGCTTTCATCAAACATACACATACATATAGAAGAAGAAAACCCAAGGTAATTGAAGATCATAAAAGAAGAAATCACAAAGTTTAGTTCAATACCTAGGAATCCCATGCAGTTTCGGTTTTGAGGGTAGAACCATTACAAAACTCGATCAAACAGCTACAAACCTTTTTGGTGAAGGTAGGGGACTTGAATACAAAGATTCTCCAACTTGAATCACTCAATTTAGAGTCTAAATGAGAAAGTTATGTTGTTTGGAAGTTGGGAAATTGGAGAGAAAACTCTGCACTCTATCTTTTCAAATTTTCTTCTTAGAATGAAATAAGAGGGAATGGAAAACATTTAAAAGAATTCAAGAAAGGTAAAAATGGACCAACCAGCTGCTTCCACGTGGATCTATCTTTTCAAATTTTCTTCTTAGAATGAAATAGGAGGGAATGGTAAGCATTTAAAAGAATTCAAGAAAGGGAAAAATGGACCAACCAACTGCTTCCACATCACCATCCACGTGTGGCCGCGTGTGGTACACCTGGGCAGAAGCAGTGCTGGATGTGTGGCACACGTGGCGTGGCCTCCAAGCTTGGCCGTTGGCCATGCTTGCTCCTCTCGAGCTCCGCTCGCGTTCTTCGGCCGTATCCGGGCCTCTGAACTCCGATTTTGAATCCGTCTTCAAATTATGAATTGTGACTCCATCACGCACAACAAAAACTACAAAAATTTGACAAAAGGTTGAGAATTTATCTTGGAAAACGATGACGAAGACAACTCAACAAATGAGAACACAAAGTAGCATAGCTACATCGTTTGGACTCGAAACCTAATGAATGAGTAACCGAAATGACCGGGACTCTATAAGGAATCATAAGAGATCATGTTGAAGTCCAAAATAAAGAAAACACAAACAAATAAACACATTATCACACAAGTATTTCAAATTCAAGTGATAGTCACGAAACATGCAATTCTATAATTTTTATCTATATGAGACCAATGCATGAGCATACTTAAATGTGTCTGAATGTGTTATACAAAATATTGCACAACGATGCAAGGACACACATGAATGAATTGTGTGTGTGTGCGCGCTTACGCCTTGCAAGAGGAAGAAGAAACTTGATACCTTAGCATCCAAGTATGCAATTTTCCTCTTGAAGACGATATTTGCATAAGACATCGCTTTTAACCTTTGAAGCTTCTTTTCACCAAGAACATCCTAAGCAACACCTATTACAAATATTGAGAGCTTTGCAATGGAATCAAGTCAATACAAATCAAGAACCTTACAATCTCCCCCTTTGGCTATTCTATGGCAAAACCTCATCCTCACCATACAATGTTCACTAAAATAAACTCAATATTGATAGCATTTTCTCATCCTCACATTACAAAGAGATCCCTAGACTAAAAGAACTTCAAGTCTTCATAAGTCTTCCAGAATCTCTTCTTTGATCTTTAAGGAACCTATGAGCAAAATAGCAAACCAACAAGAGATCTTCTTCCAAAGAAGAATGGTGAAATATTATAATATAAACAAATAACAAGACTTCCCTTATCTCATACAAAAATGCATTATCTCAAGTGAATGAATATTTTCATATTAAAGCTCTTCATAAGTCTCTCAACCTTGTAAAACCAAGAATTCTCCCCCTTTGGACAAAGTCTCCATTTAAAGACAAAAAGGCTCACACATTTGGAACATTTCTCCACACAAGGTGAGGTATACATTTTTTTTTTCCCTTATATCAAACATGGATTCCCCCATATCAAACATGGTGAGTTATACAATTTCTCCCCCTTTTTATCAAAGAATAGACGAAGGAACACAAGAGATAAAGAATGAGATATTAAGCAAACAAATCGTATAGAAAGCGAAGTTGAATAAACTAAAGCTCCCCCTTAACATATGCTCCACATATTATCATCAAATAGATTTGTACACAGGGGACAATAAATCACAAATGCATAAATTTTACACTTAAGCACATTGGTCATTTCTACCAAGTTTGTATGATTGTTGAGTTTCATAAGCATTTTCAACAAAAAAGAAACATTTTCCCTATCAACAAAAGAGGACAACCATAACATACAATTATAGACTAAAGGTTGTTATCCTAGTAAATAACCTTGTAGATCACAAATCACACTAATTGTTTTAAGTGACCCGTCTTGATACCAATTGAAAATACCTACAAGGTTATACTAAACAACCTAGAGGGGGGTGAATAGGTTGACATACTAGTTTTAAAAACTCTTTCATGATTTATGTCAAAACCTTGGTTAGCATACAAATTAACCTTTAACATGATTCTTATGAGAAAACAATTAACACATGTATGTTCAATTCACCACCCTTAGTCTACAAAACATATACCAAGAAACAATGTATCTCATATACAAGTATATTCAATGAAGAGCAAATTCCACAAGTTGTACTTTGGATATTACAATGTAATTACACTAAGTAGAACTAAGATCAAGATAGAATATTGTTCACAATAAAATCCACACAATCACACATTCAAGCAATTTTAATGAGATTTATCAAATAAGCTCCACAAACTATGAGAGATACACCAAGATTTTCAATCTCTCTCGTAATTCTTCTAGAATTGCTACAGTATAAAAATACCATATAAGCAAACGTGTGTGTGTGTGTGAAGATTTTGCTTCAAGTATATGAAAAGAAGTAAATTGATAATCAAACATGCAAACCATATCAACATCTATTTATCTTAAGTGTTTCCATAAAAATGTCAACTGATTATCATCCGGAATTTTTGCTTTTAGAGAGAATAGATTTCAAAATATGAGAGTATGTATGCATGTGGCTCGTTATCCCATTTCTATTTGACAACCCGAGCAAACTTGATTATTCAACTATTACTCCATAAAGCCTTTTTGTTTTATTTTAGGCTTGAATCAAAGAATTTTTTTTTTTTTTATGATTCTTTTCAACATTTCTTTGATTTTTTTCTAACATAAACATATACGCTTCATGGTGGCTTTCACTCATCACAATGGCATAGCCCTTTCCTACATTGGGCAGCTGCACGACCAAGGTGTGTAGCCCTTTCCATGAAGGTGCTCATTGAATTCTATGTTGCCGAAGCAAATGGATACGAATCATAGGTCATCTTTAAACGTACTAGTCCTAGGACTTCAAAGTGTATCAAACTTAAATCAATCAAACTCAACTTACTTAACCAAGCATACAAGAGAAGCAAAGTGCATTTTTGAAACCAAGTTTTATGGCTTAAAAGCACATGATCAAAAAGCAATACAAAGAGACTTACTTAAGATCATTACTTCTCAAGAGAGTAGCCATTCAAAGAATATGAAGCCCATATTTTTCAAAACATGCCACTCAACGATCATACAAACAATTCACACATCATGATCAAGACCTTTGTGAACAACATCACTAAAAGATCTTTAGAAATCAAATGACAATGAGAACCATAAGAATACTAGACCAGTTCTCTAATATGACATGCTTCATAATGTAGAGCAAATATTGAGTTAAGAGATGAAAAACAATGAAAGCAAGCAATTAGTATATAGAAATACCTTAACAAGCCTTTTTATCAAATGTAAAGTCTTCGCCCTTTTTATGAGCTCTCTTGGCTTGTTTGTCCTCTTGACAACAAGTTGTTGGTGTGTCGATTCAATAGAATAAAGACTCAACATTTCAACTCAAACATAAAAATGACTTTCTCTAAAAGTCTTAACAAAAATCATTACTATATAGATTTCATGACATACAACTTCTCAAAAGTTAATCAACAAATTTCGACTATCATAACAATTATGTGAGATAGCTAAGTTCATGTCAAAGTTAAAGAAACAAAGCTAGCTAGCTAAGTCACTCAAAGCAAGACACTAATCTTAAAGCCAACTCACATGTGCAACTTACACTAATGGTAAGAGCACTCACCATTGACCCATTTGGTATTAGGTGCACAAACACAAACCATCATGATCATTTCTCATGGCAATGTTATATCTATAAGATTATTATCAACTATCTTTTCTATAAAGATATTTCTTATGTTATACACACCATTATTGCCATTAACAAAGATATTATCAAGACTATGCATATGATCATGTGAAACACTCATTTTCACCCAAATCTTCTTGACAATTTTTCTCACATGATTATCATTATCACGCAAAAAATTCAAAGTGTTATCATGCACGAAACATTCATAGAAGATTTTCTCATCTCACTAACATGCATCTCATTCCCTAGTTTGCATTGTCTAATATACTCATGGCATCTAGATTTAGTATGCACTACAACATTTCAAAAATAGCAAACCGGAATACATATGAAGATGATACTATTTAGGTGAGAGTGTACCGTTGATTATCCTCCAGTAAAACTTCTTCTTCCTTTGCTTTTTTCACTAACATTCGTTTCAAGCTTATCAACAAAATTGTTAGTAGACAAATGAAATGTAAACCAAGAAGAGCCTTTTTCACAAGTAGCTTGGAATCTATTTCATGCCTCTTTTGCCATATTTGAATCTTTATTAAGAGAAAGGTGTTTCAAAACTTAAACAACTATTAATGGCCAAAAAAGATCTAAAAGTTTCAACTTCTCAAAAATAAACCTCATTCATAATTCATGAACATATTGGTTTGGAGAAACTACTCCATCAAATATAAAACACAGAGAAGAGAAACCTTTCTAGACAATCCAACCAAGCTTACTCATCACCAAAGTCTTTCATGAGCATTTTCAACAAAACAAACATTTTCCCAATCAAAAAAGGAGGACAACCACTACAAACAATTATAGACAAAAGGTTGTTATCCTAGTAAATAACCTTATAGATCTCGAATCACACTAATTGCTTTAAATGACCCACTCTAATACCAATTGAAAATACCTACAAGGTTATACTAAACAACCTAGAGGGGTGAATAGATTGACACTCTAATTTTAAAAACTCTTTCGATGTTTTTATCAAAACCTTAGTGAGCATACAAATAAGCGTTTAACATGATTGTTATGAGAAAACAATTAACCTATGTAAGCTCAATTCACCACCCTTACTCTACACAACACATAACAAGAAACAATGTATCTTATCTACAAGTATATTCAATAAAGAGAAAATTCCACAAGTTGTACTTTGAATATCATAATGCAAGTTCACTAAGTAGAACTTTACAACTTGATATAGAATATCACAAGATACAATGTTCAAACACTTACAAGATACAAGAAACAAATGTTGATTCAACAAATAGTGTGTGCATCTCTTTCTCTACAAATATCTTGTTTACAAGGATATGAGAGCATGAAGATCTTAAACAAGATATATTGATCATACATACAAATATAGAGAGATATAGATAGAGACATTTGACACATTGATTTTTACGTGGTAAAACCTTCGAAGAGGAAACATCCAGAATCCATAACCACCAGCAAACCGTAATCCACTATAACGAATAAAAGATACACAATCAAAGACATGACCAATCCCTTGATACATTTTCGAAGCTATCCACTTCTACTCTACCCTTGGGCCTAGTGAATCACTTTGCCTACTCTCTAACTGAGACACATCGCATGCCTCATAGAGTGTCCTTGCTTGGACTTACTTGAGATCTCACGCCTCTTGCCAAGACTTCCCTTGCTTGGACTTACTTGAAGCTTAGCTCCTTGCCAAGACTTCCTTGGTTAGTTATTCCGAGCCCCTTACTCTTAACTAAGACTTCCTTACTTGGACTTACTTAGAGCCTCACACTCTTAGCCAAGACCACCCTTGCTTTGACTTATTTAGAGGCCTTACACCTCTTAGCCAAGACTTCCACCTTTTACAAGGCAAGTGATCTATGTGATGCAAATGATGCAAGCACAATCAACATAGGACATATATTCAATACGAACTATGGAAACTAGAATTAGACAACGAGCACACAATATATGATATTCTAGTTTAACAACACAAATGATACAATAACACAAGATGATGCATGAACATATGAAATGTATGGATTAAGTACAAATCATATAAATATAGACTTAGTCATGTGAGCACACAAGTCAAATATTGTTTATTCATTAAAACAACATGAATCGAAATCTAGAGCATGTTAAATCACCAAACACACTTTAATTCTAGATTTGATTCATGCAACTAAAGCTTAAGATAAACACATGTTCATGAAGCACAACATCAAGCATTTAGTACATATACAAAAATTCTAGTGAAGTGACATTAGATCTTCAAACTTCTTCTAGAAATCAATTAGAGCATGTATTCAAATATCAATTAAGTGAATCCAATCAAAGCTCTAAAAACCTACACAAAGAAGTGTTATTTTCGAATATGATCAATCAATGAAACATAGCACAATTAGGAATTATTAATCATTAGAATATTCATAATCAATGCACAAATAATCCTAGATTCAAAGCTAATCACAATACAACTCATAAGCATGTGAAAACATAGGTTTAGAAAAACCTAACTCACATTCAAGATTATAATTAAAATCAAATTAGTTTTTAATTGAAGCCTACAAACCTAATAACATATGATCAAGAACATACGCATATATAGGAAGAAAGTCCAAGGTAATTAAAGAACATTTAAGCTCAAGAACACAAAGGTTTAAATAATTACCTAGAAGAATGGAGTACAGTCTGAATTTGGTGTGGAACCAAATGAAAGCTTGATCAAATAACCTAAAAGTTGCATAGGGCTTGTAGAGGACTCCAATACGAAGATTCTCCAACTTGAATCACTCAAATTGGATGAAAGATGAGAGAGAGATATGGTGTTTGGGAAAAAGAAAGAAAGTTCTGCATATTTTCTTCCAAAATGAACAAGTGAGAGAGAGGAAGTATCTAAAAGAGATTGGGAGGGAAATTCAAAAGAGAAGGGACCCACTTGGGAGTGGCCATCTTGGTTGTCCCCATGGTGGCCACGCACCTCCACGGGAAGGCTCCCAAGTTTGGACCTTCGCTCCTTTAATCTTCTCCTCGCGCACCCCTCGCGTTCTTTGACCATTCTTTGGCTTCCGAACTCGAAATTCAAATCCATTTCTAGATTACGAACCATGACTCACTTACACATAAGTATAACTACAAAACTTTGACAATTGGATATGTACTCAACTCGATATATGACGACGAAGACAATACATTATAAAGGAACTTAGAGTTACGTAACTTCCTCGTTTGAATTCGAAATCAAATGAGTGAGTATTCGAAACGACCGGAACTCAGCAAGGAATCATTTAAGAATATATTCAAGTTCAAATCACTTACACTCAAACAAATAAACACATGGTCACATGAGTATGTAATTTCTTAGACATAGTCCTAGTACATGCATTTCTACAATGTATGTCAATATGAGTTCAATGCATGAGCACACTAAAACATGTGAATGTGTTATATTAAATTGGCACAACTTTACAGAGACACTTATGAATAAATTGTGTGTGTGCGCACCTAAGCCTTGTAAGAGGTAAGAGGAAAAAGGTCTTACTACCTTTGTAGTCAAAAATGTTTTCCTCACACGAAGGCTTCACTTTGCTTGAATCGTTGTCCATCTTCTTTGAAGCTTGATAAACCGAATCCTAGACAACTAAACAATACAAAGGAAATGATGTTTTGATATAGAATGATGCCAACATAAACCAAAATCCTAACAAAAGGGATTAAAATGGTTTATAAGTAGTAAAGTTATACCATGCAATGAACAATAGACCTCCCAACTAGGCCTGGCATATAAACCTATTGAAGTAACGATGTGCTTTAGGTCTTGGGGTACTTGGGCTTATCTATTGACGAGCTAGAGCCCATTGAGGCATGGGCTAGTTTGACTTTAATAAGGTTATTTTATATAAAATATTTTAATACAATCACAACGTAATTATGTAAATATCACTAATTGTAAAGGGTGGAAATGTTTTACAGAAAAACTATGTAATGCAAATCCCACATTGAAAAAAGAAAAGGGATTAAAATGGTTTATAAGTAGTAAAGTAATACCCATACAATGAAAAATAGGCCTCCCAACTAAGCCTAACATATAAACCTATTGAAGTAACGATGGGCTTCGGGTCTTAGGGTTCTTAGGCTTGTCTCTTGACGAGCTAAAACCCTTTGAGGCCTGAGCTAGTCTTACTTTAATAAGGTTTTTCATATAAAATGTTTTGTAATTATATAAATATCACCTGTTGTAGAGAGTGAAAAAAATTTATTGAAAAACTATGTAATGCGAATCTCACATCGAAAAAAAAAAAAAGGGGGACTAAAATGGTTTATAAGTAGTAAAGTAATACCCATACAATGAACAATAGGCCAACTAGGCCTAGCATGTAAACCTATTGAAGTAGTGATGGGCTTTGGGTATTGAGGTTCTTGGGCTTGTCTCTTGACGAGCTAGAGCCCTTTGAAGCCTTAGCTAGTCTAACTTTAATAAGGTTTTTTCTATAAAATATTTTGCATAATTGTAAATTTTTTAATACAATCACAACGTAATTATGTAAATATCACTTGTTGTAAATGGTGGAAAAGTTTTATTGAAAAACTGTGTAATTCGAATCCCACATCGAAAAAAGAAAAGGGATTAAAATGGTTTATAAGTAGTAAAGTGACAGATGACGATTCACGCCGTCAGTAAACCGTCCATCAAAACTATTTGTAAAACCTCACAAGCCCTAATTGGCTTTTAACACACATGTGTAATGGTAAGTGGGGTGTTGTCCACAAGGACACGGGACTAGCAAAACTAGCTAATGCTAGAGTAGCATTCATGTAATTAATAATAAGTAAACGAGGATGTTGTAAAAAGGTGACTTAACACAATAATAAATCTAAACTAACAATGCAATCTAGATAAAGGGGAAATGGAGTGAAGGATATATAGATGATGGAAACTAAGAATTAACGGATTCGAAAGGAAATACTGGGCAATGCAACAAACTCGTAAATTAGCACCTCTATTCAAAGGTAACCGACCTAGGATGTATAGAGTCGGTTATTTATCCCCGTCAAGTGATCAACCTAGGATGTATAGCGAGGACCATCTATTAGGGACTAATCCGTTATGAACTACCAACCTAGGATGTATAGTGTTGGTTGTTCACACGGAGTCTGGAAATGAAGTTCATCTACCTATCAGAGATTTAACCGATTACAAATTAGCCAACCTATGATGTATAGTGTTGACTTCTAATTCTCTCACGAGTACCGACCTAGGATGTATAGTGTCGGAAACCCGTTCGAGGTTAGATTGAGACCACGGTTTAAGAATCAGAGTTCATGACATTCCGTCTATTCATTTGAGCAAGGTACAACTAAACATCATGTATATCTAGATGCAATACTCATACATAAACCAAAGAGAACTTGTCAAGATCATGTATCTCAACAAACAATCAATGAAAACCATTAAAGAACAAGAATAGAACAATGAAAGGTAGATATGAATATATATATATAACCAAGTTTATATACAAGCCCAATATTTAACTAACTACTCCATCAACCCATTAGAGGGGATTTAGCTACTCATTACAACCAAGAAAACAAGAGAAAGGAAAGAGGAAGAACCCTTGAAGATCATCTCTTTCCTTGAAGTTGCTTCAATCTCCTATCTTCCTTGAAGTTGAGTAGAGAATGTAAGTGAGAGTGTGAGAGAGTGTTTCTAGATCTAGTTGTATTTAGAACTCAGTAAAAAGCTGCTTAAAACGAATCTATAACATTATATTTATACTACATACAAAAATAGGTCACATAAACTTCAAAATGAGATATGGCGTGTGTGGAGTGCGGGTAGAGTGCGGGTGAATTACCCGCACTTTACCCACACTATAATGATCAGGTGCAGATGCAGCTCTCTGGATTGTGCTACAGTGCAGGTGGAGTGCGGTTGGATCACCCGCACTTTAGTGTCAAGTGCAAAATAGCTTCTCTGGAATTGGCAGCAGTGCGGGTGGAGTATGGTTGGAGTGCTGTTGTGACCCGCACTGGAACCGCACTATAAGGCTGCTGGTGATCCTTTGCCTTTCCTTTTTCCACTTTTCTGCCAAAATCACCGTAACACGCTTCCAAACCCATCAATGCACCATTTCCTACAATTACGCACATAACAACCATTAGAGATACCAAAACGCACGAAAACGGAACAAAGGATAGGGAAATAAGGGTCTACATATACAACATATTCGACACGATCATAAAGTAATACCCATGTAATGAACAACAGACCTCCCAACTGAGCCTAGCATATAAATCTATTGAAGTAACGATGGGCTTTGGGTCTTGGGGTTCTAGGGCTTGTCTCTTGACGAGTTAAAGCACTTTGAGGCCTCGGCTAGTCTGACTTTAATAAGGTTTTTTAACCTTCTTTTTTTTTTAACAGACACTCATGCATGTTGGATCTATAAAAAGCACAACAATAAATCAAGTTTCTGGATTACAATTTAGTTTCTTTTTTTCCATACATATTACTGTTATTGACATGGATGATGTAAGTACAGTAGGCATGTATGCCTAGTGTGGGACTATTGTCAATTATTTCTTTTTTTGAAAAAAAAAAAAAAAGACTTCTCTTGCCAACAAATTTAAAAATCTTATAGTCGGAAAATGATCCATCAAGGGACACCTGGACAAGGTGGTTGTAGGCTTGTAGCCAAAACTCTATCAATCCTCTTACTTTGTTGGACATTAGATTCACCACCTCTTTTATTTTTTTATTATTCACCTGTATCGAGTGTTATCACACATTTCAAATGTTGTTTACCCGTATCGAGTGTTATCACACAATCCAAATACAAATCGAATAACGGGAACGAGAAAATACTTAATTTTAAAAATAAATGATTTTGAAAGGCATTTTTTTATTTTTGCATTGATTGCTTTTTAAATTTGAAAATAAATGATTGTTTTAACTAGAGAACAGTTAATGAAGCTCAAATTTAAATTGCCTTGGATGAAATAATAACCTACTCAACAAGTTTACATGTTAACAAGAAGTCAAATGGTCATGTGCAAGTCACATGTTTTTTAAAGGTGTACTAAACATCAGTGTTCTATAGACTAGTCCTATATATATAGGAAAATTTTCTCCTCAATGCGCATTGATAAATATATATCGGTGTCTTGCATGTAGATCATTAAATTCAATTGCTTTGACTCAGTCTACATGCACTTGTCAGTGCTTATCCATAATCTATGGTCCACATACAATATACTGATGTATTTTATATCAGTGCGCACTGAGAAGAAAATGACCATATATATTTTTATATATTTATATATATTATTAAATTAACGATATTTAAAATTAATTTTAATTAAAATTATAGGTTTATATTGTTTTTAAACAAATTTAAATATTTTTAATTTTTTACATGTATTTATTATTAAATTAATTTTTAAGAAACTAAAAAACTAAATAAATAACCAAAATCTAGGCAGGATTAAATACAAACCCACCAATGGCGGGTTTGCACAATCCTGCCTGTTTGCACAATCCCCGCCTGGGCGGGGATTACGCAAGCAACAAAGTGGAGACACTGGATTGGATAGTCCAATGGTGGCCCCAAACATTGGACCGGATTGGAAATAGTCAAATCATGTCTAATCATGTGTTCCAAACACAACATCGTTGTACAAGTATAACATTAATCATATACAAGTCGGAAGAAAAAAATAATAATCATATAATACATATGGGTTCGAAATTTTAAAGAGTGAGTTTTAAGACTATCATCAACTTAAAAACTTAAGTTTTAATAACACATAATGTATGGATTTGACAAAAATACCTTAAAACACACTCACAAAAATAAGTCTCTACTGAGACTTAATTTCATGTTTCTAAGACTTAATTTGGTATATTCGAGACTTATTTTGGTGTTTACGAGACTTATTTTATAGTTTCTAAGACTAATTACGTATATTTACAATTTTCGAAACTTATTGGGTAAAAATGTAATTTTTCATTTTTTTTTTTTTTCCATCATCTTTATCTAGACATCCAATAGAGGTCTATTTCATACCAAAAGGTATTTTAGTCTATTGATGTTTTTTAAACTTAACTTATTAAACTAGTGATATTCTTAAAATTCAAGGTAAAAAAAGTGATATTTCCCCCTTTTTCTACTTATACATACTATAGACGACTAGACATCTGTAAATTGAAAACAAATGGAATCGAATACATTAGATTTGAACATGCGCACTTTCAAGGACTTCAGAAGTTATATTATATATATTTCTAAAAAAATTGTTATATTTTTCTAAGTGTCTAATTTCGGATTCAGTTTTTAAGTTATATTATACACATTTCTAAAAAAAGTGTTACATTTTTTAAAGTGTCTAATTTCAGATTCAGTTTGTAATTGTTGACGACTTTTGATACTTGAAAGAATCCAATCGTGATGTCAAATATCACAAGTTCTTGATAAATTTTGAAATCACTCATGTACTATATGATTGAATCCCAAATTACAAGTTCTTGACAAATTTTGAAATCAAGCATGTATTATGATTAAAAACATAAATCACAATACTCCAATCTCTACAAGCCGGCAAAATCGCACAAGGATATGTATAGCCACATCTTCATCAACCATTCTCAAAGTTCAACCATCAAGTTAACTAATAATTCACATACTTCACTATCAAATAACGATCCAATATTCAAACTCACTCTGCCAAAAGAAGTAAACATCCAAAATGAGGAAGTACCCTCTACGTTTTCGTCTCAATGGTTTTGCCTTGGTGTACTGGCCTCATAATTCACATGTATGAAATTTTATGAAAGCAGAAAAAGGAAAAAGTCGCAAAATGTATACATGTTTACTCAAAGAAACGGTGGCATCGGAAAAATAAATGTGGCATTGATTCAAATGACATCTTGTTGAATTGAAAAACTTTGTTCAAATGGCATTTTCAATAAGTTTACTGGTGTACCGTCAACTCTCTTCATCTACCAAGATCGTGGACTCATTGCCAACTCCGAGGTCTATCAAAGATGCCATTTCATCGTCAAGAAAAAATGGCAGAGGGGAGCCCTGTAAATTCAACGAGCACAAGCAGTCATAACTAGTTTTAATCACAAAAGTAGGGGTGTTTATCATGAACATAAGTCAATGAAGTGATCCATGAAGACAAACCTCTTCCAGAAAAAATAATTTTGGCTTGATCGACTTCAACTTGAAAAAGCTTTCACAGAGAATCTTTAGCTTGCCAACCTACAATGAATGAAGCATCTACAAGTAAAATCTTAAAAGTATATTGTGACAAATACTTGGTTGTAGAAAAAGGTGGGACCATAACCGTGGTGGTGGCTGGCAGTTTCTTCGTCAATGGGGGCTTCTCGCCCATTGATGCACCCACATACTTCAGAGTGATGGCTGCACATTTATGCATACTATATGAATACCAATTCTACAACCCTGTATAAACAGCAGATAACAAAAAAGGAGAAGAAAATCTAAGTTCATACACAGAAGTCCTGAAGCCATTTTCTGGGGTCCACCTGCTCCGATTGATGGTCTCTCATCCTCAATTCCACGGAGATTCTTAAGCTCACCAAACCTGAAATTGAGTTTATGTCCAGGAAGAACATCATTAATGAAGCAATGATGAAAAGACATTGCAATCAGGTTTGTGATAAGAGTTTTGAGGTCATTGTGCCCTGGAAATGGGTAGGGATGGCAACGGATCGGCTGAAACCTGATTTCAGCGGGTTGCCCCAAACCCGACCCATGACCCAAACGGGTTTTTGATTTCCGCCTCAAACCCGACCCGAACTGACCCGTTTCATGAAAAAAAAAAATTTTGTTCAAACAATTAAATATACAAATTTTACTATACATTTGAATTTTAGGATAGAAACTTAAATTTTAATATTCATTGAAAATTAAAAATACACTTAAATTGAAAAGTATATTTAAATTTAAACATGTGTACACTTAAATTTAAACATAAACGATAAATAATTATAAAAATCAAAAGTTTAGCGCACATTTAAAATTCATAAATAAACTTAAATTTAATGGCATATACATCTAAATTATATAAACTTTAAATTCAAATATAGAATACAGTTAGACAAAAATATAAAAATATTAGAATTTTGTTTTTCCTTTTATATTTTTAATATCTAAAAAAATAATTATGTAAATACCGGGACGGGTCGGGTCATAGTGGTTTGACCCATACTCGACCCGGTTACAAACTAGGATGACAACATTTGACCCATACTCGACCCAATCCCTATTTTAAGTGCTCCAAACCCACCCCAAACGGAATAGATCCACATCAGTTTGGGACAGGTCTGGGATTTTTGCCATCCCTAGACATGGGTTCACGTCTTCAAAGTCACCTGACTACATCTTTAAGGAAAATTAAGGAGGTGTATAATATAATTACAGTTATTGTTCCAAAATGCATATAGAGTCTTTTAACAAATAATAAAATTAAAACACCCAATACAATGAGAACAAAATTGACATGTTATTTAGACCCCCAATGAATCTACAATTAACTCCAGCAAGGCAAAACAGATATGTAGCACTATAGAAAGAAGGGAGATGAATACACATATACATCTTAAGCAAACATCAATCAAGTATTATCAGGACTTAAATAATTTGTCATGTTGTAACAGACCAGAAGGCCTACTCTGTCTTCCATACATTGAATTCACTAATAGGTGTATTGTACGAGCACTCTCTCTATATCTTCTTATTAGGTAACTCAAGAATATGCCTCAAGCTCAAGTACAGAATGATCTAAATTTTAGGTGAGAATATGGTCCAGTTTCTTAGAGAAATAAAGTTTGAATGGTTTCAGAAAACCGAAGTTGAAACAAAAAGACAAATTAAACACTTTCTGATTGACCACAAAAAGTAGCAACCACCAATGAACTGAAACAGACTTGGTTTCTGTTTCAACAGAACCTGGATCGATCATCACAATAAAAAACAGAGCATTCAATTTGGATCAATTTAACAATCAAACTAGTTAAGTTCCATGCCACTACTAATATCAACTTGATTTTGACCGAAATTTTTTCCAATGGAACATTCCAGGAGAGATTCGATCTCTAAAGAATAGAGCAACAATCATTAATTGAAAGTTCAGCTCCTTCAGAAGTTGGAAAAATCACTATATCAAGATGTTTCTCATTAAACTTATATACGACCCAATATTCACTGCCAATTTTTCTCATAATTCCCAAGCAAATTATTCTCTCAGCCTTGTTTAAAGTTATTTCCTGATTCAACCCATAGGTTTTGGCCCAAATTGTTCAAGGAATGAAACTTCTACCAGATAATGTATAAATCAAATAACAGAATACTATCAATTGCTAAAGGAAACATTATGCTTGAATTTTGGAATTCCAGAAGAATTTATCACAACTACAATTCAATTGTTGAGATATAATTTCCCCTCTATCCACACATCTACTTAACCGTCAAGCATTTAAGAGTCTGAAAATTTGAAATTAAACCACAATGGCTTGCCATTCTCCATTTAAAGAATAATAAATCCTAAGAAACAATAAATTTCTACAGTTAGACACAGCTGGTGGAAGAAATTAACATGGGATGAGAAACACATTATATTAAGTGATAACTTAAACTTGTTTTTATGATCTACACCATTTATTTTCACACTGAAAACCTGGACACACTTACAAAATAGAGAAATCTGACCTCAATATTAATTTTAAATTCTTTTGATAGTAGATATACCATAGCTTATTTACATTTTGCTAAATGTTATGCCTAAAAATACTGGGTAGGAATGAAGAGGATATGGTTAACAGACAAATGTTTCACTTGAGTAAAATTACCTGGGGTGCAGCCGTTTAATTTCTTCAGGATTGTCATGCAACTTAGACATAACTATACGGACATACCTGCAAGAAAGACTCTGGATCAGCTATAGGATGGTCAACATTGACATAATATCCTAGTAAATAAACTGCAATGAACTTCTTAAATAGATAACATTAATACCTAAGTTTTCTGTTGCTCTTTCTCAACATAAACAGACTGGAATCATGTGAATAACTTTGCATTTATAAATCGTGTGAATAACCAATTACAGAACCAGTGGACTAGTAAAAATTTCCTAGCAGTAATGAATCCTTATTTTAAAACAGACTGAAATTACACAAGACAGAAGTCTTATCATCGACATGAAATTACAAGAATCAACGGATGAAAACAATATCACGCTTTTATTTCAGAAAATGTCAAATAATGGACCGATATTGAAAGAAAATATATACCGGATCTCAGACTCCTTCCTTTCACGACAGCTTATCTGTAAGGTACATTAGATAAGGCTGCATTAGATTCCCAAGAACCTTGCAAAGTAGCAAAAATGCGGACAACATAAAAGTTGAAGAGTTTACCTCACTCCCGTTTAGTATTTCTATCTTTGCTAATCGTGCAATTATCACAAACCTTGGGATACCACCTCTTCCAGGATCAGCAATTGGATTATCTGAAAGCCTGATGTCCTTCAATTTAATAAGAGTAATCAGAATATAAGCCATCAAAAGACCCAAGATTTTTTGTATGTGTGAATGCATGCAAGTGCCCGTGTGCATATCAGTATATGAGTTGAGTGAAAGAGAGAGTTACTTCTTGTTGCTGAAATCTTTCAACGTGCAAATAGTATATTGATTATGAGTTCCAAACATTGTACATATCATAAAGTTGCAGCATGTTATTTACTCCTAAGACAAAATCAAGCAAGTTTGATGAATGATTCATAACATAAACATTACCCTCAAATCTGGAAACAAATTCAGCGAGTCAATCGAGGCCAGATCCTTGATGTTATTACTCCCTGAGGCAAATGTAGAGCTAAGAAATCAGAATAAAAATAAAAATAGTCAAAATGAAGGAAGCATAAAAACTCATAAAATTCTAACAGCTTACCCAAAAGAAGGCAGCTCAATTTCTGAAATGGTATATAGCTTTTCTCATGAGATTCATATGCACCAAGTGGTTCATGTATTGTATCTTTATTAGGGTAATGGACATGATTCAATTTGTTCTTGTTCAGATAAAGTTTCTCTAAACTGAAACCAGAAACCATATTATAGTAAAATAAAATAAAATTAACAATTCCAATTGTAAATTTCAAGCTAAAAGTAATTGACACAACATCATGCAGCCCTTCTAACCTTCTTAGCTTTGAAAGTTTTAGGATTTCATTCCAATCAGCTAGAGAGTTGTCATCCAAATTTAAAAGTTGCAAGGATTCAAATCCTTCGACAATAGGAGATGACATTGGCTGGAATCAGAGAAGGTAATAGAAACAAAACCAGTAAGATTTTTAAATCAGTGAAAGCAAACAACAATTATAGTGGATCATAGAAGAGTAAAATAGTAAAATAGGCCTACATACTTAACACACAGTCACACACACACACACACAGTCTTACATACATACATACATACTTATGTAGATACATAGATATGAATTGTTATAAGAATTTCTCTTAGAAACACTGTTACACAAGCATTCAGCCATGCACACATTTTTTTTAAACACAGACAATGTGTGCGCACACAAACACACTCCAAGCTTTGCAGCAATATTCCATTATCCATTAAAATTAAAGATTTTAAGTTCAGGTAATCATATATTGTCCTTGTCATCCCTGACACCTGGTTCTGAACCAATAGACGTGCACATACAATTTTTACTAAGAAGCAAAGCAAAGATTAAGTAGGTCACACATTACAATCAAAATATGGCAGGTTCAAGTGAGTTTGACTGGGTTTTGACTTGAAATAGTCCAATTAATAATTTAATACAGATACTAGATTCGTCACTGATCCAACCAGGCAAGCCAAACTGGTTAAGAAATCACTGATCACAGTTGAGAATAATGGAAATCTCCACTAAATAGCTTTCTTTGGCAAGCGTTCAACCTTAAGCATTTTTAACAGCTGTCATTCCTGATCAAAAGCTGCATAATTAGAACATGCGTAATTGTGCACAAAGCACAAGGGGAGATAGTATTTAGTTGATACTCTCCTAATGCATGACTCTAATTACCATTCATTTCATTTATCTTTGTTAGTAACATTCAGTTGATCAAGTTTTAAAATATTTCGAGGTGTATTGGTCTCACAGTCCAAGGTGATTGTAGTGCCTTCATCCTTTCCATTTTTTTTCTCTTGCAAGATAATGTTATTATGAACAATTCTCAGATAATTGACAACAACGACATTCTCAACATTTTGCTTAATGAAATCGTTCTGCAACCTTAAGGCCACAAATTAAGCTAAACGTAAAGTACTAACTACCTTTATAGCACTTATGTTATTCCCCATAAGATGTAGCTCCTCAATTGCTGGCAGTGAATGCTTGAGTATTTCAACCTGCAAGGTAAAAAAAATAAAATAAAAAGGTATTTCACAGTTGAAGTATGAAAAGGCAATCTCGTCAACAAAAAAAAAAAAAAAAAGGAATTATGAAAAAGCAAAACGAGAAAGTACGAGGGAGGGAGGAGATAACCCACCTCCACCCAATTTACACCAGTACTGTTTAAAACTAAAATGCGGATGTTTTTAAGTTGTGGCACTTCAGAAACATCCTTGTTCATTAAATTGTTAGATAAATTGAGGGCTCCAAGAGCTGGTAACTGTTTGCAGATGGTACCAACATCCTGCAAGGAAATATTGATAGACATAAGACATAAAACTTATGTAACACAGGCAACTGTAAACTAATAAAGAGATTCTAAAATAACAAGTAAATTCATATAGCGTCACCACCAGGGGGATCTTAAAATGTCAAAGAACAATTAAAATGTCAGCTGCTGGCAAATAATGAATTATATTATATTTATTTATTTATATTTAAGAATACAAACTCTAATCTTAGAAAAAATTATTGCAACGAAGATACTTCAACCAGTTGAGGGTACATTTCAATATTCACAAAGCGAAAATTTATATGAGCACTTCAAAGAAGTTCCAACATGTCCACAATTAAAACACTATTTAGGCAACTAAAAACTAGTCTGCAATCAGCAGCAGATAATATAACAATGCATAAACCCATAAATAGAAAAAACAACTCTTACGCTATAAATGCAGGAACACACACCTTCCAATCCGAAAGCAAATTCCCAGTTAAGTCAAGATGCTTCAAATCTACAACACATTGCATTAAAAATTTAACATCAGCAAATCAATAATATATCAACTCACAAAAAAAAAATTTGAATCATTTCACTCGTTAAAATTTTTAACTTACTGGCCAGAGCCGTATCGCCATTACATTGAACTCTGGGAGAGCTAACACCCAAATAAGACAATGAAGCCCCAGTTAACTCTTCAAATTTGCTTAACTTGTCTTGAATTTTGTCTTTACCAAGAAGTTCAACCGAGACCCGTTTGTTACTCGCTGAAAGAACATACATTTCATCTACAAAACAACCATTTTAATCAGATTTTGCCACTTTACAATAATAATAATAATAACAATAATAATAATAATAATTAAAAACAAAACAAAAACAAAAACAAAAGCTACCATATTTACTTTAAACTTGGTGAAAGAAAAAACATTTCATCAACAAAACAACTAATTTTTAGTTAAATTTTGATACTTTAAAAACAAAAGATTAGAAAATAAAAAACACACAAAAGCAAAAATAAGAATTCACCGACCCTCTTCCTCTTTGGTGGATTCACTTTTGTATCTTAGTTGAAGAGCTTCAAGCAACGAAACACCGGGGCTCAAGTTCGGGACCCGAACGAAGGATCCTGATTTCTCGGCCCGCGCCCGGAAGTACCTGACCCCGTTGACGGAGCCATCGTGCTTGCCGTTTCCGTCGTCCCAATCGACTCCGACCCACACACCCGAGTAGCCCTGCACTTCTCCGACGTACTTCACTGTGCCGATTCGGCGCCTGTCGTTAACCGAGTGGACTCGCTGCCCAAGTTTGAACAAATCACTATTTGACTCGCCGGTATTCGACATTGCTTCACTTGAGATCACCGGAGTTTCAGATTTTGTCAGAATCGGAACCGAAGAGCAAATGTAGGCTAGTATTGTGGACTTGAGAGCCAAAAAAAAACGGTGACAGTAAAAGAGACACGAAATGAAAAGAGACAGCGCCGTTTCGGATAGTCGTAGATTGATAACTATGGCAGAAAATTCTGAGCCGTTAACGTGTTACTTGCCACTTGTCACGATCTCTGAAATGGTTTGCTAATGCAGTTAGGGACGGTAAAAATCCCTGACCTACCCTAAACCCATGAGACCCTAGTCCGTTTAGGACGGGTTTGGGTCGGGTTTAGATAATGGGACGGATTTGGGGTAAAGTTTTTGATCCAGTTAAGTTATCAGATCGGATATGGGCGGTCCATTTTGTCTTGACTAACCCCGTTTAACCTGTAATATAATATATATATATATATATATATATATATATATGTATTTAAAATATTTTTAAAATATATTTTTTAAGGAGGAGCACTAGGATTGGAGCTGGAAGAAAAATTTGTATTAGAGAGAGGTTCATAAACCGTCTTAATGGAGCCATCATTTTCCTTGATATATTTGGTGTCAGAAGCAACAACAGGAGTTGTGTTCTGAAAAGCCTTCTCATAGTTTGTGATCTATTCGAGAGACATGATTTCTTTAAGTTTGTCTCGAGGCAGTTGTTTTGGAATCTGGATGATGATAGGAACTTCATCTTCACGTTCAGCCTTGATGAAGATAGTATCACCATTATGGCTAGGAATGGGGAAATCAAGGGTGTGATCTTGAAGCCGGTAGGCGATCTAGTGATAGAGAGTTGCCATATAAGAATTTGGTAGCATGGGTGCTCCAAAGATCTGAAGTTGTATTTTGAGGCAGTTGTGGAGGTTGGCATTTCTCAAAGGGATATTGAAATTAGGGGTAGTATGTGAATGATATACTACCAGCATGGAGCGTAAATCGACAAGTACCAATAACTGCATGTTCATATTCCTTGTAGATGGTGTTAAGGAGAGCAACACGAGCAATAACAGGTAATCCTTTTCTGCCATATAGAGAGAGGATGATTCTGACAGCTCCGATATGGAGGTGAGAGTAACCTTCTCTGATCCAATGATCAATCAAAGGTTGACCGATTTCGAGATCAACATACTGCTGCAGCCAAAGTGGCTGGGACCAAGTAGTTGTCAAGAACCGTAGACTGTATGTACTCCTTAGTTGGAGGAGATCTATGACGGACGAGATGGTCGATTCGTGTAGCAAGGGATCTATTTCGCTTGAAAATAGTATAGGGATTTAGCAGTGGTAGAGAGGTTTCATTTATTTGGACGGCTTCTGGAATATGGGTATATTCTACAAGGTTTTGGATTCTAGAAGACCGAGTTCATCTAACAGATGCAGGTAAAGAGATGGAAGAGGAAAGTCGAACTGGATCTAGATTAGAAACAGCTGAGGAAGTGCTTGTCGTGTTTGCCATAAAATGAGAATACCTTCCTTCAATATTTTCTTTATTTGATTCAAAACAGCCTAACTCTTTTCCTGGACTCTAAGAATTGAGGCTCTGATACCAACTAATACTAAACACAAGGACGGTTCAAGGCTCTTTGCCACCACCATGGTATCAGAGAATCCTAAGGTTCTTCCTTCTGATGCTTGGAAGTCTCATATCCGATATTTTAAAGCTGCTAATGGGAAGATATTCACGACTAATCTGATTACAAAAGCTAAGATTGGTCTCAAGATATTCCCATCCTACACCCTTTGGACACGTGTCATTGGAACCCCACTTCCTGACAAAGATATCCTCATTGGTTGGGATGTTTATTGTCAATTCAAGTATCTTCGGATCCTCCCTACTGGAATCAGATACAAACGAAACTTCAAAGCATTCTCCAGTATTCTAAAGATCTTTCCATTGTCTGACATCCAACCCTCTTTCCAGACAATTCAACACAAGCTCTTACAATTCTGTACCAACAATCATACTGATTTTCATCATCCAAATCCTTTATGGAAAAATCCAGATTTCTTTATTAAGCTTCTTTTTAAGCTCAATGAAGATGTCAACCCGACAAAGGCCTCTCATTCTGGAGTGTCTCCTTCCGACCTTCATATGACCAATGCTGAATGTGATGAACTACTTAAGCAAGGACTCATTGAACCTACCTCTTCGCCCTGGGCATGCCAAGCTTTTTATGTTGACAAACGAGCTGAACAACTTCGGGAAAAAAAGAGATTAGTCATTGATTACAAACCCCTCAATCTCTTTCTTAGGGATGACAAAATTTCAGTTCTCAAGACCAATACTTTGTTTTCCTAACTCCCCGGTGCTACTATCTTCTCCAAGTTTGATCTCAAAAGAGCTTTCTGGCAAATTGGTATTCATCCAGATGACAGGTACAAAACAGCGTTTTGTCTTCCTAACGCCCAATATCAATGGACAGTTTTACCTTTTGACCTCAAAACTGCCCCTTCATTATTCCAGAAGGCCATCACTATGATCTTCCATCCTATTCTCCACTCTGCCTTGATTTACATCGATGATATCCTATTGTTCTCCTCTGATGAAGATTCTCATAACCATCTCCTTCATCAATTCTATGGTCTGATCAACCAATACGGAATCATGCTCTCTGACAAAAAGAGTTCAATATGACAAACAGATATCGATTTCCTGGGCATGCACATTTCAAATGGAAAATACCACACAGGCCCTCATCTAGCCAACCAACTATTAGAATTCCTTGATTCCAATTTGACTACAAAGCAAGTTCAACAATTTCTTGGTATAATCAACTTTATCAGAGATTTCCTACCCCACGTGACGAGATGTACTTCGGTCCTCTCAGCTCTCCTAAAGAAAAATCCTTCTCCTTGGGACAGATGTCACACGGATGCTATTACCAAACTCAAAGAGATTGCCCAATCTCCTCCAGCTCTCACTATTCCATCCACAGACCAACTCATTCTCTAAACCGATGCTAGTGACAAATGTTGGGGGACCATTCTCATTGAAGAAAAGGACAAACAAAAAAGTTACTGTGGACATGCTAGCGGCCAATTCAAAGACGCCCAACAGCACTACCACAAAATCTACAAAGAGATTCTCGCTGTGAAAAATGGAATCCATAAATTTGATTTTCATCTCAGGATAAAAAACTTTATTGTTGAAATGGACAACTCATCCTTTCCTAAGGTCCTCGAATTTCGAAATAAGATTCCTCCAAATCCTCAACTATTGAGACTAAAGGATTGGTTTTCCAGATATGATTTCACTGTTCGACACGTGAAGGGGCAACACAATATAATAGCTGATATGCTCTCTCGACCATCAGCTATTCATCTCATCACCTCTTACGGTCCTATACCTCTCATCCTCATGGCTACATCAGCATCATCCTCCTTATTCCCAAATCCTACAATAAGGTCTTATCCACCAGAGCTACTAGAAATAATTCCTCCTGATACACAACCTTCTCTTGCCCGTATCCAAGAATTCACTCACTCCCATTTACGGACCTATTTGGCCCAGATCCAGAGCTAAGGAGTTCGACATGAATTTTCCAACAATAACAGGCCATTCTTAGACCCTTTCTTAATGCCTCCCTTTTACTTTTTCAACCCTCAGGTTTTATGGTTTCTATGGTGCATGTCTGTACTCCACCATCATGCCGTTGTTTTCCCCCTCCAAGCCTTATATGGTTTTGTCCATGATCTCTCATAGAAAGATTCTCTCCTCATAACTTTCTTAACATGGTTCAATTCCCTTTCCTTTTGACAGTCCGAACTCACCAAACTCATGGGTTATCATAATCTATGGAAACTTGATAAGGAATATTCCTCGGCGGTTTCTTGCATTTGGATATTCCATCGACCCTATCGTTTCAACCCTCACAAGAGACTTCTTTGGACGTCAAACGTTTGCTATGAATGGTACACCACATATGATTATCCTAAGCTATACCCTCAGAATCTCCAGATCTCATTGCTCAATTTCCTTTGCGACGTTAATGGAGTTCCACCCCATCTTTTAAATATATTTTTTTAAAATATAAAAAGCAAAATAATATATATTCCTTTGTAGTTGTTGCTATCTTGGTTCTTGTGTTTGATGTTGTTAGCTTTTGCTTTCTTTATTTCTGTGGTCTTTGTTTGTTTGGCTTGTGTTGGCCTTGTTTGTTTTTTTGTCTGTTGCTAGGTGTTGTTTTTTGGACTGCTCTGTTTTGCCTCTCTGTAGCTCTTCGTCTAGTGTTCTCGCTTGGCTTTTGCCTTAATAAATCTTGTTGCCTTTAATTTATATATATATATATATATATATATATATATATATATTTGTAACGGGTCATTCAGGTCGGGTTTGGAGCACCCTTAACCCAAACCGATCGAGTTTGGAGTGGAAATTGAAAACATGTTCGGGTCACTAGTCGGGTTTGGGGCAACCGTTAAAAACCGGGTTTTGGGTTTGGGGCGGCCTTGACCCGCCTCAACCCGCCCTGTTGTCATCCCTAAATGCAGTCATTATGTGCCGGCCCGACCAAATAAGGCATGGCCCATTAAGGCCTAGCTGGCTAAATGGGTCGTGCATGCACGACACATTATGGTGTCGTGCCTTCACGCATGCTTTTCCGACGGGCCTTAACAGGCTGATCTGCCAATTCAATTTTTTTTTTTTTAAATTTAAGATTTTAATTTTTAAATATTAAATTTATTTATGATAATATTATTTTAACAATTTAACTTATATATTTGTAATTTAATTCAGTTCGAACCGAACCACACACTATTTCAATCGGAACCAGAACCGGAACCATTAAGGTTCCAGTTCCGGTTTACCAGTTTAAAAAACCAAGCACGAACCAACAGTTCATGCATTAAATAATTTTTATTTTTTATAAAACCAACCGTTGGGCATGGGAGTTGGGCCACGGCCTATGACAAGCCCATGACTGTATATGACCGCCTAAGCCCAACTGTTGCATGCAATTAGACTTTGTTTTTAAAAAAAAAAAAAAAAATTAAAATGAGTGGCGATAATGACACCCCTCAAAAATTGTATCTACACCCCTTTCATAATTACACCCATCAAAACTTTAAAAAAAAAAAATCTCTAATTTGTAAATAAATCTCATTTAATTCCAAAAATACCATTTCTTTAATTATATTGTATTGTATTTTTGAAAGTACACACCACTTATGACTATTATTATGTTATTTAATCAACTTTATTATTATTTCAATTTTTTTTGTTACCTTTAATTCTCTTACTATTCTTTCTCTTCCTACTTCTTTTCTCTTCTTGGTTTTTTTCAAAATCAAACTCCATTTTTCATTAAAAATCCATTTTAAGATTTTTTTTTATTTTTTATTGGAGAACGACTTTCTGTTTGAGAGAGTTGTAGGAATGTAAGATTTTTGTTATGTCCAAATTGATATGGAAATAGATAAATGTCAAATGATATATATATATATATATATATATATATTAATAAAAAGAAAGATAGGTGTTCGATAAAATTGAAGAACATCTAATATATTTATTTTAACAAGAAAGAATATATAATATTGATAAATAAATAAAAGTCTAAAGTGTGTTTAAAATAAATAATATATATATATAATATAGTAAATTTAAAAGTCTGTTTATATATATAATGATTTTGTTCTTCTAAAAAAATTAATTTAAAACTTTACTTTTTCACAACCAAATTTGTCTTATGATTTAAATTTGTTTTCCATACTTAGCAATCAATTTTTATTTCCTTAAAAGAGATTGAAAATATATTTAAAAGAGAATCTAGGGTTTATTAAAATGGAAAGAGTTTTTATGATATATGTTAATATTAAACCATTAATAGGAAGAAAAAAATACAAAAGATTAAAATAGGAAACTAATTAATAATTATTGGTGGGTATACTAACAAGCAATTAGTCCTCTTAGCAATTTTACTCAAGGGTATTACTAGATGTTTAAAAACATACTAATTTGGCGTGTACATACGGTTTTTAAAAGATGCAAATATCGTCACTAAAAAAAAAATAAAAAAAAAAGAGGAAAAAACCAACCGTTGAGCCACTGTAGCCCAACGGTTGCAATCAAATTTTTTTAAAAAAAAAAATTCTCCAATTTCCTAATTCCTTATAAATACCCCCTCTCATTTATTTTCTCTCCTCACACAAATTCTCTCTCAAATCTCCAATACTCTCTCAAATTCTCAATTACTCAATTATTCAATGCTTTTTTTTTTATTGCAATTAAATATTTAAATCGTAATTACATTTTTTTTTTTACTCTATTGAAATTTATTTTCAACAATTTTTTCAAATTTATTCCCAACAAAATTTTCAAATTTATTTTTAACAAAATTTTTCTTTTTATTTCCAACAATTTTTTTCAAATTCATTTCCAAGAAATTTTTTCAATTCAATATTTTCGATGTCAAGTGGAGAAGGTTCAAGGCCCTCCAACAAAGGTAAGGGTCTTATGCAAGACGATGTCGGTTATGCTGACATCGCTTATCATGAATTTCTACAACATCAAGCATATATTGAATCCCTAAACCCTTCTAATCCTCCTCTAACAATTTCCGAACGCAATTCCACCCACTACTACGAAATAGGGATGGCAACGGGGCGGGTCGGGGTCGGGGAATGCTTGTCCATCACCATCCCTGCCCACCAAAACCATCCTCGTCCACGTCCCCGTCCCTGTATTAAGATGAGCAGGGTCGGGGTTGGGGCTTCCCCGTTGGAGGGGCATTCCCCATACTCGCCTCATTCCCCGTCTAATATAATTATACATTTAAAAATTACAATTTAAAACAAAGAAAAAAGTAGAAATTTATATTCAATCCAAAGTCAAAGATTTTATAAAACAAACCAACTTCTAAAGTTTAGTTTTTTAAAAAAATAATTTATGTTAAAAAAATTAATGTTAAATGATATTAAAGATCTGAATATTATATATTATATTATAAATATGGCTCATTCTTGAGTTCAACATAACACCATACAATTTTAAATAATAATATGTGATCACATATGATTACATGTGATCATAAATATATATAATGTTATCGTATATGAATTGCACGTGATCACACAATTAAATTATTGTGAGTGTGTGTTAGAACATACAATCACATAGTAGCTGATGTGGTTGTACCAAAAAAGACACAATCACAGTCAAAAAAATTTTGTTGCATCATATAACGTTGCATCCAAGGGCAGCCCTATAAATATATATATATATATATATATATATATGTAATATATACATATATATATATATATATATCGGGGCGGGGATAGGACGAGGAGTGCTTCCCCTGTCCCGGCCTCGCTTCATCTTCGGGGGCAAGACTTTGTCCCCATCCCCGTCTCTGTCCCTGTCCTTGTCCCCGAATATTATCTTCCATCTCTGCCCCGTTCTGGGCGGGGCCCCAGCCATGCGGAGAATACTGCCATCTCTACTACGAAAGCCAATCACAAAATATACCCGATCCTTCTTCAACTTTTGAGGCATCTAATGAAGACAAGTAGAGCAAATCCAATCTCTTCATAATTCATATGAAGAAAATTACTAAAGAAAATGGAAGTGTTGTGGTGACTTGCAATTACTACCCCAAAGAATTTAAGTGGTCTAAATCTGGAGGATATGGCACATATAGGAAGCATATATTGTCCAAGCATCCAAACGAAGAGGCCATCGGCCATTCACAGAGCCAAATTACCAAGTACACTTCCCCTAACCATCAATTATTTAAATATAGTAAGGTAAATAATAGAGAACATTTAGCTAGAATGGTTGCTATAGAGCACTTACCATTTGGTTTTGGTGAAAAAGTTGGTTTTATTAATTATTGTCAACAAGCATTAAATCCCGCTGCATGTCGTGTTCTTAGAACCACTCTCACACGTAAACTTTTTGATATTTATAAAAAATAAAAAAAGAAATTGCAAAGATTTTTTTATAATTATAAAGGTCGTGTTTCCATATGCGCCGACATATGGAGTGACCATTAGCGGTTACATTCATACTTGGATGTCACTTGCCATTATATGGATAATGAATGGACAATGCAAAAAAGAATTATTACATTTAGAGTTTTTGATGATTCACATACTATTGATAATATTTATAAAATAATTAAAATTATTTTTGAAGAGTTTAAAATTGAAAACAAAATTTTTTAATTGGTTTTGATAATGCTTCCAACAATACTGCAATTATTCCTTTGTTATGTGAGTTATGCAATCTTTATTTTAGTGGTAGATTTTTTTTTATCAAAGATGTGCTTACCATGTTTTAATTTTATGTGTTCAAAGTGGATCAAAGGTTCTTCAAAATTTTATTAAACCTATTAGAGACGCTCTTCATTATTTGTGGAAACATGTTTCTGTAATGAAAGTATGGTCAAAATTATGTAAATCAAATGGTAGACATCCCATTAAATTTTTTCGTGATATTCTAACCTGTTGGAATTTTACTTAGAAATAGTTTGCTGAAAGTTATGAATATAGGGAATTATTAGTTTCTTTTATGCAATATCATGTTTCTAACATTATTCTTCATGCACAACATTGGGATATTTGTACAAAAATTTGTCAATTGTTAATGAGACTATTAACAATTTATCTGGTATTTATTATCCCACTACTCATTTATTTATTATTAAGAGTATTAATATTGTTGATGCATTTTCTGAGTGTGCAACCGATGAGCAATTACGTCCTTGCATTGCACTACAAAAAAAAAAAAAAAAAAAAGCCTATTAGTGACGAACTATTTCCGACGGCGCTAATTGCCGTCGAAAATGGTACAATTTCCGACGGCCATTTCAGTGCCGTCAGAAATGAGTAAAAATATGATACCACATTTTCGACAGCCAAATGCCGTCGGAAATAGTTGAAAAAGACGTAATTTTTGTTCCCAATTCCGATGGCACAAAAAACGCCGTCGGAAATAGTCTTTGTCCTGTTGGAAATGAGGAAAAGGAATACACTATTTCCTATGGCCTCAATGCTGTCAGAAATAGTCTTATTCTATTTGAAAAGAAAAAATGGAATACACTATTTCTGACGCCCTCAATGCCGTTGGAAATAGTCATGTTCCATTTAAAAAGAAAATATGGAATACACTATTTTCGACGGCCTCAATGCCGTCGGAAATAGTCTTTGTTTTGTTGACCTCAATTTCATGGAATAAATAAATAAATTTTTATTATAATATCAATTAATAAATTATAATGGAATGTATGTAATTTATAACACTACACAAAAAATGTGACTTGTAGGTCAATATTTTAAATGTATCATTATATGTGTTAAATGTACCCAAAATTCACTGTCAACAAAAACTCAAATAATTTTAATAAAATATTATTTTAAAAAACAATATCTCAATAATTATATTTAAATTGTATACAAAAAAATATATTTAGTTACATAGTATATAAACATATCAATAGCTTATATATAAATAATATGCAAAACCTATCAGGTATAAGATTATAGCAAAATGGTAAGGAAAACCTTTACTGTCATCCAGGTCAAGGGTTCAAGCCACATGAATTTCATAGATTTAGAATGCCACATGCTGGGTGACGTGGTGCGTGGCACGTGATGAGTGACGTGGCAACTATCAAGTCGAGTCACACTATTTTTTATAATTCAACTATTTCTGACAGCAATAAGCAGTTGGAAATAGTGGTAAAGCCGTCGGAAATACAAGTAATTTTGACCACCTTGAATCACTATCACCGACGGCATTTTTTACCTTTTCCGATGGGAAATGGTCTTCTCTGACGACATCTAGTCGTCGGAAAAGACCATTTTTTTGTAGTGTTGATGTTATGAAATTAAAATGGTTAGACTATTATAGGTACTTTTCATCTATTTATTTGTTTGCGTTGTGTTTTGATCCACGTTGTAAAACAGATAGTTTGAATGAGTATTTAAAATGCTATTATCAATGTTTAGGATTACAAGAAGAAGTTGATATTGATAGTTATTGTGCTAAAATTAAGTTATTATTTTATGGATTATATAACTAATATCTTAGAATTTACAGTCCATCATTGAACATTAATGTTCCACAAACCGATTGTACAACTACATCTTGTTCTCCTTCATCCTCCACCCTCCACATTAAAGGGGTTAGGGTCTCGACTATTATCACAAAGAACAAAAAAATTACTTACCGATTCTTCATCAAGGTCAGGCTCGTATTCCGAGGTTGAAACTTATCTAACAACCTTTTTTGAGTTTACGGAAGAAAAATTTGAAATCCAGTAATGGTGGAAGGAGCATGAAAGACATTTTCCAATTTTGGCTATTATAGTCAAATAAATTCTTGGAACGCTGGTTTCTGTTGTGGCAGTGGAACAAGAGTTTAGCGCCGGTGGAAATATTTTGGACGAAAGACATTCGGTTATGAGTTCAGAATCAATTCAAGCTCAAGTTTGTGTTAATAATTGGACTAAGGTGTAATACAGACAACAAAAAATCGATCAAGAAGAGTTTACGATTTCTTTGACAATGAACAAACCATGGGAACGGAAGGCACTGGCACTAGCATCGATTAGTTACAGTTCCGGGTTCCAACTTCCAACACCAAACCTTAAATAAAAGGTAAGAGAACTATGTGGTTTTTGATTCCTCTAAACTGAAGATACGTAGACAACTTAATTGTGGTAAAAATTAAGTACAAGGCCAACCTAATTTAAATTTTTTTAGTTTTATTTAAATTTTTATTTTAGTTTATCATACATATATTTTTATTTTTTAAAAATTTCTAGTTGCCCAATAAACTGATTTAATATGTTTTTTTTTTAATTTTAATTTTTCTATTAATTATTAAATTTTGTTAAAAAAACAAATAGGAACCAAACTGATCAGAATCGAAAACAGGAAACGGAACCGATCGACCCTGGTTTCGATTTTGGTTCCGTTTGGAACCGAAACCACCGAAACTGGACCAGACCAAAACCGTGGTCAGGTCTAGCTATTAACGTGTTACTTGCCACTTGTCACGATCTTCGTAATGGTTTGCTAATGTTGTCAATACGTGTTAGCCCGACCCAATAAGGCACAACCCGTTAAGGCCTAGCTGGCAAAACAGGTCGTGCCGGCATGGCACATTATGGTGTTGTGCAATGTCGTGCCTTCCCACTTGCTTTTCTGACGAGTCTTAATAGGCTGGCCTCCCAATTCAATATATATTTTTTTAAGTTTTAATTTTTATTTTTTTTAATTTAAGGTTTTAATTTTTAAATATTAAATTCATTTGTTATAATATCATGTTAACAATTTAACTTATGTATTTGTAATTTAATTGTCTTATTTATTATTTTAGTCTAATAAAATAAAATGTAAAAAATAGATAAATTTATTTAATAAAATAATTCAAAGAATAAATAAAGATTATTAAAGATGTATTAAGAAAATAAGAAATATATGAAACTATGAAATGATGAATTATTTAATAAAAAGTGTATAAGTCTAACCGTCTAAGTCATATAAAAAAAATATAGGTAAAGAAATGAATTTTATTTAATTATGTAGGTTTCAATATTACATGATTGCCTCGTTAAGGGAAAAGAGTGCAATCAAATTACAAGTAGTCAAGTACATATGTACATGTATAATTAAAAATTAAAAAATAGTACAATCACTAACTCTTTAGTCTTCACTCCTGGACCTAGTTGTTGTCAGAACCCTCATTTACATATAAATTGGCCAAATTTTGAATAACTTCTTGGTCTTCCATCTAATGTTGCATTCTCATTCGAGCATGCTCTCAATCTCAAAGGCAAGTTAATACCTCTACCATTTTAGGAGATAAAGAAGTTCTTCTTGATTCAATTATATGTCCACTCATGCTAAATGCTTGTTCTGAATAAACAATGGATACGAGGATAACAAATACGTCACGTGCTAGTTGTGATAGTATTGTATATATGTTGCTATCGTTCTTCCACCATAACAACAAATCAAATTCCTGTGTGTTTCCAGCTAAATCGAACTGAGTTTCAAGGAATTTGTTGAGTTCGGCACCTTGAGTTTGAGTAACTCTTGCAATAGGAGGTTGAGATGAAGAACTTGATGAGCTCTAAATGGAAGTCCCCATTCGAAAAAGGTCCCAACTTCTCTTCAACGTGTGTGTGTCCCGTTCTTCCGATGGTTAAGTGTAAACGCTGCCAAACCTGCACTCATAAATATTAAAAACTTCAAACAACTTGTTTCACATGTCAATATACTGTTCAGTAAAATCTAAGTTCAATTTATAACCAATATAATTAAGAAAAGTTTCTAAACTAGATAATTTAACCCTAGGATCTAGTATAACATCTAAGGCATAGATGAAAGGAATTTTAGACCAGTATTTTTAAAACTTGTTTTCTATGGCAACAACTGAAGTGCCTAAGATATTATCATCTCTATACAAGTTTAACATTTTAGACATTTCCACAATTTGATGGGTTGCCTAAGCAGATGTGGGGTAATAGACCCCGGAAAGAATTACAGTGGAATTGTAAAAAACCTTTAAAAATTGAACAAAAATCTTTACCACATACCAATCATCTGAGGTTAGTACTTGATAGCCAATTTCGGTCATTTTCATGTTATAAAAACCTGAAATATTAGCAGAATAATCCAAACAATTTTGCAGCATTAAGTAAGTAGAGTTCCACTTTATTGGCATATTTGTTTGAAATCATCGGGGTCGTAGAAAGTTAACTCGACAGTATCTGCAAAATTATGACAATCTTGGATTAGAGCTGCTGATCCAAGAAAGAGCATCTCTGATGCGATCTATACAACCGCTTATAACCTTCATACCAGATTTTACAACTAAATTGATAATATGACATGCACACTGTTGGTGGAAGAAATAACCCTCATCTTGCAAAATATTGTTGTTAAAAAAATAAGGAAATATATCTAGTATTTGCCGATCCATTATCTAATGTGATAGAAATGATACGTTGAGTTATTTCATATTCTTGTAAAACAGACATAATGACATGATAAATATTTCTACACATTGTTGAAAATCCATAGGACGAAAACCAATAATTCTTTTTCCAATTAGAGTTTAGATAGTGTCACGTGACATATAAATAATTCTATTTGGAACCTGCATTCCAAATGTCGGAAGTTAGTGCAATAGAAACATTTAGATGTTGTAATTCAGTGATCAAGTTTCCTCATTTAGTGGTAAAACATTTTTTCAAATCGCTCTTAGTGATGTTTCTAGAAACAACTTTAAATTGGAGGTTGTAGGCTTTTTGGATAAATTATTCATAAAAAACATTGTCACCGAAATTAACCGGTTGATCAGTTTGTGCAATATAACATGCCATGCAATCTCTAGCATACGCAGAGTCGTAACTCCACATTGTAACGGACCCATATGGTTCCGTTGTAGTTATGTCTGGGTTATAATGTTTACCTGTCCGTGTTGTGCTATGCATTTGTCCATATGCCTTTTCAATTGACCGATTCCCAACCTAGAACTGTTATATAAAGCTTTACAAAACTTACAGTGAGCCCCTTGTTGTGAACGTACCGTTTGGGTTTTGTATATCTTCTTTATCAAAACAATGACATACAACAAATGTCGTATTTATGATTTTGGGACATGATGTCGATATGGAGCTGGAAGGTCCCGCTGCTGATTGGACCGGCTCAAAAAAGTCAAAATCATCATTATCCATGTTAAGACCGTCCAAAAAAAAAAAGGACGATTAAGATCTATTTCCTACAATATAAATATTAACTCATTAGTCAATATTCATTAATTAAGCATAAATATATAAAATAAAACAAAATACACAATAAGCATAAATATTAAACTAAAGTATAAAAACTAAGCATAAAATCATAAATATATTAAACAAAAATATTAAAATTGATAACTAAACATAAATATACTAAGCAAAAATATTAAATATAAACTAAAACACTAAAACCTAAGATTCTAAGAATAAATATTAAAATAAATAGCAAAGTATAAAGTCATAAATATACTAATATACTAAGCAAAAATATTAGAATTAATAACTATGTATAAATATACTAAGCAAAAATATTAAATATAAAGTAAAACACTAAAACCTAAGATTCTAAGAATAAATATTAAAATTAATAACTAAGAATAAAATCACAAATATACTATTTAAAAATATTAAAATAAATAATTAATCATAAAATCATAAATATACTAATATACTAAGAAAACAATATTAAAATTAATAATTAAGTATAAATATACAAAGCAAAAATATTAAATATAAAGTAAAATGCTAAAACCTAAGATTCTAAGAATAAATATTAAAATTAATAACTAAGCATAAAATCATAAATATACCAATATACTAAGTAAAAATATTAAAATTATTAACTATGTATAAATATACTAAACAAAAATATTAAATATAATGTAAAACACTAAGGTTCTAAGAATAAATATTATAATTAATAACTTAACATAAAATCATAAATATACTAAGTAAAAATATTAAAATAAATGAATAAGCATAAAAATCATTAATATACTAATATACTAAGAAAAAAAATATTAAAATTAATAAATAAACATAAATATACAAAGTAAAAATATTAAATATAAAGGAAAACATTAAAACCAAGATTCTAAAAATAAATATTAAAATTAATAACTAAAAATAAAATCATAAACATACTAAGAAAAAATATTAAAGTTAATAACTAGGAAAAAATATGAAATATAAAGTAAAACAATAAAACCTAAGATTCTAAGACTAAATATTAAAATTAATAACTAAGCATAAAATCATAAATATACTAAGAAAAATATTAAAATAAATAACTAAGCATAAAATCATATATATACTAATATAATAAGCAAAAATATTAAAATTAATAACTAAGTATAAATATATTAAGAAAAATATTAAATATAAAGTAAAACACTAAAACCTAAGATTCTAAGAATAAATATTAAAATTAATAACTAAGTATACAAATATAAAATCATAAATATACTAAGTATTAAAAATTAAATATAAAGTAAAATCTAAGAATAAATATTAACATTAAAAAAGTAAAAACTAAACAAAAAATCATAGATATATTAAGCATAAATATTAAATATAAAGTAAAACCTAAGAATAAATATTAAAATTAATAACTAAGCATAAAATCATACATATACTAAGCAAAAATATTGAAATATAAAAATAAAACCAAAGAATAAATATTAAAATTAATAACTAAACATAAATATTAATTATTAAATAATAATGGTTTAATTGAAATTAACTATAAATATAAAAATTCACCATTTTGATTTTTGAATTTTGAGTATAAATATATAAAATAGGATAAAATACATAATTTTATGATTTATGAAGCATAAAAATAAATATAAATATTGAGCATAAAGATTTAAATTTATAAATTGAGCATAAAAATTTAAATTAAAAAGTAAGCATAAATATACTAAGTATAAATTTAAAATTTAAATTAAATAATAAAAGTTAAAGGAAAACAATTATCTTTGTACTTTGGTGCCTTGGTGCCTTGTTAAAGAGATTAGAGAATAATAGTTAAAGATTAGAGAGTGTGATAGTAGTTAGTGTAGAGAATAGAGAGAGAGAGAGAGAGAGAGAGAGAGAGAGATGAAATAGTGTAGAGAATAGAGATAAAGAGTGTAGATAATAGAGATTAGAGACGCTGCTCCTCCTCGCACTCATTACCGGTGAAGTTTTTAAAGAGTGAAACTCTGAGAGGATAGTCTTCATTTAGAGAGTAATAGAGAGAAAGTGTATGAAAATTGAAATGGGTGGGGTATTTATAGAAAAATTTGAAATGTGGGTAACAATTTAAAATAGTATTTTTAAGGGGTGTTTTTTGTAATTTTTTTAAAAGTTGTGTAGCCAACCGTTGGCTTCACCAACGGTCCAATTTTTTTTTTTTTTTTTTTAAATAATAAAATATTCAATCCAACCAAAAGTTGGAATTAAAAATAAATAAAATTATTGTCTGGCCGGCTAAAGGTTGGCACGGAGTACTAGCATGGGGGCCTAACATGCCATGCCATATAGGCACGACGGGCCGGAACTCTTGGTCGTGCCCCCCATGCCATGCTAGCCCGGGCACAACAAACTAGCGGGCCGTGCCTAACACGACCCGCCTCTTGGGTGGGCCTTAACTGGCCAGGGATTCCATGCCCGACCCCAATTGACATCATTTTGGTTTGCATTAGGAAAAATTAAATAGGGTTCTGGTTGTAATTCTAGTTACAAACTAACCCAAACCAACTTTAGGGGTCGGTTGGTTACCGAATTTACTGAACTCAGGATCTGATTAGTTTCGATTTGAAATCAAACTTGGAAGATTTTATTATTGGGTGGCTATATTAACACCCATAAAATATCTCACTACACCCATTTTTCTTCCTACACCATTTAAAATATTAAAATTATTAATTTTACTTCCTACACCCTTTAAAATACCAAACCTGTCCTTTAAGTATTTTTGGTAAATTTAAACATTTGTTATTTCTCATTGAACCTATTTTTCTCATTATACCCATTTTTCTGGCCAACAAAAAATGAAATAGACTCATATTAATAAATTAAATTAGAGCAAATTGCACTAAACCTCCCTAAGGTTTGACCTCTTGCACCTAGAAATAACTTTATCAGTAATTGACACTCACACCCCCTGCCGTTAAGTCAAACTTGACCGTTGACTAACTTTTACCATTGAAACCTAAATTAAATTAATTAAAAAACATTTTATCAGAAAATTAAAATATATATATAAAAAAAAAAAAAAAAAAACAAACCACCACAATCTTCAACCCAAACCTAGAAACATCAACCAAAACCAAATTCAAATCCTCCCAAACCACCACTAATTTCTAGATTTAGAATCAAACCCCAAACACCACAATTATCTCTTTCTCTCCTCTCACCGCCGATTCCCCATCATCATCTTCAACATCATCAAACCCTATCATCAACAACAAATGATCATCAATCAGGTTCTTACACAGCTTCGGTTGCGATCTAGTAACTTCAAAATCCACAATTCTCTCTCTTAACGTTTTGATTATGATATGATTCTACAGATTAGGAAAAATAAACTTAGAAATTCAATTCACCGACTTCCGACTCCAACGAAATGTAACGGGGAACACAGAAGCTGCTGAATCAGATAATGAATTTGAAGTTCACGTCGAAGTTGCTACAGAGATAGGCGAGGAAGTGAGAGAAGGAAGAGAAAGCTAAGAAATTGAAAGTCAAGAAGGCGATCAAGAAAGGGAACAAGGATGACGCTTGAATATATGCTGAGAACTCCATCTGCAAGTGCACTAAGCAGAAGAACTACCTCCGTCTCTCCTTCCGCCTCGACGTTGTTGTCACTCGCCTCGATACTCAAGCCAAGATGACTACCATGGATTCAAAGATGCTTATATGTGTGTGTGAAATTTTTGAGTTTTTGAAGGAAAGTCTAGGGTTACAAAATTGATAAATTGTTAAATTCAGGGTAGGGCGAGGGTTTTTTTTTTTTTTTTTTGATTGACCTAGTTCTGCTTTTGGGGTTTATTGATGATGATCATATATGTTCTGATAATGGAGAGGATTTATTCAAATTAAGTTAACTAAATCATTTTTTTTAGAAAGAAATTTATAGAAAGGTGATCAGGTGTGGATTTGGATTTGGTTTAGGTTTATGTTTCTGGGTTTGGGTTGAAGATAGTGGTGGTTTGTTTTTTTTAATTTTATGATAAAATATTTTTTTATTAATTTAATTTAGGGGTCAGGGGTAGTTTAATCTTTTAATAGTAATAGTTAGTCAACATTTAAGTTTGACCTAACAGTAGGGGGTTGTGAGTGTCAATTAATGATAAAATTATTTATGGGTGTAAGAGGTCACCTCAGGGAGGTTGAGTGCAATTTGCTCATTAAATTAATACACTACTTTTATACTGGTAGAAAAAGTAAAAAATCGTTGATAATTAATGTTATTCCTAGATTAGTCAAGGGTGTTAAAGATACTGTTAAAAATATTTCTAAGTTCGAGACCCCGATGCATTGGATAGTAAGAAGGTGGTTGCCTTGGTGGTCTAAGGCTTGGGATTAAAAACTCAAGTCATTGGTTCTACTCTTGGTAATTACATTATGGCCAGCCCTCAAGACATTTAGCTCTGCTGGTGGAAGGACGGACATCGGGCTAACGTTAGTGGTTCGAATCCTACCCAAGCAGGGGTGAGTTTTGATTTACTCGTTTGCATCCTTGTGGGGCCAGAAGTGTGGGCCGATGTTTCTTATCTATCATACTCCACGAAGCCAACATATATGCCACAACGAGTCTTGTAGTTGAGGGTCTACTTCCAACATACAGACCACAGTGAGTCACGTAGTTGGAGGAGGATAGGTGGATAGGTGCCTGGACAAAATCCGAGATCCTTGATACCAAAAAAAAAAAAAAAAAAAAGTAAGAACCCCATCTAATTTCTGTTTAATGTCAATATTACATCTCTGCATAGTATGATCTACCATGGATTATATGTATTTCTGGCTTTAGCTATTTTATTGATACATTAATTTTATCAATTGAGGTGCATTTAATTATACATTTATACTTATGCTATCAATATTATCATTTGTCTCATTAATTAACATTTCCTATTAATAATTAAGTTAGCTAAATTCCTACTTTTTGTACTCCGAAGAATGACTGGTGTTTCTAATTTGTTCAAAATATTGTACGATTTACTATCTCATTTACACTCTTCTTACATTTTAATAGACCAACTACTCGTGATTTTACAAACAAAATTTTGTTTTATTTAAGATTTTTTTTTTTTTTTTATTTAAATCCATCCACCAACTTCTCACAAAACCATAATAAAAGTTAAGATAAACATACCTAAATGCATTTAGAATCTATGAAATCAATTTTTTGTTCATCAATTCCTTAACTCTATATGAAAGTAATTACATTTCCTTATTGATGTTAATTTTGATTAAATATATTATTAGAGTTTATAACAGGAGTGGTGCTATTGGCACACCCCCTACTGATCTAATAATGCTTCATTTTAAAATATTCAAAATTTCAATTGATTTTTTCCCAAATTACCCTTATTTCTTTTTCAAACTTCACACACCTCGTTATATGTTTACTCACCAATAGTGCTCTTCCTCACGCCTTTTCTTTTTTGAAATTGCCTTTTCTTTTGTTTTGCTCTCAGTCTCAAATGCGCCTGCTACTGATCGGAATCATCATCATCAATCATTCAATCCTCTGCCTTCAATTCTGGATCTCCGTCGAAAAAGCCCTCACCCAACAAACTTTCTTGATGCCAAAACTTTGTTTCAATGCTTCTAAAAGCATTTTCTGGGTCTTGTCTTTTTCTTTTGTAGAGAATGGCTTCTCCTTCTCATGTGTAGTTTAAGGTTTCTCTCTGTTTTATGGTTTCAGTGAATTTCAATTCTTGTTTTTTTGTGTGAGTAATATAATATGCTCTGTGTCAGGTTTATTTGAACTCTCTCATCTGTTAGCTTTTGTTTCATGTTCAGTTAAAGAAAATTAGGGGGACATTAACGATCAAGATCAAGACCAATGCTTCGTTTTCTTTCAAGAATTGAACAAAATGGTATTTAAAATTTTTAAATCATCTTATAGCTCATAAGTCTCTAAATTTGAAGAAACGATACTATAGATTTAATTTACGAAGATTGATTTCTATAAATGGAAATAAGGGGGTGTGTGAAATTTGTAAAAGAAATAAGGGTAATTTGGTAAAGAAATGAGTTAAATTTTAGGATTTGTAAAAGTGGGGTATTATTATATCAATAGGGGGTGTGCCAATAGCACCACTCTATAATAGATTGGGTGTTAAACAAATGGGTAAAAGAAGTAAATTTAAATTTCCATTGTAAAGTCATTTACTTTTAAGTAATCAAATGCAAGGGTATTTTTGAAATAAAAAGTTTCATTAAAATATGGGTGTTGCAAGATATTTTTTGGGTGGCAATAGATCCACCCTTTATTATTATGTATTATGTTCGAGTGTAAATATTGCCACCCAAAGAAATTTTTTGTACGCCCATTTTTTAATGTACAAATTACACAAACTTACCCAGGTTATATGCATAATTACACAACAACTGGCAAAAAATTATAATAACACTAATTTTCCCTTGACCAATTAACTAACGGTTGACTAACCATTGACAACAATTAGTCACTAACTAGTAAAGGGTAATTTGGCATTTTCCATTGTTATTAAATAAATGAAAAAAGAAAAAAGAAAAAAAGTATCCAATAACATTTCGCCACTTTATTAATTAAATATAAAATTAATAAAAAAAAATCTGCTTCATACTCTCCAATTTTCAGAGACCAAATTGCTACCCTAAACACATAATTCTATTTCTTTCTTCTCCACCCTTCATCTTCTTTATCATCACAATTTCAACCAAAAACACAAACAATAAAAATTATTTAAAAAGTTTAGAGAAAAAAAATATATAATAGAGATTCTCCATGGAGGAGATAGGAGATATGGTTCCAGATCTCCTCCATTTTTGTAGAAGATCTAACACAAAAATTTTCTTTAATAGAGAATTCAGATCTCCTCCATTTTTGGAGTAGATCTAGAACCAGAATCTTCATAGAGATCGAGTTCTCATCCATTTGATCTATGAGAACTTGATCTCTATGGAAATATGGAGAGATCATTTATTTATTTATTATTTTTATTGAGGATAGTTATTATTATTATTATTATTATTATTATTATTATTATTATTATTATATATTTTTTGATTTCTCTTAATTATTTGATTTTTATATCTTTTTTTTTTCTTCAAAATTTTTTAATTTTTTTGACAATTATTTGATTTTTTGTACATACATATTTTTTCTAACTTTTAATTCATTAATTTATTTAATATAATATTTCGAAATACTAGAATAAAGGCAAAACAAATATTGTCCCTTTTTCATGATTGAATAACAGTGGTCAACCGTTAGTCTACGCATCAATGGGAATTTAGTGTCGTTATGATTTTTTTTTTACCGATTTTAATGTAATTATTCATATAACCATGGTAAGTTTGTGTAATTTGCTCATACAAAAATAGGTGTACAAATAATTTCTTTGAGTGGCAATATCTACACCCATTATGTTCTTTCTTTTTTAGGTATTATCAATTTAGTCCCTGAATTTGACGAAACATCAATTTTTTAAAGGGCAATTATCATTTGGGTCCCTATATATATATATATATATATATATATATGAAATTATATGTTTTTAACCATCTTTCCCCTTTTCACTTGCGTGGTCCTTATGTTTTCAAAAACCCATCAATTTGGTCAATCTATGAGTTAACCGTTAGTCAAATTTAACATTTCCAGGGATATTTTCGTCTTTAAGTAGTTCACTTGTCATGTGTCAAACACAAAAATAGAAAAGAATAATTTTTTTTTTTGAAATAAGAAAAGAATAATTAAATATTTATATAACGCAAACAAAATTAATATATAATTAAAAATTAAAACAAATTATATAAAAAAATCGTTTTGAAAAAAGTGGTTGGTGCTCTAATAATTGAGATCTAGATGGATCTCGATCTTGGAGATCCATCTAGATCTCATGGAAACCCAAATCGGGTCTCCATCATCAGAACTGAGCCATCATGATGAGTCTCCATCGTCGGTGATGGAGACCCAACACAGGGTTTCCCTCATTTGGCCCGATTCACATGGCCTCAGTGGAGTGATATCCTTAGAGAGAACACCCATAAGGAGTTCGCAGAAGCTCGATTTGAGAAGGATCTGGAAATCTTGACCCAGTTGCTGATTGGAGGATGCGACGTGGTCAAATCAGCTATGGAGAAGCTTGTGGAGAAGTAAAGATTGCAGATTGAGAAGGAATGTGATGATGGAAATCAATGGTGATTAATTTATTTGTTAGTTTTTGTATTGAAAAATTTATGAGTGGCATTTTTTTTTTTTTTTGTATTGATTTGTTCATTATAGGTCTTGTTCGTCCGGTTGTTATGATGAAAACAAAGTCATAAATTTTTGTTGTTGATGTGAAGAACATGTTTGGTTGGATTAAGATGAAGGTATTGTTGTGATGAAACGTTGAATGAACTTGATTGATCATGATGAAATGTTGGAAATAATTGGTCTGTGATGAGAAGGAGATCTCCATGGATCAGTGGAGATCCAATCTGATCTCCACATTCTTTTTTTGGAACTATATTTTTTTTAATTTGAACATTATTTGTCAAAAAAACAAAATTTTTTAAATTTTTTTTCATTATCCTTATTATTATTTTTTTTCTATGTTATTTTGTTTGATTTTTAGTTTTTCTATTTTTTTAATGTGACACATGTCAAATTTTATTTGGATTATAATGTTTTTCCTTTTGTTTTCGAACTTTGGATCCAATCAGGTTTTTATTTATCATTTTTCTTTAAATTTTCTGATATATTTTAATTTTTAACCAAATTTTTTTTCCTCGAAAAAAAAACTAATTTTTCTAATTTTATATTATTTTTTGAAAGGAAATAAATGGTCAAGGGTAAAAAGGTTATTTTTATTTTTCTGTGATGGTTGGCTGTCAAAAATCTAGCCAAAGGATCCAAATTGATAGGTTTTTAAAAACATATGGACTATGCGAGTGAAAAAGAGAAAGATGGTTAAAAAACATATAATTCAAAAAAACATAAGAACCCAAAAGATAATTGCCCTTTTTTAAACGTGTTTGTTTTTTTTGCAACCCTTGATTTCTTAGAGCATCCCCAAAAAACTCTTCAAATAAGATATTTGTTAAAATCAAACGAGCAACGTCAGTATATTTGACTCAAACAAACTTTTTAAATGAGATTCTTCAAATAATATTTTGTTTCTCTCTCTTCAATATTAAAAAGAAACTTCTTTAGGTTCAATTATTATTATATTGTTTTTTATATCACATCATCATTAATATTTAACATTTATATCTTTTTTTTTATCTTTTTAATTAAATTCGATTAATATATAATAAGTTTTAATTTATAAATTTTAATATCATAAAAATTATACCATTAGAAAAGTCTCATCTAGATCTTTAAAATATGACTAATATTGAACATTTAATAATAACATATTAATAATTTGGAAGGATACTAGTTTCATATGTATGAAACTAGGGCATTTGAAAAGTTGAATGCTTTTATTAAAATAATATAAACCTATTTATAACTGAAGAGTCTTTTGGAAGAGCTCTTCTTTTTTCACTCATCAAATTGCCACATAGTTAAGTGTTATTGGTAAAATTTGAAAGACTGACAAGTCAGCATGATTGCTAGAGAATACAGGGATCAGATACGCCACGTCACCATAAAGTCAACCGGAGAAGGTCAACCCTAGGTGGCCAATAAATGTTCTTTAATCCCGATCAAGTTTATCCCAAAGATTGGATAGAAATGACCCGATCGAGGTAGCCAAGTTGATCGGATTAAGAAACCAGTTGGGGTTAAATAATTGATCGGGGAAGATGAGATCTAGTCAGGTAAGAGGGCTGGTCGACTAAGCGACATGCGGACAATAACAAATCCAAAGTATCCACGACTTTAATGCACAGAGAAAGAATCTCACTTAAATAAGGTGTCTAAAAGTACACTCTGATAAGGAAACAAACTTCTTTAAAGATATCGGAATCCAAATTTGGCAAAAAATAAAACTAATTCAATACACTTGATAGGCAGAATGGGAAAGAAGGTGAAGACGACTCCGATAAAATAGAGTCCAATTAAATCTCGTCAACTTTCCTTACTTGTTCAACAAGAATTAGGGTTCTATGCGCATATAAATAGACCCTAAAATACCAATGAGATAGTCAATGTACTAATACATAGAAAAGTTTAAGAGAGGTTGAGTATGTAACCCTAAATATTCATAGTGAAGATTTTCCCTCGTCGTTGTCTAGCAACCATGGTTTTTTCCCTCCTTGGGTTTTCCACGTAAAATATTTGTCTTGTGCGATTAATTTCAGTTTTTGCTTTATAATTCATTTACTAGTTCATATGAGCTTGTTGGAAGCGTGGTTAATTATATGTAATCCGAAAACCACCGTTAACAATTGGCGCTGGAAGGAGGGGTTATTAATCTAAGAACATTAGAACTCTGTAAACTCTTGTGAGTAATGGCAAACAGTAGAGAAGGGAGCCAACCCCCATATAATAACGACACTCCACGCAGTGTAAACTCCCCTGATCCAATGGATGCCAACGTCGTTGGGAAGGATCTTTTTTCCACAATCCCGATATCAACTGGTCAAACTGTCATAACTAAGGGTGGGCACGGTTCGGTTTTTGAAATTTTGAATCGATTTGAACTGTTAGATTGTAAAACCGAACCGAATCGAACACCTTTATTCCAGTTTGGTTCGGTTCGGTTCAATTAGGTTTTGGGTCTATTGGGCCTATTGGGCTTTGAGGTTATTTTTATATATTTTTTCATTTTTTTTACCTTTTAACAACTACTTTTGTATTTGGGTCTATGGACAACCAATTTTGGATTTTTTTTTTTTTAAAACAATCCACTACATTTAAAACATATCTAAATTAATCTTTACATAATCAAATCAAGTAATCAACTAATTATAGAACATTCAAAACACAGTCCAAAACACAGGCCAAAATAACTTCAATTGCATAGAATGATAAGTCCAAAATAAAATAAGATGTTTCTCCCGATTCAAATCTTCACCTATAACATTAAATAAGGAAAATTATAACTAAACAAGAAAAATACCATTATACCAAATTAAATTCTTACCTTCATTTCTCCTCAATCCTCATGGCTTATCCAATGTCAATCCACTTTCATGCTCTAAATGAAGACAACAAAAAAGTAAGATTCAATTTACAACAACCCAGTTTTTATCGGACTTTAGAGAGAGAGAGAGAGAGAAAAGAGACATGAAGCATGTTTGGTCTCTTGAGAGAGCATCCAAGGCTTATATTGATACCGTCAAATTAGTAAGCATTCAATTTACAACAACCCTATCACCCATGAAATCCATCGGTGAAATAAACATGCAAATATGAAATCCATCTAATTAAACATGTTAAAAATAAAATAAACCATCTCAAACACCCATCACCCATGAAAGAAAGAAACATAAAACTCTCATAAAAGATAAAATAAAGAAAGCAAAAGAGAATAAGAAAACAATGATATATAGATACAACAAAAAGAAGACAAAATAAAACCTTGACGATTGACGAGTGCAGACGGAGTCACGGAAGAGAGACGAGTGCAGCGAAGCTCGTGTGAGAGTCTGAGAGATGTTGAAATGTGTGACAGAGAGTGAGAGAGATAGAGTGACTGGGAGTATGAGAAAACAAATAGATGGAGATATGGTAGAAGAGACAAGAGAGATAAGGTCTGAATCTGGATGAGAGAAGTAAAACTAGGTTTTTATTTATTTATTTATAGTTCAGTTCGTTGGGTCAGTTCGGTTCGGTTTTGGAAGACCCAAAACCGAAATCGACCCATATTTTATACGGTTCATTCGGTTTGAACCGAATTGAACTGAACTCACCCTTAAAACCGAACCGAACACCATTTTTCGACTCGGTTCAAGTCGATTCGGTTTGGTTCAATGAACTGTGCCCACCCCTAGTCATAACCCTTATGGAAGCCCTACGGGGATTCTTCCTGACACATTCCGATAGATCTAGGAGTCCTTACGTCGAGTCATTGATGATGCAGCTAAGCAAGGAATCAGCATAACATCAACTGCCAACTTAACCTCCCCATACCAACTGTCAACTCTTGTAATGGCCTAGGATCCTAAAGTACGCTCCGATATCGTAGGTGTAACTCTAGATGCACCACGTAAAACTGAATGAGATAAGAAGGATCATCACGGGAGAAGAAGGCATCTTTAAGAAAGAGATGGTCGTTAGGATGACCGGAGCCCCATGATAGATAATCACCAAGGACATAGGGATCGCAAGGGACGAGAGGACCAAGACGAAAGGGGTCATTGAGATTATAACCTTCAAAAAGATGTGAGGAGGTATGATGGCAATGGAATAGGTTAAATCTGTGAGGACCGGCGTGGAGACTATAGAAGGAGATCCCGGTCGACCTCGACTGATGAGAATGCCCCAGTTAGGAGACGTTGAGGGACCGGTCCCCCATTTAGATACAATCAACGCAACGCTTAGATTACGGGGCTGATACCAAGGGATCCCTACAGGATTACCATTCGTCAAAAATTTGATGAATAAAGAGAATCGAAAGGTGAGAGAGAAGTCTTACTGTGAAGGATAAAAGCATTGAAGAGTAGGCAAGGCTGGGGAAACCTGCTAACTGGTAAATCCAGCAGCTCATTTTTCGATTTCATCCGAATAGCTCGATTTTCTGAGACATTCAGGATGCCAGACATGGAGCAATTCAATGCCAACACCGACATCTAGGAACACATCAGAAGATACTAGAGTGCGATGGCACAATATGACTAGCGCTTATGTGCATGATGATCCTTCAAACTTTAGGTGATCAAGGGTCTAGGTGGTTCGGTGGCCTTACAGGTAGTTCTATCCGGAATTTTAAGGAGCTGATACAGGCTTTCACTAGACAGTTCATGGGAATCATACAGAGGAGGAAGTCAGTATCCGTCTTTTCCACCTTAAGACAAAGGAAAGATGAGAAGCTAAAAGATTACCTAACCAGGTTTTCTCAAGAGGTATCAGAAGTTCAAGATCCGAATGATGACACAATGGTATCAGCCTTCATCAACAGCTTGTAACATAACTAGTTATTGCTTAGTTTGAGGCAGAAAAGGGTAACCACTTACGCACATCTGGTGGATAATATGGGAGGATATGCGATGGCGAAGGAAGAGCAGATAGCCAATGATGGAGAATTTATACATGGTGGTCAACCGGAGGAAAATCAAAAGCCTAGAGAAAATGGTTTAAAAGGTAACCAAAAAGGGGACCAAAAAGATAACAACCCATGAGAAGATAAAGAAAGCCGCAAAGATGATGACCTGAGAGGCAACAAGCCTTTCAGGATATAGTTCACCAACTACGCCCCTCTGGCTAAGAAGCAAGATGAGGTTCTGACTATAATAAAAGAAAGCAACTTGTACAAAAAGCGTATAAAACAATCAAACTTCGCCAGAAGAGATGTATCTAAGTATTGCCGTTTCCACCACAAAAACGGCCATGAGACCTCAAAATGCTACAAGCTAAGGGATTACATCGAGAAGATGATCAGAGAAGGGCACTTGAACGATGTGGTTTTAAGAAAGAACAATGATTAACAAAGGGACCTACCTAGAGACAACCAAGGTGAGAGGAATAACCCCAATAGGATTTCATATGCAAGGGTGATCAACACTATCTTCGAAGGATCCTATACAGGAAGAAGCAGCCGGGAGAGGATGACCAAGGTTTGTGAAGCAATAAATGGCCAAAAGGCCCTAGAGGTGAACCAGGTCAGACCTAGCCAAAAAAGGGGCAAGCAGAATTAAGCCCTGATCGTGTTTTCCGAAGTAGACGCACATGGGCTCGAAGTTAGACCAAATGATGCAATCGTGGTGTTGGTCCGCATCGGCCACATGGAGGTAAGGAGAGCATTAATAGACAATGGGAGCTCGACGGATATCCTTAGTGCTGGGGTGTATGACCAGCTGGGACTACAAATGAAAGACTTACAACCATCAACAATCCCACTAAGGGGTTTCTGTGGGGCAGAAGTAAGGTCTCTAGGGACAGCCAAGTTACCAGTCGAGAATGACACTTACCCTTACTAGAAAATAGTGCTTCTTGACTTTGTAGTCATCGATACAGAAAACTGGCTCTATAATGCCTTGCTGGGGAGGCCATTTTTGAACCAATCTATGGCCGTAACGGTGACCTATGCCTTAACGGTCAAGTTCCCAATGGAGGCGAGGGTAGGCATTATGAAGAGTTTGCAGGAGTGGGCTAGGAAGGCAAACCTAGCAGCTATCTACAAAAAAAAAAAAAAAAAAAAAAAAAAAAAAAAAGATTCAAATGTATTGCAAATCAACTTGATAGGAAGAAGAGAAGATTTGAAGGATGGTGAAGAGGAGAACAAAATAAAAGCCCCAACCCAGTTTAACCTGGATCCGAGAGCAGCATCTTCGGGCCACAAAAAGGATATTACGCTCATTTGGGGGAACCCCAATCAAACAGTCAGGTTAGTGGCTCAGTTGTTCAGTCGCAGCCGGAGAAACTTGACCACGGATCATGTCGTGGCAAAAATAGGTGAAAATATATATTATGTGTCTAAACTAACCTAGAGGATGAGAGGGGTGTAAATAGGTTTTAATTGATTAATTACCAATTTTTTGACTTAATCAATTTCAACAACTTTGCTTCAAACTAGCAATCAAACAAACGACAATAAATGTGCGTAAAATAATAAAAATACAAGGATTGATTTTCGTGAGAACCCTCTAATTGGGAAAAACTCACGGGCTATCCATCTAGCCACACACGGTCATCAAATCTATAATATGTAATGTTGTTTACAACCTGGTTTGACCTCTAATAACACCATTCTTGGTCACTAACCCATCACTACTACCCGTAAGCCTTTTATAGTGATTCTAGACCAATTGCTTATGCACTAATCTACTTAGTCACAAGGCTTAACATTCAATGAAGAGAAAACAACCTATGTGAATATATGACAATATCCAAAATACAATTAATGCTAGGTTACACTAAATGCTTATCTAGAGATTCAATAATGGCAAGTTAAACAATCATGGATATCAATATCTAAATGCAAGGCATGAAGTTTTAGCTAAAAGGGGCAATATTGTTCTAGATGCAAGCTATCAACAAACAACACATCTCAACCAACAAACAAAGACTCAAGCATGTTAGAAACAACATTAAGTAAAGAGCCATGCATTTAATAACAAAATAAATGCTAATCATAGGCAAACATGAACAAAAGATGAAACAATAAGTTCTAGAGCATGTTAAAATTACCTAGTCAAAGAAACAAAGAAGACCCATGCTTGGATGATGCTAGAATGATGCTAGATGCTCATGGGAATGTGTTTGGTTGAATAAAGGTGAGTTCTTGGGAGTTTCCCTCTCTTAGGGAACACTATATCTTTTAAAGATGTGATTTTGAACTCTTAAAAACATAAAAGAGAGAAGACAACATATATATAAGCCCTAAGTGAAACTACAACGTTTTGGAAAAAATAGGTTGAAATAGGACACTAAGTAGGTTCGGTGTGCGAGTGTGAACCTACTCACTAACCCGCGCACTAGAAACTGGAAATCACCCAAGGTCACATCTCTTGTGACTATGTGAGTATAGACCTGCACATCACCCGTACACCGGGAGTTGGAAATCACTAGTGATCATTTCGCTGGTGACTACACGGGTATAGACCCGTGCAACACCTGCGCACTGGGAGCTGGAAAACAACCCAAGTGCAATTCATGGGTTGTGTGCGAGTAAAGACCCACGCACATTGACTCGCACACTAGGACCATCTCCGGTGGTCACTCATTGCACTAGAAACAAGCACACTATTGTGCAAGTGCAGATGATTCCAATCAAACATTGAGAACCAAATTTCAAAACTCAATACCACACTCAGATCTAGCAACAAGGTGCACGTGTGGGAAGTGAAGAACACACACATATGAGAATTTTAAACACAAATGCATGAGAATAAAACATGGATGAAAAGTATGAGTGTTCAATTAGTCTCTTTAAGAGTTGAGCACAAGTGATATACCTTTGAAGTGCTCTTGAGCTTAATAATACACAATGAAGGCCTACTCTACCTTTACACATTTAAACCCTAAATGTGGTTTGTCAACGAAATAAGCCAATCAAAATATGAGGAACTTACAATAGGTATTATGGCTAGGTTCACCAAACCAGATAAGCAGGAAGATCATTGCCAGATGGTCGACTCTCCCGGGCATAAGGCATACGGCTCGCCACCACCAAAAAGGGGAAGCTGCCCCGACCATACAGTGCACATTATTTGAAGACCTACAATCCCTAAAAGGCTTTCCTTATTTGTTATTCTTTATTTATTAGTTAAGTATTCCACTAGGATGAGATCGACTTTTCTGATTAATTGTTATTTTCATTTTTAGATTGAAGTTATCAATAAAATTCCCTTATGAGGGAAACATTCCCCAAATGCCAAGAAAAGTGTTTGAAGACAATTTAGTCTCCGTTCACAAAGACATGCCCGTAGCATCAGAGATTGCCAAGGCCTAATAATGCTCGGGACGCCAAGTGTGATGGCTAAAAGCATAAGTCAAAAGATAATGCATACTCACCGAAACTAACTAGGTGAATGAGAAGCACTATTGGCACGCTTTCAGGCTTTAGATCTTGGTGGGATGCACGAAGAAGTTAGATGGGGCAATAAGATACCCAAAAACCTTAAAAGCCATTCAAAAAGATACCTGGCCGAGCTAAGATAAGTTATTACGATATAAAGCACACTTCATTGCAACGAATCTTAAGTAACAGACTATTGGGATACGTCCTAGTGACTTAGTTGCAAGATAAAAGACAAGAACCTATAAATTAGATACCATGGAAATGATCCTAAAGAACATTACTTGGTAAAAATAAGATTAATTGTAAGCAGCTCGAGCAAGTAAGGCCAAAGGCTGTTCACGCAACTGAATCAGATACGGTCAATTAGTAAGATAACTGACCAGACTGAATAACCATCTAATAATATAACTAATCATACTAAAGTCTGGTCAGTTAATAAAAATAACTGATCGGGGTCAGGTATGGACAGTTAAATCAAATTCAATCAGTTAAGTAACTGGTTGGACCAAATTTAATTAGTAAAGATAACTGGTCAGATCAAGCACGAATGGTCAGACCAAATTCAATCAGTTAAATAACTAGTGGGATCAGAGATAATCAGTTAGCGAGATAAATGGTTTGATAAAAAATAGTCAGTTAATAAGGTAACTGATCTATGCGAAAGGAAAAGACCAATGTCATAATGATTGGCTCAATGGGTAAATCCTATAAAGATGCCCCATTAAACCAAGGTAATGAGGCACTCGGGGTTAAGATGATTATCTTATTGTCCGGATCTATCGTGTGGCCAGTTTAAGTCGATGGGCTTTCCATGCCTTATACTGGTTGGCCAATTACTTAATTAAGCTAGTTAGACAAATTGCTCAACATAAACAATAAAAGGAAAAGTAAAATGCTAAAATAAAATCGGCAGTGGGGCTCTTTCTCGATCGACTTGCAATAAGCTCGCCACCTTATTCTTTGGTTCTTAATGGCCGCTAGAGATTCCGCCTTATGCTGCTCAATATTGGTATCCATCTACACCTTATGAATTTAGAGGACTTTTCTTTGCTGCCAAAGAACATATGAGCAATGCAAAGTTTGCGCTCGAATTCTCTCAGCATAATAGCATCGAAGGCAGGGGATCTCTTGAATCGATCAACAGCCTAAACCTCATAAGCCGCCTTGGCCTCCCGTGAGAGCATCTTCATGTTGATTCTCTACTGGCCTAAATCTTTAGCCAAATTTTCATAATGAAGTCTAGCCTCCTCAAATTTTTGCTGAGATACAAGCATTAAATGCTCAGCAGCGGCCAAAGTTTCTTTGGCAACCCTGTTAGATTTTTGAGTCGTGTTGGCATGATTCCATATCAAACCAACATTTCACTTGTATTGATTAATTGTCTAAGATATATGATGATTCGAGCTTCAAGGAAGATTTGGCAACTTATCAAGCAAGATAGAGTCTTCAAGAGGAATAAGCTTCATTGCACATCTAAGGTATATTTAGACCTTATTCCTCTTACAAGGCTTAGGCATGCACACACATTTCATCCATATATGTCCTTGCATCATTGTGCTCAATTGGTATAATACATACACATGCATATCATTGTATGCACATGCATTATATTTTAATTGACAAATTTTGTAAAATGCATTTTGTAGGACTATATCTAGGTATTAGCATACTTGTGTGTTCATGTGTTTATTTGTTTGTGTTTTTGTGATATCATACTTGAATATGTTCTTATATTATTCATTATTGAGTTCTTGTCATTTTGCTTACTCATTCATTAGTTTTTGAGTTTTAAGTTGGAAGTTACGAAACTTTCTGTACATTTATCGTATACGGTTTTCGTCCTTGTGTATTGAGTCGATTTCCATATTTTTCATGAAAATTTTGTTGATGTCCATGTGCATGAGGGAGTCCTGATAGGATTTGAAATAAAAGTTCGAAGGCCGAAATACGGTCGAAGAACACGTAAGGTGAGCGAGGGAAGAGAAGTGGCAAATTGCCACTTGCATCCCTTCCCGTGGAGGCCACACGCCTCCATAGACCACAAGAGGCTGAGGTGGCAGCCTCCATTGGTTGGTTCAATTGCTTGTTATTCTCTCTTTAAATTCCTTTTTCCCTCCCATTTTCCATAAAAGAAGAAAAAAAAGAAAAATAAGTGAATAATTTTCTTTCTACATTTTCCCAACTTCCAAACACCATATCTCTCTCATTTCTTATCCGATTTAAGTGATTCAAGTTGGAGAATCTTCATTTTGGAGTTCTCTATATTCATTAAGTAAGTTTGAAGTGTTTTGTTCAAGTTTTGTGGTGGTTCTACACCAAAATTCTGGACTGGACAAATTTCCAAGGTATTGATCTACTCTTTGTGTTTTGATGTTAAAAGTCTTCAATTACCTTGGGTTTTCTTCCTCTATATGTGTATGTTACTTGAACAAATGCTATTGAGAAATAGAGCTTCAATTATAGGCTAGTCTTGTCTAATTATAGACTAGAATGTGGACTAGGTTTTGTTAAATCTAGTTTTTCATATGTTTGTGAGTTGTATTGTGACTAGTTTATTATTTAGGGCTATTTGTGATTTGTGATAAAGGTCATTTGTGTGTGGAAATTCTTTTGCCAAAAACTATTTATAAGAACCTCAACAATGCCTCAATTAGTTTCAAAAACACAAGTATGACAGCAAGTGGGGTGTCACAAGGATTGGGGCTAACAATGACTAAATTGACACTTTAGCAATAGCTATGCAATAAAAGTAATTGATGGTGGTTGGTGTTTTGAATTATCAAATAAGCTAAAACTAATAATGCAATGACTAACTAAAATGCAAATGGTGTGAAATATATGATATGAGGACTAAGAAATTGATGAACTCATAAGCAAACAATGGGCATGTAGAACTCACATTAAAGTACATTTAATCTAGTGTAATCAACCTACGGTGTATATTGTTGATTATATATCCCTTGCAAGTGGCCAACCTAGGGTGTATAGTTTTGGCCACCCACTTGAGACTATCCCTCCTAAACAACCAACTTAAGGTGTATAGAATTGGTTACCCAATTGAGACTTTTAGCCATGAATGAACATCTACCAAATAATGGCTTTTTCTCTTTATAATATAGCCAACCTAGGATGTATAATGATGACTCTTAATCTCTCTCAAGTGACGAACCTAGGGTGTATAGAATTGGCCACTCACTTGAGATTAGATTAAGATTGAGATTATTAAAAACCAAATTTCATTTGAAGGGTGTATTCTTGTTCAATCCTCCCATTCAATTGAGCTTAAGACAACCAAATATGATGTATACTTAGTTATAAACTGAAGTAGTTTCTAAATCAATTTGCTAAGAGGGTGTATTCAAGACAAATCAATATTCGAAAGAAATTAATATCAAAGAATAGAACATATTTGATAGATTGAATATAAAATAGTAAAGTTCAATTACACATGCCCAATATCCATAAATTAATCACATCAACCCTGAAACTAATATGGCATGTCTAATTATATCTAGAGGGGAGGGGAGGAGAGGGGGGGGGGGGGTGAATAGATTTTAATCAAGTCATATTACCAATTTTTCTTGATTATTCAATATTCAATAAAAAGCCCCAATCTAGTCAAAAACAAAATCAAGTGTAATAGTGCGGAAATTAAATGACACTTGATTTTTTATATGGAAACCTTTAACAAGGAAAAACTACGGGCTAGTATGTGCGCCACACATGATCCTCGAATCCACTATTTGTAATGGTGTTTACAACCTAGGTTGACCATGTCAAACCATACATGGTCACTAACCCACCACTACTACCCAACGAGCCTTTAATAGCAAACATAGATCAATTTGCTTGCGGACTAAGCAACCTTAGCCAAAAGACTTAGTTTTCATAAAAGAGATTAACAACCTAAGTGAATATCATGACATTCACATATGCAATTAACGCTAGGTTACACTAAAAGCTTATCTAGGATGAAAGATGACAATAATCACAATCCTAGATATTAATATTGCTATATGACATGACATACAACATAGCTATCAAAGATAAAATAATCCTAGATGTTATAGCTATCAAAATACAACTCACAATCAAACAACACAATAATCTCAATCTTGTATTTAGAATATGATCTAAAAGCATACAAGTTATAAAAAAGATTAATTGTTAAGTAAAAACACTAAAATGAATAAAGATAGTGTTCAACTCACTAAACTATGTGTGTTGAAAAAGACCCATGCTTAGATGCATCCTAGATGATGCTTAGATAAAGTTTCATGAACATGGAAATGAGTTTAGAGAATTGAAGGAGCAATCTTTGTGCCTTTTCTCTCATGTCTCTTTATATTTCTCTTTAGGGTTCTTAATATGCAAGAGCTAAGTTCAGAGAATGAGATAATAGTATATTTATAGCGAGCATGAAAAGGCTAGATGAAAAAACAAGTTTGCCCTTGAAATGCACCATCGGTGGTTTCAAAACCGCCGATCCAACCACTGAATTGATCCTGAGAACGTCAGGTATCAACCGCGGTTTCAAGGCCACCATTTCAACCGCCAAATTGAATTCAAGAGAACAGGGGAACAACGACGGTTTCAAAACCGCCATTGCAAACCACATAATAAAACCGAGAGATATAAAATCAATCAGGTATTAACGGCGGTTTAGATCGACAGTCGGGGCCGCTGATCATAATAGCCGAATTACTCCAGAGACCACTGGAATCAAATGGTGGTTTAAGTCGGTGATCATGGCAGCCGATCAAACTGTCGTTTCACCAATTTGGTGAAACCAAAGAAGAAGTCAAGGGCATTCTCCGAAGGCAATCCTCGTGCTAAACCAAGCATATCAACGTGCATGCGCGAACATTTCTGAACAACCTTCGGGAAATGAATTACTAGACACACTAACAAGATAAAACAAAGAAATGCAAGTGTGAAATGTGAAAACAATACACACAAGATCAAAGCACACATATGCAAGCATGAGAAGTGTGGATGTGCAACTAAGTCTCTTCAATGAAAACTAAGCACAAGAGATATACCTTTAAAGTGTTTATCATCTAAAGTGTTTATCATCTTAAGGTCATGAGAGGGATGTTGAGCTTGATCACCATTCACCTAAGCTAGTCTTATATTTCAAACCTCAATTGTGGTTTGTCACCGAAATAAGCCAATAAAACTTTAAGGAACTTATAAACCCCTTACTGGGGGATTTAGCTACTTATGACAATTACACAATAAAAACTAAGAGAAGAGAGATAGAGAAGACCCATGTAGAGACCTCATTATTGAAGCTTGGATTCCAATATCTTAGTGTCTTTCCTTGAGTAGTGATGAAATGTAGGTAATGATGAGAATAAAAAAGCATCACCAAAGGATCCATTGCATGTTCCAGTTGGACCAATTACAAGGGCCAAAAGGATCAAAGAAGCATTTAATGATGGGCTGATTCTAAGTTGCTGAAGTCCAAGTTCAGCCCAGATTTATTTGGGCTGAACTTCATGGGCCTCTATAAAGGGCATATGGAGTCGTATTATCTATTATAATATGTTTCCGGAAAGTCCAAGACGAGCCCTACAAATGTTATGAAAACTCTGTCCTCTATAACAGATCATAACAAGCCCAAATTCGGACATCTATTTTATTGCGTGAAGACTTAAGCTGAGGAGTCCGAATTTCAACTTTTCCTTTTTTGGTTTCCAAAGAATAATGAGCTGATTTGTTTCCAAATTTAGCCTTCCAAATAAGGAGCAAGTCAATTAGTTGCTTGTTTTAGTTTTGTTTATTTTCTTTCCTATTTGTAAGGCAATTATTGCCTAATTTAGTTTCCTGATTGTAAAGCATTAATTGCCGAATATATTATTTCTTTTTCTTTTTCCGTATAGGGTTTAGATCTTTTTAGTATTTAAAGGACTCATTGATGTATTATTGAGATCAGACTAGAATGAAATAATATTTTTAGAGAACGTTTTCTCTTTGGTTCTTCAATGAACTACGACCTTATCAAGGTTCTACCTTATGGCGTTCAAACATGACTTATCACTCACATTCTTTCTTATTCTTGAGTGTAGCATCTACAAACTTCTTGATACCATTGGTTCTTATCTCTTTATAGATAACAGGTCGCGGTCCTTTTATTTTCTTTATTTATAAACTCGAATTAGAAAATAATCATTCGTTACCATATATTGGTTCCGGGTCTCACTACTCTTGGTGAGGTTCATATTAGTTGGTGTCAGAGCTTAGGCTTCTAAATCAGGTTTGATCTATCATTTTTCTTTTTAATTTCTTTGATTTCATTTGATTACCAAAAAAAAAAAAAAAAAAAAAAAATTTGATCAAATGCGTTAAAAAAAAAGTTTGATCAGATCCATTACAAAAAAATAAAATTGGATCAAATTCGTTACAAAAATAAATGTCCGACGATGTACCAGAAACGATAGATCTCAAATTTGTGTACAAGACCATGGTACAGATGTTTGATCAGTTGGAGATGAGGTTGGATCAACGATCGAAGAGAAAGGGATCCACGCGAGTTGGACAACATTCAGGTTATTCTTTGTCATACGAACCAAATTGGAATGAGAGAGATGACTAGCTTAGTTTCAAGGCCAAGGCGAAACAAAAAGAAGAGAAAAAAAGAGTGAAAAGAAAACAGAAATTTTTGTTAGTGAGGGAAAAAAGAGTGAAAAAGAAACAAAAATAATGATAGTGAGGAAAAAAAAAGTGAAAATGAAACAGAAAATTTTGCAAGTGAGGAAAAAAAGAGTGAAAAAAAAAACATAAAATTTTGCTAGTTAGGAAAAAAAAAAAAAGTGAGATTAAGTCCATACCACCTTTGGAGGATGCAAGTAACATTGAGTATCCGGTGGATGGAGAGTTGTTGGTCACAAGAAGAGCTTTTAGTGCGCACACCAAGGAAGATGATGAGTTGAATGCCTTGTTTTCAAATCAGCCAACTTCTTGGCCTAGTGTTTGTGTTTCTCTTTTTCAGGACTTTGATAAAGTGTCACGGGTTGTCAACAACATTATGATGAAGATTCGAGGACGAATCCTTTTGAAGAGAGGGGGAATGATGAGAATCAAGAAGCATCACCAAAGGATCCATTTCATGTTCCATTTGGGCCAATTACAAGGGCCAAAATGATCAAAGAAGCATTTAATGATGGGCTGATTCTAAGTTGGTGAAGTCCAGGTTTGGCCCACATGAAGACCAAATTTGGGCTGAACTTCGTTGGCCTCTATAGAGAGCATATGGAGTTGGATCTTCTATTATAATATGTTTTCGAAAATCCCAAAACAAATGTTATAGATGTTATGAAGACTCTGTCCTCCGTAACAGATCGCAATAGACCCAAATTCAGACATCTATTTTGTTGTGCGAAGACTTGAGCTGAGGAGTCCGAATTTCAGCTTTTCCTTTTTTGGTTTCCAAAGAATAATGATCTGATTTGTTTTCCAAATTAAGGTTCTGAATTGTTTTCAAATTTAGCCTTCCAAATAGGGAGCAAGTCAATTAATTTCTTGTTTTAGTTTTTTATCTTTTTTCGTGTTTGTAAAGCAATTATTGTCCAATTTAGTTTCCTGATTGTAAGACATTAATTACTGAATATTTTATTTCCTTTTCTTTTTCCCTCTAGGGTTTAGATCTTTTTAGTATTTAAGAGACTCATCGATATATTATTGAGATCAGACTTGAATGAAATAATATTTTTAAAGAACGTTTTCTATTTGGTTCTTCAATGAACTACGAACTTATCAAGGTTCTACTCATGTGGTCGTTTTGCATAACAAAATAATGTTTTTATGTGATCATTTTGAAAACCAATTTTGACCACTTAAAAATCCACTCAGATGGAAAATTTAGTAAAATGGTAAGCAAGGATTCATTCCACGAGGAATTAGAGTAATTAATTGAATAAATTAACAATTTCTAAATGCAATATAATAAATCATAAGCAATGGATGGTTGTATGGTTTGTCAAGCCATCAAACATACATGTAAAATAAACATAATAAAACTAATAAAACTAATAGAATAGAATGCTCAACAAATCTAGATAAGAAATATATGGAATAAACAATTAAGAGAATTGCTAGGGAATTAATGGGATTGCAAGTGGATTATGGGTTATGCTTCTCAAGCTACTTTAGTGAGACAACCTCACAAATGTTAACCAATTGTATTCTTGAATGTGTTTAGACCATCACTATGAACTCTAAACAACTTCCCACCACAATGCTTAACCGATTAAGGAGAGAGGGTCACGACGGAATCGGTTTGTTTCAATTAAAGGTTTAGATTATCTCAGTTGATATACTCTCCGATAATCTATCATACTCACTATGTTCTCAGTCCATCAAGGGTGTCAATCCAATCAAGATTATATAACAAATTATCCTAAACAAGAGTATAATCAACTAGTGGGTATACATGATGATTGTATAATGAATAGAACACAAATAGAGATTAATATATATATATATAAGCTTAAGTAAAAAAAAACTATGATGTATTTATAGGGTTTTCAAAATATGTCACGGATGGTCAATTACCAAAACAACCCTGTACTTGTCAAATTGCCATTTTAGTCCTTCTATGGGGCCTTCTTGTAATTTTCCCCACCAATCTTAGATGAATAGAGAGGAGGTCACTATTTTGGTTCATGGCGAGCTTGATCATTTCCTTGACTTTGATGCTTTTTGTGCAAATAGTGGATGATGAGGATGTATCTAGATAGGTGGAGTCAAATGGGAAGTGACTAAAGAGATATGTGGAGAAGACGGGAAGAAAGGAATGATTAGAGGAATGTAATCCAAAGTAATTGTTGAGTTTGGGAAGGAAAGGAAATGGTGGGATCAAGAATGGTAGAAGAAAAGGGAGGTTTCTTAGTTGTCAAGAGTTGTTTAAATGGGAAAAACTATGATGTATTTATAGGGCTTTCAAAATAGGTCACGGATGATCAATTACCAAAACAACCCTGTACTTGTCAAATTGCCATTTTGGTCCTTCTATTGGGCCTTCTTGTAATTTTCCCCACCAATCTTAGATGAACAGAGAGGAGGTCACTATTTTGGTTCATGGCGATGCAATTGGCGACACTAATGGCGACATCAATCCGGTGCAAAAATCATCTCTGTCGCCATGGGGTCGCTATGGCGACATCGAAGAGCAAACCGCGACATTGATTTTCTTGAGTGTTTCACGGTTTTGGGAAGTGGCGACAAAGGGGAGGTTGGGCATGATTTGGCCGCGTGGATTCCGGCCGTTGGAAGGACCCGCCCACCGGGCTCGTGTTGAGGTGGCCGTTTGATTGGGCAGGAAATCGGCCGGCGACGGTGACTGGAAGCTTCTCTCCGGTGACTTGCAGTTAGGGTTTGGAGGGGCTTCCAAGGTGGTCTGCACGCGAGGAAGAAGCAGACTTGTTGAAGAAGATGGGGTGCAATCAACAAAGGTAGGGGGAGCGCACAGCAAGGACAGGGATGCACGTAGGGTGTTTCTCTTTTGTCTCGATCGGGGTGCATTTAGTAGAGAAGATGGACGTATTTAGGCTGCACTTGAGGCAGGTGGGCAGCGTTTGGGCCAGCTGCTTTTCGGCTTGCTGATCTCACATCAAAACGCACCGTTTTGATTAGTTAAGGAAGCTGGGCCGCTTGTCTTTGGGCTTGAATTGGGCCTGCTGCGTTTGGGCTTGCTGATTGCCCACAATTGAAACGCAGCGTTTCACTAATGCTGCGTGGACTGTTTGTGTGTTGCGTGGTACTTTACTAAATGCTCCCCTCATCTCTTATAAAATCAGAATATTTTCAATCTTCCCTCACATTTTACACTTTTGCCCTCAATTGACCAAAATACTCATATGCCCTTGAACTTTGTAAATACTTGAAAACACTTAATTTACACAATTAAATCACGGGATCTTGCCCGAGAATCAAGCAAAAAGATAAGGAAGTGAGGACCAAAATCATACCAAATTTGGTCCGATCATTTACCTTATGGCGTTCAAACATGACTTTATCACTCACCATCTTTCTTGTTCTTGAGTGTGGCATCTACAAACTTCTTGATACTGTTGGTTCTCATCTCTTTATAGATAACGGGTCGTGGTCCTTTTATTTTCTTTATTTATAAACATAAATTAGAAAATGATCATTCGTTACCATATATTGGTACCGGGTCTCACTACTCTTGGTGAGGTTCATATCAGGTAAGAATTGTTGATTTGGGGTGTGAATAGGTGAAGGATTGGTGTAGCATAGGTTTGGATAAGTGGGAGTATATTCATAGATTTAGATGAAGTAATATATCAGAAAATGTAAGTGTAAGGTTTCTCAAGAGATCTATAACGTTTATCTATATATAGGGATTCCAAAAGTAGGTATGAAATACTGAAGTGGCGAAATATAACGGGTGTGGAGTACGGGTTGTGTGCAAGTAATGGACCCGCACTACACTCGCTCTCTATTATTTCTTTATTTGACCAGTTTTCGGGTTTGGCAATTGTGCGGGTTATATGCGGGTAATGGACCCGCACTGTACCTGCACTCTTTCTTTCCTGCAACTGGTCACCTCTGTAAGTTCCTCATATTTTGATTGACTTATTTCATTGACAAACCACATTTAGGGTTTACAGTGTAAGGGTAGAATAGGCGTTGCATTGTTCATGATCAAGCCCTCAAACTCAAAAGCTCATTAAAGGTATATCACTTGTGCTTAAACTTTTTAAAGAGATTAGTTGCACACACACACACACACACACTTATCATGCATGCCTGTGTCTTCTTGCTTTTGTGTTTATTACATGTGTGCATTCTCTTCACACCTCACACTTGCACCACTTAGTTATTTTTTATGTGTGTGCTTGTTGAGTTAGTGCGCTGGTCACAGTACCCGCACTGTATTAGCGTTGGTCGTTATGTGCCTCACCCCGTGCATCTCGAGCATAGGTTCTGCGCTGGTCGTGCGCTACTCGACCAGTGCTACATCAGAGCAGTATGCATAATTTGAGCGTTTTTTTTTTTTTCAAAATGACGTCACTTCATCTAGGGCTATTATATATATCTTATTCTTCCTAGCTCATTTTTATGAGCTCAAAATCCGATTTAAAAGAGAGAAAGCTATACCCGAGAGAGAGAGAGAGAGAGAGAGAGAGAGAGAGAGAGAGAGAGAGAGAGAGAGAGAGAGAGAGACTCCATGAACTCACCTTTATTCAACCAAACTCCTTTCCATGAGCATCTAGCATTTTCCTAGCATCATTCAAGCATGATCTTTCTTGTTTTCTTTGACCAGGTAATCTCTACATGTCTTAGAATCTCTTGTCTCATTCTTATAACATGTTTGTCTAGATTTAGCATTTATTTGTTGATTAAATGCATGTCTTCTTACTTAATGTTGTTTCTAACATGTTTGAGACATTAAATGTTGGTTGAAGTTTAGTTTTTATTGATAGCTAGCATTTAGGACCATTTTGCCCTTCTAGCTAAATCTTCATGTTTTGCATTTAGAAATTGATATCTAGGATTGTTCAACTTGCCATTATTGAATCTCTAGATAAGCATTTAGTGTAGCCTAATATTAATTGCATTTTAGATATTGTCATATATTTGATCGAACTAAAATTGGTATGATTTTGACCATCATTTCCTTGTCTTTTTGCTTGATTCTCGAGTAATATCCCGTGACTTAATTGTGTGGATTAAACGTTTTTCAGGAATTTATAAGGTCTAGGGGCATTGGTGTAATTTTGGTCAATTGAGGGCAAAAGTGTGAATTGTGGAGGAAGGATTGACGTTATAGCAAATATGGAAGATAGCTGGGGAACTTATTGTAATTCGTCAAGCAATTCATAGAAGGGCGCCACGTTATTAAGTGAAACGGCGCGTTTTGGAGGTGGTTATGGGCCTCTGAACGCACCTCAGTCCAATTCTAATTGCACCCCAGAATAGACAAAACACTCAAGGCTGAGTGCACCCTAGTTTACCTCTAACTGCATCCCACAGCACACAAAAGACCAACAGCCTAAGCACACCGTAATAACCTGCTGAGCGCACCCCAGTTAAGGCAAAAATTGACACGTCAATTAGTGAAACGGTGAGTTTCATGTGCTTAAATTGGGCTCTAAATGCACCCACGTGCATATCTGCTTGATATAGGCCCAAGCGTTGGCCAAACTACCTGAAGAGAAGCCTGTGCACACCCCAACCGACTGCTGAGTGCATCCTACCTTCTTCAACTTCATCTTTTTCCTCTCGTCTGTCAGCCATTGTTAAAGCTCCAAAACCCTAGGTTGCAGCCGCTGGTGAAGACAGCCAAAACCGACCTACCGTCGGCTGGTTTACGACCTAAAATGACGTCTATATCAGCGACAGCCTAGTCGGCCACCTCTCAGCGCCCCAAATTGTTGAAATCCAAGCCACACAATCACGCCTAGTCACCCCTGTTGTCGCCATGTCCCAAAATCGCGACACAATGATAAGATAATTTCCAGATAAGAAGAGAGATAGAAACAGAGAAGATTCAGGAAGAGGAAGATATGATATTTGATAAATTGATACTTCTATTGAATTCAAAAAAGCCTTATATAGGCTTACAGATTGCAACTGCTCCTGAGAACAAGTAATGCAATGACCCACTACCAATATGGTCCCAAATACACGGAAACCACTTACATCACTTACTCTGAAAATAACCAACAAATAACACATCACTTACTCTGGAAATAACTAACAATAGCAACTAACTTATTTGACCTGACTTGGTCATCCTAATAGCTGGCAACTGACATGGCTTGCATGGTCTGTAGTGAAATATGCTTCTATCATTTCCCACCCCTTAAATTCTCCTTGTCCTCAAGGAGGAAGTCAGGATACATTTTAACAAAGCGCCTTCGATTTTCCCATGTAGAGTCCTCGCGTGGAGCACCCATCCATTTGACGAGAATTTCAGTCTTGGGACGATAGATATCTTTTTGAACAACTCGAGAGTCCAAGATCTCCTCAGGTTGAGGCAGTATGGATGCATTATTGTCAACGGGTGGAAGAGAGGGAAGCACTGGAACACCTGAACCTAAACACTTATTTAAAAGACTAACGTGAAAAACGTCATGAATTAAGGACCCAGTAGGAAGTTCCAGTTTATATGCCACATAACCGATTCGAGCAAGGACTTTGTATGGTCCGAAATAACGCGGCGCTAGTTTAAGAGAACCTCGAAAGACAACAGATTGTTGTCGATATGGTCTTAATCTGAGGTATACAGAATCCCCTACCTCGAAAGTAACTTCTCTGCGATTCTGATCCGCCTGTGTCTTCATACGTTCACGGGCAGCAATCAAATTGTGACGTAACTCGCATAAAATCTCCTCTCGAGTACGCAAGAATTCGTCCACAGCCTGTACCTTTGTGGTACCTGGCACTTAAGAAAGCAAGTTTGGTGGAGGAGTGTCATAAACTGTTTCAAAATGGGACATGCCGATGGTTGTGTGTAGAGCTGTATTGTAACTGTACTCTGCCCAAGGGATCCAATCAACCCATTTTTTTGGCTGATCACTAGTGAAACAACGCAAATACTGTTCCACAGTCCGATTGACGACCTCAGTCTGGCCATCCGATTGCGGATGATAACTCGAACTCATGCACAACTTGCTACCTTGTAACTGGAACAAGGTTTTCCAAAAGGCACTTACGAAGACACGGTCGCGGTCACTTACTATTGAAATAGGAATCCCATGTAGGCAAACGATTTCCCGTACGAATGCCATTGCAACGGAAGTAGCTGTGTATGGGTGTTTTAAAGGCACAAAATGTGCGTATTTTAACAGTCTATCAACAACCACCATTAGGACTGTGTAACCTTAAGAGGGTGGCAACCCGTCAATAAAATCCATGGATATCTCTATCCACACCTTCTCCGGAACTGGTAATGGTTGCATCAAACTTGCTGGGCGAAGGGTCTCCGTTTTGCAACGTTGACAGGTGTCACAACTACGGATAAACTCCTTTACTACAGATCGCATTCCCGGCCATGAGAAACTCGTTTTGAGATGACTAAGGGTTTTATACCTGAAATGTCCCCCTGCTGACGACGAATGCCCCTCCGACAAAATAGTAGGTAGCAGCGATGAATTGGGGCTCAATAACAGCCGTCCGTCTTTCACCCAAAATCCATCACATTTGGAGCATCGTGGTGAATTAGATGTCTGCAGTTGTTTGTAAAAGGGATCTAGGCTGACCTCTTCTCTTAGCTTCTCCCACCAATCAGCTACTGGTAAGGAAATTGCAAGAAGCTGAAACTCAGCTACTCGTGATAACGCATCCGCACCTTGGTTTTCTTTCCCTTTTTTGTACCGAATCATATAATCATATCCGAGGATTTTTGGTAACCATCTTGTTTGCGCTGGGGTCGTGATTCGCTGCTCCAATAGGAATTTGAGGCTCTGTTGGTCGGTCTGGATGATGAAAGGTCGTCCGAGAAGGTATGGTCGCCATTTACGGACCGCCTTGACGATAGCTAACATCTCCCTTTCATAGGCGGAAAGTGATAGGGCCGTTCCTTTCAACGCCTCACTATAGATTGCAATGGGTCTGCCGTTTTGTGACAAAATGGCTCCAATTCCAATTCATGAGGCGTTGCATTCAACAATGAAGGTTTGGGAAAAATCTAGCAGCTGTAAAATTGGGGGAGCAGTGAGGGTCACTTTCAACTGTTGGAAAGATTTTTCAACTTCAAGAGACCAGTGAAAGCCATGTTTCGATAACAAACGCGTTAATGGGGCTACGAGTCCTCCAAACCCACGAATGAACTTTCTGTAATACCCCGCCAATCCAAGGAATCCACGAACCCCACGTGTTGATATTGGAACCGGCCAATCCAGAACATCTTGTATTTTGGTGGGGTCAACAGCTACACCTGCAAAGGAAATTATGTGTCCTAGATAGTCCACTTGCAAGACTCCAAACCTGCATTTCGATTGTTTCACAAACAAAGTATGAGTGGAAAGTATTTGCAGGACAATGCGGACATATCTTCCCAAGTTTTACTATAAACCAATATGTCATAAAAAAAAACTAACACAAATTGCTTGAGATGAGGTCGGAAGATGTCGTTCATAAGACTCTGAAAAGTAGATGGAGCATTGGTCAATCCGAAAGGCATGACCACAAACTCGTAATGCCCCTCGTGTGTGCGAAAGGCTGTCTTGTGCACGTCCTCCGGCCGTACGCGGATTTGATGGTAACCTGCTCGTAAATCCAATTTAGTGAAGTATTTGGCTTCGTGTAACTCATCTAGCAATTCATCTATCACCGGAATTGGGTACTTATCCTTGATAGTAATGTTGTTCAGTGCCCGGTAATCGATACAAAATCGCCACGACCATCTGATTTTTTAACAAGCAAAACCGGAGATGAGAAGGGACTATGGCTGTGCCGTATTAACCCCGAGTCAAGAAATTCACGTACCATTTTTTCGATTTCAGCTTTTTGGTAGTGCGGGTATCGGTATGGACGTACACTAATCGGCCTGTGATCGGGTTGAAGCGGAATCTGTTGATCATAAGAGCGGGCTGGTGGTAATTGTGTGGGGGCTTCGAAGACATGTGCAAACTCAGAGAGTAGTTGTGTAAGGTCGGGCGGTGTTGGAGGTAATTCCTTTGTGTCTGTATTTGAAACCATGTGCAAAAAGAAACCACCTGTCATGTGTAAGAGTTCTTTGTTGGTGAGAGGCGTCAATGGTGGCTGCTGTAACCCATGGAATGTTCGTGGCTGGCCTTCATGGTTAAAGGACATGGTGAGCTTACGGTAGTCATTTTCGATCGGCCCCAATGTCTCCAACCATTGTACTCCCAAGACAGCTTGGCAAGCGGCGACCGGAAGTACATAAAAATCTGCCTGAATTGGGTGATCTTGTATAACCAAGGTTAGTGCCAAACAGCGACCTGAACATTCGATAGTCTCTCGGTTCCCTATCATGACCTGGAGAGTTTTATCCTTCACCATTGGCAGCCCAAATTTAGTCACCACAGATTGCTCGAGAAAGTTGTGAGTGCTTCCGCCATCAATAAGTACTGTAATCTCTTTGTTTTTCAATTTACCGACAACTCTCATAGTTTGAGGATGTTTTGTGCCAGACATGGCATGAAAGGATATTTCCGGAAGGGTTTCTGTAAAATCTGTGTCGATGTCGGGGTCTGTGGTTTCCATGTCATCAGAGGAAGTCACGTCTTCAAGCATAAAAAGCTGAGGTCGTTCACACCGATGACCTGGGACGAATTTTTCGTCACAATAGTAACAAAGCCCCTTCTCTCGTCTAGCTCGTGCTTCTTGTCCCGTAATTCTTCTGATTGGGACAGAGTTTGCAGTAGAAAGGGGTGTCAATTTCTGAGTGGGAGGAGGTCCCAAAAGGCCAACAACAGGGTTGAAGGAAGACCGTGGCAGGCTCGTATGATTTGGTGGCCGGAAAGGAGACCCAGGCTTTCTTTGCAATTGATTGCGATTTTCGATAAGTCGCGCTGTGCTAATGGCTTCTGAAAGTGTTCATGGTTGTTTAACTCGAACATCCAGACAGACATCATCTCTCAAACCTGCAATAAAACAGCCAACAAGGAAATTCTCTAGCAAACCATCAACTCGGTGGGACAATTTCTCAAACACCTCTTAGTATGTTGCGACGGTACTGGTTTGTCTGAGGCGGGAGAGGGCTTCAGACGGATCATCATAATCTGTCGGCCCGAACCTTTGAAGAATGGCTCGTGAGAATTCATCCCATGTCGAAGGACCTCGGAATTTAGTATACCACCGGTACCATTGGAGAGCTCTTTCTTCCAAATGGAAGGATGCTAATTGGACTTGATCAGAGAGGGCAATTTGTTTGAAGGCGAAATATTGCTCGGCTTTGAAAATCCATCCTAGCGGATCCCTGCCGTCGAATGTGGGAAAGGACAATTTGAGTTGTGTGTTGTTTCAGTCTGATGTGTTGCGGAAGGTAGGGTTTGCGGAAGGTATAAGGTGTTGATTTTGGGTAGTAGTAGCTGATTGGGTAATGTGGGAATTGTGGAAGGATGTGGATGGTTGTGTAGTGTGGGATGTCTGGGAAGTCTCGGCTGGTGCGAATGGATTGTTTTCTCTTTCGGTGGTTCGGTGATTGAGCCGTAAGGCCTGAAGTTCAGTCAGAACGGATTGCATGGTGGTAGTGACTTGGTTGTAGTTGTTGGTGAGGTTGTTGAAGTTGTTGTTGAGGTGGTCAAAGCTAGACTCGTGTCGGGTCAGGATGTCACTGACTTCAGTCCAAAACTCGGCATTGCTTTTGCTGCGAGTATCTATGGAGCTTTTGGCTCTGATACCAAATTGATAAGATAATTTCCAGATAAGAAGAGAAATAGAAACAGAGAAGATTCAGGAAGAGGAAGATATGATATTTGATAAATTGATACTTCTATTGAATTCAAAAGAGCCTTATATAGGCTTATAGATTGCAACTGCTCCTGAGAACAAGTAATGCAATGACCCACTACCAATATGGTCCCAAATACACGGAAACCACTTACATCACTTACTCTGAAAATAACCAACAAATAACACATCACTTACTCTGGAAATAACTAACAATAGCAACTAACTTATTTGACCTGACTTGGTCATCCTAATAGCTGGCAACTGACATGGCTTGCATGGTCTGTAGTGAAATATGCTTATATCACACAATCGCAAAATTAATTGTACCGATTTGCTTTTTGATGTCGCCACAAAGACAGAGATGAATTTCTGCACCTGATGGAGTCACCATTTTTGTCGCTCCTAAGCGTCGCATGAAGCCAAATTGCGACACTCACTGTGTCAATATGTGATTGGCTGGAAACTTATGGAATGCACCCCTTGAGGGGCCAAAATAGCAATTTGAAAAGTATAGGGGTATTTTGGTAATTAACCATTCGAGACCTAATTTTAAATCCCTATAAATTCATCAATATTTTCCTCTTTTGGACAACTCTTGACAACTAAGAAACCTCCCTTCTTCAACCATTCCTAATACCATCATTTCTCATCCTTCCTAAACTCAACATTTAATCTAGATTACTTTCCCCTAATCATTCATTTCTTCCCATTTTCTCCACATATCTTCTTAGTCATCTTCCATTTGACTCCACCTATATAGACACATCCTCATCATCCACTATTTGCACAAGGAGCATTAAAAGCAAAGAAATGATCAAACTCTACAAAAGGAGGCCCAATGATGATTTCCTAATTTTTTGTACTTGCTTTCTCTTTGATTGTAATATGTGTAACTAAACCCCCTTTCTAGGGTATTAATGTGAGAACATTTGGATTGGGTTTTGCTTAAGCTTTAATATATTTCAATCTCTAATTGTGTTTTATTCAATTTATAATTAGATTCTATTCATTATATAATTGACATGTATACCCACTAGTTGATTATACTCTTGTTTAGGATAATTTGTTATAGAATCTTGATTGGATTGACACCTTAATGGATTGAGAACATAGTGGGATAAATTGTCGGAGGGTATATCAACCACGATAATCAAAACCTTTAAATTGCATCAAACCAATTCTGCCGTGACCCTCTCTCCTTAATCGGTTAGACATTGCGGTGGGAAGTTAGGGTTCATAGTAATGGTATAAACACATTTTATAATACAGTTGGTTAACATTTGTGAGATTGGCTCACTAAGGTAGCTTGAGAAGCTTAGCCCATAATCCATTTGCAATCCCATTAATTCCCTAGCAATTCTCTTAATTGTTTATTCCATATATCTTATCTAGATTTGTTGAGCATTCTATTCTATTAGTTTTATTAGGTTTATTTTACATGTATGTTTGATGGCTTGACAAACCATATAACCATCCATTGTTTATGATTTATTTTATTGCATTTAGGAATTATTAATTTATTCAACTAATTACTCCAATTCCCTGTGGAGCGAATCCTTGCTTACTATTTTACTAAATTTTCCATCTAAGTGGATTTTCAAGTGGTCAAACTAGGTTTTCAAAACGATCACATAAAACATTATTTTGTTGTGCAAAACGACTGCATCAAAATTGGCCCTGCTGCTAGGGATTATCAAAGGCAGAGCTACGAGACTCATGTGAATAGCTTCAATACGGATTGGTGGACTAACCAAGATTCCTTCTCTTCATACCAATCAAACTCCATTGATGATGAGAGGAAAAATTTCATGGAGAAGCATTTTCGGGAGATTGAGAGCATCCAAGCTTCTTAACAAGAGACTATGGAGTTATTCTAATGCGCACAACAAGCACATGAGAAGAAGATGAGAAACCATGTGGTTTTTAGTCGGTCGGACCAATCAATAGTGTTAGAGAATCCCAAGCAAGAAAGGACAAGGAGCCGTGTATATGCTCTTGTACAAGTATTTGAGAAAGGTGTTGAAATTGAGGAAGAATCGCTGAGGAAACAAGAGCGAAACAGAAATTGGAAGAAATATTGTCTTTGCTTCAAGAGATGTTAGTGAAAACCTCCCAAGAGAAGGAAGAAGTGAGCGAAGAATTGGAGAGAAAGTTACAACTTGTGATGAAGGAGTTAGAAGATAAGGAGGCCTTGGGAAAGGTGAAAGTGGAAGAGCATGTAAGATCCTTGATTTGTATTGGCTTGATTCCATTGCAAAATACTCTTTATTTGTAATGGTTAGTTGCTTAATTGATTCTTGGTGAAAAGAAGTTTCAAAGGAGAAAGCAACTTCTCATGCAAATATTGTCTTCAAAAGGAAAATTGCATACTTGGATGCTAAGGTATCAAGTTTCTTCTTTCTTTTGCAAGGCGTAAGCGCACTCATACACAATTTATTCATGCATCGTTGTGCAAACATTTGGTATAACACATTCACACACATTTAAGTATGCACATGAGTTGGTCTTATATTGACAAACATTGTATAATTGCATGTTTTATCACTATCGCGTAGATATGGCATACTTGTGTGATATTGTGTTCATTTGTTTGTGTTTATTGTATTTTGGACTTGAAAATGATCTCATATGATTCCTTATTGAGTCCTGGTCATTTAGGTTCCTCATTCATTAGGTTTTGAGTCCAAACGATGTAGCTACGCTACTTTGCATTCTCATTCATTAAGTTGTCTTCGTCATCTTTTTTCGAGATGAATTCTCAACATTTTGTCAAAGTTTTTTAGTCTTCATTGTGCGTGAGGAGTCTCAATTTGTAATCCAAAGACAGATTCAAAATCAGAGTTCAGAGACCCGAATACGGTCGAAGATCGCGAGAGGTGCGTGAGAGGAGCAAGCATGGCCAAAGGCCATGACTTAGAAGCCACGTGTGCCATACGGTTGAGATGCCTCTCTGCCCACGTGTGGCACACGCACCCCACAAGTGGAGGTGACATGGCTGCTTGTGATTGGTTCGTTTCTCCCTCCTTTGAATTCTTTCAAAAGCTCTTCTCATTCCCTCCAAACAATAACTTGAAGAAAATTTGAAAAGAAAATTTCAGCATAATTCATCATTTTTAGTTTTCTTATTTTGATCATAACTCTCTCATACGAACTCAATATCGAGTGATCCAAAAGCCAAAAATGTTGGACTTTAAGAGAGATACAAACCCCAAGCATTTTCAGTGTCATTCGAGTTCATGATTTTTCGCAGTTAGCAGATTTTAGTCCGAGCTTCATTCTTTGTATGTGAAACGTCTTCAACATATTTTCTCTTTTGATCATCTATTTTAATCTTCCTATTTGATTGATGAAATGTATTAAGAAGAATGTTAGATCACATGCTAGCTTTGTTTGATTGATTGTTTGTTGAGTTTTAGCTTTGTGATTTCTCTTGAACATATATTTGCTAAACTTGATTTAACTTGAAATTGTTTCTAAAAATGATATATATGATGTGCTTCATGATATTTTCTAGGTTCAATTTCATAATCTAAGAACTAAGAATTTTTGTGATGTATTGAATATTCTCATCTTGTTCTTATTGATATACATGCCTTCATTTCTAGGTACATTTGTGATTGTTTGTTGAAAGCATATCCTAGAATATATCTAAACATGTTCATAGAGTTTGATTGATCATCTTGCTTTATTTGACTTGTGTTTGCATCATTTGCATCACTTAGATCATTGCCTTGTGGAAAGGTTGAAGTCTCTTGTTAAGGTAAGTGAAGCCTTGATTTGAGCAAGAAGAATTGGCTAGGAAAGTGTTCCGGATAGCCAAGCACGAAGTCTTAGTTATGATTAAGAGGATCCGGATAACTAAGCAAAAGTCTTAGCTAGGAGTTTGGTACTCCGGATGGTTGAGCTAGGGAAGCTTGACTAGGATCATTTGTGATCTAGATAGCTAAGCAAGGAAATCTTCCTAGAGGCTTGAGAGCCTTGGATAGGAGTTGATCTCTAGAGGTGTATGACACATCTTGAATAGGGAGTAGGCTAGGTGGTTCACTAGGCCTTGAGGGTAGATTAGGAGTTGATAGCTTATGGTGGATATCATTTGTTGATAGCCTTAAGTGTGTAAGTCATTTTCATATAGTGGATTGTTTTGCCGGTGGTTATGGTTATCAACCCATGGATGTTTCCTCTTTGAGATTTACCACGTAAAAATACTTGTGTCCATTTTCACTTTACTTTTTATTATCTTCCATATCATGTATTGATTGTATCTCTTATATATTGATTTTTACATGTATTGACTTATACTATACAATTGTTAAATCATATCAAGTGTACATTTCCTTCTTGTAATCCGCAAATTTTGAAGTTGGAAGAAATTAGGACCATACTTATTCACCCCCCCTCTAGGTATACTATACACTACATCTCTCTAGGGAATTTCAGATCTTGAAATGCAAAACAAGAAGCTCACTCTTGAAGTAAACATGCTCAAAGAGGAGAGTGGTACCTTTCAGAGGGAGGTAGGAGAAGTCTCCAACAAGAACAAGGAGTTGGAAATACAAGTTGGGAGACTTGAAGTTGAGAGGAATTCCACATCAAAGGAATTCAAAGACCTTGCAAAGCTATGTGAAGAATTTGAAGAAGAATATGCAAGGAAGACAAGGAAGTTGCTTATGGAAGTGGAGCGTAAAGCAAAAGTTTTGGAAGAAACGAAGGAAGTACTTGGTAGGAAGGATGAAGCCCTCAAGGTAGCCAAGGTCAAAGAATGTGACTGCATAGTCAATCTAGACAAGGTGGAGAATGAGGTCAAAGCATTACAAATTAGACAACACCATGGACCTTATAATCACCTACCAAGAGGGAGTTTTCTTAACCATCCTCCTACTTGCTATTTTTGCTTGCAAAAAGGGCACTTAAAAGCTCATTGTTTTAAATTCCATAAGCATGAAAATTTGAGAGAGTCTAGGAAAAGGAAAAATCCACCTAGAGTTAAGCAAATTTGGGTAAGAAAAGACTTGGTTAACCAAGTTAGACCCAAGGGAAAAGAAAAGGGGAAATCAACTCAACTTGTTTGGGTTGTGAAAAAGAACCAATTTCAAAACTTGGTGAAACCTCCTTTAGTTAATGTCACCCTTAGCACAAGTACATAATTTAGAAAAATTCTTTTTGTGCATTTTATTTTTATACTTTATTTGTTTAGTTTATTTCTTTTGAATAAATGGTGTTCCAAGCTCTTGTTGGCAATTGCATGTATTGAGTATATTTTTAAATGCTGGAACTTTCTAATGTGCTTAGTGCTTGTGTAGATTTTCTATTGCTACTTGAGGAAGCAAGTGTTGTGTTGCTTGTGTGATAAAACAAGGTTTCTTTACCTCTTGGGATGGAAAGAAAGACAACTTGCAAGTCTTGGAGGGACGAGCAAGCCAAGAGTGCTCATAAAACGGGCGAGAGCCTTATCCTTCCTAGGAAAGCAACATTTTGGAAGTTCGAAGTGCGGAAGCACCATGCCACGTCTTGCCTAGACGTTAAATCGCGCGCTTGGTGGGAATCAACCCACCTAGGTACATTTTCTTTCCTTGTTTAGTTTTAATTTGTTTAATTTCTTTATTTGATTTTTGCATAGAATAAGGTTGTGAGTTGTTTGTAACAGTGGATTTAAGCTTGATTGATCACATATTTGGTCCACATGGATTGTGATGTGACTCTTGACGAATTTACAATGATATATCTCTTGAGTTGGTTATAAGCATATAGGATATTATGGAACCACTTGATTCAATTTTTGGGATAAATTTGAAAATAAACATTGATGTTGTTTTTACTCTTTGATTGTGGATGTGTGTTGTACTGCGTTTACCGGTTTATATGCCCCAAAGACATTGAGGACAATGTCTAATTTAGGTTTGGGGGTATGTGCGCAACACCGTCTCTTATTTGCAAATTGTGTGCAAATATTTTGAGTTTAATTTTTTCAAAATTTTTGAAAATCTTGTGATAATGCCATGCTTGAGCATATTTTGCTTGTTTAGATTGTGTCATTGTGTGTGCGAGTTGTTAGGATTATGCTCAATAGCAAGAGTGTAATGTTGTAATTAACAATCTTTTACATATTAATAAAGTGATTTCTGGTTTAACAAATCGTATAGCATTTATAGTTTGTATTATAATTGTCAAAGTAAATAATCATAAGGTCTAAAGACTATGGGAAAAGAAGAATTGTTCGTACATCTGGATATGTATGTGGTAGACACAATTCTTTAGTTAGTCTTGAATATTGTTCACAACTTAAGTTAAAGGTTGGGCACCTTTATCTTGTTAAAGTTGTAGAATTCTTTTGCTAGCATTTGAGTGGGATCAAATGAGATATGATAAGTCTAAAATCATCGGAGTGTCTTCGAGCAAAAGGATCTAGTGCACTGGGTGCATTGAACTGGATCACAATGAAAAGCTTTATCTAGAACCGTCAATAGATAATAGTCTTTTCATTATCAGGACAATCGGAGAGTCTATCTTAATCCTGAGATAAATGATGGACTTATGGTTGCAAGTGATATCATTTGAGTTATCAATGAGTACGATTATATCGCATAGTCTATCCTCGATAGTTTGGTGATATTCATTTGTTAATCGATAGAGGACTTCATTTATAGATATGGACATCGTGGCTCCATTTAATTAAATGAGAGTATAATATCATCATATGGATGTTTTGAGGTAATTGGATATTAAATCTCAACGTTGAGTTTTCAATAGTGTCTATTGAAAACATGGCTTCTGGACAAGTCAAAATATCCAAGTTCAAAACGTGGTCATATGAGTAAATATGGTAACTTGGAGAGTTATAGGCGGTCTATGAACTCTTGGCGATTACTGATATTAATCACGAGGATACACTATCTCCAATATGATTGTCTAGGGTATGAATGAGGAGCATCTTCCTTTTCTATCTTTATTTAAGAGTTCAGTTTTAGCTCTTTAGTGGAATGAGTTAAAATTAATGGATCGGACCTAAGTGAATCATTTGTTGATTGTGATTAGGTTATGTCTATTGAAGCTTAAATTTAGATGGCCCGCCAAGATCCCCAATCCACACGGACTTGCATGGATCACTTGATATATTCTACCGGACCAATTTAAGGGTCCATCTAGAATTGCATTTAATATATTAAGAATATAATTTGCACATTATTTAAGTAATGGGCTGCTCAATTATATTAATATATTAATGAAAGATATGTGAGCTTGTTTCTTTTAGTAAGAATGGGTCTGGTTCACATGTGGGCTTTTTTTTTTATTTAAAGTCCAATGGATTAAATGAAATAGGAAAATAATATTAGGCCCATCTTATATATAAGTGGGGCTGCTAGGTTAAAGTTTTGACCTAAAAATATTATTTTGTTTCATTTGTTTTAATTAAATAAAAATTAATTGATTTATTGATTAATTGTTTAATTAAAGAAACAAATCTTTCCTAAAAGTAAAAGACTTGTTTGATAAGTAAATAAATAAATTAGTATTATTTATTTAATCAAATAAGGAGTCTTTTTTTTTAGTCAAATAAAAGAATAAAAATAAAAGAGTTGGATTAGGGTTTGAAGTCTATAAAGTTAAAAAGAATTAGGGTTGAATTTCAGTCACCCTATATAAGTGACATGATGAAATTCGGCCAACCCTAATTACATACTACATAGAATTCGGCAACCCTAAAGGAAAAAGAAGAAAAATTCGGCCAACCTATATATATGTTCTTATAGGGTTCGGCCACATCAAGGAATTGGTGCTTGAGTTTTTATTTTCTTTCTTCTTCTTCTTAATTCTAAGAGAGTTTTTATTCTAGAGAGACAAAAAGGAGTGAAAAATTATTCTTTGATAGTATACAATTGCTTAAACATCAATAAGCTTGTGTATACGATATCGATCTAGGTTCACGCGAGTTTCGATCATAAGATTGTGAACTCAAAAGTGACCGGAATAATTTTGACATTCTTTTGATTGTTTTGTGACTAACAAAGAAAATAAAGTATTTGTTTGGTCCATTCACAGGTTTGCAATTCAAAGGAAAGGGAGACCACGCTCCTAGGTGATCCACGTTCGTGCTCGGATTGAAGGTCTTGCGGATTACCATCGACGTAAGTCAATCGGATCACGCGACAAGAGGTAATTTACTTTTGTTGATATATATGCATGTTTATTGATTAAAAGGGTTTAAGGTTCATAAAGGAAAAATTTTAAAAGTCACTAAATCGTCTTTAGTATCGCTTCCGCTGCGTGTAACACTTTTATTTGTTTATTTTTCCCTACAATTGGTATCAGAGCCTAGGTTGAACCCTTTTAATTAATTAACGTATATATACGTGGATCTATTTCTTTTTATTGTGATTATGCATGTTTAGAAAGAGATGGCACTCTAGGTATTCAAATATATAATTACATGTGATGTATGGATTTATATATATTTTATGTGGTTTGTTATTGCTCGATTTTGGCCCTAGATTTTCAATGTAATTTTTGTTTCGGAGTTGTAACAAGAAGGGTGGTCTATTATCGCCATAATTCCTTCTTGGTAGATTGCTAGGTTTTATTTTTTTTTTTTATATATATGTGCAGTATTTTTTTAGGGTTACTGCAGTTTTTTTTATTTATTTTTAGTATGTGCAGTTTTTGGTTTGTAAAAATACTGCAGTGAATAAAAAAAAAAAAAAAATTAATACTGCAGTATTTATTATATATATACTGCCGTAATATATTTAGGTCTTGGAGATTCGAAGACACGAAGCAAAACGAAGCAACCGGAACCAAGTACGAGCACCGTGCGCACCCTAGGAGTGGATTGGGCTGCACGTGACAAGCTCAAACTTTGGTGGGCTGCGCATGGCAGCCTTGTGTGGCCTTATGGGCTGCGCAAGGCAGCCCCTTTGTGGGGTTGTGGGCTGCGCACGCCCATGGGAGAAGGCCGAAGGATGAGCGTATGGTTGATGGGCCACCTGAAGATCTTGTATTCCCGACAAATTGTAATTTACTTGTTTTTCTAGGATGGGCCAAAATTGTTGCTATTTAATTTATGCTTAAATATTACAATATTTGTTATTGTATGATAACATGACATATAGAATAGGAGTGCCACACATATATCTCTTTTGGTATGAACATGCATTGAATGATTTAGGTATCTAAATTGGCATCTAGATAACTCGGTAAATCATTCTATGGGATTTAATCACACGCCTTAAATAATTGAGTGGGAGAAGGTGTTTTGGTAACACCTATGGCCTCCAAGGTTAGTTGAGCTTTATTATTTATTGGTAATCCCCCCAAGGGGCGTCCATGAATGGAATTTAGCAACATACTTCCTTACAAGGATAGACTAGACAATGGACTCAAACGAGATCTACTCCCCAAGGAGGATTTTCGTGAGAGAAAATTGAGGGTCGATATCTTGGTAACACACTCAATGTAATTTTATTGATATCCTCCCAAGAGTTCTTGTCAGTAAAATTGCAAGGCTAAAATTGAAAACGCTGGTTGTTATGTTAACAATTAGGTGGGACCTAGTTTAACTAGTAAATGGTGCGAACTCCCAAAGGAGGCGTAACATTTATGGGTGTTAGATCACCGTTGAATTTTATGATTGAGTTATTTATTTAATTCAAGATAAATATTTAAAAGTGCTTTATCATGATTATTTACTTATATATGTTTTGTTCAGATTTCATGACCCCATCACTTATGAACATCCCGAAAGATAACACTTTAACTGGAGATAATTATGTCACATGGAAAAGGAAAATTGGGTTGTTACTGCAAAGTGAAAAACATAAGTTTGTTCTAACTACTCCTAAACCACCTGCTCCTAATAATGAATCTAGCATAATGTGTAGAGATGAGTATGAGCAGTGGAAGACTTCAGATGATATGGCAAAAATGTTACATTATGGCCACTATCTCCGACGTGTTGCAACAGCAGCATGAAGGAATGGAGTCCGCTGCTGATATAATGATGTCTCTAGAGGAGATGTTTGCTATGAAGTCTAGGACGACTAAGAGAGAGGCAGTGACTGCTTTTATGAATCTTAGGATGAAACCTGGACAGGCTGTGAAAGATCACATGATGAAAGTCATAGCACATCTCAACATTGCTGAACTGCATGGCGCTGAGATAGATGGTGAGACAAAGATTGATATGGTTGTCAATTCATTGTCAGATTCCTTTGATCAGTTCAAATTGGACTACACTTTGAACAAAAAGGAATACACCTTACAAGGCCTGATGCAAGATGTTCAAAGTGCTGAAAAGATCCTTGTGAAAGGCAAAGGTCAAGAGATTCACATGGTTGGTAAAGTTGCTACTGTTAAGGCTCATCAAAAGGTCAAGAAACAACAGAAGAAAAAGCAACTTGGGCCTATCAAGAAGGAGACCAAGAAAGTAACCAAGATCAAAGGGAAATGCTTCCTTTGTGGTGAAAAGGGACATTGGAAGAGAAATTGCCCAAAGTCCCAGAACAAGAAGAAAGAAGGTAATTTGAATTATCTAGAAACATGTTTTTGGCTGATTCTACAGATTCTTGGATCATAGACTCAGGAGCCACTAATCATGTTTGTTATTCCTTGCAGGGGTTTCAAGAAAGGAGAAAGCTGAGTAAGAATGAAATCAATTTGCGCTTGGGCAACGGAACGTTAGTGTCTGCAAGTGCAGTGGGAGATATTAGAGTTTATTTGGATTCTAGAAGGCATTTAGATTTAATAGACGTTTATTATGTACCTCAATTCAAGAGGAATTTAATTTCAGTTTCTTGTTTGAATAAATTTGGATATTCGGTTACTTTTAATAAAGTTTTTATTATTAGTAAGAATGACAAAATTATTTGCCAAGGTACATTGGAAAACGGTCTATACTTTTTGCATAGAAATATCTCTCACTCGTTAGACACAGAAATAACCCAATCATAAAAGAGTAAAATTATCAACAGATGAAACCTACCTTTGGCATTTACGCTTAGGTCATATTAACCTTAATAGGATTAAAAGATTGGTATGTGACGGACCTTTGAGTGACTTAAAGGTTGATGATCTACCAACTTGTGAATCTTGTTTGGAAGGTAAAATGACCAAAAGGACGTTCTCTGCCAAAGGTGCAAGAGCCACTGAATGTTTAGAATTGATACACACTGATGTATGTGGACCTATGAGCATTCAAGCTAAAGGTGGATATGAGTACTTCATCACCTTCACAGATGATTACTCGAGATTTGGTTACGTGTATCTCATGCGGCATAAGTCGGATGCTTTTGACATGATCAAAGCATTCAAATCTGAAGTGGAAAATCAGCTTGAGAAACACATAAAAATCTCGAGATCTGATCGTGGTGGAGAATATCTATCTGGTGAGTTTCAGCAATATCTTATTGATAATGGGATAGTTTCTCAGTTTTCTGCACCAGGTACACCTCAACAGAATGGGGTAGCAGAAAGGAGAAATAGAACTTTTTTGGATATGGTTAGGTCTATGTTGAGTTATTCAACGCTTCCTATTTCTTTTCGGGGATATGCTTTACAAACTGCTATATACATTCTAAATGATGTACCATCTAAGTCTGTTCCTAAAACATCGCATGAGTTGTGGACTGGGCGCAAGCCTAGTTTACAACACTTAAGGATATTTGGTTGTCCCGCGCATGTGTTAAAAGGAAAGACAGAAAAGATGGAGTCCCGTTCAGAAACATGTATATTTGTAGGGTATCCAAAAGAAACTAAAGGATATTATTTCTATAGTCCTTCAGATCTTAAAGTATTTATTTCGACAAATGCTAAATTTCTGGAAAAAGACTATATGAATGATTTTGTGCCTAGAAGTAGAATTGTCCTGAATGAGATGTCAGGAGATACAATTCCACGAGAGGTTGCACAACCTAACCCAATTGTAAGTTCCGATCCCACACAAGATCAACAACCTACCATTCCTCGTCGTAGTGGGAGGGTTAGAACACAACCCGAAAGATACATCGGTCTGGGAGAATCAGTGAAGAATCTCCCAGACGACGATGATCCCTATACGTACAAGGAAGCTATGGAGGATGTTGATAGTCGCCATTGGCAAAAGGCAATGCAATCCGAGATTGAATCTATGTTCGATAACAAAGTCTGGTCCCTTGTAGACTTGCCTAAAGGGATAAAACCCATTGGGTGCAAGTGGGTATACAAGAGGAAAAGAGGTATGGATGGAAAGGTGGAAACATTTAAAGCTAGATTGGTAGCTAAAGGGTATACACAGAAAGAAGGTATCGATTACGAGGAAACCTTCTCTCCTGTGGCCATGATTAAATCCATTAGGATACTCTTATCCATTGCAGCATTTTTAGATTTAGAGATTTGGCAAATGGACGTCAAGACAGCTTTCCTAAATGGAAGTCTTGACGAAAGCATCTACATGATGCAACCAGAGGGATTCATTGAAAAGTGCCAAGTGGATAAGGTATGCAAGTTGCAGAAATCCATATATGGATTAAAGCAAGCATCCAGATCCCGGAACATAAGGTTTGATCAAGCTGTCAAAGGTTTTGGATTTATTCAAGAATCCTGACGAACCTTGTGTATACAAAAGGATTAAAGGCGACAAGTTGGTTTTCCTGATTCTTTATGTTGATGATATACTACTCATTGGAAACGATGTAGGTGTATTAACATCAGTAAAAGAATGGTTAGCAAAACAATTTGATATGAAGGACTTAGGAGAAGCAAGTTTATTCTAGGTATCCAAGTAATAAGGGATAGAAAGAATAGAACGATTGCATTATCCTAAGCTTCATACATATACAAAATCTTGTCTAGGTTTTCCATGCAGGATTCCAAGAAAGGTATGTTACCTTTCAGACATGGAATCAAGCTTTCTAAGGAACAAGTTCCTAAGAATGAACATGAAGAGCAATTCATGAGTAGAGTTCCATATGCCTCGGCAGTTGGAAGTCTCATGTATGCAATGCTCTGTACTAGACCAGATATTTGTTTTGCTGTTGGCATAGTTAGTAGGTTTCAATCGAAACCTGGACCTGATCACTGGACGGCAGTCAAGCATATTTTCAAGTATCTTAAGAGAACGAGAGATAATATGCTTGTATACTCCGGAGGGGATTTGGTTCCCGTTGGGTATACAGATTCTGATTTCCAATCAGATTCTGACTCCAGAAAATCCACATCAGGGGCTGTGTTTACTATTGGAGAAGGAGCAGTTATATGGAGGAGTATCAAGCAATCTTGTATTGCTGATTCCACCATGGAAGCTGAGTATGTTGCTGCATGCGAAGCCGCCAAAGAGGCTGTTTGGCTCCGCCAATTCTTGATTGACTTAGAAGTGGTTCCTAGTGCGAATAAGAAGATCACTATCTACTGTGACAACAGTGGAGCAGTGGCTAATTCGAAAGAACCAAGAAGTCACAAGAGAGGTAAACACATTGAAAGAAAGTATCATCTTTTAAGGGAGATTGTTCAAAGAGGTGACGTGACGATTACCAAAATCGCGTCAGCAGAAAATCTAGCGGATCCCTTCACAAAGGCTCTACCTCAGAAGAGTTTCGATGGGCATCTAGAGAATATGGGCTTGAGAGATATGACACATTTGCTCTAGCGCAAGTGGGAGATTGTTAGGATTAACAATCTTTTTCATATTAATAAAGTGATTTCGGTTTAACAAATCGTATAGCATTTATAGTTTGTATTATAATTGTCAAAGTAAATAATCATAAGGTCTAAAGACTATGGGAAAAGAAGAATTGTTCGTACGTCTGGATATGTATGTGGTAGACACAATTCTTTAGTTAGTCTTGAATATTGTTCACAACTTAAGTTAAAGGTTGGGCACCTTTATCTTGTTAAAGTTGTAGAATTCTTTTGCTAGCATTTGAGTGGGATCAAATGAGATATGATGAGTCTAAAATCATCGGAGTGTCTTCGAGCAAAAGGATCTAGTGCACTGGGTGCATTGAACTGGATCACAATGAAAAGCTTTATCTAGAACCGTCAATAGATAATAGTCTTTTCATTATCAGGACAATCGGAGAGTCTATCTTAATCCTGAGATAAATGATGGACTTATGGTTGCAAGTGATATCATTTGAGTTATCAATGAGTACGATTATATCGCATAGTCTATCCTCGATAGTTTGGTGATATTCATTTGTTAATCGACAGAGGACTTCATTTATAGATATGGACATCGTGGCTCCATTTAATTAAATGAGAGTATAATATCATCATAGTGATGTTTTGAGGTAATTGGATATTAAATCTCAACGTTGAGTTTTCAATAGTGTCTATTGAAAACATGGCTTCTGGACAAGTCAAAATATCCAAGTTCAAAACGTGGTCATATGAGTAAATATGGTAACTTGGAGAGTTATAGGCGGTCTATGAACTCTTGGCGATTACCGATATTAATCACGAGGATACACTATCTCCAATATGATTGTCTAGGGTATGAATGAGGAGCATCTTCCTTTTCTATCTTTATTTAAGAGTTCAGTTTTAGCTTTTTAGTGGAATGAGTTAAAATTAATGGATCGGACCCAAGTGAATCATTTGTTTATTGTGATTAGGTTATGTCTATTGAAGCTTAAATTTAGATGGCCCGCCAAGATCCCCAATCCACACGGACTTGCATGGATCACTTGATATACTCTACCGGACCAATTTAAGGGTCCATCTAGAATTGCATTTAATATATTAAGAATATAATTTGCACATTATTTAAGTAATGGGCTGCTCAATTATATTAATATAATAATGAAAGAAACTAGGAGAGTAAGTTTGTTTCTTTTAGTAAAATAACGAGTCCTTGCCTCATTAATGGGGGCTTTTAATAGTTCTCAATGGATTAAATGAAATAGGAAAATAATATCGTGCCCATCTTATATATAAAAGGGCGGCTAGGTTAAAGTTTTGGACTAAAAATATTATTTTGTTTCATTTGTTTTAATTAAATAAGAATTAATTGATTTATTGATTAATTGTTTAATTAAAGAAACAAATCTTTCCTAAAAGTAAAAGACTTGTTTGATAAGTAAATAAATAAATTAGTATTATTTATTTAATCAAATAAGGATTCTTTTTTTTTATTTAGCCAAATAAAAGAATAAAAATAAAAGAGTTGGATTAGGGTTTGAAGTCTATAAAGTTAAAAAGAATTAGGTTTGATTTTCAGTCACCCTATATAAGTGACATGATGAAATTCGGCCAACCCTAATTAGATACTACATAGAATTCGGCAACCCTAAAGGAAAAAGAAGAAAAATTCGGCCAACCTATATATATGTTCTTATAGGGTTTGGCCACATCAATTAATTGGTGCTTGAGTTTTTATTTTCTTTCTTCTTCTTCTTAATTCTAAGAGAGTTTTTATTCTAGAGAGACAAAAATGAGTGAAAAATTATTCTTTGATAGTATGCAATTGCTTAAACATCAATAAGCTTGTGTATACGATATCGATCTAGGTTCACGCGAGTTTCGATCATAAGATTGTGAACTCAAAAGTGACCGGAATAATTTTGACATTCTTTTGATTGTTTTGTGACTAACAAAGAAAAGAAAGTATTTGTTTGGTCCATTCACAGGTTTGCAATTCAAAGGAAAGGGAGACCACGCTTCTAGGTGATCCACGTTCGTGCTCGGATTGAAGGTCTTGCGGATTACCATCGACGTAAGTCAATCGGATCACGCGACAAGAGGTAATTTACTTTTGTTGATATATATGCATGTTTATTGATTAAAAGGGTTTAAGGTTCATAAAGGAAAAATTTTAAAAGTCACTAAATCGTCTTTAGTATCGCTTCCGCTGCGTGTAACACTTTTATTTGTTTATTTTTCCCTACACAGACTGCCTCTCATGAACTCCCCGGGGTTCATCCCCGTATAGAACTCCCTCACAAGCCTCTCATTGTACATATGGGGTATGGCTGCTAATCCTCCCCATCCCATATCATTAACTGTTGCCGGGATAAGTGTGTGTACCAAATCTTCCAAGTTTATCACCCTTTCTAGCCAAATTTTCTTCTCACTAAATGTCTCCAATTGGTCATTAAAGTTTTTGTTTAGAGTACACTCCGGACCCTTCTTCTTCTGAGCCGCTTGACTCGGTATCCTTGATGTGGGGGCCTTACTACCCTTACCTCCTTTACTTGACAATTTCACTTTAGGTGCCATTTTGTCACAATTTCATATTCTTAGTGCTAAACAAAAATCCGTTAGCACAACGGCGCTTCAACAACAATTCCATAAATACAAAACACTCTCTATCACCCACAATCACTCCACCAATGCTCCAACACCCCAATATACACAATATATCCATAAAATCCAATCCTATGCACTAATCACTTCAAATCAAACACAAATCCCACTCCTAGGATATTTAGATGCAATGTAGGGTGAATGTGAATGGAAAAATTGAAGAACTAGAGTGTTGACTTACCAATTTCAACGGTTTTGTGTGTGCCACAGCTTGAGAACTTGAGAAAATTTGAGAAGAGGTGTTTTTGTGTGTGGCTGTCTCTGATTTGGAACGATATTATATGCTTTCACCCGATATCTCTACTTTGAATGTCGTCATTTGTCATGGCGACAAAATGTTGACATTGCAAAACACTGCCGTTTCTGATAAGTTTGCATGATATCGCTACTTGCTTTGTGGCGACAAACGAATTCCTCATGGTGACACTATCAGGTATGTCATCACCATTTGTTGTCGCCATATTTTCGCCATTTTGTTGTGGCGACAGTTCTTCTTCACTAAGTGGATGTCGCTATATGTGTAGGGCGACAAAAATAGCAACAATCGAATTTCATCCTTTCCTAAGCCACTATTGAATTTGTCCTACAATATTCACCAAGCACAACATAAGTATAAAATGCACTAACACTAAACAAATGGAGTTGTTGAGAGGAAAAATAGAGTTCTTCAAGAGATGGCCCGTGTGATGTTGCTTATCAACAATGTCCCTAGGAACCTATAGACCAAAGCCGTTAACACAACTTGTAATATAGGAAATAGAGTCTTCCTAAGGTTCGGTACTAGGCAAACCTCCTATGAGTTGTGGAGAGGTAGAAAGTCAAATGTTAGCTACTTCCACTCCTTTGGAAGCAAATGCTATATTTTAAATGACCATGATCAACTTGGCAAGTTTGATACTAAGAGTGATGAGAGTATCTTTATTGGTTATGCCTGGAATAGTAAAGCCTATAGAGTTTTCAACTTGAAGACTCGAAACGTCATGGAATCATCAAATGTTGTCATTGATGATAATAGGCTTAAGACTAGTAATCATGAAGAGGAGGTTTGACATAATACAAACGTAGTTAAATTGCTTAAGCATACCTAGGAGAGGGGGTGAATAGGTTTTTACACCTTTTTCAATCCCTTGAAACAAACATTCGTTTGTCCCTCAAGGTAGCTTTACATACAACACATAATCCAAAAACATCCATGCATAGAAAATATAATCATGTTATCATTTAAGCAATGTCTACATATATAAAGAGTTGCATGAGGTATAGAACACAAAAGTCTTAACAACAAAGAATACTTGTATTATGATATTGTTCAAGGAATTACAAGTGTTAACAAATATAGCTATACATCAAAGTAACAATATCCAAAAGAATAAAGAATATAAGAATGATCGAAAATGTATTGCTGTACAAATCACACTTAATAAATCTTGATTCCAAAACTTCACAAGTGATGAATGTAGTACAAGATTAAGAGCAAACATATATATACAAGTAATAAAGAGAGATAGGAAGAATTAACACATGAAATTTTTTAACTTGGTAAAACCTCTAAAGAGGGAACATCCACTGGTTGAACTATAACCATTGGGTACTATATATATTGGATGGTAAATTAGAAATTACACAAAGTGACCAATCCTAGATCACCAACCCATGTAGAGTCTATGTCTACCTAAGCCTATTGGAAAGTATGAAATCCCGCAATGATGCGGAGCCACCATATATTAGACAACATACCAAACCAACATCGATGGAAGATTAGAAATTCCTCAAGAGTGCATACATATCCCGTGTACCCTGCTCTATTGGAGTCTATGTCTATCCATACACCTAGGCCTACCAATAATATAGCCAACTCTCTATCCAAGACACTCATGCCTCTAGAGAGCCTCCCTTGCATAGCTATCCGGACCTTCCAGATCCTAGCCATGACTTCTTGCTTGCCTATCCGAGTCATCTGAACTCTAAACAAGACTTCTTTCCTGCCTTTGCGGACTACCATCCTAACCAAGACTTCATGCCTTTCATAAGAACTTCCTAGTGTGATCATATGAATGCAAAATGATGCAATCAAGCAATTAAACATAGAACATGTGATCAATATATTCCATGGCACAAATAGACCTAAACATGTGAAACACAAGTCTAATAGTCTAGATGCAAAAACATGAATTAAACCTAGAGTAAGTGAAAACACCTAACACAAAAACTCCTAGTTTCATTCAAACAAACAACACTTGAATAGATCATATTCATGAAGCACATATTCAAGATATCATACATATACACAATAAAATGCTAGAATTATGATTTCAATGAAAATTCTAGACAAAGAATTAGAGAAAGGATAAAATGATTACTCAATTAAATCCTAGATTTCTCTAAAAACACATACACATACAATAATACTAGATTACATGAATCATAGAATCAAAACAAAATTCAAGGTCATTTATCATCAAAATGATTCAATTAGGTCTTAAACAACCTTAGATATCAAACTAATCACAATACAACTCTCAAACATGTGAAAATCATAGAATCAGAGAAACTAGTTCACATATGTCTCTAATTATACTTTTGATTAGGTTTGATTATGAAGCTACATTTCTCAATAGCATTCATCTTACATACACATACATATAGAAGAAGAAACCCCAAGCAAATTGAAGGTTATAAAAGAAGAAATCTAAAGATAAGACAACTATCTCACAATCACTAGCTGGTTCAGTTTTCTGGGTAGAACCATTAAGAAAATCGATCAAACAACTATAAGACCACTTGTAAAAGGTAGAGCACTTGATTAAGAACAATCTCTAACTTGTATCACTCAATTCTGACTTCGTATGAGAAAGTTATTGTGTTTGGAAGGTGAGAAAAAGTTGAGAGAAAATTCTGCACTTAGAAAATTCTAATTTTTCTTCTTGAAATAAAATGGAAGGGAATGAGAGGAATTTAAAATGAAGAGAGAGAGGGAAAGAGGCAGCCAATCAGCATGTGCCATGTCAGCACCATGTGTGGACCACATGTGGCACACGTGGGTAGAGGGCCATGCTGGCCGTGTGGCACACATGGCCACCATGCTTGGCCATTGGCCTTGCTTGGTCCTCTCAAGCCTCGCTAGTGTTCTTCGGCCGTATACGGGCCTCCGAACTCCGATTTCAAATTCATCTTTGGATTACGAATCGTGACTTCCTTTCGCACAATGACGACTATAAAACTTTGTAAAAAGGTTGAGAATTCATTTCGAAAAATGATGACGAATACAACTCAACGAATGAGAACGCAAAGTAGCGTAGTTACATCGTTTGGACTCGAAACCAATGAATGAGTAACCGAAATGATCGGGACTCAATTAGGAATCATAAGAGATCATGTTGAAGTCCAAAAACAATAAAACAAAAGCAAATAGATACCAAGTCACACACATATGCTATTTCCTAGACATAATCCTAGAACATGCATTTTCCAATAAGTATAAATTGAAATCTAATGCATGAGCATACATTGCCAAGCGTGTGAAAGTGTTAAATAAATGTTGTTAAACTACACATGGACACAAATGAATGCCATGTATGTGTGTGCCTTGCCTTGTAAGAGGAATGAAGTCTATTTTACCTTTATTGTGCAATGAAACACATTCCTCCTTGAACAACACCAACTTGCATGAAATGTGGCCAAATCTTTCTTTGAAGCTTCAAATCATCAATCCTAAGACCACTAATCAATACAAGAAAAATATTGCTTTGATATAGAATATATGTCAAGACAAACCAAAAACCTAACAATTTCCCCCTTTGACAAATTCCATGTCAAAACACCTATGCATATACTAAAACAATTACAAAGAAAATTTGGTCACAATGATTATAATGATTACACATTTCTAGACAAAATTTTCAACAAGAAGTCTTGAGCTTCATCTTGGTCTTCTCTTGATATCACCTAAAAATAACTTAAAAGTATAAAAATATCCAAGAGACAACACATATGGCAATATTGATTCTTAGGCAAGAAATATAAAACATTTAAGTTCAAATGGATCATGTATGCTCCCCTTTAATACATGCTATCCAACAAAATATTCTAGCCAAGATTACCAAAAAATATTACATGGCATAATGTTCAAACTTGATACCAAAATACACCAAAAACAAAGAAACTACAAATGAGACTAAGCAAGCCAGAAACTATCATATACCATATCTCCCCATATTTCTCCCCCCTTTTGACATGATATGAAGCCAAAAAGAAAGAGTAAGAATATACACCTCATGACCATTTCTAGCCACTTTTGTCACCAAGAAAAGTTGTGCGATTGGTTGATCTCATATAATGCTTTGAAATAGAAGCTTTGCTTTTTAACTCTTTGATTTTCACATCTTGTAGCACTACCTTAGCATTGAGCTCTTCAATCTTCCTTTGTGACATCTCAATCATCCTACGTGACTCTTCAACCTCATTCTTTAATTGTGTAGCCCAACTTGGAAGAATATGTGTGCTAGATACATGACTTGAATCATAAGATTCACCAAAGAGCATAAATGTATCACTAGACTTTCCTTTTTCCTTATATGACATGGTAGTAACACGTTTATCCTTAAACTTCTCTAAGGGAGGTAGTAGCATATCATCATCTTGTTTCTTCAACCCTTTAGCTAAACACAAATGAGAGATAAGCCCCAGAAATGCCAACTTCTTTTCCAAACGAGTTGAACATGCCGCAATCTCAATATGTTATATAAGCACTTCACCAAGATTTATGGGTTTTTTAGTCACTAAGGCATACACAATCTTGATCTTCTTTCTGTTAAGTTTGGTAGCATTAGTAGATATAACAAGATTGGTACAAACAAATAAATGCCAAAAAGCACTTATCTTAGTCAACTCACTTTGCTTAATAAAAGCATGCTTACCCCACTCAAAATCAACATTTTCACATCATGTTTTTCCCATCAAATCAAGGTTCTCCAAGACACCAACATCAAGGAAATCCGACTCAATATCATTAGATAATCCTACTCATTCAATTTCCAAGCATTAACTCTAAAGACAACATCTCTCATATCCAAAAGAGCATTTTGAAAGGTAGTAATATTCTCGAATTTACAATAAAATTCTCTAACCATGGTTTCATTAACTACTCCTATTTCGATCCAAGTACTCCATTTCCTATCAATGATCACCTTATGGACATACGAATCAACACAAGAATCTATGTCAATACCTTTCTCTAGAATTAGCTTTTTGTCCCCAAAAATTCCCAATTGCTTTAACTTGTTGGCTTTGGACTTCTTGGAAGAGAAGGAAGGTTTTGACTTGTCAACGGGCTTTGTAGGATTCCTAGTCCCAACTTTCTTTGCCTTTCCCATGACCTTATATTACACAAACACTAAAAAAAAAATATGAGTGTAAACATCAAGCACGTTAGTGAGCAATAAACATATATCAAAGACAAAACATCATCATCATTATTTTTGAATAAATCAATATGCATATCAAGAATTAGCATAACATCTTGAAGCTTTATCAAAAATAAGAATAATGCCAACAAACAACAATCTTGAAGAATCATGTGAACAAATCATAAAAGAGAACGCAAATTTAGCATATTATGCTCCCTCATAATAAATGCCCCATCTAAGATTTAGATAGACAATTGTTCACAAAAATAACCACACATTCACATCACCAAGCAATTTCAATATATTTTTAAAATAAGCTCTACATATCAAAAAGAGTTACAATAAGATTTTCAATCACTCTCATATGTCTTCAAAAATTGCTAAGGTATCAAAATACCAAATAAGCAAAAGTGAGTGTGTGAATATTTTGCTTCAAGTATATGAAAAGAAGTAATTTGAGAATCAAACATGCAAGCAATTTCAAAAACTATTCATCTTAAGCCATTCCATAAAAAGGTCAAACCGATTATCATGCAGAATTTTGTTTTAAAAGAGAATAGATTTCAACATGTGAGAGTTGTGTGTGCATGTGGCTCGTAATTTCATTTCTATTTGACAACCCGAGCTATTTTGATTATTCAACTATACTCCATAAAACCTTTTGTTTTGTTTTAGGCTTGAATCATAGATTTTTTTTTTAATTGATTCTTTTCAACACTTCTTTGATTTTTTTTAACATAAATATATACGCTTCATGGCAGCTTTCACTCATCACAATGACGTAGCCCTTTTCTACATTGGGCGGCTTCACAACCAATGTGTGTAGCCCTTTCCATTAAGGTACTTGTTGAGTTCTATGTTGTCGAAGCAAATGGAAACCAACCATAAGTCATATTTTAATGTACTAGTCCTAGACTTCAAGGTGTATCCACAACTTATATATATCAAACTCAACTTACTCAACCAAGCATACAAGAGAAGCAAAGTGCATTTTTGAAACCAAGTTTTTCGGCTTAAAAGCACATGATTAAAAAGCAAGTAAAAAGACTTACTTAAGATCTCTACTTCTCAAGAGAGTAGCTTTCAAAGAATATGAAGCTTATATTTTTCAAAACATGCCACTCAATAATTATACAAACAATAACACATATCATAATTAAAATCAATGTGAACAATTATCACTAAAAGATCTCAAATAAGCAAATGTCAAGAATGACCATATAAACACTATATTAGTTCTCTAATATGACATGCTTCATGAAATGGTATAAACAAAGAGTTGAGAGATGAAAATTGAGAAAGCAAGCAATATGATATAGAGATACCTTCACAAGCTATTTTCATCAAATGCAAGGCCTTCACTCGTTTTATGAGTCCTCTTGGCTTGTTTGTCCTTATGACAGCAAGTTATAGGTGTGTCGATTCCAAGAGACTAAAGACTATGCATTTAAACTCAAACAACAAAAAAATTGACTTTCTCCAAAAGTCATAACTTAATTGTCACCATATAGATTTCATAAAAACAACTTCTCAAAAGTTAATCAATAGATTTCGACCATTATAATACAAATGTGAGATAGCTAAGTTCATGTCATGTTGTAGAGACACAAAGCAAACAAGCTAAGTGTCTTGACAACATAACACTAATCTTAAAACTAACTCATATGTGCAACATAAACTAATGGTAAGAGCACTCATCCTTGACAAACTTTGTCTTGGGTGAACTTACACAAACATTATCAAGATTCTTATTGACAACAATATTGTATCTAAAATAAAGACTTCCTATGACTTGCTCAACAAAAATATCATTGATACTCTTAGCTTCAACATTCTTAGCAACATAAGCTTTGTCAATGTTAGCAAGGTTTGCTTTCTTTTCAGACCAGACATTTTTAACATTCTTTTTGACATTTTCATGCTTTCCATATTCAAAAACTTTAGCATGCTTAAAATGAGGCACAATATCTTTATTCCTAGATGCATTTTCTATTTCAGTATTTAATGAATTTATAGCACTTGAGCTTGATATGACCTACGGTATTGCAAAAATGACATATGGGAACAAAAGAAGAGATTTGACCTTTTGGAGTTGGAGTAGCACAAATGGAAGTTTCAAGAGGTACCTTGTTCTTCAATTTGTTCTTGGTCTTGGATGTCTCTTCTTAAGAGCTTTCTTGTCAACAATGACATTTTCCTCACTTGTAGGAAGTGATGCTTCTATGAGCTTCTCTTCAACTACCAAGACGCTTGAGTCTCCTAATGACAAATTAGAGATGATCCTAACCCTCTCAAGAACAACCCCTTCAACTTCTTTAAGCTTCTTGGCAAGAGCATTCTTTTCACCAAAGAGCATTCGAGTTGTTGAAACAAACTCATCCACTTGTAGTTTAGCCAAAAGATCAACATAGGTTGGATTATCACTTAAGCACTCTTGATGATTTGGATCAACCTCCTTGTCCAATGAATCTTGACAAACATCCTCTGGGATAGAGGGAGAGGCTGTGAATGCAACAAAGTTGCTCACCAACTCTTCTTCACTAGGGCTCTCCTCATCGCTAGAGTCATCATCTTCACTCTATGTAGCTGACATAGCTTTTCCCTTCTTGTCCTTCTTAGTATCACCAATAGGAAAATCCGAAGCATAATGTCCTAATTTCTTGCACTTAAAGCATTGGACCTTTATATTGCTCTTAGTATGACCACTTCTCTCATGAGGTAGAGTAAAGGATTTCTTGACTTCTTTTTCTTTTGAGTACTTGCCATTTAGCTTGGCACCTTTCCTTAAAAACTTTTTAAACTTCCTAACCAATAAAGCTATCTCCCCGTCATCCTCACTACTAGCTTTTTTGACGACTTTGAGAGCCAAACCCTTGCTTTTAGCCTTAGGCTTCAAGCATGTCTCACAGGTTTGAAGAGATCCTAGCAATTCATCTAAGCTCATGACGTCAACATCCTTTTTCTTTTCAATGGCTGTTACCTTGGCTTTGAACCTCTTTGGTAGAGATCTTGGAATCTTCCAATTTAGCCTTTCACCAGAGATAGGAGTACCAAGAGCTTGGCATTGGTTGGTAATGTCTAGAAGCTTGTCTTAGAAGTCAACAAACTTGTCTTCCTCACACATTTGCAAAGACCTAAATTAAGTTGTGAGCAATTGAAGACAAGACTTCTTTACCGCCTTAGTCCTCTCATTAGTGACTTGGAGAGCTTTCTATGCCTCCTTTGCGATCTCTAGATTTTGGATATAGGAAAATGGCCTACTATCCATACCTCCGAAAATAGCATTCACCACCCTATGATGCCACTTTACTAATTCAAACTCATTAGCCGACCATTCACTTCTAGGCTTGGAAACGGTCACTCCATTTTCACTCTTATTGGGAGAGAGGTAACCTTCTTCCATGGTCATCCAAGCTCTCTCATCAATAGAATGAATGTAAGCCTTCATTCTCAATTTCCAAAACCCGTAGTTGTAACCCTTGAGAAGAGAAGGCCTAGAGTTTGAAGCCACTTTGGTCATCACATCTTTTTGCAAGACCATACTTCAAAAACCTAAGCAATTCACTAGAAAGTATAACCCGGATCTCGTCGAGTGCCATCCAATGACCCGCTCTGATACCAATTGAAAATAATACAAACATAGTTAAATTGCTTAAAGCATACCTAGAGGGGGGTGAATAGGTTTTTACACCTTTTTCAATCCCTTGAAACAAACATTCGTTTGTCCCTCAAGGTAGCTTTACATACAACACATAATCCAAAAACATCCATATATAGACAATATAATCATGTGATCATTTAGGCAATGTCTACATATATAAGGAGTTGCATGAGGTATAAAACACAAAAATCTCAACAACAAAGAATACTTGTATTATGATATTGATCAAGGAATTACAAGTGTTTACAAATATAACTATACATCAAAGTAACAATATACAAAAGAATAAAGAATATAAGAATGATCAAATATGTATTGCTTTACAAATCACACTTAACAAATCTTGATTCCAAAACTTCACAAGTGATGAATGTACTACAAGATTAAGAGCAAACATATATATACAAGTAATAAAGAGAGATTGGAAGAATTAACACATAGGATTTTTTAATGTGGTAAAACCTCCAAGGAGGAAATATCCACGGGTTGAACTACAGCCATTGAGTACTTTATATATTGGATGGTAAATTAGAAATTCTACAAAGTGACCAATCCTAGATCACCAATCCATATAGAGTCTATGTCTACCCAACCCTATTGGAAAGTATGAAATCCCTCGATGATGCGGAGCCACCATATATTAGACAACATACCAAACCAACATCGATGGAAGATTAGAAATTTCTCAAGAGTGCATACACATCATGTGCACCCTACTCTATTGGAGTCCATACACCTAGGCCTACCAATAATATAGCCAACTCTCTATCCAAGGCACTCATGCCTCTAGAGAGACTCCATTGCATAGCTATCCGGACATTCCCGATCCTAGCCATGACTTCTTGCTTGCCTATCCGAGTCATTCTAATTCTAAACAAGACTTCTTGCTTGCCTGATGCAATCAATCAATTCAACATAGAACATGTGATCAATACATTTCATGGCACAAATAGACTTAAGCATGTGAAACACAAGTCGAATAGTCTCGATGCAAAAACATGAATTAAACCTAGAGTAAGTGAGAACACCTAACACAAAAACTCCTAGTTTCATTCAAACAAACAACACTTGAATAGATCATATCCATGAAGCACATATTTAAGATGTCATACACATACACAATAAAATGCTAGAATCATAAAATTATTTTATTGAAAATTCTAGCCAAAGAATTAGAGAAAGGATAAAATTATTACTCAATTAAATCCTAGATTTCTCTAAAAGCACATACACATACAATAATACTAGATTACATCAATCATAGGATCAAAACAAAATTTAAGGTCATTTATCATCAAAATTATTCAGTCAAGTCTCAAACAACCTTAGATATCAAACTAATCACAATACAACTCTCAAACATGTGACAATCATAGAATCAAAGAAACTAGTTCACATATGTCTCTAATTAGATTTTTAATTAGGTATTATTATGAAGTTATCTTTCACATATGTCTCCAATTAGATTTTTAATTAGATATGATTATGAAGCTATCTTTCTCAATGGCATTCATCATACATATAAATACATATAGAAGAAGAAACCCTAAGCAAATTGAAGGTTATAAAATAAGAAATCTCAAAGATAAGACAACTACCTCACAATCACGAGCTGGTTCGGTTTTCTGTGTAGACCTACTGAGAAAATCAATCAAACAGTTGCAAGACCCCTTGGAAAAGTTAGATAACTGGATTACAAACAATCTTCGACTTCAATCACTCAATTTAGAATTCGTATGAGAAAGTTATGGTGTTTGGAAGGTGAGAAAAAGTTGAGAGAAAATTTTGCACTTAGAAAATTCTAATTTTTCTTCTTAAAATAAAATAGGAGGGAATGGGAGGAATTTAAAATGAAGAGAGAGAGGGAAAAAGGCAGCCAACCAGCATGTGCCATGTAAGTACCACGTGTGGACTGCCTGTGGCACACGTGGCCACCAAGTTTGGCCGTTGGCCTTGCTTGGTCCTCTCGCGCTCCGCTCACGTTCTTCGATCGTATACGGGTCTCCGAACTCCAATTTTGAATCTGTCTTCGGATTACGAATCGTGACTCCCTCACGCACGATGATAACTACAAAAATTTGCAAAAAGGTTGAGAATTCATCTCGAAAAATGACGACGAAGACAACTCAACGAATGAGAACGCAAAGTAGCATAGCTACATCGTTTGGACTCGAAACCTAATGAACGAGCAACCGAAATGACCAAGACTCAATAAGGAATCATAAGAGATCATGTTTAAGTCCAAAAACAAATAGACACCAAGTCACACACATATGTTGTTTCCTAGACATAGTCCTATAACAGGCATTTTTCGATAAGTATAAATTTAAATCTAATGCATGAGCATATATTGCCAAGTGTGTGAAAGTGTTAAATAAATGTTGTTCAACTATGCAGGGACACAAATTAATGCCATGTGTGTGTGCCTTGCTTTGTAAGAGGAATGGTGTTTATTTTACCTTTATTGTATAATGAAGCACATTCCTCCCTGAACAACACCAACTTGCATGTAATGTGACCGAGTCTTTCTTTGAAGCTTCAAATCATCAATCTTCAGACCACTAATCAATACAAGAAAAACATTGCTTTGATATGGAATATAAGTTAAGACAAACCAAAAACCTAACAAGGTTGTTGTAGTAGATGATTCTCCCTTAGAGAAGGTTGTGGAGACTCCTATTGATGGGAGGTCTAAACTCAATGAAGATGACACACAACTCTTTGATAGAGTTCATCTCTTGAACTCTAATGAACCCACTCCATGGGTTAGAAAACTCTATGATAAAAATGACATCATTGGAGAAGTGAATGAGGGTGTTAGAACTAGGAGTCAAATAGCTAATCTAATTAGCTACACATGTTACACCTCTCAAATTGAACCCAAAATAGTTGATAAAGACTTAAATGAGCTAAACCAATTTGAAAGGAATAGGGTTTGGACTCTAGTTCCTAGGCCTAAGAACATTAATGTCATAGGCACCAAATGGATATATAGGAACAAATCCGATGAGGATGGCAACATAGTGTGCAACAAGGCAAGACTTGTTGTATAAGGGTACTATCAAATTGAGGGTATTGACTTTGAAGAGACATTTGCTCCCGTTGCCTGTTTAGAGTCCATTAGGATTCTCTTGTCCATATCTTGTGTGCATAAGTTCAAGTTGCACCAAATGGATGTGAAAAGTGCCTTCCTAAATGGCTTATTGCAAGAGAAAGTGTTTGTTGAGCAACCCAATGGGTTTGTGGATGCATACCACCCCAACCATGTCTATTGCACATGCATTTCATTTTATTGCTTTTTAAGTGCAGTGTTTGTTATTGTTTGTTCACCTCACTTGCACTTGTTCTTGGAAAGTGGTTTCTTGCTATTGTGTGTAGGTATGATGATCTACGAAGAGATTGAAGACCTTGAAGACTTAGTTTCTTAGGTATCTCTTTTTGTAACGTAGAATGGACAATAGCTTTCTTTTTATGAGGATTATTTTGTGAGTGATATTTTGTCCTGAAATAGCCAAAGGGGGAGATTGTAAGTACCTCTATTTTATGATTGGCTTATTTCATGACATATCACATTGGGGATGATTGTGTAATGGGTAGCTTAGGTATGTTTGATGATTATCAAGGCAAGCTTCCAAGCATCCCGGTGACTTCAAGATTAAGAGCTCCAAAAGGTATATCACTTGACCTTGATTCTTAAAGAGATTAGGTGCACATACACTTCCATGCATCTTTATCTATCGTGCATTTGTTGCCATGCATGCGTGTTTCATTGTTTCGTGCATCTATGTCATTTAGCACACACACACTTTCATTGTATTTGTGTTTCTCTTAATTGTGTGCTTATATGCTTTATCATCACACTTATGCATTTTCTTATATTACATATCTTTTGTGTCTCGCATGCTTGGTGATTATTCATGAAGTCTTTTCATGCATATTAAAATGATTGCATCTTGTTCATTGAAATCTCATAACATGTTTAGGCATTAGGATGCAAAGCCATGAATTCTATTCATGCATGTTTTAATTGAGTGCATCTTGTTCAATGACAATGCCATGACATATTTGGCATTAGGATGCATTCAATTCCCACACTTGCACTTCATGTTTGTTAGTTTTAAGTGTGGTGTAATTCGTTTCCGTTTGTGTGATCAGAAACGACCGCGCTTGCACGATTATGTGCATGTCTTAGTGCGATAGTGTACATTCATTGCATGATGTTGCTTGATTTCTTTAAATGCAAATGCTTGTTTTGATTTCACTTGATCACCTCACATACACTTGCTTTAGAAAGTGTAATCTTTTTGTTTTGAATGATTGATTGTTCTACAAGAGATTGAAGACTTGAAGTTTTAGCTTTTAATTATCTCTTTGTAATGTAGAAAATCATTGTTGACCTTTAGTTTCAATTTTGTTGTGAGGATCAATGTGAGTGGTGGTTTTGTCATGAAATAGCTAAAGGGGGATATTGTAAGTTCCTCAAGTTTGATTGGCTTATTTCAGTGACAAACCACATTTGGGGTTTATGATGTAAGGGTAGCTTAGGCTTATAATTATTGGTGATCAAGCTCAACAAAGGCCCTTTCAAGACCCGAAGATGATAAGCACTCCAAAGGTATAACACTCGTGCTTAATTGCATTGAAGAGATCTAGTTGCACACACATACAACTCATGCATATCTACACTTCTTGTATGTTGTGTGTTTTATGTATGTGCATTCATGTTCTTGAATCCTTTTCATGCATGTTTAAATGATTGCATCTTTTTTGTTAAATGCATGACATGTTAGGCTTTAGGATGCATCATTTTAGTATGGGCGTCGTACACCCGCTGTTGGGTCGCCCTACGTATAGCGCCTATAAGGGGCATTGAGCAAAATTGCTCTTACCCGCTGTACAGTCGATGTACGCACAGTGGGTGACCTTATGGATTTTTTCCATCGCTGTAAAGCAACTTTACAACTGATGTTCATATAACGGGTGAACAACGGCTTTCAAAAACCCGAGAGCACTCGCCTCTAGTTCGCCATAATGTCGGTCTTGTAAATAGCGGATTATGAAGAACATGTTCTTCATTTTCCCAGGTAAACCGATGTACACCCGCCCTATGTAGAGCAGGTGAACAGCAGTTAAGGTAAAAGTTTTGAAAACTTATCAAAACGTCGTATCATCAATGTGACATCCTACATATATGCTACTTTGTCTTTAGGTCAATTTTTAGTGAGTCCGAAGCATATTTTTGACTTAGCATTTTTCCGACTTAGCATTTTTCCAAAAAGAAAAAATCACTAAAGAACTCACCTTTGATTACTCAAACACATATCCATATGCATAAAACATTATCCAGCATCATCTATGATCATCTAGGTGGCATCTATGCATGGTTTTTCTTCAACACACTTTACGTGGTAAGTTGGTCACTAATGTCTTACATATTTAGTGCCTTACATAACAAGTAATCTCATTTATCACTTGTATGCTTTTAGAACATATTCAATTTACAAGATTGAGATTATTGTGTTGATTGTTGGAGAGTTGTATTTTGATAGCTATTACTAGGATTGCTTAATCTTTGATAGCTATGTTGTATGCCATGTCATAGAGCAAATATTGAAATCTATGATTGTTATTATTGTCATCTTTCATCCTAGATTAGCATTTAGTGTAACCTAGCATTAATTGTATAATTGAATATCATGATATTCACTTAGGTTGTTGATCTCTTCAATGAAAATTAAGTCTTGTGGCTAAGGTTGCTTAGTGTGCAAGCAAATTGATCTAGGTTCGCTATTAAAGGCCCGTTGGGTAGTAGTGGTGGGTTAGTGACCGTGTAGGGTTTGACTTGGTCAACCTAAGTTGTAAACACAATTACAAATAGTGGATTAGAGGATCGTGTGTGGCACACATACTTGCCCATGGTTTTTCCTTGTTGAAGGTTTCCACGTAAAAATCAAGTGTTGTTTATTTTCCACTCTTTATACTTGATTGTTGTTTTGACTAGAAAAGGGTTTTTATTGAATATTAACTAATCAAAAAAAATTGGTAATCAACTTGATTAAAATCTATTCCCCACCGCACCCCCCAAGATATAATTAGACATGCCATATTTGTTTCAGTTTTCATAACATTATCTTATTAGATAATAATTTACTCACTTTTATTACATCTAAAAACTTCTAATCTTTTTTATAATTTGTCACACGTAACTAAAGATTTCAAATGCGTCGAAGTTTGTAAGGTCTCATAAATTGATTGGCTTATTTTATAGACAAACCACAAGTGAGGTTTGTTGTAAGGGTAGCTTAGGCATTTGACGGTTGATGATTTGCACAAGCAAGGCCCTCTCAAGACCTCAAGAGAAAAAGCACCAAAGGTAAATTTCTAAGTGCTTACTTGCTTTAAAGAGATGTAGTCGCACACACTCACAACACATGCATAATTCTTATTCTTGTATGTTGTGTGTCTTTATTATGTGTGCATTAATGTTCATTAATTTCTCTTCTTGCATGTTTAATTTGATTGCATCTTATGTGTTAAATGCCATGTCATGATTAGGCTTAAGATGCATCATTTTTGTAGGGGGTGTTGTACAACCGCCCTACTTATAGCGCCCATAAGAAACATTGAGCAAATTTTCTCTTGACCGCTCTACGACCGCCCTACGTAGAGTGGTGCCACTAGTTGATTTAAAAGTCACCTTTGGTTCGCCCTACGTAGAGAGGGTGTAGGGCAGCTATCAAAATCCTGAGCGCAACCGCCCCTTGTTTGCCTGATTTCTGCCCCTTTGTGTAGAGCGGTCACGAAGAACTTGCTCGTCATTTCCCATATAAACCGCCCTACAACCGCCCTACGTAGAGCGGGTGTAGGGCGGTCAAGGCATTTTTTTGAAAAAATAATCAAAACGTTGTCACTTCATTATGACACATTATATATATGCCTCTTTTATTTTAGGTCAGTTCTAAGAGGTCAAAAAAGCATATTTTTCCCTTAGAACATATTTCAAGAGAAAAATTCACAAGAACTAACCTTTAAATACTCAAAGTCATTCCTTTGTGCATCAAAGATCATCTTGCATCATCTATTGTATGTTGTGTGTCTTTATTATGTGTGTATTAGTGTTCATTAATCTCTCTTCTTGCATGTTTAATTTGATTGCATCTTGTGTATTAAATGTCATATCATGATTAGGCTTAGGATGCATCATTTTTGTAAGGGGTGCTGTACAACCGCCCTACGAGCGCCCTACGTATAGCGCCCATAAGGGGCATTGATCAAATTTGCTCTTGATCGCCCTACGTAGAGCAATGCCACTAGTAAATTTAAAAGTCGACCTTGGTTCTCTCTACGTAGAGCGGGTGTAGGGCGGCTCTCAAAATCCTGAGAGCAACCACCTCTTGTTCACCTGATTTTCTCCTCTTTGTGTAGAGTAGTCACGAAGAACTTGTTCTTCATTTTCTAGGTGAATCGCCTTGCAACTGCCCTACATATAGCGGGTGTAGGGTGGTCAAAGCATTTTTTTGAAAAAATAATCAAAATGTTGTCACCTCATTATGACACACTATATATATGCCTGTTTCTTTTTAGGTCAGTTTTAAGAGTTTAATAGTATATTTTTCCCTTAGAACATATTTCTAGAGAAAAATTCATAAAAACTCACCTTTAAACACTCAAAGTCATTCATTTGTGCATCAAAGATCATCTTGCATCATCTATGACCATATAGGATGCATCCATGCATGGTTTTGCATCATCACTTCTTGATTGGTAAGATTTTTACTAACTTCATCTAATTTTCGTGTCTTTCTTAACAAGTCATCTCTTTATTCACTTGTATGTTTTTAGTTCATATGCTAAATACAAGATAGAGATTGTTTGTGATGAATTAATTGAGTGTTGTATTGTGATAACTATCTAGATTTGCTTAATCTATGATAAGCTATGATTTATGACATGTCATTTAGCTATTGATATCTATGATTGTATTAATTTTTATTTCATCATCCTGGATAAGCATCTAAGGTTACCTAGCTTTATTTGCACTTTGGATATCATAATATATTCACATAGGTCATTGAAAAGTAAGACTTGTGGCTAAGATTGCTTAGGCCACAAGAAAATTAGACTTGGACCACTTTTAAAGGCCTGTGGGTAAAAGTGGGGGTTTATTGACCATAGTGTTTGACGAGGTCTACATAGGTTGTAAACTCCATTTCAAATAGTGGTTTCGAGGTTCGAGTGTGACACACTTAACAGCTCGTGGTTTGTCCCAGTGGTTAGGTTTCCACGTATAAATCAAGTGCTATTTAAATTCCGCACCATATTATAGTTGCTATATTATATTGACTAGTTAGAGGTATTTTTATAATTTTGACCATACACGAAAACTGGGTAAATTAGTTAAAATCTATTCACACCCCCTCTAGATTAATATTGAACACACTGTAATTTATGTCAATTGGTATCAGAGCGAGTTCGTAGATACACTTAAGTGATCCTAGCTCATTTTTGGGTGTGTTTTGCATTTTGTGTGATTTGTGTTCATTCATACATTTTGCATACATTTCATTTCATTCATTATACACAATGAGTGGAAACGATGGCAACAATGAGGGTGCTTCGAGCACGCGACCTCCTCTTCTCACCAGCTTGAATTATACCTCATGGAAAGGCAAGATGGAAGCATACTTGTGCCAAATCCATGATAGGGCATGGATGGCGATTGAAGACGGGTATACTCCTCTTATGATAACTCCTACGGGTAGAGGAGAAGAAGTATTCAAGCCTAAGGCACAGTGGATTAATGGAGAGTTTGATACCTCGAAGTGGAATAGGAAGGCGTGGCACACCTTTGTATGTGTAGTGGATAAAAATCAGTACAAACTGATTTAGAACACTAGGATAGCTAATGAGGCATGGGATATCCTAGAGGTTGCACACGAAGGAACCAATGTTGTCAAGGATTCCAAGCTTTAAGTCCTTTAAACACAATTTGAGTTGCTGAAATTGGAGGATGAGGAATGCTTTAATGACTTTGAAGTCAAGTTGATGGATATTGTCAATCAAAGCCATCAACTCGGTGATCCATATTTGGATAGGAGAGTCAAGCAGAAAATCATGAGATCTCTCCCTGATAGGTTTGAATCAAAGGTCACGGCTTTAGAAGAAAATAATGGATATAAGGACATAAAGTCGAGCAAGGTAATTGGAAGACTCCTCGCCTATAAGTCTAGGAAGGTTCCTAGCTCTACACCTCCTAAAAAGAAAAAAAGGGATTGCCTTGAAAGCTTCCAAGGTTGAAAATGAGGAAAAAGATGACTCGGACAAAGACATGGCTTTGTTGCTAAGAAGATTCAAGAAGTTCATCAAGTTCGAGAAGAAGGGCTTCGAATCCAAAGGCTAAGACTTGAAGAAAAAGGCTCCGTTCAAGAAGTTTGAGCCTAGGCAAGAGAAAAGTGAAAAGAAAGGGATCTGATGCTATGAGTGTGGCGGTATAGGACACATTGCACCCGATTTTGGGAATTTGAAGAACAAGAAGGGAAAAGTGATGGCTGCCACTTAAAGTAGAAGTGATGACTCCAATGAAGGAGATGAGTCTTCGGATGATGAAGATGAAGTTGCTAACTTTATAGCCTTTGCCTCCTCCTATAAGAGCAAAAGATCTAGTGAAAAAGAGGAAGAGAGTCAAAGGGAAAATAACTCAAGTGAAGATGACTCCTCATCTAACTCTACAAAAGGAAATGAAGAGAAAATGGATGTTCATGACTATATAGTCAAGTGTGAAAGCTTAATGATGAAGAACAAAAGAAAACTAAGGATTTAGAGGAAGAAAATCTAGAGCTTTCAACACATAATGACCGCTTAAGTGAACAAGAGGAAACATCTAAGAAGATAGAAGATAAGCTAAGAAAGAAGTTAGACTTATCTAAAAGGAATGAAGAAGAGTTGAGAGTAGAAGTTGATAAAGCTAGGAGTTCACTCATCAATATGAAAGTAAGCAAAGACAAGCTTGATAGGATGATTGATGACTTGATCGTTCCAAGTGACAAGAAGGGTCTTGGGTTTGAAGATGGCAAGAAGATCTCTACTCCTAAGAAGACCGTGTTTGTCAAGAGCTTGGAGAAGAAAGAAGCGTCATCGGTGCAAACTCCTAGGAAGAAGTTAGAACTAGGACAATGTTCAAAAAGTGCACAAGTGGAGGTGGTGCCAATTAGACAACCTCAAGCCAACATTCCACAACAAATGGCTTAAAAGGGAAAGAAACCAATCATGCAACCTCAAGTAAGGAAGTAAGCTAGACCGGTTCAACAACAAAGATGGATTGAACTTACTCAACCATAAAGACATGGGAAAGCTCCTATGTATGGACATGGTATGATTCCTTAGTTTATTCCTACATGTCATTTTTGTGGTTTTGATGGTTATATTAAACCATATTGCTTTCGCTATATTAAAATGTGTAAAACTAAAAGCATGATTGAAAAGAGAAAAAATATAGCCATGATGCATGTTCCTAGGAATGAGAAAATTGTTTTGCATGATCCCAGGACATCTAGAGCCCATGTACCAAAGACCACTGGGAAAGCAAATATTGTTTCTAAGTGGATTAGAAAGAATGAAAATGTTTGACATGTTGCTCAAATAGCCTTGAAGGCTAATTCTTCTAATTTTTGGTATTTAGATAGTAGGTGCTCTAGGCACATGACGGGAAACAAGAGTTTCTTTGAGACTCTTGTCATGGATGAAGGAGGATGTGTCACCTTTGGTGATGGATCCAAAAAGACAGTCATAGGGAAATGAACCATTTCCATTCCCGGATTATCCTCCTTGTCCAATGCTTTATTAGTTGATGGCTTGAAGACCAATTTGATAAGCATTTCTCATCTTAGTAATGAAGGATATTTTGTTTTGTTTAGCAAAAATGATTGCTCAATCCTAAAGCCCGATGGACAAACCTTATTGAATGGTATGAGATATAGTGATAATTTCTATTGTCTTGAAGCTAGAATAGTCTCAAACAATGTGTCCAAGGATGAGCAAGTTGAGTTGTAGCATAAAAGAATTAGCCATATGAACTATTGTGATCTACGGATCTTATAAGTTCGATGTTGTGCGTGGCCTTTCCAAGCTTGGAAAGAAAGCCAATGGAGTTTGTGGACCTTGCCAACAAAGAAAACAAACCAAAAGCATGCACAAATAGGGCAAGTATCTCTCCACCAAGGAGCTCTTAGAGCTCTCTGCATGGATCTTATGGGTCCTATACAAACAGAGAGTTTAGGTGGAAAGAGATACATTTTTGTTTGTGTAGATGATTTCTGTAGGTTCACATGGACATATTTCCTTAGAGACAATTCTGAAACTTTTGACAAGTTTAAAATGCTTTGTACTAAAATTCAAAATGAAATAATTTCAAACATTAAAAGCATAAAACGGATTAGAAGTGACAATGGGAAGGAATTTGAAAATGCCACATTTGAAAGCTATTGCAATAGCTTAGGCACCTCCCATGAGTTTTCGGCTCCTAAGACACCTCAATAAAATAGAGTTGTTGAGAGGAAGAATAAGGTCCTTTAAGAGATGGCCCGTGTCATGTTTCTAAGTAACAATGTCCCTAGGAACCTATGGGTCGAAGCCGTTAATACGGCTTGCTATATAGGGAATAGAGTTTTCCTAAGACCTGGCAATAGGCGAACCTCATATGAGTTATGGAAAGGTAGAAAGCCAAATGTAGGCTACTTCCACATCTTTGAAAGCACATGCTATATTTTAAATGACCGTGATCACCTTGGTAAGTTTGATGCTAAGAGTGATAAGGGCATCTTTATTGGCTATGCCTTAAATAGTCGAGCCTATAGAGTTTTCAATTTGAAGACTCTAAGTGTCATGGAATCATCCAACATCGTTTTTCATGATGAAATGCTCAAGTCTAATAACCATGAGGAGGAGATTGCTAGAGTTAATGACTCTCCATTGGAGAAGGTTGTGAAGACTCCTAATGTTGGGACGTCTAATCTAAATGAAGAGGCCACTCAACCTCTAGATAGAGTTCCTCTTTTGGACTCTAATGAACCCACTCTATGGGTTAGAAAACTCCATGATAAAGATGACAATATTGGAGATGTGAATGGGGGTGTTAGGACTAGGCGTCAAATAGCTAATCTCATTAGCTACACATGTTACACCTCTCAAATAGAATCCAAAAAGGTTGATGAGGCCTTGAATAATGAATTTTGGATTCTTGCCATGCAAGAAGAGCTAAACCAATTCGAAAGGAATAAGGTTTGGACTCTAGTTCCTAAGCCTAAGAACACTAATGTGATAGGCACCAAGTGGATCTATAGGAATAAATCCGATGAGGATGGCAAAATAATACGTAACAAGGCTAGACTTGTTGCACAAGGGTACTCTCAAATTAAGGGAATTGACTTTGAGGAGACATTTGCTCTCGTTACCCGTTTAGAGTCTATTAGGCTTCTTTTGTCCATTTCTTGTGTGCACAAGTTCAAATTGCACCAAATGGATGTTAAGAGTGCCTTCCTTAATGGCTTCTTGCAAGAGGAAGTGTTTGTTGAACAACCCAAGTGGTTTGTGGATGCTAACCACCCCAACCATGTCTATTGCCTCAATAAGGCTCTTAATGGGTTGAAACAAGCATCAAGGGCTTGGTTTGAGGGCCTTACTCAATTTCTTGTTGACAATGACTACACAAGGGGTAGTGTTGACAAGACTTTGTTCATCAAGAGAAACAAAGATGGGTTATTTATAGCTCAAATCTATGTTGATAACATTGTATTTGGCTCCACCAACAACACCAAGGTCCAACAATTTGTTGAAGTTATGTCTCATGAATTTGAGATGAGTCTTGTTGGTGAGTTAAGTTACTTTCTAGGTTTAAAAATTAGGCAATTTGAAACAAATAATGCACGGTGTGTATAATGTTAATCTAGAGGGGGGTGAATAGATTTTATCACTTTTTACCCAATTTTCGTTATTAGTCAAATATACGAAAATACCCCTAACTAGTCAATTTATATATCAAGTGTAATATGTGCAGAATTATAAATGACACTTGATATTTAGGTGGAAACCCTTAACAGGAAAAAACCACAGGCTGGTAAGTGCGCCACACTCAAACCTCGAATCCACTAATTGCAATAGTATATACAACCTAATCCTGGTTTGACGGCCTAATCCCGGCCAATATCCCGCTACCACTACCCACAGGCCTTTAAAAGTGGATCTAGTCCAATTTGCTTGAGAGACCACCTAATCCCGGTGTAGAGACCTAATCCCAGTCAATCTCACAAGACTTACTTCTCAATGAAGAGATAAAACATCCTATGTGAATATATGATGATATTCAAGGAACAAACAAGGTTAGGGAACCTTAGATGCTTATCTGGAATGACAATATAACAATTAATTCATTCCTAGATATCAAGAGCTAAATGACATGTCATAAAGCTTAGCTAAACATAGATTAGGCAATCCTATGAAGCTATCAAAATACAACACTCAATCAATATATCACAATCAATCTCTATTTTGTATCTAGAATATATTCTAAGAGCATACAAATGATAAAAGAGATGACTTGTTAAGAAAGACACTAAAATTAGATGAAGTTAGTGAAAATCTTACCAAGCAAGATGTGATGATGCAAACCTATGCATGGATGCACTCTATGTGAGCATAGATGATGCAATGTGAAGTTTAATGCAAAAAGGAAATGCTTTGAGTGATTAAAGGTGAGTTCTTGATGATTTTGTCTCTTGAAATGTGTTCTAAGAGAAAAATATGCTTTTGGAACTCTTGGAGACGACCTAGAATGAAAGTGGGATATTTATAAGCTCCCACAAAACTGCAGCATTTTGAGCGTTCTCGCTCAGACGGACTGCCGCGATTGGAGACTGTAGCGGTTAAAGCAACCGCGGCACAGAGAGAACTTCTCTGTTGCCTACATGCCGCGGTTTCTTCAACCATGGCACTTCAACCGCAGTACAGCAAGTATATTGTTGTCGCTTGGCTCGCCGCGATTACCTAACCGTGGCACTACAACCGCTGCAGTGAGAGGCCTTCTCATACGGTATCTCACACAATGAACATGCAACAAGTGCAAGTGTGTGAGTGAAAAGAATGCATCCTAATGTCTAACATGTTATGGCATTTAACAAACAAGATGCAATCAAATGCACATGCAAAAAGAGAGATTAATGAACATTAATGCACATAATATAAACTTACACAACATACAAGGATAAGATTTATGCATGGGTTGTGGGTGTGTGCAACTATCTCTTCAAAGCAAGTAAGCACTTAGAAATTTACCTTTGAAGTGCTTGATCTCTTGAGGTCTTGAAAGGGACTTTGAGCTTGAATCTCAATCGCTTAAACTACCCTTACATTCAAACCCTAACATGTGGTTTGTCCATGAAATAAGCCAATCAAAATATGGGAATCCTTACACAATTAAATGATAGGATTTTTATAACCCAAACTAAATATGATGAAAACCTAGTAAAGAAGTTTGGTCTTGAAAATGCCAAACATTATGATATTCCCATGAGTACCACTTTGAAGCTAAGTAAATATGCTAATGGAAAAAGCGTGGATCAAACTCTATACCGGGGCATGATAGGTAGCTTGCTCTATTTGACCGCAAGTAGGCCCAATATATATTTTAGTATGGGTGTGTGTGCTAGGTACCAATCGGATCCTAAAGAGTCTCATCGTTCTTCCGTTAAGAGAATCATTCGATATGTGAATGGGACATCCAATTATGGGATTTGGTACTTGATCGGACTATTTTATACCTATTTGAGGTCCCCCAATTCCGATCGTTTGTCTCGTTTTCGAGTGTATTTTTGTATATAATGTTTTGTTTGAGCCATGTGTAGGTACATATTCCCTACAATAAGGTTTTGTGCTTAAAGATTAGTTTGGGAGGCAAAATGAGCCAAAAAGAGTTGAAATTGGACATGCTCGTGCAGAACACTCAACTTTGGAAGGTCATATCTTCCTCCTCAAATCAAACCATGATGATATCTTTATATATTCTGTAAGCACCGGAAGTTTAGTTTCCAGAAAATTTTACGGATTGCAATTCCGAGCTTTCTACAGGATGTTATGTCCATTCCGTAACGATACGCGATGTTGAAATGCTGAAATGCTGTCAGGTCAAAACGACTACTTTAATTAGCGGCCAGGCCACCGATTGCCTTTAGAGAGTCATTTTTTTGCCCAAAAATTGAAGGGCAATCTTGTCCTTCCACCCATCTTCAACCTTAACCTCTCAACACTATATAAATACTATTTTACCTCTTCTCTCAACAGAATCCACACCCCACACATTTCCTTCTTCATCTTCTTCACCTAAAAAGAGAGAGAGGAGCTTTCAAGAGCATCCATGGAGGTTTTTCCTCCATGGATGCTCCCCATTTCAGCTTTTACCCATCATCCACCCATTTAGGAGTAGATTGTAAGGAGAAAGGAGGGTCTTTTGACCAATTTCGGACCAAGCAAGGAAGAGCTCTTGGAGGAGGTTTTCTTCAAGGGTTGTATCTCTATTTTCTCATCTCTTTGTATGTCTTGCTTTCTTAAATGTGTAATTCCCACTTGGGAATATTTGTAAACCTATTTTGTGTTTAATATATATGATGGTTGTTTTTATATCTAATTTGTGTTTTGACTCATTCTTGATTGTTATTGAATATATCTCTTATCTTGAAATGCATGTTTATGGATGATTGGAAATTAATATATATTCATGGATGGGATTAGGAGTAGATTAATGTAATTTAGGAGTAGTTGTAATCAAATATCCCATTTTGTGTTTGTATGTTAATAGAAGGTCAAAATTAACTTGTATGGATGGGTTTGAGTGAGTTAGAGTTAGGATTGTGCTTTTAGAGGGACTCTCCGGGCATAGTCTTGGCTAATTAGCTAGGAAGAGTGGATGAACTTATTAATTGCCATATTAGATGAGGTTTGGTTCTATGTTTTTGTTAACAACTGGACTTTGTCTATTTCTCACGCTAGGGACTCTAGGTGAGTCATGGTTAGAGTTACAATTATTGGTCTTAGACTATTTCTCACGCTAGGGACTCTGTGTGAGTTATGGTTAGAGATACAATCACTCTTTCTACATTCATTGTACCTAACATTGTCATTTTACATTACCGTGTTAATATTGGGACTCAATTTAGCATCGATTTGTAAAATGTGTTCACAAATGTTGATTGCAGTTTCGTGTTTGAGAGGCTCTCAACACATTCTTCAACTGTTAGCTCTATGAATGAGTATAAATTGGATTGAGGCAAAAACAAACCATTAACTAAAAGATGTGCTAATTCCTAACAACCAACTATTTGTACACTTATGTATGGTGAACTTGTTGAACCTTGTGTGACCATTTTCATGCATCTCTCCTATCCACCATTTTGTTTATCACTTTAAACACCATTCTCACCCTTCCATATTCTCCTTGTTTTTATTTGTTTTCATTTACATTTTCTTACATGCTCCCTCTCTCTCTCACACACACACATACACCGCATTGTACATACATTTCACACACACCATTCTCACCTTTCCGCATTCTATTTACATGCTTACAATAATCACTAGAACTTGAAACGGTTGACGAATCACACCTCCCTGTGGAACGATACCCTCACTTGCCGCTTTACTAGTCTTTTGCTAGTTTAGAGCACATTGCGTAGGAAACCCTCTTTTACATAAAATAATCTTTTGATCCTCGCGATTTCTTAACAAAGGATAAAGTGGAGTATCAGTACTCTTTTGACACTAATGCTAGTTTAGTTGGCTTTAGTGATACGAATTGGGCAGGAAATTGTGATGATAGGAAGAGCACATCGGGCGGTTGCTTCTTTCTAGGCAACTTGGTGTCTTGGTTTTGCAAGAAGCAAAACTCGATTTCCTTGACCACGGTCGAGGCCGAGTACATAGCCACGGGGAGTGGATGCACACAACTCCTATGGATGAAGCAAATACTAGTCGACTACGAATTCAACCAAGGTACACTCACCATCTTTTGTGATAATATGAGTGCTATTAATATTTTCAAGAATTTGGTACAACACTCTAGGACTAAGCATATTGACATACGTCATCACTTCATTATGTTGAAAATAAATATATAGTACTTGAACATGTAGGTACTAATGATCAACTAGCGGACTTATTTACAAAACCCTTAGATGTAACAAGGTTTAAAACCCTTAGTAGATCTATTGGGATATGTCTCGTGGAGTGATGTGTTTTGGTGATTGACCCTATTTGGAGAACTCAAGCAAAGAGAGCAATTGCATAAATGTTGCATGCAAAAATTTGAAAATTTTTATGTTTTTTTATTAATTGCTTGAGTATCTTGGTTGCACATATATATATATATATATATATATATACTTTTATCTTAATAAATATGAACCATGCTTTAGATGCAATCCATGTCATATTTATGTTCAAACATGCGTTTTTGGACTAGGAGATTCTCTTAGGAAGTACTTATTGAATGACCTATAATGATGATTCCTATATAACATTCTAATGACATATGAAAAGCATGAAATTCAAATGACATGCTTAAATGAAAAAGCTGAATTGATTATTGCATTTCTTAAATGCAAAACAATGTGTGAAAAGCTTATGAGACTCAAAATGAATAAAGGATCTTGCATCCATTCTAATGATATTAAAATCCAAATGTCTCTCTTTCTTTATTTGTTGAACATGTCTACTATCATTCGGATATCTCATCTAGAAAAATCAAATAAGGTGCAAAGTTGCTCATGACATGTTTCACTTATAAAGTTAGATATATTTTTCTAAAATTGAAATCAATAAATTCTCTATATCCTTTCTTTAATTCATGACAAATGGTGAAATTGGTTTGAATTCCTATAGGAAACCTTCGTCATTTGCTTTGCCAAATTCCATTGATTTTTTGGACTTCAATGCAAAATGTCTTGCATGCAAAGCATTTTCATTCTCACATTTTCTATGAAAATAAATCTCCTTGTATCTCTTTATTTAATTGAGTTGCATAAAGTGTCTTATATGATTATGCAAATGACTTGTATGCTACTATCTCTCTTTGCTATAAATGAACCGTTTGGGGACTACTCCTTTGCCTGTGTCATGAAAAAAAGGGGAGTAGAATGTGGTAAGGGGAGTTGCATATTGTGCTATTTGTAGTAGCAAATTTACATGTTGGGGAGAATACACAATGAGGGGGAGTAACCTTTTGATGGGGAGCATTGCATTACACATTCATTGCATGATGTTGTGCTTATATTCTTAAATGCAAATGCTTGTTTATGTTCTCACTTGATTAATCTCACATTTTCTTGTAGTGGAAAGCAAAGAAACTTTGTTTTGAAGGTTTGATGTTCTACAAGAGATTGAAGTCTTGAAGATTTTATTTTAGATATCTCTTTATAATGTAGAATATCATTGTAGACCTGAAGCTTCAATTATGTTGTGAAGATCAATGTGAGTGCTGGTTTTGTCACGAAATATCCAAATGGGGAGATTGTAAGGTCTCATAAATTGATTGGCTTATTTCATAGACAAACCACAAGTGGGGTTTGATGTAAGGGTAGCTTAGGCATTTGATGGTTCATGTTTTGCACAACCAAGACCCTCTCAAGACCATAAGAGAAGAAGCACAAAAGGGAAATTTCTAAGTGCTTACTTGCTTTGAAGAGATGTAGTTGCACACACTCATAACACATGCATAATTCTTATTCTTGTATGTTGTGTCTTTATTATGTGTGCATTAATGTTCATTAATCTCTCTTCTTACATGTTTAATTTGATTGCATCTTGTGTGTTAAATGCCATGTCATGATTAGGCTTATGATGCATCATTTTTGTAAGGGATGTTATACAACCGCTTTACAAGCGCCCTACGTACAATGCCTATAAGAAGCATTGAACAAATTTGCTCTTGACCGCTCTACAACCGCCCTACGTAGAGCGGTGTCACTGATAGATTTAAAAGTCAACATTAGTTCGCCCTTCAACCGCCCTACATAGAGCGGGTGTGGGGCGGCTCTTAAAATCCTGAGAGCAACCGCCCCTTGTTCTCCTGATTTCGACCCCTTTGTGTAGAGTGGTTACGAAGAACTTGTTCTTTAATTCCCAAGTGAACCGCCCTATGTAGAGTAGGTGTAGGGCGGTCAATACATTTTTTAAAAAAAATAATCACAACGTTCTCACTTCATTATGACACACTATATATATGCCTTTTTCATTTTAGGTCAGTTCTAAGAGTTCAAAAAAGTAAATTTTTCCCTTATAACATATTTCAAGAGAAAAATTCATAAGAACTCACCTTTAAATACTCAAAGTCATTCCTTTGTGCATCAAAGATCATCTTACATCATCTATACCATATAGGATGCATCCATGAATGGTTTTTAATCATCACTTCTTAATTGGTAAGATTTTCACTAACGTCATCTAATTTTAGAGTCTTTCTTAACAAATCATCTCTTTATTCACTTGTATGTTTTTAGTTCATATGCTAAATACAAGATAGAGATTGTTTGTTATGAATTCATTGAGTGTTTGTCTTGTGATAGTTATCTAAGTTTGCTTAATCTATGATTAGCTAAGCTTTATAACATGTCATTTAGCTATTGATATCTAGGATTGTATTAATTGTTATTTCATCATCCTAGATAAGCATCAAAGGTTAACTAGCTTTATTTGCACTTTGGATATCATCATATGTTCACATAGGTCATTTTATCTCTTCATTAAAAAGTAAGACTTGTGGCTAAGATTGCTTAGGCCACAAGCAAATTAGACTATGACCACTTTTAAAAGCCCGTGGGTAGTAGTGGGGGGTTAGTGACCATAGTGTTTGACGAGGTCTACATAGGTTATAAACTCCATTTCAATTAGTGGTTTCGAGGTTCGAGTGTGGCGCACTTAACAACCCGTGGTTTTTTCCAATGGTTGGGTTTCCACGTATAAATCAAGTGTTATTTAAATTCCACACCATATTATACTTGCTATATTATATTGGATAGTTAGGGGTATTTTCGTAATCTTGACCATACACGAAAATTGGGTAAAATTAGTTAAAATCTATTCACCCCCCCCCCCCCCTCCCCTCTTGATTAATATTGAACACACCGTAATTTGTTTCAAAGTTTATTCATCCGTATTGTCAACGTCGTCGAAGTTCATGACAACTATTTTGTTCAACGTAGGGATGGTCTTGGCAAACTAGGTTAAACCCGGCGTCATTTTGGTTCGAACCGCGGAACCGAATTGGAAAAACCAGGACCATAATAGAAGTTAGACCAGGGAGGTTCTGATTTCATTTTTCACGGAATCGTCCGGTTCTATCCGAACCGACAATTCCTATCTTTTGTTTTTTTTTTTTAATTTATTAAGAAAATAACACTTTATTTATAAAAATAAAATGTTTAAAAGCGAAATGACATTGAAGAGTATTTAACCATGGTCCATAACTCATGTCTAGGTTAATATGTTTTCATATGTCTCCACGTCCTTTTTATATAATTTAGGCTTCTCTTCACTGCTCTTATTTATCCGATGTGGGATGTGCCCACATCCCACATCAGATAAATAAGAGAAGTGAAAAAAGGCTTAACCTATATAAAAAGGAGGAGAAAACAATGGAAAATATACTTATTTAGACAAGAGTTATGGGTCAAGATTCAATACTCTACAATGTCTTTTCTAACAAATTTTTTTTTTATACATAAAATGTAATATTTTGTAATGTTTAAAAAAAAAAAAAAAAAAACCGGGATCCTCCGAAGGCCGGTTCCGATTCCGGTTCTCCTAGACCTGGAACCAGAACCGTCTGTTTCGAACCAGTACCGAAACCGAAACCGGAACTAGCGTCAGGTCTAAACTCGGGTTGTCTTCATTGCAAAAAATTACTCACTACAAGAAAATATTACATTTATTGATAGTTAAAAATTGTCAAGAGGCATTGTGGTTGACAGTTTTGATTGTTAAGAATGTTCATGTCAAGAAAGATTTTGATAGTTTTTAACTGTCAAATATCTTTATAATATTTAATTAAAAAACTGTCAATATATCATTAACATTTTTTATATTTATACACCACCGGCCGGCCGGTGCCGCCTTTGTCTGGCCACTACCTCGCCGCCGCCAACCCGGCCCACTTATGATAATAATGACATTTTAATTTTCATTATTAGGAATTGAACTTGAAACCTCAAGTCAAAAGTTGTAACCATTTACCACTTTACTATAAGATTTGATTCTTTAACAATTGAACAATATTTATATATATCCTATATGAGTTGTTAGAAATAAAAAATATATATATAAAAAATAAGCTTGTTAGATAAATTTAAATTTATTCAACTGATCAAAATTATAATTTCTACAACAGACATATATTAAAAATATTTATTAAAACTTTTAATAAAATTATATTTTTTTAAACACATATAGTCGAGTTATGAACTTTATAGGAGACTAGTGACCTCAATTGTAATAAGCATGATTTGGAATACAACTCTCACTACAAGGAAGATATTTCTCTACATACATCTTGTAATTTAATGAATAAATGTAAGACTCGGATTACTAATTTATATGGGTAATTGAATTATTAATGTGTCTATACTCTATATGTGACTAGTGACATCAATTGTAATAAGCATGATTTGGAATACAACTCTCACTACATGAGAGATATTTCTCTACATACATCTTGCAATTTAATGAACAAATGTAAAACTTGGATTGCTAATTTATATGGATAAATGAATTATTAACGTGTCTCTTAGTTGAAACAATAGGGTGCAAAATAAATAAACAATTTTTTTTAATTATTTAAAAAAAAAATTTTAAAATAAATGATTTAAACGTAAATTTTATAAATTTAAAATTTTACTTGTTCAATATTGGTTGTCCAAAAACTGATATCTTATTGTAAAATAAACCCATATCGGGATTTTGTTTGGTGTTGAAAATAGGAAGTAATAATTAAAAAAAAATTATTAAAGATAAATCAACTATTCTTGACAGTTTTATTGTGACAGTTCTAAAAAACTATTAACTATTCTTGACAGTTAAAAATGGCTGTCAATTTTTATAAGTTTTATTGACAGTTTTGTAAAACTGTCAAGAAATATGGCTTTTCTTGTAGTGTGTTAGCATACCTATTAGTTCATTAATAAAAAATTTAAAATTTAAAAATAATAAAAATATAGTCAATATTATACTCGGTTGAAAGATCTCAATAAAATATTTCTAATGGTTTATACTAATTACATTTATAAATAAAAAAAAATTATATATGATCAATTGAGTTTAATTAAAAAAGTGAAAAAAATATGAAAATAAATAATAATAATATTTTAATGAAATAGTGAAATGAAGATCCAATTTTGGATCTTCAATTTTGAAGAACCAAAAGCCATCTTCATTTTGTGGTCTTCAATTTGAAGAATAGTTGGAGCTAATCTTGTCTTCATTTTGAAGAAATGAAGAATGGTTAGAGAAGGTCTTACAGCACTACAACAAATATAACTTTTTATAGCATTGCACTATAGCATTCTTTTTTAAAATGCTATAAAATGTACATATATTATTGCATATTATAATAAAATGCTATAAAAAGATGTTAATAGATAACACTTTAGTTTAAATAGCATTTTGATTTCAATAATATAGAACTTTTAATGATATTAAACTATCGGAAATTTTCCTATGGGATGCCCTGATAGAATTACATAAGGACATTGAATGTGAGCCACTTGTTTTACATACTTTGACTTGATATGTATGCACTTATCAAATCACTTTTATAAATGAGTGGCTCACATTCAATATCCTAATAAAGTTTTATAAGGATGAATGTCCTGATACGAACGAGACTGATTAAACTATATAGCTCAAATGTTAATTAATTTTTTTATTAACAAAAACACAATTTAAAGTACGTAAAATATAAAATATAATTTTTTTTATATATAAAGTTAAGTAATTTACAAAACTAATTATATAGCATTTAAGAATGCTATAATACATGTTAAAAATATCTCTAAATATAAGAAGGGAAAATGAATTCTTATCCCTCTATTTTTTTTTCAAAGATAATGAGCGAAAAAAAATTTATTTCCTTTTTCAAAATTTGAAACCTTAACTTTTACTTTATATTCTCTTCACCTATTATTAGAATTGTTTTACTGTCACCAAACCATCCACTCAAAATCATTACTTTTACAACAAAGCTCTCAAGCATTAATAACTGTCTTCATTTTCTTTTTTACATTAAAAACTTCATATTGTTTTGGTAAGTTATTCTCTCTTTCATTCTTTTTTTATTTTTTGAAAACTCATGTTTAATTCTTGTTAATTATTTGATTAACTACATATTTGATTATTTGATATATATATATATATATATATATTTCAGTTTGAAAATCTGGTTATGAATCTACATATAGAAGTATTATATGTCTTCCATTATGAAGTTATATTTTTTGGTAAGAGACTTCTTTTTTTTTTTTTTTTTTAGTTTCAATATTTGATTTCTTTTCCATTCTAGATCATTTTAGTTACAATCTCTACAATCTCTATTTCATAATTGTAATGGCTATGTAAATTCATATATGTTTATTCGTTTTTTAATTAAATATAACTTTATTTTATTGATGTCTTTCAGGTTATGAAGATGAAGGTTTATGTGTTTTATCAAAAACAGAAGATGGAGATTGGTGGAGCAATCATGTTGTTGTAATTAGCTAAAAAAAAAAAAAAAAAAAACCATGTTCTTGTAATTTTTTTTTCTTGTAAAACTAAATTCAAATTTTTGTATATAGAAATTTTCTTGTATGTTTGATATGTTTTGTGAATCATGTAATTATTTTGATTCATTAAGAAATATTTATATTTTTTCCTTCAATGTTTTTATTTTCTTTTTCTTTTTTTCTTTTGTGCACAATTAAACTTTTTAAACGAACAATTAAGTAAAAATATACAAATATACAAATTTTAGATTGGAAACAATTACAATAGTATTTTTAAGAAGTTATAATAACTACAATAATAACATTTTTTTTTATTGATGATATAACATCGGTTAAATGCTATAAAAGAATAATTATAACATTAAAAAAAAAAAAAAAAAAAAAAAACTGAATTTATAAAACTTTTAATCACACTGACTGTCTTGGCATATAACTGAATACTATTATTTATTTTTGATAGCATTTTTCTGCTGCTATTATATGTGATATTTGGTGTAGTGCAGGGATCTGTCATTATAACACACGGTAAGGATCTAGATACAATACAATCAATAGATTGATATGTCTGTAATTTGGTTAAGTAGAATAGAATAGAAAGGTGGGAGAAGAAGGGAGAAGACAAAGGATATTGGAAATAATATATTGCATAATCTCATTCCATTCACTGTCTGCCTCTTTATAAGGGACTTACAATACGAATGAGCCACTAAATAACAAAAAGAACGTGCTAAGTAAATGGAGAATAACATGGAAATAATGGGAGTAAAACAATCTGCACACATTGTGAGACATGGACCTCTTTATTTGCAACTAACCACTACTCTTGAGACTTGGTCTTCCTTTAATCGTGCTGGCCACATGACAGTCATGGTAAGGTCTTGGATGGTCGTGGTCATGGGTTGTCCTTGCACACATCATTCCGTCCCACTCGAAGTATCCTTGTCCTCAAGGATAAAGTCTGGATACGTCCGGGAAAAACGCCATTGATTTTCCCACGTAGCTTCCTCGGGCAGGGCACCCACCCATTTCACCAAAATTTCTGTCTTTGGGTGGTATGTACCCTTTCGGATAATCCTCCGATCCAAGATAGCCTATGGTTGAGGTAAAACTGATGATGTGTCATAAATTGGAGGCAGAATCGAAGAGGTCCGGGGTCCAGAACCAAACCTTTTCTTCAAGCGGATAACATGGAACACATCGTGAATTAATGACCCCGTTGGAAGATCTAACTTGTAGGCGACGGGTCCGAATCTTGCGATCACTTGAACTGAATGAAAAAAACGAGGTGATAATTTCAAGGAACTTCGAAAAGCCACCAAATTCTGACGATAAGGTTGAAGCTTCAAGTAGACAAAATTGCCAACGTTGAAACTGACTTCTCTCCGATGCTGGTCCGCTTGAATTTTCATGCGTTCACGGGCTATCGTGAAGTTGTGATGGAGCTCCTGCAAGATGGCGGTACGATCACGAAGGAACTTGTCCACATCTTGGACCAGGGATGTGCTGGGGACATAGGTAAGAACCGTGGTTGGTGGTTGGCCATAGACAGCTTCGAATGGCAAAATTCTGGTAACCGAATGAACAGAAGTGTTATAGCTATATTCCGCCTAAGTGAGCCAATCGATCCACTTCTTCGGTCGATCGCTAACGAAACAATGGAGGTACTGCTCAAGGGTACGGTTTACAACTTCTGTCTGTCCATCGGATTGGGGGTGATAACTAGAACTCATGTTTAGAGATGTACCTTGTAGGTGGAACAATGTCTTCCAAAATAGGCTCACGAATATCTTATCTCTGTCTAATATAATGAAGAAGGGTACCCCGTGGAGTTTGACAATGTTGTCAATGAATGCCTTTACCACACCTATGGCCGTGTATGGATGTTTAAGCGGAACGAAATGCGCCTATTTAGACAAACAATCAACTACTACCATAATTACCGTGTAGCCGGCTGAAATTGGTAATCCGTCTATGAAATCCATTGACACATCAGTCCAAATCTTTTGGGGAATTGGCAATGGTTGAAGGACGCCTGCTGGAGACATACAATCATGCTTACAACGCTGACATGTGTCACAGTTTTTTATAAATTCTTTGACCGCAGCTCTCATATTGGGCCAGTAGAAGCTCTGTTTAATTCGTTGTAGTGTCCTATGATAGCCAAAATGTCCCTCAATCGAGGAAGAGTGGTTGTCTAACAAAATTTTTAGAACTAAAGCCGACGTAGGACTCAAGCAAATGCCTCTAGATTTGAACCATACTCCATCATGAGTAGAATAATGTGGTGGATTAGAATCAGAAAACTTCCGATAAAAAAGGTCTTGTCCAACCTCTTGTTGAAGGGTCTGCCACCAATCCGGAATTGGAAGTGATATGGCGGAACACTCCAGTACAGCCACCCAAGACAAGGTGTCAGCACCATCGTTTTCTTTACCCCATTTGTATTGTATCTGATAATCATACCCCATTATCTTTGGTAGCCATCTTGTTTGTGCTGGTGTTGTGATCTATTGCTCCAAGAGAAACTTCAAACTATACTGGTCCGTCCGCACAATGAAAAGTTTACCTAGGAGGTATGGACGCCATTTACGGATAGCTTTGATGATTGCAATCATTTTTTTCTCGTATGTTGACAAAACCAACATAGACCCTTTAAGAGCTTCACTATAAAAAGAAATAGGCATTTCTTCTTGAAGTAATATGGCACAGACTCTAGTGTCTCAAGCATCACTTTCGATCACGAATGGCTTGGTGAAGTCAGGGAGGCGCAGAATTGGAGGAGACACCAGTGCTCTCTTCAATTCGGTGAACGCATCTGAGGCCGCTTATGTCCACTAGAACCCATCTTTGTTGAGTAGCCGAGTGAGAGGCGCAGCAAGTCCCCCGAAATCGCGAATAAATTTGTGATAATACCTGCTAAGCCCAAAAATCCCCTCACTTGCATGGTGGTCGTCGGAATAGGCCAAGCATTCATAAATGCAGTTTTAGTTTAGTCAACTTGTACTTCAGCTTTCGAAATTAAATGGCCTAAGTAATTCACCTGTTCCACGCCAAATCGACACTTTTCTTTCTTTGCAAACAATTGATTAGAAGACAAAACTGATAAAACAATGTGAAAATGCTTTATATGATCAGACCATGACTTATTATATATCAGCATGTCATCAAAAAACACCAGAACGAATTTGCGTAGATATGGTCGAAAGTGATCGTTCATGAGACTCTAGAATGTAACGGGAGCGTTGGAAAGTCCGAGTGGCATGACTACAAATTCGTAATGTCCTTCGTGGGTTCGAAACGCAGTTTTCTGGATATCTTCGTCACGAACTCGTATTTGATGTAAATCCATCTTTAAAAAATATGTAGCCTCGTGTAGTTCATCCAGTAGCTCAGTATGATCGGAATAGGGTATTTGTCCTTCACCGTGATGTTGTTCAAGGCCCTGTAATCGATACAAAATCGCTAACTTCTGTCCCCTTTTTTAACAAGGAGCACATGAGAGGAGAAATGACTATTACTTGGCCGTATGAGACCCGAATCAAGGAACTCTTGTACCAACCTCTCTATTTCTGATTTCTGAAATTACGCATAACGGTATGGCGTACACTTATTGGTTGTTGGTGCAGCAACAGTGGGATGCTGTGGTCGTGGGCCTTTCGTGGTGGTAGTGCAGTTGGCTCCGAAAATATCTGTTGAAATTGTGAAAGGAGGTTGTCAAGTTCATATGAATATCTAGATGTGTCATCATGGTCGGTTCCAGGCACAATTTGGAAGAAAATCCTAACCCATCTAGTCCCAACAATTCCTTCTCACGTAGAGCAGCTAATGGTGACCGATTGAGGCCTTGGAATGTTCGTTCGATACAATCTTGGCGGAAAGTCATAGTTAGCTTGTGGTAGTCAGTTTCGTTTGGGCCGAGTGTTTCGAGCCATTAAACTCCGAGCACGGCTTGACAGGCAGCCAGTGGTAGAACATAAAAATCTATTAGTATGGACTGTCCTTGAATGAGCATCGTAAGGCCCAAACAACGTCCTGCACATTCAATTTTTTCTCGGTTAGCAACATTACCTGAAAGGTTTGATCTTGTACCACCGGAAGTCTGAATTTTGTAACCATAGATTGGTCGATGAAGTTGTGTGTACTACCTCCATAAATCAAAACCGTGATCTCCTTATTTTTCAATTTCTCGATAAGACGGATAGTTTGTGGGTAGTTTGTACCAGAGATCGAATAAAAGGAAATTTCTAGAATGAGATCCACAGGCGGTGGTTCTTTTTCTTTTTCTTGGGTACTGCTATCTTCTGATAGGTCTTCAATCATAAAGAGTTATGGTCGTTGACAACGGTTCCCTGGCATGAACTTGTTGTCGTAGTAAAATCACAGTCCCTGTTCTCGACGTTCCCTTGCTTTTTGATTAGTGATTATTCGAAATGGTGTAGGTGATATCTGATTGTTTCTTTGAGCAGGTGGAGGGCCTAAAAGACCTACTAATGGTGTGGTGCGTGAAAGCTGCGTAGTATTTGAAAATTGGCCGGAAGTGGTCGTCTTCTTGTGCAATTGGTTGCGCTCTTCGACTAACCTTGCCACTCCTATAGCATCTGACAAAGTTCGGGGTTGTTTTAACTTGACGTCCAATCGGATTTCATCACGAAAGCCTGATATAAAACACCCAACTAAATAATTCTCATTTAGTTCGTCTATTCTGGTACACCACAAAACTAGTAACTTGCTTGAGACGGGTTAGTGCTTTGGAAGGATCCTCGTAGTCAGTTGGTCCAAACCGTTGCAGCACAGCCTTAGTAAATTCACCCCATGTGAGCTGCCTTCGGTATTTGGTGAACCACCTATGCCATTGGAGCACAAAACCCTCCAAATGAAAGGACGCTAGCTGAACCTGTTGATGTGGATTGACTCCCTTAAATTCAAAGTATTGTTCGGATTTGTATATCCACCCATGAGGGTCTTTGCCACTAAATTTGGGAAACGAGAGTTTGAGGTGGCTGTGATTTCGGTCTAGCTGATGGTACTGATGGTTGTTGTGGCGATCAAGCTGTAGGGTTGTCTAAAAGTTGTTTGGACAGTAATTGTTTCAGCTAGTAGTGGCCTCGTCAAGGGTGAATGGATTATTGTTGACATCGTTGGGCATTTGATAGTGACTGGTACGTAAAGCCTTCAACTCCTCAATGACAATTTGTAGAGTGGAGTCAATCTTCCCAAACCTGTCGTTCATGTTACCGAATTTGTCATTGAAATTTCTGAATTGGTCGTTGATGTTATCGATTCCTGACTCATGACAAGCCAGAACCTCGCCGACCTCGTTTTGAAATTCAGTGTTTGATTTCGTACAAGTCTCCATGGATCGTTGCTCTGATACCAACATGATATATCTGTAATTTGGTTAAGTAGAATAGTATAGAAAGGTGGGAGAAGAAGGGAGAAGACAGAGGATATTGGAAATAATATGTTGCATAATCTCATTCCATTCACTGTCTGCCTCTTTATAGGGGACTTACAATACGAATGAGCCACTAAATAACAGAAAGAGCGTGCTAAGTAAATGGAAAATAACATGGAAATAATGGGAGTAAAACAAGGCTGACGATCTGCACACATTGTGAGACATGGACCTCTTTATTTGCAACTAACCACTACTCTTGAGACTTGGTCTTCCTTCAATCGTACTGGCCACATGACAGTCATGGTAAGGTCTTGGATGGTCGTGGTCATAGGCCGCCCTTGCTTACATCATATATTTTAATGAATTTTAATCTGGATTTTATTTTGCAATTTTCCTATTTCAAAATTAATTTGTCTTTTCCAAATCGGTAAATTTGATTATGGGTATAATTGTAATCAAAATTGAGTGTGCAAGTTAGTTTCAATGTATGCAGCGAAAGAAAATTAGACTAATTAAAGATGACGTAACTAAGAAGAAAATGTAAACCGAAGAGAAATAAATAAGAAGTTTCAGGGCAACTTCGACTCATACTAATTAAAATGATAATAGTCGTTGGAACTGGAAGTGGAATCGTTTATGGACAAGCCAAAACGACTTCAGAGGTTGAAGATCTTCTTGAAGAGAAAGCAGAAACCATCATCTGTCAAAAAACAATTTAACAAGTCTGCTTCTCTTCGACGAGTATTGGATCAGCTTTTGGCATGTCTGACTCTTAAGGAAAACCATGGCAAACAAAGCAGATCAAAAAATCACTCGGTGTGTATTTCATTCCTTATGTTTTGCTGTATGGCATTTTTTTTAAAGCACATTTAGGCATTTGAATATTTTAATTTTAATCAAATTTTTAAAGACATATTACAATGAAGTACTACCTGATATTTCTTCTATTTGTAACTGAAAATTACCTTCGTGTAAAGAGCACTAAATTTTTTAAGGTCTTGTTGTAAACTGGAAAGAAAATAATTGGAAAAAAAAAAAAAAAATTACTATTATAAATATAAAATAAAAGTACTTTGAAAAAAAAATAATAATAAAATTTGATCTCCTCTCCATTGCAGATCTCCACCATGAGATCGCACCATTGGAGATCGATGCAATCTCCACTAAGGAGATCATCACACCATTCTCCATGGAAGAGATCTCTTCCTTTAAAAAAAAGTTGTGAAATTTTTTCATTTAAAAAATAAAATCAACCTTAATTTTGTTTTTTTTCTTCATCTTTTTGTTAAATTTTTTGTTTATAATTTTATTATTAATTTTTAGTCATGGCAATTTGTCTTTTTTTTTTTTTTAATTTTTTAATTTTTTTTTATTACTTTTTTTTTATGTTAATATGTTTAGCATTACTCCCAACTTGTCAACAAAAACTTTTTATTGTTATTTTTAAAATTTTCACTATTATTTTTAGTCAAATTTTATTAGTATTCTTTGATATTTAATTATAATTTAATTATAATAATTTTTAAAATTATAAAAGTTGATAAAAACACAAATAGAAGGGCAATTTAGATATTTAATCATGTTTAGCAGTCAACTCTAATAGCCTAACGTTAAGTCGTTGATATTTTTCTGTTCAATTCAAAATAATCACTCGTATCAAGTTGTACATAGAAGAAATAAATAATAGGTTGCTTAGTGCAATTTGTTCATTTTATATAAGAGGGTTGTTTTTAAATTAAAAGAATTGTAAATAACTCACTCTCTTTTGATTAAATATCAAGTCAAACCTTTGATTTAAACAATAAACAAAAGCCTTCCTATAAAGAGAGATTATGTTTGTAATGAGATGAGAGGGGTGACATAAGGTGACAAGACTGACAAGACTGCTAGTCTAATTAAAATAATAACACATTACAGATTTTTTTTTTTTTTTTTTTCTCAAAAGATTGACCTAGGATATGATTAAAATAATAATACATTGTAGATTTTTTTTTTTTAAAAGACTCACCCGGCTATAACCCGGGTAAACCCTCATTAACGTCCATCCCTATTTAAAAATGTATAAATATCTCAAATTAATATATTATTAAAATTCCATTATCACTCTTGAGGTATTATGGAAAAAGAAAAATTGTTGAAATTACAGTAACAATATTAGCTATAAAAAAAATATATATATGTATATATATAAATCATTACTTGGATGGATTAGATTAACAAAATGAGGTTAGCTTAATGGTATCTTCCTCATAATTACATTTTTGAGGTTGTGAGTTCGAGTTTTCCATCGAACCCCAAATTAATTATAATTGTTAAAAAAAAATATGGACTAGATTTCTATGCATGTTCAAGATTCAAGATTAATTTTACTTGAATAAACCAAAAACTCATGTTCGCTGGAAGAGAAAAATCTTTTATGGCTGGCGATTGAAAAAAAAGATTTCTCTCTTTTTTTTTTTCATTTTTTTTTTTCACACTAATTGCTGCTTTTCCTTGAAAAAAAAAATGGAGTTTACATCGATTGATATACACATGGAGGAGATGCAAATATATATATATATATTCTCAGGTGAAGGAATTATCTAAAAACATATTTTATTGCTGCAGCGAAGCGTGGGGAGTGATGGTAAGTTTCCAGTATCAATATCAGAATACATGGCAGAACCTTCTTCTACTCCTTATTTGGGTATACGCAACAGAAGAGAGAGAGACCCACACCTGGGTTTCGGTGGATACGGTGGATGGTCTGATTCTGAAGACGAACAGAGTCAGAATGCTACTACAAAACCACTGCCATCGTTTTCTGGTGTCTTTGATGATGGACAGATCAATACAGATCATGATCACCTCTACTTGGAAGATGATATTGATGAGGAGAATGAAAATGCTGCTGCTTCGGAGGTATATCTTTTATCTTTATTACACATGTCACTGGACATAATTTTATTGGAATTTTATTGGATGGACGTACATATAATTATTTTATATGCTTACAACGTATTAAAATGAAATATAATATATGATTGTTAATTTGAATTTTTTACTACATTTTATATGGGTGAAGCTGTGATTGATTCTTGCAAAGAAAAGTAATAATAGATTAATATTATGTCACCATATGTTATTAATAATGTTATGCTTCAAAGCTCCGAACACCAATGCTACTAGAACCAAACAAACTAACGTACTCAAAAATCAATCATGGTAAATCGTTTTTCTTGGTATGTATTGTCAATTAACACATTATCTTAAGATTTATATGATAATAATAAGATACTTGTCATATCATTTAAGTTGTGTAATATTATATAAATTATAATGTTTATGTGCATACTTATGTTTTAAGATGTCTTGAGAAATCGATCTGATATCCATATATATGATCTTTGTTAATTATTTAAATTAATTATTTAAATTAATTATTTATATCTGTTTTATTGCAGGAAAATGATACGCAACCCATTAAGGGTGCCGAAGAGATTGAAAATTGCTACATTGAAATAGAAGAAGAGAACACTGAGACTGATCAAGAGGGACGAATGATTGGGAGTAATGCTTTGATTCTAAAGGTCAATATGATGGACTTGAAAAAGCATTTTAATACTTTATGAAACTCAATTAATTATATATTTTATATTTTATATTTATCGTGATTAATATATGTGTGCCCTTTTATTTCAGTCCAGAAGTACAATGCAGATCAGTAATGATACCCAACATAGTGCTAGATCTCCTGAGATCGAAGACTCCAGTCGCATAGATATCCAAAAAGACAATAATATCCATAGCCACCATGAAGCACAGAATAGGAGAAATGACAATAATCAAAAGGTCAGAATTGGAATAAAAAAAAATACTTCTTGCATTTTGTTATAAATTTAGAGTAACGCTTTGGACAATCAATCAAATATATATTCACACAAATTTTAATATTTTTTTATTAATGACAATTTTATCCATAATTAAAAATATAAAATAAAATAATTAAAAAGTTCTAAAGACACAAATCTTTAAAATACATAATATCTATATATGTTTCATGAACCCAAAACTCAATAAATCTCATCACTTATTTCTTTAATATATGTTTTGTTTTATTTGATTATGAATAGATAGAGAACGTTATTATACAACTGGAAGCAAATATTAACTAATAGTAAATTTTTTAATTAGTTTTAAAATTGCAATATTTTAAATTTTTATTTTTATAGGAAAGAAGAAAACTTCTAGAAAATGAGTTTATTTATTTATTTTATAAATAGAGTATCTTTAGAAATAAAGTGTTTTATGATTGTTCCCGATTATATTTTTAAAAGGAAATGTTTTATAAAAAGAGTATGAAAAGATAACAAGGGTATTTTGGAACAAATGAAGTGCATTTATAATTTTTTTTTTTTTTAAATTTAAATTGTATTTAGAAAAGATTAGTGAAAAGAATTTTTTTTTTTTTTTTTTTTGTAAGTACATTATGATTGAATTTCTTTTGAATTTTGTCTTCTATATAGGTACTTACATTAGAATGGATATTTGTAATCACCAATTTCTGCATAGAGGTTATATCAAGTGTTCTTGACCAGCTTTCTTCTGTGCATAAGCCTGAATATGCACTACTTGGCATGTTATTTTCATTTGGAGGTATGCTTATATGCATTGTTGAGCTTATTTTTAAAGGAAGAAAACAGAAAGTTAGCTGGAGGTGGAATGGGAGGTTACCTTGGTTTTATTATCCATCACAAACTCATAAATTACCTTTTGGATCATTCAGGGATGTTATTGGATTTGCTTGTGCTATTTGTCAATGTATTGTTACATCTATCAATTATATAGATGCTAATAAGCCTGTAAGAATCTCTGTTTGGCCAATCATCTTTGCATTTGGTCTATTATGTTCTAAAGTTTCAGAGAATCCACATACAACGACCGTCATTGTATAAACATTATTTTTTTCGGGATCATTGCTTCGCATCTGCCTTTTAATTTCTACTAGATATTTCTTGGAGCATTGTGATCATTTATCGTTGACCAAGCTATTTACAAAGGCCAACAATTGATCTAGAGTACTGGTTATTTTTGTTTGTAAAAGTCCAAGTAACACGATATGTGCTTAGTATTTAAAGATTTTAAGTTCAATTTGGAGGGAAAACTTTAATGAATTGTATTTTGGTAACCTCATGTTTTAATTGGTTATAAATTTTTTTTTTACACACCAGCTATAAACGATTTTTATAAAACTAAACAGTTATATTTATGAATTCCCCCTCCTAAAAAAAAAAAAAAAAAAAAGTGGCGCTATTGACACATTCACCGCTGAACTGTTTATACCACACCTTTAAAATTATTTAGTATTATTTTTTTCCCCTTTATCAAATTACTTAAAAAGACATACAATTTTTATTAAAATAAAATCATATTCAAAGTAAAACTAATAAAGCCCCACTTTCTTTATTTTCAAAACCCTAATGACATACATTATTTCAAATCACTGAATGTTTACTATTTTTGTTTATATTCTCTTTCAAATCTTGATCTCATGTTTCTCATATTTAGTATTTATTGAATTTATTGTTTCACATGTTTTTTTTTCTTTTCAAATTCCAAATACATGTTTGCTATTTTTTTCTCTCTAGTTTATTTTCTTTCAGATCTTTCAGGCATTCTATGATTTGTATTAATTCTTTTGTAGATTTTACTCCAAATCTTCCAAGTTAATTTAATGTTATTTAAAAAAAAAAAAAAAAAAAAACCAAAAATCGCAACTAAGAAAACCTAATCTCTGACAAAACGAAACCACACCAAAACCCTAACTCAATTGCTAAAAAAAAATCATCAGACAATCAATATCACACTCACAATCTACCACCTACAATCCAATCAACTACATGAAAAAAAAAATCGCATATAATAAGGATGGTTTCACCATGAAATAAGAAGAAAAAACAAGTCATACGAATGGATATGAGAAAATTGTATATAAATATTAGAGATGAATTGTATTTTTATTTTTACTTTTTTGAAAAAGATATGTGCTGTATTAATTTTAAAAAATATTGTTGACGGTGATTTTTTATCTACTGGAATTATGGTTAATTAAAAGGGGTTGCCTATAATAAAGCAGTGATGAATAATATGAAAAATGCGAGAGAAGACAGATTTACATGGAAAACTCTCACTAGAGGGAAAAAACCACAGGTGCCGGTTCCGCCTGAAATTCTTCACTATGAAAATGATGTTTATAGAGCTTTTCTCACTTCTCTCTCTTAGACTGTTGTCCTTGTTTGTTATCTATATCTTTTACTGTGAAGAATGAGTGCTATTTATACACTTATTTGGCCAATCTAATCTTGACGCACAAGTAGTTGACTTGTAGAATCCTTGTGTGATTCTTCCCGTTTAGAGTCTGTGTCTGTCTCGACCACGTCTTGATTTAGTGTTCATTCCTGATTAAATGTAGCTAACAATTGTGCTTGATTTGGGTTATGACTTTTCGTGATTGATTCTTAATTAAAACGTGATCATTGACCCCTGATTCCAGATGAGATTTTCTGCTTCAGACCACTCGGGATAATGACGTGTCGAGTCTTGACTCGGGCAAGCAAATTTTACCGGATGGACTACCGTGGCGTATTTCTTTTGATCCTCTTGTTAATTTGATGATTCGTTAATATCCGACGAAAATTCACATATAACAATATCCCCTTAAATATCTAAGCCAAGTGTTTTTGATCGCTTTGCACTCGGTGTATGCCCAGGTTAATTCATTTTTGTCACATACTCGGTGAGGGGTATTTAAAAGATCTTTTGTCGTTACTCTCATTAATGCAGTGATTATGACTCTCTTCATTATCCGGCATCTTTGCGACATGTCTTCATCATATCAACACGCTTGAATGAGCTGTCAATCGAATTCTCTGATGGCAATGTTTTGAGGCTTGAAATCCTCATTAAGCAACACGTATCCTCGTATTAATTGGTGTGTTAGATGCTTTTTTCAGATTATGTGAATTAGTACGGGAATGAATTAGCTCACCCACACTTTTTGTGGGTAAGCATTACCTTCCTCCCCAGCACTTGACATGTGTCCTGAGAGGGGGTGCTTTTGTTAAACATTTTAACAAAAGCACCCCCTCCCTGGACACATGTCAAGTGCTGGGGAGGGAGGTAATGCTTACCCACAAAAATGTGGGTGAGCAAAAATGTACTCAATTAGTACGCTTGCTCACGTTACCACCCATGCTTTTGCATATCCTGCTCTTGCCTTTGCTGACGTCACCTAAGGTTTAATATTTGAAACCCTTTTCCACCAGCATTTAAACCTCTTGCATGTGGTGGTGGCCACGGTGTGGTTTCGGTTCGGGTTCGGTTTCGGTTTTGAGGTCCACTAAAACCGAAACCGAAACCGAAACCGTGGCTCACGATTTGGAGGCGGTTTGTAACGGCCGGTTTTCCGGTTTCGGTTTCGGTTTCGGCTCCAGTTTGTTTTTATTTTTATTTTTTATTTTTTTTTATTTTTCAACTTTTTTTCCAAGTGAGATAAATCATAAAAATTGGTTGTAAATATAAAATCTTGCCAAAAAATAATTACAATTGAACAAAGTTTAAAATAAAAAAAATAATTACAAACATTTTCATTGAAGTATTTAAGTATTTAACAATGTTTAAAAGAAAAGAAATTCACATTTATTAATAAATACAACTTTACAATTTCACAAAAAAAATAAATAAATAAGAGATTGGTCTTGAAGGCTTGAATTCAAAGAAACAATATTACAAAGTAACAAAGTTAAAATTAAAATAAAATAAAATAAAATAAAATAAAATAAAAAAAAAAAACCGGCCTTGCACTTAATTTTTACCACAATTAAGCTGCCTACGTATCCTCTACCAATGTAGAGGAATCAAAGGCCACATAATTCTTTTACCTTTAATTAGTTGCTCAGTGTTGGAGTTTGGAAGTTAGAACGGAATCTATCGCTTCCTTCCGTACCGGTGGTTTGGTCATCTTCAAAGAAGTCGTTCACTATCTCCGGCTGGAGTTCTTGTTGTCTGTATTTTGCCTTTGTCCAATCATCAACACACGCTTGCATTTCAAGTAATTGTGGAGACATAACCAACCGTTTTAGTTCCAAAATATTCCCACCTGCACTAAATTTTTGTTCCACAGCAACAGTAGAAATCAGTGTTCCAAGAATTTGTTTGGCAATAATAGCCAAAATTGGATAATCCTGTTGATGAGTCTTCCACCAAACCTGGAAACTAAATTTTTCTTCTAAAAATCATGAGTGTCTTCTAAATACCGGTCAAGCTCAGAGACAGATGAGGATGAAGTTGTTCTTAATTTTTTGGCTCTTTGGAAAAACAGTCGATCCCCTAAACCCTTTAATTGAAATTTTACGGAAGTACTAGTACCACCAGATGTGGGTGGGGGTTGTGAAACCAGCAAGTTCAAAGACGGACCATACATTCTAAGATATTCATTGTATAATTCATAAAGCAAAGTCTTAACGGAATCACAATAATGAAGAATATCAATTTCTAATCCTAAGCATTTGTAATAATGAGTTAAATAATCCTGTAAACTTTCTAATTTAAAACGTGGATCAAAACACGGTGCAAGCAAATAAATATTTGGAATCTCCCCATAATAATTTAACCATTTTGTTTTCATAGTTGCAACACATGGACTCAATTGAACATCGAATTCACAGTCACTAAATGCACCAGCAATATTAACACTTTGAATAAGAAATAAATAAGTAGTGGGATAGTAAACACCAGATAAAGCATTGGTAGCATCATTAAAAACATGTAGCAATTCAAGAATTTTTATACATACATTCCAATGGTTCAATTAAAGAGAAATTGAAGGAACGTTATAAGTAATAAAAGAAACTAATAATTCCTTATATTCAACACTTTCATTAAGCAGCTTATAAGTAGAATTCCAACGAGTTGTAATATCTCTAGAAATTTTTTGGGACGCATATTATTCTGAGAGCAATATTTTAACCATTGTTTCTGGATTTTGTTATGCCTCCAAATATAATTAATACTATCTCTAATTGGTTTAATAAAAGCAGAAAGCTCTGTTAATCCATCTAGAACACATAAATTTAAAACATGGCATGCACATCTTTGATGAAATAATTTACCCCTAAAATAGGGATTGCACAAATCTTGTAACATAGGAATAGATGCGGTATTACTTGCAGCATTATCAAAGTCAATAACAAAAATTTTGTTCAGGATATTATACTCTTGAAAAATGATTTTAAGAAGTTGAAAAATATTTTGAGTTGAATGTGAGTCATCGAAAACATGAAATGCAAGAATTCTTTTTTGTATATCCCTTTTTTGTATATCCCAGTCATTGTCCATGTAATGACATGTGACACCCAAATATGAATGACTACAATAATTGTCGCTCCATATGTCGGCATATAAGGAAACGCAACCTTGAAATTGATAAAAAAATATTTCAATATGTTTTTTTCTTTTTTGAAAATGGCATTTAGTGTACGTGTGAGAGTGGATCTAGGAACACGTTGCATTGTAGGATTTAATGCATTTTGACAATAATTAACAAAACCTACTTTCTCACCAAAACCAAAAGGTAAGTGTTCTACTGCAACTATTAATGCTAATTCTTCTCTATTTTTTTCAGACGTATAATGAAATAATTGATTACCAGAGGTTTTGTACCTGGCAATTTGGGCTTGGTTATTGGATTTCTCAAATTCGGACGGGTGACTTCTTTTGATATGAGCCCAGTACGTGTCATATCCGAAGGATTTGACAGTCTTGTATGATTTGGGGCAGTAATTGCACTGTATATGGAAAAATCCACCATCTAACTCTGTTTTCGTCATATGCACTCTGAAGAGGATGGACTTCATCTGCTTTTCTTCACCTTCACCTACAAAAAAATCATTTGAGAGGGGTGGGGGTCAAATAGATTTTCATTAGTATTTGGGGTATTGGGATCGTGGTTGAGTCTGTTGAATTCGGGAATTATTAGAGGGGGATTAGGACTAGAAGGGTGATCGGATCCAAATCGGTTTTGAAGGAACTTGTGATATGATCGGTCGTTAACATCACCGCCAAAGTGTTCCAACAAGTTTTGCATTTGCCCTTTTCTTTGTTCAAATTTCTTGAACTATCTCCCCCACTAGCCATTGAAAAATTAATAATACAAAAATTATGGATATATGTAAAGAAAATATTGTTGAAATAATAGTGGTAAACAAGTATAAAAAAAAATAGAAGATTGTAAAAAATATATATTGTTTGAATAATAGTGGTAACAATGTAACACTTTATAAAAAAATAGATGTTTGAAAAAAAAAATATTGTTGAAATAATAGTGATGAAAAGAAATATTTTGATAGTAAAAAATAGAAGAAATAAATATTTGTTAATCAATTTGATGATTGAAAAAATAGATGATAGTAAAAACTATAAAATACAAGAAAGAATTTATATGTGAAATGAAAATTAAATAAAATTGTAGATTGTAGAGAGAATTGAGAATTTGAGATTGAGAGGGATTGAGAGTGGTGTGAAGAGTTTGCAATTAGGAGGGGTATGTTTGCAATTAGGAAATGTTTTGGGTTAAAACAAAATATATATTGTGGCCATTGGCCTTGGGCAGAGGTGGCACCAGTCAGCTGACAGCTGTAGCTGCCAGGTGCCGTTGGCCAACGACCATCTTTTTTTTTTTTTTTTCAAAATTTGTGCCACGTGTCATGCAATCATTGGTCTATTTTTTTTTTCATAAAACCGACGGTTTAACCATTTCGGTTCGGTTCAACGGTAATTTTTTCAAACGGGGCTGTCACGTGTCATCTTCT